>OU426987.1:110377311-112777311 GCA_911387755.1 Chrysotoxum bicinctum | reverse complement strand
TTCCAAATGCTTTGAACAAAATATTAGATCTTATATTTGTATGTAATGAGTATCTAAATTCTAAAGTTTCTCTAGTTCCGTTTTCTCTCTTAAATGATTCTATTCATCATAAGGAATTATATATTGAAATTGAATTGTATATATTTTCTTCTTATATATCTCAGAATTGTTTAAAATCATATAATAAAATATATAATATCATTGAAGTAAACAATTTTCTTGATTCTTTTGATTGGATTCAAGAATTTAGTGATTCAAATATTGAACAAATGTATTCAAAGTTTATATCAATTACATTTGATTGTTTTTCCAAATTTGTTCCTATTATTTCTAATTCAAAGTCTAAGAAAAATCTAAAGATACCATGGTATAATGATCATTTATCGAATCTTAAAAATTTTAAACGTAAAGCCTTTAAAAAGTATAAGAGAACTAATAGTGAATTAGATTATGCTAAATTTAGTAAATTGAGAAAAGAGTTTTCTACTCTTAATAAATTCCTTTACAAATGTTATATTATGAGTATTGAAAGCAATATAAAGTTCAATAGTAGCTCGTTTTGGACATTTGTCAATGTTAAAAGAAAGTCTTCTGGATACCCGAATAACATGTCATATAAGAATATATCGGGTTTTTCAATAAGAGCGCTACAATTTGCAACACGTTCTCCAAACTTGGTTTCCAATAAATTGATTGTGACATTCGCTGTGTGGCTTGTGGCGCCGCACAGTGGGCCCAAATGGAGTTTCGCGTCTCAAAAATCTATAACTTTTTTGTCTCTTGGAATAATTAAGTGAAATTTGGAACATATTATCTTTGATATATAATGTATCATTAAATACACAAGTTTTTAAAATCCATTTTGTTTTTTAGTATTTAAAGTTTATTCAAAGTTCAAAAATCCAATTTTGGCCAACCAAAATATGGATTTTCATTATAAATTTTGTTTTTATTTATTTTTTTACTTAAGTTATACTAATTAAGATAAATATATTAACAATAAACTATAACAACCAAAACTAAAACAATTAAAGCGATGAAAAAACGTTATTTAAATAAAAAACTCTTTCAAGAAATCAACAAGTAATAATAAATACAAATGCAAATAAAAAAAAATTCTTAGTTCTGTAGTAGGTGTAAAGCTTCTTCAAAGAGCTCTTTCGATTCAGTTGTATTTTGTTTTCTTACACTTGATATAAGAGGATCTGATGTCAATAATCAGCGATGAAGGACATCTTCGTTTGTTGCTATTCGTGAACATGTTCTAGAATGCGTCATTTTTATTTTTTTTAATCCTTGTTAGGTGCTTCTTGGGCATCTTCAGAGAGCCAACCTATTGGGAACTGAATCATGGCTTCACAGTGAATCAGTATTTTATGCACAGAAGGGGGTATGTAATTCCGTTCATATTTTTCAACATATTCACCAAATTTCTGAGCATTTTTGGATGAACCAAATAGCGTTTGAAGAATTACATAAGACCTTTTTATGAATTCTAGGTCAACTCCATTTATGTTGGCAGAACTTTTTAAAGAATCTCCTAGCAATGTTGCCGTCATTACTGTTACCAGTACCTTTGCAAGGTTTAAACCAACGTATAAACCTAATTCAGCTCGAAAATGGCCTTGAACAAGATTTTTTCTTTTCTTTGCTTTTTTATTCTCAAGAGTGCTTGTAGACCACTTAGCAAAAGAAAGATTATAAGAAGTATGAAAAATCAATTACATACTTACAACTCACTTTTATTAATAGGTTCATTTCTTTTAGTTTTGCTCCACGCACTTGTACAGAACAAGAACTTGTTTCCGCTATGACTTGTCCAACTTTTCCGTCGATCATTGTTAAAAACAATTCATGTTGTATTTCAACAACTTCTTCATTTTCATCAAAGGGAGTAGCTTGATATACATTGATTTGGTTTTGTATGTCGTTCACAACTTCTTTAGTTTTTTTTTTCGGGTGTTTCTTTTGAAAACTCATGGTTTGAAAAGTCATAGTTCCATCCAAATAAAAAACCAAATAAATTACCGAATTATGAGTAGTTATCATCAACAAAAAAAATAAAATATGTGATTAGTAAAAAGGGCAGCAAGTACCCCTTTTGCTTCATCTACGTCCCTGGTTACTTTAAGACATTACATTCATTTGTGCCTGGACACATTGACGGAAGATCGCAATGCCTCACTGCGCACTTAATGGCTACACACAGAAATAAACGTACTTGGTGATGCAAGAAAATTGACAGTAGAAGAACGGTTGGAAAGTAGAACACAGCATATTGCGAAGTAAGTACCTGGACACATTGACGCAAGTGCACATGAAACTTGCATGAACATATAAAAGAGAGAATGATTTTTAATAAGAGGGAAAGAGATGGACTGAAGTTACCGGCTGGACGCTAAAATAAAAGTGTAATTATCTGTCAAAATAGGAACGATATTAGAACGGAACTTGATTCACTGCACAGAGTTTCATAATAAATTATGAGATTCGTGCAGATTTTTTATTTTTCAGTCCATCTCTTTCCCTCTTATTAAAAATCATTCTCTCTCTTTTATATGTTCATGCAAGTTTCATGTGCACTTGCGTCAATGTGTCCAGGTACTTTAAGAAACATGTATATTTAACGGAATCATTCGATTGCGAGTGCAAAAACTGAGTTTGGCAAAACAAAAAACAAAATAAAGCTTATGAGAGTTTTTGTTCAAAAACTGCATATTTGGAGCAAACAAAGATGAAAATAAAGAAAAAAAAAAAAAATTTTGTTAATACAAATGATTAAATATATTAAAGAAAATATATTTTTTTAAATTATTTTCATTGATTTGAAAAGCCTAAATTACAAGCTTTCCAACGATATATAACATATGTGTGTTCACATTAAAAAACGCGCTAAGAAAACGCTGTTAAAGACGCGACCACTTCAGGTAGCCATAACCTTAAATCATGCATTTTAATCCATTAAATTTGTATTGCAGTACAAAATTTGACTTTTCTTTGATTCATTTGCATACAAATTTAAGCTCCCACATTAATTTCGAAAAAAGCATTTTTGAGACGCAAAATGCAATTTGGACCCACTGTGCGCCGCACAGTGGTTTGGTTTGTATGGGAGAGCAGAAAAAAATCTGTAAAATCTGAACAACTTAACGGATTTAACTAAAATTTGACACACATGGTAAGATTTATCTTATATATGTATATGTGGTCTAAATTTGGTTAAGAAACAATTATTAAAAAAAAAGTTTTTGACATTTTTCTAAAATTTGCGCGTTTGGATTGGAGCGAAAAACAGTCTGTGAAATCTGAACTACTTAACGGATTTAAATAAAATTTGGCACACATGTTAAGATCTATCTTATACATATGTGGTCCAAATTCAGTTAAGAAATAATTATTAGAAAAAAAGTAATTGACATTTTTCTAAAAATTGCGCGTTTGGATTGGAGCGGAAATGTCTTAACGGATTTAAATAAAATTTGGCACACATGTTAAGATCTATCTTATACATACATGAGAAATAATTATTAGAAAAAAAAGTTATTGACCTTTTTCTAAAATTTATGTGTTTTTGATGTTGTATTGAAATTATTTTTTTTTTTTAATAAAATATGAACTTTTTATTTTAAATAAAGTAGAACAAACTATGTTTGTATATATGTAATAAACATACAAACAAATTCTTCAAAGATAATATTAAAAACATTTACAATAAATTAATTAATAATATAAAAAAGTAGAAGCAGCTATTTTACTGTGCTAAAATGAGGTTTCTAGCAGCTGCACTTATTGGTAGTATTTTCTTTTTTGCCTGTGGCCTCAATCCTGTTATTAGTGGATCTGAGGATATGGGGATACGGTGCATCACATCTTCATTCGTCGCAATCCGACTGCATTTTCTCGAATTAAAACTGCGATAGATTTTACAGTCCTTATTTCGGAATTCTTCGGCTTCCTCGGAGAGTGATCCAACAAGAAATGCACACTTTTTTATGATTTCTTCTCCATGGATCAAAACCTTATGTACGGTCGCTGGCATATGGTACCATTTATAATTCTCTACAAAAACTTGTGCCTTTCCCACGCGTACTCTGTATATTTTTTTGAAATCTATTTTTTCGTTCGATGTAATTACTTCAAGAATAACATTTGTCATAAGTTCGCAACACAAAACCGAATAAAGAATTGCGATTGAATCCATTTTAATGGAGGGAAATTATCGCTCGAACAATTCAAAAACAACCGCTGTTAAACTCCCTTTTTGTTTTTATTTTTATTTCACTTCACTTTTGCTTATTGGTTGATAAAAGAGTTATAATTTTTCTTACACACCTTGCACAAATGCACATTCAGTCAAGAATGACTTTTGTTTTTAATCCTTTATATATTTATATAGTTTTAAATAAAAATTTAAACATTCTTATGGGGCATTACCTACTAATCCTTAAAGGTCATACAAAATTGTGCAATACACAACAAAAACAAAGCAATAACACTTTAAACAACAATAAAAATTGTTAGTTTTCGATTTATGCCGGAAACGGAACAGGTAGAGAAAAACTCATGTACAGAAAAAAAAAAACTTTTTTTTATTTTTACTTGCCTCTACTTTTTCCGTGAAATCAACAAAACTGTGAGATTATCCCTATTCCTTTTGTTTATTTTTTATTAAGCTCTATCATATTATTCTACGGAGGCTGTTTGAAAAGTTCTCGGCCTAACATAGAAGGCGTTGTTTTAATAAATAACTTTTAATTCCTCAAACAGCCTTATATATATAATAATTGTATGTGAAGTTTCATTAAAATTGGTCGCGTACTTATATCAGTGCAATTTTTTGTTTGAACGAACCTATTGCTAACAACGAAAATGGAAAAAAAAATGAAATTACAGCCGTCATTAAATATTTGGTCAAAAAGAATATGACACCAAATCAAATTAAAGATGACTTCGATGAGACATTGGGGGAATTTGCACCTTCGTATTCCACGTTCAAAAAGTGGGCAGCCTTATTTAAACATGGCAGACAGAGCGTCGAAGATGATCGCAGAAGCGGAAGGCCAACAACATCCACCTCTTCAGAAAACGTCGATAAAGTTCATAAAATGGTTTTAGACGACTGAAGGTTAGAAGTGCGAAAAATCAGCAACACCATGGGGATCTCTTCTGAGCGGGTTTACCACATTTTGACCGAAGAATGGGGGTTGAAAAAATTGTCCGCAAGGTGGTTGCCGCGTTTGCTGAGCGAAGAACAAAAATTCAATCGAGTTGAAATCTCTAGAGATAATCTAGCGTTATTTCGGAGGAATACCAGCGATTTCTTGAGAAGATTCATTACCACCGACGAAACATGGATTCATCGCTATATTCCTGAGACAAAAGAACAATCAAAACAATGGAAGCATAGCGGTTCGCCTTCACCGAAGAAAGCCAAATCGTGTGCTTCAGCTGGGAAAGTGATGGTGTCAGTCTTTTGGGATTACAAGGGAATTATTTTTATTGATTACCTTCCCAAGGGCCAAGTTAACACTGATCAATACTATGCAAACCTGTTGGACAAATTGGCTGAAAATTTTTGCCGAAAAAAGACCAGGATTAGCCAAAAAGAAGATCCTTTTTCATCAGGATGATGCTCCAGCACACAAGTCGGTTGTTGTCATGGCTAAACTCCATGAACTTCGATTTTGTGTACTGAACCACCCCCTTATTCACCTGATTTGGCACCATCAGACTATTACCTCTTTCCTAACTTAAAAAAACATTTGGCTGGACGCAAATTCTTCACCAACGAGGAGGTGATTGCTGAAACGGAGCGGTTTTTCGAAGAGTTGGAGGAATCGGCCTATAAAAAGGGTATAGAAGCACTGGAACACAGATGGAATAAGTGCATTGATATAAGAGGAGAATATGTAGAAAAATATTAAAAAAAGTTTTAAAATTTATTGCGTTTTATTGGTCAGGCCGAGAACTTTTCAAACTGCCCTCGTAACTGTCATAAAATAATAAAATTTTTAACATAATTTTGCCAAAAAATTGGGTTGAAAGTTGAAAAGTTTTAGACGCAGAAATAAATTGTTTTGCAAAAAATTTAATTTCGCAGACCTTGGTCAAGGTATGAATTTTATTTTATTTTTAAAATAAAAATATTGGTGCTTATTTTGACATTCTCTTTCGTTCGAAAGTGAGTCGAATTCGTTGAAACTTAATTTTGAGACTCGGCGATTAGAATGTTAATCGAACAAATCGAAAGTTCACCCAATCCATAGAAAGTTCATTCATTTGCGAAAGCTAATTCAATTTTGACATTCGAAAGAATAGAATTAAATGTCATTTTTGTGTCTTTGAATTTTTCTGTCGAGTAAGCAACAAAACATGTAAGTTTTTAATTATTTCATGGAATATAAATTACTTTTATTAATTTTTTTTTATTGTTTTATGTTTAAAGGTCGCATTCCAACTGGCCAAACCGCGAAAAAAAGGAAAAGTTAATCAAAATAATGAAAAAAAAAAACACGGAGGTAGCAAAGGGTTTTTTTACCACCCGCGTTGATACGGAAAGATTTTGGAAGGAAACCACGGAGAAATTAAATAAACACCATCTTCATTTATAAACAACACAAATGCCATATTTTTTATTTATTATTTTGTTTTTATCAAAGAAAATTAAATTATTAAACAATAAACAAAACAACTGCAAATAAACAAAGATTTCACTTTTTGGTTTAGACATTTCACAAACACTTCTCTTTTGTTTGGTTTAGACATTTCACAAACACTTCTCTTTTGTTTTTGATATTTTAGTGTGACCAAGTGTATACAAAAAAAATAAAAATTTAGAACGCGTCATGAACAACTTATTTTTTTTAAAGAATAGTTTCAAAACAGCTGAGTTGGCACAAAAAATGTAATGAATATGTAGTTGTTTATGGTTAAACTTTACTTTATAATGAAAAAGTATATTATTTATTTTGTTTCTTGATTCTTTATCCAACATCTATAAAATGTTTAGAAACAAAAAAAATGTAAAATGGTCATACTAATTCAAATAGAAATATAGTAAATGTCAAACAGCTGACAATGAAAATGAATCTTATTTGAAGTTCATTTTATGCTATCTTTCGCAAATGAATGTTATTCGTTAGAATCTCAAAATTAAGAAAGTTCATTCGAAGGAATAGAATCATTCTAACGAATAGACTATTCATGAGAATGTCAAAATAAGCATGATTATTAAATAATGGGATAAAACAGCTCGTTCTGATAATTATAACCGAAGAAATTATAACTATTTGATATACACCACCCTCAAAACCGAGTTTTTTGAAAACCGATTCAATAAGACAAATTTGAACATAACTTCCAGATCCGCAGGCATCCGCAGCTGATTTTTTCTGTGTTGTTACTTGAAAGTATTGAGCACACATTGGCATACTTCACTACGTGTAGGCAAGTGTAGCTTTACTTGAAACTCAAAAAGTTTTCATCTAAACCATATTTTGTTGGTACCCATATCTGACGCTTCTTATAGAAGGCTTCTTATATAATTCATCTTTTTTTTTTTTTTTTTTTTTTTTTTTTTTTTTTTTTTTTTTTTTTTTTTTTTTTTTTTTTTTTTTTTTTTTTTTATAGATAACTAAGAATAGATCAACAAAACGGTATATAAATTTTAAGAAAGAATTTAATTTAAGGAACTTCGGTAAAAGACATCTAAAATTTTGTTGAAAATACGGTTCGCGACTTGAATACATTTTTCTTTGACTTTGAGGACATGTAAATTTGTATGTAAAATATATACTTACTTACTTACTTTAGATGGCGCTCACAGTCCAGGGTGGACTAAGGCCTCAACCAACAAGCCCCTCCAGCTAGCTCGGTCCCCAGCTAGCTGCCTCCAGTTACGCACTCCAAGTTGGTTGAGGTCGCTCTCCACTTCTGCGCGCCAACTGAAAAACCTGGAAAACCGAGGCTTGTTGTTGTTTCGGAACTAATAATTTTTTTTACGTGGTAGGGAAGTTACCCCGACGCACAACCCCCGACCTGGAGGACCAGACCCTTAGTATAACTCCAAGGGTAGGGAGCCGGACGAATCCGCTCCTTATAGGCCTGAGCTACGAATATGTCGTAGTAGCCCATATAAGGTGTGCACCAAGTAGTTCATCCTAACTGGAACTGTTATCTGGTTGCAATATGTTTTGTACAGGAGTGACAAACTGCATTCTCTGCTATGTGTTTTGCTCCTTGATTATCTGTCCCAACAGTTATTGTAGCTAGCTCAGGCAGATTCATTTCCGTCATCAGGTTTTGAAGATAAACTGCTTCTCTGGATGATTCCGATAGTGCGACATACTCTGCTTTCGTTGTTGAAATAGCCACAGATTTTTGCTTTTGAGAACGCCAGGTTACTGCTGCTCCACTGAGTATGAAAACGTATCCAGTATAAGATAATCTGTCCATTTCATCATTTGCATGATCAGCATCTGAGAAACCTCGAAGACCAAGTGTATCCTTTGAATAAACTAATCCATAGTTCTCCGTACAACGCAAGTATCGTAATACCCGTTTCGCAGCAGACCAATGAACATCCCGGTAATTTTCATTAAACTGTGCCAATCGATTAACGGTAAATGAGATGTCAGGCCTAGTAGCTATCGCTAGATACATTAGTGATCCAATAAGCTGACGATATGGTTGCTTAGGTTGTTGTTCCTCAGAGTGACGCTCTCCTCTTGGTAATTTCGCATTCGCATCACTTGGTGTGCTTATTGCTTTCGACTCGTCCATGTTGAATTTCTTCAACAATTCGTTCAGGTAACCTTGCTGCTTCAGTTTTATTTCACCATTTTCTTGAATTATTTCAACCCCCAAGCAGTAACGGGCAAGTCCAAGATCTTTGACTTCAAAAATATCTGCAAGTCCTTTTCGAATTCTGTTTAATGTTTTCTGACTTCTTGATGCATACAAAATGTCATCGACATATACAGCAACAACTGTGAATTCTTCCTTGCTTGATCCATAGTAAAGACATGTGTCATTGGAAGCTGGTTTCAAACCTAGGCCACGTAGTGTCTGATCTAGCTTTTTATGCCACTGACGTCCTGCCTGTCGAAGACCATAAAGTGCCTTCCTTAGCCGACACACATTTTTACCATTTTTAAGCTTCTGGAGCATCTGCTTGGCTTTTCTTCCTATTTCATCTTTATGTCCATTTTCGTCAACTAGCATCTGCAATACCTTCTGCAAGTACTTGGGAGGTTCCATGTAAATCTCTTCCTCCAAGTCACCGTTTAAATATGCTGTAACGACATCCATTTGGTAAACTGGCAGACTTTCGCGAACAGCTAGCGCCATTAAAAGTCTAATGGACTCAAGACGGGCTACAGGTGCAAACGTTTCTTCAAAGTCTATTCCTTGGCGCTGCGAAAAACCTCTGGCAACAACACGAGCTTTCTTCCGATCCAACAATCCATCTGGTTTTGTCTTATTACGCAGAATAATTTTGCTGGTCACAACAGATCTGTTGTCAGGGCGCTCGACCAGATCCCACGTATCGTTCTTAATAAGACCTCGGATTTCATCTTTGATCGCCTCAAGCCATTCTTGTGCATCTGTTCCAGACATTGCATCTTCAAGTGAAAGTTCACCTATGTTTGCTATTTCGACAAATCCGGCCTCATTCTCAGGATCGAAATAGACCTCGTCATCTGTTTCGCCTTTCTCCTCGTCTTTTTCATTCTCACCTGGAATTTGTTGTTCAGCTTCCTTTGCTTTCGCGCTGAGCGTTTTTGATCTTGTCTGGTATATTTTTCTGACATCTTTATTCTCTTTAGATTTAGAACGAACCTTGGAAACTATCTTACGATTATGGAATGATGTTTTAACCTCGATATTTTCATCTTCTTCTGGTTTTGATAGCGGTTTCTGCAATAAAGTTGATTTGTTTTCGCCCTCATACTTTTCAGTTGGAATTACAACGTAATCTTCAGATTCTGTTCCGGTCAATTTGTCTTCAATAAACTTGACGTCTCTTGTAATGACCACATCTTGTTTTTTCGGGATCCACACTCGGTAGACTTTGGATGCTTCAGAGTATCCGACCATTATGCCCTCACTTGAACGTGCCTCGAACTTTCCTTTGCCAGGAGTTTTGTCTAGTACAAATGCCTTTGCTCCAAACACCTTAAGATGACTTAAGTCTGGCAATTTATTGTTCCACAGTTCAAAAGGCGTATGACCATCCAAGCTGACCGTAGGACACCTGTTTCGCAGATAATTTGACGCTGCAAGAGCTTCTGCCCAAAACTGGTTTTCGAGTCCTGACTGAACAAGCAAACATCTAGTCATTTCAACGAGCGTTCGATTTTTCCGTTCAGCCACCCCATTTTGCTGTGGCGTATGTGGAACTGTAAGTCTTCGAGTTATTCCATTGATCTTCAGGAAACCATCAAACTCATTGTTACGGAATTCTCGTCCATTATCCGACATCAAACATTTGATTTTCAAACCAGTTTGCGTCTCTACTCGAGCTTTATACTCCTTGAAAGCATGGAAAACTTCATTTTTTCGTTTCAGAAAGAAAACTTCGCATCATCGGCTGCTGTCATCGATGAAAGTGACAAAATATCTCGATTTCCCAAATGACTCCGTCCTGGAAGGTCCCCAGACATCAGTGTGCACCAGTTCCAAAAGCTTTGTGCATCTCTTTGGATTTTTCGGAAACGGCAACGACGTCATTTTTCCACGAAGACAAACTTCACAGGTCTTGAACCCTCCATCGTCCCTGATGTTTATTCCAGTCGCCAATTTCTTTCGAGACAAATCTAAAAGGTCTTTTCCATTAACGTGACCCATTCGCCGATGCCAAAGTTCAAGATTTGCTGTTTTTTCACTAGCCACGCACGCTTGGGAATTACATTCTTCAACATAGTATAGTTGTCCGACTCGATTAGCAATTAATTTCGTTTCACCATCATTTCCGCGAACAATTGCTCTCTCCTTGTCGAAAGTGATGGTACATTCGTGGTCCGTTATCCTCGAAACAGAAAGAAGGTTAGTCCTTAAGTTCTTGACTAATAAGGTGTTCTCGAGTTTTACTGACTGACTTCCCGTCTGTAGTGAAAATCCCAGCTGTTCCTCTTGCATCAACTCCAGCAAAAGTGTCGTTCGCTAAAAGCAGTTTCTCTTGCACAATTGAAGGTGGTGATAAAAACAAACGTTCGTCATTACACATATGAGACGTGCAGCCACTGTCCAAGCACCATCGTCCGCCAACCGCGTTCTTCAGAACACTCAAGGCTTGATCATTTGCTTCAGCTGTGTGAAAAGTTGTTTCTATTTTTGCAGAATATTCTCCTCTTGAGTAGTTCCTGGATGTTCTTTTGTTTTCCGGACATTCTGAGGCCTTGTGGCCCACTTGATGACATCTGTAGCATTTGTACTTGAATCCTTTATCGCCTTCAGGTAATTTAACATAGGTCTTCTTATGGTGCGCTTCTCGTTCTACTTTTGGCTTTCCTCGAAATGCACTTCGATGGATATACATTGCTTCTGTCTCACCATCTGCTTTTCGTTGATTTTGAGCTTCGTTTTTCTCAAGAATTTTTTCTCTCAGGACTTCAGGCTTTGGCAGATTGTCGTGCGATTCCATTGTGCATCGAAATAACTCGAAACTTTGTGGTAGTCCATTTAATAGAAGTATTGATAACAACTCTTCATGTATATCAACACCCATGCATTTCAATTGTGAAACTGCATCAAAGAATTCCATTAAATTTCTACGTAAATCGTCACCTTCTTGCATTTTGTAGGTTGCCACACGTTTCAGAAGTGTCGCCTTTTTGACTGGTCCTGTCGATGCAAATTCAGATTTCAGCCGATCCCAGACACTCTTTGCCGTGTCCAATCCTTTTACCAGCCGTAACAGACTTGGGTCAATAGCGATGATCAAATCCGATTTTGCCTTTGCGTCGCCTTCCAGCCATCTCTCCAGATTAATCGCAAATTCCTTGTCAGCGGCATCAAATTCAGGTTTCTGTGATGCTCCGCTTACGTGCTTCCATGTCCCACATTTGGTCATCACCGCTTCTATTTGCATTACCCATGTGTCGTAATTTTCGCTAGTCAGCGGCCTGATTCCAATATTGTTTATCGACATCTCGCACCTAGATTCGGAACTTTTATTTTAAATGAGATATTCTTTAAGATACTTATTCGTTATGGTCTGGGTCCATAACCTATTAGGTATTATAAAATAAAGACTATTAATTAAAAGTAACGAACAAATTGAAATTAGTTTATTGAATGAAAATAATATTAAATTAAAGTAGAATGACAACATAGAAAACAAACTAGAATAAAAATAAATTTTCTAAGCAAAGTGCTAAAGTGCTGAGTGGATATTTGCAAGTTCTAACACTATCCGCTATCCCTAAACTATTCGAAAGTATTGTGAAAACAAAATTAGAGTTTTTAACTCGCGAATCCATTTCTGAATTACAACATGGTTTTATGTCTGGGCGATCTACAACTAAAAATTTGGCCCTGTTTTCTTCGTATGTTATTGAGAATATTGAGAGGAAAAATCAAGTTGATGCAATCTACACTGATTTCAGTAAGGCTTTTGATTCGGTAAACCATTTTAGTTTAATACAAAAACTTATATGGTTTCGATTCTTCATTCTTAAGTTGGATATCTTCCTATTTAATTGGTAGGTCACAAAAGATTCTCATCAATAATTCTTTTTCAAAATCGCTGAATTGTATGTCTGGTGTTCGTCAAGGAAGCCATCTTCGCTCCCTTTTGTTCAATATCTTTATAAACAATATTACATCAGTTATAAAATATTCACATTGCCTTCTCTATGCTGATGAACTGAAATTGTTTATAAAAATTAACAGTGTCGATGACTGTCACCTTTTGCAATTTGATATGGATCAAATCTCTGAATGGTGTAAATTGAATTGTTTGAAATTAAACATAAAAAAATGTAATGTCATTTCATTCTTCAAAATACAATCACACATAAGCTTTGTCTTGTTTGATTCAATTCCCCTCTCGCGGGTGGGAAAAATAAAGGACCTTGGCATTATGTTAGCTTTCGTAAAACTAACTTCCAAGAATTAAACATGCTTCTCAGCAAAATCAGATTTAACTTTACTCATATTTCAATTGATGACGCAGTAACGACTTTTTACGATGAAATTTTCAGCTGTTTCGCGCACACTGTTCCTTTTATGCCACGTAAAAATTTTTCTTCTTCTCCACCTTGGTATAGTAAAAAACTTCGATCTCTTCGTAACCGAAGAAATAATTTGTGGCAGAAATACTTAAAATCGAAATCTCCTTACCACCATCAAGCTTTCTCAGATGCTTCGACAGAATTTTCACTCCTTTGCGATCGTCTGTACAAAGATTACATTACTCGTATGCAATCTTCGATTAAATCGAATCCTAAATGTTTCTTTGAATTTATTAATATTAAAAGAAAATCCGATAGCTACCCGTCCTCCCTAACATATAATGGGAAATCTTCATCTGATCCAACAGAGATAACCAATTTCTTTGCAAACTTTTTCAAACAATCCTTTACTGATTGCGACATTGAACCAGATACCCAATATTTCCGAATATTCTTCCAGCTATGGTAAGAGATAAAATTGAAAAGCTTAAAGATGACTTCTCCACAGGACCAGATGGTGTTCCGGCAATCATCCTAAAAAAATGCATTAATGCCTTTATTCAACCATTGACTGACCTATTTACACTATCCATTCTGCAGAGCACCTTTCCTCAATCATGGAAAGTTTCTTACATAGTTCCTGTCCACAAAAAATATCGGGTAGATCAACAACAACGAACCTAGTAGAATTTGTTTCCAATGCTCTAAGAACAATGGTCGATGGGGACGAAGTCGATGTGATTGCTACTGACTTTAGCAAGGCCTTCGACAAAATATCACATAATATCATCATGTTAAAATTAAATTCCATGGGCTTTCCTACACTTTTTATCTTATGGTTGAATTCATATTTGACTGATAGAACTTATGTTGTCCGTTTTAGATCATCTCTTTCCATTCCTTTTAATGCACCTTCCGGAGTACCACAAGGCAGCCATCTTGGCCCAATGCTATTCACTTTAGCTATTAACGATATTGCTCAAGTTCTCGATTGTGGTTTATCAATATATGCCGATGACATGAAAATATTTAAACGTATTTCAACTGCCGCTGATATTTGTTCCTTACAACAAAATCTTGACAAATTTTCCCTATGGTGCCATAAAAACCTCCTTGACCTCAATGTCAGCAAATGCCACAGCTTGACGTTTTCACGTAAACGGCTCCCTTCTCCTCCCAGAAAATATCATATAAATGGTGAACTTGTACCCGTAGTCACTTCCTGTCGTGATTTAGGAGTAATCTGTGATAAAGAGCTTAACTTTCGATGCCACATTGACAACATTATTAATAAAGCTAATTCGACGCTTGGTTTTATAAAACGCTGGTCAAAAGAGTTCTCTGACCCGTACATTTCCAAATCTCTTTTCATTTCATTTGTCCGTCCCATCCTAGAATATGCATCTCAGGTTTGGTCACCATATCAAATAACCCAAATTAAAAGGATCGAAGCCGTCCAGCGTAGGTTTGTTCGTTTTGCCCTGCGCAATCTTCCGTGGGATGATAATTATCGACTTCCTCCATATTCGAATCGCTTACTGCTAATTGACCTTCAGTCGCTTGAAAAACGGCGTGAAGCCGCAGATGTGGTTTTTATACACGACATACTAACTGGTAATATAGACTGTCCGGGTCTAATAAGTCTGATTCCCATTAATACCAATCGACGAAATGTTAGATCAGTACCCCTATTCCGCATCCCTTTTCACCGTACTAATTATAGCTACTATAATCCTATGTCTCGTATGCTACGTAATTCCAACAACTCCTCAAATATTTTTGATTTTAATATATCTAAATCAGTCCTCCGAAATTCTCTCCTCTCCAACCCACCCCAATAACTTTCTCACCCACCCAATTTTTTTATTGTTAGTTGTACTATATATTATAATTTAAAATATATTATTATAATTTGGAAAAGTTTTTTTTTTTTTTTTATAATTTACCTATAGTTTTTTCTTACACTCGTGTATTTTTACTAAATTTTATTTATTTTAAATATGATGTATTAGTATTAAGTTTTGCTTACTTGTAATAAGTGTACAATAAAATTCATTTAAAATTCATATTGATTATATGATTGCAAAAGCTAATCTTCTTGTTGGTTTCATCAAACGTAATTGTAATGATTTTTGCGATCCTTATGCCATGCTTTCTCTCTATACATCTTTAGTTAGATCGATACTTGAATACTCAGATATTGTCTGGAATCCTGATTTGAAAACCTATTCTGATCACATTGAAAAAGTTCAAAGACGTTTTTCTAAATTTATATTATACAGGGTGATTTGCATAAGGTGTGACAAAAAGCTAGGGCGTGTAGGTTGGACTTAGACAAGAAAAAAATCGTATGGGAGGGGGGAGGTCTATTTCCCCCCGTTTAGGCGGGAGGGGCAATTTAAGAAAAAAATCACTTAAAACAGAAAAAAAATTATTAAAAAATAACGGTGATACCTACAGAGTAATGCTATAGCATTTTGAAAAGCCAGAAATACATTCTTTAATTTTGTTTCTAAATAAAGTTGTTCGAGTGAATAGTTTTTGAAAAATTAATTTTCAAAATCAAAATTTTGAAAAAAAAAATGAAAAAATTTTATTTAAACAATTTTTTTTTCAAAATTTTACGTAAATAAGTATTATTTTTTTATTCAATATTCAATGCTCTTATTAATTTTTGATCAAACACAAAAAACCGGATGTCAAAATGTTTTGTAGTTTTTGAAAAAATCAAAAATAACAAAAACTACTTTTGTTCTAAGAAAAGCCTTTTATTTTAGTTTTTATAAGTTTTTGGATTCTTAGGTGAATTTACGATTGAAAGGATTAACTTTCTTTTTACTATTTTTTTAATTATCGTCTTATAAGCATACAATAAAGTGACAAAGTATCTTACTGTTATTAAGCATTCACGAAATAAAATAAATAAATAAAAAATAAATAAAAATAAATTTTTTAATTAATTTACCTTGATTTACAATTCTATCTTACGAGTATTTGGTCTTTGTTAACAGGAATAGAAAAAGAAACCGGATGAATAAAATAGGTTATGTTAATAATTTTGCACATGAGGTGATGGAATGCAATTATCGATGCAGGGTTGCTGCAGAGGTGTTGTTTCTAGTCTCTTGCGAGAAGATGGCGGTAACACCGTCCTTGCTTTCTAAAATATCATTTTTTGTTCCTTCAAGAGCTTTACGTCCCAGAGATTTGCTTTTTGAACAATACCACAGAACAAACTACGGTAGAAATGAACCAATTTGTAGATGCATAAGTCATTTCAATGAAGTTTGCCAGAGTGTTGAGTTAACTTGGGCAAAAGATTTGTTCAAAACAAAATTATTGTTAATATTTAAGTTTTAATATAATTCATTTATGTATTTTCTTTTGTTTTTTCTTTTTGTTTTTTATTGTAATTTATTTTGTATATATTTATATATTTTTATTTGTAAATATTATTTTTAATATCTGTTAGCATAAGTTTGTAGATCAATAAATAAATAAATGAATCACTGTACTGTTTAATTTCTCCATTTCTTTTACACTTTTTTCACAAGACTCTTGAATACTTCTCATTTCTTGAAGTCTATCAAAGTATCTATTTTCAATTGCCTCTAATAGCTTCTAATTCACTTTTTCTTAAAGATAATTCGAATTCATTTTTATATTCTTTTAAGTAGTTTCCATTGTTTTTCACAGTTTCTTGTACATTTCGCACCGCTAAGTCAACATTGTGTATGTACATAACACAGTTATCACAAATAAATTTCACCATTGTGTTTGTGTCTAATACATCATTGCTATACCGGTCGAGCCCACTACATGCATTTTTTGGGTGGAATATTTTACCGCATATGCCGGCGCATTTTATTCCAGATACCCCAGTTATTACATGTTTGCATTTAAAGTACTCGATTTTAACTATATTTTAGAGTTTTAAAACTCCAGCACACTTTAATTCATTAATTTTGCGCACCGGAAAATATTTAAACTCGTAATACTCGTTAGTATAAAGTAAATCATAAATTTGATTTTACTCCGTTCGTTCGACACACGTCTGCACTCTTCGGATATCACAAATAGTTAGTCATTTCAATGGAACTGTCTCTTTCTCACTGGAGACATGGAAATCGTATGCAGGGTTGGCCGTTTTGTTTTAGAAATAACTACATTTTTTACGCCTACCAACAGCAACAACAGAAAACGACATCAGCGAAGGTGATCACACCCCAAACAACAACACCAAGGAGTGGACCAACCAAACCAACAACAACCCCAGCAACGAACCTGAACACCGAAGTTCAAAGGATTTTTGGATGCGACCTACTCACGGTCATTGGAAAAGCTCGGAGTGCAGTTCCCTCTACATATGCTCAGCTTAGCGAAGGTGAGAAGTCCTTGGCGTACAATGTTAATTCATTGTACAGCCTTCAGAAGAGAACGACATATAATTTATGGATGAAAAACAACAAACCGGACATCGCTCTCATCAGTGAGACCAACTTCACCAGACGCAACAACATCGACATGGCCGGCTTCAAAACCTTCCGAAAGGACAAAGATGAGGGCCGTAGAGGGACGGCAATCTACGTAAAAAAGAATATTTGCCCCAACACCGCCGAAACGCTTATCACAGGTCTCAGAACCAGCGAAGTCACTGCCGTCACCATTAAACTTGGAAGAGATGAAACCCTTATCATCATCAGTGTCTATTTCAAGTGCTAATCCAGCAAGAGAAATATTCAGAATGACCTCCAAATTCTAAACGGTGTCCTCGAGAGAAGCGCATATGGACTCATCGGCGGTGATTTCAATGCCAGGCATCACATGTGGCTGGATACTACGATTTCACCTGATGGCAAGGCGGTTGTTGACTGGCTGGACGCCAACAACGACCAGCACTCCTGAGTGGCTGGATATTGATAGACTTCACAGAGACATCAAAGCAGCTTAACTCTTCCACCTTCAGACAGGAATCTTCTGGATACCGAAATCGATGCAGCAAATATCATCTGTTGGAGAAAGGTCAATCCATCATCGCTACCACATATTAATTTGTTGTTTCTGTCATAAAATGTTTTTCCATTTGTTATTAATTTTCCCCTCTTATTTGTATTTTTAAATCTTTGTTTCTTGCAGTTATTTGTGTTTTAAGTTTGACAATCTTTCTCCTTCGCTCCCTTGCCGCCGCAGTCCTTATGCATCGTTCCTCCCGTATCCTGTATGTTTGCTTTGGATTTTAGGACACAAATTGTGTTCGATAGCTCGAGAAATTGAAATTATTAAAAAAAAATAGAAAAAAATCAAAGTTTAAATATATATTATAAATGATAAATTTATTGAAATTATTAATTTAAATTTTGTTTGAATTGAATGAGAGAAAAACGATCTTAACACGAGGCGGTATGCTGCAAGAGTGAAAGATTGTAGGAGAGATTATTTGACATTTAGTAAATAGGATATACAATAAAGCACAAAGAAAATAGATAATAGACAAATAGAAAATAGTATTGCCAGTTAAGTAAATAAAAGGTTGAAAGTTTGGATAAAAAATGTAATACATCTTAAACATACCGCCGGGGAAGAACTACTGTTCTTAAATAAAGATACAATTAAAAATAAAGATAGAATAAAAAATTTAAAATGAAATAATTGAGCAGGATACAAAATAATATGAGTATATATGAGCGTTTCCTCTCATATAAATATGATGAATGTTGAATATAGGAACAGGATTTTTAGCGCCTGTTACTCGCTAACTGGAGAAAAAATAAAATGCACGACTGGATCGCACGAACTTGCTCTTATGTAAAAGTACTTTGGAATTTAAGATACATTTTATAAATAGAAAACATGGATTTAATGGGATAATAATGTTCAAATGCATAAAATTACCGTCTGGTTTCCGGAAAAGTATGAATTTATGCAAATAAACCTTAAAAAATCGTTTTATTATTAAATTAATTTTTTATATAAGAAATTTCTCTAAAATTTTTCAAGAAAAAAATGTGGGATGCGAATTTTAAGTATTTAATAATATTGGTTTTAGGAAATAATTTCAAAAAACAATCGTTCATAGGTTTTGAAGATATTGATTTAAAATTTTTTTTAAATATTTTTTCGAATATTTTTATATACAATATTATTTAAAACTTAAGGGGACTCCTGCTAAAAATTTTGGGTTCAAATCCTTAGAGCCGTTAATGAGAAAGTCGAAAATCAAAAAAACGGGTCTATGGCAGGTACCCCTAAAAACATTTTGCCCCAAAATTTTTGTTGACCAAAATGTAGTCCATGTCCATAATATCACACTTAATTTTTTTATCAAAATCGTTAGAGCCGTTTTCGAGATAAATAAGATTTTGCATTACGGGTGTATGGGGGGTACCCTTAGTTTTAAAAATTCAATTTTTCCTCTAGGGAATCACCGAAGACTCTTAACTACCGAGATTGAAAGATATAGGTCCAGTGGTTTAGGCTGTAGTGAGAGGTACAGACATACAGACACACTGAAACATGTTTTTTGTGTACTAAATTTTCCTTAAAATTTTTATAAAAAAAATTGATATGCAAATTGTTAGTATTTAATAAAACACATTTTAAAACGTAATTTAAAAATTTAATCGTGTATCGGTTTTCAAGATATGTATTGAATTTTCAAAAAAAAAATTGTATTATTTTTTTAAAAATCCAAAAACTATTTTTTCGAAAAAAATTTTAGTTTATATTTTTTTAAATGCAAAGCAGCTTCTGCATAAAAATTTTGGTTAAAATCGTTAGAGCCGTTGCACAGTGCGGTATTTTGATCAAAAACCTGGCCAAAAATATTTGGGCACATTTTTCACATCAAATAGGTACCAAATGACTAAAAAGTTATTTGGAAGGATAAATTTTCATTTTTTGGGTACAGTAAAACCAACTTAAGTGCTTACCCACTTACCTCGCGATTAGCCGAGAGAAAAAAAAATTATTAAAAATCAAAGAAAGCACGTACAATACTCTGCTATAACTTTTTTTAAAGCTTATATTTCATTCTTTATTTTGTTTTTTGATGCAAGCTGTTTCATTAAATAGTTTTTGAGAAATTATGTTTTAAAGATGAAATTTAGAAAAAAAAAAAAAAAAAAGAGTTTTTTAATTGATTTTTTATAAAGTTTTGCAATTTTTAGGACATTTTTTATTTTAATTTTCAATGGCCTAATAAATTTGTATTCAAATACTAAAAACCTTATTCCAATAAATATTATAGTTTCTAAAAAATTAGAAAAATACTGAAAGATACTTTTTTCCCAGAAAACCTCTTTTTTCGATTTTTTTATGAGTGGATTTACAACCGGAAATTTTCTTAATGCAGGTAGCCAATTTAAAATACCTGCGACCCTTTTAATCCAAAATTTGAGAAGGGGATTAGTTTTAGTTGCATATTTTATGATTACAGGTCAATTACTCAATAAAAAGATTAATCTTTTTTGTCTTATATGCAAGTAGGTAATAAAAAAAGACCTGGAATAATTGAATTTTCTAGTTTATATTTTATTATTTATTCATCATCATAAACATCTTCAAAAACATCATCATCACCATCATCATCATCATAATCATCATCATCGTCATCATCATCATTGTTATTAACAGTTAAAAATTCGAGAGCCTCCTTTGAAAACGACTGTTTCTTGGTCTTACTTTTTGTCCTTAAACTACTGAGATAAGGGTCTGACGTCAATAGAAGCCGGTTAATCACATCCTCGTTGCATGCCGTCCTGGAGAATTTTCGTGAAAATTTTTCTCTGTATTGGCGGAAATGCTTATTTCTAGCTTCCGCGGCTTCTTCGGACAACTGACCGATTGGCAACAATGCATGGGATATGACACTAGCAGAATGAATTAAAATCTTATGCACTGTTGGAGACATAGGCTGCCATGGATATAAGCTAACATAATGTTTAGCAGTATCCATCGTGAATTTTTCGAATTTTTTAAGATCTATCTCATAACCAGAGGATATCACTTCTAATATAGTTTTGAATTTGTTAATTAATGATAAATCCACGCCTGTAATGGAAGCTGCTTCTTCTTGGCTATTGAAAAATCTACGAGAGGTGTTGCCGTCATTGGTGTTGCCAAACCCAGCTTTTGGAATGTCCACCAGTAAGCCCAATTTGTCGTGGAACTCTTTTTGTATCTGTCTCTTGGCCGCTTGAATTTTTTCCCGGTCACTTTTATCTGTAACGCGTCCCTTATGCACGTCCGCTTTAAGTTTGTACGAAAGATGCACCAGAAATTCGAAAAACCTAATCCTGGCGTGTAGTATTGATAGCCCAAATCTGAAAGTCTCTGGATTCTCTGGTTCTGTAGAAGACAAGTCGTTGAAACTTTTTGAAGTTTTTCCGCATATGTAACAACGTAATGTAGATGAAGTATTCGTAGCTGCATTACACACCTTTCCATCGACCATTGTTGGAAGCAGTACATGGTTGATTCTTATGTTGTCGCTTACTTTTGTTGCTTGAAGATTTTGGGCCTGGTTTTCAATGTATTCGATTTCTTCATTGGTTATGTCCTTATTTTCTTTCAAATAACGAATCCGTATTGGTCGGCACCACCTCGGTGATGAAGAGTGGATATTTTGCCATATAATTTCACTCCCAGACTTGAGACGAAGAGGCACAAGGGAACTCAAAAATATATTTGCATCACTGTTGTCGTCATCTTCAAATTTCTGCTTGTATTGGCTTTGAGTAGATCCATCGCATCCCCACTTATATATTAGCTCTAAATCGGTTTCCCTGTTATCCAAGCACTGTGAGAGTTCTGGTTCCAAATATTTACATAATCGCGATATTGTGTGATCCACTAAATCTTGGAGCTTCACTTCGGCAACTGTCTCACTGACGCTTTTTGGTGGATAACATTCTTGTTTAGCTTTATACAAGTAGGTGTAGCACGGATATATATCTTTGTTGGCTTGATGAATCACTTTGTATTGACTTACAGTTAAATTGGCATCGACGAATATCCTCAAGGCGTTTTGAGGTGTGTGTTTCTTCGTTTTCAGGGCTTTACTGCCAATCGCAGCTGCTTTTCGGAACTTCATAGCCCTGGTTGGAGTTTGAATCACTTTGGCTACATCATTATTTCCCGTCGCTCTTTGACTCATCTGTGCTGCGTATGTCAGTTCATCAACAGACACATTCCTTCGAAGTTCCACTGTTTTTCGACGTTTTGTTCGGTCACTTGATTCCCCGAATTCTTTGCTTGGGCGACCTTTAGACCTTCCGGGAAGTATGCCAATAGGTAGTATTATTTCTTCGCTAAGCCACTCTTCATTCTTATCCAAGAAACGGCTTTCTATTCTGTGGCAGAGTTGCCATATTCGTTTATAATTTGGTTTGAACGCCTTGATAATGTTGAGAAGTTCATCTTCTTACTCTGGGGGACAATTTGTTATATCCATAAGTTTTTTATCCAAATCTTCAAGTTTTTCGTCAAAACACCTTTGTGAGCTTCCTTTTACTAACTCGTGAAGCTGTTTTCTGGTCATAGCTAAGGTGGAATTAGAGTCATCTGGAATAATATAAAAATCTATTATTAAAGGTCGTTTTAAAGGGTTTTTTTTCAAAGCCTCTGTTTTTTCTTAGGTGCAAACTTGTGCAAACTCTTGAAATGTAAGATTGTTCTACATATCCAGCAGTTTAATAAAATGTATGATAGACTATGTTGCGGCGTGTTGCGCTATTTCAAAAACACTAATGTTTGAAAAAAACAGCGAAAAAAGTGCAATTTTTTTAAGTGATTACTTCAACTCATCGATATGAAAAAGTTAAGATGGATATACAAATAAATTTTTGCTTAAAATACTGTACATACCTTGATTAACGATATCCATATCAAATTTTTTCACTAAAATCACTTTTAAGACTGAAAAAAAACGCGCAAAAAATACACTTTTTTTTAAAAACCGCAAAAAAAATCGTGCTTACTCAACTAGTACTAGTTGCAACTGATGGTGTCGCGAACGGGGGTGACCAATTTATAGATAGACTTCACTAAAGAGAAGCCTGGTTATCTACCTGTTATCGGACACAAGCTTAATCCTGGGAGGTAAATTTTTTTTTTTGATTTATGGCCAGGTTTTTGATCAAAATACCGCACTGTGCGTTGGTGAGTAATTCGAAAATCAAAAAAACCGTTCTATGACAGGTACCCCTAATAACATTTCCCCCCAAATTTTTTTTTCACCAAAATATAGTCCATGTCCATAGTATCACACTTAATTTTTTTTATCAAAATCGTTAGAGCCGTTTTCGAAGATTTTGCATTACGGGTGTATGGGGGGTACCCTTAGTTTTGGAGCTAAAAAAAAAATTTCAATTTTTCCTCTAGGGAATCACCGAAGACTCTTAACTACCGAGATTGAAAGATATAGGTCCAGTGGTTTAGGCTGTAGTGAGAGGTACAGACATACAGACACACTGAAACATGTTTTTTGTGTACTAAATTTTCCTTAAAATTTTTATAAAAAAATTGATATGCAAATTGTTAGTATTTAATAAAATACATTTTAAAACGTAATTTAAAAATTTAATCGTGTATCGGTTGTGAAGATATTGAATTTTCAAAAAAAAAAATTGTATTATTTTTTTAAAAATCCAAAAACTATTTTTTCGAAAAAAAATTTAGTTAATATTTTTTCAAATGCAAAGCAGCTCCTGCATAAAAATTTTGGTTAAAATCGTTAGAGCCGTTGGTGAGAAATTCGAAAATCAAAAAAACGCTTCTATGACAGGTACCCCTAATAACATTTCCCCCCAAATTTTTTTTTGACCAAAGTATAGTCCATGTCCATAATATCGCACTTAATTTTTTTTATCAAAATCGTTAGAGCCGTTTTCGAGATAAATAAGATTTTGCATTACGGGTATATGGGGGGTACCCTTAGTTTTGGAGCAAAAAAAAAAAATTTCAATTTTTCCTCTAGGGAATCACCGAAGACCCTTAACTACCGAGTTTGAAGAAAATACGTCCGGTAGTTTAGGCTGTAGTTCGAGGTACAGACAAACAGACATACAGACATACAGACATACAGACATACAGACATACAGACAGACAGACGGAATTGTCAGACCCACTTTTTTCGTCTTCGCTATCATCGTAATGTCAACTTTGATCAAAATCTCGAGTTCGATTTTTTTTCCAAATGCAGAACTTGCCCTATAGTACCTATATCGCAAGTAAAAATAATGATGTTGTTGAGTAACTTGAAGATGAATATGCGTTGATTGAAATTTGTAAGTAAACGTTGCTTATGTTGATTGATAAGTTTCGAATGATGAAGTTGAAGTTGGTGTGTTGACATCAGGAAGCAGACATAACTTGGTTATGGGACGTTTGAACTGTTTTCCGTTTGCATAAACAGTTACAACTCTGCATATTCCATCTGCTCCTGGATGTACTTCTACCACTCTAGCCAGCGACCACTTCGCTGGGGGATATCTTTCATCCGTGATGATGACAATATCGTTGATTTGAATATTTCGTTTTGATTTTGTCCACTTTGGACGTTGTTGTAAACGCGACAAATATTCCTTCTGCCATCGATCCCAAAAGTGTTGAAACATCTGCTGGATCTGCTGCCATCTATTCAATCGGTTGGTTTTAAGGTCCAATAGAGATGGTTCTGCAACTACGTTAGTAGGCTCTCCAATGAGGAAATGGGCCGGAGTGAGAACGCTTAAGTCAGTTGCATCGTCAGTAAGTGGGCACAAAGGTCTGGAATTTAAAATGGATTCTATTTGAACAAGGAAAGTATTCATTTCTTCAAACGTAAATAATTTATTTAAAAGAATTCGCTTAAGATGGTACTTAACTGATTTGACTCCTGCTTCCCATAACCCCCCAAAGTGTGGTGAGGCAGGAGGAATGAAACTCCATGAAGTTCCTTCATTTTCCATCTGGGCACGGACATCAGGCGAAAGAAAATTCCTCGAATTTGTATGAGTTCCTTGTTAGCTCCTACAAAGTTGGTCCCATTGTCACTATACAAGTGACTGCAGGCTCCTCTTCTTGAAGTGAACCGTCGGAATGCAGCCAAAAATCCTTCAGAAGTCATATCTGAGACTAGCTCGATATGAATAGCTTTTGTGACCAAACAGATGAAGATACAGATGAAACCTTTGTATGTCTTAGGTGATCTTCCTTTAGATAACTTTAGGTCGAATGGACCAGCATAGTCCACTCCGCTGTGTCGAAATGCTCGACTTTCGTTCACTCTTACTTTTGGGAGTGAACCCATTAATTGTGAAGTACGTTTTTTATTAAAGCGAGTACAGAGCACACAATTATGAAATTCTGCTCTAGCAATATTTCTTAAATTTGTAATCCAATATTTATTACGTATAAAGGACATAATCAATTGAGGTCCACCATGTAGGGTTTTAAGATGCGCATCGGCAACCAAAAGTTTTGATAAATGACAAGATCCTGATAAGATTAGCGGATATTTTGAATCTTCGTCTATGTTGGCAAATCGAAGACGACCTCCAACTCGAAGTTGATTATTTTTGTCAATGAATGGATGCAAATTCAAAATTTCGCTTTTAGAAGAGATATCCTTCTTAGATCTAAGACTTTTTATTTCGTCTGGAAATGATAACGATTGGGATAGAGTGATGATATGTTGCAAAGTAGCTTGAAGCTCTGTGGCTTTGAGATATCCATTGAAGATTATCTTCCTTTTTGGACGAATTCGAAGAATGTATGATGTCACTCGAAGTAAACGTTGAAGTGAGCTAAATCTGCTCAGAAGATTTGTTGAAAATTTTAAAAACACATTCGTACATGTAAATATTTTTGTTCTCTGTTCAAGATCCGTACAAAAACGAGCTTTATCTTGACTAGGCCATTCGGATTTTGGGCAACTGAGAAAAATAGGGCCATTCCACCAGAGTGTGTGATTTTGTAAATCTTGGGGCTGAACTCCACGCGAAGCACAATCAGCTGGATTGTTTTCAGAATTTACGTGAAACCATTGGTTTAAAGTTGTTATTTCCTGGATTTCACTCACACGATTGGCTACAAAAGTCTTCCAACGGATTGGTAAGGCGTGAATCCAACCAAGAACTATTGTGGAATCGGTCCAAAAGAATGATTCTAGCTTAGTATTTACCATTTGTGTTGCAGATATGAATTTTTTAAAAACTTTAGCCAAGAGGACTGCACCACATAACTCCAGTCTTGGTAGTGAAATTTGCTTTATTGGTGCAACTTTAGTTTTTGCTGTAATTATATTTACAAAAATCTGACCATCGGGTCTTTGAGTTCTGCAGTACAAAACTGCTGAGTATGCATGAATCGAGGCATCAGAAAAGCCATGAATTTCAATTAATGATGAAGATATACTACCTATCCATCTTGGTATTTTAATAGATTGCAAAGATATAAGATTCTTCCTATAATTTTCCCATTCGGAACTTAATTTTGAAGGAAGAGGATCATCCCATTTTATACCTTCCAACCAAAGTTGTTGAAAATATATTTTAGCCAGAATAATAGTTGGGGCTAGCAAACCAAGTGGATCTAAGAGTTTAGATGCGTCAGAAAGTAATGTTCTTTTTGTATAAATATTACATGTGGGCAATGATACTTTAAAGAAGAAATAATCATATTTTGGATTCCAAAACAATCCCAAAGCTTTAACTGTTGAATCAGACTCATCAGTATCGAATGAAAATTCACAATCCTCTGGTTGTAGATCAGAGAGAAGTTCTGGACAATTTGATGTCCATTTTCTTAGGTTAAACCCTCGGGAACTCAAAAGATCCTTCAGCTCTTTTTGAATTATCTTAGCTGATTTAATATCGTCAGCACCAGATATAATGTCATCTACATAGGTGTCATTTTTCAGAATTTTAGCTCCTTGAGGAAACTTTTCTGCTTCATCATCTGCTAATTGTTGTAGAACTCGAATCGAAAGATATGGGGCACAAGTTGTACCATAAGTAACGGTTTGTAGTTCATACAATTGTAATGGACTATTCGTATCAGAACGCCATAGAATCCTTTGAAACTTTGTTTCTTCCGGATGCACCACGACTTGTCGGAACATTTTTTCAATGTCCGATGTGAAAACGAATAGAAAAGTTCTCCATTTCAAAATAACTGAAGATAAATCATTTTGTAAAGTTGGTCCCGGCAGAAGCTCTTGATTAAGAGAAATTGAATTGATTGGTTTTGAAGATCCATCGAAAACAACCCTTAACTTTGTTGTAGAACTGCTTTCTTTAAATACTCCATGATGTGGTAAAATGAAACCATTTTCATTAGGAGGAAGATCTTGTAAATTGCATTTAAACTTCATATGATTAAGACTTATATATTCATTTATGAATTTGGAATACTCTTGTTTCAGAGTTTGATTATTAGAAAACACTTTAAGTTCTAAATGAGTAAAACGTTTCTGAGCATTATGCAAGGAATTTTGAAAGAATGGATAATCTTCGTTAAAGACTTTGGATTTAAATGGAAGCTTTACTATATATCTCCCAGTGGAGGAACGAGAAATTGTGTTTTGGAAGTATTCTTCACAGGCTGTATCTTCCGGTGCTTATTTTGACATTCTCTTTCGTTCGAAAGTGAGTCGAATTCGTTGAAACTTAATTTTGAGACTCGGCGATTAGAATGTTAATCGAACAAATCGAAAGTTCACCCAATCCATAGAAAGTTCATTCATTTGCGAAAGCTAATTCAATTTTGAGATTCGAAAGAATAGAATTAAATGTCATTTTTGTGTCGTTTGAATTTTTCTGTCGAGTAAGCAACAAAACATGTATGTTTTTAATTATTTCATGGAAAATAAATTACTTTTATTAATTTTTCTGTTGTTTTATGTTTAAAGGTCGCATTCCAACTGGACAAGCCGCGAACAAAAGGAAAAGTTAATGAAAATAATGGAAAAAAACGGAGGTAGCAAAGGGTTTTTTTTTACCACCCGCGTTGATACGGAAAGATTTTGGAAGGAAACCGCGGAGAAATTAAATAAACACCATCTTCATTTATAAACAACACAAATGCCATATTTTTATTTTTTATTTATTATTTTGGTTTTTATCAAAGAAAATTAAATTATTAAACAATAAACAAAACAATTGAAAATAAACAAAGACTTCACTTTTTGGTTTAGACTTTAGACATTTCACAAACACTTCTCTTTTGTTTTTGATATTTTAGTGTGACCAAGTGTATACGAAAAAAAAATAAAAGTTTAGAACGCGTCATGAACAACTTATTTTTTTAAGAATAGTTTAAAAACAGCTGAGTTGATACAAAAAATGTAATGAATATGTAGTTCTTTATGGTTAAACTTTACTTTTAAATGAAAAAGTGTATTATTTATTTTGTTTCTTGATTCTTTATCCAACATCTATAAAATGTTTAGAAACAAAAAAAATGTAAAACGGTCATACTAATTCAAATAGAAATATAGTAAATGTCAAACAGCTGACAATGAAAATGAATCTTTTTTGAAGTTCATTTTATGCTATCTTTCACAAATGAATGTTATTCGTTCGAATCTCAAAATTAAGAAAGTTCATTCGAAGGAATAGAATAATTCTAACGAATAGATTATTCATGAGAATGTCAAAATAAGCATGAATATTTTTGATGCGGAAACTTCTTCAAGTTCCCAGAACTTTCGAAGTGAATTGTCAATTACATTGACTTGTGTATGAAAGGATGTTGCATTTTGAATGGAAATGTTGTTATCTGAATTAATAGGACCAGCTAAAATCCAACCCAATTCTGTTCGTTGGGCCAATGGTCCGTTTTTAGGTCTAATAATACCGTCAAGTAAAATCTCGTGGAAAATATCTGCACCTATCAGTAAATCAATATTTCCTGGCTCCAAAAACAATGGATCAGCCAGAGTTATGTTATCAAATTCTCGTGGTAAGCTGGAAGCAATTGGATATGTATTTACATAATCACTGATGGACGACATAACTAGGGCTTTTACTTGAATTCGGAAATTAGAATTTGTACACGATTTTAATAGAAACTCTACAAAGATTTTACAGACTGTTGAAATGGAAGAACCTATTCCACTGACTACGCAGTTGAAGGGATATTTTTTGAGCTTTAGACGTTGAACACATCTTTCAGTAACAAATGAAGTTTGAGATCCTTGATCTACAAGAGCACTCAGAACATGATCTCCAGAATGAGTAGAAATGATTACTTTTGCTGTAGCGAGAAGAATTTGTGGAAATGAAATGGAATTGGAATCAGTACATAACAATGATTGTGTTAACGGTTTTGATGAAAGATTATTAAAAGTACCTTGTACATTAGAAGAAGTTTTATTTTCAATATGCATAAGAGTATGGTGACGTTTGTTGCATATTCGACAATTGTATTTAATTTTGCACTGAGAAACAGCATGTCCTTGTACCAGGCAGTTAAGACAAAGATTATTGTTTTTCGCAAAATCAATTTTCTTGTCAGAAGTGAAGGTTTTGAACTGAGGACAAAGATATAAATAATGCGCTTCTTGACAGCAGATACACGATGGAGTTTTAAAATTTTTGCGTTTTGAAGTGTGTAAAGATCTAGAATATACTTGAGGTTTGCTTGAAATTTGAGTTTTTTCTCTGCTATGCAAAGAAACCTTGGACTCAACAGCTTCTAACGAACGAAAAGAATCTTCAAGAAAGGAAAAAAAATCTTCGAGTTTTGGTAACTCATTTGTTTTTCCAGAAGCACTTGAATTTTTCTGAACTAGAAAGTTTTCCCAATTACGTCTGGAAAATTTATCTAATTTTTGGGATATTAGAAAAATAATGAAGAGATCCCAGGAATCAATAGAAACGCCTAAATTTTGTATTGAATCTAAACATTCTTTTGTTGTATATAATAGTTTTCGAATTGAAGAAGCAGATTCTTTTTGCATATCTGGTTGTTCACAAAGATTTTTTAGATAAGAATCGATAATAAAACGTTTATTATCGTAACGATCACAAAGAGTTTTCCATGCAGTAGCATAGTTCACATTTGTGCACTTTATAGAACGAATTAGAGATTCAGCATCGCCGGTTAAACATTTTTTTAGAAAGTAAAGCTTTTGAGCGTTAGAAATATTAGTTTTTATATGAATCATACTAGTGTATAAATCATGAAACGTTGACCAGTTTTCATAAGTTCCATCAAACTCTGGAAGTTTTACTTTTGGAAGATGAATATCGCTTTCTTCACGGAATGTATGTTCAAATGTTTGATTAACTAAACTCGAATTTGCTTCGTTCGAAGCAGATGCTTCAATTAATAGAATTTTATCTAAAATATCACCTTTAGTATTAAGGAACTTTTGTTCGAATTTTTCATATTCAGCATCCGAAAAGTAAGCCAAATCAGCTTTGGTTTTCTTGGCTCCTTTAAGAAGACCAAAAATCTTCAAATGGTTATTTTTAAATGCTATCATATAAGCTTCGCATTGTTCTAATCTGCTACGTAAGTAGCCCAATTTTAATAAACTTTCTTCACTGGATTGTGTGAAGCTTTTTTGGAAAGCCGAAAAATCTATATCGCATAAGCGTTGTTCTTCAATTAGGGCTTTCATTTGTTCCATATTTCAACAGTTTAAAATGAAATAAACAATTAGATGAACAAACCGAGTAATTATTGTATGAATTTCCAACTGCTATTGAAAATTTGACCGAGCTTATATGGGCGAAGGTAGCCAACCAAAATAAAGTAACGATTAAAGGTAGTTAACCAAAGAAATTTATTTGAAAATGTTAATCAAACTATACAGGGTGATTGGCATAAGGTGTGACAAAAAGCTAGGGCGTGTAGGTTGGACTTAGACAAGAAAAAAATCGTATGGGAGGGGGGGTCTATTTCCCCCCGTTTAGGCGGGAGGGGCAATTTAAGAAAAAAATCACTTAAAACAGAAAAAAAAATTATTAAAAAATAACAGTGATACCTACGGAGTATTGCTATAGCATTTTGAAAAGCCAGAAATACACTCTTTAATCCTGTTTTTAAATAAAGTTGTTCGAGTGAATAGTTTTTGAAAAATTAATTTTCAAAATCAAAATTTTGAAAAAAAAAATGAAAAATTTTTTTTTAAACAATTTTTTTTCAAAATTTTACGTAATTAAGTATAATTTTTTTATTCAATATTCAATGCTCTTATTAATTTTTGATCAAACACAAAAAACCGGATGTCAAAATGTTTTGTAGTTTTTGAGAAAATCAAAAATAACAAAAACTACTTTTGTTCTAAGAAAAGCCTTTTATTTTAGTTTTAATACGTTTTTGGATTCTTAGGTGAATTTACGATTGAAAGGATTAACTTTCTTTTTACTATTTTTTTAATTATCGTCTTATAAACATACAATAATGTGACAAAGTACTGGATTAACCATATTTCACACATTTTTTCATTGAGAACACCTGCGTGAGAGCAATGGATTAATATTGACCTGCGAATGTTTTTTAAATAATGCAACGTTACACGCCCTAACTAGTGACAGAAAAGTGCAATTGCGAAATAAGAACAAGAATGTTCCTGAATCTTAAAATCAATTAAAATAAGAAATACATGCATATTTAGATAAAATACATAATTACTGTTTATTTAAATTGTTAACTATTTTTTAACTAAAGCTTATTACAAAAAATTGTTTAAAAAACATTCGCAGGTGAATATTAATCCAATGCTCTCACGCAGGTGTTCTCAATAAAAAAATGTGTTAATCCAGTACTTTGTCACTTTATTGTATGCTTATAAGACTGATAATAAAAAAATTTTACAAAAAAAGTCAATCCCCTTTTCCGTAAATGCACCTACGCCAAGCCGACCCCACCATAATAAAAAAGTGGCAGGTCAATTTGAAACCAATGCTCTCACGCAGGTGTTTTCAATGAAAAAATGTGTGAAATATGGTTAATCCAGTACTTTGTCACATTATTGTATGTTTATAAGACGATAATTAAAAAAATAGTAAAAGGAAAATTAATCCTTTCAATCGTAAATTCACCTAAGAATCCAAAAACGTATTAAAACTAAAATAAAAGGCTTTTCTTAGAACAAAAGTAGTTTTTGTTATTTTTGATTTTCTCAAAAACTACAAAACATTTTGACATCCGGTTTTTTGTGTTTGATCAAAAATTAATAAGAGCATTGAATATTGAATAAAAAAATTATACTTGATTACGTAAAATTTTGAAAAAAAATTGTTTAAAAAAAGTTTTTCATTTTTTTTGTTTTCAAAATTTTGATTTTGAAAATTAATTTTTCAAAAACTATTCACTCGAACAACTTTATTTAAAAACAGGATTAAAGAGTGTATTTCTGGCTTTTCAAAATGCTATAGCAATACTCCGTAGGTATCACCGTTATTTTTTAATAATTTTTTTTCTGTTTTAAGTGATTTTTTTCTTAAATTGCCCCTCCCGCCTAAACGGGGGGAAATAGACCCCCCCCCCCTCCCATACGATTTTTTTCTTGTCTAAGTCCAACCTACACGCCCTAGCTTTTTGTCACACCTTATGCCAATCACCCTGTATATGTAGCGAGAGGAAAATTAATTTAGCCAAAGCTTAACTAATGAATGAATAATTGTTTTAGCGAAGGTAGCAAACCAAAGAAAAAGTATATCGCTTTATCGAAATAAATAGATTATAATGAGCACTCACTCATAAAAAATAAAATATTTATTAGAAATGAATTCTTATGAGTTTGATTTAATTATTCAAAGAAATTAAATTCGTATTGAAATTGAAAATTACTAACGTACCAAACAAAAAACGATATACATACGTTTACGACAGCACTGTGTTCTGTGAGCAATGATTTGCCATAAGAAAAGAAGAACAATAGGAAATCGAGAGCTTTGACCAATTATGCGATAAGGCGATGCACACATGCACTGAGAAAAAATGTCTTTCAATTTTTATGATTTGAATTGCTTTCAGATTAGATAATAATCTTTTAAACTGAAAGATAATTTAGATTATAAATTAGCCAAAACTGTACCGTATACTTGCGGTAAGAACTGTTTAAATGAAGGCGATTGTACCGATATACATTTGCCGTTAATTATAACGCACGAATTTATGGTTAATCAAATTCACATCACAAATCACGGTAGAAATTATTTCATCACATAAATATTATATATTATAATAATTATTTAATTAAGTTTTTTAATTAATTTTCCACTCCGTGTAATATTTATTGATGTAATTTGATCAATCGCAAATCGATGCACTTATATAGGTTTAACTATGTAGTGTATGCTTGATTTATGAATCAATTTTATTGATTTAATTAAAGATTTTTAATTTGTATAGAAAATTAAAGAAATTTAAATTTAATTACTTTTATTTAATTTTAAACAAACCAAAATGTGTACCAATCCAATACCGCACGCGAAATTATTACCCGTGTACAGTGTGTACTTATGTACATATATGTATGTATGCAGAAGGCACAAATGAAAAACAAAAAAAACTTTAGAAAATTTAATTTAATGGAACTTAATTCAATATCGAATGAAATGAATCTTTCATAAATTAAATGAAAATGTTAATAATAAATCCGGCTCGAAGGACTAAATGTTCGATAGCTCGAGAAATTGAAATTATTAAAAAAAAATAGAAAAAAATCAAAGTTTAAATATATATAAATGATAAATTTATTGAAATTATTAATTTAAATTTTGTTTGAATTGAATGAGAGAAAAACGATCTTAATACGAGGCGGTATGCTGCAAGAGTGAAAGATTGTAGGAGAGATTATTTGACATTTAGTAAATAGGATATACAATAAAGCACAAAGAAAATAGATAATAGACAAATAGAAAATAGTATTGCCAGTTAAGTAAATAAAAGGTTGAAAGTTTGGATAAAAAATGTAATAGATCTTAAACAAATTGCATCATCTTTGCCTTGCAATTCAACGATGACGTTCAAAGTGTTTCCACCGGAGTAAAGTTCAGGCACGCTCTTTACTTTGCTAGGGTTATTTGTTCGAAGAAGCTCAAGACAGAGATTTCGCTCGCTTCACAACATCAAGAACATTTGGTTTAGGAAAATGTAACACTATATTCTGTTCATTTGACTTCTTCTCAAGTTGTTCTATAGCTTGAACCAATTCAGTTGGCCAACGGTCGGTTGCGCAGAGAGAGGATTTAAGAGAACAAAAATGGTGCGCAAGATATTTAATGAGTAGAGATTTTTCCTTAAATCTTACAGTGCCTAACTCAACTTTGCTTTGACAAATAGTTTAGGGATTATTGTTTATTTCTATGTTTTATGATTTGTGGCTAAGCAACAGAAAGGTTCCTGGAGCGTTATGTTTATATTTATTTGATGGTGTTAGTGTTCATTTGATATATGTATTTACTATTTTTTGACCTGTCGGGTTTTGGGATTAATTGTAGATTAGTATTAATTAGTTAGATTAGTGTTTACGAGTTTGAATAATTTTTACCTACGAGTTTTTAAGAATTTATTTTACCTTAAAATAATTATTATAAATTTGTACTTCAGAAATAAATATAAAACATAATAATAAAATAACAATAATATAAATAACAATAATATAATTTAAATAATAAATGTTCATTTACATATAATTAGTTTTAAGAACTAATGTCGCTTTCATAGTCGGTTTGAAGAATCGTCACCTGGATTATTTATAACTGAATCCGAAATTGTGTCCCACGTCAGGTCGTGAGAAAAGTATTCGTCCTCAGTTCTTATGGCTTTTTCGCACACTTTTCGCCAGTCTTCAGTCGTTATTTTTGAAAATTCTTCCTCTGCTAATTTTTGAACATCCAATAAATTGAATGTTGTATTTCGTGAACCTACTCTTGCTTTGACAGTTGCCCAAATATATACAGTTCAAGTTTCAACATCTGTATAGTATGCGGAATATTGTTTTCGGTTAGCCATTGTATCATCTCGGATTTCTTGCTAGCAGAAGTAATTTGTTTTTCTTCTAATTTATTGTGGTACGAGGTGTTGTCCATTACAATAACTGAAGGTTCCTCCAAGTTATTCAAAACTTGTTCTTGGATCCATTTGCAGAAATTTTCGAAGTTCATGTTGTCGTGATAGTCTCCCGTTTTCGTTCCAGATTTGAATAAAAGTAAGGAGTTTCTCACGAAACCTTTTTCACCACCTGCATGCGTCATTATCAGCCTCTTTCCCTTTGAAATTAGCGTCTTCAACCCAAGCCCGTGGCCTTGTATGTGAGCTATGAATATAGCTTTCGTCCAACTAAATGATATCAAATCCTTTTGTTCTGTATTCCCGGATTTTTCTCAGATACTTCACTCGCATGAGTTTAATATCATTTCTTTCACAGAGAAGATTCCGGTTGTTTTGAGTTTTTTGTAGCTAAATCCGTTTCTTCTTTTTTTGTTATAATTCACTCGCGCTCAAGGGTATGTTACGAGACCCTTATAATGTTTTAAACACAGCACGGGCGAGGGAGAAATTAGCAGGGGAGAGAAAGGAGGTGTCGATGAACATTGGTTTTGAATGTTTTCAAATTGAAATCGCAACGGGAAACTGTGCCGGGTAAGTTATTCCATAATCGTGTTGTGCGACTAAAAAACGAATCTCTATATTTGACGGTACGACGTAATTTTTAAGTTACACCTTAGATCTTCCTGAACTCGTTGTCTCAACATTTTTAAGGATATCATCATTTTTTCCTCCTGGTGGAAGTTGTGCATTATACGCCGAATAGCTGCGATGTCAAATTCGTCTAGTATAGTTTTCCACTTTGTGTGCTGCACTTTTTTATTTAGTGACTGCACAACTCCTGTCTCTTCGTATTCCTTAATAATCCTTCTGATTGAACGTTCAGAAATTTCAGTAGTTTTCACTGTTTGCGTTGTTGCGTAACTCACAGGATTTCCAAGAAACGAATTATTTGCTTCTTTCAGTTTGTCATTATATATCTTAACTACTATCTTACGCGCCTGGCTTCCAATAGGTTTTCCTTTTCTAAATGGATCCATTACAATTTCTTTTAAATGTATTTCAATATATTATTCTTGGTTGTTTTTTTTTAACTAAATTGCAAAGCAAGGCAAATATCATTTAAATACGTTAATTCCCTCTGATGCAAAAATTCATTCTTAAAAACTCGTAGTTAAAAATTGTTCCAACTCGTAAACACTAATCTAACTAATTAACACTAATCTACAATTAATCCCAACCCCACAGCAAAAAAAAAATATATCAAATATACACTAACGCCAAAAAATAAATATAAACACAACGCCCCCGGAACCTTTCTGTTACTAAGCCACAAATCATAAAACATAGAAATAAACAATAATCCATAAACTTTTTGACATTAATCCTATGTCGCAGCTTGCAGGTAGTTTTTCTTGTCTAACACAATTGCATTTTGCAATAGACTTATTTTTTTATTATAGGTGCACTGAAATTTGTCCCACTAATAAAAACAAAAATTATTAATTTTATTTTTTCGAAGTAAAGTTTACACCTAAAAATCTTTTCCTTTTATCTCACCAGAGATGAAATAGTTTTTTAGACATCAAGCTATGAAAGAAAAGTAAACCATGATCATATCTTATTCAAAGAAAGTCCATCACTGGAAATTCATTTCTATTTTACTGTGAGCGAAGCTATAAACAAAACTCACCCTCCTAAGTGCTTCAGTATGATCGCAGCAGCGTCATTGACAACAACGCTTGCATGTACATCTTTGTTTTCTTTTTTTCAGTGATTTTTCGGTCTCTTTAAGAATTAAAGAGTAGAGCAAAGAAATTTAAAGAGACCTGCGCAGTAGAATTGCCAACTGAATTGGTTCAAGCTATACTAGTCTTTCCACTGTCATTCAGCGGGACTGCATTTGCTCAAGTTGTAATTGTAACGATTTGTTGTTTTGTTGTAAACACTAGATTTCTGAAATGATGTTTTCCATGTCAGTTTTGGTTGCCAAATTTTTCAGTTTTTCGTCCAAAATTGTGTCACAATACTAAATCGTTTACTGGCAAATTCCCTACCGTTTTCGGTGGCTCTACAGTTGTAAATTGATTCCTCGGTGAACTGGGCGATGGTGATAGTTCAGTATGCAGTCTTTTCGCACAAATATTTTCCACTGATCTGATGTTAAGTCCTTTGTTGACAGGTGAACGTTTAACAGACATCTTTGGTGCAGCTTACAGGGATTTATTCTCTACGTAAAAGACTAAAACTCACCCCAGTATTATAAATTTTTTTTCTCCACAACGAGTATTTATACTTTTAGAATACTTATAAATTGTTACTATTGTATATTTATATAAAAAATTTGCGTTAATGAAACGATATTTTAGGAGTACATTTTTTAACCAACCAGGGTTGCCAATCAAGATCATTCAATATAGAACCTAATTACTCACACAAATTTATAACTTCTACATATAGATAACTACACAACAAATGTTCTTTCATCTCGCAATCATATCTCGATCCTGTCGATTGATTTCGAGAAAGCATTTGATAAAATTGGGATGCATCTTGTTTTGAACAAGCTACACTCTTGAAGGGTAGGTCCTAAAATAATGCGATATGTGAAATCGTTTCTAACAAACAGAAGATTTTGTGTAAAAACTAACAATTCCTACTCTTCAACATATACGCTACACAACGGAATTCCTCAAGGATCCCCTTTATCAGTGGTCCTGTTTCTTATTGCTTTTCAAGAAATATCAATAATTGTAGATAGACATAAACTTCTAGACCACTGCATCTATGCAGATGACCTATGTTTTGAGTAAATGCAATGACCTAGACAAAACTAAAGAACTGTTCACAAATCTGATAAATGACATTCTTGTGTGGTCGAATACATCTGGTGCAAGACATTCACTTGAAAAATGTAAAATTTTGCACATTTGTCGTAAACTAACCTGTTCTCAAACACTAACACTAAATACAGAAAATATTATAATTAACTCGGTTGATACATTAAATATTCTAGGACTTACTTTTAATAAAAAATACAAATGAAATGATCACATAATAAATCATAAAAAGAGCCTAGCTGACAGAGTAAACATTATTAGTTATTTATCATGTAAGAAAAGTAGTGCACATATAAATACATTATGTAACGTTGTCCGACCCCTTTTACTTAGTAAAATTGATTATGGTCTTTGTATATACGGCAGTTGTCCCCAGTCCACACTAAAAGCCATCAAACCAATGTACAATGAACAAATTGTAACAACAAAGGGAAAATGTTTTGTTAAACTTTCGTTCTCATCCGGATCTATAGCTGAAAATTATTTCAAGTCTGAAATTCGCCGGCCTATCCCTAAAAGAATATCATCCGCAATATCAACAATTGTCGAAGTTGCAATTGATTTGAAACTTCCATTGAGAATTTTCACCAAATATAAGCCCTTACATCCAGCCTGGACAATCAAAGAGTCTTCTTTTATTCTTGACCGTAACTCCAATCGAAAAAGCATTACCGATAACAGATACTACCGTGCTGTCTACAATGATACTCGTATCTCTTGATGACAACTTGTTTACATATAAAAAGAGCATATTATTTGATTAGTCCTGCTATTTATTTTGCAACCGTTTCGTCATACGTTGCGGCTAAAGTAAACACTTTTGTTAAAGAGGTGCAGTACCAAATTTGGTTTGTGATTAGAAGGTAGTGTTCTTTAAGTTTTTTTTTAATTTTCCGTGGGCATTTACTTAACAAATATAATATGGAATCTGTTGCTAGTGGCAAGTTTAATAGTTGATAATTCAAAACTTTGTTTTAATTTAATATTTAAAGTTGATTTGAATGGATTCCAAAAAAAGCTTATTTTTGGATCAAAAAAAATATTGTTTTTTTATTGAGCAAGGAAAAAGTTTATTCTCCGGGCATGTCCCGGTTATAAAAATTAACTTTAAATTTATATACAAACCTCCTTAATAGGAGGAGTTGGAGCTAACCTCCGAGAGTGCAGACGTGCGTCTGCACTCTCCAAAAATTAAATTTAATATAACCAAGTAAAAACGTGTTACGGTTTAAATTAAAATTTTTCCGTTTTTAATATGTCTTTTTGAATAAATTTTATTCGCTAACATTCCTTCCTAAGCATCCTAAAATTAAATTCAACGCCGGATGGTGATGTGATTACAACAAAAAAATAGGATCACTTTCCTAACCTAAAGTGCCCATAAGTTCTCCCCAGCGAGATGCTAAAAAATATAACATCGAAATGAGGTATAAACTTGACAAGTGGAAAATAAAAAAAACCGGAAAAAGGAAGCTTGATGCAGCCCACCAACTCCTTGCATTAAGCAACAGTGTAACATACAACACAAAAATCGATGACGCCGACACATGGCTAATTCCCAGCAGGAAACGAACGTGCACCTGCACAAAAAAAAAAAAAAAAACAAAAACTGCAACTACAGTTCTGCGGGCAAAACTCCGCCGAACAACAACAACCAATTCGCATTCCTGGGTCTGGGACTGAAGATTCTCACGGCACTAGCCAACAACTGGGGCATACAAAATGACCACCAAATGCAGCAAGTCACGGAATTAATAATTTCAGCATTAAAACCACTCCTAATATTTCATATTTCCTATGTATTTCCTCTCATACATCCTTAATGTTTATTTATATCATATATGTACATATAAGTATAGAGCCATCGTCCTCAACTTATTATCTCTTTCATGTGATATTAGTGTTATCGTATATTCTTCTCACTCATTCAAAATGTATACAAGCAAGCAGTATAAAACCATCGCTCATAACTGACTTTCTTTTTCACTCTCTCACTCCTCTAGTGAACTATCTGTAATATTCAAATATAAAGAGCGTTCTCGCTCTCATTTTCAAAAAAAAAAAGAAATGTAAAATGACAAAAGAAAAAAGAAATATGTGTGTGTGTATGTATGTATATTTATTGAGACTTGTTTGTTTCTTTACACAGTATTTTTCTTATTCTAAAATAGATACACAAAATTATACTTTTAAAACCCACAAGAAATATCAAGATTTAATGTAAAAATAGAAAAGATACAATTGCGCACAGCGCTGTATTTAGTTTTTAAGTTAGTATTAGTGTATTAAATTTGTAAATATGGATATAGTTAACAAAACTTCCGTTTCACGCAAATGTACAACGCTCTTGAGCACGAGCAGAACAAAACTATATTTTTATATAAAAATTGACATGCCACGAGGCTTAACCCTAAGATTGTTAAAGAAGGCCATACGCTACAGCCACTTTTGTACTTCTGTTACAGATAGAATAAGATGAAACAACTTTGTAAAAGATACCTAAAGACCCAATAAAATTTTCATTCATTCATTCAAGCTCCTTAATAAGTTATAACAATAATCCATTGCGATATTTTGCTATGTTACAAGATATTTATATATATGAAAAAGATAAAATAAACGAAATTAGTTTTTAAATTATTTTATATTTTATTAACTAATATTCTTCTTCCTTTTCTTCGGCGCTGTTATGATCTCGATGTCGAGGGGATCATAACTCTCCCACGTATCTGCTTCACACTAGTGATCCGCCTGTGGGGTTCGCCGGGTTGACCTCAGAAATCGGCGGCAAGCCTCCCGGTTTTGTATTGTTCCATTTCTGAGGCCAACTGAATGCTGGTGTTTTTGCATTTGTTTGTACCAGGAGTGTTTAGGCCTACCTTTCTTTTTATTCCGAATTGGAACGTTGTATGATATTGCCTTTTTGACGGGGTTCTCAGGATCTCTCCTTTGAACATGGCAATACCAACTGAGTCGGTCGTGTTCAATTTTTTGGGAAATGGTATTCTTAACATGAAGGCTTCCTCGGATCTTCGTACTTCTAATTCGATCAAGCTTTGTAACTCCTGCTGTCATACGAAGCATCTTCATCTCAGCTGCCGTTAGCTTACTCTCATACTTTTTGTACATTGTCCAACATTGTGAACCGTATGTGAGTGCTGGACGCACAACTGAAGTGTAGAGCTTTCCTTTCAGCTTAGGGGGCATTTTTCGGTCACAGAAGATAGCAGAATTTTCCCGCCACTTCATCCACCCTACGCTTACGCGATGATTGATATCGTCATCACAAGTAGCTTCGTTATTTATCATAGACCCCAGATATTTAAACTTTTCACACTTGGGAAGCACTACTCCATTCAAATAAATGTCTGGAGTAGGCCTGTGTGGATCAGAAAATGGGCAGCATAGGTATTCTGTCTTTTTCGCGCTTATGCGGTACCCACTTCCTTCTAGAACATCCACCCATACGTCAAGTGCTCGTTGTAGGGATATCGGGTCTTCACTTATGATGGCTCCATCGTCAGCAAAGAATAACTGATGCACTTTTGGATCCGTCACTTTGCCTTCAAGCAGGTAATCAAGAACTGTAATAAAGAGCAGGGGACTCAAGACACTTCCCTGGTGTACACCTACTGTGATTTCGAATTCTTCGGTGACTCCAGCTGCGCATCTTACTTTAGTAACTGCTCCATCATACATGTCCATAATTATCCGCACATAGGTTTCTGGAACTCCTCGTTGCCTGAGGGCCACCCATATTAGATCTCGTGGTTGCCGATCGAATGCTTTTTCAAAATCAACCAATACGACATGTAAATCCTCTAAAGAATCCCGATGCTTTTCCATAATTATTCTTATACTCTGGATTGCATCCGTGGTTGACTTGCCACCGACAAACCCGCACTGGTCATCAGATAGCCTAATTATTTTTCGCAGTCGGCTACCCAAGACTCGCTCAACGATCTTCATGGTGTGTGACATCAGCTTAATCGAACGGTAATTATCACAGCTTCGAGTATCACCCTTTCCTTTATAAATTGTAAGAAGGTAACTTTCCCTCCATTGATTAGGCATGCGATCACCTCGTATAAGTTTGGAGACAAGAATCATGAGCCATCTAAACCCGATGTCTCCCATCTTTTTCCAAAACTCTGAGGGTATTTCGTCTGGGCCAACAGCTTTTCCCTTTTTGGAGTATTTTACCGCCTCACTAACTTCTTCGACTGTGACGTCGGATACTTCGCTTAAGTTAGGTGAAGCTATTGGAAAGTATAGCCTTGGAAATTGTTCGTTTAGAAGTCCGTCACAATACTGTCGCCACCTGTGAAGAATTTCGTTGTCTTCCACAAGTAGTTGGTCTTGAGCATTGTTAATGAACTTTGGCGAACAAATCTCCTGGACATTTCTTCTTCTTTGAGCGGCTATTTTGAAGATAGTTGCGCCCTTATTCGTGTTTTGCCGTAGCTCTTGAATAGCACCAGCTGTCGGGGTAGAAATTTCATCCAGCTCCCGATACAGGTTTTCTGTATTCTTTGCTTGAATTTGGGCGCACTTCTTCTTCGCTTCTTTCTTGCAGTTTCTATATTCCACTTCGAGGCGTGACTTTTGCTCTGTATCATTAGAGGGGCACTTCGACCAAGCCTTGAAAGCCATTTTCTTTTTACTTATAACTGATTTAGCTTCATCATTCCACTACCATGTTTCTTTGCCTTGTTGGTTGTGTCCTTTTGAAACCCCTAACAGTGTTTTGGCTTTTTCTTTGCAAGTTCTCTGTAGGAGATCCCACATACTTTGTGCTGTACTCTCTTCATTTCGAACTATATCGGTGTTGTTATACAGAAAGTTTTGCATATTCGAAATAAAAGCTTCGCCTTTTTCCTTATCCAGATTATACCATTTGATCTTCCCAAAAGTTTTTGTATGTTTGTTGTCGTTCACTGTCTCCATAAAAAATTCTGTCAGTAGGAGACGGTGTTGATGGGCGATCGCTTCTCCTAGTATCACTTTGCAATCTTTTACCCGGGGTTTCATGAAACTAGATACCAAATGGTAATCAACCTGGGTTTCATTTCCACCACTGCTGTAAGTGACCAGGTGTCGGCTTTGTTTGACGAACATGGTATTTAGCACGATAAGACCGTATGTTTTGCACATGCTCAGGATGTCTTCACCAGGAGGGTTCCTGGTGCCGTATCCGAGGCCTCCATGGCAATCTTCATAGTCTTCGTTTGTCTTCCCGACATGTCCGTTCAAATCTCCGCCCACGAACAAAAACTCTTCCTTTGGGATGTCCTTAAGTAGATTGTGAAAGTCTAGCCAAAATGCATCTTTTTGTACCTGCTCACATCCAATTTGGGGAGCATATGCAGTGACAATATTCCACAACTTTCCTTTAATCACCAATTTAAGGGACATCAAACGGTCGCTGGATTTCGAAATGGTCAATACGCTGCCTAATAGATGTTTTGCAAGGATGATTCCGATTCCGTTTTTACCCTTTTCCGTTCCATAGTAGAACATCTTATAGTTTTTTTGTCCTCGTATCCAAGAAACGGGCCCTGTTTCCCGTGTTTCGCCATTTTGTTTCTTGAACACATAAGATGTCCACTCGCCTTCTTTTCATCATCTCTTCCAACTCGAAGCTTCGACCTGTCTACTGCCAACGTTCCAACTCGCAACTCTCAGATTTTGTATAATCTGCGGCATTACTTTGCTAGCCCCCGGAATCCGTCTAGCTCTGACCCGAGCATTGTTGCTCGGTCCAGGATCAGTACCATGTGTAACAATGGTAGTCATGCTTATTTTGACATTCTCATGAATAGTCTATTCGTTAGAATGATTCTATTCCTTCGAATGAACTTTCTTAATTTTGAGATTCGAACGAATAACATTCATTTGCGAAAGATAGTATAAAATGAACTTCAAAAAAGATTCATTTTCATTGTCAGCTGCTTGACATTTACTACATTTCTATTTGAATTAGTATGACCGTTTTACATTTTTTTTGTTTCTAAACATTTTATAGATGTTGGATAAATAATCAAGAAACAAAATAAATAATACACTTTTTCATTATAAAGTAAAGTTTAACCATAAAGAACTACATATTTATTACATTTTTTGTGTCAACTCAGCTGTTTTGAAACTATTCTTAAAAAAAATAAGTTGTTCATGACGCGTTCTAAATTTTTATTTTTTTTCGTATACACTTGGTCACACTAAAATATCAAAAACAAAAGAGAAGTGTTTGTGAAATGTCAAAACCAAAAGGTGAAATCTTTGTTTATTTGTAATTGTTTTGTTTATTGTTTAATAATTTAAATTTCTTGGATAAAAACATAAAATAATAAATAAAAATATGGCATTTGTGTTGTTTATAAATTAAGATGGTGTTGAAGAAGTGCAGAGGAGAAGGATAGTGGATGCTTTCTTTCTTTGGTAAAAAAAAACCCTTTGCAACCTCCGGGTTTTCTTCCATTATTTTAATTAACTTTTCCTTTTGTTCGCGGTTTTTCCAGTTGGAATGCGACCTTTTAACATAAAACAACAACAAAAATAATAAAAGTAATTTATTTTCCATGAAATAATTAAAAACTTACATGTTTTGTTGTTTACTCGACAGAAAAATTCAAACGACACAAAAATGACATTTAATTCTATTCTTTCGAATCTCAAAATTGAATTAGCTTTCGCAAATCAATGAACTTTCTATGGATTGGGTGAACTTTCGATTTGTTCGATTAACATTCTAATCGCCGAGTCTCAAAATTAAGTTTCAACGAATTCGACTCACTTTCTAACGAAAGAGAATGTCAAAATAAGCACCAGTGCCTGGCGGGGTAGTGTCATTTTGGACGAGTACTTCCATAATGCTTGAATTCACAAAATCCGTTGTAAGTATCGACGTGTGCATGCTCCAGTTTTGTATTTGATCTCTCTTTTACGGCACCGGTGATCTCCAGTCGTGCCAACCCAGGGACTGGCATGCACACTTTTGGGAAAGTTTATAGGTGTTACGTGTCGCTAGGTTCACCTTGCTGTTTGTGGCCTAGATGTATTTACTCCTTTAGTCGCCTTTTACGACAAGCGGGGAGGCTCTGCAGGAATATTCTAACCCGTCCCTGCACAGGGATATATTTTATTAACTAATATCACAACTTAAGTTTTTTTAAATCGCTACGTGTTTCGGAAATTATGTTTCCATCTTCAGGCGGATTTTTAATTTATTCGATTTGCCACTTGTCATTTATATTTACATATTTTCTTATATATAGTTAATTTGTGTTTGTTTCTTTTCTTCTTGTGTTGAATGTAAGTGCTGTGTCATATAGTGCGTTTGGTTTTAAAGCTATTTTGTCATTTAGTAATTTGTCTTGTTCTATTTTTGTTGATTTATAAATTTCGTACTCTTCTAACGTGTTTAGTACTTTCCTTTTTTGCAAAAATGCATTGGGCTTAAATTGTTTTTGAAGCTCGTGTAGTTGTGTTTGTTGTCCATTAAGTGTAAAGCGTAGTTTGATTTTGAGTTGGGTCTTGGTAAATGTTCTTTGAATCGTTCCTTGAAAGCTCTTCCTGTCTGTCCTATGTAGTATTTTTCGCAATCATCGCATTTTATTTTGTAAACTCCGGTGGAAGTTTTTATGTCGTTTTCTCTTTTGGGCTGTGTCAATTTTTGAATGTTGTTACTCGTTTTAAATGATACATTTATGTTATGTTTTTTCATTTCGTTTTGTATATTGTGTGGTAATATGTTTGTGTATTCCATTGATATGAATTTAATGTCTTTATTGTTATTTTCTCATTATTGTTTTTGTTTTTTATTTTCTTTTTTCTTTTATTTAAAAGTTTTTCAATTGTATCGATTTTGTATCCGTTTGATATTGCAATTTTTTTGTATTATGCTGAGTTCATTTCTAAAATCTAAACTCAACCACATAATGTATAAAACCCATTTAGAAGTCCTCAACAATATACATTCCGCAATGGTAAACCAAATATTAGAAATAATAAAACAACAAATCCACAAAACAGCAAGTAAAATATCCAAGATTCGCCAAACAAAAGTACTAAAGTTTTCCAACAGACAAAATAACAATCCAATAATACACAAACCACATACATTTTATCCAAGACTGGTAAATTACACAAATATCCAATTGACGAAACCTGAAAATGTATTATTAAACAAAGGACTGAAATTCAACATGCCAAAAATAAATAAAAACAACATATTACGTGAAGTAACAAATGCAGAAGCAGCAATTAAATTGATTCCAGATCCCCAAACTCAAAACGAAATAAGATTCTTCATAAACAGAAAACTCCAACAAAGTATTAAACATAAACATTATAACATTCAGAAAAATTACAAAGAAAATATTGAAAACGAAAAAATCATTAGATAAAAATTAGAAGAAAGCAATGCTATCATTACAAAAGCCGATAAAGGGAACACAGTTGTCATTATAGACAAGCAAGAATATATAAACAAAACCAACACTTTCATCACCAACAATAACACATTAACAAATGACCCAACAAAACAATATGTTAAAGAAATAAATCAAGTCATTAACAATTGAAATAACCTGTTCACAAACTTAACAAAACTAAAATTAAAACAATCCAAGGCAAAAGCACCACATTTTACAGGTGTTCCAAAAATTCATATGGACTTATCAATTACACAACAGCACCCGCTTATAAAGTTGCAAAAAAGTTGAAAACAATAATAAAAAACAACATTAAGTTACAAAATAATAATAGTGTGACCAATTCAATTCAAATGTTTTACCAAAATTTAAACTTTTATCATTTGATGTGACAAACATGTACACTAATATACCAATTGATGAAACCACAAAAATATTAAAAGAAAATCTGGACAAAAAGGCAACACTCAACAATAAACAAATAAACGAATTATTATCCATATTAAAAATAGTTCTAAAACAAAATAACTTCACATTCAACAACAGATTTTATAAACAAAATGAAGGACTAGCTATGGGTTCACCACTGAGTGGATTAATGGCCGATATATATTAAAATTAGTTTGAAAACAAATATACATTATCAAACAACAACAAAAAATTATATCGTATTCTAGAAATGTTGACGACACTTTTATAATTTTTGACGGAATACATAGACAAATAAATATGCTACATAAATACATTAACAGTATAAACAAAATAAAGTTCACAATTGAAATGGAATTTGAAGATAATATAAACTTCTTAGACCTAAATATCAAGAAATTTAACAACAAATTAAAATACAAAATATACAGAAAACTTACCACCACAGATATTACTATACATAAAGAGTCGCATCATCCATATTCTCAAAAAATGGTAGCATATATTGCATTCATAAACAGATTATTAACAATACCCATGGACAAACAAGATTTTATAAATGAACTCAACATAATAAAACAAATTGCAATATCAAACGGATACAAAATCGATACAGTTGAAAAACTTTTAAATAAAAGAAAAAAGAAAATAAAAAACAAAAACAATAATGAGAAAAATAACAACAATAAAGACATTAAATTCATATCAATGGAATACACAAACATATTACCACACAATATACAAAACGAAATGAAAAAAACATAACATAAATGTATCATTTAAAACGAGTAACAACATTCAAAAATTGACACAGCCTAAAAGAGAAAACGAAATATGTAAAAACTTCCACCGGAGTTTACAAAATAAAATGCGATGACTGCGAAAAATACTACATAGGACAGACAGGAAGAGCTTTCAAGGAACGATTCAAAGAACATTTACCAAGACGCAACTCAAAATCTCAAAATCAAACTACGCTTTACACTTAATGGACAACAAACACAATTACACGAGCTTCAACAACAATTTAAGCCCAATGCATTTTTGCAAAAAAGGGAAAGTACTAGATACGTTAGAAGAGTACGAAATTTGTAAATCAACAAAAGTAGAAAAAGACAAATTACTAAATGACAAATTAACTTTAAAACCAAACGCACTATATGACACAGCACTTATATTCAACATAAGAAGAAAAGAGACAAACACAAATTTACTGTGCATATATATGTAACAGCGTAGCGATTTAAAAAAACTTAAGTTGTGATATTAGTTAATAAAATATAAAATAATTTAAAAACTAATTTTGTTTATTTAATTAATATATAAATATACACGCAACTTGGAGACCAAAAATACCACAATGATTACAAGATATCGTGAAGGAAAGTGATGTAAGACACAGAAAATAAGAGTTCATTTTTTTTTATCACAATCAAGTTGTATTTTTTTTATCAAGAGTTCTTGAGGAACTGTTCATCTCAGGATTTCAATGAAAAACTTATTTTTTTATCAGAAAAAGTTAAAAGTTTGACCCACATTGATGCATCAGATGAAACAAAGAAAACTTTAGCAGCAAGGTTCGTGTCGGAACATAAATCGCGTTGGTTAGCCTCCTCAAGAAATAACCAGGCTTTCAATAATAAAAACAAAACTTGGCTGGAGCTCGAAATCTCGTTTCCATGCAGAGCCCATGGATTTGTTGGACGGGCAAAACACAACTTTGGCGAACTAAGTGAAAGATTCAAAAGGAGAAAAACCGAAGTTTTGCGATCTGATTTCGAAGCCGAAGAGCTATGCTATGCTGCTCAAATGCAACTTCGGAAGAGAGGACAGATAGATTCTGCGGTTGTGGTGAAAAAAACCGTTTTTTCGACTCCGAAACGTGCAGAAAAATACCAAAAAGGTTTTAAAAAATTGGAGAGTGATATTATTCCTTATACCGCAGATGAAGCTTTGTCACTACTTCTTGAAGCTAAATTAACAAAGTTTCAATAAATGTAATAAGGGATGCGGCAAAAGAAAACACAATGTCAATATACAGGGTGATTTGCATAAGGTGTGACAAAAAGCTAGGGCGTGTAGGTTGAACTTAGACAAGAAAAAAATCGTATGGGAGGGGGGTCTATTTCCCCCCGTTTAGGCGGGAGGGGCAATTTAAGAAAAAAAAATCACTTAAAACAGAAAAAAAATATTAAAAAATAACGGTGATACCTACAGAGTAATGCTATAGCATTTTGAAAAGCCAGAAATATCTTCTTTAATTTTGTTTTTAAATAAAGTTGTTCGAGTGAATAGTTTTTGAAAAATTAATTTTCAAAATCAAAATTTAAAAAAAAATGAAAATTTTGTTTTTTGTAATTAAGTATTTTGTAATTAAGTATTATTTTTTTATTCAATATTCAATGCTCTTATTAATTTTTGATCAAACACAAAAAACCGGATGTCAAAACTAATAAATAAATAATACTACTAAAATGTTTTGTAGTTTTTGAGAAAATCAAGAATAACAAAAACTACTTTTGTTCTAATAAAAGCCTTTTATTTTAGTTTTTACGTTTTTGGATTCTTAGGTGAATTTACGATTGAAAGGATTAAATTTCTTTTTACTATTTTTAATTATCGTCTTATAAGCATACAATAATGTGACAAAGTACTGGATTAACCATATTTCACACATTTTTTCATTGAGAACACCTGCGTGAGAGCATTGGTTTAAAATTGACCTGCCACTTTTTTATTATGGTGGGGTCGGCTTGGCGACGCGACCTGTTTTGTTGTACAAATTATTTCTAATTTGAATGTCAAGTCGTCAACATATCACGATGTCAAATTACTCTCGTGCCGAATTAACGGATATGCATTACTGCTACGGTATGGCTCATGGTCGAAGTCGTGAAGCGCAAAGACTACGCTGAAATGTATCCCAATAGGAGGTGTCCCAGTCATACGATATTTTCAAGAATCCATCAACGTCTTCGAGAACACGGAGTACTGGAGCACCGAGGGAGAGAAAGTTCATCTTCTGCATCAGTACACATAGAGGAAAGAATTTTGGATATGGTCCGACGTAATCCCTCCCTTAGCACAAGGAGAATAGCTAATATGCTTCAGTTGCCCCAAACTAGAGTATGGGCAGTGCTTCATACCGAGCATTTACACCCGTACCACACTACACCAGTTCAGGAGCTAACCGCAAACGACAAGTTACTGAGAGCTGCATTTTGTCGAACATTCTTGCTAAGAGATGAAACTGAACATAATTACTTTAGAAGGATATTCTGGACGGATGAAGCTCAGTTTACGAGAGATGGAGTAAGAAATTTCCACAATTTACATCACTGGAGTAACAGTAATCCCCATAACAAGAAACAAACCAAATCTCAACACCGCTTTAGCTGTAATGTTTGGCTTGGTATTGTTGGACGAACAGTTATTGGACCACGGTTCCTGAATTCAGTCATAAATGGAGAATCCTATCTGCAGTTACTACGAGACCTTCTGCCCGATTTGAATGACAACGTTCCCTTGGCCAAAGCAGACAATTTAATCTACCAGCAAGATGGAGCTCCAGCACACTACAGCCGCACTGTAAGGAACTGGCTTGATGAACATTTTAGTGACCGTTGGATTGGAAGAGGAGGTCCAATAGAATGGCCGCCTAGATCGCCAGATTTAACTCCGTTAGATTTTTATGCTTGAGGATTCATGAAGAACTATGTGTACGAAGTGGAAATAGAATCTTTGGAACAACTGAAACAACGGATTGAAGTGGCTGGAGTCAAATTACAGGAAAATTTATCAAGTATAAATTTATATGCAGCAATAAGAAGGTGCTATAATCTTTGCCTTCTACAAAATGGGGATCATATTGAAAATTTTTTGTAATAAGCTTTGGTTAAAAAATAGTTAAAAATTTAAATAAACAGTAATTATGTATTTTATCTAAATATGCATGTATTTCTTATTTTAATTGATTTCAAGATTCAGGAACATTTTTGTTCTTATTTCGCAATTGCATTTTTCTGTCACTAGTTAGGGCGTGTAACGTTGCATTATTTAAAAAAACATTCGCAGGTCAATATTAATCTATTGCTCTCATGCAGGTGTTCTCAATGAAAAAATGTGTTAATCCACTACTTTGTCACTTTATTGTATGCTTATAAGACTGATAATAAAAAAATTGTACAAAAAAAGTTAATCCTTTCTTTCGTAAATGCACCTACAGTGGGGAGCAAGAATGAGTACATGTTTTAAGAAAATGAAACAAAAGGATAGAATTTTATGTTTTTTTTATAAACAATTGAAACAAATTATTTTTATTATGAAAGTTAAGTATATAATTGACAACCTAGGAAAAAAAAAACAAACATTGCTTAAAAAATAACAGTTAATAAAATGTTTATTAATGGAAACCCCCATGTACTCAAATTTGCACGTTTCATAATTTTTTGTTTGAATAGTTTTTTTTAGTATTTAGTCCACAGCCCTTTATTTTGTATGACACTTCTTACTCTCCTGCGCATACCCTCGACTAAATTTTCGATATGAACATGTATAAAATGTTGTCACTGCTCCTTAACTTGTTCCCATAAGTCATTCAAGTTTCTTGAAGGATTATCGGAAGATGCCAAGCGTCTTTTGAGAATTTCCCACAAGTCTCGATCTGGTTTAAGTCTGGACTAGGTGCTTCCCACTTAATGGTTGGAAATAACTCCATTCCAAGCCAGCTTTGGACAATTCGTGCAGTGTGCTTGGGATCACAGTCTCGTTAGAAAATGATCTCCTCAGTGGAATAAGCGCATTCGTCTCCAAATTCTGGAAAGTTATTATGCAGAATAGACGAATATTGTTCCTTCTTTATTATTCCTTCGATTTTAATCAGCGGATCGACATTCCACGACGTAAAGCATCTCCACACCATCATGTTGCCACCTTCATGCTTCATGGTTTCTTTCACCTGTTCCTTTTGAAGAGTTCCATTCTGCCGATGCCAAAAATACTCTTTACCGTCTAATGGAAATCGATATATTTTAGTATAGTCCGACCAAACCGTTTCCGATCTTCAGCACTCCAGTTTTTGTATTTGAATTTAAGACGTGCTTTAACATTTTTGGTAGGCAGTTCTGTTTTTTTCTTTTTAACAGCTGCTCCTTAACCAATCTTTTGTAGGGTTCTCTTAGCTGTCCATTCACTCACGTTCTTATTAATTAATTTCGCCGCTGATTTCGGCATCTTGCAGTCTCTTATATGTATTGATCGCTCCATTAATCATGAGTCACCACCAGTAAGCATTTTCTGTATGCCTGGGCGATTGCTGGTGCAAATCACATTTAACTTTTTTTTATCAAAAGGACACTGCGTTGGCAGATTTTCATTCTCTCAGCACATTTTCTTGGAGATAGTTCTACTTCAAGTTGAGAAACTATGCTTTTTTCCACTTCAAGTACAATTTTTTTCATTTTTATCTATTTTTTCTGTAAACATTGAATATTTATTTTTTAAGCACTAATTAAATGGCATTAAACTTTGAAAACAGTACATTTTCCTGCAACATTATGTTATTTTTAATTAAACGCAAAATAAACAAAGTAATTTAACTAAATAAGAGATAACGGCGAAACGTGCAAATTTGAGTACATGGGGGTTTCCATTCATAAACATTTTATTAACTGTTATTTTTTAAGCAATGTTTGTTTTTTTTTTCCTAAGTTGTAGATTATATACTTAACTTTCATAGTAAAAATAATTTGTTTCATTTGTTTATAAAAAAAACATAAGAATCTATCCATTTGTTTCATTTTCTTAAAATATGTACTCATTTTTGCTCCCCACTGTAAGCCAAGCCGACCCCACCATAACAAAAAAGTGGCAGGTCAATTTTAAACCAATGCTCTCACGCAGGTGTTCTCAATGAAAAAATGTGTGAAATATGGTTAATCCAGTACTTTGTCACATTATTGTATGCTTATAAGACGATAATTAAAAAAATAGTAAAAAGAAATTTAATCCTTTCAATCGTAAATTAACCTAAGAATCCAAAAACGTAAAAACTAAAATAAAATGCTTTTATTAGAACAATAGTAGTTTTTGTTATTTTTGATTTTCTCAAAAACTACAAAACATTTTGACATCCGGTTTTTTGTGTTTGATCAAAAATTAATAAGAGCATTGAATATTGAATAAAAAAATAATACTTAATTACGTAAAATTTTGAAAAAAAAATTGTTTAAAAACAAAATTTTCATTTTTTTTTTTTAATTTTGATTTTGAAAATTAATTTTTCAAAAACTATTCACTCGAACAACTTTATTTAACAACAAAATTAAAGAATGTATTTCTGTCTTTTCAAAATGCTATAGCATTACTCTGTAGGTATCACCGTTATTTTTTAATATCCCCTCCCATACGATTTTTTTCTTGTCTTAAGTCCAACCTACACGCCCTAGCTTTTTGTCACACCTTATGCAAATCACCCTGTATATCCGACTTATGAAGCGGTTACAGAAGCGAAAAAAAAGTGTTATCCTAGAAATTTGATCATAACCGAGTCAGTTGCAGAATCGCCTCTGCAAAATTTACTACTTAGAGTTTGTTTAAAGCTATCAAAAAATAGCTGATAGTTTACATTGTAATCAAATGCGTAACCTTCCCCTTGTTTCTAAATGGGGTTGCGATGGAAGCTCGGGAATAAGCGAATACAAACAACGTTTTTCGGACCCGAATATTTCAGATGCTAGTATTTTTTTAACCTCTTTTGTACCAATTCAATTAATATCAGGGAACTCAAACTCCAGCAAAAAAAAAATAGTTTTATGGCAAAATCCTCGTCCATCCTCTCCAAGATTTTGCAGACCAATCCGGATTCAATTTGTCCATTAAACAACTGATGCTGAAAGCCAAATATCTTCAATAAGTGAGACCATTATAAATCTTTCAAGTGGAAGTGTTTCGGTTAAACATACAATGCTACTGACCATGATAGATGGAAAGTTTTGTAATGCTATCACAGAAAATTCAGCAACACAAAGGTGCTATTTGTGCGGACTAACACCAAAAATGGATGTTGTTGTGACCAAACAAGTTCAGGACAAATCAAAATTGAGGTTTGTGCTTTAACCGTTACATGCTTGGATTCGGTTTTTTGAATGCTTAATTCATGTTTCTTATAAACGTGGCACGTGGTGAAGTAAATAAAAAAAAAGTAGAAGAAAATAAAAAGAGGATCCAAGAAGGATTCCGTTGTCAAATGGGTTTGTTAGTCGATAAACCGAAACCAGGTTACGGAAGTACAAACCATGGAAACACTGCTCGCAAATTTTTTGATGACTCTGTCACTTCATCACTAATAACCAACATAGATGAAGACTTAATTAATCGCTTTCGAGTAGTGTTATTAACAATATCGTGTGGTTTTCCGATTAAAATAGATGAATTTAAATAGCCCTGCATTGATACTGCAAACAAGTTTGTTGACTCATGTCCGTGGTACAATATGCCAACAACAGTGCGAAAAATTTTAGTGCACAGTCCGGAAATTCTGTCAGAAGCTATTCTTCCTATTGGACAACTTGGTGAAGAAGCTCGAAATAAGGATATAAAGCGTTTTTGAGAAATTTACTCAAGAAAATTTTCGAGGCAACAAAATATGGAAGATATTTTTCATAACCTCTTGGTTTCTTCTGATCCATATATTTGTAGTTTGAAAAAACCTTACCCAAAAAAATTAATCATATCATTCAGAAGTACTGCAGTTCTTAAAAGAACCAGAATTTGAGGTCACAGATCTTGAATAGTTTTCAAATCAAGATCCTAAATTATTCCTAGGTACCAATATATCTAATGTTTGCTTAACTTATTTCTTTTTATTAGCTATTGCTATGTTTAACTCATTCTTTTTATTTGTTATTATTTTCAAACATGTTTTTTTTTCAATTTTGTTTATAATGCCCTTGTTTTTATTTATATTTAAATTAAATCAAATTTTTGGTATTTATTTTTTATTTTAATTTATTTTATTTATTTATTTATTTTTTTTTCGAAAAAGCATATAAATTTACAAAAATCACATATACATATATATACAAATGAAGTTGTTATAGTTTTAGTTGTCTTAATCTGATGAATAAACGCAATAATTTAATATATCATCATCATCATCATCGGCTCGACAACCGGTTTCCGGTCCTGGCCTCTTTCAACAAGTCTCTCCACCTATCCCGGTCTCTAGCCGACGCCATCCAGTTGCGCACCCCAAGGCTTCGGGCGTCCTGGTCTACGCCATCTCTCCAGCGCAAGCATGGTCTACCACGCTGCCGTCTACCATAGAATGTACCACAAAGAACTTTCCGAGCAGGTTCCTCTTCGCTCATGCGAGGAGTCTACCGAGCTTAATTTTTGTCACGATATCTGCTTCTAGGTAGATTGCGTACAATTCATGATTGTACCGTCTCCGGAATCGTCCTTTAATATATAACACTTAAAAATAATTTTGGCCATGATTTTGGGAAAATCCGCCTGTGTGCGATGGGTCAAAAATAAGTGAAAGCGTTTCATTCGCTGTAGTTGAAGAAAATGAGGCGCTTATTAGCACGGGTCTACTATGCGAAGAGGCTTCTATTTTTACGGCAGAGGCTCACGCTATATTAGAAGCGGCCAAAACTACGCTAAAAATAAACGGAAAGTACATTATCACAACTGATAGTATATCAGTTATAAACGCTATCCGAAATGATAAATACAATGTTACCGTTATAAAGAAAATTAGAGACTACAGAGAATAATTTGTGCGGGCTCTAGGTCAATAAAACACGATGTTACCGGTTAAGCGACGTTTCGACCATGAATACGCTCTTCTTCAAGCCTTTTTTATTTGAAATTTAAACAAAAATTTAATGTCAGTAAAACATATTTTAACAAAATACATTGTCATAAAACATTGCAATAATAATGAAATTAATTAAAATTTAATTTAAAATTAAACAATGGCAAAAAAATTAAATAATTCATTACATTTTATGAATATTTTTTATATAACTAGCAGAACATTCCAAAAAACAAAAGTACTCAATTTCACACAAAATAAAATGCACGACTGGATCGCACGAACTTGCTCTTATGTAAAAGTACTTTGGAATTTAAGATACATTTTATAAATATAAAACATGGATTTAATGAGATAATAATGTTCAAATGCATAAAATTGCCGTCTGGTTTCCGGAAAAGTATGAATTTATGCAAATAAACATTAAAAAATCGTTTTATTATTAAATAAATTTTTTATATAAGAAATTTCTCTAAAATTTTTCAAGAAAAAAATGTGGGATGCGGATTTTTAATAATATTGGTTTTAGGAAATAATTTCAAAAAATAATCGTTCATAGATTTTGAAGATATTGATTTAAATTTTTTTTTTTTTTTTTTTAAACCCAATAAATATTTTTTCGAATATTTTTACATACAATATTATTTTAAACTTAAGGGGACTCCTGCTAAAATTTTTGGGTTAAAATCCTTAGAGCCGTTAATGAGAAAGTCGAAAATTAAAAAAAAAAACGGGTCTATGGCAGGTACCCCTGATAACATTTTGCCCCAAAATGTTTTTTGACCAAAATGTAGTCCATGTCCATGTCACACTTATTTTTTTTTATGAAAATCGTTAGAGCCGTTTTCGAGATAAATAAGATTTTGCATTACGGGTGTATGGGGGGTACCGTTAGTTTTGGAGTTAAAAAAAAATTTCAATTTCTCCTCTAGGGAATCACCGAAGACCCTTAACTACCGAGATTGAAAGAAATAGGTCAAGTGGTTTAGGCTCTAGTGAGAGGTACAGACATACAGACACACTGAAACAAGTTTTTTGTGTACTAAATTTTCCTTAAAATTTTTATAAAAAAAATTGATATGCAAATTGTTATTCTTTAATAAAATACATTTTAAAACGTAATTTAAAAATTTAATCGTGTATCGGTTTTCAAGATATTGAATTTTCAAAAAAAAATTTTCATTATTTTTTTAAAAATCCAAAAACTATTTTTTCGAAAAAATTTTTAGTTTATAATTTTTCAAATGCAAAGCAGCTCCTGCATTAAAGTTTTGGTTAAAATCGTTAGAGCCGTTGGTGAGAAATTCGAAAATCAAAAAAACCGTTCTATGACAGGTACCCCTAATAACATTTCCCCCCAAATTTTTTTTTCACCAAAATATAGTCCATGTCCATAATATCATACCAAATTTTTCTTATCAAAATCGTTAGAGCCGTTTTCGAGATAAATAAGATTTTGCATTACGGGTGTATGGGGGGTACCCTTAGTTTTGGAGCTAAAAAAAAATTTCAATTTCTCCTCTAGGGAATCACCGAAGACTCTTAACTACCGAGATTGAAAGAAATAGGTCCAGTGGTTTAGGCTGTAGTGAGAGGTACAGACATACAGACACACTGAAACATGTTTTTTGTGTACTAAATTTTCCTTAAAATTTTTATAAAAATAATGATATGCAAATTATTAGTATTTAATAAAATACATTTTAAAACGTAATTCAAAAATTTAATCGTGTATCGGTTTTCAAGATATTGAATTTTCAAAAAAAAAATTTTATTATTTTTTTAAAAATCCAAAAACTATTTTTTCGAACAAAATTTTTCAAATGCAAAGCAGCTCCTGCATAAAAATTTTGGTTAAAATCGTTAGAGCCGTTGGTGAGAAATTCGAAAATCAAAAAAACGTTCTATGACAGGTACCCCTAATAACATTTCCCCCCAAATTTTTTTTTCACCAAAATATAGTTCATGTCCATAATATCACACCTAATTTTTTTTTATCAAAATCGTTAGAGCCGTTTTCGAGATAAATAAGATTTTGCATTACGGGTGTATGGGGGGTACCCTTAGTTTTGGAGCTAAAAAAAAAATTTCAATTTCTCCTCTAGGGAATCACCGAAGACCCTTAACTACCGAGTTTGAAGAAAATACCTCCGGTAGTTTAGGCTGTAGTTCGAGGTACAGACATACAGACATACAGACATACAGACGGAATTGTCGGATCCACTTTTTTCGTCTTCGCTATCATCGTAATGTCAATTTCGATCAAAATCTCGAGTTCGATTTTTTTTCCAAATGCAGAACTTGCCCTATAGTACCTATATCGCAAGTAAAAACAATAAACGTCATTTAAGATTAAGATTTTTATTTTTCAATTTGTTTTATATACAATTTGACTTAAAACTAACTTATTACTAAATTAAATCATGTTGGCTCAACAATAGGGGCCCAACGTTCTTCATTTGGCTTTACATAATGCTATTTGCATTATTAATATTAATGTTTTCTTAATCTAATTCATGATTTTTTTTAATATTAACTAAATAATAATTTTTGATGATGAGTGGGCGTTTTACCCCCTGTAGACGTCAATAGACGGTCTGATTGTGACAATCTCTGCAACATGTATAGCCAACTCGTTAGGAGAACATGAAACAGTGGGGAAAAACAAAATTAAATTGTTCTTTTTGTGTGAAATTGGGTAGTTTTGTTTTTTGGAATGTTCTGCTAGTTATATAAAAAATATTCATAAAATATAATGACTTTTTTTGTCATTGTTTAATTTAAAATTAAATTTTAATTAATTTCATTATTATTGCAGTGTTTCAAGTGTGAAGGGTATTTCATAAATGTCTTAATGTTTTTAAACGAGTTTTTTAATGTTTATTGTAAGTTTTATGACAATGTATTTTGTTAAAATATGTTTTACTGACATTAAATTTTTGTTTAAATTTCAAATAAAAAAGGCTTGAAGAAAAGCGTATTCATGCTCTAAACGTCGCACAATGGGGCAAAACGTAAAAAAGCTGGCATTTAATCTAATTATGAAGTTGAGCTTTGTCTTAAATAACCGTTCTATTTCTCTTCCAAATATGATAGAGAATTAGAAATGAGAGATAGAAAGTTTATTTGTATCACGTAATCTTCTGCAGATCGTCTCAAATGAAGAGTAAGTTCACGTTTTGAGTCGATCGCAGACCTCTTTTTGTCATTTCGAGTTGGTTAAGTAAATTGTGTACAGTTTATTATTTATTGCGTGTATCAAATTAAATTAAATTGTGTACAGTTTATTATTTATTGCGTGTATCAAATTAAATTAAATTGCAATAGAATCAATAAGCTCAGGAGCATTTTTGTATTTTTTTTTTTATAAAAAATAAATTCTTTTTATTTTAATTCGTAGTTGAATATAAAGAAAAGTTAAAAAATTGCTTGTTTTTTTGCATTTGTCTGAAATCCTTAGATGTTTAGTTGTGTTCGCCGTAAGGTGCCAATAAGTTTTATATGCCATTTTGTTAAGTGTACATTCTCCTTTCAGAATGTGCAAAATTTTCTTGCTCCAATCTGCTCCCCTGTGTGTTGTGTACATTTTTGTTGGTGACGTCACTTTCTAGAAAAAGATATTTTTCGTCAATATTATTGTATTTTTGACATTTCTTACGCCCAACAAAATCAAAAATACTACCAATAACCAGGCAAGATCTTTTTAATATAAAGAAGAAGTCAAGTTGCCAAGGATTTAATAGCCAGATGGATTTTTTAAAGGAAGAAATTGTAAGGCAAACTCAATACTTGGGTAACTTTTGAAATGACATACATTCTTTCTGAATTGGCATATGCATCTGAAATTAGTTTGAAAACATGTGGGCAGTCGGTAGCTGCAAAACTAATTCACGAAGTACCCCAAAGTCCTAGAAAAGTCAAACAGTGTAGGAAAGCTTTAAGAGAGTCCATTTAACCTACTTCGATGAATGGTGAAGAAGCTTTTGCGTTAATTTTCGAAGCAGGCTTATCTACATTTCAATATGAAATTATCAGATCAAAAGTTTCTTAAGTATTTCCTTCGTATGAAATAGTTCAGTAGTGTTAAAAAAATTGCCATCCCGATCCTGAACATATATCATTGTTTCGAAAACTTCTGTGAGTACAAGTTTACAAAGTTTGTTAAACTTAACAGTTAAAGGCTTAATTATTCTCCAAAAAGACGAGATTAATTCACTTCACTAAGAATTGATAAATGTATGCTTGTACTCTAAATGGGACTTTGATAGGAGTTTTGGTCACTATTCAAATAAGCAAGCCTTTTATGAATTGAACCAGGTAGAATCGATTGTTTTTCTTACTTGCCTTGTTCCACTTCGCTTAGTTTCTGGTGTTAAAATAATATACAAAAATTCACGTCCAAGCTCAAATAGATATTGTAGACCTATTAAAACTGAATTTTTAAAAGTGTACATGTAGCTGAAAAGCAAAGAATTTATTTCTATTGAAGAAAGGATACTAAGTTTAGCAAACAAAAATAAGTAACACAAAATATCCCGAAATGGTAACCCTATAACTTTTTTTTTTATTTTTTTTTATAAATTTAGTTGTATTACAATCACGAAGGATGCAATACACGCAGAGTTTCATTTAAATCGTTTGAGCCGTTTTTGAGTAGTTTCGAAAACTAATGAAATTTGTATGGGTGGTAACCCTAGAAATGGGCGTGGCCATTAGAAACTTTGGCCATGTATTAACATTGGTATCAGTAGTATTTGTGCCAAATTTCAAGTTTCTAGACCTGTTGGTTGATTTAATGCCATATTTTCGGCATTTTGCCCCACTGTGCGTCGCTCAACTAGTAACATTATGTTTTATTGATCTAGAGCCCGCACAAATTATTCTCTATAAGAAAACTAATACGCCGACAAGCCGCTACTGCTGCTCACAAAACACCACTCTACCTATTTGAGACGTTTACTAAAAAAGACCTAACTAATGTTATTCAAAAAATTAACGCAAAAATTAACCAAGAGCTATGGAAAACATATCCACCACTACGTCACTGTTAACCGAAAACGAGACAAACCGATATACCCAACATCTACAACAAAAATCGAGAACCAAATTTTATAAGACTTCGATTGGGTCACACTTCCGCCAATCATCAACATCTACTCCGCAAAGAAAACCCTCCGATTTGCACAACATGCAACGCAGTCACCGACTTAAAACCATTTTGGGCTTAGGACAATGTTTACTGCCCAGTTCCATCATAAATGATATGCTTAAAAATAAATCTATTACCTCAATTTTAAAAACTCCAACTATAGAAAGTATTTAATTATTAATGAATTTATAAAAGCGTCTAACATTACTATATAAACTTTATTTTTATGTTAAAATTATCTAAACATTAGAGCCGTTAGTCTCTGCAGCTTGTGCTCTTTAAACAATATTAACTTTGTAATTATTTTATAATTATATTGATAATAAAGAATAATAATAAAAATATCAATGAAAAAGGTGATATCAGCTTGTGGTATTGCCATCATTGAGACTTGTCTAGCAGCTTGTGTCACTGCCAGGACCTCAGCTTGAAAGACACTGCTGTAATCAGGAAGTCTGAATGAGCTGGATAGTCCAAGCGTTTCTGAAAAGAATCCTGCACCAACACCAGTTTCCATCTTGGAACCGTCGCACAGTGGCGGAAAATCCCAAAAACGTGGGCAAAATTATTTTTTATGTTTGCAATGTAATAAATGCTTTTATTTATCAGAATGCAAAAGGAATATTTTTTAATTATATTTAGTTGTAAAAAAAAAAATAGTAACGACAATGGGGCAAAATTTTAAACAACCTATTATTAAGGGCTTAGCATCTTTCTAGCTAGCAATTTGTTAAACTTTTACACCCATATTAATAAAAATGGTTTAGTGGAGGTTTATCGTTAAGTGCTGGACTAAGTGCGAAATTTCATTAATAAAACAAATTTTCTGTTAAGTGACGTTTACAAATTATGATAAAGTTAAACCACCGAAGTAGGTGGTTTAGCGAAGGAATAAGAAATAGAAATGTCCACAGTCAGACACAAGCAATTGACAATCAATTTAGGTAGCCACAGAATATAAAAAAGAGATTGCTTACTTTTGTAGAAGATTTTCTTAAAAGGATTTTTGATAAACGTCATTATACTATTCCGGGAACATTTTGCCATGGCTTAACTCCTATTCCATGGTTTAGCAAAACCATGGAATATAGGTGGAATAAGCGTTTTTTATTAATACGGCTGTTAGTAATTTATTAGCTCTTCGAAAATGTAAAACCATTTTGTTCGTTTTACTAACTAGTAAATTACTAATTTCCTTTTATTAAAAACGGTGCATCTGAGCACGTTTAAATCATGACAGTTCTTGAAAATTAATAAAAGAAACAAAACCAAATCTGGGGAACATACATACCTAATAATTTGAAATGTTAGAAACTCAAAAGTCAAAGGGACAACCTACAATTTATTTTGTTACTTGTGAAAACATTTTTCGAAATGTTTTTTTATTACTTTCCCTATTGTGGACTCGACCATTCCATGTAAAGCTCCTATAAGATTAATTGGTGTACATATGTACATAGATATATCCTTTTGTGTTCGATTAGGAACTTTTTACTGCATAATACTTAGTCTTTAAACATATACACATGTATATCAAAATCTTCGTCTTCCGAAAACATTTTATATTATTTTATTTACTTTTAAGAACAATTAGCTAATGAATCCTAAAAAAGCACAATTTAACTCTTTCAAATAAAATTGCCAAATTTTTTTGTGGAAAAGTATTCAGATTTCATATGAATTTAAAATTTTGCGCCAATGATATTAAATAGAGAATTTAAATGTAAATAAACAAAAAACACGCTCATGCCCGAAGTTCCATCGCAACCCCATTTGAAAATAAGAGTAAACTTTGAAGTGGTGATTCTGCAAGTGACTCTTTTATGTTTAAATTTTCTGGATACAATTTTTTTTTTGGCTTTCGTAATCGCTTCATAGATAGGATGTAGAATAGCACCATGTTTTTTGGCTGCATCTCTAATATTGTATTGAAACTTTGTTAATTTGGCCCGAACAAATATTGACAAAGTCTCTAAATGGAATTATTTCGCAATCCAATTTTTATAAGCTTTTTGGTATATTCCTGCGCCTGATGGAATTGAAAAGCATACATCTTATATTACAGTGGAAGAATCAATTTTCCCTTAATTAATTCTTCGGCGTTTTCCGCCGTCAATTTGTGGCCGTCCAGCTACTCTATGGGTTCGGCATGGAAACGGTATTTCGAACTCTAACCAGATTTTGAATTTATTTTGGAAAGCTCGGTAATTTTTAGATGAAGATAACCATCGATCCTAATATCCATTTACAAATTTAGGCAAAGTTTTCTTTGTTTCATCAGATGTATCAATGTGAGTGAAGTTTTCGACTTTTTCTGACAAAAACTCAATTTTTTGTGATGAACAAGTTCTTAAAACCTCGCTTAGCTGATTTCTTTAAAAAAAAATTATGTTTGATTGTGAGCTGTAACCGAATTTATGTTTTTTTTTTTTTTTTTTTGTTATTAAACAAAATAAAAACAACCAAACACTACTCTACTATGCGACAACGATAGGGTTTGATTTGAAGTTTGAGATAAAACAACTACCAAAGGAAAGGCTCGAGGCAACCGATTAGTTAAGAGGAAGACTCCTTTCTAGGGTTCAGATGGCGTTTTGAATCATAACTCAAATTTGTATGAAACTTTCTAAGTAAGGATTGAGGTCGTATAAAAAAAAAAAAAAAAAAAAATTAAACATATCCAATTGCTCATTGAACACAATTGCATATATATACATACATATTTATATATCTATATTTCGAAACTTTCGCGAGTTGAATAATGGGATTTTTGTTATTGTGGGGAATAAAGTAAAGAATAATTTAATAGTTAACGAAAAGCCAAAAGAGGATTGAAATCCCAATTTTGTCAATAAATCGAAGACGTTATAGTGAGTTATAATAACGATTTTTATTACGGTGTCGCATTGCTCATAGAGTAAATTTTATTCGTATACAAAGTAAAAATAATTTTTTTTTGGATTTGAATTGATAATATAAAAACATGTACTATAAATATAAGATAATTTGAATATATAATTACGAACTTAGAAAAGAAAATGGTTTTTAAGTATTATACAAAGTAAGGAGTTAAATTAAAATGAGTGAGTAAGTTTCACACAAAGAAGGAATGAGAAGGATGAGGAGAAGGGGATGACGAACTGATAGGAGAAGAAGCCGAGTTAAAGGGTTGCTTTGGCGAGAAAAGTAACCATGGTAGGGAGGGCAAGGGCAAAAATACTCGCACATCAATACCAGCTAAGATGTTTTGACTGGCATACATTTTTTTTGTAACAGGCATAAGGTCCAAGAACCACCCCCGCGACTGAGCTAAGGGTTCCAAAATGCCAGTGTGGACCAAACGGCAAGAAGCTCGTTACAGAGCCTATATCAAAAAATAAGAAAATCGAAAACTATTTATTGAGGCGAACTTAGAACTTAGTGTGTTCAACAGATTTCATCTACAATATCTCTTAACATCGCAAAATATCGCAACATTTTTTGTTAATAACTTATAAAGGAGATATCAAGGTACGAGTAAATTAAGAACTACATTGCATCACGGGATCTCACGGGAAACACAAACTTTTCCATTACTACACAAAGTTCAACATTTTTTTTTAATCACAAAAGGGCGTTTCTTGTACATGTGAAAATTGTAACATGAAATTATTTAACTGTTTTATATTAATTTCACTAAACATACTACCGATTCAAAATAGCTTTTTTGGCCTTTAGTCCACAAAAATTGGCGTTTCGTCCCGGCGATCTCACATGGACTCATCAGTTGACTGTGAGGACCTTGTCAATACGCAATTTTTGTTAAATTCAGTTCATCTTATATAGATTTTTTGACAAAAATCCAATGTGAACTATACCCCCCAACCAAGATTAACATTGTAATCATTAACGTTGGAAGATTTTGCCCGTGGCCTGGCATTGATCAATAAATCAACAAGTCCATTAATAGTGCTAAGTCTTCTACTTGGATGATTTATTGCAGTAGTATATAGAATTTGTATTATAAAAACCTTCATATAGACTCCAGTTCAATTTCCTATCCAGGATCACACCAAGATATTTGGCGTGATCGGAGATTCTGAGTTGGGTTCCCTCAATTAAGGGAATTTTAAAAGTCGGTAGTTTCCTTTTGTTCGTAAAAAGAACCAGTTCGGTTATTTGCGGGTTAACCGCTAGACCGCAGTTTTTAGTCCATGTTTTCACCATAGATAAAGCATTCTCTATCTGTTCGCTAATTGTGGAGGGAAACTTACCTGTCGCTAGTAATGCTAGGTCATCAGCATATGCAATTCCTTGGACTCCACTATATTTAAGTCTCATTAGAACTGCGTTCATCATGAGTGCCCAGAGAAGTGGAGAAAGCACCCCACCTTGTGGAGTCCCTCTAGAAGTAGACACTTTAATCTGTACTCCTCATAGCTCCGAGTTGATCTGTCTATTTTTCAACATGCCCATTATCCAGCTGATGATGGTATTATGCATATTAATATTTACGAGCGCTCCTTCAACGGCCTCGTTTCGGATATTGTTAAAAGCTCCTTCAATGTCTAAGAAGGCAGCAAGGGTGTATTCCTTGTTTTTGAGCGTTTTTTTTAATCGTGTAGACGACACTGAGTAGTGCTGTCTTAACACTTTTACCTTCAGTTTAAGCATGCTGGGCTGGAGATATTACCTCCGGGCTCAGTGTTCAAATCAAAGCTTCACGATTCTAAAATGGCTATCAATTGTAACTGGAAAGGAATTCTTGGTAAAAAGGACGTCGCAACAAGTGTGAAGTACAGATTATTTGAAGCAGTAGTAAGAACCATAATGTGTTATGCTGCTCAAGTCTGGGGTTTGTTTCAGCATGAGGAAGTAGATAAACTCTTAAGATACTTCTTAAAGAAAATCTTTCGTCTACCAGAAAATACTCCGACGTACATGCTCCATTTGGAGACTAGACTTCTACATCCTTACCTGTACACTCTCAAACTACATTTCAACTATAGTCGTTTTTTATTGGTAAATGTATAGACAGCGCAGTAAAATTTTACACAGTAAACAACAACAAAGGAATAGTGCGTATAAACTAGGCAGTAATAAGAGTGCACATAATAGTGCTGTTAAAGTTTTAGAGCATCTGGATTACAGCGACACTCAAATTGGTTGCAAAAGTTTTATTTTTATTGAGGTTGGCAGGTTTTGATTATTCGAGAATGTGTTCGGTGATATTTGTTCATTTTATGGTAAATTTTCACAAGAGCCAAAATTATGTGGTTTAAAATATTAATTTACGATTAGACGGTAAACGTTAATAGTCAATGGTCAAACTGTTGCCTCTTAATGCGTGTGCATGTTCCCTATCTATCACGTGACAGTATGAAATTCATCGGAGGATGGCTGCGATGCCAAATGATTAAAAAGGACATGAAAATGATTTTTTCTGACACCGAGCCCTTAATTTGACTTTGTGTACACACATGCCATTGAGATTTGATTTTATTAATAATTTTGCCACTTGTTTGACAACAAATTTTTCAGTGATGTTAATTCAGCATAAACCACATCAAAACGTATACTTTTCCAACGCATCCCTTAGCTTATTTAAAGTGGATTCCTTATTCGTAGGTATATATTTCATTTTTAGTTTTAGTTTCCTTTTACTTTGTTCACTTAATGAGTCTGAAATATCTACTAAATTAAGATGATTTGTTAAAAGAAACTCAGAAATTATGTACAGCTCTTTTCTGTTTTGGATCTTTATTCATTTCAATTTGTATTATTTTTGTAAGAAATTACATATTTATTTTACTTCTTTTCCAAATCAGCTGATTTTGACACGGGTATAAATGCAAAGCATACCAACTTTAAAATTTAAAGTAAAAGTGTATATGCAGTCAAAAAAGCATTTTATTCGGACTTCCATTGCTGCACTATGTATACATTACCAATAAAATACGCCTTATATAAGAAAGGCCATGGAATATCACCCGCAAAGGCTTCCCAAAATTGTGGCATCATATGATTCAACGAAAATCTCAATTTTTTGGTGAGTGGTTAAGACTGTGCTTGGACCATAACGTGCAAATGGACCTGGACAACCCAACAACATGGGAAGACCCATTGCTTTCCCTCCAAAATTCTATCAAGGAATCCAGGTATGAGTTTTTCCGTGAACGAGCGAGGCTAAGTGAGTCAAGGAATCTATATCGAGCACTGGATCACAACTTAACAAACAACTATTTTCACAAGAACAACAGTATTGACACTATTTTCACAATTTTCAAAGTAAGAGGAGAACTTTTGCGCTTAAACTATATCCCACATCGAAATGACCAAAATACTGAATGTACACTGGGTAACCGACTTACATCAGAAGACGTTATACACTTTGTTGGAACTTGCCCCCTTTTTAGCTTCATCAGACGCGCCCAATGGGGTAAAAACAGTCTAAGCATGGATGAACTCAAAATTATTTTAAACGGCGACTGCTGGCTTACTCTGGTTAGCTACGTTAAAACTTCCTGGAAATATCGTTCCCAAATAATAAACGAAAGTTTCTGATTAATCTAATTCTTAGAATATCTGTGAGATACTAAAATGTTTTATAAAACAACTTTTTTATTATTTATATTCAATAATCAATAAAATATTATATGCTCTCTATTTATTTTCGGCTGACGGCTTACGCCATGCTCTAATTGTGAACAATTTATATAAATTATGAATATTGAATAATCACATAGTACTACTACAGTGTTGAACGAAACTAAAGCACTACAAAATATCACATTGGAAAAATATCGATAAAAAGTGAAAACACTCGTGATACTTTTATAATTTTTATTTTTTCTTAATCACAACATATTATTCTATAATTTACAGTTTTTAATTTGAGTTTAAATCTTAACATATTTCTAAAAAATAAAAATAGTTAAAAACTCATTAAAAAGTAGGTGGACAAAACTAAAGCACATGTACCCTATTTCTGTTTACAGTTATCGAATTTTACCGCTAACTTCTTAAATGCTACTACCTTCACTTGTTATTTTGTCAAGCATGTTCTAGGTTAATCGCGGATCTTTGATGGTGCTAACGGTCAAAACTAATGAACAATTTAAAGTTTAAATAAAAATTGTTAAAATGGCGCGGAATAAATCAATCAATTACATTTATTGGCAATAAATATGGTATAAGCCATCAGTGGCGTGGCGTGGATAATTTTAAATGGGAACCCGTTATAAAATTTTGTCACCTGTAAAAATGAAAAAAAAATCTTAGAACCTTAAAAACAACATTTCTAGTAAAGATATGGTATCTACAAATGCATTCCACATTGACTTAGCAAAAAGTGTGTACTTAGCTTAATTTTTTGTACTTCAAGACATTAATATTTCAATCAACAATGAGCTTGAAACATAATAAAAAGGACCTCCTTTTAGACACCACCCCCTTCGTCGGACATAACTGCGGCACCTTCCTAGGAATGTTCAATTAACTTTTCCTTGCAATCATATGTGTCAAGAATATAAAATATATGATGGGACAACTCATCTGCATTAAGACTCGCCCTAACGTCAAAAAATACAAGATATCTTTCTTGTATTCCATTCTCTGACAAGAACCGAAATATGGCACTCAGTTGTCCCCTATGACTCAAATCTGATGTTTCGTCGATCATAATCTACACGAACCGAGCTTCTACGATTTCTGCTTTAATTTCAGAATTAATAACAGCCGCGATACTATGTATCAAGTCATTTTGAATATCGTTGCCCTATACACTTACTCTAAATAGGATTCCATTAAAGTGTCATAGGTACTTATATGTTGATTTCCTTTACACATAAGAAATCAATTTCTGTGTGAAGATTTTGATCCCTCGCCAGATTTTGCGTTCCGAAACACCCAACAAAAATTTATTTTTCTTTGACAGGGATCAAAATCTTTAAATCCATATTTAAAGAGGGATTTACATGTTTACATGAAACACGCACACCAAACAAAAAATTTCGATCTGGGATCGAAATCCCTGGTGTGTAAACGAAAAAAGGATAAAATATAAACTATCGACTATCCTTACTAAAATTATTTGGTTTCTCCGATAGGTAATCTGTTAAACAGCAGTCTACATTTATCAAAGACATTTCCAAGACAAAATCTAGAACTGCACTAAAATTAAGAAGTTACATTTTTTTTTATCACTATAGTGGGTAATAAAAGGAATTAATTCTTCACTTTAACATCTAACTTTTCACTATTTTTAATTAAGTTCAAATTGGCTTTTGAAAACACTAGATTTATTTTAAGTTATTGAACCTGTGCAACACAGTCTTTTATTGAATGCCAATTGAATCTAAATTTAAATTCCTATTAAAAAAAAGCAAATGCATTTTATTTGTCCAGAGTAGCGATATGCTAAATTTACACTGCTGACAATACAAATTGCCATATATTCTACCATGATTTATTTCATAATTCAAAATTATCACAGTAAATTTGCAAAAATATCAATCGTGCATTTTACATTAGCATGCAAATCAACATCAAATTCAAAATCAAGAATCAACAATACCCACATGCCATATTTATATTTATATGACATATGAAAGACAAAAAAAACAAATAAGTCGAAGAACACCGTCTTATTTCTTACACAAACTTGAAAAAAGGCGAGCACCTGAACTCCTGCAATGTATTATCTTCCTACTGAAATGCAATGCTAATTGCTAAATGCAGAATAAAATGCAAATAATTCCAACTCCTACTGGTATACATCGAAAATTTTATAAGACGGAATGTAGCGTCTTATTTTTTGAATATAAATGCGGATGTTGAACAAAGAGGATCCGAAACACAATGTTTGGGGAAGAGAGGGATATAAAACAAATAAATAAGACGGTGATTGAAAAGTTTACGTCAGAGTATTTTTGTGACTCTCTTGATTAATGTTGGTTGTGGATTGTGGAATGTGTTTGGATAGAGTATAAGATACAAACGAGAGGCAGAATTGATAACTTCAACTTTTTCGATGTTTATTTGGTAAATTGTGTTATTTATGGATTATCTAAAAGGGAAGACGATAGGAATCGTGTTATATGGACGCCACGCCACTGTAAGCCATACGGTTATTTCTCGAATAATAGCTCGATTTCGTTCTCGGGTTAGTGTTCAAACAGTGCACAATGGTGGCAGACCTCGAAAAACCACGTCGTATTGCGATAAAAGAATAATGAGGTTAATCAAAAAGGATACTTATATTACCTCTAAAGGAATAAAAACAAGAACTAGACTTATAAATCTCTTGCAGAACGATCCGGCGAAGGGCGGTTCATAGCGGCTGGAAAACTCGTCGTGCTGTAAAAAAGCCATTTATTTCCCTTAAAAGTAGACGTGCAAAACTAAAATTTTCCAAAACGCACCTTAGCTGCACTAGGGAAAATGGAAGACGGTTCTATCCTCGGATTTAATTCAAAAGGATCGGACAGATTTCGTACGGTACGAAACCCGAAAGGTAAACGCCGCAATCCTCGATTCACCAAGGCAACTGTGAAGCACTTGGGGGGAACATTATTGTCTGGGGATGTTTTTCCAGTCAAGGGATCGGACCACTTCATAAGGTAAGTGGTATAATAGATCGTTTCATGTATCACGAAAGCCTTCAAAACGTCATGTTTCCGTATGCGGAGGAGAATATGCTGTTGCGATGGATCTTCCAACATGACAACGATACGGAACATACCGCTAAATTGGTGAAGGATTGGCTTAATGAAGGTAATATTACGGTTCTGAAGTGGCCAGTGCAATCCCCTGATCTCAACCCACAGAGAATCTATGGGAAATTGTAGATCAGAGGATTGATCGAACAAAATGTAGCAATTTTGACGCGCTACTTGACAACAAGTACCAACTGCCTGGGAAAACATCCACATACAAATAATTGACAATCTCATTGTCTCCATGCCTGGTCGATGTGATGCAATCATCAAAAATAATGTTTACGCCACCAAAAACTAACATTAAAACTTTTTTTTATTTATTTTGTATATAAAATCAAAAATGTGATTTAGTTTTGTCCACCTACTTTTTAATGAGTTTTGAACTATTTTTATTTTTTAGAAATTTGTTAATATTTAAAATCAAATTAAAAGCTGTAAAATATAGAATAATATGTTGTGATTAAGATGTATGTCTATTAGTCTTTCAAACGTTTTTAAGAGAAAAGATGTTAGACTAATGTGTCTGAAGTCTGTAGCGTTCGTGTGGCTAGGCTTACCAGCTTTCGGAATAAATACCACTTTGACTTCTCGCCACGCTTTAGGCACATATCCCCATTTCAGGCTGCTTAGAAATATGTTTTTTAAGTGTGGCATGACATGATCTTCACATTTTTACAACATCATGGGGAAGACACCATCCAGCCAGGTGATTTATACGGTGAAAAGGTGTTTATAGCCCATTTTATCTTTTCTTCTGTAATCAATTCCGCTGGTGTCGCGTTCTCTGTGCAGGGCTCCATTTGTGGGTTGTAATTCACGTTAGGGATGCAACCAGGAAAGTGAGCATTTACTAGGAGTTCCAGTGTTTCGCTGCACGATTCTGTCCAATGTCCATTGGGTTCCTTAAGAGATCAAAGAACAATAGGTCCCTTTTCGTCTTTTAATACCCTCCACTGGTCTACTGAAATAGTGTCCGAGTTACTAATAAGAGCACTTCGTTACGATTTTTGGCAATGAAAGTGGGTTCGTTGCCCCTATTCGCTGCTAAAATATTATTTTCTATAATAAATTCAAAAAGTAACACCTCTATCGTTGGTTTCGGTACTTCCCCACTGAGAATGGTGAGCGTTGGCATCACAGCACAACATAGCAACATCCCATTTCTCCAGTAGGGCACGTTGGATGGTCTGTTTCGTCATCTCAGCCGGTGGTCCCTCTACACCGTCACCCGGCATGTAGCATGATATTATGACTAGTGGTGAGAGCCCAGCACGTTCAAGCTTGATCGTCGTTTGGTCTAAACAACTATATGTGGATAGAAGAAAGAGTTTAATCTGTTTTCTAGCTACAATACATGTTCTAAATCTACTGTTAATGCCAACATTTGTACATCTACATCTAAAAAAATTCATTAAATTTATTGGAAATTATTTTATTATCGCTTATTTTGCTTTCATAAAATTCAACATTTGATTTCTGTTACCGACTGTCCCGAAACTAAAGTTTTTAATGTTTCTCACAAATATTTTTGGTCGCTAGCCCCATTTAATTTACCTTGAATGTATTTTCACTATGTTACTTGAAGATTTTTGTTAAATATTTCTAATTCTTTTATATTGTTCTTAATGTTCAATGTTGTTGGTTAACAGAAACTCCAGGTGACTTCTGATTTTTTTTCGGAATTTTGCCTCCTTGCTGTTTGAACAACTCTAAGCATTTCTTTTTCTAATTGTTCACGGTTTGGATCATTAATGTGTACTTAAGTAATTATAATTATTAGGGGTATATCACTTGCATGATGTTTTGTATAAATTTATGTTTATTGTATTTAAAAATGTCAACTTTTTTTTCTTTATTTTTACGCAATGGCAACTTTAAGATTGTTGTCTCATTATCGCTTATTTTTAATTCATTTGCTACTTTTACTTCAATTAATATCAGTTACCACGTATTTCAATAAAGTTCGTGTACTGGCACATATTAGGTTTTATTACCATTTGTTTATACAACTATTCTTTAGATAAACATCCTAGATCTCTTCTAAAATTTAAATCTTCAAACCGGCCTTTATTAAAATATTTTAGTATTATATTTTCAATCAAATAATTACTGAAAAACTCACCTTTTGGAGTACTGCGTGATCTAATTAGTGTAATAAATTTCACTTTACATATTTCTACAGTCAATAGTATATACTCATATTAATTTGTACATTTGTTAGAACAAAAAAGTAATCAACATGATTTTTTTTTTATAAATAACCACTCCTCCAGTATGGGCCGATGATATTTCAGAAGGGATAATTTTATAATTTTTTATATAAACTTCTTTATCCATCACCGACAAGCCTTGATGTGTTTCAGTTAGGATAACTATATAAACATTTTTTCATATTTCATATTTTTCAAGATACAAGCCCTAAAAAAAACAATTTGTATAAAAATATATTATATCCTAATATGTATGTACGTACAATTTGTAACGAACTGGATTTTTTTTTATTACACCGAGTCCTCATACTATCCTCCTACTACTCTCCTACCTTTCAGAGTTAAATGTGCATGTATGAGACCGTGTATCGCCACCATTCCCGATCGGCGATATTTTTCCCGTATAAAGAGAATTGTAGTTGTAGATGGCTAAAAAAAGTTTTCGTTGGAAGTTAAAAGACATATACTCAGACATTGTACACGTCAATTTGCATTTTTATTAAATTTATTTCATTTTCCAAAAGCATGTAAAATTACTTAAAATTACACAAGTGAAACATGGCGAGGTAAGGGATAGCTTAGGCGAGATAGGCAAACATGGCAGGGTGGGTTAAGAAAATCTTCTCGCTACGTCACAACACCTCGACGTTGAGCCTACATTTTTGTACGCGCGGTTTTGATAGGGGTCAAGAACGAACTCCCTCCGACGAGCGTGGCATCTAAGAAATCCGCCACAAATTCATACAGTGAAATTTTCTTCTGCGGACAACTCACTTAGGAGGACATATTTTTTTATATGGAAATTGTTCCATAAAAGTCGTATCGGTTTTCAATTTATCTTGGGCACACATTCCCTTGAACGGACATGAAGACTGACACAAGAGCAGGATAAAATATGTCAATTTTGGTAACGCTTTTTTTTAAGTTGTATGCAGTGAACATTTCATTTATAATTACATAGAAATTATGATACTCGATGCGTTCGTTCGACAAGAAAATTAAGCTTCAGAGGGGAAAATTGAGTTCCTTTTTGACAATGTTGCATCTCTTCCTAAAACTTAAAGCTGGCAAAATAAAAGTTGTTGATCTTTTACAAAAAAAAAAAAAAACAATATTATCACCCTTTGAATAGAAGTGTGATACATTTTTTTTTAATTTTTCACAATTCACCAGTGAATTAAATCAATTCGTAAATGTAAAACACTTCCTAATTGTTTTAAAAAGTCTGGTTTCACACAGTTTGATTTGGAAAGAAACGAATACGATCCAGAAAATGAATTTCCACTCACTAAAGGATTTCAACCTCCTACAAGAATGCAAATTGGACAGCCTGAAAATGTTATCCTACTGGATGAAAATGTAAATGGAACATGATATTATGTCAGGATAGCTCACAGTTCATGTTCTTTCCTAACAGTAAAAAGGTTTTTTTTAAACTGACAACTCCCTTATGCGGACAAACATTTTTGCTGTCCGCCCATGGCACATTTCCCTGAATATATTTATATTTTATAAACCAGTATTTAAGATACTCCGTTAAAAGTTAATCAAAACATAAAAAACCTTCTTCAATTCTTGAATGATTTCAATAAACAATTAATTTTTTTAGAATAATATTAGCTCTCCAAAATTTAGCTGAATCATTTTTAACGTAAGTTCTATTTATATGCTTTATATGCCGCCTAAATAGTTTATATTCTAAAATTTAAACATAATTTATCTTGGTCATGTAAATAATTGAAATAATCTTCCTTCCACAGACAATTGTAGAATTTCCAATAAAAAATGCTACTGAAATTTGCGATGATAAGGAAGAAGGTATTTCCAAAGAAGGAGAATCTTATCAGATCCAAGAATGTGAAGAAGATTATTCTAAAGAAGATGAAATCAGCAAAAAAGGAATAATTACAAAAGCATCTCAGCAAGAATCTAATGGTGTTTTATATAAAGAAAACGAGGTTCCAAAACCTGATGAGCAGAAATCAAGTATTGACGTTGCTCTGAATACATATGATTCAAAAAGAAACAAAGGAGGAGAGGTAAGCGAAAATTCAAAAGAAACTGAACTAGAACAAGAAAAAAAAAAATCTCCAGAAGAAACAAAAATTTCAACTAGCGTTTGCGAAACTAAGAAAACGCTTGGTCATAACAAAGAACCCCGGACTCAGATAATTTTGAGAAAAAGGGAAGAAGAAAATGATGAAAATGATGAATTCAAAAATATGTCGGAAAATCTTTCAGCACCATCAATTGCGAAAACAAAAAATACTAGAAAGCGCAGATGGCTTTCGAAGAGGACCTCTGACTCGAGTTCACAAATTCTGGCTATATCAACGGATTCTCTTAAGAATTTAATTTCTGATGTACATCCTGTGCCATTGTGCGATGTCAAGTTGGAATCTTCATCGGAAGTCGAGGAGGTTGAATCTGAGCAAGAAGAAGGAGAGGCATCTCCTACATCTATCAAATCACGAATGGAAAAGCAGACTGTTTCTGACAGGGAACGCATCACGTCAAAAATGTATGAAAACCCAATTAGGAAAATTTCACTTTTGAGTGACAGGGACGAGCATTTACCTCCCATTCCAGCAAAGAACGAAACGAGCTCTATTTTATACATTACAAATCTGGTTCGCCCTTTTACAATATTGCAATTGAAGGGTTTGCTGGCACGGACGGGAAAAATAGTTTTGAATAGATTTTGGATTGATAAGATCAAATCTAAATGTTTCATTCAGTATGAAACTGAAGAGTAAGTTGTATTCAATTAAGAAATAATGATTACTACTTTTCGCAATAATGCCATAAACTTTTAAGTGAGGCCATAGAAACCCGTCATGCGCTTCATGGTGTTCGATGGCCAACGTCCAATCCGAAGTGTTTGAATGTTGACTTTGGAACAGTGGCTGACATGGAGAAAGCCATGTCGTCTTCCCAAGAAGTGGGACCTCAGTTTGGCCACGAAATTGGTCGGGAAAATCGTGTTGTTGGAACTGGATGGGATAGGGATCGTTTTGATTTTGAGGAAAAGAAGGTATATTGTAAAAATAATATTTTCTATCAACTAATGATAAGATGCAGATTCAGGTAGGTAGACCAGTTCGTGAGTGGGATGTTGGCAAAAGAGAAGAACTGGAGGTTGAAGCAGAAAGAACAAGAAAAAGGGAAAAAATGCGCGGAGGTGAAAGAGTAATTCATAACGAACGTGCCGATAAGGAAAGTATACGAAATGATGAACGTAGTGAAAGGGAACGCGATCGAAAACGGAGATCTTCTGATCCTGAACGCCGCCGCAGTTTTAGCGTTTCACCGGGTATGTAATTCATTTTATATATAAATAATATATGTAAATATAATTGGAACAAAAATTCGCATGCTGTATGAGGGGTGCAGAACCTAGAGTTTTTTCCACCCTAGGCTTTATTATGTATTTAAATAAAACACTCGGTAAGATTAATAATTTATTTAATAGATATATATAAATCTTAATAGCTAAGAAGCATAAGTTAATCGGTTGGAGATTGGAGCAAAAAGAGATCGAACAGTCTTTTCAATGTCATAAACTATACAGCCAAGAATGTGTTTAGAAACTATGTAAATTAATGGGATAACACAGTTCAATAAGTTATCGAAATATATAACAGCTTTCCCCCTTTTTGCTCAAGCCTTCCCATAATACAAAAACAAAATTACTTTAGCTTTGGCTTATCATAATCAGAAAATGTGAAACGCTTAGGCTTTTTTTTCTCTCTTTGAGCTCTTCTTAATTGAGAACTTAAGTCTTCTGAAACTTATTTTTTTTTCAAAATTACATTTAGTCCAGTCAAAGCGTTATGAAAAAGAGCCTGACCTTGCGCGCAGAGGCATATTTTCTATCAACTTGCATTTAATTTAGGGTGATTTTGTTCATTCGAAGTTGAATTCAACTTCAGGATTTTTATATTCAACTTGTGATTTGTATTTTATTCGCTCAAAGTTGACGTTTTCAACTTTCGATTTTCAACTTGAGAGTTAACTAACTTTCAATTTTCACAACTTCCCAAAATAGTCAGAGTTGAGGGAGGAAACTCGGGATTTGTATTGGTTTTTGATTTTCTTTTTTTTTCAATCTAGTTGTGTCTTATTTGTTCTTGACATCGCATGTCAAAAACAAATTGTAATTTTACACAAAGAATAAAATAAATAAAAATGTTTCGTGAAAATTATTTCTGGGAAGATATGACATCTTCGAACAGCGAAGATGAAGAAAATTTACACCTTGAAAGGCGCGAATACAACGCGTTGACTTCAATAAATGGGATGACCGCGATTTTATATATCGTTTTCGTCTCTCAAAACGGACGACGATGATGGTGCTCGAACTGATACAGAATTTGTTGCCGTGTGACGAAAGAAGGTAATGCATATTATGATGGAAAGAATGAAAGTATTTCATAGATTATTGTTTTTGTCCTGCTTGTTAAAAGATCACGTGAATTACGGCCAATTACGCAATTACTAATCGTACTACGGTATTATGCGCTGGGATCAATCCAATTGGCAATTGCAGACTTTATAGGGGTAAGCATTACAACTGTGCACTATATATTAAAGCGTGTGTCTAGAGCTCTCGCCAATCTCGCTCCACGATTCATTCGTATGCCGGAATCGCAAAACGAAAGGCTGCAAGCAGCAAGTGACTTTTTTGCAATAGCGAGATTCCCTCGAACAATTGGTGCTATAGATTGCACACATGTCCGGATTCAGTCAACAGGTGGAAATGATGCAGAAAATTTTAGAAATCGAAAGGGATGGTTCTCCCTCAACGTTCAAACGGAGTCTGCAGCGAATTTGAAAATAAACGATATCGTGGCTCGTTGGCAGGTAGTTTATATGCTTTGCTATATGTAAATTATAAATTTCAAATCGGCTGTTTCTTTTTTAAAAGGGATCTACTTATGATCAGCGAATTTTCAATTTGTCGAGCTTAAAAAAAACGATTCGATGAAGGAGAGTTCGAGCATTTTATCCTTGTAGGAGATTCTGGCTACTCTAATACGAGATACCTTGCAACGCCTTTCCAGAATGTCACAGATTTGTTCAACGAATCGCAAATTCGAACTCGCAATCCTCGGTTTTCAGTGTTGGCCACTGGCTTAAGGTGCAGAGTGGAAACTGTTCAATCAATCATAATCGCTTGTGCAGTTCTTCATAATATAGCCATTGATGAAAATGAATCACAACCGCCACCAGAGATGACAGAATTCACTAGTATGCTAGCCGCCACAAATGTTCCTTTAGATACGCTTTTGACAGCACCATCAGCACCCAGTGACAATGTTCGTTCTCGCCTAGTACGTACGTATTTTCAGCCAATGTTAAATCCTTAGTTAAATATGTATTCCTGGAACTATTTTATCCATAATAAAAAAAAACAACACTTAATTACAAGGAACTTTATTGAATAAAAAATAATATATACAAATGAAATGAATGTTTTTTACTGATATTCTTTTTTGGCGGCAACGGTTGGGACTGGTGAAATTAATTGTGGAATATGAACGGATTCAGGTTGAAAAGTGGCCAAACGAATACAATGATTTTAAAGTTCGTTCCTGTAAGATAGAGATTTTAATAAGAGAACACAAAAATTCCCAAAACGACCTACTTTTCCAGGCGGTGCAACATTGAATGCCTTTGTAATTTTCTCCCATGCCTTTTCTTTATCTCGATTGGTAGAACCGTCCGTCTTTTTGTTCTCAATTATGCTGCTGTATTGCAATGCATTTTAAACCAACCAGTCTTCTTCCTCTGGTGTGTATATTATTTTTGCAGCTTTTATTTTTTTATCATTTGTTTTTGCCATATTTTTCACTTTATTTTAAAAATTTAATTCAATTTGCAACAGAATGAAAATAACTGTATACAAAAATGACACTCGATTCAAAATCAAAAGTTGAGACTGGCATTTCATGTGTCAATTCTGACAAATATCCCAGGAAAATTTTTGAAACTATAAGTTGGCCTACTTTTGAATTTAAAATTCTAAATTGAGAATTCAAATAGTGACAAAAAAAACCATTTTTAACTTTTCGTTAAAGTCTCGAGTTGAGGTCAACTACAGAGTTGGCCAACTTAAGATTTTCAGAGAAGTAGAACAAAAGTGAACAAAATCACCCTTAATATGTTTGAGCAAAAACATAAAAAGTTTCCGTTGGTTTCAACGTTTTTTTTCTTGTTTTTAATACCTTTTTTTCATAGTTATTGAAAAAAAAACTGTATTTTACGGTAAATATTTTTCAGTTTTGGATTTTTGTTTTATAGTCCTGTTAATTTTCTTCAAATTAAAAAAAAAATTAGTCCATTACGACAGACGGGAGCCAAGATATTCATGATTTAAAAACTTAGGAAAGCTTACAATTTAGTATCTTAACCTTGTAGCTTGTAATTTTGGTGTCGCCAGGAACAAGATTATATTGTTATCCTTCAAACACCCCACACATACTTATTGCATCTTGTTGCTGGCGACACCAAAATTACATGCTACAAGGTTAAGATACTAAACTGAAGACTCAAAGTTATGTATTTTATTTCGTTTCGCGTTTTAATTATAAGTTAATCGGATTTTAATATTCTTGGGGCGAATTACGAGTACTCAACTTTATACTTAAATTAATTTACGAATTTATCTTTAATTTATCTTTAATTTATCTTTAATTAAACTTATTAAAAAGTTACTGCAAACGAAAAAAATTTTATATGAAGAAAAAAAAATAAAAAAAAATTTAACTGATTTTTCTTTGTTGGTTTGGTGAGTATTGAACTGCGGACTCCTTTACCGCAACTTTTACCATCGACGCGCCGACGCTCTGGGCTACGCCGCTAATTGAATATTCTTGGTTTGATTGGATATAATTCCTCTTTGTTCTTTTTACGCAGACTTTTTATAGCCAAAGCGCTGGCTAATTTTGCTGTTGGCCTGGTAGTTCTCTGATTTTTTTCCCAGCAAGATTATCGAGCCAAATGTTTGTTTTTGATGGGTAAAACACCTAAGTCGGCAGCAATAACGATTTATTGCTGCTTATTTCCCTAAAAAAGGATTTTTTTTTTGTTAATCTAATTTAAAAATTGTCTTTTTAAATATTCTGGGCTGAGTTTATTCGCACCAAATTAAACATACCTTTGTTAATATTCTCCTTTTTTTTCTGTTTGATATACAGTGTTGGTCAAAACATTAGCAACTAAAACTACCTCCATCATTATGTCTTTCAAAAATGAGTAACTAAAACAAATCATGTTAATTTTTTTTCTAAAATTTAATACATTATGTATGTACTTCTGAATAGACAACAAGGGAAATTAGTTTTCAAAACGGTTCATTAAATATCATATAAGTAGGACAGTGAACCCAATTTTTTGCTGGTCAAAACAAAAGCAAAAGTTAGACCGTTAACTAAAAAATTCATTGCTCATAGTAAAGGTGTTGACAAAAAGTGCAGTTGAATCAATTTATTAGGTATTATTCAGTTCACGAGCAAGCTAATCAGTGTTCTTAGCTAACGGTTGTAAAATGGCCCGAAACAAGTATTCTAACGAAATAAAAGAAAAAATTATAAAAGAATATAAAAGTGGAAAGAGTCAAATTAATTTATCGAAAAAATATTCCATTCCAAAATCAGTGATTTGTCAATTAGTAAAATTCTATAAATCCACAAAGTCATTCCAAACGGCTCATCGAGGTGGCAGACCAAGAAAAACAACAGAACTAGAAGATTCTGCTATAATAAAATCAATCAAAAAAGACCCTTCATCGCGAGAAATAAGAGTCCAACTCGACCTGGGCGTAAGCGCGTGAACAATCCGGAGACGAGCTGTTGATGGTGGACTAAAATCCTTCAAAGCTGTAAAAAAGTCTTTTATTTCAACCAAAAACAAGCTGGCGAGATTAAAGTTTGCTCATGACCTAATCAACTGGACCGTTAGAAAATGGAGGAATGTACTCTTTTCGGACGAGTCCAAATTCAATTTCAAGGGTTCCGATGTTTTCCGTCGTGTTCGCAGACCAGCCAAAGAGGTACTAAATTCACGTTACACCAAAGCTACTGTAAAACGTGGAGGAGGAAACGTCATGGTGTGGGGATATTTTTCAGGGCATGGACTGGGACCGATTCACAAAATAGATGGTACAATGGATCGTTTTATGTACCGTGACATTTTACAAAGTGTAATGCTGCCACACGCTGAGGATCAGTTGCCTCTGAAATGGATATTTCAGCAGGACAACGACCCAAAGCACACGTCCAATACGGTTAGGACGTGGTTTCAAGAAAACCGGATTGACGTGTTACAATGGCCAGCACAGTCCCCAGATCTCAATCCCATATAGTCCAGTCAAAGCGTCATGAAAAAGGGCCTGACCTTGCGCGCAGAGGCATGGTCAATTTTTTTTTCATTGATCGATAGGTGCTTATAAGAAAAGCTTAAAACCAAATTTGCACCACATGACAACTTTTTTTACCAAAGTTATTGGTAAAAATGTATTTTGTGTCATTTTTTGGTCATTTGCGAATATCTCGGCTCTACTATCTCGCACAAACAAAAATTAAACATGATTTTATTCCTTATAACATTATCTATTATGTTCTAAAAAAAAACATTTGTTTAAACAAATGAAAAAAAAGTTATAGTAAGTTAAACAAATTTTTTGTTGTTTAAAAATCACTTTTTCGTGATTATTAAGAAAAAAGCTCATTTAACGATGAAATTTTTATTTTTTATTATTAAAGTTCTTGTAATTTCCTACAATTTAAAAAAAAAATCAACACTCTACGATGAACGAAAGCCGAGTAATAAATTATTGAACATGGGTAAGTCAGCGCACCCACGCATTTTATGATTTTATGTTTTAATTAATATCTCAGCCCCAGTATGTCGCAAAGTGAAAATAAAAACTGTATTGCTAATAACAATATTTTCTATCAACTTGCATTTAATTTAATATGTTTGAGCAAAAACATAAAAAGTTACCGTTGGTTTCAACGTTTTTTTCTTGTTTTTAATACATTTTTTTTCATAGTTATTGAGAAAAAAACTGTATTTCACGGTAAATATTTTTCAGTTTTGGATTTTTGTTTTATAGTCCTGCTAATTTTCTTCAAATTAAAAAAAAAATTAGTCCATTACGACAAACGGGAGCCAAGATATTCATGATTTAAAAACTTAGGAAAGCTTACAATTTAGTATTTTAACCTTGTAGCTTGGAATTTTGGTGTCGCCAGCAACAAGAAGCAACAAATATGTGTAAGTATGTGTGGGGTGTTTGAAGGATACCAATATATCTTGTTGCTGGCGACACCAAAATTCCAAGCTACAAGGTTAAATTACTAAATTGTAAGCTTTCCTAAGTTTTTAAATCATGAATATCTTGGCTCCCGTTTGTCGTAATGGACTATTTTTTTTTTTAATTTGAAGTAAATTAGCAGGACTATAAAACAAAAATCCAAAACTGAAAAATATTTACCGTGAGATACAGTTTTTTTCTCAATAACTATGAAAAAAATGTATTAAAAACAAGAAAAAAAACGTTGAAACCAACGGTAACTTTTTATGTTTTTGCTCAAACATATTAAATTAAATGCAAGTTGATAGAAAATATTGTTATTAGCAATACAGTTTTTTATTTTCACTTTGCGACATACTGGGGCTGAGATATTAATTAAAACATAAAATCATAAAATGCGTGGGTGCGCTGACTTACCCATGTTCAATAATTTATTACTCGGCTTTCGTTCATCGTAGAGTGTTGATTTTTTTTTTTTAATTGTAGGAAATTACAAGAACTTTAATAATAAAAAATAAAAATTTCATCGTTAAATGAGCTTTTTTCTTAATAATCACGAAAAAGTGATTTTTAAACAACAAAAAATTTGTTTAACTTACTATAACTTTTTTTTAATTTGTTTAAACAAATGTTTTTTTTTAGAACATAATAGATAATGTTATAAGGAATAAAATCATGTTTAATTTTTGTTTGTGCGAGATAGTAGAGCCGAGATATTCGCAAATGACCAAAAAATGACACAAAATACATTTTTACCAATAACTTTGGTAAAAAAAGTTGTCATGTGGTGCAAATTTGGTTTTAAGCTTTTCTCATAAACACCCATCGATCCATGAAAAAAAAATAGACCATGCCTCTGCGCGCAAGGTCAAATGACGCTTTGACTGGACTAATAGAAAATCTATGGGAAATTGTAGATCGACGAATTGTAAGGACTAATTGCAAAAATAAAAGTGATCTCTTTGAACAAATTAAATTGGCTTGGGAACGTACCCCAAACAGCATAATAAACAATTTAATTGACTCCATGCCTCGAAGATGTGCTGAAGTGATAAAAAACAAGGGGTTTGCTACCAAATACTAGCAATATTTTATATAGTTTTAAAAAAAAAAATATGTATTTGTTAAAAGTTGCTTTTGTTTTGACCAGCCTAATATTGAACTAATTGTACTCATTTTGCTATATTTAATGAACTACTTCAAAAACCATTTTATTTTATTTTCCACTAGAAACTGTAAATATTTATTTAAATTTTAAAAACAAAAATATACCATGATAGATTCCTAGATTTGTTTCTTAATTACTTAATAATGGAGGCAATTAAAGTTGCTTTTGTTTTGGCCAACACTGTATATATGAACGTACATATACAGGGTGATTTGCATAAGGTGTGACAAAAAGCTAGGACGTGTAGGTTGGACTTAGACAAGAAAAAAATCGTATGGGAGGGGGGTCTATTTCCCCCCGTTTAGGCGGGAGGGGCAATATAAGAAAAAAATCACTTAAAACAGAAAAAAAATATTAAAAAATAACGGTGATACCTACAGAGTAATTCAATAGCATTTTGAAAATCCAGAAATACATTCTTAATTTTGTTTTTAAATAAAGTTGTTCGAGTGAATAGTTTTTGAAAAATTAATTTTCAAAATCAAAATTTAAAAAAAAAAAAATGAAAATTTTGTTTTTAAACAATTTTTTTTTTCAAAATTTTACGTAATTAAGTATTATTTTTTTATTCAATATTCAATGCTCTTATTAATTTTTGATCAAACACAAAAAACCGGATGTCAAAATGTTTTGTAGTTTTTGAGAAAATCAAAAATAACAAAAACTACTTTTGTTCTAAGAAAAGCCTTTTATTTTAGTTTTTACGTTTTTGGATTCTTAGGTGAATTTACGATTGAAAGGATTAACTTTCTTTTTACTATTTTTTTAATTTTCGTCTTATAAGCATACAATAATGTGACAAAGTACTGGATTAACCATATTTCACACATTTTTTCATTGAGAACACCTGCGTGAGAGCATTGGTTTAAAATTGACCTGCCACTTTTTTATTATTGTGGGGTCGGCTTGGCGTAGGTGCATTTACGAAAAAAAGGATTAACTTTTTTGTAAATTTTTTTATTATCAGTCTTATAAGCATACAATAAAGTGACAAAGTACTGGATTAACACATTTTTTCATTGAGAACACCTGCGTGAGAGCATTGGATTAATATTAACCTGCGAATGTTTTTTAAATAATTTTTTGTAATAAGCTTTAGTTAAAAAATAGTTAAAAATTTAAATAAACAGTAATTATGTATTTTATCTAAATATGCATGTATTTCTTATTTGATTCATTTCAAGATTCAGGAACATTCTTGTTCTTATTTCGCAATTGCACTTTTCTGTCACTAGTTAGGGCGTGTAACGTTGCATTATTTAAAAAACATTCGCAGGTCAATATTAATCCAATGCTCTCACGCAGGTGTTCTCAAAGAAAAAATGTGTGAAATATGGTTAATCCAGTACTTTGCCACATTATTGTATGCTTATAAGACGAAAATTAAAAAAAAAATAGTAAAAAGAAAGTTAATCCTTTCAATCGTAAATTCACCTAAGAATCCAAAAACGTAAAAACTAAAATAAAAGGCTTTTCTTAGAACAAAAGTAGTTTTTATTATTTTTGACAGTCACCGACTAACTTTCGACTCGATAACATCTTTCCCCTGCTTATCGTGAGTTAATTTTCTTTTCGCTTGACTGCACAAACCGGTTTTCCCTTTTTAACCGTATAATTCATTCTCGCTCTATTTTTTTTTTCCTTTTCTTACTGTTCGCACGGATCTTAATTAAGTGAGTGAAACTTCCAAAGTGTAAGTATGGCCCGTAGGCCACACCACGCAGGTGGTCGCTTCGCGATTCTTGATCCTGATCCTGACCCTGATCTTCAACCAAGAAAAAAACCAAAACATAATTCACATGTGACCCGTTTCCCAGATCTCCCATCAACTTCGCATAATATGCCAAACCCTCGCTTTATCGTCGTTTCACCAAAAACAAACGAAAAACCAATTTCATCGCTTAGTCCATTCGTTCTCAAAAAAGCTATCGACGCTATCAGCAAAGACTATGAAAAAATAACCCAACTTCGCGATGGAAGTCTCTTAATTTTCGTCAGATCACAAAAAACCGCCAATACTTTCCTCAAAGCCAAAGATCTCGCGGGAGTCTGTCCAATTGTAGTAAAACTTCACGATCGCCTAAACCAATCAAAAGGTATATATATATATATATACAATAGTTTATTTTTAATTACACTCAAAATATGTTCATATGATATTTACAATAATTAATTTCTTAAGTCTATCTTATAAATCTGCGAGCACAAAAGGGGCTCTGCTTCGTTAGGTTGGTTATGTTTTCTTTTTACATTTGAATAACATTTGTGTCTTAGGTCTAAATTTTTTTCTTATTATTATTTATGATATTTACGTCAGCTTGAGCAGTGCTAACGGTCGTTGGCTCGTGTGGTGATGAAGGGGTGGATATGGGTCATTGTTGATTGCTGTCTGGTCTTTTGGTGGCTTCAACCTCTGTTGTGCTGCGTCCGTGCAACATCATAGAAGTTTGCGAAGCTGTCTTCTCCAGCTATTCCAAATGCATGGTCCATCATGGAGAGCACCTGGAGATATCGGTCGTCTGTGGCTGAGTTACCTGTAATTAAATTAATAAGAGGACTGGGATGGGTTGGGATTTTTCTCAGCATCTTAGTGCTCAGATTGTAGATATATTTGTCAATCGGGACAATTCCTGAAGCTTCGTACAGCTTTTCATTGCTATAATAGCGGTAAGAGTTGGGTTTTCGGTGAAGGGAGGTGCAATGGCGGAGAGCTTTTCGCTCGAATAATTGCAATTTTTTCATATAAGTGGGGCTTATTGTAAACCAAATAGGGAAACAATATGTTAATATTGGGCGAATGAGTTGCTTGTATAGCAGAAGCTTCGTTCTGGTTTGGAGACCACCCCTCACTTTCATAAGGGGACGTAAAAGTGATAAGGCATAATTTGCCTTACGAAGTGTGAATTTGGTGTGTTGGTTAAACTTGAACCTTTCGAAGAAGTGAACTCCAAGGTATTTAACACTTTGCTTGGGGGTGATATCTGTGTTATCAGGAAGAGTCAAGGAAAGGTTTTTGCATTTTGTTGCTAGGCCGTTACGCGAGGGTCGTCTAAAACAGATTAATTCTGTTTTAGAGGGATTGACTTTAATTCCCCATTGGAGATAATATTCCCATAGTCTAAGGATGTGTGCCTTAACTCTTCGGAGGGCTACATCAGGGTTAATGGATGAGCTATATGTGATGGAGTCATCAGCGAATAGCAGAGTTTTTGTCATTGGCAGGTTTGCAGGTTGGTCGGAGGTATAGAGGTTAAATAGATCGGGTCCAAGGCGGGATCCTTGAGCGACTCCAGCTAAGATGTTCTTAAGGATTGAGTTAGTACTCCCCACGCGTACGTAAAACTTACGGTTAGTGAGGAAACTATGGATGATGAGGACAAGATGTCTAGGCAAGTGAAGAGACTTCAACTTGAAAACCAAACCATCTATCCAGACAGAGTCAAATGCTTTTTGAATATCAAGCAGACATGTTACAGTGGTCTCTTTTTTGTTAAGAGCCAAAGTTGTATCAGCGTGGAGCTTCAACAACGGGTCGAAAGTGGAGTGGGATGCTTTGAACCCAAATTGGTTATGCTGCACTATTCCCATTGAAGAGCATAATGAGCGCAGTTTGAAAAGAATCAGCATTTCAAGAAGTTTGCTGAGGTTAGGGAGGAGGGAGATTGGTCGGTAGTTGCTTATATAATTTGCCCCTGACTTTTTTGGTATTGGGAATATCTCGGCTATTTTCCATTTAGTTGGAAAATAGCTGTTGTTGATACAATTGTTCAAAATAATTGTGAGAATAACAATTGCGGTTGAAGGGAGTTTTTTGATAACGAAATTGGAAATCTTGTCTGGACCCGAAGATTTTTTTGAATTACCATAGTGGATTGAGTCGTGAAGGTCTAATGGATTAGTAAAAATGTCATTGGCTGTCGTATAGACTGATGAATTTGCTTCAGAAAATCGTGTAATAGGGTCTGAGTTTTGAGTTATCAATCCAAATATTTCGCTATTGACGTTGGTGAGAAAGTCGGGTAAATGAGCGGGGGGATTGGGTTTGAAGTTTCCTTCGAAGAAGTCTGCAAAAGCATTCGTTTTTTCTTGGTCAGATACAAGAACGACGTCATTGTGTTGGAGTTCACCAAGTATAGGAGATTTCTTTCCCACAATTTGGTTAATTTGCTTGAAGGTGTCTGGTCCAGGCTTTATGACGTTAAGTCTTTTCCTGAATTGGGAATCTATGAATGCTTTGGTGTTTTGTTTGATGAGAGTATTGAGGCACTTGAGTTGGGAATGAACACTCTGGTATTCATCTCCGTGTGTACTTAAAGTACGATGAAAAATTCTTTGCAGAATTTTCCGAAGCTTTTGCCTATATTTATACATATTTTGTATATGATGGGGAAGATCTATGTATTTTGATTTGAAATTTCGCGGTTGTGTCTGTTCAGCGATAGTATCAGTGATTGAGCTTTCAATAATATCGATTGTGTAATCGATTTCTTGGTTGCTAAGGTTTGCTGATGTGTTGGGCGTGTTATTCCGAAGCTTATCCGTTAAGGAACTTTGGAATACTTCCCAATTAATTTTTTTATAGTTTATGAATTCCTGCTGAGGAGTAGCAAGAGTATTAAGATTTGTCAGGAGATGAATAACTAGTTTTACCGCTAAATGGTCAGAATCTGATGCAATGGCAGTGCAGGTGAAATTAATAAGTGAGGGAATTCTACAAATAAGATGTGGAGAGCACATGAAGAAGTCAAGTGTCGAAGGAGTTCGGGGGAATGTAGGGATTGGTTGAGATACAATCTCGAAGTTGTGGTTGTGCGAATTAGCACAGAGCCAGTCAGAGATAGCTACTCCTTGAGGAGAGCTTAAGGTATCGTGACATAGTTGATGGCGCGCGTTGAAATCGCCCCCAATTATAAATTGAGTGTAATTTTGGCAGAATGCGTTAAGCAAATCGAGATCGTGTTTGATGTTGGTTTGGGATGCGGAGCACTTATTATACAAAGATACCATAAGGATATTTTCGTTATTTTCGAGTGCAATGACTACACAAGTGACTTCAAATGTAGTCAAACCGTGGATAATGACCTTTTGGCATTGAAAACTTGATTTTACCAGAATGGCAGTACCAGTTCTGGCAAGATCTTTGTCTGTGCGGAAAAGAGTGTACTTATTGAAGTAAAGCCGATGCCTTGAGACTAGTTTAGTTTCAGAAAGCAAAACGGCGTCGGGTAATCAAAAGGTATAGCTTATGCCCCATGCTTAATCCAAGTATCTGAGGCAAAAATTGTAAGTGAAATGAAATCACAAGGTGTCACTGAAATTTACAAATTCAATAAGAAAGGCGATGATGGAAAACTTAAAGCCACAGGCTTAATGCTTTTCAAATTTGACCTCTACCATATACCAAAATCAATTGATATCGGTTTTTATACTGCTAAAGTCACGGAATATATTCCGAACCCAATGAGATGCCGTAACTGCCAACTACTCGGACACACAACTAAACGATGCAACGGTAGTACAAAGTGCGATTCATGCAACCTCCCACCGCCCGCATATGCCCGAACCTTGCACTCGTACAATGTGTGCAAACTGCTCTCTTTCCCACCCATCTTCCTCAAAGCAATGCCCATCATACAAACAAGCCAAAGAGATAATCACAATCAAAACCCTGAATAAATGCACAATTACAGAAGCAAAAAAAATTTACAGCCAACACAACACAATACCAGTACCCCCACTAACTAACTCCTTCGCTGATATTGCAAAAAATTCAACAAACCAATCATCCAAATTTCAAACCAATACTCTTAGCACATCCGAACCTCTTTGCAAACAGAACAATCAAACAGAAAAACCCGTATTATCAAATCCAAACACAAATCTAAAACAACACAAACACAAATAAACTAGAACACACACCATCACTCTCTGAAACACACACACTACACTCCAATACAAATACTAACACTCATACATTAAACACAACTTCAACAACACCCACACTATCTAAATCCGTTCACTCAAACACACAATCACCCATTAAAAACAGCACCAACAGAAAAAATCTACCATCTACAACCACAAATTCAATACTCTCTAATACTAAATCTCCCCCTCTTCCACGACGCCCACACTCCCCTCTATCAACTGTCACCCAAAAATTATTAGAAAACAATGATTATTACGTCGATGACCCAGGAACTCATGATGTCGTCATGCAATGATCTAAACTTTAACCACACTACTGACTCTGCGGTTCGAGTGTTGAGTCGTTCAGGCTCCATTATGAGCCTGAGTGACTCTACACTCGACCCGCAGAGTCAAAACCCCGAACAACACACTATTGCCAACTCACAAACCTCAAGAATAAATTTAAATAACACAAACCAAAACAATCACAATTTTTCTTCCAACCACTCTTCCTTTACCTTGGGTAAAGCAAGCTCGTGGAGTATTTGCAACTCCAATGAAGTTCTCAATATTCTGCAGTGGAATATAAATGGTTACATTAATAACCTTGACGAACTAAGGATAATTATTAAACATTATAATCCCATAATAGTAGCACTCCAAGAGACACATTGCCCCTACGATAAAACACTCAACGTTTTAAAAAACTTTGACGGTTACTTTTATAATGCGCCAATTAATGACACTGGCAAACAAGGCGTAGCAATTTTAATAAAAAAAAGCATCTGCCATAAAATAGTTCCCATAAATTCAAACCTCCAAGTCCTTGCTGTTGAAATACAACATAAAATCAATTTTACATACCTCAACATATATCTACCACCTAAACAAATAGTAAACAGAATCGACCTTAACAATGTTATGAGTCAAATCAATGGTCCTATATTTTTTGGAGGCGACATAAATGCCTGGAATACACTTTGGGGCTCCCTAACCACAAACAAGAAGGGTAAAATGCTAGAACATTTCTTTTCAGACAATAATTTAATTATATTGAACGATGGTTCCCCCACTCACCTCTCAACTCACAGCTCTCTTACACACGTCGATGTTACCTGCTGCTCACCAGAGTTACTTGCCAAAACCACATGGAAGACACTAGATGATCTGCACAACAGTGACCACTTTCCCATAATCATGGCATTAAATATTGCTCCTTCGAACACTAAACCATTCGAACCCAAGTTTAAAATAGATTTAGCGAACTGGACCTTATTTAATAAAAAAATTATTGAATATTTAAGTGTTAAGGCACAGTCCCCAAATAATAACAAAGAAGCTGCCGTTTTACAGAAAGCTATTAGACATTCAGCAAACATTTCCATCCCACAAACAAAACCAATTACACTTAAAAGGTGTGTACCTTGGTGGAACAATGAACTAACAGTGTTACGTAAAGACAAGATGATATCGCTCAATCGTTTTCAAACCAACCCCACAACAGAAAATTTAATTAGCTACAAAAAATCAAATGCTAAATTTCGAAGGCTACTCAAATCAAGCAAAGCGAAAAGCTTCGCTGACGTTACCTCAAACTTGACCCCAAACTCATGCCCCTCAAAACTTTGGCAAGGAATTCGTCGTATTACCGGCGAACCCACAACGCTCGCTATAACTTGCATTAAATGCAACAATAACAATATCACCGACCCTGGCAAAATAGCAAACTTCATAGCTAAAACTTGGTCAAAAGCCTCAGAAAACTTTTTAATTACTCGGTCATCCCGCAAAGCTGGAAATCGGCCACGATAATTCCAATACCAAAACCAAAAAAAGATAAAAATACAATTGAAGGTTATCGCCCAATATCACTTATACCTTGTATCTCAAAAATATTGGAAAAAATCATTGCTAAGCGTTTACTTTGGTTTGCCGAAACAAACAAATTAATCAGTCCGAATCAAGTAGCATTTAAGTCTAATAGAGGATGCGCCGATGCCCTCCTGCATCTGGACTATTACATCTCAAAAGCTTTATCAGCGAAAAACCACATCTCCATCCTATCCCTCGATTTCGAAAAAGCTTTCGACCGAATAGGACTTCACATTGTCTTAAAAAACCTTCTGCAATGGGGAATTGGAAAGAAAATATATGGATACGTAAAATCATTTTTAACAAATAGAACCATTTGTGTTAAAACCAATAATGTATACTCTTCCAATTTTCCATTGCATAATGGTATTCCACAGGGATCACCCCTCTCAGTGATTTTATTTATAATAGCATTTAATGACATAAACAATATATTAACTAATTTTAAATCGCTTGATCACTGCATTTATGCTGATGATATTTATATATTATGTAAAACTAAAGAAATCGATAAAACTAAATTTTTATTTCAATTAGCTATTGATGAAATTATAAATTGGTCAATCACATCAGGTGCTAAATTATCAATTCCAAAATGTAAATTGCTCCATATTTGTCGAAAACATAACTGCTCAAAACCCAATATAAATGTAAATAATGTAACAATCAATCATGTAAACTATTTAAGTATTTTAGGACTTATATTTAACAAATCATATACTTGGAACACTCACTGTCTAGAACTTAAGAAATCCCTAGCTGCAAGGACAAACATTATAAGATATTTAGCGTCTAACAAAAGCAACATGCATATAAATTCATTAACTTATATTACAAAAATGTTAGTTTTAAGCAAAATAGATTACGGGTTGTATATATATGGATATTGTCCTAAATCAACACTAAAAATAATAAAGCCAACATACAACATCGCAGCAAGGAGAAGTGTAAATGCTTTCCCCACCACGCCCATTCTTAATATCCTAGCCGAAGGTGGATTTCCTACAATTGAGGAGCGTAGAGATACGATTACGGATAAACTCTTGGCCAAACTTGTCTTCACCAAAAACTCTATCATCGACAACGATGTCAAAAATGCACTCAACCTCAAATTGCCAAAAAAGTTTCCGTCCACCATAAGCAAAATACTCACCAGGGCAGCCCAATTGAATCTGCCAACAAAAAAGCCCCGAAACCTAACTCCACGATATACTCCATGGTCACTTGATCAGGAATCAGTAATATACACTCTAGCACAATACAAGAAAACTAACACGAACAATAGCACTTACCAACAACTCTTCGCAGCCATTTCATTCGACCTAAAAAGTGACGGATGGGAATTTATCTTCACAGACGGATCCAAAACAGACAACAACACCTCATTTGCCGTTGTATACGAAAATGGTTCTATAGGCGCTATCGGTAACCTACCAGACATTGCATCTGTATTTACCGCAGAAGCTTATGCTATTCTGCAAGCCCTTAAAACCACAACCAGCAAAAGAAATAAGTTTATTATCTGCTCTGACAGCATCTCAGTACTAAACGCCGTAAACAACCCCAACAACAACACTGATATTATATCTGAAATAAGATATGAAATTATAAAATCGAATAATATCAAATTGATGTGGACTCCTGGACACGTCGGAATCATGGGTAACGAATATGCGGATATTGCTGCAAACTCAGCCAAAAACTCACCCGTATACAATTTTCACGTCTTCACCAAATTGGACCTACTTAAAACCATCCAAAAAACATCAAAGCTAAATACAATCCACAACTGGAACCTGTACCACCATCACTACAAGAAAGTTAATCCCGAAAAAAACGCAGCCACATACCCCAAAAATGTATCAAAAAAAGATATATCAAACTTCGTACGCCTTCGTCTTGGACATACCACTACAACACACCAACATCTCCTCAACAAAACCTCGCCTCCACTATGTACTACATGTAATGCAAGATTAGACACAAATCATATTTTAGAACAATGTCCATTACTGCAACCCATAATAAAAACTATATTTAATAATAAAAATATTTACGAAATTCTAAAAAACCCTAATCGTAGCAATATAGAAAATGTATCTAAATTTATAAAAAAATGTAAACTATTAATATAATTTATTTAAATAGAGCCAATAGTCCCAGCAGCTAGGCTCAATTTTTCCTTTTTTACATTCATTACCATGTAATTTCAATTACCTGTTAATAAATAATAATAATAATAATATTATTTTTGATTTTCTCAAAAACTACAAAACATTTTGACATCCGGTTTTTTGTGTTTGATCAAAAATTAATAAGAGCATTGAATATTGAATAAAAAAAAAATACATACTTAATTACGTAAAATTTTGAAAAAAAATTGTTTAAAAAAAATTTTTTCATTTTTTTTTTTTTTCAAAATTTTGATTTTGAAAATTAATTTTTCAAAAACTATTCACTCGAACAACTTTATTTAAAAACAAAATTAAAGAATGTATTTCTGGATTTTCAAAATGCTATAGAATTACTCTGTAGGTATCACCGTTATTTTTAATATTTTTTTTCTGTTTTAAGTGATTTTTTTCTTAAATTGGCCCCTCCCGCCTAAACGGGGGGAAATAGACCCCCCCTCCTATACGATTTTTTTCTTGTCGAAGTCCAACCTACACGTCCTAGCTTTTTGTCACACCTTATGCAAATAATACTTAATTACGTAAAATTTTGAAAAAAAATTGTTAAAAAAAAAAAATTCAAAATTTTTTCGTAAATGCACCTAAGCCAAGCCGACCCCACCATAATAAAAAAGTGGCAGGTCAATTTTAAACCAATGCTCTCACGCAGGTGTTCTCAATGAAAAAATGTGTGAAATATGGTTAATCCAGTACTTTGTCACATTATTGTATGCTTATAAGACGATAATTAAAAGAATAGTAAAAAGAAAGTTAATCCTTTCAATCGTAAATTCACCTACATAAGAATCCAAAAACGTAAAAACTAAAATAAAAGGCTTTTCTTAGAACAAAAGTAGTTTTTGTTATTTTTGATTTTCTCAAAAACTACAAAACATTTTGACATCCGGTTTTTTGTGTTTGATCAGAAATTAATAAGAGCATTGAATATTGAATAAAAAAATAATACTTAATTACGTAAAATTTTGAAAAAAAATTGTTTAAATAAAAAAATTTCATTTTTTTTTTCAAAATTTTAATTTTGAAAATTAATTTTTCAAAAACTATTCACTCGAACAACTTTATTTAAAAACAAAATTAAAGACTGTATTTCTGGCTTTTCAAAATGCCATAGCATTACTCTGTAGGTATCACCGTTATTTTCTAATAATTTTTTTTCTGTTTTAAGTGATTTTTTTCTTAAATTGCCCCTCCCGCCTAAACGGGGGGAAATAGACCCCCCCTCCCATACGATTTTTTTCTTGTCTAAGTCCAACCTACACGCCCTAGCTTTTTGTCACACCTTATGCCAATCACCCTGTATATGCTGTCAAAAACGCTGTTCACATTGTAATCTATTTCACAAGACTTTTTATGTTGAAGTTTTCGTTGCTGTTAAAGTTGCTGTTGAAGTTGTTTCTCGCATAACATTTTGAGTTTGATCACAAACTTGACAACTTTATACTTTTTGTTCAATATCCCTGTCACATAATGGCCACCAAACATAAAATGTGGCTAATCTCTTCATACTAACAATACCAGCATGGTTATCATGTGTTGTGTGTAACACCCAAAAACCAAAACAATTAATAAATGTAAACAATAAAAATAGAACCAAAACAATTAATAAAAAAAATGTAAACAATAATGTAAACATTCATGAACTCGACGCATATCGACCTACTTGTAATTGTGTTTAATCATCAGCCGTCACCAAGCGATACCATCGTGCATTGAACTGATCGTATTACATACTAAGCATGTTCGGTCACTATGCGCCAAGTGCATAGATCGATTTTTGCTTATGACTGCAATTATATGCGACACATGGACTGAGCATTCGGAATGCCTTTGAGGAAATACAACCGAAGGTGTATTTTGTCAAGTAGACATTTAATTCTTACGTCATGTGGGACAGTGTAGTGTAGGTCATAGGCAAAACAAATCAATAAAGAAGTAGGATAAGAATATGTATAAAAATAAGATTTTGTAAAACTAGTTGTAAGTATAAATAGAAGAAAATTTGGAAAATAAAATTAGTCCAGTTAAAACCTTAACCACGACTCAATCAATTTTTAAAATCGTGCATTTTGATGCTCGGAGATATAAGCGGCCTTTTGGGCTAAGAAATAAATTTTGTTCGTAAGAACTGAAGACTGCCTCGTCAACCATTACATGGCGATCCTGCAAGTCCGAACCTAAACATGTGCGTTAATAAAGGCAATAACATGTACCGCAACAATATGGGAGGCGGAAATCAAATTAACTTCAAAAAACATTTTCCCGTTCTAACTGGTGGTGGTCAAAACATGAACAACCACAATAGGCCACGCCAAAATATGATGTTGAATCGTCGCTATTAATATAATAAACAAAAAAGAAAAACTTTTATAAATTATTCACTTTTCTGAATCTGTGCAGTTCTCAAGCTAGTGAGAAACCCGTTAAAGCAACTATCTGATTGACTTTAAAACAAAATATAAATAATTTTAATAGTAGTAGATATCGCAGAAAATTAAGACAAGATGGGTGGAAAAAGCAGCAAAGAGGAACTCATAAATAATAACGTAGCAGCAGCGACATCAGCAGCAGCGAACAAAACAGATACACTTATTTCATCGGAAAAAATTGTATATTTCAATTTCATTTTTTTGATTATACTATTATTGTTTAAAGTAAATTCTTACTATAAAAAATATTTAAGAAAGCATGCCCTCAAAACATTAAATGTATAAATTTCTTTTAAATTAAATTTTGATTTTGAAAATTAATTTTTCAAAAACTATTCACTCGAACAACTTTATTTAAAAACAAAATTAAAGAATGTATTTCTGGATTTTCAAAATGCTATAGAATTACTCTGTAGGTATCACCGTTATTTTTAATATTTTTTTTCTGTTTTAAGTGATTTTTTTCTTAAATTGGCCCCTCCCGCCTAAACGGGGGGAAATAGACCCCCCCTCCTATACGATTTTTTTCTTGTCGAAGTCCAACCTACACGTCCTAGCTTTTTGTCACACCTTATGCAAATAATACTTAATTACGTAAAATTTTGAAAAAAAATTGTTAAAAAAAAAAAATTCAAAATTTTTTCGTAAATGCACCTAAGCCAAGCCGACCCCACCATAATAAAAAAGTGGCAGGTCAATTTTAAACCAATGCTCTCACGCAGGTGTTCTCAATGAAAAAATGTGTGAAATATGGTTAATCCAGTACTTTGTCACATTATTGTATGCTTATAAGACGATAATTAAAAGAATAGTAAAAAGAAAGTTAATCCTTTCAATCGTAAATTCACCTACATAAGAATCCAAAAACGTAAAAACTAAAATAAAAGGCTTTTCTTAGAACAAAAGTAGTTTTTGTTATTTTTGATTTTCTCAAAAACTACAAAACATTTTGACATCCGGTTTTTTGTGTTTGATCAGAAATTAATAAGAGCATTGAATATTGAATAAAAAAATAATACTTAATTACGTAAAATTTTGAAAAAAAATTGTTTAAATAAAAAAATTTCATTTTTTTTTTCAAAATTTTAATTTTGAAAATTAATTTTTCAAAAACTATTCACTCGAACAACTTTATTTAAAAACAAAATTAAAGACTGTATTTCTGGCTTTTCAAAATGCCATAGCATTACTCTGTAGGTATCACCGTTATTTTCTAATAATTTTTTTTCTGTTTTAAGTGATTTTTTTCTTAAATTGCCCCTCCCGCCTAAACGGGGGGAAATAGACCCCCCCTCCCATACGATTTTTTTCTTGTCTAAGTCCAACCTACACGCCCTAGCTTTTTGTCACACCTTATGCCAATCACCCTGTATATGCTGTCAAAAACGCTGTTCACATTGTAATCTATTTCACAAGACTTTTTATGTTGAAGTTTTCGTTGCTGTTGAAGTTGTTTCTCGCATAACATTTTGAGTTTGATCACAAACTTGACAACTTTATACTTTTTGTTCAATATCCCTGTCACATAATGGCCACCAAACATAAAATGTGGCTAATCTCTTCATACTAACAATACCAGCATGGTTATCATGTGTTGTGTGTAACACCCAAAAACCAAAACAATTAATAAATGTAAACAATAAAAATAGAACCAAAACAATTAATAAAAAAAATGTAAACAATAATGTAAACATTCATGAACTCGACGCATATCGACCTACTTGTAATTGTGTTTAATCATCAGCCGTCACCAAGCGATACCATCGTGCATTGAACTGATCGTATTACATACTAAGCATGTTCGGTCACTATGCGCCAAGTGCATAGATCGATTTTTGCTTATGACTGCAATTATATGCGACACATGGACTGAGCATTCGGAATGCCTTTGAGGAAATACAACCGAAGGTGTATTTTGTCAAGTAGACATTTAATTCTTACGTCATGTGGGACAGTGTAGTGTAGGTCATAGGCAAAACAAATCAATAAAGAAGTAGGATAAGAATATGTATAAAAATAAGATTTTGTAAAACTAGTTGTAAGTATAAATAGAAGAAAATTTGGAAAATAAAATTAGTCCAGTTAAAACCTTAACCACGACTCAATCAATTTTTAAAATCGTGCATTTTGATGCTCGGAGATATAAGCGGCCTTTTGGGCTAAGAAATAAATTTTGTTCGTAAGAACTGAAGACTGCCTCGTCAACCATTACATGGCGATCCTGCAAGTCCGAACCTAAACATGTGCGTTAATAAAGGCAATAACATGTACCGCAACAATATGGGAGGCGGAAATCAAATTAACTTCAAAAAACATTTTCCCGTTCTAACTGGTGGTGGTCAAAACATGAACAACCACAATAGGCCACGCCAAAATATGATGTTGAATCGTCGCTATTAATATAATAAACAAAAAAGAAAAACTTTTATAAATTATTCACTTTTCTGAATCTGTGCAGTTCTCAAGCTAGTGAGAAACCCGTTAAAGCAACTATCTGATTGACTTTAAAACAAAATATAAATAATTTTAATAGTAGTAGATATCGCAGAAAATTAAGACAAGATGGGTGGAAAAAGCAGCAAAGAGGAACTCATAAATAATAACGTAGCAGCAGCGACATCAGCAGCAGCGAACAAAACAGATACACTTATTTCATCGGAAAAAATTGTATATTTCAATTTCATTTTTTTGATTATACTATTATTGTTTAAAGTAAATTCTTACTATAAAAAATATTTAAGAAAGCATGCCCTCAAAACATTAAATGTATAAATTTCTTTTAAATTAAATTTTATGTTAGAATAAAAATAAAAACATTTTAAATACGAGTATATGGAGTTCGTAAAATTAAGAGAAATACTAGAGAAATTAAAAAAGGCACCTAATAGAACGTATACTAAAGAATATGTACAAAAGGTTGACAAACAAATTGAACAAACATGGTTAGTAATACAGAACACAGCTGACCTAAAAGACATTACACAATTAAAACAAAAATTTGACTTATTAGTTATACAAATTCGGGAATATTTAAAAATTAAAGGTGAAAACGAAAATTTAGGAACTGTAGAAGAAGACGAAAATACAGACACGGACACAAAAATAGAATTAGAAAGTACAATGGCAAACTTTGATTTAGTAACAGCCACCAAGGTGATACCTGAATTTCAGGGTAGTCAAAAAGAGCTGAATAATTTTCTAGGTTTGATAGAATTCTATCACAATACTTTAAAAGACATAAACCAAAAAGAAACACTTATTAAATTTATTCTGGCTACTAAGCTATCGGAAAAAGTAAAAAATAAGATCCAAACAGAAAATACAACCTTTGATGAATTTCGACAAATTTTAAAATCATCATATAAATCAAACAAAAATGCTTTTAGATTACATAGTGAGATTTCACAAAGTTACCAAGGAAATCAAAATGTTTCAGTCTTTTCTTCACGAATAGAACATCTAATAGCATCTTTGAACGATTTACAAATTTCGGAACAGGGTGAGACACACAGAGAGACAATAGTCAAGCTGAATGACCAAATAGGACTAGCAGCGTTCAAAAATGGTTTATCAGAACCTTATAAATCATTAGTAATGGCTGCAAGACCATCCAAGCTTGCAGAAGCAGTGCAAATTGCTTTAGAAGTTAGTCCTCAGCATTCTAACCAGATAATGTATTTTAATAGGATACAGAGAGGTAGAGGTAACCCCAGAGGAAATTTTAACCGAAATTATCAGAACAATAATACTAATTCTAACCGATTCAGGGGACAAAATATAAACAACAGAGGACATAACAGAACGCAAAATAATAATTTTCAGGGAAACGGGTATGTCCCCGGCCGAAAAAACCCGGGGCACACATTCAGAAGAAGATAATTTTCATAAAAAATTCCAACAAAGATACAAATTTTATAAAATTAAAAATAAAAGGCAGAAATCAACCAATAAATTTACTAATAGATACAGGAGCCGATATTTCAATAATTAAGAATAGCATAGTCAGTAGTAATTACAAAATAGAATATGATAACAATTGTCAGATAGATGGAATAGCAAAAGAATCTATAATAACTTTAGGAATCACAAAATTAAATTTATGGTTCGAAGATAATGAAGTTGAACATAAATTTAGTATAATTGATAATAAAATAAATTTAACCACTGATGGAATACTAGGAAGAGACTTTTTAATAAAGTATAATTGTAAAATTGATTATGAGACGTGCACATTAACAATTTCCCTAGATGGAGAAGATATAGTATTGCCAATGAATATGAATACAAGAGATATTTATGATAATATAAAATTACCGCCAAGAACAGAGGTAATTCAACTAATAAATATAGATGTAAAAGAAGATAGTATGATATATGGAAAAGAAATTAAGAAAGGGATATTCCTAGCAAACGTAATTATTCCAAAAGAAGGAAATAAGCATATAAAAATACTTAATACAACAGAAAATGAGGTCAATTTGAAACATATTTCGTTAGGAATAGAACCAATCTCTAGCTATCAAATACTACATTTTAAAAACAGTTTAGAAGATGAAGATAGGTTTAAAAAAATAAAAAGTGAGATAAAAGTAGATAATTTAGATAATAATGCAAAAGACGAAGTTTTTAGAATATGTAAATAATTTCAAAATATATTTCATTTAGAAGGAGAAGAATTAAGTAAAAATAACTTTTATGAGCAGAAAATATCATTAACAGACAAAACACCCGTTTATATAAAAAATTACAGGTTACCACATGCAAATTTGTATGAAATAGAGGAACAGGTTGACAAATTACTGGATGAGGACATCATTGAACCATCAACAAGTCCATATAACTCACCATTGCTGATTGTACCAAAGAAAAGCACAGGAGAATCAAAGAAGTGGAGATTAGTTGTAGACTTTGATGACAAATTTCCATTAACCAGACTAGAAGATGTACTTGATAAGTTAGGAAAGGCTAAATATTTTTCAACTTTAGATATGACAAGTTCATTTCATCAGATACCACTAAATCCCAGATCAAGACCATAGACCATTTTCAACCGATTCGGGACACTTTCAATTCAAAAGATTACCTTTTGGATTAAAAATATCAACGAATAGCATTCAAAGGATGTTATCAATTGCATTAAGTGGTCTACAAACATCTGCATTTCTATATGTAGATGATATAATTGTATTTGGTTCAAATTTAAAAGAACATAATAATAACCTTATAGAAGTATTTAAAAGATTACGAAAATACAATCTGAAATTAAATCCAAATAAATGTAACTTTTTGCGACCAGAAGTAGTTTATCTTGGACATCTTATAACTTCACAAGGAGTAACAACAGACCCGAGTAAATATAATGTTATAAAAGAATACCCAAAACCAGAAAATGCAGATGAAGTTCGAAGATTTGTAGCTTTCTGTAACTATTACCGACGTTTTATCCAGAACTTCGCTGAAATTGCAAAACCTTTGAATCAATTATTAAAAAAAGACCAAATCTTTAGCTGGACACAAAGTTGTCAAAATGCTTTTGAAAACCTTAAACGAAATTAATGACACCTCCAATACTTAACTATCCAGATTTTTCGAAACCGTTCATATTAACAACAGATGCATCAAATTATGCATTAGGAGCTATTTTATCTCAAGGAGAAGTAGGTAATGATAAACCCATTGCCTATGCAAGTAAATCTTTAAACAAACATGAGCTTAATAAAGCAGTAATAGAGAAAGAATTGCTAGCTATACGCTGGGGAATAAACCACTTTAGACCATACTTATACGGTAGAAGATTTGTTGTTTATACAGATCACAGGCCATTAGTTAGTCTTTTTACTCATAAAAATCCTTCATCTAAGTTAACTAGAATTAGAGTAGATTTAATGGATTATGATTTTGATATAATTTTTAAGCAAGGAAAGATGAATACAAATGCCGATGCATTGTCTAGAATAAAGTTAAGTTCAAAAGAATTAAAAGAAATGATACCAGTAAACAATATAAATGTCCTAACAAGAGCAATGAAGTTAAAAGATAAGGAATATATTAGTGAAAGAGAAGAAAATCCGGAAATTATGCCTCCAGTGGAGACTGTACCCCTCCACATATGGGAATGCATATCTATCTCAGACACAAGAAACGTTAAGAAATTGCAATTTGAAAATATAAAGAATTTAATGGGGCCACCAAAAGAAACAATATATGCAGTTAAAGATACAATACATGTTGGATACAATGATAATTCTCTGTCAGAGTTAAAATTGATTTTGAAGAAATTGTTATCCTATACAAAGCATGTGAAAATAGAAAAGCTAGCGCTAGCAATGAATAATAAAATTTTTGAAAAGATATCAGTGCAAAAATTCAAAAAGATATTTACAGAACTGCAAGAAAATAAGAAAGAAAATTGTCTAGACATTATATTATATAATTCACCAAGAAGAATAGAGCATGCGAGTGAGATGAACAAATTAATAAAAGAGTATCATGATGACAAGTTAGGAGGACATACAGGTATTAGAAGATGCATTGCGAAACTTAAGCAGAAATATGTATGGAAGAATATGAATAAGATGGTTAGAAAATACATAAATAGTTGTAGAGTTTGTAATGAAGTTAAAATTAATAAATATACTAAAGAACAATTCCTAAGAACAGAAACACCTTGCACATCATTTGAAGTAATAACAGTAGATACAGTAGGACCACTCAGACCATCGAATGGATACAGGTATATTCTCACCATTCAATGTGAATTAACCAAGTTTATAGAAGCATTTCCACTATAGTCCAGTCAAAGCGTCATTTGACCTTGCGCGCAGAGGCATGGTCTATTTTTTTTTCATGGATAGGTGCTTATGAGAAAAGCTTAAAACCAAATTTGCACCATATGACAACTTTTTTTACCAAAGTTATTGGTAAAAATGTATTTTGTGTCAGTTTTTGGTCATTTGCGAATATCTCAGCTCCACTATCTCGTACAAACAAAAATTAAACATTTATTTATTTCTAATAACATTATCTATTATGTTCTAAAAAAAACATTTGTTTAAACAAATGAAAAAAAAGTTATAGTAAGTTAAACAAATTTTTTGATGTTTAAAAATCACTTTTTCGTGATTATTAAGAAAAAAGCTCATTTAACGATGAAATTTTTATTTTTATTATTAAAGTTCTTGTAATTCCCTACAATTTAAAAAAAATTCAACACTCTACGATGAACGAAAGCCGAGTAATAAATTATTGAACATAGGTAAGTCAGCGCACCCACGCATTTTATGATTTTATGTTTTAATTAATATCTCAGCCCCAGTATGTCGCAAAGTGAAAATAAAAAAACTGTATTACTAATAACAATATTTTCTATCAACTTGCATTTAATTTAATATGTTTGAGCAAAAATATAAAAAATTACCGTTGGTTTCAACGTTTTTTTTCTTGTTTTTAATACCTTTTTTTCATAGTTATTGAGAAAAAAACTGTATTTCACGGTAAATACTTTTCAGTTTTGGTTTTTTTTTTATAGTCCTGCTAATTTTCTTCAAATTAAAAAAAAATTAGTCCATTACGACAAACGGGAGCCAAGATATTCATGATTTAAAAACTTAGGAAAGCTTACAATTCAGTATCTTAACCTTGTAGCTTGTAATTTTGGTGTCGCCAGCAACAAGATATATTGGTATCCTTCAAACACCACACACATACTTACACATATTTGTTGCTTCTTGTTGCTGGCGACACTAAAATGACAAGCTACAAGCACAGATAATAGAGTTACATAGATATCGCATCCAGTGCAAATAAAAATGATCATATTTTTTATCCCCTATTAAAGCGATTTGTTGAAGTCAAACCTCGCAACCATATTCAACAGACGTTGAACAAACGTGTTCGTTTGCCAATGCAACCCTTTTGAGTCGCTTCTACGTTCCACCACACAATTTGCTGTGCAGGTAGTTTTTTTTGTCTATATAATTTTGTATATATAATTTTTTCTTCGCTTCTCAATCTAATCGGTTAAGCGAGCGATTGACTGGTAGGTATGGGGATGGCTCGTCTGGTGTGGTGTCTGTGCCTGGTGTGTTGTTGGATTTGTTTGGTCGTGCGTAGGTACATATACATTATCTATATTTTTTTGGGTTGTGCGATCGGTGTTTGTGTGTGGCTTCTTCTTTTTATTTTGAAGTTATTTAATTTACTTCATTCGTCGTCGACTTTCGAACGATTTGGATGTTCATTTATGTATATATATGATTGAGCAATACATTTTCTTTGTTAATTTTACAGTCAGTGGTCCTTTTTTCAGCGATTTTATTTGTCAACGTTTTTTTTAATAGCAATGGGTGATAAGAGATTATCTGGGGTTTCTTGTTCCGTTTGTATGAAAACGAAAAGAGATTACCCTAATTTGAAAAATTTTTAAGTGCCCTTCTAGGGAAAAAAATGAAATTTTGAATAATTTGTGGAGGTAGGCATGCAGGATTCAGAGTTTGTGGGAAGAAAATATCTTAAGAAGAAGGATGCTGTTCCTTCTTTAAATTTAAATTATGAATTGGGTTTAGACTTAAATTTAGTAAATCTTAATAAGTCTCCTCCAACTAAACGAAGAAGAACTTCGAGCAGTTGTAGCATTTCATGTGTAAGGTGCGATCAATTATTACAGAGATGTGCAAAAGAGGAGAAAAAAAATGCAATTTAAAAAAAAAAAATTATTAAGTTTAAAAATTCAAATAAAAAACTTAAAAATAAAGCATTATAAAAAAAAGAGAGCGCATACTGCTTTAAAAGATTCAAAAAAGGGAGATTATCTTTATCGTCTCAAATCCAAGGGCTACATATTTCCGACCATTCAAAAACATTTTGCGATATGTTGATGGGGTTGTCGAAATCTGCAAAATATAACAACAACGAAAAAAAAATTTCACAAAATATATTTTATAGATCGCAAAGCGCCTATAAATTTTTGAGGGATGGGCTGGGCTTCAGGATTCCCCACATATCCTCTTTATACAAATGGGCTCCTGTTAAAGGAATTCAACCAGGATATGTAAATAATGCCCATTTGTATCTAAGATCAAAGTTCGCTTTATTAAACCAGCGAGAACATTGTGTTGTGTTGATATTTGATGAGATTAGGATTCGTCAAAACCTCACATATAATATTATAAATGATTTAATAGATGGTTTCGAAGACCTAGGAGCAAAAAGAAAGAGAATTTTTGCCAATGAAATATCGACGGTTAACTATGAATACCTCTTATGTCGCATTTTGTAAACTTTAAAGGGACACAAAAAAACTGATTATAGTTTCAAAATGAAAACGCATAATAATAAAATTTTATACATAATTATCAGTTTTGAATATCTATGATGTGAAATAGTTTAAATTTTAAAAATTCAGCGAAGCAGATGGAAATTATTAACGAAACTGCATTAAAAAGTGAGTTTCACAAAAAATGTATGTTAGGAGGTATTCATAGTTAACCGTCGATATGTGTTTTCATGGTAAATGGTTTGTTTGATAGTTGGAAAAGTGTTTTAAACTATTTTGTGTCAGCAAACGTCGTAAATGGGGCTAACCTAAGCGAAATTATAAGAAATAATTTGAAAATCTGTCAAGATATTGGTCTTAAGGTTTGCGCTGTAGTCTGCGATCAAGGACCTTATAATAGAAAAGCTTATCAAATATTAGGTGTTTCTGAAGAAAAACCATTTACAATTTTTAATGATGAAAAAATATTTTGTTTTTATGATTTTCCTCACTTATTAAAATCAATTCGTAATGTTCTACTGAAATCAGATTTACAAACTCCAGATGGTAAGGTTTCTTTTAATGTTTTCAAAGAAATTCAAATAAAAAGTTCAAGTGACCTCAACTCCAAGGTGCGTTTCGCCCAGGTACGACAGTGGGCTCATCAGTTAGATGCGAAACGCACCTTGGAGTTGAGGTCACTTGAACTTTTTAATTGAATTTAATTCAATCACTCCACTTAAACAGAAATAATTTTCGTTTCCCTATGTATTGTTTTCAAAGAAATATACAATTTAGAAATTGACAACGTGGCTAAGACATGTTTGAAATTTAGAAGTTCTCATATAGCACCAAATGCCTTTCAAAAAATGCATGTTCGCCTTGCAACACAAATATTTAGCAGGACAAGTGCGGCATCTATTCAAACTGCTTTTGAACTTAATTGCTTAAAAGAAAGCTCGAAGGAAGCTATAGCAACAAAAGAGTTCACACTTAAAGTAAATAATGCATTTGACTGCATGGATAGTGGTTCACATTATGACAAAAATATTTTAAAGCGCGGAGTTCAGCTAGGGAATCCAGCTTATAGTGAGTTGAAACAATTTTTGTCTTACTTAAAAGAAATACAAAAATCAGATAACCTTCCAAGAAACTTTTGTTTAAAAGGAATGGAACAGACGATAAACGGGGTTTTATTACTTAGTCAAGATATAAGTAATGGCCTATATGAGAACGTGGATTATATTTACTCACAAAGAGAATTCATCAAGACGTATTAGAAAATTTATTTTCTATTATTCGCATCAAAGGTGGGAATAACAAAAATCCATCTGTTTACGAATTCAATGTTTTGATGTCAAAAATTCTTTCATCAAATCTTATTACTTTTTCTCCTTACAGTAATTGTGATGATGATGATGTAGAATTTTTGAGGCTAGACGCATCCCAAACTCAACCAGGCCTAGGCCTCGTAAAGAAATAGTATGCGATGAGACTCTGTATGAAAAAGTCATAAGTGATATGGAAATCAGAACTGAAATAACATTAGAAACATCTGCAATGCGATATTTTACTGGATATCTTGCTTTTAAAATGCTTTTAAGGAACAAATGTTCAAGTTGTTCGAAATTATTTTTAAAAGCTGATGGAAAAATAACATGTTCTTCGGAATTTTTCATCTTTGCTAAAAATTACTCTCAAAACAGTGACTTTGGAAGTCTGAAGGCAGCAACTGAGGAATTTTTTAATGTTTGTAAACTTCACTTTAAAGTTTTTAATAGAGTTTTTAAAGAACGCCCACAAGAAAGACATATAAGAGAGACAATGGCGTTGGAATGCATAAGAATAACCAACATCAGAGATTCAGGCTGGTTTGATGAAAAAAATCCTTGCTATGGGCATCGCAAAGACTTTCTATACTTTTCCCTCCTCGTTTTATTGCGGAAGCATTGTTCGTGGAAGATACAAAAAAGTATAACATCAAAAAATCAAAAAATTCAAATATCATCAGGAAAAAAAGTAAAAAACAATCCTAGTGAGAGAAAAATTAAAAAAAATAAAATTTTATCAGGAAAAAAAAGTAAAACACAATCCGAGTGAGAGGCACGGGGACCTCACTTAAATCAAGCACCCCAAGAGTGAGAGGCACGGAGACCTCACTTAAATCAAGCACCCCAAGAGTGAGAGGCACGGGGACCTCACTTTAATCAAGCACCCCAAGAGTTAGAAGCACGGGAACCTCACTTAAAACTGGGCAGGGTAAAAGCCCACAGCCCAAAAGTCCACATCAGTTGTGAACTTATAACCACACTCGATGGGCCAAAATCCACAATGAGTGGGTCTGTATTCCTAATTTATATAAACATGCAACATTCATGTATAAAGTATATATCCCTATATTTAAAGTAAAGTATAAAATACATATATCGATACCTTCCCGTAAGAATTTGATAACTTATAAGCTACATTTTCATTACTTTATTTTTATTTTTATTTGAATGCAATATTATACAGATTTCGAAAGGTTTTTTTCAGAACAAGAAACTTATCATCATTGAAAAACTGAAAATTGGTTCAGAAAAGAATTTTTTGTCGTTTAATACCTACAATTTTTCGGCCAAGACTTTGGCGCTTGATACAATTACATCATTTACAGGGCACAAAAAATAAAAGATTTAAAACAACTATACAAAAACTAGTGTTTCAAGCGACATTGCCTAGTTGAACTAAAAACATTTTTGTCGAAACATTTTGTCGCATATCTACTACAAAAAACTTTAGTTAACATAATAATAATAAATTAATCGAATAAAACTTTAGGATGAGAGTTTTTTCCGTTTTTTTTTTTATAACTAAGCTAAATAATTAAAATCTACTTTATTTTGCTTTTTTAATTTTGAAAAAAAAAATATTTTTTCTTCCGATTTTTTTTTTAAATTCACATTTTATTTAATGAGTATGTAACTAATGATAAACTGTGAAGAAATTTGAAAAAAAAAATCATTTTCGTTTTTTTTTGATGATGAAAAAACAAAGGTAAAAACCAATGAGATTCGTTCCTTTAATTATTTGTTTGATGTGTATTTTTACTTACATGTGTATCTACACCTGACCTGTATTTATTTTTTAATACACGGCTCAAATCGAAGACTCTACTGAAAATTTAATTTTTAAGGACAACGTACCTACCTATTTTGAAAACATTAAATTTTGCTAAGAACTATGTATACATGAAATGTATTTTGTGACCACTCTTATGTCTTATGCCATAATTAGTTTCTTCAATAATTTGTTCTAAAGATTTTATATGTTACCCCAGTTTCATGCGCTAATGTTTTTTTAAAGAACAACCTTGCTTTTAAAGAACAACCTTGCTTATATTCACAGGTTGGCCTTGGCACATACAAAAATTACACCCAGGAAATACAAACAAAATTCAGACACATCTTTAAGAAAAATCAACATAAAATACACAAAAGACAAAAAAAAAACAATAAGGCACAAGAAGTAAAAAAAAGAAAATACAACAAGTTAGATACTTGATAATACAATGCAATATAATGTCTGAGTATGATTCATGCTAGTTCGATCAAACTGGGACGTAGCGGTACGTCCCAGTCGATTGAAAAATGGTCATTTTTTTTTCCTCTGCGTGCGATATCTATGGAACTATAGTATCTGTGCTACAAGGTTAAGATATTAAATTGTAAGCTTTCCTAAGTTTTTAAATCATGAATATCTTGGCTCCCGTTTGTCGTAATGGACTAATTTTTTTTTAATTTGAAGAAAATTAGCAGGACTATAAAAAAAAAACCAAAACTGAAAAGTATTTACCGTGAAATACAGTTTTTTTCTCAATAACTATGAAAAAAAGGTATTAAAAACAAGAAAAAAAACGTTGAAACCAACGGTAATTTTTTATATTTTTGCTCAAACATATTAAATTAAATGCAAGTTGATAGAAAATATTGTTATTAGTAATACAGTTTTTTTATTTTCACTTTGCGACATACTGGGGCTGAGATATTAATTAAAACATAAAATCATAAAATGCGTGGTCGCGCTGACTTACCTATGTTCAATAATTTATTACTCGGCTTTCGTTCATCGTAGAGTGTTTAATTTTTTTTTAAATTGTAGGGAATTACAAGAACTTTAATAATAAAAAATAAAAATTTCATCGTTAAATGAGCTTTTTTCTTAATAATCACGAAAAAGTGATTTTTAAACAACAACAAATTTGTTTAACTTACTATAACTTTTTTTTCATTTGTTTAAACAAATGTTTTTTTTTAGAACATAATAGATAATATTATTAGGAATAAATAAATGTTTAATTTTTGTTTGTACGAGATAGTGGAGCCGAGATATTCGCAAATGACCAAAAAATGACACAAAACACATTTTTACCAATAACTTTGGTAAAAAAAGTTGTCATGTGGTGCAAATTTGGTTTTAAGCTTTTCTCATAAGCACCTATCGATCCATGAAAAAAAAATTGACCATGCCTCTGCGCGCAAGGTCAGGCCCTTTTTCATGACGCTTTGACTGGACTACTAGTCACTAAAGACGCTGTTTCAGTAGCAAAAACCATTGTAGAAAAATTCATTTTGAAATATGGTTGTTTTAGGAAGCTAAAAACAGAAAAAGGCACAGAATTTACTAATGAACTATTAGTTAATATCTGTAACTTACTAAAAATAGAAAAAACTACGTCTACACCATATCATCATGAAACTAAATGATTATTTAATGACTACAGATGGAAAAGACGATTGGGAAGAATTATTACCTTACTATACTTACACATATAATATTATTCACCATTTGAATTAGTATACGGAAAATTATGTGCTTTACCTTGTGAAATTATTAAAAATAAAGAAAAAACATACAATATTGATAATTATGTTAATGAACTAAAAATAAAATTGAAATACGCTCATGAAAAAGCTAAAGAAAATTTAGAACAAAGTAAAAATAAAACATGTACAAATCAATCTAATGTAAATAATTCAAATTTTAAAGTTGGAGACTATGTCTATTTAAAAGTTGGAAATAAAAAAAGTTAGATAAACCATTCAGAGGTTCTTATAAAATAATAGAACAAAATGGACCAAATAGTATTGTAAGAATTGTTAATGAAAATAAAGAAGTTCACAATAATAATTTAATAAAAGCAAGAAATAAATAAAAATATATACGTACTCGTATATAATCGCTATGTGTAACAAGATATAATTTCAAAAATAATTTTTTCATTTAAAGATAACAAAATTATTTTTTTTCTAAGGAGTGAGGGTGTTGTGTGTAACACCCAAAAACCAAAACAATTAATAAATGTAAACAATAAAAATAGAACCAAAACAATTAATAAAAAAAATGTAAACAATAATGTAAACATTCATGAACTCGACGCATATCGACCTACTTGTAATTGTGTTTAATCATCAGCCGTCACCAAGCGATACCATCGTGCATTGAACTGATCGTATTACATACTAAGCATGTTCGGTCACTATGCGCCAAGTGCGTAGATCGATTTTTGCTTATGACTGCAATTATATGCGACACATGGACTGAGCATTCGGAATGCCTTTGAGGAAATACAACCGAAGGTGTATTTTGTCAAGTAGACATTTAATTCTTACGTCATGTGGGACAGTGTAGTGTAGGTCATAGGCAAAACAAATCAATAAAGAAGTAGGATAAGAATATGTATAAAAATGAGATTTTGTAAAACTAGTTGTAAGTATAAATAGAAGAAAATTTGGAAAATAAAATTAGTCCAGTTAAAACCTTAACCACGACTCAATCAATTTTTAAAATCGTGCATTTTGATGCTCGGAGATATAAGCGGCCTTTTGGGCTAAGAAATAAATTTTGTTCGTAAGAACTGAAGACTGCCTCGTCAACCATTACACATGAATGATGTCCAAAATTCTATCCCGAAGACATTTGGGAATTATAATATGGTTGGCATAAAAAACACATCCACTATTCAGTTGCGACCGAGAACTAAGTAACGAATAATGAACTGATTGTAAAATTGAATCATGTTTGTAGTGTTCTAAAGCTGTGTTGAAATCTATCTATGGCTCTTCGGACTGAAAAAAAATTAATAGGGGACTCTTCAACATCTGAACTTTCAGGAAGCGGCAGACGCGAAAGAGCGTCTTTCTTTAATGAAATTACCTGTAACTGAACAAAGCCTATTGTGAGATTTTTTTTTGTACTCTCCTTCGCTCACGGCCGATTCTGTAGCCCCTGTATCGGCCTCCATCTCGACGTTGATTCCATTGATTTTAACTGTGCTGAACACTTACTGCTTCTGCTGCTCTTCTTGGATGCTGTGTACGACTTTAATTTGCTTGTTGTTTCGGCAGACCAATGACGTATGACCCATTCTCACGAGAAACATTCCCACTGCTTGGCTGGACAATTTGTCTCTTGATGATCGCGACCACATCTGTGGCATCGCATTTTATCTTTTACTTGACTTAGGATATTATTTGTTGACGGCTTCTTCCATTTTGAATACAGATTGTAGTGGTTTCCACATTTTACTTCGTTTTAGGTATACATATCTGGATTTGCTTGCATATAATAAATTCAACGGCTTTATAAGTATTATTACTATGTTGAAATCATGTTGAAGAACAGTCAATGAGCTGTGAAACCCCAATTAAATTTCGGTTCATTTCCTCGAGGTCAGCATCTTCATTGATAATGGGAAATGGCTTATTCAAGTTTACGTACTTGATTCCAGAGATGCTTGGAAGAGCGGTTTGAGTCGAAGTAAGCACAGTAATACGAGCTGGGAAACTGTACATTCAAAATCTTTTCAAACGCCATGCTGGTAGTTTCCTTCCGCAAAAAATCTAAGCAAGCTGCTAATTTATGTTCGGAGTGACACAATCAGACCGATGATTTGTTTTGTATTTGTGTTGAATCTGCGTATATTGCTTTTGTTTCGCAATGTTCTCCTAATTTCCTTATTTCGTGCCCTTAGCTCGTTGAATTCGGCATGCCAAGATAGTCCTTCACTATCCATTTCTTATTATTATTGCTTGTATAAAATCAAATAAATATATAACATTGTGTTTCCACAGTTTTTTCTTTTTAATTTATTATTTGTTTGACACTTCAAATGGAAACAAAAAACATACGTTTGGAAATAGGGAGGGAACTTTATTCGATAGTTTTGATTTAAAAATCGGTGCATCTAATTCATCATCATCATCGGCTCGACAACCGGGTTCCGGTCCTGGCCTCTTTCAACAAGTCTCTCCACCTATCCCGGTCTCTAGCCGACGCCATCCAGTTGCGCACCCCAAGGCTTCGGGCGTCCTGGTCTACGCCATCTCTCCAGCGCAAGCATGGTCTACCACGCTGTCGTCTACCATAGAATGTACCACAATGAACTTTCCGAGCAGGTTCCTCTTCGCTCATGCGAGCTAGGTGCCCTGCCCACCGGAGTCTACCGAGCTTAATTTTTGTCACGATATCTGCTTCAAGGTAGATTGCGTACAGTTCATGATTGTACCGTCTCCGGAATCGTCCTTCCTCACATACGGGGCCAACAATTCTCCTTAAGACTTTTCTCTCGAACGCAGCTAAGAGGTCGGAGTGCCTTTTGCTAAGCACCCAAGTCTCGGATCCATATGTGAGTACTGGCAGGACCATGGTCCTGTACAGCAGTAGTTTTGAAGTTATGGTGAGATTTCTGGATTTGAAGAGCTTTGACAGACTATAGTAGGCTCTGTTGGATTTGAGAAGCCGCCCGCGTATATCTTCTTCTATATTGTTATCGGCTGCTACTATTGACCCAAGGTATTTAAAGGATTGCACCACTTCAAATTCGTGCTCCGCAACCTTGATTGTTTGACCAACTGTTCCTCTCGCATTCGACGCCACCATGTACTTTGTTTTACCTTCACTAATGTGCAGCCCCAGATTTTGTGCCGCCTGCTCGATCTGGATGAAGGAATCGTGTACAGCTTGTTCGGTTCTTCCGATGATGTCGATGTCGTCTGCGTAAGCCAGTAACTGGCTGGACCTGTTGACGATGGTCCCTCTTGTTGCCGTGCCAGAGTCACGGATTGCTTTCTCCAACGCCAGGTTGAAGAGGAGGCAGGCCAAACCGTCCCCTTGTCGGAGTCCATTAAAGATGTTGATTGGTCTGGATAGCAATCCGGCTATTTTTACTTGGCTTGTTTCGTTGGTCATGGTCAACCTACATAGTCGTGTCAATTTATTTGGGATGCCGAATTCTCTCATGGCTTTGTAAAGTTCTACCCTGGCTATGCTATCATAGGCGGCCTTAAAGTCTATAAACAGATGGTATGTTGGGATGTTAAATTCTAGACATTTTTCCATCGCCTGCCTAAGGGTAAATATCTGATCAGTTGTTGATTTGCCTGGAATGAAACCACACTGATATTGTCCGATAACGGTTTTAGCGTATGGGGTTATCCGGTCTTGTAGGATAGAGGAGAGTATCTTATAGGCGGTACTCAACAACGTGATACCTCTATAATTGCTGCACGTTGTGACACCTCCTTTCTTATGTATGGGGCATATTAAACCTTTTCGCCAATCTTCTGGCATTTCTTCCTGCTCCCATACGTGTACTATAATATCATGAATTGCTTGACGTAAGGCTGGCCCGCCGTGATGGAATAATTCGGCTGGTGTGCCATCGGCTCCCAGGGCTTTGTTCTGTTTAAGCCGGCATATAGCCTTCTCAACCTCTTCTATGCTTGGTGGCGGCAACATAGGGTATTCTTCTTGAAGTAGTGGAGCCTCCACTTCTGCAGTGAGCTGACCATTTAGCAATTCATTAAAGTACACTTCCCATCGCTCCAGTATGCTTTCAGGATCGGTGATCAGATTTCCCTCTCCGTCCTTGCAGTATGTGCAGCGTGGTGTGTACTGCGTCATGTTTCGGACGGATTGGTAGAACTTCCGCGCCTGGTGCGGACCTCGCTCTCGGCTATTTTCAATTTCACAGATTAGGTTCTTCTCCCAGGCTGATTTTTTTTGTCTGTGTAGCCGTTTTTCTATTCTTCTGAGCTCTTTATATTCCTCTTCGCGTGCCCGCGTTCTATGAGATTGTTGCATTGCTCGGTACGCAACATTCTTACGTTCAGTCGCTAGCTTGCATTCATCATCAAACCAGTCGTTCCGATTTTTACGACTGCTGCCTAAGATGGAGTTGGCAGTACTAATGACAATATTCTTAAGGCGTGTCCACTTCTCATTTACGCCCAGCATACTGGCTCCAGGACTTACTCTCCCTAAATCAAGTGATTCTAGGGCGAGTCCTAACGCATTACCAAAGGTGTTACTTGTGTTTTCATTGCGCAGGGCAGCCGTGTTGATTCGAACCTGATCGGCGGATGCAATGCGTCTTCGCAAGGCAATCCGCCCTCGGAAAACCATACCAACAAGATAGTGATCCGAGTCGATATTGGCACCACGGTACGTTCGTACCGTCATCAAGTTCGAGTAGTGGCGACGGTCTATCAACACGTGGTCTATTTGGTTACGAGTGACTCCATCAGGTGATACCCAGGTGGCTTTGTAGATATCTTTACGCGGGAACCTGGTACTCGCAACGACCATGTTTTTCGATGCTGCCAATTCTAAGACTCGAAGTCCATTGTCATTAGTGTTCTCATGCAAACTATGGGTGCCTGCGTAGTGCCTGAATACCGGCTCCCGACCTATTTTTGCGTTCAAATCCCCAAGGATGATTTTAACATCATACCTTGGACAGGCATTGAGGGCCCTCTCGACTTGTTCGTAGTAAGTCTCTTTTTCTTCGTCTGAGGACTCCTCCGTAGGTCCGTGAACGTTAATGAGGCTGATGTTCGTAAATTTGCCTCGCACGCGAAGGGTGCATAGCCTTTCGCTTATAGCGTTAAAGCCGATGATGGTAGACTTCATTTTTTCGCTGACTAGGAAGCCTACCCCGAGCACATGGTGTTTTGTATGACAGCTATAGTATATGTCATATTCTTTCTTCTGTAGAACACCATTCCCTGTTCATCTGATTTCTTGAAGAGCTGTTATGTCAGCTTTATATTTTGACAGGGCATCGGCTAGCTGCTGAGCAGCTCGAGCTCTATAGAGCGATCGTACGTTCCATAAGAAAATTCGTAAATCGTTTTTCAGTTTTCGTTGCGTTGGTTGTCGTCGTGTGATCAGTCCGTTTCCGAGGCTTGTTGTCGGTCTCGTAATTCAAAAGTTTTACGGGACAGGGAATTAACCTGTCGCCAACCTGAGGAACCAGTCTGATCATATTAGCCAAACCTTTTTAAAGGCTTGTTTCTAGCGGCCGCCACGGAGAGGCTATGATCAGACTTCCACCAGTCATGTTATTCCCCCTATTCGTCTGATGGCTGACCGCATCTAATTACATTTCTTAAAAACGCTAGCGCATTGTAATAGAAAAAAAAAATACTTTTTAAAAACAATAAACTACACTCTACTCTCTCACCGTTTTTTTTTCATGGTTTAAAACGCTTATGGTGTTTATTTTATAAAAAATTATCGAAAATATATCGCATTTTCGATATATCGGTTAATTAGCACATCTGTCTGAAATTTATATCCATCGCAATGCGTCGCCGACCCCAGCACTCATGTACTACAGTCTTGCTTAAAATTTCAGAAGACATAAGAGGGTCAGTTGATAAGAATCCGGTTACACTTATCCTTATTCGACTTTTCTAAAGCCTTTGATTCAGTAGACCCTATTTTACTATGCAACAAATTACCTTTTTCAATATATCTAGTTCAACAAACAAATTCCTTTTTTCCTACATGTCCAATCACTATGAAGCCGTATCATGCAATGGTAATCTGTCCTCTTTTGTGAATCTTAATTGCTATTGCTTGGTCCTTTACTTTTTTCTCATTGTAAACATCATATATATGCCGATGACGTCCAATTATAAAAAGCGATGTTGAAGATGCCGTCGGAAAATTAAACATGGACTTAGCTGCCATCGCTGCTTGTCCTGTAGAAAATAAACTTCTCATCAACCCATTAAAATCTAAAGTAATCTCTATTTTAAAACGAGAATCAGTCTGCGATAGTTTTCCACCCATTATTATTAATAACTCTCCTATAGAAATAGTAAACAAAATAAAAACCTTGGCATTATATTCAACGGCAACATGACCTAGAACGATCATATTAACAATATTGTCGCAAACACTTATCGCTCCTTACGAAGCCAGCCTTTCTATTAGTAGGGTCTACTTACCAACCCAAATCAAAATGAAGTTAGTTAAGGTGCTAATAGTGCCAACTATATCTTATGGATGTGAAATGTTTACCAACTCGGATAGTGAGTATCAGCGGAAAATTTAGAGTAACTTTAAATGCTGCAACGCGATTTATTTTCAACCTAAGCTGATATGACCACGTGAAAGAAAATTTTCTACGAAAGTCATCAGTTCATGACAACCTTGTAGGCCACCCATTCTGCACATATGCCATGATCTTGCGCATGATCGGATCCACTTGTGATGCCTTAGCTATGACTGCAGAATCAACAGGAAAATCCTCAACTATTAAAGATGATGTTTCATATATTTGACACGCTTCCATTGTCCTTGTCACGACCTATAGGCAACCGCAATAGGGAATCAGCATTACCATGTTGCTTTATTGATCGATATCGAATGGTATATGTAAAACCCATAAACGTGATGGCCCAGCGCTGAAGCCCTTGTATCGTCCTATGATTTAGTTTTTTGCTGGGGCTAAAAATCGTGACAAGAGGCTTATAATCAGTAATTAGCTCAAATTGTCTCCTATACAAACACTGGTGGAATTTTTTCACGCTAAACACTATTGAAAGAGTCTCTTTCTGTATTTGGTTATATATTTTTTAGGTTTCTATTATTTTTTGCAAATTGACTTTTTTTTTCGATATTACAACGTAAGCCATGTCCTGGACTCTTCGCCTAAAGGAATCTGTAGATACGCGTCAGTGAAATCCAATTTTGTAAACAAATTTTCTCCTTGCTCTTTATGGAACATCTCTTGGGCGCGGGGCAATGGATGATGAACAATCATTTGCTGAGAATTGATTTTTTTACGAAAATCCCCACATATACGAAGTCTGCCGTTAAACTTTTCAACAGAAACTTCGGGTGCTGCCCATTGACTGGAGTCCACAGGTTTGAAAACTTCTAAGCCTTCAGAGCAAACGGCGCTAGTCGATGTTTGAAAAATTTTGATTGACTGTTGACCTTAAGTGTGAGATGACCTACAAATTAGTTACTGCAACTTAGCTCCGGGCTTAGCTTTTGTATTTTGCACAGAGGATCTTTGCATCAGATTCTAGCTCTTCTCTCGTCTCCCTTAAAATCTGTGACACAAACTCATCTTTACCAAGTAAATGTTTGCAATTAAATGCGTCCAACCAATCGATTCCTATTATCCTATTACGTTGGTACCACGAGAGCTATTGATCACTATAAGCGGCAAACTTTATGTTTTGTTTTGCCAATTCACTATAACGTTTGTGACCCCCTTCACAGGAACCCCACATCCCGTTTGTCGGTTCACAGTGTGGGTTACCAAGGCTTTGATATCCATTAAATCCAACTAGAGAACAAGTGGCACCTGTGTCCAATTGAAAAATCGTAGGCAGTGCTACAAAAATTTTCCGGCAATTAAATTTGCGGCCTTTTTGTAATGAGAAGCATTTGATAAAACATGATCAACATGAACAGCTCGCTACTGTACACAATTTTCTACAGATAATACTTGTTAATTAATCCAATGGGCAGTGTTGTTACACTTGCTTCTATTAAATTTTTTATTTGGCCACCGTCCACGGCTCTTGGATCGAATTTGGGATTTCGTTCTTGCCTCTTGTCCAGATAAGCAGATAGTGCTGAGATGTCCACGACGTTTTAAGTTGTCGCATATTGACTCAATGTACTTACATTGCTACGGTTGTGATACGTAAAACATCCCGGACAAGATTTTCTGGTAGAAATTGTTCACTCGATTTACTTGCATAGTTATGTACGTGCTGATCTTTTGTATTAAGCTGGTTCAGCTCTGCAGATGGTGAAGTTATGGAACTACTGCTTCCTTTTAATATTGCAGATACAATTTGGGTCGATTCGTATGTCGCTACTAAGTCCTCGATTTCTTTTTCTGGGTTGCTGCTATGCGAACAGGATCATAAGGAGTCTAGAAAACAATTATGTCTCTGATCATACTGTCTGCATATGAAGTCTTGCAGCCTTCTTTAGGGCAGATGAAATGGCAGTCGCGTGCTAGGGCCTTCAGTTCAGCTATCCAGTTAGAGTATTTTTTGGAGTCATTTTTTGCCTTAAGAATCTTTAAATTTATGTTTACTCACATTATTAGTTTCAAATAGTTTGTTGAGAGCCTCGTTGATATGATTTCCACATGATGTGGAAGCTGTAGCTTCCATGGTCCAAACACCTCGTCGTTAATATGATATAATCCAATATATTAAACAATACGATCTATTTAATACTGCAATTTGTTAACTAATATAACTAATGCACAAATTCATAAAGTATTAAAGTAAACGAACTGGTTCTGCGGAAGTCTATGAACAAGTTTGAGTCTACCTTGAGTGACGTTGTGGGGTTCACTCGTGTCGAAAACTTGTATTAACTCACAGGATTTTCTAGAAACGAATTCTTTGCTTCTTCCAGTTTGTCATTATGTATCTTAACAACTGTCTTACGCGCCTGGCTTCCAATAGGTTTTCCTTTTCTAAATGGATCCATTAAAATTTCTTGTAAATGTATTTCGATGTATAACTCTTCGTTTTTTTTTTTTTTTAACTGAATTGCAAACCAAAGCAAATATCATTTAAATACGTTAATTCCCTCTGATGTAAAAATTCATTCTTAAAGACTCGAAGGTAAAAATTATTCAAACTCGTAAACACTATTGTAACTAATTAACACTAATCTACAATTAATCCCAAAACCCCACAGGTCAAAAAATAAAAAAAATACATATATGGGCTTATCCCTGTAAATTTTAACTTCTTGAGATTGAAAAAAACAAAAAAAAAAATTAAGGCACGCATGTAAATTTGAGTTTTTCTTCAATTATAGACCACGAATAAATAAAAAACTTCAAAATAACTCATATGTATTGTTTGTTGAAGAGTATAAAGGTATAACGTATAGAAAAATGAATTTAAAATAATTTATTTTACGCACCGAGTTAATTGATTTGGTTTTTATTTTTAATCTTCACAGCTTCTGTTTTCAAACTTATTTGTTTAACACTTTTACCATTTTTTTTTATAATTTCTACAGTTTAAATTACGCTCATTGTAAGGGTAAAATCAAACAATGATTTGGTGTGCTAGTAAAAAATGTGCCTTTTTTGAAACAGTTACGTTTTTTACGTTCGTTTTGTTAACTTCATAAAATTTGTACATAATGAAGCGCGCATTGAAGCGAAAGTTTTTTTTACTCTAGATAGCTTAAAAAATGATCCAGACCATAAAAAAATGCCCCATGATCAATGTTAAAAAAATAGACACGAAAATTTGTGACAATTAAAGATTTACGAAAAATCACGCGTGGCAGTTTTTTCTGAAATTTATATCATATAGGATTATTTATCAGGAAGGCACGCACTCAAAATGAATGATTTCAATTAATTTTGACCTTCATTTATCTGAAAAAAAAACAAAAATTGTACTAAATAATCTTATGTTAAACATTATTTTTGCAATAATACAAAACGTTAATTATCCACGCACACAGCCAAAAGTCTCAATATTCGATGATTTTTTCGATTTCAAACACTTTCGCACTATCTCGATGGTTCATTTTATAAATTGAATAGTTAAAACTCAATGATATATATAAAATTTTAAGTTCCGCAACCTGAATATTTAATAATAATGTCTATATATTTTGACGCATGGCAAAAGTTAAAATTTGCACGGATAAGCCCATATATCAAATAAACACTAACGCCGTAAAATAAATATAAACATAACGCCCCCGGAACTTTTCTGTTGCTAAGCCACAAATCATAAAACATAGAAATAAACAATAATTCCTAAACTATTTGTAAAAGTTGAGTTAGGCACTGTAATATTTTAGGAAAAATCTTTACTCATTAAATATCTTGCGCACCATTTTTGTTCTCTTAAATCCTCTCTCTGCGCAACCGACCGTTGGCCAAGTGAATTGGTTCAAGCTATATTTTATTTCTCATCTCTAATCATTAAAATGTCTTGCATATGTGGAATTAAAGTTGAACGCAATGTCGGAAAAATGGATTGTGTTAATTTAAAAACAAGTGACAAAGGCCTACCTCCATTGGAGTCAGATTGGGTCCTGACCATTAACCCTGACATAGCAAGCTATCTCGGTCGCAAAGTTGTGATATGTTGCAGCATATGCACACCTCTTGCTTTGGAGGCGAAGTCTATCTAACACCTCTTGAATTCAAGAAAAGAATCTTGAAAACCATGTGTCTCCGCATTCGGAATAAAGCAAGCCACCAGATGCTCCCACTAGGTGGCCTGCCTCATAGATAGGGTTCGAGCTGAGGGCAAAACTCAACCTCCGACTCAAATGGGCACTATCTCCCATGGTACCAGAATATGGCTTCCGGTGGAGCTTCGCAACTTCGCCATTTCATGGAGCTCCTAGGCAATGCGAACCCGGACTTAGTCCAAGTTCTTGTCTCAAGCTGCGGAATTTCCAGATCTGAACCAGTCACTTCCAGATGGGCTCCTGCAAAACCCTGGGCCTGTCAACCCTTAGGATACACAACAAGAAGTCGGCCGGGGTAGAAACCAACAACTCAATGTGCATCCTAGTCTTTTGCTCACCTTACGGCAAACTAGGAAACACGCTCCTAGTCTTTAGTTTACCTTACGGCAAACAAGGAAAGACGCTCCTATCTTTTATTTACCTTACGGCAAACTAGGAAAGACGCTCCTAGTCTTATTTACCAACCAAGTGAAAAAAATTACATGAAACGAAACAACATTGAGTTTCACTGTCCATTGTGCAGTAAACAAGGACGAGATTCCCTACGCTTCTCCCCACCACCGCTAATCAGAAACACGCAAACAACACCTGAGTCTGGTATTCAAATCAAAAAACAACAACTGCATCATCAACACCATACGTACTTAAAAATGAAAAAAAAAAAATAACAATTTCTCTGGATAAAGAACGGAGCAATTTTAATGAGAAAGCAAGAAGGAGAAACCGCATTTCGCATCTCATCACTCGAAGATCTTAATAAAATTGTTTAGCCATGGCCAAATCTTTATTAGTTGATTTTAATAATGTGTCACTGGTTACTCCTACTTGCTTTTATGATAGAGAAATTTGTATATTTCTTTCTTATCCAACTAAACATAAGAAGTATGCGTAAAAATGTCGATTTGTTTCTGACACATTTAGAATCGTTCGTTAATAAGCCTAAATAATTTTTTATAACTAAAATATGGATTTATGAGCATGAAATGGACGTTTTCAGAATTCCCGGCTTGATATATGCAAAGAGTAGTAACACTTACGCTTCAGGTGGTAGTGCTGTTTTCTGTGATGAAAGTTTAAATTGTTATTGCTATTGAGCACCGATATGCTTAAGATATCCATATTCTTAAATTCTGAAAATTTGTTTTTTTTTATGTTTTTTATAGATTTCATTTTGTAAGTGAAGATGCTTTTGTCGAGGAGCTTTACTCACTACTGAGCAACAACAATGATAAGCATTTGTTTATAGTAGGAGATATAAATATGGATATTATGTCTGAATCTTCCATAGTAGATAAATATAAATCATTAATATCCGCATATAGGCTTATTTCTTGTAATGAGCCAACAAGAAAAACTTCTACATCCAAATCATGTATTGATCATATCATGTATTGATCTGATTTGAGCTCTAAACTGTTTCTTACTAGTTCGATATCTGATTTTAAAATCTCAGATCATTGTATAACATGTCTGTTTTTTAATTTTCAAGATGACAGGCAAATCCAGAATAGTAAGAAAGCCCTTATTAATCAAACTACCAGAACTAATTTAGAACTCCTAAATTCAATTTTGGTATTTGAAAACTGGTTGTGTATTTATTCTGCTCCTGATCCTTCTATTGCTTTTGACATTTTTTTTTGTTTTTTTTTATTAGTTATGTGGATCAATGTACAGAAGTTTTTAAAAATAGAAAAAGGAAAATGAAAAAACTCAAACCATGGATGTCCGATATAACAAAATTCACTCAAAAAATAAACTTAGGATTAAATTTAGGAAATACCCAAATAACATTGTATTACGTGAGAACTATGAACTGCTATGCAAAGAAGTTAGTCTTGAAATTCCTTTATGCAAAGAAAACTTTTATATGGATAAGTTCAATAAAGCTAAAGGGAATTTGAAAAAAGAATGGGGTATAATAAATGAGTTATTTAATAAAAACGTGCATTTCGATTTTCCTTCCAATCTTAGTTTTGGAACTATAAACATAGTTGATCATACTGAAATCGCTAACATGTTTAATGAGTACTTTATTGAAATACGTTAATCTGTTATCTGTTTTTTCTAAAATTTTTGAAAAAGTCATGAAGTCTATTAAGTTATCTTGAAAAAATATTTTTTCTCAGTCCAACACAGTTTGGTTTTAGAGCTGGTTAAACAACTGAAGATGCGCTTCTAGCGCACTGCAGTCAAATATTTGAAAGTTTAGACCAAAAAAAGTATACAGCTTCTTTATAAATTGATATTATAAAAACTTTTGACACAGTAGATTATGTCATATTGTTACGAAAATTAGAAAAGACTGGTTTCAGAGGATTTATGCTTGATTGGTTTTCTTCTTACCTTAAAAAATAGAAAACAACTGGTGAAAATAGTAGGTACTTTCAGTGAAACCAGTAGCATTAATGTAGGTGTTCCTCAAGCATCAGTTTTAGGCCCATTTCCTTATTTATATTAATTGCATTTTTAACTTGAACTTTAAAGGAAAAGTGTGTGGTGTTACATATTGCACCCACAATGGTAATACGTAGCTCATTACAATATTTGTAAATTCATATTTATAATATGTAACATGTGGGTTTGTTAGCTTGCGTCATAGCTTATTATTCGTCAATGTTAGAACTGATTTCAGACATGAATCGCGACGGAGTTATTCAGACATTGGTTTGGTATTCATAAACTTGTAAGCGAAAAAACAAAAGCTATGTTTTGTTAATTTGTATGGTTTAGATTTATATCCTCCTATTCTTGTTCAGCACTGCATTGACTAAGAAATTCTCTTTGAGTAGTTTATCGTGTTGTGCATCTGGTGTTGCTTCCAATAATGTCTTGGAAGTCGTTTGTTCACCGAAATGCTTCCATATCGAACACGTAACTGAATACAAATATCTTGGTTTAACTATTGATAATAAAATTAACTGGAAAGCTCATACATTAGCACTAAAAAAATATTTGCTTTCAACCACGCATGTCATGTTTCACTTGAGAAAACTTTGTTGCAGAAAACTAAAGTAGACAATTTATTATGGACTAGTTAATTCAAGAATTCAATATGGTATAATATTTTGGGGTGGTACTTTCAAAAAATGTTTACAACCTTTGCTAGTTACCCAAAAGCATATTTTAAGAATCATTTGGAAGAAGAGAAGATTTGAACACAGTTTTCCCCTGTTTTTCAGCTCGTGTATTCTCCCAATGAAGCATCTCTATTTTTATAAAGTTTTGAAAATATTTTACTTAAGAAGTAGATATCTTTTAAGTCATAATACTCCAGCCTACACATTACGCAGTAGAGACAGAAATCTTGCTTTTATTCTTGTGCACAATAGTCAACACTTAATTTTTATACTTCAGCAAAATTCGATACATTCGTTCAACTTACTCTTTCAATAAAGAAGTTAAAAAATGGCTCCTTAACTTTGCTATCTCTTTGTATGAAATAGCTTTCATACGCATCCAATTTTCTTTCATCTGTTACTTGTTTCTTCAGACTCACACAGCTTGCATCTATATTGAAGTGGTTAAGCCTCAAGACATGGTCTGCGATGGCAGAACTTTGATTTTTATTTTGTTTGATGTATGCACTGTGTTCTTTATATCTTTTTTCTATGGTTCTTTTGGTTTGACCATAGTAAACACCATCATAGTCACCACATTTGATTGCATAAATGCCTGACTTCTTTATATCGTCTATTTTGTCGTTTGTTGACCCGAGTAAGTTTTTTAGTTTTGTTTTATTTGAAAAAACTAACTGAATGTTATGTTCTCGGAAGTTTTTCGATATTTTGTTGGTTATTTCAGGCACATAACACACTGAGGCTCGTTTAACTTGACGTTGTGTCTCTTTTCCCAAGTATTCCAGTGGAAGTTGCATTATACGAATTTTAAAAATATTTGAATACCGTTAATTTAAATAACGAGAAAAAAGTGTGTTTTTTTAGTGTGGCTAAACTTTGCATGCGACAAAACTTTTTCCAATTCAGGAATAAATTTTATAAAGTAGAAAAGGGAACAAATATGGGGAACCCGTTGAGAATTGTTTATATCTTAAACAGTCAATTTGAAACCATCAAATTTACAATTGAAACGGAGACAAACAGAAAAATCTGTTTTCTAGATCTCGAAGTAAGAAAAACTTTACAAAATAAAATAGATATTTCGGTTTATCATAAACCAACAAGTACACTTCGGTTCATTACAAGTGATTCACATTGTCCAACTCAACATAAACACGCCGCGTTTCATTCCATGATATATAGAATGTGTAAACTCCCTTTATCAGCTTCAAACTACAAAGCTGAGTACGAATATATCAAAAAAGCTGCAAATGTAAACGGGTACAGTGAAAGTTTAGTAGATAAACTGGTTAAAAAACATTCAAATAAAATTAAAAAATCAAAGATGTCAACGCTTTTCTCGCAAAATATTGAAAGAAGTGAAGTTAAACGAGCCTCAGTGTGTTATGTGCCTGAAATAACCAACAAAATATCGAAAAATTTCCGAGTCATGCCTAAAGTCAGATATCACTGTCGCAGGAAAAAAGCAATGCTTCATTTGAATGACTGCCGTTCACTGGAATGCACAGACAATTTGCGCCACCAAGTGCTATTAGCGAAGACAACTGCAGCAAAATCATTTGTTACAGTGAAACGCCTGCCTCCGACTGATTCATCAACAAAATATTTCTACCGAACGTACAGTGCCGAGCAAAATAATAGCAGTGTAAGCTGTTATATCTTTAAAATACTGCCACTTCTTCTTACTTATAATATATAGTGGTATTCAACTTCTTCTTACTTACTTCTAATGTATAGTGGTATTCAAAGAAATTAGTTTATAAATAAAGGTACATTATCTCTTCTCTTGTTAAATGTCATTTTGTCTGGTGCCTTTCAGTATTTTAGGCGAACAAAATAGCAGCGATTGTGAAATTCTGTTTATAAATTGTGTCTTTTTTTGTCAATTTTGATTTAATTAAAAATAAGACATATGCTTTTATTTAATACTTCCACCGAACTGAATTTCAAAACCGTTGAATTTGTTCATTTAAAGTGGGTCGTGCAAAACACTGCACACCAGAAAAATGTTAACATGTTATTCGGTTTTCAAGAACGCAACCTTCAGCAACAGCTACGGAAATAGTGTGTAAACCTGGGTTACAATGTGGTATCCATACAGTAAGGAGGCGATTGAGTTAACACACTTTGAATTCTCGCAGTCCACGGAAAGTTCTACACCACAGAAACGATAAAACATGGAGGATCTTGTATCATGGTATGGGGATGCTTCTCTTACTATGGAGTTGGTCCAATATACTGGATAAAAAGTATAAAAAAGCAGCATTCTTACGTCGAACTTTAGCAAAACATAATGCTATCATAGGCAGATTTTGAAATGCTGCTTAAAAACAACAAGATTAAGGTTATGGAGTGGCCTTCTCAGTCCCTCGACCCTAATCTTATTGAGTATCTTTTGGCGGACAGAAAAAAAGAAGTCTGGAATGCAAAAAAAAAAAACAAAAACAATGTTATGGGTCGTAGTTGAGAAGACTTGTTAATTAATAACACCGGAAAGATGTGAGGGGCTTGTCCATTCAATGAAACGTCTTTGCGAAGATTTAATAAAAGGTAATGATCATGCTACTAAAAACTAGCTTCATTAGACAAAAATGACATATATAGTGTCTTTCATTTTCTGAAGAGTTGATGACTGCTACACATAATAAAAAGGAAATCCGCCATTTTAAAACTCGATTTTGGTGTGGGTGAGCAGTTAAAAATTTCAATTTTTCCCATTTTTGTGCCAATGATATAACGACTGCAATTCTTTTATTGAAAATAGTTAATTATGCTCTGCCATTTTCCCTAAGATTAATAGAACTCAAGAAATAACTATTTACGCACACTTTATCAACTCCTTTTTAGTGATGATACGGTAATTTTTGCTTTTTATAAAGTTTCAAAAAAGCGTCGCTTAAAATGCTTATATCCTCAATTCTATTAATCAGTTTGTCAGAATCAATGTGTTTAGACTTAGGGAAAACGAAAGAGCATGATTTCATACTTTTACGAAAGGAATTGAAATCCTTATACCCTTCACATAAAAACAGGAAACATCACTATTTTTGACCTCTCAACCACACCAATGGCGAAAAAAATCTGCCAGACGATATCATGACGCATGCAGCTATGAAGTCCATATCTACTAATATTTTGGTTATACCTCCAAACCAAAAATTTGATATCGCCTCTTAGACTAAATGTTTTAGTGATATTTAAAGTTTACAAAATCCTTTATTATTTATTGTTAATTTGTAGTTTAATTATAAATTTAAATTTTTTATAATGTACTAAAATCTGTCTATTCTCTACAATGTTTTAATATTAATTAATTATATAAACGTCCTTTTAACCAGATATTCTACAATATTAAAAGAGCTTCTTAAACCACATATTTTTACAATTTTACACATGATTTCATTAATTTTTAAAATCATATTATGGTTGTTTTCTTCCCAAATAAATACCAATTTGGACTTGTTTTTCTCAAGCTGACGTTAGACAAATCTTAAATCCTAACCTTAGAGTTGTTTACAAAAAAAAAAAGAAGCCACCCTTAAATGCAGTTCATAAAGCAGCAAAACAGAGTAATGCTGAATGTCACGTTAAGTTGTACGATGAATGGAAAAAATGACGATGGATTTCACTCATATTGGAATTTTTTTTTTATGCTTTACACCACACCAGAAAAACAATGGCGCTAAATTTTAAACATTGTTAAATGATTAGTATGATACTACTTAACAATTTGCTAACTTTAAAGTAGATTACTAACTCTTTCTTAATTTTAAACATTTTGTAATTAGTATCGTACTAAGGTTATGTTTTTTAATAAATTGCTTCTGAACACCTAAAACAATTTCTGTTCGTTCAGAAAACAAAGTAAACAGACGTTGTTTTGCGTTTATAAATGTCGAAGACATTATGAAGTTAGCATGATACTAAAAAATAATATAGCTATTTGATGATTTTAACTTTGATAAAATGTTAGTGAAAGTACATATTATACTTAACTCAATTGAAATTTGCAAAGTCGTAGTTTAAACCAAGTATCATACTAAAACAGTTTTAAGATCGAACTATTTCGACTAAATTTTTGCGCCGATGTTCCTATTTTTCGTAGTCAGAATCACATATATTTTTAGATTTAGTTGTTCTCAAACCAATATTATTTTTTTTTTCAGAAAGAAAAATAAAGAAGAAGAGTAACGATCCTCCACTTCGACTGCTTGATGATTTGTTTAGAAAAACAAAGACTACTCCATGCATATATTGGTTGCCCCTAACACCTGAACAGGTAATTTTTTTTTGAATTTGCATACATAAGTTATATCAAATATAGGAATTAATTCATCACATATCCAATGTCCAATCGATATAAGAATAGGAAAATTGAAGCAGGCTCAAGGTTAATAAAAAGGCGATGTTATATAATTAAGTTCATCTAAAGAGTTTTTCAATAAGGGTGGGTAGATGTTGAAATGGAATAAAACAAGCTATGTATGAGGTATTAACAAAATTATTTTTACTTGCGATATATGTAGGTACTATAGGGCAAGTTCTGCATTTGAAAAAAAAAAAATTGAACTCGAGATTTTGATCAGAGTTGAGATTACGATGATAGCGAAGACGAAAAAAGTGGGTCCGGTAATTCCGTCTGTATGTCTGTACCTCGAACTACAGCCTAAACTACTGGAGGTATTTTCTTCAAACTCGGTACAAAACTAACGGTACCCCCGTAATGCAAAATCTTATTTATCTCGAAAACGGCTCTAACAATTTTGATGAAAAAAAAAATTACGTGTGATATTATGGACATGGACTACATTTCGGTCAAAAAAAAATTGGGGCAAAATGTTATTAGGGGTACCTGTCATAGAACCGTTTTTTTGATTTTCGACTTTCTCATTAACGGCTCTAAGGATTTAAACCAAAAATTTTCAGCATGAGTCCCATAAAGTTTAAAATAATATTATGTATATACAAATATTCGAAAAAATATTTGTTGGGTTTATTGAAATCTTTTTTTTTGAAAAATCAATATCTTAAAACCTATGAACGATTATTTTTTGAACAGTCACCGACTAACTTCCATACGGATCAGATCGTTTCAAGTAGGTATACTGTGTGATTTCTCTTCCGCCTAGTGCCTAAACCGGTTTTCCCTCTTCAAACCGTACTTTTTCTTTTTGCTCTTCTCTCTCTCTTGCCTTTACGTGAGTGTATTGTGTTATTTGCTAAAATGGCCCCCGGGCCAATGATAGGTGGTTGTTTCGGGCCTCTCGACCCGGATCCTGACCCTGGTTCTCAACCTAGAAAAAAAAAAACAAAATACAACTCCCTACCCATTAACTCCTTCCCACGCTTTGTTGTCATGTGCCCAAAAACAAGTGAAAAGCCCATATCAGCCCTAAGTCCATTCCTTCTCAAAAAAGCGATCGATTCCATCAGTAAAGACTATAAAAACATTTCCCAACTTCGTGACGGTAGTCTTTTAATCTTTGTCAATTCACAAAAAACTGCACAAGCCTTCCTCAGAGCCAAAGACCTCGCGGGTGTTTGCCCAGTTAGTGTTAAATTGCATGACCGATTAAACCAATCAAAAGGCATAGCTTACGCTCCCTGCCTCATTAATGTTTCTGAGTCTGAAATAGTCAGTGAAATGAAATCCCAAGGGGTGATAGAAATTTATAAATTTTTGAAAAAAGACGATGAAGATAAACAAAAACCAAGTGGTTTAATGTTATTTACATTCGACCTTTTCCAACCTCCGAAATCAGTGAATATAGGCTTTTACTCTGCCAAAATAACCGAATATATTCCCAATCCCATGCGGTGCCGGAATTGCCAGTTACTTGGCCACACAACTAAACGTTGTAATGGTATTTCAAAATGCGAGGCATGTAATCTGCCTCCCCATACCCCAATACCATGCAATCGTACCATGTGCGCTAACTGCTCTCTTCCCCATCCCTCAACCTCCATAGCATGCCCGTCTTACCAACAGGCAAAAGAAATTATAAAAATTAAAACATTGAATAAATGTACTATGGCAGAAGCCAAAACATTTTACAACCAACAAAACGCAATTCATACTCCGCACCTAACAGAGAGTTTTGCAGATAAAACAAAGAACACAACAAAATCAACGGTTCAACAAGAAGACCCCCAGTCGTCACATACAAATTCAAATACAGCTAAAGAAATAAAAGAAGTAAAAATCACAAATACATCCTCTTCAAAAATAACAAATACAAATAAACCAGATCTCACACCAACTGTCCCTAGCTTAACACTCACAACTACAAACATTTCCACTCAGTCCACTAGTTCAACACCAATCAAACACACATCAAACCCTACATCTCTCTCAAACAACAAGTCAAACACACTTTCCCAATATCACACCTTATCAAACTCCAACATTCCCGTCACCACACAATCTTTATCCATACCAACCACCTTACAACCTCCTTTCATTCCAATCACATCTAATCAAAATTAAACCTGCACTCAATCCAATCAATCCCCATTATCAGCTGTTACCTAAACACTTTTTAGTAACAGTGATTATTACATTAATACTACTAATCCTGAAGATGTCGAAATATTATAAAAATTCTACTAACCAAATAACTGACTCTGTGGTGCGGATGCTGAATCGATCGGACTCTTTAGGATGTCCGATCGCTCTAGCATCTGGACCACAGAGTCCTAGTACTGAACCAAATATTCCTGTCAACCCCAATACCAATACCTCACAACAAAATTACGTTCAAAAAATAAACATAACACACAACACTTCTTTCGTTTCAAGTTCAAAAAATTTTCATAATCAATCCCCATCTAATCAAACTCTTCATATTCTACAATGGAACATGAATGGGTTTGCTAACAACCTTGATGAATTGAAAATTTTAATAAAACAATATAACCCAACACTTGTCTCTATTCAAGAAACACACTGTCGTTTTGATTTCAAACCCTACTTACCCAAGGGCTATAATGGTTATTTTCATAATCTTCCAAACAATAATACATCCAAACAAGGGATTGCCATATTAATCAAAAAGAACATACCTCACACAGTACTAAATTTAAATTCTAACCTCCAAGTTTTAGCAATAGAAATTCAAACCAAACTTAAGTTCATTTATATATGTATTTATCTCCCTTCCGCGCAAATAATCAGTAAAACAGATTTATATAATATATTTGACCAAATTAGTTTCCCAATAATATTAGGTGGAGATTTCAATGCGTGGAGTACCCTTTGGAGTTCCCCAAATACAAACAGGAAAGGAACTTTATTGGAAAACTCTTTCTCAGATTCCAATTTAATCGTCTTGAACAATGGTTCTCCTACGCACCTCTCGACCCATAACACTTTGACACATGTTGACGTAACGTGCTGTTCTCCTGAATTGCAAGGGAAAGTTGCTTGGCAAAGACCAAGAATCTTTTTAGCCTAAAAATGATGCGCAGATGCGCTTCTTCACCTAGACTCTTATATTACAAAAGCTTTATCGGCACGCAACCATGTAACTGCTCTCTCATTAGATTTCGATAAAGCATTCGACAGAGTAGGAATTCATGTTATACTAAATAAGCTAAAAACTTGGAGTATAAGCCCAAAAATCTTTAACTACGTTAAAGTATTTTTTACCAACAGTACAATCTGTGTAAAAACAAACAATTGCTTTTCATCATTCTATACTTTGTACAATGGTATTCCACAAAGATCCCCATTATCAGTGGTACTATTTATTATAGCCTTTGATGACCTAAGCACGGTCATATCCAATCATAAGCAGCTAGATCACACATCTTACGCCGACGACTTTTACATTCTCTGTAAACATAATGACCTAGCGACAACTAACTTACGTTTTACAAATCTTTTAAATGATATTTTAACTTGGTCTTCTTTGTCTGGTGCTAAACTTTCGTTAGATAAATGCAAAACCCTACATATTTGCCGTAAGACCTCTTGTAATAAAATTCTCCTTTCTTTAAATAATATAAGTATAAATAACGTTGATAGCTTAAGTATTTTAGGCCTAACATTTAATACAAAATACAACTGGAAAAATCATTGTCTAGAATTAAAAAAGAGCTTTAACCAAAAGAACAAATATAATAAACTTTTTAGCAAGTAATACATGTAATGTACATGTTAACACTCTATATAATATAACCAAATCACTTATTCTAAGTAAGATTGACTATGGGCTTTTTATATATGGCAATTCACCGAAGTCAACGCTGAACATCATCAAATCACCATACCATCAAAGTATTCGTAGAAATCTTAATGCCTTTCCAACTACTACAATTACAAACATGCTTGTCGAAGCTGGTCTTCCTACTTTGGAAGAACGAATCTCATCAACAAGGTGCAAACTATATGCAAAACTTTCATTCTCGAATGAATCTATCATTGCAAAAGACGTGGTAAGTGCTTTGAATAGTAAAATCGTGAAACGAATTCCATCAGCCTTATCACTTTCAATATCTTCGGCAAGTGAATTTGAAATTCCCGTTAAAAAAAAAGGCAAATACACTTCAACATTCCCACCATGGTTGTTACAACCAAATTTATTTAATATAGATTTGACTAACTTCAACAAAAACAACACCTCAAGAGAAATCTTTCGTCAAGCTTTTCTCAGCGTTTCATCTGAGCTCAAGCAAGGTGGGTGGAACTTTGCATTCTCCGATGGATCTAAAAGAGCTCTAAACACATCCTTCACATCAGTGCTTGAAAATGGTTCTTTGGAGTGAGTGAGTTAAATGAGAACTGTGTAGACGTGTTTGTCTGGCGTGCAATTTAGTTTGAGTTTTTAAGGGCATACAAATTTCCATCAGCTTTCAAACCATATACATATAGTTTAAACAAAAAACTGCATTAAGTGAAGTGAAAATTGATTGCGCCAACGATTAGTAAAATACAATTATTTTATTATTTAAATATTAAATTTATCATTCTTCAAAGTGAATCAGTGCTCTTTGTTTGTGCTTATTCCGAATTTAACAATACAACTATAATTCTAACAATAATACACGCACACACATGTCACACACAAATAAACGCAATAGACCTCATCTCGAAATAGACTTTAAAACCAAATCCCTTTCTCTATCTTACTCCGCCAACAAACGCCCCCGTTCGAACCTAGTAACAAACAACGATTCCCCTTCCCAATTCAACTCACCTCGAACACCACACTCTTCAAAGATCCAGAAACAAAACATGACAGCAAGATGTGGGAGAAAATGGATGAAAGGCTTCGTACACAAAGTGAGTCAATTATTTCATTAATTACATCACAAATGAAAGAAAATACCGAGAAACTTGCACAAACAATTCAAGCACAGTTGATCGATATAAGCAACAATATCACCGACATGAACAAGAGGGTACTTCAACTAGAAACCATAACATCAGTTACAAATTCTGAGCTTGATTCTATTAAAACCGAAATCAATGGCTTAAAATCTTCACTTTCCGTTGTAAATGATGAATTAAAAGACACTAAACTAAAACTTCAAAATAATAACACAGAGCTTTCCGCAGCTAAAACCGAGTTGGCCACTATTGCAAAAAAAATCCACGAAATCGAAATCGCACAAGAAATCCAAGAAAATAGATTTGTTTCTTCTGACGCTGTTTTGTTTGGTATTCCTCTTACACCCGATGAAAACCTCAAATTATATTTTCATCACCTTTGTCACACTATACAAATTAAACCACCAATTATTAATGAAATTTTCCGCACACGCCCGAAGAATCAAGAAAACAACTCTGCGATCATTATAAAATTTCGTTCATCATTCGATAAAAACTTTGTTTTGAAATCAATTGCCGAACACCGAAAAAAAGGTAAACAACTTTGTCTGAGAGACATTGGTGTCAAATCGTATTCCTCTATATTTCTTCCAGAGAGTCTTACAAAAAAAAAACAATGAACTACTAAGAGCTGCGCTTGCATTAAAAAAACAAAAACAATTGCAATCTGTTTATACCGTACGTGGACTTGTACACATCAAACCAATCTCAGCCACAGGAGACGAGGAGAAAGCTAAACTTATCAAGAGCATCGAATACTTAAACAAAATTGCCAGTTAAATACTTCAAATGTTGTTTTAGTTCGTGATTTAAATAATAATCTATTAGAAGATCGTTCTCTCATTGAAAATATGAGGACATTTAATTTATTCCCGGTGAATACTTATGTTCCTACACATTTCTTTTCAAATACAAACACACTTTTGGATTTGTTCTTTGTTAGCAACTCAAACAGCGTATTATTTTATGATCAGCTTTCTGCATCGGCTTTTTCCAGGCATGATCTAATATATCTAACTTTTGATTTTGGTGTAGATTATTCTCCTACATCATATGAGTACCGAGATTTCAATCACATAGACTATGCTGCACTTGAGCAAAATACTCGAAGTATCGAATGGGAAAGAGTCTACGGCATAACATCTTCAACCGAGCAAATCGAATTCATTAACAACAATATCGTCAACCTTTTCAATCACCATGTTCCTCTTGTTACCAAAACTGTTAACAACCATCACCGCTCTTAGTTTACTGATGAAATTCGACAACTTCTGAAACAGCACAATCTAGCCTATAGTCGATGGAAACGCTTCAAGTTAAACGCGCTTCACAACATGTATCGCGTTCTGCGGAACAAAGTTGTATGCAAAATCCGGGTAGCTAAATCTCGCGTGTATAGTAGTCGCTTAAATTTGTCTATGAGTGGACGACAACTGTGGAGAAACTTGCGAGAATTAGGAGTTGGTAAACAAAACCGAGTTCATGATGATGTTGATGTAAATCTACTCAACCATAACTTTACTACACTGCCGTTTCCGTCTCTGTATGGTGTCTCTTCAGACGATTCGACACATAACTTAGATATTGAATCTTTAGATTTGCAGCAACGACTTTTCCAGTTTTCACGAGTTGAAAGTACTGATGTAGTAGAGAGTATTATTTCTATTAAATCAAATGCTGTTGGGATAGATGGAATTCATCCTGTGTTTGTTAAATCAATTCTTCCAGTTATCCTACCCTTTATTACACATACATTTAACACTATCCTAATGACAAGTGTTTTTCCTAGCCAGTGGAAGTTGGCTAAGGTAATCCCTTTACCCAAAAGTCCCAATAGTAATGAATACAGGCCGATTTCAGTTCTCTCTTTCTTTTCTAAAGTGTTCGAAAAAATTATGCAGAAGCAGATTAATGTTTATCTTAGATCCCAAAATATTCTTTCACCGATGCAATCTGGTTTTCGATCTAAGCATAGCTGCGTCACTGCTCTCATTAATGTCGTAGAAGATATCAGACAGGCCCTTGATGAAGACCGTGTCACTTTTTTAGTTTTTTTTCTAAGGCATTTGACACGATAGATCACATTAATCTATCCAATAAGCTCTTGTCGTTATACCAATTTTCTCCTTCTTCAGTGAGCTTGTTGCAATCGTTTGAACCGATGACAAATGTATGCAGACGATTTCCAATTATTCAAAAGTTGTCCCCTCGGTCTCATCGAAGATTGCGCTAACTCTATAAACCTGGATCTGCTTAATATTTTCTCTTGGTCTTTAAGAAATGGGTTGTTTTTAAATCCACAGAAGTCGAAATGTTTAGTTATTAGTAGGAAGCCTCTACATCTTTCGTATTTTCCCACAATACTCTTAAATAATTTTCCCATTGAATATGTTCAAACTTCAAAAAACCTTGGCATCATTTTTAATAGGACACTAAGTTGGGATACTCACATCAATGCGGCAGTTGGGAAAGTTTATGGTATACTTGGCATGCTAAGACCCACACAATATTTCACACCATTAAAAACGCGATTGTTGCTGGCAAAAACACTTGTTCTTCCTGTTCTTAGCTACGGATGTGAACTATTCTGCAAAAGTGACACAGCCAGTAGACGAAAAATGAATGTGGCCTACAATAACATAGTTCGTTATATTTATGACTTGAAAAGATACGACCACATTTCAAATTTTTCAAGAAGAATTTTTAATTTCTCCTTTGACAACTTGTTGCGCTACAGAACCTTAATTTTACTATTAAATGTGATTCAAACACATCAACCTGTTATCTATTTGACAGATTACGTATGATCTCTTCTTATACATAGATCGGAACAGCTCATTCATCCTCGTTTTTCTTGCCTGACCTCCGAACGTCAGTTCTTCATCAATGCAATCCGCTTGTGGAACGCCTTACCACGGCATGTCACGGGGGCGCAGGGCATTGAAAACTGTCGTAAAGAGCTAAACATCTACTTTCAATCATATTCTGGCTAATTATTAATTAATTATGTCTTAATTTTTTACTGATTCGGTAATATCAGGTACTCGTAAATTCATAATTTATAAACATACATAATATACATTTTATTTATTCTTATTTATTCTTAATCTTTCATTTCATTTTTCTAAACTGTTTCATATTAAAGCTGGTCACTAGTTAATAAGATACTATGTCTTAATGTGTAAGCATTCATCAATAAAGAAATACTACATACTAAATGAGATATGCATGGGACTTTTAGATAACAATGTATCCATTTTTACTGCAGAAGCTTTCGCTATCCTTAAGACTATATTCACCTGCGCAACTATGCCTGGTAAATTTGTCATAGTATCATATAGCCTATCCGTGATCAAAGCAGTCAAAAATCCCAATCACAACACTGAAATAGTTTCAAAAATACGAGATTGTCTCATCAAAAACCAACATAAAACGAAACTCATGTGGGTTCCTAGCCACATGGGTATAGAGGGTAATGAGCTCGCCGATAAAGCTGCCTCCGATGCTCACCGCACACCAACCCATAATTTTATTGCGGACACTCGGCTTGATTTGCTCCGCAATATCAGCCAAAAACTAAAATACAAAAGTCAATCAGACTGGAACAATAAATTATTCTCATCGTTACGCAAACATCAACCGGGAAAAAGCACAACCAATTTTTCCAACGACAACAACAAAATCAATGAATACTAGTTTCATAAGATTGCGCCTTGGACATACAGTCACCACGCATCAGCACCTTCTCCGTAAAGAAAACCCGCCTATATGCCAAACTTGCAACACCCAAATATACATTAACCATATTCTCAACACAAACAACTGTTCAAATTCATCACCACATCAACAACAACTAACATCCATCTGCCTTGCCTTAAAAAACCCTAGTCACGACAACATTATCAAAGTTAATTCTTTCGTAAAAAAATACAAACTTGATATTTTTGACTTTTCTTTTTCCTTCAAAATATTATAAACATTTATAGTAAACCTACATATTCTCAACGTTACATATTATACTATCTTTATACTTATGTTAATACTATTATATCTTATGTTATCTTATGAACTTTATTCTTTAACCTCAAAGCTGAAAGCCATAGTTAGCTAATGCTCGCCATAATGTTAGCATTTTAATTTTAATTATATGTTAATAAATTATAATAATAATATTTTTTGAAATTATTTCCTAAAATCAATATTATTAAATTCTTAAAATTCGCATTCCACATTTTTTTCTTGAAAAATTTTTAAGAAATTTCTTATATAAAAAATGTATTTAATAATAAAACGATTTTCTAAAGTTTGTTTGCACAAATTCATACTTTTCTAGAAATCAGACGGCAATTTTATGCATTTGAAAATTATTATCTCATTAATATTATATTTATAAAATGTAGCTTAAATTCCAAAGTACTTTTACATAAGACCAAGTTCGTGCGATCCAGTCGTGCATTTTATTTTTATTAAAAAGGCCCTTGTATGCCATTATGTATGTACACGAATATTACTCTTTCGCATAGAACCGTCTGAATTTGAGCGCTGGTCTGTGTTTTGTTCAACTTAAGGGCATCGGTTGATTGTGGTGTATTCGCATCGACCTGCAACTTCAGAAAACCCCATAAGAAAAAGTCTAGCGATGGTCAGTTCGCCATGTTAAAGTCTATGAAAGGCCAAGTTCTTAGACACCGCAAGGAATCGACTGCCTCGAGTTCTGGCGTACACTTTCATGGATTGCGGCGATATTGCCGGCTGATCTTGCGTTCCTTCGATATACGAATTTTGGCTGATTGATAAACGTTCCGTAAGCGCATCATTCATAAATGTTTTATTATTACGAGAAAACCAACTGGGACGGTCTCAACGATTTCTCCAGGAACTTCAACTGTGCACTAGGCTATGATTACAAATTAAATTATTTTTGGAATGAGACATTTTTCCCGAATAGGGAAAAACCTATCGAACCGAAAGTGAATTCATGGTTTGATTGGAGCTGTTAAAAGTTTATTAGGGTGAAAGAAATAAATGTCCGATGTTATAAAGCCAACCCTACTGAGGAAAACCGGAATACTTTCAAACAAGCTAGAAACCCTTTAATGATCATATTTAAAGAACTAAATTTTTGAATGAGCAAACGTTACGTCAAAAAATCCTGCAATGTCCCAAAGGAAGTCAAAAGTTGTAGTTACATATTTGTAAAAACTATACGAAATGCTACTTCGTCTTCGGTTCCTTCCTACGCTCGTTTTCAATGACACTTCTTATACAATATATACAAGAAAAAGCGAATTTTCTTGCAGCACAGTTTGCTGTCAATTCAGCACTGTCAGATAGTGTCATAATTCCTCCTGTAATTGAGACCGTTAATAATTTTATTGGGCAAATCTTCTTTCGCACTCGTACAGTTACAAGAGTATTAAAAGATCTCGATATACACAAATCCGCACGCCCGGAAAGTATCCCCCAATTGTTCTGAAGAGGGAGAATCTTAGGTGAACAAAGTAAAAGCAAACGAAAAGTAAAGATGAGTTATGTACATACCTACAATAATAGGCGCGTTTTATTGGTAATCTATATCTAGCGCAGTAATACAAGCACCAAAAAAACGCTTTATTCACTCTTTAACTCACTCTTCCTTGTTCCTTCCTACTTGTTGAATTAAGAATTAACTTACACGGATGTGTTCGAAAGATCTGTATCTCGTTTTTAAGCTGGAGTTGAAATATTCATGAAAATGCAGATTGAGTTGAAATATTCATGAAAATGCGGATCGAGTTGATTTAGAGTTTTTCTCACTGTTAAATTTGATTAAAACTTACAAAAGTGCGAAAATATATCGCATATAGTTTATACTGAGTATTGGAGAAAAAAAACATAGTACTCAATAAAATGACATTGGCGCAAAATTTTAAACAGCCTCTTATTAAGGTAGTAGTATTATACTTCTTATATATTTCCTAACTTTAAAGTAGTTTTCTAATTTTAAACATTTTTTAACTAATATCGTCCTAAGGCTGGGAGCCCACATTCAATTTTTAGTTGCACAACACTGTTTGGATACTTATAGAAAACAGATGAACTATTTGGTTGAATGTTCGCGCAGGTGCATGTAATTATATATTACACAAAATAGCGAACTCCTTTTAGGCAATCGTTTTGTTTGTGTCAAAACACAAACTTTTTAGTTTCTTGAACCAAACAGTTGCGAAATCGCTTAGCCTAAGGCAATTTCTTGTAAAAATTGATTCTGAGCAACCTTAAAACAATAGTAGTTCGTGCAAAAAACTAAGTAAACAGACCTATTTTGACGTTTTTAAATTTTAAAGAGTCATATGAAGTTATAACGATACTAAAAAAATAAAATAGGTATTCTGAGTGTAGAGAAAGTATGATGCTGTGTCCGATTGAAATTTTGCAAAATCGTTGTCTTAACCTAGTTTCATACTAAAACAGCTTTAACATCGTATTAATTCAACTAAAATGTGCAATTTTTTCAGTTGTTATATAAATAATGCCGCAGTTATACGACATTTTTGAACAAATACAGTAAACGGATAAAACATCAATCGAAACCAATCACCTTCGCGTAAATTGATTCAATATTTTATGACAAAATTAATGGCAGTAATGTAAAGCCTGAATTATGGTATGAATTAAAGCTTTGCATTTGAAAAAATATTTGTTCTATAAATTTCGGAGCGGTCACACTTTGGATTAGTAAAGGCAAAGTATAATAAAATAAATACCAACGAACACACCCTCAAGTATGCCACATATATTTTTTCGGACACCACCTAAACACCTCCTACATTTCAACATCCGAAACTCCATCCTCACTAAATTATCCATTTCAATTACTAGCTTATTTTTATTCACTAATCGTTTGTTGTTGTTTCCCATGTTAAATTTTGCGATGTAGTATATTCACTAACCAATAAAGGCATGAGTACGATAACTTGGCCGCCAAGATTTGATGACGGATTTTTGTAGGGGGGTCAAAAACAAGCACTTTTTACTATTAGAGAGGGGGTCTATCTCCCCCCGTTAAGGAGGTAGGGGCACTTTTAGAAAAAATGGTTTAAATTGAAAAAAAAAATATTAAAAAACAGCGGCAACACCTACAATAAAGTGCTATACTGCGTTTGAAAGCCAGAAGATTGTTCTATAATCCTGCATTTAAATTAAATTACTCATATCAATAGTTTTTGAGAAATTCGCATTTAAATCTAAATTTTGATAAAAAAACGTGAAAAAAAAAGTTTAGACCGGTTGTTTTCAAAATTGTGAAATGAAATTGTAAATTAGCTTATATGTGTTTCATGTATCTATCAGTTCTTAATAGAACACAAAAAACCGCATGGTTCTGTGTCTTCTGGTTTTTGAGAAAACCTCCGGTTAAGAGGTAGGGGCACTTTTAAAAAAAAAAAACGGTTTAAATTGAAAAAAAAAAAAAAAAATATTAAAAAACAACGGCAACACTTACAATAAAGTGTTATACTGAGTTTGAAAGCCAGAAGATAGTTCTATAATCCTGCATTTAAATTAAATTACTCATGTCAATGGTTTTTGAGAAATTCGCATTTAAAGTCAAAATTTTGATAAAATAACGTGCAAAAAAAAAAGTTTAGACCAATTGTTTTCAAAATTGTGAAATGAAATTGTAAATTAGCTTACATGTGTTTCATGTATCTATCAGTTCTTAATCGAACACAAAAAAACCGCATGGTTCTATGTCTTCTGGTTTTTGAGAAAATCGAAAATAACTAAAACTACTTTTCTACAAAATGTTTGATATTTTTTGCTTCCTTACATAAATAAATCAGTGCTAGCTTCCAACATTACAATATATAAACAGTAAAGTATGTATGGGGGGCATGCTGTCCCCCTGCAACCCCCCTGCTTGGGCACACTATAGGATTTGGGGTCGGTGCGAGGTTGGGTGCATGCAAAGTTTCTTTTGCATTCACAGAATCTGTATTTAAAAAAATTCAAATTTATTCTATTTATCCAATCTCCACTAAATACATATAAAATACAATAAACGATCTTGAAAACCAAAACAAATTTCCGACCATGTTCACCAATACATGGCACTATTTTTCTATCGAAAATACTGCCTAGAAAGGAAATATAAGGACGACTGGGGTTCGCAAATAATAGAGTTTTTATCAGATGTAAAAAAAGTTTACCCTTGTTATACCGATGGTGATATATGTGAGGGTTTACAGTTAAAAGACATCGATCCTCCCACCCTTCAGAGCGAAAATTTAGAAAGTGTTTTACCGCCAAAACATCCTCGGCTTCCCACCATAAAAGAGTAACTCAACGAACTCGACAGTTATACTCGTAGTACGGACGATGGCTTTATTGACGAGACTTACACACCTTCTTAATACATTTTGACCATGACTGACTAACTCCTGACTAACTGACAAAATAACTGACCCAGATGCAATTCTACCTCCTCATGGTGCATTCTGGGTAACGCTAAATGAATTGCGGTACTGAACTAACAAAGATTCATTATGTTTATTAACATTAATCCTTAAAATGGAATCACCGTCACCACCAAAAATCAAAAAAAGTAGTTTTGGTAATTTTCGATTTTCTCAAAAACTAGAACACATAGAACCATGCGGTTTTTTGTGTTCGATTAAGAACTGATAGACAATTTCATTTCAAAATTTTGAAAACAATCGGTCTAAACTTTTTTTGCACGTTATTTTATCAAAATTTTGACTTTAAATGCGAATTTCTCAAAAACCATTGAAATGAGTAATTTAATTTAAATGCAGGCTTTCAAACGCAGTATAGCACTTTATTGTAAGTGTTGCCGTTGTTTTTTAATATTTTTTTTTCAATTTAAACCATTTTTTTTTCAATTTAAACCATTTTTTTTTCAATTTAAACCATTTTTTTTTCTAAAAGTGCCCCTACCTCTTAACCGGAGGTTTTCTCAAAAACCAGAAGACATAGAACCATGCGGTTTTTTGTGTTCGATTAAGAACTGATAAATACATGAAACACATGAAAACAACCGGTCTAAACATTTTTTTTCACTTTTTTTTTATCAAAATTTGGACTTTAAATGCGAATTTCTCAAAAACTATTAATATGAGTAATTTAATTTAAATGTAAGATTATAGAACAATCTTCTGGCTTTCAAACGCAGTATAGCACTTTATTGTAGGTGTTGCCGTTGTTTTTTAATATTTTTTTTTTCAATTTAAACCATTTTTTCTAAAAGTGCCCCTACCTCCTAAAAGGGGGGAGATAGACTCCCCCTCCCTTAGTAAAAAGTGCTTGTTTTTGACCCCCTTACAAAAACCCGTTATCAAATCTTGGCGGCCAAGTTATCGTACTCTCCCCCCAATAAAACACGGCTAATATGTCAAGTTGAAATATAAACCGTGTTTTATTTGTAAGTGAATATGCTACCTTGCAAAATTTAACATGGAAAACAACAACAAGCGATTAGTGAAGAAAAATAAGTTAATAATAGGCGCTTTTTATTGGTAATCTATATCTAGCGCAGCAATACAAGTACCAAAAAAACGCTTTATTCACTCTTTAACTCACTCTTCCTTGTTCCTTCCTACTTGTGGAATTAAGGATTAACTTACACGGATGTGTTCGAAAGATCTGTATCTCGTTTTTAAGCTGGAGTTGAAATATTCGTGAAAATGCAGATCGAGTTGATTTAGAGTTCTTCTCACTGTTAAATTTGATTTAAAACTTACAAAAGTGCGAAAATATATCGCATATACATATATACTGAGTATTGGAGAAAAAAAAAAAAAACATTGTACTCAATAAAATGACACTGGCGCAAAATTTTAAACAGCTTCTTTTAAGGTAGTAGTATTATACTTCTTATATATTTCCTAACTTTAAAGTAGTTTTCTAATTTTAAACATTTTTTAACTAATATCGTCTTAAGGCTGGGAGCGCACGTTCAATTTTTAGTTGCACAACACTGTTTTTATACTTATAGAAAACAGAACTATTTGGTTAAATGTCCGCACAGGTGCATATAATTATATGTTACACAAAATAGCGAACTCATTTTAGGCTATCGTTTAGTTTGTGTAAAACACAAACTTTTTAGTTTTTTGAACCAAACAGTTGCAAAACCGCCTAGCCTAAGGCAATTTCTTTTAATAAATTGATTTTGAGCAACCTTAAAACAATAGTAGTTCGTGCAAAAAACTAAGTAAACAGCCCTATATTGACGTTTTTAAATGTTAAAGAGTCATATGAAGTTATAACGATACTAAAAAAATAAAATAGGTGTTCTGAGAGTTTAGCTTTTATTTTTTCAGTTGTTATATAAATTCAGCATAATGCCGCAGTTATACGACATTTTTGAACAAATGCCAGTGAACTGATAAAACATATCAATCGAATTCAATATTTCAATATTCAATATTTTATGACACAATTAGTGGCAGTAGTGTAAAGCCGGAATTATGGTATGCATTAAAGTTTTGCATTTGAAAAAATATTTGTTCTATAAATTTCGGAGCGATCACACTTTGGATTAGTAAAGGCAAAGTATAACAAAATAAATGCCAACGAACACACCCTCGTATGCCACATGTATTTTTTCGGACACCACCTAAACACCTACATTTCAACATCCGAGCCTCCATCTTCACTAAATTATCCATTTCAATTACTAGCTTATTTTTATTCACTTATCGTTTGTTGTTGTTTTCCATGTTAAATTTTGCGATGTAGTGTATTCACTAACCAATAAAACACGGCTAATGGAAAAGAATGTTTTAGTGAAGATGGAGTTTCGGCTTTCGGATATTGAAACCTAGGAGGTGTTTAGATAGTGTCCAAAAAAATATATGTTGAGCAGGCACGAGGCGTGACTTTTTCGATAGCGGAAGCACTGAACATAAAACCAAAAATGAAAGACCTTCGAAATTCCACTTAATAAAATAATATACATAAATAATATATTACAGTAAAGTCTAATTAAAAAAAGAGAGCTTGATGCCTTGCGCAAAGATTTATCCTTTTTCTTTTAAGGCAAAATTATCTAAGTACGATTTGATGAGAAACTAACCTTTCTTGTAGACATTTATTTCTAAAAAAATATTTAATTCTCTTAAAACATGAATATGATCTCTCTACAGATGCCATTATTACGGGATATTAAAAATTAAAAATCTTAAGATTCCTTAAAGTTTTTTTTGATTTAAAATTCTCATAATTGAAAATAACCTTTAGTTATATTTCTGCTGGAATGTCAAGAAACCTCAGATATGAATACCTATTAGAAATACTATTTTTGACCACTTTTTTTTTATAATAACAAAAAATAAACAGAAAACAGGTGGATTGTTTTTATCGCCACGAAAATAATTAAGAAACTACCACCTTTTAAATTAATTATTGTTTGTTTTCTGATAGTTATGAATTGCACCTAAATTTGCACACACATTATATTAAAATAAAACTTTTCTACCCCTTTTGTCCATGAAATTAAACTCATTATCAGTTTGAGACAATAAGCAACTCAAAAGATACATCTTTGTTTTTCTATCTATCTCTTGTAGGAAATTCTCGTAATGCATTCACTCAACTCATTCTTCACACATTGGGCAAAAGACAAGAAACGAGACAAAATTATTTTGACTTTGGGTTGAGATTTAAGTTAAGTATGCGAAATAATGGAATGCCCAGCTGTTGTGCATTCTATATATCGTTTGAGAATCATTGTTGTTTGAGCATTTTGTGAATATTGGTGAGTGATGTTGTAGGTATATTTTCAGTTGACTTGGTGTGGAAGGGTATTTTGAAATTGAGTTAAGGAGGCGATAATAAGGAATGCATAGCTGTTAAGCATTTTAGCAAGAACTTTCATGAGATTGAGCATTATAAATAATGGAGTGATGTTGAGCATTCTCAGTTGGTTTGCAGTGTGGCATTTTAAGTTGTAATAACAGGAGAGAGATTTGATTTCCTTTAGTAATTTTGGTAAAAGATGATAATGTTAATGATGTTGGAATGTAATTTACAGAGTAAATGACGATTCATTAATAGATACAAATAATATAATAAAAATATTAATACAATTTGGAATTTTGAATTTAATTCCTTGCTAGGTACGATTTTTTTAAAGCACTCATTCCACTCAATATATGGACGCTTCGTCCCTGATGTTGAGGGTGTGTTCGTTGGTATTTATAATTTGCCCTCACTAGCCCAAAGTGTGATCGCTCTGCAATTTGCAGAACAAATATTTTTTTCAAATGCAAAATTTTACCCCTACAATTCCGTTTTTACATTACTGACACTGCCATTAATTTTGTCAATTTACAGGAAGGCGAATAGTTTCGATTATTATGTTTTATCAGCAAACTGGCATACGTTCAGAAATGTCTTGTAACTGCGGCATTATGTTGAATTTATATGACAACTGACAAAATGTCTCTTTATTAAATATTGTGTTTTTTGTTTTTCAAATGTAAAAGTTCAAGAAATACAATAGATAGTATATACAGTACGAACTCGATTAACGCAACCCTCGATTCGCACAACTCCTCGATTTTCACAACACTTAAATTGTAGCACGTTTTGACCCTATAAGTGCTACTTTCAAAAACTGTTACATCGATTAGTGCAACTTCTTGTGTTTATGCATCTGTTCACCAAAATCAAAACTGTAGTAGATTGTAGGAAAAAGATATATTTTCGTCCTTTTGTAAGTACACTTGACTACGTGTGTATAAAATTCCATGAATTTCCTACGGAATCCTTTCATGAATTTAACACAGACTTGTCATTGGAACGAAGCACCTACACACTCTCTCGAAGAATATTTTGTAGTGAAATCACTATGCTTATGGTATTTTCCTCTGGAAACTTCCTAAAGCGCTCTCATCCACTTTCAACAAAGTCCATGTCTCTGCACCATAGACAAGGACCGGGATGATGAGGGTCTTATAGAGGGACACTTTAGTTGCTCGAGAGAGGACTTTACTACTCAATTGCCTTCTTAGTCAAAAGAAGCAGCGATTGACAAGAGTTATTCTCCGTTTGATTTCAGCGCTGGTATTGTTTTCTGAGTTTATTGCCGCACCTAGGTACCTGAAGTCCTTCACTACCTCAAAGTTATAGCTGTCTATAATGACGTTTTGTCCAAGACGTCGGTGTTGTGTGTCCTTTCTTGATAACAGCATATACTTGGTCTTGCCCTCATTTACAGCTAACCCCATCTTCTTTGCTTCCGTCTCAATGCTCACAAATGCACCAATGACATCACGCTTTGTTCTTCCAATAATGTCAATGTCGTCGGCGTATCCGAGTAATTCGACGGACTTTTGAAAGATTGTGCCTCATGTGTTGACGCGCGAGTTTTGCACTATTCTTTCAAGAACTATGTTGAAGTAGTCGCACGAGAGAGCGTCGCCTTGCCTGAAACCTTTTTTGACATCGGTGAGATCTTTTCCGACCTTGATGGAACAGCGTGCATGTTTGTCGGGGATGCCAAAACTAGACATTGCTCTATATAGTTCGTTCCTATAGATGCTATCTTGCACGCCTTTGAAATCGATGAAAAGGTGGTATGTGTCAATTTGTAGCTACTGGGTTTTTTCCAAGATCTGCCGTAATGTGAATATTCGATAATATTCGATCTATGGTGGACTTTCCTGGTCTAAAGCCGCACTGATATGGACAATATCAGGTTGTTGACGTTCACATAATACGGCAGAAAGGATCTTCTACGCGATGTTCAGGAGACATGCCTCTGTAGTTGGCTCAGTTCAGAGGGTCTCCTTTCTTGAGGATCGGACAGATAATGCTGAGGTTCCATTCATCGGGCATGCTTTCTTCCGACCATATTTTGCAGATGAGCTGGTGCATACTCCTCACCAAGTCATCGGCTGCCGCTTTGAACAGTTCGGCAGCGAGGCCGGCAGCTCCAGCGGGTTTGTTGGACTTGAGATTCGATATAGCAATCTTCACTTCGTCCAGGTCGAGTGGGCGTACTATCTCTATAGCAGCGTCATTTTCCTCTTCATCGCCGTTATAAAGATTGGAGAAATGATCTTTCCATATTCTCAGCATGAACTGCGGTTCCACTACGATGTTTTCTTGATTATCCATGCATTCTTCGGCTCGAGAATTGTATCCTTCGCGAGCAGCTCTAGTCCTTCTTTGCAGCGCCAGTTTATATGCCTTTTGTTTTGCTGCATGTGCTTGCCGGCATTCATCGTCAAACCAGAGGTTTCATTGTGGTGGTCGTGTAAAACCCAGCACATCAGAGGCGGCATCTCTGAATGTCATAACTCTGGCACTGCTCGTATGTTCTTGTTGAAACTTAAGACCTTTTGCCTGAGCCTAGTTCCAACAACAAATCCGCATCCAAATAAACGCTGCTTTTGTTCTCGGTAGCAGTCGCCGTAGTAAATATCGCAGTCTTTTAATTTTCGTCTACCCGGTCCGTCCCATCGCGGATGGCGGTTATATCTACTTTGTAGCAGTTTAGGGCTTCCGCTAATTGTTCGGCTGCAGGTGGACTATTAAGGGACCTACAGTCTTGTGCAAATTAATTGGGACAAACAAATTTTCAAATGAATTTGGTAGTAGGCTTTGATTTTTGCCCTAACATTTTGAATATTTTAGTAAGTGCTCCATGAATTAGTTTTATTTAAATATTTCTGATGAATTTTTGAAGGTAGGTCGTATTTTTTCTAAAGGTTTTGAAAAGAATGGCATTATTTTTGAAATCATGTTACTAGGTACTCTGTATATCAAAATTTCGGCTTCAAGAAAAATATGGATATCTCGGTGGAAAACAGAGCAAAAGTCATCGCTTTACATGAACATACAGGAAAAACCATTAGGGAGATTTCGATTGTTGTAGGTGTAGCAAAATCAAGCGTCGGTAGGATAATTGCATTGCACAAGGCAACAGGATCAGCTAAACACGGATAAAGGGCAAATGTGGTCGAAAACGGAAAACAACGGCCAATGACGACAAAATGTTGGTCCAAAACAGCGTCATAAATCCTGGAAAGACAAGTGGTGAGCTTCAAAGGGCCTTGGAGACAGCTGGAGTACATGTGGATTTACCAACAGTTCGAAGGGGTCTTCTAGAAGTGGGTCGAAAGGCTCGAATACCATTAAGGAAACAGCTTTTGACAGACGCTACTCGCAAAAAAAGATTAAGATGGGCCAAAATGCATAAGGATTGGACTGCAGAAGACTTGGAAAAAGTAATTTTCTCTGACGAGAGCCATTTCGAGGTCCAAGAATACAGGGTAAGTGTCGTGAGGAAAAGTGACAAAGAAAAACTCCGACCTGAACATATCTTCCAAGCCCCTAAACACCCGCCAAAAGTTATGTTTTGGGGTTGCTTCACGTCTGAGGGTCCTGGAAGCTTGAAGCCCATCGAAGGCATGATGAACAGCGCCAAGTATGCGGATGTTCGAACGCATATGCTCCTTCCTGCTATCCAAAGATGAACTTCGATGCAGGAAACCATTTTTCAGCAAGATCTTGCTCCGTGTCACACGTCAAAAAAAATGAAGCAAGTCTTCGCGGAGAACAGTATTAAGGTGCTGGAGTTGCCTGGTAACTCACCTGATCTCAATCTGATTGAGAATCTATGGGCTATTATAAAAGCGAGGCTCAGGAAAAAAGACTATACGACTAAAAGCAAACTAATTTCAGCAATTATTGAGGTATGGTTCCACGACAAACAAATGAAAAATATATGCGAGAAATTAGTTTCATCAATGCCGAAGAGAGTTAAAGAACTCATAGATGCTAAGGGGGGGCATATAAAGTACTAATTTCATATTTTTATACTTATTTATAAACATTATTCAAAATAAATGAAAAAATACTCAAAAATCTGCTTGTCCCAATTAATTTGCACAAGACTGTAACATTCCACGTACAGATCTGAAGTTCGTTAGCCTTATTTCGTTTGCATGTTTCGTCAACAGTGAATCCGTTCCTATCCGAGACTTGTGTTTGCTCCGCAGCTAAGTTGTATTTTATGTGGTCGGGAAGTCACCCCGACGGCACAACCCCCAACCTGGAGGGCCAGGTCCTTAGTATGACTCCAAAAACGGGGAGTCGGATAAACCGCTCCTTATAGGTCTGAGCTCCGAATACGTCGGAGTAGCTCTGTAAGGTATTCACTAAGTAGTTCAGCCTCACTGGAAGTGTAGACGCACCCTTTGATTCCATCTGGGGAATTCCTTCGCTATCGCCTGGATGAAAAGAGAGATGTCTTAGTGGGAACACTTCTCCCCCTCTCTCGTTTGCTACCCCCAACAACCTTCCACTGGGTTTGCGACCCAATCTCAAGTTGAGGTACTAGGCACCCGATGTTCACGGCGAGGAGGTGAGAGTAGGAGTCGACAGACAGAGGTGGGTTTTTAGAAAAACCTGTGGACGCTTGTGTCCTCTTGGGTGTACGTGTCTACAATTCGAACATTTTAAATAACATAGATACATATATATGTATGTCTTACATTATTTTCAAAGTCAGAGAAAAATCTCTCATTGGAAGAGGTAACACACACAGTTGGTCAAAAAACTCTTCTTTGACTCTTGGTAGCATTTCGGGAGCATCTTAGGGATTAATCATCTTCATTCTCCTGTTCATTTGATATCTTAGACAAAGAGGAATATTTACTTTTTTTTTAAATCATTAAAAAAACATAAGGAATTTACCGTTGGTTAATTGATTTCCTTCTCCATGGTTGTTATACTTTTAGTAAATTGATTAAATATTTTAAAAACGAGGAAAACCCCGCACAACTGTTTTCTTTAACAACAAAATCAACACTAAATCATTCCAAAACAAAAGAAATTACTCATGGCAAAAAATGTCCTATTGAGCGTCACCGATCCATTGCGGGAACCCAAACAAAAGTATTTTTGTTTATTGCAGGTCATAATCTCGCTCTCTCTCTCTCTTTCTTCTCAGCTCAAGTAGAATATTTTGCCCAGCAAACGAAGTTTATGAAAAGATACATTCCTTTCCCCTAGCAATATCACCATAGTTTTGCTCTGTTGAAAGGTTGCTTACTAATTTTCAATGCCAAAGAAAAGAAAGGGTTGTTTTCTCTTTCACATCGCAGGCGTTAAACACTCAAAGCTATGTGCATTACAAAAGCCACTGATAAGATGCAGGAATAATTATCACGTGTTCAGTATTGTATTCATAGAGATAATGATGAATGAATGAAGAATGTTTTATTGAGTCTTTAGGTATCATTTACAAAGTCGTTTCATCTTATTCTAACTTTAACATAGGTACAAAAGTGGCTGTAGCGTATGGCCTTCTTTAACAATTACTTTATTTAAGGTTAAGCCTCGTGGCATGTCAATTTTTATATAATAATATAGTTTTGTTCTGCTCGTGCTCAAGAGCGTTATACATTTGCGTGAAACGGAAGTTTCGTTGACTATATACATATTTACAGATTTATATACTAATACTAACTTAAAAACTAAGAACTAAAAACTAAAAAAGCGCTGTGCGCAATATATCTTTTCTATTTTTGTGTAAAATGTTAATATTTCTTGTCTTTTTTGAGAATGAGAGCGAGAATGCTCTTTATGTGAGGAGTGAAAGTGAGAAAGATAGTCAGTTATGAGCGATGGCTCTATACTGCTTACTCGTATACATTTTGAATGAGTGAGAAAAATATACGATTACACTAATATCACATAACAGAGATAATAAGTTGAGAACGATGGCTCTTTACTTATACATATATAATATAAATATACGATTATTAGGTGTGGTTTTAACACTGAATTTAATTCAGTTACTTGCTGCATTTGGTGGTAATTTTGTAAGCCCCAGTTGTTGGCTAGCGCCGTGAGAATTTCAGTTCTAGACCCAGGATTGAGATTTAGTTGTTGTTCGGCGGACTGTTGCCCGCAGAATTGCAGTTGCGGATTTTTTTTAATGTGCAGGTTCGCTTCCTGCTGGGAATTAGCCATATGTCGGCGTCATCGATTTTTGTGTTCTACACATCTGTTGTTGTTCGGCGGACTATTGCCCGCAGAACTGCAGTTGCGGATTTTTATTTTTGTGCAGGTTCGCTTCCTGCTGTGAGTGAGCCATGTGTCGGCGTCGTCGGTTTTTGTGTTGTGTATTACACTGTTGCTTAATGCAGGGAGTTAGTGGGCTGCATCAGGCTTCCTTTTTCTGTTGTCCACTTGTTAGGTTTATGCCTCATTTTGAGGTTCTACTTTTTGTTATCTCGCTGGGGAGAACTTATGGGCACTTTGGGTTAAAAAGTGATCCGGTTTTTTCGTAGTAATCACAGCAACATCCGGCGTTGAGTTTAATTTAGGATGTTTAGGAAGTTCGCTATTAGTATTCGCGAATAAAATTTAGTCAAAAAAGACATTAAAAACGGAAAAAAATGTAATTTAAACCGTAACACGTTTTTACTTGGTTATGTTAATTTTATTTTTTGGAAAGTGCAGACGCAGAAACACGTCTGCACTCTCGGACACTCCAACCCAACCTTCTGAAATGAGAGATAATGATGTCAAAAAAGGATATTGCTATATTTCGTGTCTTCTTCACCTTCTTTCGAGAAGAAAGCAGAAAATGCAACTGCAATAACAAACTACTAACTGATTGCATGACGGTCGATGAATGAAATAAATGCAGACTTTGTACTCAATGAAAGTGCCACGTGATTTCCACTTGGAATTCACCATTATTTTTCCTTGAGCAAATTTCCTACTGGGAAGCTGCATTTAGACTTTCGGTGTTGTGCTCTGTGTACGTTGTTCGTTGTTGGTCGTACGCGGAGCAACGAGAATGTAAATGATAAAAACGAACTAAGAACGAATGCAGAATGTGCAAATTCAAAGGGGCTCGGAAATTTCGGTGTTCGTTGTTACCCGAAGATGTGTGTTTAAATGCGAAAATTGTTTAATTGAACATTGTTTTGCAGTGCCGTGCAACTCGTAGGGAAATTTTTGAAGATTTTTTTTACTGGTGAATGGAGCATCAGGAGGTTTCATTATAAATTGGGATGCCTAGGTTCAGTGTCCGAACGTATAAAGACAACCATTCTGAAACTTCAATATGACTTAAGAGTTAAGTTCCAAATGTAATACAATGTTTATGTTCGCCAAACGCTTAATAAATAAATTTTCTTTAAATACAAAAAAAAATGATACCGTTACCCAAATTTCTCTTGAAAGAGAGGTTCAGTACCTTATACAACCTCCTAGATTCTCATTAACTTGAAAAATCCTTTTCGGCATTGAATTTATCAAGTTTTGGAGGACTTGTTCGTTGATTTCCAACCATGCTTCGGTAATTGCTGCTTTTAGGTCTGCTACATTCCTGTACTGCTTTCCATTTTAATAAATCTTTCTGGCCAATATTTCTCACAAATTTTCGATGGGATTAAGGTCAAGACTACACGAAAGCCATGCCAAACACTGGATTCCACTGACTTCAAACCATTCACGAACTCAACATTTTAATGGGAGCTTTATCTTGCTGGAAAATAAAATGTTTACCGGCAGAAATGTCTCCAAATTTATCGAAGGCATATTCTAGCATCTGTCTGTATTTTTGGGCATTCATTTTGGCTTGTACAAAAATCATGGGAATTTTACCAAGAAAACCAAAAGCACCCCAAACCACTGCCACCTCCAAAGTGCCGACTCGTTTTGATTGCTTTTTCGTCCCTCAAATCACGCCAATAATAGCTAAAACCTTCGAGGCCATCCAAATTATTTTTCTTACATCACTAAAAATAACGGATTGCCACTCCTTGGTCCACGACATGTGATCTCTTGCAAACCTGAATCTTGCTTCTTTATGATGTTGTAGCTGCGGTTTTTTCATCATTTTTGTGTAACGAAGTTATGATTTGCGTTCAACACTTCACTCTTCTAACAGTAACGGGGAGGTCTAACTTACGTTTAATCTGCCTAGCATTTAGCTTTTTCCGCCTTGATTCTTGACAAATAATATTCTTTTTCCGAGAGATCAAAAGACTTAGTCGACCAGATCTGGCAACAGTATTATAATTTTCCCCCAAATTAAGGAAATTACACACGACGGAAACAGATCTTTAAATTTTTGTGGCAATCAATCGATTAGATAAGCTATATTCCTTGTGTGTTTAGTTAATTGCCCTTTCTTACGCCGTCAAATGAGTTCTGCGAGGGATGGTCAAATAATAAATTCTTAAAAACCACTTTGAAACCCGAATAGTGAAATTTACCTTTACAATAACTTAATAAAATGCACGACTGGATCGCACGAACTTGATCTTATGTAAAAGTACTTTGGAATTTAAGATACATTTTATAAATATAAAACATGGATTTAATGAGATAATAATGTTCAAATGCATAAAATTGCCGTCTGGTTTCCGGAAAAGTATGAATTTATGCAAATAAACCTTAACAAATCGTTTTATTATTAAATAAATTTTTTATATAAGAAATTTCTCTAAAATTTTTCAAGAAAAAAATTTGGGATGCGAATTTTAAGTATTTAATAATATTGGTTTTAGGAAATAATTTCAAAAAATAATCGTTCATAGGTTTTGAAGATATTGATTTAAAAATAAATATTTTTTTGAATATTTTATAAAAATACAATATTATTTTAAACTTAAGGGGACTCCTGCTAAAAATTTTGGGTTAAAATCCTTAGAGCCGTTAATGAGAAAGTCGAAAATCAAAAAAACGGTACCCCTAATAACATTTTGCCCCAAAATTTTTTTTGACCAAAATGTAGTCCATGTCCATAATATCAGACTTAATTTTTTTATCAAAATCGTTAGAGCCGTTTTCGAGATAAATAAGATTTTACATTACGGGTGTACGGGTGTTTTGGAGCTAAAAAAAAATTTCAATTTTTCCTCTAGGGAATCACCGAAGACTCTTAACTACCGAGATTGAAAGAAATAGGTCCAGTGGTTTAGGCTGTAGTGAGAGGTACAGACATACAGACACACTGAAACATGTTTTTGTGTACTAAATGTTCCTTAAAATTTTTATAAAAAAAAATTGATATGCAAATTGTTAGTATTTAATAAAATACATTTTAAAACGTAATTTGAAAATTTAATCGTGTATCGGTTTTCAAGATATTGAATTTTCAAAAAAAAAAAATTGTATTATTTTTTTAAAACTCCAAAAACTATTTTTTCGAAAAAATTTTTTGTTTATAATTTTTCAAATGCAAAGCAGCTCCTGCATAAAAATTTTGATTAAAATCGTTAGAGCCGTTGGTGAGAAATTCGAAAATCAAAAAAACCGTTCTATGACAGGTACCCCTAATAACATTTCCCCCCAAATTTTTTTTTCACCAAAATATAGTCCATGTCCATAATATCACACCTATTTTTTTTTTATCAAAATCGTTAGAGCCGTTTTCGAGATAAATAAGATTTTGCATTACGGGTGTATCGGGGGTACCGTTAGTTTTAGAGCTAAAAAAAATTTCAATTTTTCCTCTAGGGAATCACCGAAGACTCTCAACTACCGAGTTTGAAGAAAATACCTCCGGTAGTTTAGGCTGTAGTTCGAGGTACAGACATACAGACATACAGACAGACAGACGGAATTGTCGGACCCACTTTTTTCGTCTTCGCTATCATCGTAATGTCAACTTTGATCAAAATCTCGAGTTCGATTTTTTTTTTCAAATGCAGAACTTGCCCTATAGCTATAGTACCTATATCGCAAGTAAAAATAACTGTAGAACTTTTTAATTTAGACATAATTGCAGAAAAATCGAATACTTTCAGGATCTCTTGACTGCACAGCGCTTTACAATTCCATCTCTTTAAACACTAATCCGTAATCTACGAAATTCTCGTCTCTTCTATCTGCCTACCCACCGTACTTCCTATGGCTCCAACGAACCTATTAATCGGTTGCTTCGGGGGACTTCACCCCAATTAAATCTCCATCTTCTTAATCATCCTTCAAATCCACTTCAATCCTATAATAACAGCTATAATTAAGTTAGATTAAGAATTAGCTTATATTAAGCTTATTAAATAGAGGTATTGCCCCCGCTAAAATTAAAATTAAACTAATAACATTCCGCTTTTCCTCAATTATTTCCAGTATCATATTAATATTATTGAACAAGAAAACGACATCATTAACATTGAATTTAGAATTTACTATTATTTTTAAAAATCTTCACCATAAATTAAGACAGTTGCAACGTGGAATAGAGGTGAAGCACAAATTGGACTAATTGGCATATGATTTAACGTTAATTTTTGACCTTTGAAGGCATTATGTCCTCGTTTTTTGAAAAGAAATTGAACAATCTTACACGAACACCAGATTGCCAAGCATTCGAATCCAGGAAAATATGCAATAGTTCCGCAGGAACACCAAGTTTAAAATTTATGTATCTTAATTCATTAACATTTGCATTTAATTTAATAAGTTTAATGCAGCATAATATAGACGCATCAATGCCAAACACAGATGATACATAAGTTATTATTTCATCACAGGTCGTCTCAGGTGTAAATGATGACAAATGAAGCCATTTACGTCTACGGAAGACATTTAAACTAGATAGATTATTGTTACTAGTCCCAACAATATATTTATTTAGTTGTTTAGGATTACGTTTGCAATTGGAATCTTGTGCATTTACATTTACAACAGAAGCATCATCAGCAACTTTATTAACATCAGCAGCACCATTATCAACATCGACATTGGCACCAACAGCAACACCCAGAACAGCTGCGACATCCAAATTTGCAACACCACTAGCCACATTGACATTATTGTTGTTGGATAAATCATAGCTGGTTGTCTTAAGAGATTCATCATCAACAACACATACAGCATGTGCATTTTTTTCATTTTGGTGAATATCAACCATCTCACTCGAACCAATAATAATAGATTTAGAATTTGAACGCAACTTATTCAGAGCAACTGATGAGCAAGACGCAACAACCTCCTCTTCCGTCTGCTGATCAACCACCAAGTGCGAGAGTTTCGAGGAAGAAGAGAGCAACTTATCAGGGAGTTTTTGTTTTAAATGTTTAGGTGTAGTAGGTGTATTTTTTTTGTTATCTAATTTAGATGAAATAACTTGGGAGGGCGAGGGAGTTGTTTTGGTACTGCTAATAGAGAGGCGTTTATGTGCAGGTGCAGGAAACAAATGCAAATTTGTTGTTGTTGTTGTTTGCATTTTCTTCTTTAAGGGCACATTTGCTTTTTGAAGTCGTTGACCTTTGGTAGAAACTCGCACCTCTCTACTGACATCTAAATTCGATTTATTTGTTGTTTTTTTATTAGAAGTGACATTCGTATGAGAAATGGGCTTTATGGAATTAGAACAATTTAGAAACGTAGCACAATCAGAAAGTTTGTTTATAAAGCCAGGTAAATCAATGTTTAAGCAATTGTCACATTTCCAAAAAATGATTGAACTGGATTTAATAGTTTTAAATTCAGATTCACTTAGCAAAGAGCATAATGCATGGAATCGGACACCGCATACACCGCACAAGACAGTTTCACTGCTGTTTAGCAAATCGGCACACTTTCCGCAATTAATACTCATCGTAGGTATATACACAGGGGGCTTACAGGAATGCAACTTGTGATTCAAACAAAAGACAGACTCTGACTGAGTTTTAGAGTTACCTAATCATATCAGTCATCAAGTCTCAACATTTTTTCGATTTAATATTTTTTATTAATAGCGGCAGTAAAATTACATTTATCTGCATCAACGATGTGTTTATGATTTTTTCAGAAATATTGATTGCATGACATGATATTTTTTTGATAAATTTATCGAAAGTAGTTAATGAAGTGGCCACAAAGTAATATTGCAGAATTTTGATAATCAGTCTGTTCCAATGCCTTTAACTTTTTATTTGCGACTTATAAAAAATTAAACTCGAGATTTTGATCAAAGTCGACATAACGATGATAGCGAAGACCAAAAAAGTGGGTCTCGAAATTCTGTCTATCTGTCTGTTCGACTACAACCTAATTGGCTCGGCCGATTTTCGTTAAGCTTGGTAGATATCGTTTTTAATTTTTTTTTTGGAAACTCAATACATATTTCGAAAACTCCATGCTCGATTTTCTTCGAAATTGATAATTAAAAGTTTCTAAATATAATATACAAGATTTAAGAAAAAAAATTTTGTTCTACTTAAAAATAACAGTACCCACCATAAAAATGGTTTCCGAAAATCTTTTTTTTTCTCGAAAACGGTTCCGAGAATTTTGATAAATTTTCTTACGATCTACAATTTAATAAAAAAAAAAATTCAAATCAATACATTGTTGACTGTACCCACCATATAACCATTTTTTCGAATTTTAAATTTCTCATTATCGACATCTTGATATAAATAAAGATCTTGATATAAACAAATCCGATAGTCCTGATGTATACCCCCATTCTTCTGAAGAGGCGTTCTTCATCGCTGGCAAAACCATTGCGTAAGCTTTTCTATCGCTTCCCTAGAAGATTTAAAAGAGCATTTGTCCAGCCTGTTGCCAAAAAAAGGTGACCCTTCTTCCCCCTCGTCCTATCGACCAATCACACTTACGTCCCTTCTTTCCAAGGTCATGGAATCCCTGATAAATCAGCTCAAGAAATATCTTGAAAATCGAAAGCTTCTTAATGACCGGCAATACGGCTTTCGCAGCAATCGTTCCACTGGTGATCTGATGATATATCTCACCGAAGAGTGGAACAGATTTTTGCATTGTTTTGGAGAAAGTAAGATTATTGCGCTTGATATTTCTAAGGCATTTGATAGAGTTTGGCACCAGGCTCTCTTATCGAAAATGCGTGCGTTTGGCATCAACGAAACCCTTATTCTTTGGATTAGAAATAACCTTCTAGATCGTTCAGTACATGTTGTATTGGATGGTTTTAAGTTTTTCACAAAATAAATGCTGGTGTTCTCCAGGGTTCCGTTTTGTGTCCGACTCTCTTAATCATATTTATAAATGATCTCTTGTCTTAAACTTCTAATCCACTTCATTGTTTTGCCGACGACTCTACTCTCAGCTTTTCATACTCGTTCCCAAATTCAAGTCCATCTCCTTCGGAAGTGAATTTGCAACGGTACCGTATGATAAGTTCATTAAAATCCGATCTTTACAGCATTGTTAAATGGGATATAAAAAACCGTGTGGAGTTTAATGCTTCGAAAACTCAATGCTGTCTATTGTCGTTAAAGCAAAATATACCTCTTATGCCATTGTCCTTAAATGGCACTTGCATCGAAGAAACCGAAAAGCTCTCAGTACTCGGTATGTGTGTTGACGACGATATTTGTTGGAATGATCACATTCTCGAGACCGCCAAAACTGCTGCTAAATGCTTAGGATTTCTATATGGATTTAAGAAAATTTTCTCCCCTCCTGATCTGGCTACAATTTATAAGGCGTTTATACGTCCAAAACTCGAGTATAAATCACACCTTTGGGCAGGTGCAGCACAATATTCTCTCCATTTATTGGATATAATTCAGAACAGAGCGTTAAAACTGATAGGAAACAAAGCTATCATGGATTCATTCCCATCTCGAGCACCGTCGGAATGTTTCATGTATTTCCCTGTTTTATCGCTTCTTTCACAAGCAATACTCACTCGAAGTAGCCAGTTGCATTCCCCCCTTTATCAATTCACCCGTGATATCCGCTTCGCTAGGTATGCTCATCAGTTCACCCTTGAGCCTAACTTTGGTCGTACCGTACACACGGTTTACCTCGCCATTTCAATTTGCAAACATTCAAAACCAATGTTCATCGTCACCTCCTTTCTGTCCCCATACCCTTGAGCGCGAGTGAATTATAAACAAAAAAAAAAACTTCTAAAAAGGTTAAAAAAACATTGCATTGAAGACTTAAAAAAAAAAAATATTTTTTTTTTTTTGGAAAACTCAATATCTCAACAAGGGATTAGTATTTTTTTGTAAATTTATTTTTTTTCTTAAAAATGTTTTAAAAATTTTGTATATAAAAGCTTATTTTTTTAAGAAACCACTACAAAGACTTATAATTTTTGTTTTTGAATAAACCATATATTTGCCTGATTCGCTTCGCATCCTTTTTATAGTTCCAACTACTAAAGAAGTTCTTTTAGTCATTTAAAAATTGAATTTTATGCTTATGAACAGTTTTTCTCTAATAACATTAATTTTTGAAATTCTTAGTTTTTTTTTAAATAAGAGCAAGTTCGTGCGACCCAGTCGTGCATTTTTTTTATTGTTTTCTCTTGTATACCAATTATGTAAATAATGCCGTGACAGAGGCAAGTGTATTGAATTTTGTTGCAAGTGTTATTGACGTTTGTATAATAATTTTATTCAAGAAGTTCTTATTGTTGTATTTTAATAAATGACCTGATGAAGAAAGTACTCAAACTCGAAACGTCGCATATAATCATGCTTATTTTGACATTCTCATGAATAGTCTATTCGTTAGAATGATTCTATTCCTTCGAATGAACTTTCTTAATTTTGAGATTCGAACGAATAACATTCATTTGCGAAAGATAGTTTCTAAACATTTTATAGATGTTGGATAAAGAATCAAGAAACAAAATAAATAATACACTTTTTCATTATAAAGTAAAGTTTAACCATGAAGAACTACATATTCTGTTCAAGATTATTACATTTAATATTCATTACTATTACTATTTTTTAATACTAAAATATCATTTATAAAATATTGCAACACGACAACACTTTTTGTTCAATTTATGTAATTTAAATTCTTATACATATATCTACATTGTCATAAATACATAAGGCGCATCACGCCACACAAAACTGTTCTTTTTAAGAAACTCAAACTATTTGTATGTATGCACTTATGCATTTACACTGCTCAAAGCAGAGACAAAAAAAACTTAACTGTTCAACTTTGTGTGTTTAGTCGATCCTAGCTGATTATGTTTATTTTAAAATCATTCGCAAATTAAAGTTCATTGAATACAGTCCACTTGTTTGTTTTAAGGAAGAACCTTTCGCTTTCTTTTGTTTTTTTCATGTTTTATCTGAAAACATTTTTTGGTCCTTCGAGCCGGATCATTTGTTGGTCCATCGAACCAGTTAAACTTTAAATTTGATAGAGACTTAAAGTAATTAAGAAGAATCAAGTGCCTTAAGTTTAAAAAAAAGTGCCTAGCTGCAAATAATAATAAAAAAAAAAAAAATTAGACAATTAATTGTGCCTGTTGCTGTGCTTGGTGATAGCTGCTGTCGCTGGAAGAGGATACCGTTGCTGTTTCTCTGCATAAAGGATACCACTGCTGTTCCCAATACCCGTTGCTGTTTTTCTGCATAAAGGATACCGCTGATGTTCCCGTAAAAAGAATACCCGTTGCTGTTTCTCTGCATAAAGGTTACCACTGCTGTTCCCAATACCCGTTGCTGTTTTTCTGCATAAAGGATACCGCTGCTGTTCCCGTAAGAAGAATACCCGTTGCTGTTTTCTGGATGAAGGATACCGCTGCTGTTCCCGTAAAAAGAATACCCGTTGCTGTTGGAGAAGGAACCGCCGCTGTTACCGCTCAATAAGTATACCAAGTTATCAGGTAAACCTTAATAATTTTATTTAAAAACATTAAAACGAAATTTAAATTAAAAGAAAATGGAAGCACTTAAGCTGAAGCGTGCTCGTTGTAAGGGCACTGCAACTCGGTTCGAAAATTTCATAAATACGGTAACGAACGACATCACAATTTTTGAATTAAAGGCTAGATTGGATAAGGTGGAAACGATGTTTCAGGAATTTACTAAGCTAGATGACGATATTATAGCATTAGGGGAGGTGCTGCCAGACAGGGAAACAGAGTTCGCAGATTTTGAGAATAGGTATTATAAATTAAAGGCAGATTACACCAAAATAATTTCGGAGCGACATAATTCTCTCACTGATGAACCTTTGCACAATTCAACTGTTGTCAGCGCTGATGCTTTTCAAAAGCTAGTTGATCAGCAAACAGCATTTTTAGAACGTTTAAGCAGCACTTCAGTCAGTTCGACCGACACTAATGTCATTCAACGACTAGCCGAACAATTCCAATCACTTAGTCACGTTCCTTCTACACAAACACAAGAGGATCGTCTGCCCAACCTCCAGTTAGCAACCTTTGATGGTCAATATGACAAATTCAAACCATTTTGGGACATTTTCGACACCACTGTCAATAAAAATACTCGGGTAAGTAATGTTCAGAAATTTCAGTATCTTAAAGGTTTACTAAAAGGGGAACCAGAAACGATGATTGAGCACCTAGCTGTGACGGACTCTAATTATGAGGAGGCGTTAGAGAAACTAAAGGAAAGATACGATAAACCTTCGCAGGTTATTGACTTACTTGTCAAAACATTTTTCGATATTAAAAGGGTAGATTCCTCGAACCCGACACTGCTTCGCTCAGTAGTCAATACCTTTGATCAGGTGATTCGCGGTCTAAGAGCTTTAGGTCGAAGAGCTGAACGACGTGATCCTTGGTTGATTGCGTTAATATTAAAAAAGGTAGATAGTGATACCCATAAAGCATGGGCTGAGCATGTGGTAGAGAAGACTTATCCAACACTAGAAGAATTAACAAAGTTTTTAAATCTGCGTTGCGATGCTTTAGAGATAGGACCTTCATCATCCAGTGTTAAGACAACCGCTTCTGTAGCTCCAGTAAAATATAAATCTACACGTGCGTACATGGCTTCCGTTGAAAACGCCTGTCCAAAATGCCTTGGTCATCATTATCTGTCCTACTGCCCGAAATACATTTTATTAGATACCGCAAAGAGAAGGGAATTTGTTAGTTCGAAGAGATTGTGCTTTAATTGTCTCAAAGCTAAACATTCAGAAATAAAATGTCCGTCTAAGCATACATGCGAGCAATGTCATTCTAGACATCATTCTTCTCTCCATGTATCAAATAAACTGAGTTCATACTCCACTATTTCTGCCCATGCTGGCACATCTAACCTTCAAAAACAAGAGGAGCAACCCACTGATGCTAAATCGATTCCCACTACAGCTGAATCAAAGGCTCTTCATAGCCATCTAGATTGTAATCTTGTGCCTCAAGGCTCTGAGGCTTCGAACCAGAAATTATCTTCAGACATAAATTTTAACGCATTGCTTCCAACTGCAATGGTACTCATTGAAGATTACATGGGAAACTTGCAACCCTGCAATATTCTTCTTGACTCTGGATGTCAAAATACTTTAATAACATCTGCATGCGCACAGCGCTTAGGACTTCCAAGGCATCAAGCTAATGTGAAAATATTAGGCCTATCAGCTAGCAAGGTCGGTGTTTCTAAGGGCAGAGTCAACCTCAAATTGTACAACCATTATACAAAGAAATTGTGCCTGGATATAACAGCCTTAGTCTTTAACAACATTACTTCTGATCATCCAGCAGCTCCAATTAAAATTCAAACGTTGGATATATTAGATTCATTAGATTTGGCAGATCCTCATTTCAACGTGCCAAAGTCAATAGACATTCTATTAGGAGCTGACTGCTTCTTTTCTGTCCTTTAAAAGGAGCAGGTTATGGAAGACAAGGTAGTGATTGCCCAAAATACCCTCTTCGGATGGGTAATATGCGGCTCCCATTTGGCTGAAACTGATAGTCATTGCAATCTGTCCATTCAAGACCCAGAAGTAGAATTAAACAATACACTACAACTGTTTTGGAAAGCCGAGGAACTTCCTATTAAAAAGATTACTCCTACCAAGGATGAGCAAGAAGCGGAAGAATTTTTCAAAACAACTGTACTACGTAACGAAGCTGGAAGATATTCAGTCCGCCTTCCATTTAACTCTCAAAGTCATTTACTAGGGCATTCCTATAAGTATGCAGAAAACAGACTCCTCGCTATGGAGAAAAAATTTGCTAAGAATATTAGGCTTAGAAACGACTATCAGAACTTTATGTCCGAATACTTAGCTCAGGGACATATGGAAGTTGTTCCAGATGAGGACATTATTAAGGAAAAAACCGCTGTGTTTAAAAACAATAGTCTTACAACGAAACTTCGCGTTGTTTTTGATGGATCGTGTAAGTCGAGCAGCGGAACTTCATTAAATGATTTGTTATTACCAGGTCAACCTCTACAACAGGACTTAAATGCAGTAATATTACGCTATAGATGTTTCAAATACTGCTTCTCTACTGATATAAAGCAAATGTTTCGGATGATAGAAGTTCAACAGTGTGATCGTGACTTCCAACGTATTTTGTGGCGTGAGTCTCCAGATCAGCCTATAAAGCACTTCCGACTAACTACAGTCACTTACGGAACGTCACTCGCCCCCTTCTTATCTATAAGAACTCTTCATCAGCTAAGTCAAGATGAAGGACATAGATTTCCTTTTGCGTCTAAAGCACTAATAGAAAACTTCTATGTTGACGACTGTATGTCAGGGGCAAATACCATTGATGAAGCAAAGGACCTTGTGTCACAGTTAAATGATCTGCTCATGGCTGGCGGTTTTATGTTGAGGAAATGGGCGGCTAGCTCCCCAGAAATAATTTCTAATATACCACAAGAACATAGAATTGACTCTGTAATTAAAGTACCAAACGAATTTAACATCTGTTTATTAGGAATATTTTGGAACCCCGTGACTGACTGCTTCTTTTTTAAGGTCTCTCAAGGAAACAGAGATTTAACTACAAAAAGAAAACTTTTATCAGAGATATCTAAAATCTTTGATCCCCTCGGTTGGGTTTCTCCTACCATTATAATGGCAAAAATAATGTTACAAAAACTATGGCTTTTAAAGATTGGATGGGATGATAGACTGCCTGTAGAACTTATTGATGAATCAACCGAGTTTTATAATCAACTTCCTCTATTGAACCAAATATTACACGAATTTTATTTACACAGGAGGAAGATGTGCAATTTCATGGTTTTTGCGATGCATCTTCTGCAGCGTATTCCGCTGTGATTTACTGTCGTAGAATATTATCTGATGGCTCTTCTTCTGTTAATATAGTTTTGGCTAAAACTAAAGTTGCACCGCTCAAAGAAGTATCCATTCCCAGGTTGGAATTATGTGGGGCATACTTACTTGCTGGAATATTTGAATCTCTCAAAACATCTATCGGAATCGGGGACGATGCAATCTATTGCTGGACGGACTCCAAAATAGTATTGGCCTGGTTGTCATCTCATCCTCGAAAATGGAAAACATACGTGAGTAATCGCACATCTTTCATATTAGAATCTCTCCCTCAAGCAAGGTGGCTACATGTTCCATCGAAAGATAACCCTGCAGACTGCGCTAGCCGAGGTATAATTCCATCTCTTCTTTTACAACACAATCTTTGGTGAACGGGCCCTTCTTGGTTATCATTGAGCCAAAACCATTGGCCAGACACAGAAGCTGCAACATACTCGACTCAACAAGAAGTACGTTCAAAGGAACAGATGGCGCTTCAAACTACAACGAAAACCATAGGAACAGTAGCTGACTTGAATGAAAGATTATCTAGATGGATTAGACTTTATCGAGTGATTGCTTACTGTTTTAGATTCTATTTCAACATAAGAAATAACAACTTTGACAAGTCACCTTTAAAAGTCTTTGAACTTCAACTAGCAAAAAACGTTCTTTACAAATTCTCTCAGGAAGAATCGTTCCCCGATGACCTGAAAAACCTTAGGAAAAATAATAATGTTCAAGCTAACAGTAAACTGAAGCGGGTAGCTCCGTATATAGATGCCTATGGAATTCTTAGAGTCGGTGAACGGCTTGAATATTTAGAAACCGACTTTGACAGTAAACACCAAATAATACTACATAAAGATCATAGTCTCACCAAAAAAATCGTAACGGACTGTCATTTGGACCATCACCACACTGGCGTCACTACACTAATTGCCACCCTTCGACTTACATATTGAATAATCAGACTTCGTGACTTTGCAAAATCTGTAGTGTATCGCTGTACTACCTGTCATCGATACATCAAAAAAACTAGTAGTCAACTGATGAGCAACATTCCAAAATACCGACTTCATGGTATTTATCCATTTTACGATACCGGCTGCGACTACGCAGGTCCTTTTTTACTAAAACAACACAATGGCAGAAGAGCTCCAATAATTAAAGTCTACATTGCTCTATTTATCTGTCTTACTACGAAGGCTTTACATTTAGAACTCGTCACTGATCTTAGTAGTGATTGCTTTTTAGCTGCCCTTAAACGTTTTGTGGCTAGACGAGGATTATGTGCTCATATCCGAAGCGATAATGGGACAAATTTTGTCGGAGCTGCTCGACAGCTCGGCGAATTACATCGACTTTTTGCTTCTCATAATAATCATATGTTAATATCTGATTTTTTATATTCAAAGGGTATCCAATGGCATTTCATTCCCCCGGGTGCTCCCCATTTTGGTGGCGCATGGGAGTCAGGTGTAAAGAGGGTCAAATTCCATCTGAGTCGAGCTATTGGACAAACTAAACTCAATTTCGAAGAGATGACAACACTTCTCGCACAAATCGAATCCATACTTAACTCGCGCCCTCTCTGCGCATTATCCGACACTGATGATGCCAGCTGTTTAACTCCTGGTCACTTCTTGACTGGACGACCTCTAGTATCTATTCCGGAACCTGATGTTACAAACGTTAAGTTGTCTTTACTGGCACGATGGAAACTGGTACAACAGCTTACCCAAGGCTTCTGGTCAAAATGGTCTTCGGAATACATTTCCTCTCTGCAACCAAGACAGAAGTGGAATCAAATAAAGCCAAATATCAAGATTGATGACATCGTTCTTCTTAAAGAAGATAATAATCCTCCTGCTTACTGGAAGATTGGTAAAGTAACTGCAACCCATGCTGATGGCGATGGATTAGTACGAGTCGCAACAGTTCGCACTAAAACAGGAATATTCAAGAGACCTGTAACGAAACTCAGCAGATTACCACTGAATGATTGAATATATAATTCAAGGCTGGCGGAATGTTCAAGATTATTACATATAATATTCATTACTATTACTATTTTTTAATACTAAATTATCATTTATAAAATATTGCAACACGACAACACTTTTTGTTCAGTTAATGTAATTTAAATTCTTATATATCTACATTGTCATAAATAGATAAGGCGCATCACGCCACACAAAACTGTTCTTTTTAAGAAACTCAAACTATTTGTATGTATGCACTTATGCATTTACACTGCTCAAAGCAGAGACAACAAAAAACTTAACTGTTCAACTTTGTGTGTTTAGTCGATCCTAGCTGATTATGTTTATTTTAAAATCATTCGCAAATTAAAGTTCATTGAATACAGTCCACTTGTTTGTTTTAAGGAAGAACCTTTCGTTTTCTTTTGTTTTTTTTTTTTCATGTTTTATCTGAAAACATATTCATTACATTTTTTCTGTCAACTCAGCTGTTTTGAAACTATTCTTAAAAAAAATAAGTTGTTCATGACGCGTTCTAAATTTTTATTTTTTTTTCGTATACACTTGGTCACACTAAAATATCAAAAACAAAAGAGAAGTGTTTGTGAAATGTCAAAACCAAAAAGTGAAATCTTTGTTTATTTGTAATTGTTTTGTTTATTGTTTAATAACTTAAATTTCTTTGATAAAAACATAAAATAATAAATAAAAAATAAGAATATGGCATTTGTGTTGTTTATGAATGAAGATGGTGTTGAAGAAGTGCAGAGGAGAAGGATAGTGGATGCTTTCCGTATCAACGCGGGTGGTAAAAAACCCTTTGCTACCTCCGGGTTTTCTTCCATTATTTTGATTAACTTTTCCTTTTGTTCGCGGTTTGTCCAGTTGGAATGCGACCTTTAAACATAAAACAACAAAAAAATTAACAAAAGTAATTTATTTTCCATGAAATAATTAAAAACTAACATGTTTTGTTGCTTACTCGACAGAAAAATTCAAACGACACAAAAATGACATTTACATAATTCTATTCTTTCGAATGTCAAAATTGAATTAGCTTTCGCAAATGAATGTACTTTCTGTGGATTAGGTGAACTTTCGATTTGTTCGATTACCATTCTAATCGCCGAGTCTCAAAATTAAGTTTCAACAAATTCGACTCACTTTCGAACGAAAGAGAATGTCAAAATAAGCACCAATATAAAACCGACTTTTTATTGACCTTGATCATGCTTCATTAACTTTTATTTGCACATAAGTAATAATAATTTTTTAATTTTTCGAACCCTTTCTTTTAGATTGCCGAAAAAGAAGCATTCCGATTAAGACGCATTGCTGAACATCAAGAACGCATCAGGCAAAGAGAACTCGAAAAAGAAAAAGATCGCGAGAGGGAACGCGAAAGAGACCGGGAGAGGGAAAAGGAACGTCGACGTGAGAGAGATCGGTCTAATGGTCACAGAAGAACTAACAGTCGCGACAGGCGTCGATACTGAAAAGCGTTTAATAAATTGATAGTATATTTATGTTTCACCTACGGGTCAGATTCAAAAGTTACATAAGTAACTCAAAGAGTACATGATCTGTAGTTGTATTTTCAAAGTTTTAATCCTATATTTATATTTCTTTCCCAAGAAAAAAAATTAATTTCATATAATCTGCTTAATCAAGCTGTCATTTAATATTTGTTCTGAAAATGATTTGAACTTTCGTTAATTAATTTTCAAAGCATTACTCAAATAGATTTTCATTTAAATTTTTTGGGAAAAAAATATATATTTTCAGTTTTCTGTATCACAGTTAGTTAAAAAATTTAAAGATGAACGCGCGTGGATCTTTGAATCTATGTTTTTCCTTTTTTCAAAACGAACGCCGCAAATTCAATACCATCTTTATAAGAAATACGATTTCATCACTGGTCTTTGTCGTCTCTTTAACAAAAAAGGTACGAATACTTAAATTTTGTAAGTATTTATTTAAAGCGCATCGTTTTCTTTTTAGGTTATATTACTTCGTGATAACTTTCGTTTGCTGCAGTCGTCTACCTTTATAACTATTACATTTCTTTGGACCAAAAGAATCTTAAAAATTATGGAACAACATTGCGATTTGTTTTGCTCACTGAATACAAAAAATGTTTTCAAATATATTTCAATAAAATTCAAAAGAAGAAAGTTTCTGAATAAATAAAAAAACTCATTAAATGGAAAAAGTGCCCAAATCAATATTTTATTGGCTGGAACGTTGATTATGATGTTAAACTATATAATTATTTTAAAAGACACTTAAGTATGTACAATAAAAATTGAATAGTTTGTAAGGTATGTATATAAAGCTTAGAGTAGGTATTGTTAAGAAGTTATGAAGGACAATATGCCTTACAACTCGGCCAACCTGACAAATGATCGTCCCGATCATAACGATTTAAAAATTATAAAGAATTTAATATTGATTTTTCTTTATAGCTTAATGAAAGCTTCTTCATCATTTAACTCTGTAATATTCTTCGGAATTATATTATTTTCATCAAAAAAGTCGTTCAAAATGTTCTGGATTTTCGAAATGTTCTAAATTTTCAGAATTTTCGGATTGTTCGGAATGTTCTAAATTTTTGGATTGTTCGGAATTTTCAGAATCTTCGGAATGTTCAGAATGTTTAGAATGTTCGGAATGTTCAGAATCTTGAGAATGTTCGGAATGTCTACAATCTTCGGAATGTCCGGAATATTCGGAATCTTCAGAATGTTCGGATTGTTCGGAATGTTCGTTATTTTCGGATTGTTCAGAATCTGCGGAATGCTCGGAATGTTCAGAATCTTCGGAATGTTCATAATTGTTCATAATGTTCGGAATGTTCGGAATGTTCGGAATGTTCATAATGTTCATAATTGTTCATAATGTTCGGAATGTTCGTAATCTTCGGAATGTTCATAATGTTCATAAATGTTCATAATGTTCGGAATGTTCGTAATCTTCGGAATGTTCATAATGTTCGTTATCTTCGGAATGTTCATAATTGTTCATAACGTTCGGAATGTTCGGAATGTTCATAATGTTCATTATTATTCATAATGTTCGTAATCTTCGGAATGTTCATAATTTTCATAATTGTTCATAATGTTCGGAATGTTCGTAATCTTCGGAATGTTCATAATTGTTCATAATGTTCGGAATGTTCAGAAGATTCTTCTTACTCTAGTGCAGATTTTTTTTTTTATATGCAAATCTCAAAGCTGCGCTACTGTTGCAGTTGCCGGAACTTCCACATTGTTTGTTTCACAGCATGCAAGCAATCCACTTTTATTATGAAATATTCTTATACATACATATCAGACACGAGGCGTGACTTTTTCGATAGCGGAAGCACTGAACATAAAACCAAAACTGAAACCCCTTTGAGATCCAACCTTTTAAATTCCACTTAATTGATAATACACATAAAATAATAGTCGTATACATAAATAATATATTACAGTAAAGTTTAATTTAAAAAAAGAGCTTGATGCCTTGCGCAAAGATTTATCCTTTTTCTTTTAAGGCAAAATTATCTAAGTACGATTTGATGAGAACTAAGCTACGAGTAGATAACTTTTCTTGTCCACATTTATTTCTAAAAAAATATTTAATGCTCTTAAAACATGAATATGATCTCTCTACAGATGCCATTATTACGGGATATTAAAAATCTTAAGATTCCTTGAAGTTTTTTTTTGATTTAAAATTCTCATAATTGAAAATAACCTTTAGTTATATTTCTGCTGGAATGTCAAGAAACCTCAGATATGAATATTAGAAATACTATTTTTGACTACTTTTTTTTATAATAACAAAAAATAAAAAGAAAACAGGTGGATTGTATTTATCGCCACGAAAATAATTAAAAAACTACAACCTTTTAAATTCATATCTATTTGTTTGTTTTCTGATAGTTATGAATTGCACCTAAATTTGCACACACATTGACATTATATTAAAATAAAACTTTTCTACCCCTTTTGTCCATGAAATTAAACTCGTCAGTTTGAGACAATAAGCAACTCAATAGATACATCTTTGTTTTTCTATCTATTTCTTGTAAGAAATTCTCGTAATGCATTCACTCAACTCATTCTTCACACATTGGGCAAAAGGCAAGAAACGAGACAAAATTATTTTGACTTTGGGTTGAGATCTAATTTAAGTATGCGAAATAATGGAATGCCCAACTGTTGTGCATTCTATATTGTTTGAGAATCATCGTTGTTTGAGCATTTTCTGAATATTGGTGAGTGATGTTGTAGGTATAATTTTCAGTTGACTTGGAGTGGAAGGGTATTTTGAAATTGAGTTAAAGAGGAGATAATAAGGAATGTATAGCTGTTAAGCATTTTAGCAAGAACTTTCATGAGATTGAGCATTATAAATAATGGAGTGATGTTGAGCATTCTCAGTTGTTTTGCAGTGTGGCATTTAAGTTGTAAGAACCAGAGAGATATTGATTTCCTTTAGTAATTTTAGTAAAAGATGATAATGTTGTCATAATGATGTTAGAATTTAATTTACAGAGTAAATTAAGATTCATTAATAGATACAAATAGTATAATAAAAATATTAATACAATTTGGAATTTTGAATTTAGTTCCTTGCTAGGTACGATTTTTTCAAATGGTTCAACGGAAGCACTCATTCCACTCAATATATGGACGCTTCGTCCCTGATACATATGTATATCTTATAGTTTTCGGATTTTTTTTTTTAATTCAATCTTCAATCCTCAATTTTAAATCTTCAATTTTCAATGTTAAATTTTCAATGTTTAATTTTCAATGTTTAATTTTCAATTTTCAATCTTTAATCTTGGCTTATCGCCATTGCTTGATATATCTTATATGTTGTTTTCGGATTATTTTTTTCAATTCCATCTTCAATACTCAATCTTTAATTTTCAATCTTGCCTTATCGCCATTGCTTGGTATATCTTATAGTATGTAATTTTCGGATTTTTTTTTTTCCAATTCCATCTTCAATATTCAGTTTTTAATCTTTAATCTTGGCTTATCCCACTTCTGAGTTATAACGGGTCTTCTTATATTTAAATAGAGGTTTACAAATCAATCTAAATATATATATTTTGTATTCTTCATCAAACAACAATATTTAGAATAATAAAATAACAAGCTTTAAAAAGTATACTTAGAGCTAGGTATAAAGTATATTGGTGCTTATTTTGACATTCTCTTTCGTTCGAAAGTGAGTCGAATTCGTTGAAACTTAATTTTGAGAGTCGGTGATTAGAATGTTAATCGAACAAATCGAAAGTTCACCCAATCCATAGAAAGTTCATTCATTTGCGAAAGCTAATTCAATTCTGACATTCGAAAGAATAGAATTAAATGTCATTTTTGTGTCGTTTGAATTTTTCTGTCGAGTAAGAAACAAAACATTTAAGTTTTTAATTATTTCATGGAAAATAAATTACTTTTATTAATTTTTTTGTTGTTTTATGTTTAAAGGTCGCATTCCAACTGGACAAACCGCGAAAAAAAGGAAAAGTTAATCAAAATAATGAAAAAAAAAACACGGAGGTAGCAAAGGGTTTTTTTTACCACCCGCGTTGATACGGAAAGATTTTGGAAGGAAACCACGGAGAAATTAAATAAACACCATCTTCATTTATAAACAACACAAATGCCATATTTTTTATTTATTATTTTGTTTTTATCAAAGAAAATTAAATTATTAAACAATAAACAAAACAATTGCAAATAAACAAAGATTTCACTTTTTGGTTTAGACATTTCACAAACGCTTCTCTTTTGTTTGGTTTAGACATTTCACAAACACTTCTCTTTTGTTTTTGATATTTTAGTGTGACCAAGTGTATACAAAAAAAATAAAAATTTAGAACGCGTCATGAACAACTTATTTTTTTAAAGAATAGTTTCAAAACAGCTGAGTTGACACAAAAAATGTAATGAATATGTAGTTCTTTATGGTTAAACTTTACTTTATAATGAAAAAGTATATTATTTATTTTGTTTCTTGATTCTTTATCCAACATCTATAAAATGTTTAGAAACAAAAAAAATGTAAAATGGTCATACTAATTCAAATAGAAATATAGTAAATGTCAAACAGCTGACAATGAAAATGAATCTTATTTGAAGTTCATTTTATGCTATCTTTCGCAAATGAATGTTATTCGTTAGAATCTCAAAATTAAGAAAGTTCATTCGAAGGAATAGAATCATTCTAACGAATAGACTATTCATGAGAATGTCAAAATAAGCATGATTATATTGTAAGCAGAGGCGGATCGTGAATTTGTGGGGCCCTGGGCTGAAACTATTTAGTGGCCTACCTAAGTACTCAACTAATAGCCATGTCAAAAAACTGTGTCTATAGTGATATATTATTATTATATATTCTTTATTGCGCAAAAAAAAAAAAAAAAAAATGTTACTTAAATCTACGCAAGCATTAGTTGTGCAAACGGCGACCTTATAGCTGTGGTAGCAATCTCTTCCAGGCAACCTTTGGGTGAGAGTGAAAACGAAATAGTGATATATATAAGAATTATAAAAAAACAATAAAAACATTTATTTATTTATTATGAATTAGTAAATGAAATTGACAGATTATGTGTATGACATGTTATATAAATTGTAATTTATAAATCTACCTTTCTGCATTTCTGTGCTGCAAACTCCTTAATTTGGTCATCACATTGCAAGTTTATCGAAAGAAGTGATAAATTATTTAATCGATGGTTCGACATTGTTGTCCTGTATTTATTTTCTACATAGGACATCTTGGACAAAGAGCGCTCTGCTTCACAGCTAGTAATTGGCAAAGTTAAAAAAATCTTTAAAATGGTATAGTAGTTAGGGAACACGTTAATAAGTTTATTTTCATACATGAGCTTAAAAATGTCACTGGAAGAGGTGTACGATTCTGGCTTAGATTGGGGTAAGTACGATTTTAATTGAATGCACTCATTCACTAAATGCTCGTCTACGTCTTCTGGATAATAATCAATAATATGACGCGCACTTTCCAAATCTATGTTTTCGATATTTTTGTTTTGTAAATCCATTAAATTTGTATTGATATATATATATGACACAACTGTTTTTTTGCTCATAATTACACCATCCTATCAAATTTCACCTAATTTGGTCCAGTAGTTTCGGATGATGATCTTGCGTTATTAGCGACAGGTAAATTCTTACCCACTATCAGCGAACAGATCGAATACGCCATTTCTAACGTTAGTAGATGGATTAGAAGTGCGGCCTGATGGTTAACCCGTCAAAACCAGAATTAGTCCTTTCTACAAATAAGAGGAAAATACCAAGCTTCAGAATACCTTCAATTGAAGGCACCCCACTGAAGATTTCAGATCATGCAAAGTATCTTGGTGTGATTCTAGATAGAAAATTAAACTGGAGTCTTAACACTAAGGAAAGAGCAAAAAAAAGAATGATCGCATTCTACTCCTGTAACAGAATCTTTGGGAAATCCTGGACACCTAGCCCAAAAATTATTAGGTGGATGTATTGGGCCATAATCAGACCAATACTAACCCCCCTATTATGGAAGACAACTCAACTATAGTTTAGTTGTAATTCTTAAAATTGGTATTATCGATCACAACCAGTTGACTGTCAAAGCACAACCAGTTGTCGATTAGCAGACAACTAACAAAATGGTCGACTTTTCAGTTGTCTCTTCGTATTATGTAAGTAAGTTAAGTTATGTAAGTGAGTTGAGTTGTGCTGGTTCGAAGCAGTTGTGTAGAACATTTTAATGAAAAAATCTGCATTCGGATAAAAAATATGGACACAAAACAGTAAGTTAAACAACAATTTTAATAAAAATAGAATGAAATGAGTGTATTTTAGTTTGAAAACTACATGGCCATCACAATTTGAACGACTTGTTGCTCTATGTAAGCTGAGCATTTAGCCATTTTCCACAAATGAGTTCCTCAATCACATCACTTTTGGCAACCTCCTTCGCTCATGAAACGAAGAGCAGTAGCAAGTTTAACAATTGGTGGAATCGCTGAGGATCGTTGGTTGTTTTAGGAAAACTATTTCGAATCAAAAAAATGCATACTTTAGGAATAGAAGTGTACATGAGTTTATTAAATATACGGATATTCTTTTTTATTTTGGCTACATTAAGGAAATTTTCATCTTCCAAGCCACCGAAAAACAAATCGAGAGAACTTTCCATCACACAATTTCTTATTCTTGGTTTTGTATGTATTTCATGTTGAGCAGCTGGTTTTGACAGCAAATCGACTCCTAAAAGACGGCAACGTATTTTTTCATTACAACTGATTTTAGTTGACTTGCATAATACGAAAAATTTGTTTGGTTGTCTAAGAGTTGAGTTGTGTTGATGACAACTCAACTAAGTTGAGTTGTAATCCATAATAGGGGCATAACTTATGGTAATTTGGTATGGTGGAATGCAACGGAAAAAAGGCACAAACCTCAAAACTGTGACAAAAGTACAGAGACTTGCGTGCATTGGAATTACGGCACGGGTACCATGAGATCCACACCAACAGCAGGGTTAGAGGCGATACTCAACTTGATACCCCTAGACCTTTTCGTACAAGAATCCGCAGCGTATAGCGCCTTAAGGCTAAGCCAGACTAATACCTGGAAAAACAGTGCAATAGGACATGCCCAAATTCTTCAGAAATATTTGGGTGATAGTATCATTACAGATTATACAACACCCGAACTTGACTTTTATAAACCATTCCAAACTGCCTTTCCAAGCAGAGAAGAATGGCTGAACAACCAACCCTACACCAGTGAATCAGCAATAGCAATCTATACTGATGGCTCCAAAATAGACACAGGTGTTGGTGCAGGCTTTTTCTCAGAACCTCTTGAGCTAAACAACTCACTTAGGCTCCCAGATCATAGTAGTGTCTTCCAAGCGGAGGTCCTGGCAGTGACAACAGCTGCTTGACAGGTATCAATGATGGCGATACCACGAGCATAATTACCGGACATAATTTACTAAAATATCATAAATTTAAAATGAAACTAAGTACAGATGACCTATGTAGAAGATATGGTGATGAATAGGTACATGAAGACACGTCGCACTTCTCTGTCATTGCCCGTCACTATGCCAGCAAAGAAGGAAATGGCTTGGTAGTTACTTTAGAAGATCTTTCTAATATTCAGGAATTCACATATTGAACTTCGTCAATGCCTCAAAATGGCTTGACGGATTAACAGAACACATAGGTTTTTATCAGAAAAGAATGATTACACTTACGGGTAACACAATGGATCTACATTGATCTAAGTGTGACGATAGTTACATCAATTGTCAGCCCAACAACCTAACCTAACCTAACCTAAGAGTAGAAAAAATACACCGATCAAAAACAAACGACGGGGAATCCCCGTTCCGTTCCATAGACGCGCACATACACTATTCGGCATCAAACTGAGCACGATTTTAGAGAGAGAGTAAGTTCGCGCAGCGCTTTTTCTAGGTAAAAGCGACGCGCGAATTTACTCTCTCTCTAAACTAGTGCCATCTAGCTTGCCGGGGACTATACATTAGTAGATTGATCTCATGGTTGCCATTGCCAACCTTATGGTAGGTTTTTTAATTTTAAATTTTTTTAATTCAAATTAACGCCTATTGTTTTCAACGGGGTCTGGGGGCCCCTTGTGACCTCGGGGCCCTGGGCTGCAGCCCATACAGCCCTTAGGTAGATCCGGCCCTGATTGTAAGGTATGTATATAAAGCTTAGAGTAGGTATTCATGCTTATTTTGACATTCTCATGAATAGTCTATTCGTTAGAATGATTCTATTCCTTCGAATGAACTTTCTTAATTTTGAGATTCGAACGAATAACATTCATTTGCGAAAGATAGCATAAAATGAACTTCAAAAAAGATTCATTTTCATTGTCAGCCGTTTGACATTTACTATATTTCTATTTGAATTAGTATAACCGTTTTACATTTTTTTTGTTTCTTAACATTTTATAGATGTTGGATAAAGAATCAAGAAACAAAATAAATAATACACTTTTTCATTATAAAGTTAAGTTTAACCATAAAGAACTACATTTTCATTAAATTTTTGGTGTCAACTCAGCTGTTTTGAAACTATTCTTGAAAAAATAAGTTGATCATGACGCGTTCTAAATTTTTATTTTTTTTTGGTATACGCTTGGTCACACTAACATATCGAAAACAAAAGAGAAGTGTTTGTGAAATGTCAAAACCAAAAAGTGAAATCTTTGTTTAGTTGTAATTGTTTTGTTTATTGTTTAAAAATTTAAATTTCTTTGATAAAACCATAAAATAATAAATAAAAAATAAAAATATGGCATTTGTGTTGTTTATAAGTGAAGATGGTGTTGAAGAAGTGCAGAGGAGAAGGATAGTGGATGCTTTCCGTATCAACGCGGGTGGTAAAAAAAACCCTTTGCTACCTCCGGATTTCCTTCTACTATTTTGATTAACTTTTCCTTTTGTTCGCGGTTTGTGCAGTTGGAATGCGACCTTTAAACATAAAACAACAGAAAAATTAATAAAAGTAATTTATTTTCCATGAAATAATTAAAAACATACATGTTTTGTTGCTTACTCGACAGAAAAATTCAAACGACACAAAAATGACATTTAATTCTATTCTTTCGAATGTCAAAATTGAATTAGCTTTCGCAAATGAATGAACTTTCTATGGATTGGGTGAACTTTCGATTTGTTCGATTAACATTCTAATCGCCGAGTCTCAAAATTAAGTTTCAACGAATTCGACTCACTTTCGAACGAAAGAGAATGTCAAAATAAGCACCAATATCGCTTTCAACAACATGAGGAGCACAAGGTTTGAGCATAAACATTCATATCATAGTGAAAAGGCATAACGAAATGAAATCGTTCGATTCACATTAACGCCATCAGTACTGCTTAATGCAAGCATTTGTAACAATATTTCTTTTCTCTTCGGGTTTTTCACCTTTAGATACTGGGAAACATCAGCTTGTCACAGTCATCATTTAGCGTGGTGTTAGTTGTTAGTGAATAAATATACATACATATAGCCTAACACTCTACTAAAAAACGAACAAATATGACAAACAAAGAAATAATAAATATTAATCTATTATCTGTAGCTACAAAAATAACTACAAGTCAAATAATACTAGCTATAAAAACAATAACGTTACGAGTAATTTCGAATACTTAATGAGAACGCCCATACAACCTGTGCTTAAGTGTAAGCTTTGAGTAACTTAAATCGAAAACATCATGGTTTATATTAGCCTCATGTTTCATACGTGTCAAAGGCTCATTGAGACCATAATTGGTACGGTGGAAGTCTATATGAAAAATTTCAGAGTTCCGAGAACTGTGGCTTCTAGCTTTAAAATGGATTTGTTCTAGAAGAACTGGTGAATCTATGGAACCAACCAAGAGCTGGTGTAAAAACATAACATCGCTGACTTTCCGGCGTTTTTCTAGAGAATTCATGTTTAAAAGAAGAAGGCGACTGCTGTATGGAGGAAGATGATTTGGGTCACTCCAATTAAGATGACTTAATGCGAAGCGTACATATTTACGTTGGACAGATTCGATTCGATCAATGTGTATTGAGTAAAGTGGCGACCATACAGAACTAGCATATTCTAATTGGGGACGAACAAAGGTGTTGTACAACGAAGATGTTATAAGACTACAAGAAAATTCCTTACTCCAACGCTTAATAAATCCAAGCATTGAGTTTGCTTTACTGACAATTTTCTCAATGTGGAGTGAAAAGTCTAGATTTTGCGAGAAGTGAACGCCCAGGTCGCATGTTGTTTCTACCTTACTTAGAATGGCTTGATTAATGTTGTAATTGTAACATATTGGGTTTTTTTTTTCTAAAGAAGGACATTGATTGGCACTTTGAAACATTTAGAAAAAGATTGTTATATGAGCACCATTCAGAAAACATATTTATGTCATTTTGAAGAGAAACACAATCGGATTGGCTTCTGATGATTTTAAATAATTTAATATCATCTGCGTAGATAAGAACCCTACATGATTTTACAATTGAAACAACATCATTGATTGATACTATGAAAAGAAGTGGACCAAGATGACTACCTTGTGGAACACCAGAGTCAGCATTAATTGGATCAGAAACGATTCCTCTAAAAAGAACTTGGTATGTCCTTCCCTTCAAATAAGACCTGATCCATTTAACGAATGCAGAAGGGAATCCAAGAGATGAAAGCTTATATAAAATTAGACTATGAGACAACTTGTCGAAGGCTTTACTGAAATCTGTATAAATGCAGTCAACTTGATGACCATCCTCGATAGTTTTATTTGTAAACGACGTGAATTCAACGAGATTAGTAACAGTAGATTTCTTTTTCATAAATCCATGTTGCTCGCTCGCAAGGAAAGGTTTGCAGCTGAAATAAAAACTCTTAAATATGATAGCTTCGAATAGTTTCGGTAAGCAAGAAAGTTTGGCTATTGGTCTATAATTAGAAATATCACCGCGATTTCTTTTTTTGTGAATAGGTATAATGAATGAATTTTTCCAAATTTTAGGGAAAACAGCTTGTTTTAGGGAGTTTTGAAATAAAAACGTTAGGGGTCTTGCCAGAGGTTTGCAACAATTTTTTAAAATATACGCCGGAATTCCATCAGGTCCACTGGACGTGTCGTGGTCTAAGCCCGAAAGATGGTCTAATACATCCTCAACTGTGATAACAATATCACTCATTGAGCTTTGAGAAAAGCTATTCAAATGAGTAAAATTACTCTCACAAGGTTCAAAATCATCATCACAAAACGAAAGTTTAAAGAAGGAAAAAAACATATTGCAAATAACAAGAGGGTTGTTGTTGGTATCATCCAAGTACTTCATAGTAGATGGATATCCGTCAGATTTTTTCTTGCTATTAACAAATTTCCAAAAAAGTTTGGGGTCAACAAGAAGTGAAGACCGCATTTTTAAAATATAACAATCATAGAGGATTCTGCATAATGATTGGAATTCTTCATATAACGATAAATAACTGTTGTAATCATCCAATTTATTAGATATTAGGTACTTTTTCCATGTTCTGTTTCTTAAGTTACGTAGACTACGAAGCTCATGGGTGTACCAGGGGGGTGTTGTTAGGGCCGAATGTCTCGATTTTTTTACAGGTACAGATGCAATGAAACATTCAAAGATACTTAAGTAGAAATTGGAAACCATCACATCAATGCTCCCAATCAAAAGTAAGTCAAAGTCAATGTTTGTAATTAGTTCATTGAGTAAAGGGAAGTTCGTTTTCTTGAAGTCAAATTCAAGAGAGCCACTATCAAAGTCATAATCAGTTGTGTGAGCATGGGAAATCAAAACAGAAAGTGGGGGATGGTAGCTATCAACTTTCGTCATGGGAATTGGATATAGTTCAACAACACAATTACAAGGGTTCGTAACGAATATCAGATCTAACTGTCGAGAAATACTATTTTTTATACAGCTCACTTGCTGTAAGTCACAAGATATCACATTGTCAACAAACGCTTCCTGCGGAGAAGAGACGTTGGTGGGTATTAAACATATTTCGTCATCAGAAAGAGTCCATTCTAGGTCAGGAAGATTAAAGTCTCCTGCAAGAAGAACATCGTCAAGAGGATCGCAAGTATCAGAAATATAGTTAATGGCATTTGAAGCAATATTATATATTTCCAATGGGCTTTTTGGAGGAATGTACATATTTATTATGTAAAGGAATTTATTTCCGATACATACTTTAACGCAAATAATATCAACTGAGTCAGTATTAGGGATTGGGAATATACAGCTATGAAAAACGCTTCGCACAGCAATGATAATTCCATCACCCACGGAAGCTAAGGGATCAGAATATCTATCTTTACGGTACACCACAAAATCGGTGGAAAATAGTTCATTATTTAGAAATGTTGAGTTCAGCCAAGTTTCTGTTAACAAAATTACATCGAAATCAGAGGCATGAGATGCTAAAAGAAATTTTTGAGTTTTCGACCGAAGTCCCCTCACATTTTGGTAGTAAAGGGACAGACGATCTAGTTTTTTGAAGGTTTTGGTACATTTTTTGCTTGCGAGGTCTTAGGTTTAAATTCTCTTACAATGACATTTTCAGGCCAGAGTTCAGAACACATTATCTTTTCATACAAACAAAATTCCGTTGTAAGTCTGAAGGACGCAAACGGACTACTTTCTTTATTAATCTTTTGACATTTAAGTTTTTTAACATCAATGTCGAAGTCTTTTAAATGGTCGATTATGTCTTTGATTGAAGTTTCCGGCTGAAGACGTGATACGTAGATTTCTTTCGGTTTAGGCAAAGCAGATAGGCGGTTTTTAATAATAGGAGGTTCGATGTTAACTATGGGAGCATTTGAAATGATAATAGATGGTTCGATGTTAATTATGGGGACATTTGAAACGATAATAGGAGGCTCATTATCAACTATGGGAGCATTTGAGATGGTTCTTGGACTATCAATAGAACTAGAAGCAGACGTAGATGGCAATTCATTCAGTAACTCAGATCTTGGTGATTTTATAGATGTAGGTTTCTTTTTGGATGGATTTTCTTTGAAAGGACTAACTGACCTCGAGCGTTTTTTGTTTTTTGGTTTTTTATTACCAGAAGAAGGGGCTGGTTTATTAATAAGCAATTGATCATCATTACTTTCAAAGGCAATAGCCGGCAAGGAAACAGAGTCATTATAATTCGTTATCTTACTATCGGTAGAGGTAGAAGCATCAGACCAATTGATTGGGTCTTCGTACAGTTGTAAATTTGCGACAGTTGACTGAAAGGTAGTAAAAAGACTATCAAAACTGTTGGATAGCTTTAGTATGTCAGCTTTATAAGCCGACATTTTGAAAGCTAATGAAGAGATGGAAATTTTTCTGCAGGTCTTACAAAACCAATAAACACCTTCGCACTTATTAACTTTCTCAATGGTCAAGATGGGAATTCCAACACACTTTACGTGGAAAAATTTACCGCAAGGACCAAAACATGGGAAAGTTTGCGCACCAATCTTGGTGTCGATACACTTTTCAGAAGAGCAATCCATTATAACAAAAGTGAAAAAAGAAGAGTTTAAAAACAAAATTAAAATTAGGATTTTTTAAATTAAAAATTAAGAAAAAAATTAGGGAATAAAAATGAGAAAAAAATTCCGCTATGTCTCACATACACGAGAAAACACGATATTAAGAAGCGTTATGGTTAAGAAGACACAAAAGAAAGATTAAACTATTACAGCCGTATCTATAAGATTTTCTTAAACTGCATCTTAGAGGTTATTTAGTTAAGCATACTTAAATATTTAATTTGGCTTTAAATGATGAAACTTCAATTCGTATCTATAATCGATTTTTCATTGGTACTTAACTAAGCAATTGTTGTGTCACGTAACGTAAAAGAATGTGAAAATCTAGTACAGAAAAAAAATAAATGCTGCTTCATTTTATACAACACAGCTGTTTTGTGACACCTTCTTTCAGTAAATGGTCGCGTTCGGGTTCGTATCCAAAGGTATCCGGATTTGTTGGTGTTGTTGTAATCCCATAGGAAAAAACAACTGATTAACGAAACAGCTGATGTCAAGCAGAAATCTAAAGCTATCCAAAAATTTTTGGTATACTAAACTATCCAAGGGGAATTTTGAAGAACAGCTGACATTTCAGCTGATTTATTTTTTTTTGTGTCAAGTACAGGGTTGGCCGAACTATAACTTTTTAACATTTGTTGCGTCTAGTACTAATTTACTAATTGAGAAAAGTAAAGTTTGTTGCATTAAAGATCTCATTCGGATCCTACTGCAAATCTTTTATTCTTTGAACTTCAGATTATTTCTTGATATAGGAGGTATTAAACTCAAATTCTTTTAGGATTTTCATAGAAATATGAAATGATCTTAACTCTTAAACATGACTTGTTATGGGATTATATGGACATATTTAGAGCTGAGTTTTCAGAAAAGAATTCTTTTAAGACTATAAGCTTATAATCTTATTGCAAGAAGAGAAAATAGTGTTGCTATAAGATTTAAGTAGATTTAAGTAGTTTTAAGCAGTAAAAGTGTTTACCTCTTAAAATAAAAATGTTATGAAACCCAGTTCAGTTTCATAACAAGATATTAATACTTAGGTATAACAATGGGATATAAGAGAGTTGTATGGGAGTTTTTTTTTGTCAGATTTCAAGAGTTTAGCTCTGGAGAGTATGTTAGTTGGGCTTATTCATTTTTAATAAGCGAAGTGAAAATGGCTGGTCAAAAAGCTACATAATTATTGGGCTGAAGGTGGATTTACTACACAATTAAAATAAAAAATGATCGTACTGGAGCTCTTTTCGACAAGTGTGCTGCGCTCCTTAAAAATAAACAGTTTCAATATAATTACCAGTTCTTGGTTTTTATTATTTTTAAAAAGTTTTTTTGGTAATATTTATATGAACGTACCTTGAAACGACAGCGTCTGCTCACCAAATGTGAACAAGCACTAAAAGAAATTGTAGCTTAACTCTGTCGGCTTAAAGCTCACCGCTCATTAAAATCTCAAAAAAAGAAAAAATAAACCTCGTTGGCGTGAGAAAATTTGTGGTTAAAAAATCTGCCCTTTTCAATTTACCTTTCCTCATTGCAGGATTTAATTATCAAAAATTTGAACTAAAAACTTAATAGAGACATTGTCAGTTGTATATATTTATAAGGGCTATACAATATTATATTCTTAAATATTTAATGAATTATTATGATAAAAAAATTCATAGGATTTGTAATCCATTATACATACATATGTATATCTAATATTAATTGTTTGTTTTGCGGATTAGCAAATGGTGTCTTGCTGCAACTAATATCTTTAAATCATGTGTTCATAAACCAAATCCTTTGATTATGCCAAAGAAAATTGTTTGTCTGCAAAAATAAACTTCCCATCTATCATGAATCATTCCTACAATTCCTCATCTTTATTGTAAATGAAACATTTTCAGTTTTTGTACAAACCTTCATAAGATCATAAATGTGCAAAATTGTTTGGTTTCCATTATTCTATTTTTTTTATGAATTAACTACGTATGTAGCAGACGTAACAAATTGTAGTAAATTAGGCATGTAGTTGAATCGGCCAACCCTGGACGATTCACGTCTTTTTTTGACTTTGACAGTAAATGGTACCTATCCGGTTTTTGTCGTTCGCCAACGTATCGGATACTAAAGTATCTTAGATACCCTATCGGACTACGAGGTGAACGCGACCAATAATTGGAAGACACATTTTTTTATTTGTGAAATAAAAAAAAAATGGCTAGCGAACACACATCCAAACCCGCCGCCACAAATAAAAGAAAAAGATCTGAAAATTGGGATGCCTCCTACAAGGAAAGTTTTTTATTTTAAAATTTGCAATAATACACTACAAAACAGAATTATTTTATGCATAGATTGGGCGTTTTCCTAAATGCAGTGTTGCAGCGCATCATGAATTTTGATGGTTTTTTTTTTCACTTGCTTCAATAAAATAACGTTATTAAATACGAATTCTAAATTTTAGAGTTTTTTTCTAATGAATTGTAAAAGTAAATTTCAGAGTGAAGAAAAACGTTGCAAGGGCATCAAAATCCACGATGCACTGCAACACTGCATTTAGGAAAACGCCTATTCTCTTCCAACAACGAGGAAGAAAGTGTCGATACAAACACTTCAAAGGCTAAGAGGGAAGCGTGGACGAAATTTTTTTGCGCGTACACATACTTTAATCAATACAAATTTTATGTTTCTTAAATCGTTGTACTTTATAGTTCTAATATAATATCACAACAAACAATACCTACAAACTCACAATTTGAAACTTCAAAATTTCAAAGATGACAATCGAGATGTCAAAATACATTTTAAAATGCCTTTAAGTGACCCTTAAACGCGGTTGATGGCGTTTAAGTTAAGAGGCCTTTAAGTAACGTTACTTAAATGTGAAAATTGATTATAGATACCGATTTCATACTTAAGAGCTGCTTAGAGGTATTTTAAAGTTAAGTAACCTTTAAGATTTGTTTATAGATTCGCCTGTTAATAATTAAATGGGAATTTCACATTTATATATTGTATGCAGGTAAGCGTGTTAGTGCTGGCATAATTTGATGTGTACCCTTTCTTTCAAAAGCGATCGCACCAAAAAAGGGTTAAAATCAATATTGCAGCTTTTGGTGTTGCATATGTGCGTAGAGTGCCCCTACTCATTGCAAGTAGATGTACTCTTTTCGGAACGAAACAACAAAGATTGAATGTGAGCAACATGGAACACGTTGGAAGTGAACTTTGTTGACAAACAGCTGTGTGTTTCGTGTATTTATTATTTTAGATATTTTGTATGGAGAATGCTAATTTCTATTTTCACATGCAAATAGTCGACGGATTCACATAATCTCTTTTGATGGTACTTCTAATTAATATTAGCTTTCAAATGGTATATTTTTTATTGTCGGGCGTTCAGTTTAAGTATATTAAAAAGGAACTACAAAAAAATTGTTAACGTATTAATATATAGATTTTTTATTATGATAGAAGGATCTATGACAATATGTGCGAAACAAAATATCGGCCAAATGCTCGCCACGGCTTCGGTGGCATACCTCTATCCGATGGTCCATATTTTCAATCAGCCCTATCACAAAATCCATTCGTAGAAAATCTCCGAAAGAAAGCTACGCTACGAATTACGAAAAATTTACATCAGAAAATCCGAATGGAATTCAAAAAGGCATTGCCTTATTAGTCGCTCTCATTCTCATTTTCGAAATCAGCTGTTTTGTGTCAAACATTGTCATTTGTGAAAATTATTGGAATACATTTTGAATTAATTTACAAATTATTAAATAATTCCTTTTTATACTTATCAACAAATTAAATATAAAGTGTTTTAAAATGGACGAATAGATTCCTTCAGGCTAAAGCGCAATCTGAAAATTCAGAGGAAAGTACTTCGAGATGCTTGAAATCTATTTGACTTAGATGACCTAACGTATGTGTATACTGATAATGATTTTAATTTAGTTTATGTTTTAAACAATTAAAAACTTGCAGATTTCAAAGAAATTTCCGACTCAATAAACAGGCATTCAAATATGTATTAGAGAAGCTGGAACATGAGTTTGACCCGGGGGTGTTTTCTTGTTCAATAACTTCGATTTGCCGGCTTGTAGCTGTAATGAGATTTTTGGCAAGAGGTGGATACCAACTTGGTGTTGGTAACGAATATGAGGTTGGCATGGCACAGTCCACATTTTCCTCAACACTCAAAAATGTGTTGAATATTTTGGAAAGAAGACTGTCCTGAGTGGATACAAATCCAGATGAGCGATGCGAAAAAAAATATTGCCAAAAGAGACTTCTGTATGAAGGCGAGTTTCCCAGGCGTCATTCATTATGTGTGTCGATGGAACACATATTAATATAATTGCTCCAGATGAGGAAAAAGGGTTGTATTACAATCGCAAAGGGAACTTTAGCATAAATGCCATGCTGGTAAAATAATTTGTTAACGTTAAACTTTATGGGCCTTATGTAGGTATGTAAATTTCGTTTAAGATTTGCGACAACAATTAAAAAATTAGATGCGTTGATGCACGCTATCCTGGAGCGAACCATGATTCCCACATATGGAACCTAAGCAACGCAAGACGATACTTCCAATCAAAATATCAAGAAGGCGAAAGGATTACTTGGATTTTAGGTTATAAGAGTTGCAGATATATATATATATATATATGGTTTACATTTAATTTGTGATTCATTAAGGTGATGCTGGTTATCCATTGGAACCTTGGATGATGATTCCATATGGGGTAGAGATACTTATTTCCGAACAGCTCCAGTAGTCGAACACTAATTAGTGAAATACGTTAAAATAACGTTATTTTTCTTGTCATGAGTAAAACAACGGTAGAAAATGAATATGTACTCTTTCCTTTATCCATCTATGCGACATCTCACTCATACACTTACTAATTCCTTTTCAAACAGCCGTCATTAACTTTCGTTAATTAATTTTCAAAGCATTACTTAAATAGATTTTCATTTAAATTTTTTGGGAAAAAATATATATTTTCATTTTTCTGTATCACAGTTAGTTAAAAAATTTAAAGATGAACGCGCGTGGATCTTTGAATCTATGTTTTTCCTTTTTTCAAAACGAACGCCGCAAATTCAATACCATCTTTATAAGAAATACGATTTCATCACTGGTCTTTGTCGTCTCTTTGAATACTTAAATTTTGTAAGTATTTATTTGAAGCGCATCGTTTTTTTTTAGGTTATATTACTTCGTAATAACTTTCGTTTGCTGCAGTCGTCTACCTTTATAACTATTACATTTCTTTGGACCAAAAGAATCTTAAAAATTATGGAACAACATTGCGATTTGTTTTGCTCACTGAATACAAAAAATGTTTTCAAATATATTTCAATAAATTTCAAAAGAAGAAAGTTTCTGAATAAATAAAAAAACTCATTAAATGGAAAAAGTACCCAAATCAATATTTAATTGGCTGGAACGTTGATTATGATGTTAAACTATATAATTATTTTAAAAGACACTTAGGTATGTACAATAAAAATTGAATAGTTAACACTTACTGGTTCAAACAAAATTAAAAATGTGGTTCTTATGGTAGCTAACATACTTACATTAATGGAATTTATTAAAAACATAATAACGATATTTTTTATTTCTCCTTTAAATTGTTTAATCGGCCTAGTTTTGTCGATTATAAACTTTCCGTTAAGAATCTTTGACTAAGAATATGATTCAAAGCTGATTAAGTATGAACTGGTTGCCTAGGTTAAATTAGTTTCGCTATCCGCCAACAATTTTATGTCTATTATAAATTTATAATGTTGCTCTCAATTTCGTTTCCAACTCAATTATTCGGTTAAGCATAGATATGTATAGAAATACAACCAACCAGCCCAATGCCAAAAAGCAAGTCTCAATTAAAATCATTCTAAAAGTATCAAAGTTCAACTATCTTATTGGGTTCGTTATTAAATCAATCAAGTAGGTTCAAATAAATCATTGATTCCATTAACTAAACATTTTTCTCAAAGTTTCTATTTCATAAAAAAAAATTCGTTGCGGATTATTATAATAAGTACAATTTGAACTATTTATTACATTCCTTAAAGTGGAATCATAAAAAAAAAACACAAAAATTACCTGAAAGTTGTATAATATTCAAATAAATATCTACTCTTTAAAGCGCAAAAAAAAATCGGAAAACTAACTTTAACACAAAAACACTGTACTTCAAAAAATAATTGAAAGTTGTTCATATGAGTATATTTTTTTTCGTGGATATAATCACCCTCTTCCAAAGTATCCCTGGTTAGCTCGATATCCGTTGTCAAACATCTATTTTTACATATCTTGAAAACTTTTTTTTTTTTTTCTTTCCTTTAATACTTATGACTTTCGCATTTAAAACTATGAGTTATTTTGCGATATTTATGTACATATTTTTGAGATAACTCATTTTACTCCTGATGCACATACCCCTATGTTGGTGGTGACTTTAATATGAACAAAATATTTAAGATGTTAGTTTTTTTTTTCAAATTTTGTTACTATGTTGTGCTCGAACTCGAGATTTTAATCAAAGTTGACATTACGATGATGAGAACACGAAAAAATTGGGTCTCGAAATATTCTGTAAGTCTGTACCTCTACCTACAGCCTTAACCGCTTAAGCAGTTCTTCGGTGATTCCCTAGAGGACAAATTGAAATTTGTATTAAGCTCCAAAACTAACGGTACCTCCAAAACTAACGATATTCAGCCATAATGCAAAATCTTATTTATCTTGAAAACGCCTCTAACGATGTAGTCATGGACTACATGATAAAGAATTTTTTTAACAATAAATGTTATTAACGGTACCAATTATAGCACTGTTTTTTTTTTTTTTTTAACTAGTGAAGGATTAGTTTTTGAAAATATTTCCTAAATGGACATATCCATTTTTTTTAGAACAATTTGAAAGAAATGTCTTATAAAGGGTGGTCCAGCGAAAACGCACGATATTAATTGTAAATTAAACAAAAAGTTTTCGGAGAATTATCTTAATACTACAATCGCCTATGGTCGAAATTCGACGATTAACCGCACATTTTCCCAGTAAAATACTTACTAAATGTAAGGAGGCTTAAATTGATTACACAAAAATAATCGCAAATGGAAATTAAACAATATCGCTTTCAACAACATGAGGAGCACAAGGTTTGAGCATAAGCATTCATATCATAGTGAAAAGGCATAAGGAAATGAAATCGTTCGATTCACATTACTCCGCTATGTCTCACATACACGAAAAAACACGATATTAAGAAGCGTTATGGTTAAGAAGACACAGAAGAAAGAGAACTATTAATAATTAAATGGGAATTTCACATTTATATATTGTATGCAGGTAAGCGTGTTAATGCTGGCATAATTTGATGTGTACCCTTTCTTTCAAAAGCGATCGCACCAAAAAAGGGTTAAAATCAATATTGTTTACCTGTTTTAACTTTTTTGCAGCTTTTTGTGTGCGTAGAGTGCCCCTACTCATTGCAAGTAGATGTACTCTGTTCGGAACGAAACAAAGATTGAATGTGAGCAACATGGAACACGTTGGAAGTGAACTTTGTTGACAAACAGCTGTGTGTTTCGTGTATTTATTATTTTAAACATTTTGTATGGAGAATGCATGATTTCTATTTTCACATGCAAATAGTCGACTGATTCACATAATCTCTTCTGATGGTACTTCTAATTAATATTAGCTTTCAAATGGTATATTTTTTATTGTCGGGCGTTCAGTTTAAGTATATTAAAAAGGAACTACAAAAAAATTGCTAACGTATTAATATATTGGCTCGGCATAAATCCTCGTATCAAACCCTCCTAGTGGGTGCCGGGTGGTAATGATCACCACAGAAATCTTGTGCGTTGTCAAAATGGGGATCAGCTAAGGTCAGGTCGCAATGTTGTAAGGTTCCTTTACTCCTCAATAGTTCAACCTCAACAATGCGATTTTACCATAGATACAGGTCCCTAATTTTCAGTGGTGGTGTGAGCGATTATTCATAATAATCCGTGCCGAAGAAATGGAAGGCTGGGGGGAAAACCAGTCACTAATGAGCTCATTCGAATGCCCTGGCCGGGTCCGTCTTAATACTTGCCTTACCCCGGTATATCGGCTCTGCCGGGGCTGACCTTTCTTTTCCGACCTACTCGTGGGACCAAAATTTTTAAAACTATAACAAATGAACAAACTAACGACAAATAGGGAAATCGCAACGGAAAACGAAGACGAACTCTTGGCCTCTAGCCAAGAGACATTGACAGGAAGCTCTCACGGCACAGAAACCTGTGCCGTTGAGATAACTTCCAAACCTTCAGGGAGCATAGCGAGTACCAGCCATAGTACTCCTGTGCTCCCTAAACCGAACAATACTGCCAAGCCATCGGGTAGCAATGCCAGCCGTAGCAATGCTAACCGTAATAAGAAGAAATCTTCTGGCGTTCTTCAAAAGAACCAGTTCCTGCATGCCTCTTTTATTCTTAACAAGATTGCCAAGAATGAGGCGGAAGGAACTTGTCACGAGAGGGACGCCGAGGATAAAATCAAGTACCAGAAGGTTATTGATGACTACAATAACCTTCTGACAAAAAAAGAAAAAGCCGTCAAGCGAGACAGGTCTCAGGAAGAGACTTTACCTTCCCAAAAGAAGAGTAAACTCGATGGCAATATAAAGAAGAGGAAAGCCACATCTCTCAGAGCGGCGCAACCGCCTACTCTAAGCGAGGTCATCAGGGATGACGCGTTTTCAAGGGACTTCCTTAGAGACAGCATTGCTAAGGTCAGCAATGACTGGGAGGGCTTGAAGCTCAAGCTTATCCCAGCTAAGGAGATCCCTAGACAACCAAAGGCCCGCATCTGGTTGCCCCTCATGGGCATCAAATCGAGCGGACTGGAGCTGATCCGGGGTCTTCAGAGGTTGATCCCGCTGGTCCCCATGCACGACTGGGTTGTCATCAAGGCGGAAGAACCGCAAAAGACCAGCACTCCATATCTTCTGAGGATCACGGAAGAAAGCAGAGGGGCTCTCGAGAAGGCTGACTACAAACTCCGTTTTGGCATTAGGCATGCTAAAATCAAAATCCTGCAAGATCATGGACCAGATACTGATAAAGTGGATGAGAGCGCTAAGATCAGCGCTGTTGTCGACGGTTCGGTTGTCTTTGGCGCCGCAGGACCCTCAACCAATTAAAACGCGCTCAAGGTCATTCAGATTAATCTGAAGCACTCTAAATGTGCCTCAGATAATCTAAGAGTTTTCCTCAGTAAGGTAAACATTGACATTGGCGTAATTCAAGAACCATAGGTTAATGGTCTCAATGTGAAAGGCCTCCAAGATAACCAATACGACCTGTTATACAAAATAGTAATCCCAGAACAAGGTAATCCCAGAACTTGTATCTTAGCTAAAAAACACTTAAAAGCTTTTTTGTGTCCCAATTTTAGCACTCCGGATTTGACAGTCGTCAGGACTACTGGTGACATCTGGCTACTGCGATCACAACCGGCAATCACCGCCCGAGGAGGTGAGGAAATTGATTGAAGCAGCTAATGAGCAAAAGACGAACCTCCTGATTGGATGCGATGCGAACGCACGGCATTCTCTCTGGAGTATTTCCGAAATCAACGAACGAGGTGAGTCTATTTTTGATTTTATTATTGATAATAACCTAATTGTTTGTAACAGAGGTGACTCACCCACCTTCGTTTTTCTAAGCTCGGAAAACTACGACGGGTGGGAAGATGTACTTAATATCAATGTTACAAACAACTGTAATTTGGTGGTGGAAAACTGGAGAGTTTCCTCCTTAAATTCCTTCTCGGATCATAAATGGATCCTTTTCAACATGTTTCAAGGTAGAAACCCCCCCTCCATATAGAAATCCCAAAAGAACTGACTGGAAGAAATTCAGTCAGATCGCTAAATCCAAGCTAGGCAATTTACCATTAATTAGTGTAGAGTCTGTGGAAGTTCTTGAATCTAAGGTAAAGACTTTCGAGGCAGCGATTAACACTAACTTTAAGGTCTCCTGCCCAGTTAAATATAGCCGCAAAAAATTCCCTCCTTGGTGGAATGAAGATCTTTCTGCACTTAGAAAAATTACCAGAAAGATCTTCAACATATGTCAGAAGGAGAAATTCTTTCAACCATATAAAGACTGTCTAAAAGTGTACAAGCGAGCCATAGCAGCATCTAAGAAGCTTGGCTGGAGAGAATACTGTCACTCAATAGAAAATATTAAGGATTCTGCCAGACTAAGTTCTGTCAAAGGAACATTGCAGCCCTTCATTTCTGAGCAAATGTGACGGTATCTGGACAGCCTCTCCAGCTGAGTCCTTGGAACTGCTGATGACAACTTATTTTGCGGGTTGTGAGAATAGCTACCCCGAAACGCTTAGCACTACAAATACCATTATAGCTCATAAGTAGCAAATCAATTCTGTTATAATAGGAGATAGTATTTCATGTGCGATTAATACTTTCTCTCCTTACAAATCACCTGGCCCTGATGGCATAATCCCAATTATGCTGCAGAAACTGCAAGACTTGGCAGTACCATGGCTAGAAATGATCTTCAAAGGTTGTCTCTATCTCAGTCATGTACCCGAGTCATGGAGACATGTAAGAGTGGTCTTTATTCCGAAGGTCAGCAAACGAGGTCATGAATCCGCGAAGGACTTTAAGCCAATTAGTCTGACATCTTTTGTACTAAAGACACTAGAGCGCATCCTTGATACTCACATCAGAGTTTTACTAGAGGGTCGTCCTCTTAATGAATCGCAATATGCATACCTAAAAGGCAAGTCTACGGAGACTGCCCTGCATGAAGTAGTGCGTACAATAGAGAAGACAATTCACTACAAAGAATATACCCTAGCAACCTTCCTAGACGTGGAGGGTGCTTTTAATAACGTCCTAACTGAATCCATTCGCGAATCACTTGCTCACTTTGGTGTAGAAAGCTTCATATCTAAATGGATTCTCTCTATGCTCAGTGACAGAAGGATTCAAGCAACGTTAGGAAACACAATTTCTACTAAGCATGTTAGTAGGGGAACTCCCCAGGGTGGTGTTCTCTCCCCTCTTCTATGGCTCTTAGTCATGGACAAAATTCTCGTCAAGCTCAGAAGTAGTGGTGTGAAAACTGTAGCGTATGCTGACGATTTGGTTTTATTGGTATTAGGTAAGTTTACCACAGTGATTAGTGAAATCACTGAATTGGCTCTGAAAAGAGTTAGCAACTGGGCGTCTAGTAGTGGACTCGGAGTTAATCAGAGTAAGACGGAACTGATGCTCTTTACTACCAGGACTAAAATACCTACATTAACCCTACCTCGACTTAACGGTCAAACTCTTTCCTTATCTTCCAAAGCTAAATACCTTGGAGTTATTCTCGACCCCAAATTGAATTGGAAGGTAAATATTGAAGAACGGGTTAAGAAAGCCTGTATAGCTTTCTATGCCTGCAGAAAGACTTTTGGTAAGAAGTGGGGCCTCCAGTCGAAGATGATTTTGTGGACGTACACTACAGTGGTACGGCCGATTTTGTCTTACGGATCGATTGTTTGGTGGTCTGCACTTAGCAAGCAATATAACGTCGAAAAACTTAAAAGGGTTCAAAGAACGGCTAGCGTCGGCACTACGGGAGCTCTCAGATCATGCCCAACAGATGGCCTGAGCGTTATCCTGAACCTTTTACCACTCGACCTTCATATTAAATACCTAGCGGCATGCAGTGCTGTAAGACTTAAATAATCTAACTGTTGGTTCTCCAAACCCTATGGTCATGGAAACAAAACAAAATTGATTCCTTCGGATATTTTCTTATCGAACACCGACTACTACTGAAAAATGATGTTGTCACAAAGGATTTCGATTCGATAATCTTCACTGATGGATCTAAGATGGAGTGCGGTGTTGGTTCGGGAATTTTTTCCGAGTCCTTTAACATCTCCAAGTCCTTCAGACTACCAGACTTTGCGAGTGTATTTTAAGCTGAAATACTACCAATCAAGGAGGCATGCAAGTTGCTCCAATCTAAACAAAACCAATTCAGAAATATAGCTGTCTGCTCAGATAGCCAGGCGGCCATTAAAGCCATTAAATCAGCTACATCTACCTTAGCACTTGTCCAGCAATGTCGGGACGAACTGGCGAGTCTGAACATTGACCTCCAGGTCACTCTCATTTGGGTTCCAGGTCACAGTGACATAGAGGGTAATGAACAGGCTGACGCTTTAGCTCGGCAAGGCTCGGCCTTACATAGCTCACTAGCGGAAAACGTAAATATTCCTCTTGGTGCTATGAAGAGAAAAATCTTCTCGATTTTTCTCAATGAATCGAACCGTAGGTGAATCAGTCTCACAAACTGTGTCATATCAGGAAAGATATGGCCTACTTACAACAACTCACGTTCCAACGATCTAATATGCAGACCCAGGCGCGACATAGCCAGGATCACAGCAATATGCACCGGGCACTGGCCCATAGGTGAACATGCAATAAAGCTAGGCATCCCCTACAACCCACACTGCCGTAGTTGTGGAGATCCACAAGAAAAAGAAACTGTGGTTCATTTTCTTTGCGATTGCCCCGCCTTAGCAAATTACAGGATGACTTCCTTAGGGAAAGCCTTCCTCGATGACCCCAGCGAACTTTCGGAGAAGAAAATCAGAGATCTGATTATCTTTCTGAATGCGACAAAATGGTTTTAGCAATGCTCCGCTAAAGTATATAAAAGCCATATTCTTCCGTACTAAATCCTTATTAGGTTGACACGAGTTAATGGTATCAACACGGCGCACCCCAGCGCTAATTGAGTCGCGGGCCCAGGGCTGGCGACTACCATCTCTACCTACCTACCTGCCTATTAATATTTAGATTTTTTATTATGATAGAAGGATCTATGACAATATGTGTGAAGCAAAATATCGGTCAAATGCTCGCCACGGCTTCGGTGGCATACCTCTATCCGAGGGTCCATATTTTCAATCAGAGCTATCACAAAATCCATTCGTAGAAAATCTCCGAACGAAAGCTACGCTACGAATTACGAAAAATGTACATCAGGAAATCCTAATGTAATTCAAAAAGGCATTGCCTTATTAGTCGCTCTCATTCTCATTTTCGAAATCAGCTGTTTTGTGTCAAACATTGTCATTTGTGAAAATTATTGGAATACATTTTGAATTAATTTACAAATTATTAAATAATTCCTTTTATACTTATCAACAAATTAAATATAAAGTGTTTTAAAATGAATTCAATCGCCTTCTCAATCTTTGCTGGACGAATAGATTCCTTCAGGCTAAAGCGCAATCTGAAAATTCAGAGGAAAGTACTTCGAGATGCTTGTAATCTATTTGACTTAGATGACCTAACGTACATATGTGTATACTGATAGTGATTTTAATTTAGTTTATGTTTTAAACAATTAAAAACTTACAGATTTCAAAGAAATTTCCGACTCAATAAACCGGCATTCAAATATGTATTAGAGGAGCCGGAACATGAGTTTGACCCGGGGGTGTTTTCTTGTTCAATAACTTCGATTTGCCGGCTTGTAGCTGTAATGAGATTTTTGGCAAGAGGTGGATACCAACTTGGTGTTGGTAACGAATATGAGGTTGGCATGGCACAGTCCACATTTTCCTCAACACTCAAAAATGTGTTGAATATTTTAGAAAGAAGACTGTCCTGAGTGGATACAAATCCAGATGAGCAGATGCGGAAAAAAATATTTCCAAAAGAGACTTCTGTATGAAGGCGAGTTTCCCAGGCGTCATTCATTATGTGTGTCGATGGAACACATATTAATATAATTGCTCCAGATGAGGAAAAAGGGTTGTATTACAATCGCAAAGGGAACTTAAGCATAAATGCCATGCTGGTAAAATAATTTGTCAACGTTAAACTTTATGGGCCTTATGTAGGTATGTAAATTTCGTTTAAGATTTGCGACAACAACTTAAAAATTAGATGCGTTGATGCACGCTATCCTGGAGCGAACCATGATTCCCACATATGGAACCTAAGCAACGCAAGACGATACTTCCAATCAAATATCAAGAAGGCGAAAGGAATACTTGGATTTTAGGTTATAAGAGTGGCAGATATATATATATATACATATATATGGTTTACATTTAATTTGTGATTCATTAAGGTGATGCTGGTTATCCATTGGAACCTTGGATGATGACTCCATATGGGGTAGAGATACCTATTTCCGAACAGCTCCAGTAGTCGAACACTAATTAGTGAAATACGTTAAAATAACGTTTTTCTTGTCATGAGTAAAACAACGGTAGAAAATGAATATGTACTCTTTCCTTTATCCATCTATGCGACATCTCACTAATACACTTACTAATTCCTTTTCAAACAGCCGTCAGTTCCTGCAAGTATCTGATGAGTGACGACGCGCATGTGTAACCAAAAAAATTGCTAGTGAAATTGGTCAGTGGAAATAGTGTTTATTTGTGCTAAAACATCATATAAGTTGATTTAAATAGTTTTATATATTGATAAAGACATAAAGAAGCAGTTTTTCCAAAATTTAGTCCGAAATTTGTTTTATTTCCTTACTGTTGTGAACTGTTAAAGGAAACCAAATTTCACGAGTTTCCTTTCCCGAACACTACTGTTCGGAAATAGGCAACTGGTTAAAATACATTCTTTATCATTTTAAGAGTAATTTTTAATATAAACTGTATTCTTTTTCATATTTTATATACAAAAATGCATAATGATTGAATGTTCCAGTAACCGAACACCACATTCCTAAGTGTTCGGGTAAAGGAATCAACAGTTTTTTTTTGGATCCGTTGTCCGAACATTCTCATATTACTTCTCAATCATAATTTATCTCACAGATTCACACCTATATGTTTGTGAATTTGTCTCCATGTTGTATATATTTATTTGAATTTTAGTAAAGAAAAAGTTTTTGATTTTGTTAAAACAATTTTAAATATTTTATTTTTAAATTTTACAACATTTGATTAATAAATATACAAAAGCGACGCGTTTCGGAAGTATACTCCATCATCGGGCTTTTTTTACAAGTTTATTCGTTAAGCGTCTTGTTGTGTTGCTTGCTGTCATTAAGTTTTGTTGTGGTTATATTTGTCCTTTTTTTGCATTATAATTAATTGCAGTGTCGAATAATGTGTTTGCTTTTATTGTCAGCTTATCGTTCATTATCTTGTCTTGTTCTGTTTTACAAGCTTTGTAAATTTCATACTCTTCCAATGCATCGAGCTTTGTTCCTTTCTTGCAGAAGTGCATTGGTTTTAAGTTCTTGTCAAAGTTTGTATAATTGCGGTTCTTGTCTATTAAGTGTAAAGCGTATGTGGATTTTGTGTTTTGTTTTGGTTTGTGTTCGGAGAATCTTTCATAAAAAGTTCTCCCTGTCTGTCCTATGTAGAATTTGTCGCAGTCGTCGCAATTTATTTTGCAGACGCCAGAGCCATTTTTTGTGTCTTTTATTGTTTTTGGTTTTAATATTTTTTGTATATTATTGTTAGTTTTGAATGAGATGTTAATATTAATCTTTTTGAATTCGTTTTTTAAAATTTGTGGTAATAGGTTTGTGTATTCAATGGCTATGTATTTATTATTGTTAGGTGGGTTATTGTGAATATAGTCGTTTTTGTTTTTGTCTTTTATTTTCTTTAACTTTTTGTTGATTAGTTCGTCTATCATATCTGTTGTGTATCCGTTCGCTATTGCTATGTGTTTTATTGTGTTGACTTCTTCTTCATAATCTTTTTTGGACATTGGAACTTTTAATAACCTATTTATAAATGCATTATCAGCTGCAGATTTTTGTGTGAAAGGGTGGTGGGAATCGTTGTGTATTGTGATGTCTGTTGTTCTTGGTTTTCTATATATTTTGAATTGGAGTTTGTTGTTGTTTTTAGTTATGTTTAAGTCTAAGTAGTTTATTGAGTTGTTTTGTTCGGTTTCATATGTAAACTTTATTTTTTCTTTAATGTTGTTGATATATTTGTTCATGATGTCTATTTGTCTGTTTGTGCCGTTGAATATGATGAAAGTGTCATCTACATACCTTGCGTAAAAGATTATGTTTTTTTGTTGTTGGTTTTGTTTAGATAGTATGTATGTGTTTTCAAAGTGGTTGAGGTATATGTCTGCAAGTAGGCCGCTGAGTGGGGATTCAATGGCGAGTCCTTCGTCTTGTATGTAAAATTGGTTGTTGAATGTGAAATAATTTTGTTTAAGTGTTATTTGTAATAAAGTTATAATTTCTTCTATTTTTTGTTTGTTTATTTTGGCTGTTTGCGTTAAGTTATTTTTCAATATTGTGATTGTTTCATTGACTGGGATATTTGTGTACATGTTGGTGACGTCAAAGGAAATTAATTTGTATTGAGGTAATATGTTTATGTCTTTAATTTTGTCTATGAGTTCTATGTTGTTTTTTATACTTTTATTATTTTTTAATGTTATATTTGTCGTTATAAGTTTTTGTAATTCTTGGGCTATCTTGTAACATGGTGCGGTCTTATAATTTATTAGAGGTCGAATTGGTGTTTCGTTTTTGTGGATCTTAGGTAGTCCGGTAAATTGTGGGGCTTGTGCGTTTGGTTGTTTGAGTTTGTGTTTTTTGTGGTTGGGGAAAAGGTTATTGCACTTGTTTATTCATCATCATCATCATCGGCTCGACAACCGGGTTCTGGTCCTGGCCTCTTTCAACAAGTCTCTCCACCTATCCCGGTCTCTAGCCGACGCCATCCAGTTGCGCACCCCAAGGCTTCGGGCGTCCTGGTCTACGCCATCTCTCCAGCGCAAGCATGGTCTCCCACGCTGTCGTCTACCATAGAATGTACCACAAAGAACTTTCCGAGCAGGTTCCTCTTCGCTCATGCGAGCTAGGTGCCCTGCCCACCGGAGTCTACCGAGCTTAATTTTTGTCACGATATCTGCTTCAAGGTAGATTGCGTACAGTTCATGATTGTACCGTCTCCGGAATCGTCCTTCCTCACATACGGGGCCAACAATTCTACTTAAGACTTTTCTCTCGAACGCAGCTAAGAGGTCGGAGTGCCTTTTGCTAAGCACCCAAGTCTCGGATCCATATGTGAGTACTGGCAGGACCATGGTCCTGTACAGCAGTAGTTTTGAAGTTATGGTGAGATTTCTGGATTTGAAGAGCTTTGACAGACTATAGTAGGCTCTGTTGGATTTGAGAAGCCGCCCGCGTATTTCTTCTTCTATATTGTTATCGGCTGCTACTATTGACCCAAGGTATTTAAAGGATTGCACCACTTCAAATTCGTGCTCCGCAACCTTGATTGTTTGACCAACTGTTCCTCTCGCATTCGACGCCACCATGTACTTTGTTTTACCTTCACTAATGTGCAGCCCCAGATTTTGTGCCGCCTGCTCGATCTGGATGAAGGAATCGTGTACAGCTTGTTCGGTTCTTCCGATGATGTCGATGTCGTCTGCGTAAGCCAGTAACTGGCTGGACCTGTTGACGATGGTTTGTTGATTTGCCTGGAATGAAACCACACTGATATTGTCCGATAACGGTTTTAGCGTATGGGGTTATCCGGTCTTGTAGGATAGAGGAGAGTATCTTATAGGCGGTACTCAACAACGTGATACCTCTATAATTGCTGCACAGGGCATATTAAACCTTTTCGCCAGTCTTCTGGCATTTCTTCCTGCTCCCATACGTGTACTATAATATCATGAATTGCTTGACGTAAGGCTGGCCCGCCGTGATGGAATAATTCGGCTGGTATGCCATCGGCTCCCGGGGCTTTGTTCTGTTTAAGCCGGCCTATAGACTTCTCAACCTCTTCTATGCTTGGTGGCGGCAACATAGAGTATTCTTCTTGAAGTAGTGGAGCCTCCACTTCTGCAGTGAGCTGACCATTTAGCAATTCATTAAAGTACACTTCCCATCGCTCCAGTATGCTTTCAGGATCGGTGATCAGATTTCCCTCTCCGTCCTTGCAGTATGTGCAGCGTGGTGTGTACTGCGTCATGTTTCGGACGGATTGGTAGAACTTCCGCGCCTGGTGCGGACCTCGCTCTCGGCTATTTTCAATTTCACAGATTAGGTTCTTCTCCCAGGCTGATTTTTTTTGTCTGTGTAGCCGTTTTTCTATTCTTCTGAGCTCTTTATATTCCTCTTCGCGTGCCCGCGTTCTATGAGATTGTTGCATTGCTCGGTACGCAACATTCTTACGTTCAGTCGCTAGCTTGCATTCATCATCAAACCAGTCGTTCCGATTTTTACGACTGCTGCCTAAGATGGAGTTGGCAGTACTAATGACAATATTCTTAAGGCGTGTCCACTTCTCATTTACGCCCAGCATACTGGCTCCAGGACTTACTCTCCCTAAATCAAGTGATTCTAGGGCGAGTCCTAACGCATTACCAAAGGTGTTACTGGTGTTTTCATTGCGCAGGGCAGCCGTGTTGATTCGAACCTGATCGGCGGATGCAATGCGTCTTCGCAAGGCAATCCGCCCTCGGAAAACCATACCAACAAGATAGTGATCCGAGTCGATATTGGCACCTCGGTACGTTCGTACCGTCATCAAGTTCGAGTAGTGGCGACGGTCTATCAACACGTGGTCTATTTGGTTACGAGTGACTCCATCAGGTGATACCCAGGTGGCTTTGTAGATATCTTTACGCGGGAACCTGGTACTCGCAACGACCATGTTTTTCGATGCTGCCAATTCTAAGACTCGAAGTCCATTGTCATTAGTGTTCTCATGCAAACTATGGGTGCCTGCGTAATGCCTGAATACCGGCTCCCGACCTATTTTTGCGTTCAAATCCCCAAGGATGATTTTAACATCATACCTTGGACAGGCATTGAGGGCCCTCTCGACTTGTTCGTAGTAAGTCTCTTTTTCTTCGTCTGAGGACTCCTCCGTAGGTCCGTGAACGTTAATGAGGCTGATGTTCGTAAATTTGCCTCGCACGCGAAGGGTGCATAGCCTTTCGCTTATAGCGTTAAAGCCGATGATAGTAGACTTCATTTTTTCGCTGACTAGGAAGCCTACCCCGAGCACATGGTGTTTTGTATGACAGCTGTAGTATATGTCATATTCTTTCTTCTGTAAAACACCATTCCCTGTCCATCTGATTTCTTGAAGAGCTGTTATGTCAGCTTTATACTTTGACAGGGCATCGGCTAGCTGCTGAGCAGCTCGAGCTCTATAGAGCGATCGTACGTTCCATAAGAAAATTCGTAAATCGTTTTTCCTTTTTCTTTGCGTGGGTTGTCGTCGTGAGATCAGTCCGTTTCCGAGGCTTGTTGTCGGTCTCGTAATTCTTTTAGTTTTACGGGACAGGGAATTAACCTGTCGCCAACCTGAGGAACCAGCCTGATCATATTAGCCAAACCTTTTTTAAAAGGCTTGTTTCTAGCGGCCGCCGCGGAGAGGCTATGATCACACTTCCACCAGTCCCGAATAGTTACGGCACGTGCATGTTTTCGTATGCTACATGTTGTTCCCCCTATTCGTCTGATGGCTGACCGCTACTTCGTTCTTTTACGTTTAATAATTTAACATCACGCAGACAATTTTTCGTTTATGCTGTTAGACTGTGGAACCATATTCCCAGTCATCTGAAAACTGGAATCGAGAACAGAACATTTCATAGACTTTCCTTTGAATATTTTTCTAATACGAGTATGAACTGAATATGCTTACTTTCTTCTTTAATCTGTTGGTGCGTCCTTGTTTCTTTGTTTCTTTTGATTTTCCTTTCTTTTGTTTTCATTTCATTTTCATTTCATTTTATTAACAAGTTATAGTTTCACATTGAGATTAAATCTCATAGTTTGTGAATGCCTTACAAAATAATTTACAAACGTGATTTCGAGTGATTAACATTAAATATGAGAATTGAGAAGGCGTAAATGACAGCTTTCAATGTTAGATTTGAACAAAAAAGAAAAATCTAATCTTAATCTAATAAAACTAATTTATATAAACTAAATACATTTTATTAAATATTAATATATTATTATATATCACTGGCCAAGTGATTGAAAAGAAGGGTTTTGAATTCGTTTGGGTTTTTGATTCTCCTAAGTGTGACGGGTAATGAGTTCCATAAAAGGGTGGCATGAACAAAAAATGTGCGCTCAGATTGCATGCAAAGAAACCTAGGCTGGATTAAAGTAAATGTTCGTTGCGAGCTGACGAAATTAAGCCTACTGTACAAATACTCCGGTTGTTTAGTCTGCATAATACCATGCAATAGATTAATACCTCTGAACTTAATGAGGTTATCGAAGCTTAGGCCCATGATTTGCAAAGAGTAACTTGAAATGTGATCAAAACGGCGTTTTTTAAAAATATATCTTGCTAAGTTATTGTAAATGACATTTAGTTTACGCCTGGTATTGTAATCAACATAGCAAAAGACCTCACAACTATATAACAAAACAGGTAATAAAAGAGATTTTACGAGTAGCATTTTCGTATTAGTAGGTAATGAACTTTGAGTGGACCATAGTAATCGTAGGCCATTGTAAACTTTACCAATTGTAACTGCAGCATTATCTGACCAAGTGAGAGTATCATTGAAGATTATACCTAAATTTCGAGCCTTAGCAACGTATTCGATAGAACTTTGACCTAACTTTATTGGTGGAAATGAGGAAGTATCTAATGGACGCTTGTAAATACAAATAGTCTTTGATTTCTCCGGATTTAGCGATAAATTGTGTTTGAGTGCCCATTGTTGAATTATTTTTAAGTCATCGTTCACCTTGCCAATAGCACTGTTAATCATATGCAGTTGTGAACTGAGGTATAATTGAACGTCGTCAGCAAACATATGGACAGTACAATGTTTTGTTATTTGAGGAATTTCGTTTACATACATTGAAAAAAGTAGAGGACCGAGAATGGAGCCCTGTGGAACACCTGCAAGCACACTAAGGAATGAAGAAGTATCACTTCCAACAGCTACACATTGCTGACGACCATATAAGTACGAGGCCAAGAGTTGGACTGCTAAAGAAGAAAATCGAAATGAGTACATCAACTTATTGCAGAGAGTAGAATGGTTAACCGTATCGAACGCTTTTGAGAAGTCTAACAACGTTAGGAATGTAGGTCGGTTTGCGTCTAGTTCTTGGCGAATATCGTCGACAACAAGTAAGAGGGCAGTTTTGCAACTCCTTCCAGTACGAAAACCGGATTGAGCGGGGCTTAAAAGATTATTACTAATCAAATGCATTTGCATCTGCTTTAAAATGCTCTTTTCGAATACTTTTGATAGAAACGGTAGTATTGCAATTGGCCTAAACTCAGGATTACTCTGGTTTTTAGACTTGGGTATAGGAATAATTTTAGCCGTTTTCCAGGAGGCCGGGTATTCACAAGTGGTTAGTATCTGATTGAAAATATAAGTTATGTATTTCAGAAGTATTGGAAGGAGTAACTTTAAGAATTTGGGATTTATTTCATCCAAGCCTATTGCGTTCGATTTAACCGACAGGAAAGCTTCAACAACGTCTTCATCGGTTAATCGAGTAAAGTCAAAATTCGATACGCTGTCGTTAGCTTCAATAGAGTGTTCATTAGAGTGTTGTTGGTCATGAATTATTGACTGCGCAGCAAGTGACACAAACTGTGAGTTGAGAGCGTTGCAATCTACGTTTACATTTACATTCGACCGCTGTTTAGCAAGGCCCAGATTGCGTAGCTTTTGCCAGAGAGCTTTTCCAGTCTGTGCTTCAGGATTAAGAAAGTTTTCATAGTAGAGTCTCTTTGCAGCCCTTATGCGAACGACAACCAAATTACGAAGATTTTTATAAGAGTTAAAAAATACATGAAGCTTGTGTCGTTTCCAACGAGCATATGCAATATTACGATTTTGTATTAAATCTAATAATTCTCTACAAAACCAAGGTGGTGGTGTATTTGTGTTTGAGTGCCCATTGTTGAATTATTTTTAAGTCATCGTTCACCTTGCCAATAGCACTGTTAATCATATGCAGTTGTGAACTGAGGTATAATTGAACGTCGTCAGCAAACATATGGACAGTACAATGTTTTGTTATTTGAGGAATTTCGTTTACATACATTGAAAAAAGTAGAGGACCGAGAATGGAGCCCTGTGGAACACCTGCAAGCACACTAAGGAATGAAGAAGTATCACTTCCAACAGCTACACATTGCTGACGACCATATAAGTACGAGGCCAAGAGTTGGACTGCTAAAGAAGAAAATCGAAATGAGTACATCAACTTATTGCAGAGAGTAGAATGGTTAACCGTATCGAACGCTTTTGAGAAGTCTAACAACGTTAGGAATGTAGGTCGGTTTGCGTCTAGTTCTTGGCGAATATCGTCGACAACAAGTAAGAGGGCAGTTTTACAACTCCTTCCAGTACGAAAACCGGATTGAGCGGGGCTTAAAAGATTATTACTAATCAAATGCATTTGCATCTGCTTTAAAATGCTCTTTTCGAATACTTTTGATAGAAACGGTAGTATTGCAATTGGCCTAAACTTAGGATTACTCTGGTTTTTAGACTTGGGTATAGGAATAATTTTAGCCGTTTTCCAGGAGGCCGGGTATTCACAAGTGGTTAGTATCTGATTGAAAATATAAGTTATGTATTTCAGAAGTATTGGAAGGAGTAACTTTAAGAATTTGGGATTTATTTCATCCAAGCCTATTGCGTTCGATTTAACCGACAGGAAAGCTTCAACAACGTCTTCATCGGTTAATCGAGTAAAGTCAAAATTCGATACGCTGTCGTTAGCTTCAATAGAGTGTTCATTAGAGTGTTGTTGGTCATGAATTATTGACTGCGCAGCAAGTGACACAAACTGTGAGTTGAGAGCGTTGCAATCTACGTTTACATTTACATTCGACCGCTGTTTAGCAAGGCCCAGATTGCGTAGCTTTTGCCAGAGAGCTTTTCCAGTCTGTGCTTCAGGATTAAGAAAGTTTTCATAGTAGAGTCTCTTTGCAGCCCTTATGCGAACGACAACCAAATTACGAAGATTTTTATAAGAGTTAAAAAATACATGAAGCTTGTGTCGTTTCCAACGAGCATATGCAATATTACGATTTTGTATTAAATCTAATAATTCTCTACAAAACCAAGGTGGTGGTGTATAAAGGGTTTTTATATCGAAGTGGAACATGCTGATCAAAAAGTATTTTAATATTATGTTCGAGAAACGAAACCTGTTGATTTACTGATGTCATGAGGTAAATATTATCCCAAGGAATTTGGATGACGTCAGACTGTAGACTATAGTAGTCTATATTTTTAAAATCCCTGTAAATAATAACGTTTTCAGCTATATCTGTTTGAATGTCGTAAGTTAGGTAGATTAAATCATGTTTAGAGAAACACGCTGCAGAAAGTTGACTGTAAAACAAAGTTCTACTTATATTGTTAACAAAAAACACATCTAAAAGAGTAGCTGTATCATGTGCAAAATGTGTGGGAGTGGAAACGTTAGGAGAAGTGAGATCGATGCTTTTGAATCTATTTATTAACTGAGCAGAAGCAGGAACGTTAAGTAGGTTGCAATTTAAGTCACCGCAAATAATAATATTAGTGGTAGAGCAGGATATCCCTTCTAAGATATGAAAAATAGGAGAAATGTCTATATTCTTATTTGGTCTGTAGATCGTTCCAATCAACAAACGTTCTAAACCAATCGAAACATTAATAAACAAAAATTCTAAAGTGTTATTTGCATTTGATTTGCTTATAACTTTGGCTCGTAGTCCATTGCGCACATAAATAGCTACACCCCGCCTATCCGACCTATTCGATCACCTCTAAAGAGCTGGTAACCATCCATACTATAAACAAGATTTGTAAAACTTGGAAGAAACCAAGTTTCAGACACACAGACGATGTCCACACCAGAGTTAATGAACAGCAAACGAAATTCATCGAGCTTCGGATTCAAACTTTGCGCATTAATATGACAAACATGAAGACCTTTTTTCTGAGAATGCAATACCCGAATCATTTGGTAAAGATTAGCATCCATGTCACCCTCCGTAGAACCAAACCCATTATAGTAATCACTTATATTCATAGTCATGGAATAAAATTATAGTGACTAAGTATGTACATAGGAGAAACAAAAAACACAAATGAAAAAGGAAAAAACAAAGTAACGTAAGTACTATTGTTAAAAGAGAAATTTATAGACATTGGCCATTGATAGAAATAATAATAATAGATTTTAAAAGAGAAATTTTTTGAACGATAAATGTAGAAAAGATAAGAGAAATTCTGATATAACAGTAAATGTTGTAAAATAAATACATATTGTTGTTTGGGTTGTTGATATTAAGCTGCAGAGTTTTGTTGTTGTTGTACATCATCACTCATCTGGCATTTCTCGACAAAGGCGTTTAAACAATCAAAGTCGACTACAGCAACGCTCTTTGCATTTGCAGAAGATTTCACAAACATAGTCTCAAGGTGTGTATGCACGGAGAACAGCTGACCTTTTTTTTCAAACGCACTGCGTGTTGACCTATGATTGTCTGAGTCGAGGCCAATATCACGTAAGGAGATCGAACGCTTAGTCTTTTTTCGGTAGCCGACAAGTGCTTTTAGCATGACATTTCTTTCTCTTACGCTATTAAATTGTAAAATTACCGGTGGATCGTCTTTATTGTTGCGGTGTTTAGTGCGAAAGACGTTCTTAAGTGCTGATGGTGTTATTTCGATATTATCGCAGAGTTTTGTGTACATATTATTTAAGTTTTCGTCAGATAGTTCCGGGATTCCAAAAACAACAACATCAGTTAAGAATTCCTTTTTTTCAAGTATGTCACAACGATTACGAAGTTCAGAAATCTCTTCCGTAGTAGCTTTGTTTACATTTTTTTCCAGTTCAGTGGTCCGTTGGAACAAATCGGTGATTGCTTTGTTTGTGCGGTCGATGTTTTCTGTTAGCTTAATTGTGATGTCATTAACCTTGAGCAATAATTCGTTGCGAATTTTATCGATTTCATCCTTCAAATTCTTAAATTTTTAAATTAAATTTAATTTTTAAGTTAACTATGTATATTTCTAAATTAACTTTTTTTTTATTTTTTTCACTTATTTCATGTACTAATTATAAGTTTATCTTAATGTACAGTTGATATTAAATAAATAAATAATAATAAATAATAATAAATAATAATAATAATAATAATAAATCATTTAGATGTAATTTGAATTTTATATACCCACCTACAAATTTGTAACTATATATTTACTTATGTATCTTAGTCTGTAAGAGTATAATATGCTCTAGTTGATGAATAAATAATAATAATAATAATATTGTATTCTTAAAATTTTTGTCACCTTTTTGAGTTGGAGTTGAAGGGAGTTGACGCTTTAGTTGGAATTAGACCAATTTCTTCTAAGAACGCGATGCTTTTGAAATATTTTTTTTGAAATACTGAAAAGTTATTTAATTTAGGATGAAGTAGTGGATGCTTAGTCGCCATTCTTTATTCAAAGAAAAAAATACTTCACTCTTACAAAGGTTGAATAACGAATGACCTTGGTAAACAATAACCTGTACCATATTAATTAAGGAATTATATAAATTTGCTGCATTCGTACAGTAGTACCTAGGTAATGTGAATTTTTCATAATGTATTAAATTTTCTTGTCTGAACATTTTAAATGTGCAACTTTGGGCTACGTACATACATATATTTAGTAGACATTGGATATAGACTACAGGGTAAATTCAAAGTTTCTTTAAATCCAGATTCTGTAAATGCAAAACAAACCTTGCATACACCCAACCTAGCACCTACCCCAAATCCTATAGTGTGCCCAGGCAGGGGGGTTGGAGGGGGGCAGCATGCCCCCCATACATATCTCACTGTTTATACGCCGTAATGCGTAAGCAAGCAAAAAAAGCAAATATCCCATAAAAAAGAAGTTCTAGTTATTTTCAATTTTCTCAAAAACTAGACGACATAAAATCATCTAGTTTTCAGTTTTTGAATAAGAATAAATTAGAGCAACGAATTTTAGGAAAAATAATAATATATGACTTTGCAGTTTTGAAAAATTAAACTTTAAACTTTTTTATAAAATTGCCCCTCCCGCCCAAACGGGGGGAAATAGACCCCCCTCCCGTAGTAAAAAATGCTTGTATTGAACTGTTCTACAAAAACGCGTTATAATTTCTTGGCGCCTAAGTTATCGTACTCTTGCCACAATTTTGTATGTCTCAGCAACGTGTTAAAAAATTATCAAAACTATTTTATTTAAATAACTGTTCAATTGAAAATACGCGGCGAAAATTATGTGACTTTTTTGGAGTTAATCCTGTGCCGAAAAAGTAAATCATTCAACTTATAATTTTGAAAATTTACCTAAACTGGGAGATATATTAAAGTGATTTGACGCCTCCCGATTTCTTCGTATGAGGGTACTTAAAGGAAAAGACTAAGTCAACAAATCTACCACAACCTCGATGCATAAGGACAACATTAGAAACAAAATTACTAAAATTACAACAGAAGTTTGCGAAATTGTTATTATTGGGCTACGGCCAAGCGCGCCCACTTGACCGACATCATAATGCTAAAGAGCATTTAATTAATCAATAAAATATAAATTATTAAATTGTAATTCGTAAGTTATTGAAGAAAAACATTCATCAAACAGAATACTAGTTGGATTTTACAAATACGCCTCGAATTTGAGTAAAACACTCACGTGTTTAATGGTATTTTTGATAATGGAATTATACATCATCAGTTCGAAGAGACTTTTATCTCTACTCTACTCTCCAGCTCTACTCAGAGTAGAGTCGTCGGAAAAACAGTGAAGTTGATTAGAAGTTTCAGACAAGAGATCACTTATAAAAATGAGGAAGAGAGTCGGAGACAAAACGGAGCCTAGGGGAATACCAGCATTTATTTTGTATAGATCAGACTTGAAACCGTCCAATACAACATGTATTGAACGATCTAGAAGGTAATTTCTAATCCAAAGAATAAGTGTTTTGTAAATACCACGCATTTTTTGATAAGTGAGCCTGGTGCCAAACTCTATCAAATGCCTTAGAAATTTCAAGTGCAATAATTTTACTTTCTCCAAAACAATGTAAAGATCTGTTCCACTCTTCGGTTAGAACTAGTGGAACAATTGCTGCGAAAGCCATATTACCGGTGATTAAGAAGCTTTCGATCTTCGAGATATTTCTCGGAAAGACGGGACGTAAGTGCAATTGGTCCATGCTGTTTTGCATCTTCTAGGGAAGATTTCAGAACAGTAGGAGCGATTGAAAAGCTTACGCAATGGTTTTGCCAGCGATGAAGAACACCTCTTCAAACATATTTCCAAATCAGTATCAGTAATCAGTATAGATGTCAAAATCAGTTTAGCCTACAGACCGAATAGTTTTTCCTTCAATCCTATTACATTTTTCGATACTTATAAAATCTCGAAGAATTATTGTACTTCAGAATATCTAGCACGCCTTTTAAAAAAATTTGGACTTTATGACGCCACAATGAACTCACATTTGAACTTTCTCTTCATGTCAAATCTTTCATAAAAAATCTCCCTCCTTATAATATACAACGAATTGTTGCCTTATAAACAGAGTTCGGAGAAATAGAAAAAAACCGAATTTACAACAACAAAACTTGAATGACTAATAAAAACGCTAGGCCTCAAGTGATAATTGATAAACGATAAAACCTAAATTGGGATGGACCTGATCATGTGGTCTCGGTAGCGTGATGCGTAGGCATTAGCTTCTGACGACGCTAGGTCTGGGTTCAAATCTCAGTCAAGGCAAAAAGTTTTTCGATTAAACTTGATAATAAAGGAGTCTGATGATCGGCTTGGCAACCGTGAAATAGCTATAACTCCAGCCAAATAAGAACCCACTTATTTGGTTTGTGTTTAGTTTGGCTGTGAAGGTTATCTGTGAGGTTATCTTTAATTATTGTTACGGTTTATTGGTATATTGGTAAACATATTGGTAACGTCAAATGATATCATTTTATAGTTCGGTAATATGTTTATGTCTTTAATTTTATCAATAAGTTGACTAAAGTTGTTGATGCTGTGGTTATGTTGTATGTTGGTGTTATTTTTGATTATATGTTGTATATATTTTGCAATTTTGTAGCGCTGTTGTGTAGTTTATGAGGGGTCTAATCGGTACATTTTCTTTATATATTTTCTGTAAACCTGAAAACTGGGGGGCTTTTGCATTCATTTGCTTAAATTTATATTTGTTTTGGTTTGGAAATAAATTATTGCATTTGTTTATTGTGTTGTTGATGTCTTTAAGGCAAAGTTTAGTTGAATCTTTTGCTATTTCGATAATTTTGTTTTCTTTAATGAATGTGAGGGTTTTTTCAATGTATTCTTGTTTATCTAATATAACGATTGTATTACCTTTGTCTGCTTTTGTGATGAATGCGTTGTTGTCTTCGATTTTTTGTCTGATGTTTTTTGTATTTATCGTGCTTTAGCATTCGTAATTTCGCGGATGATCTGATTTTTATTGTTTTCGGCATATTGAATTTTAGATCTGTTTCTGTGTTTGTGAGTTGGATTTGTGTGTTGTTGACTAGTCTTGGGTAAAATTTATATTGCAAAATATATGTATACAATATATAATCAAAAATAACACCAACATACAACATAACCACAGCATCAACAACTTTAGTCAACTTATTGATAAAATTAAAGACATAAACATATTACCGAACTTGTGATGTGCTTTTTGCTTTCCAGCCGAGGTTTTGCTCGCCGGATTTCCAGGGTCGTTCTGAAGAAAAACACGAAACTTCAGTAGGAAGGTCTTTAAAACCTTATACAAAATCTTTATTAAGAACAAATCTTAACTTCATATAACAACTTAAATATTCTTGATTTCAATTAATTACACCCTGCCTGGTGTATCTGGTAAAAATCGGTTATCCTCCTGGTATCGGGTCCTGCTGGCTTCCTTTAAAAAGCCTTATTCCGGCATCTGGTTTCTCCTTTAACTGGCATTCGGTATCGGGCTACTCTTTTATAAATACGGACTACGGACTACGCCTTTGGCGCTTACAAGATCAACAGTTTAAAGCCGCTGGTAGGCACAAGATCAACAGTTTAAGGCTGCTGGTAGGCACAAGATCAACAGTTTAAGGCCGCTGGTAGGCACAAGATCAACAGTTTTAGGCCGCGGGTAGGCACAAGATCAACAGTTTTAGGCCGCTGGTAGGCACAAGATCAACAGTTTAAGGCCGCTGGTAGGCACAAGATCAACAGTTTAAGGCCGCTGGTAGGCACAAGATCAACAGTTTAAGGTCGCTGGTAGGCACAAGATCAACAGTTTAAGGCCGCTGGTAGGCACAAGATCAACAGTTTAAGGCCGCTGGTAGGCACAAGATCAACGGTTTAAGGCCGCTGGTAGGCACAAGATCAACAGTTTTAGGCCGCTGGTAGGCACAAGATCAACAGTTTTAGGCCGCTGGTAGGCACAAGGACGTTTTATTCTTCGAACCAAACTGATGGAACGAAATAGCCGGACAATTTCAGATGACTCGTAACTAGAATCTAGCTCGTCAGCTTCGACCGTAGCAAACAAGTCACTTTCCTTCCCAAAAGGAGATCCTCTTGTTATATTTTTCGTAAAAACTGAGTGTGAATTATATACTGGTCGAATGTAAATTATCCAATGTGTTCAACCAACTGTGACGTCATGATCTTATAGTGACTGCATATTGTATTAAGACAAGGTATAAAATCCCTTCATCTTAGCGAGGTAACTGGTGTCGTTGGTAGCTGCGGCGTTGCATGGTGTCGTCGGTCGGTGCTGCGGCGGTGGCTGCTCAGTCATTGTAAATTAAATCACCCAATGTGTTAAACTGGCTGTGACGTCATACCCTTATTGTGACTGCATATTATAATAAGACAAGGTATAAAATTCCTTTATCTTAGAGAGGTAACTGGTGTCGTTGGTAGCTGCGGCGTCGTATGGTGTCGTCGGTTGGTGCTGCGGCGGCGGTGTTCAGTATTGGTAGGAGCATGGAACGCTTCGTTATATACTACTCCCCCTTCGGAGACGAGAACCTTCTCGTCTTTACTAGATATCTCCTGGTATCGTTTTCTTATTGCCTTTGCTGGAATTTCTCCTTTCTTCTACAAAATTTTCTCTTGTTTTTGATTTCATTTCCTTTTTTTTTCATCGTTTTTTTTTGTTTGCTTATACCTATATTATTGTTTTTTCTTTTCTCTTTTTTTTTCATATAAATTTTTCCTTTCCCTTTTTTTGTTTTTCGTCTTCTCAACTTTCCATTCCTTCCTTCTGTTTTCCAAAACAACCCTTATTACTTAACTAGTCAACTCTTTTATTCATAATCTTTATAAACTTAACAAAAATATAATTCAGAAAAAAAACAAAATAACAATTCGTTTGTAAATAAAAAAAATAACAATTCATTTGTAACCAAATATTACCAAGAAAATGCGCCTCTCAATTGACCTTACTTCTTATAAGGGAAAGTCATCCTCTTCTTTTGCCCGCCAAAGCTCAAAATGGCCACACCGGGTCTTAAAATGTGGACGTTAATCCTGCCGAAAGCCCGTAGTATATGGAACTGCTGGCGTCGTCGGTGTTTCGGCTTGTAGAGCGGATGGTCTGTTATTTTGATGCCAGCAAAGGGGTTGCTTGGTGTTGGCTTTTCTTCAGTCTGTTGGTTGTCGCTAGTGGTTGGCTCGGTGCTGCGTACTAGGATGGGGAATTTAAGGTCGGCTATGGTGGTGGCTTGTATTTTTGCAGTCGGGGTCGGCGAGTGCTCGGCGGAAATATTGTCTGCGTCGGTCGGGCGTGTTGTGACGTGTACTGGTATACCACTCAACTTGCTCTGGTGGATGCTGGTGTGACTAGAAGTTGTTGCTGGTACAGTTGCAGTGGATGGTTTGTGGGTGTTTTCTTGCTGGCTACCCATAGGCGCTGCTGATGTTGACCCTCTCAACTTGCTGACCATGGTTCTGATACCTCTACCGGGCGTGGGCGGCAGACGTCGTTTCCTTGACTGTGTGGTGTCGACAGCTATCTTAGTCGGGATCTTCGTTTTTTTGTCTACCCTGGATTTTACTGTAGGTGGACGTGACACAGCTGTTGCTAGTTTCGTCTTGCCCTGATTTTGGAGCGCTTCTTGGCTGGTATTTGGCAAATCTGGTAGATATACCACCGATCGTATTAACGGCTTCATCTTCGCTGGTCTGGTTGGCTGGCGTTTCCATGGCTGTGCACTCTCATCGTCGCTGATAGTTATAAAATCCATGTCTTCACTCTTTGCCTGTGACATCGTTGTTACTTGTGTGGCTGCTACTGAAGGACTGATTGTGAAACTCGTAGTCCCTCTTTTATCTACCTCTGGCGAAGAAAATCCTTTTAGATCTCTCACGTGAGAGCGCACTATTGGGCTTCGTCTCCTCTTGTCTCTTTCTATCCTTCGCAATAGGACGATCACAGGCGAATCGAAACGTACAACCTCGTATGGTCCTTCATACCGTGGTGCGAGCTTCTCCGTGAAGTGTTTGTCGGCTGCAGAGAGTACCCTTACCTTCTTAAACACATGCTCTCCTATGCTGGGCCTCCATGCTCTTCTTCGTAGATTGTAGTGTCTGGCTTGATTTTGAGCAGCTGCTTGTAAATTTAACCTAACCAGTTTATACAGCGCTTCTAGTCTCTCTTTTCTGGTTGCTATAGTTTCTTCCGGATGATTGTCTGGCGAATTCAGCTGCCGCGGCGCTTTTATTTCTCTCCCGTAGTTCAGGAAAGCAGGAGTAAAACCAGTGGAGTCGTGCGTACTGGTATTAATGGCAAAGCATAGTTCAGGGATGTGTTCGTCCCATGTCCTGTGATTTTCGTTAGCGAATTGTGCAATCATTGTCTTGAGTACCCTGTTGACCCGTTCCGTAGGGTTTTCCTGGGGGGTATAAGGAGCGGTAAATTTCTGTTCTATCCCCATTTCTCGTAGAAAAATCTGGAGTGCGGAACTGGTGAACTGACTGCCATTGTCGGAAAGGAGTATGCGCGGTACCCCAAAATGAGCTACAATTCTCTCCCTTAATGCTTTAATCACGGCCTGTGAGGTGGCTGTTCTTAATGGAACGGCTTCTACCCACTTTGTGAATTTATCTACCATGACCAGCATCATGGTGTTTCCTTTCATGGATCTAGGTAGAGGTCCTACGAAATCTATGCACACCGTGTCCCATGGTCCTTCGGCTACGTTGGTGTGCATGAGCCCACTCGGCTTTCGCTGAGATGCCTTAAATTCTCTACATCGCTGACACCTACTCACATACTTTGATATATCCCGGTACATTTCTGGCCAGTAATACAACTTCATAATTCTGGCCGCCGTCTTGGCTATGCCCAAATGACCAGCGGTGTTTACGTCATGGTTTTCAAAAAGGATTCTGCTCCTCTCAGCGGTAGGAACGCACAATTTCCAATCATCCTCATGATCCGATAATGGGTGCGCTGGAAACCTCCGGAATAAACGGTCTTCGCTTACTCGATATTCAGGGTAATCTTCTGGTTTTTGTAACACTTCTTGTCTAGTACGTTTCTTAGTCCAATCTTCTTGACTAATAGTCATGGTGACTAAGTCGCTCTGTATAAAAGGTTGTGGGTCTCGGGACAGCGCATCAGCTACGACATTCATTGCTCCTTTACGGTATACGATTTCGAAATCGTACTGTTGAAGCTCAATGGCCCAGCGGGCTAGTCGGCCTGAAGGGTTGTCCAGAGAGTGAAGCCACTTTAATGAGTGATGATCGTTGATCACAGTGAAGTGGTAGCCCTCGATATAGGGTCTCATTTTTCTTATGCCGAAAAGAATCGCTAGACATTCCTTTTCGGTGACGGAATACTTCGTCTCTAAATCCGTAAGGGTTCTGCTAGCATATGCGATGACTCGTTCCTGGTTCTGTTGCGTTTGAGACAAAACCACACCCAGACCATATTGACTCGCATCAGTTTGGAGCGTAAAAGGCAGATCGAAGTTTGGACACAATAACACGGGTGCCTCCGTTCCAAGGACGCGCTACCTTTCCAAAGTCCCGGAGTGTACTCTGTTCCTTGTAGTTGTGGTTCATGTTACATTGGTGAAACAAAAAGAACAATACAAACTCGCTTAAATGAGCGCATAAAAGCCATCAAACAAAACTCGGTCACAAAATCTGCAATTTGTGAGCACTTAGCTTACAATGATGATCATTTTATTTGGTTTGATCAAGCCAAATCCATTGCCACAGAAAGATTCTATGTGCCAAGGATAGTAAGAGAAGCAATTGAAATAAAAAAACACAAGAATTTCAACAGAGATTCTAGCTTCAAACTATCCCCAACATGGGATCCTCTTATAAGCAATCTCAAACCGAATAAGACGAGCACCGAAACATCTGATGTTGTGAGCTTTGTATGCACCCAAGCTTATGCAAACACAATTCAACAAAAGCCAAATAGTCTACCATCTCCTGTGAATTTACCAACAACAACACACCGGTACATTTTAAGAAAAAGAGTAACCAACAGCATCAACCAAACGTCAGTCTAATCCCGTGACCACGAAGAGTGTAATTTCTTCGAAACGTCGGGAAGAAGAAATAAATAAATATTTCTAATAAATAACGCGGTAAGTTTCCGAAAAAGTCTAAAATATTACAATGATCAATGTCCGCGAAAAGAAAAGTTTAAAATGTCATACTGTTAATACTGCTCGCAAATTTCGTTTAATGTTCCTACTTTCGGAATCGGGAGCATTATTAAATTTTCAAGGAGTCAAAAAATGGCTTGGTGAAAATGTTCAATTTTTTTTTTTTTTTTTTTTTTTTTATAATCTACACGCGCTCAAGGGATTATGATTACCCTTTAAATGTTTGAACACAGCGCGGGCGTGAAGTTAATGAAGAGAAAGAAGGATAGGAAAGATGTGTGGCACGATGTTCTGAGACTGAAGGTTGTTGTCTCAGATATTTTATCTCCAGGGGTGGCGGCTGAACTAAAGCGGAGAATGCCGTGTCTTATTTCTATGTCGCTTATAATTCACATTATTTTATTCGTGTTCATCCTTGTTGGGCATACTAGTTTTAACTCAATCACATGTTGTTAGTGTTATGCCTAAACAACATGTAATGAGTAAACCAGCAACCCATTGATGGCAATTTATAGAAGGTTTTAATGGAATTTTTTTTTTTTTTTTTTTAAAGACGACGTAGACGACGGCAGGGATCGAACCTGTGATCATGTGGTTCACAGGCGAGCACACATCCATCGCGCCACGGCCACAGAATAGTAGTACATTATTTACGATAGTGATTGGAATCCACAAAATGACTTGCAAGCGCAAGCTCGTTGCCATCGTATTGGCCAGCAAAAGATGGTAAAGATCTATCGTCTCCTCTGTCGTAACACCTACGAAAGAGAGATGTTCGATAAAGCTTCACTCAAATTGGGTCTGGATAAAGCCATTCTTCAATCCATGAATACTTCCCAAGGCAAAGACAGTAGTAATAGACTACTTTCCAAGAAAGAAATTGAAGATTTACTCAAAAAGGGAGCCTATAGAGCTGTCATGGACGATGATGCAGGAGATAAGTTCTGCGAAGAAGATATCGATTCGATTTTATAACGACGAACGCAGGTCATTACAATGGAATCAGAAACAGGTTCAACCTTTTCGAAGGCTTCATTTGCCGCTTCAGGCAACAGATCTGATATTAAAGTCGATGATCCAGATTTCTGGACAAAATGGGCAAAGAGAGCAGATATTGATCCCGATGCATGCGAGCGAGATGAAGAAGAGAATTTAGTTCTATCAGAGCCTAGAAGAAGGACCTAAATTAAAAGATATGGGCACAAAGATGTAATGGATATGTCAGAGGATTCATCTGCAGAGAATAGTGATGAAGATAGCATTGGTGAGGGTTCGAATTGAAAAAAATTCAATAAAAAAGATCAATTCTACTTGTTTTTTTTTTTAGGACTTCGAAGCAGAAGAAGGAAAGAAAAAATAGCACGAAGAAGTCGTGGCAATGGTAATGAAGACTACATACCAAGAGATCTTAATACATTAGCCGCAATGGGCTTGGAAGAAATACAATATGGAAACTGGACAAAATCTGAATGTTTCAAAGTGGAAAAAGGACTTTTATCTTATGGGTAAGTTTGTTTATTGTCTTTCATTTTGTGCTTTCAATTTCATGGTTAAATTCTGTAATTTAATATGTTGACTTTTTCTGTTTGGACACAATTACACATGCTTTGAAAACAGAAATTGGTGCCATGTATATGCATGACTCGAAACCACCAAAATAATGAAATGAGGCAATAGGGAGAGGATTTATGGATAGGATGGGATAATAGGAAGGACAGGGGGCCGGTCGAGAAAAAATGTAGGTTAAATCAATAACGTTTGAAACGACGAGAGAGTAAAGAGAAAGAAATAGGAGTCAATTAGTTTGTCGCTGATCAAGCCAGATAGACGGAACGCCAGAAAAAAGTATAGTATAATTTATAGTAGTGATAGGGACCGGAAAAGAAAAGAATGTCCGCTGCGAGTGCTATGGCATGCTTGCGACGCACGGCTGAACTCGTCGGAAAGGGGGGGGATCTTGCCCCCGCAGCGCAACCTCACCTATTTCAAAACAAAAATGTAACATGCCAATGAAAGAACTTACACCACCACAACCGATGGTACCACACTTGGGAAGCCCTGCTGGTCTAAATGCAGGGAGGCCCTTACCCCTCCTATCCTGGAACTCGGCCGGTCGCAGGTGTGAGTTCCCCGTTCGGATTCCATTGCTGCGATTACGTCATCTGGTTACCTTTTTAGACTGCCCCTTTTACACCCCCTGAAAATAACCTTAACAAGCCATTGAGCTTCGTGGGAGCTCAGTAAAACAACATGGATTCAATTTCTTTGACGTGATTTACAATTTTTATTAACATGAACCAATTAATAAACTATAAAAAAAAACATTATTTGACCTCGGAACATTATTGACGAAATTATACTTGTTTGATCTCAAACGAGAATACGAAAGGAATGGAATTAAATAAAACAATATACTAATTTGGTTAAGCCAACGCAATTATATAAAAAAAAAAACAAAATTTAAAACAATGAATCTGGAATGTTCAAATATAGCTTATCGAAATGATTTAACAACTGAAAATATTTCCGTTAATGCTCTTTATGCGCATCGAAAACTAGCATAATCGAACGGTTTCGAAAACTTGCAAATTCTTTGGTAGTGAAGACGATAATCTTCTGAAATATTCTTCTTTCGTGTAACCATAGGTTCTCCCCTGTTTCACGCCGATCGAAACAAAAATTAACCCTGAGTCGTCTACCTAAGAAGAGCTCTTGGTGGGTGGTATCTCGAGAGGGAAGGCAACAAAATTTGCGGCAACTACAGAAAAGTGAAGAACCTTTTCCCCCTTTTTTTTTTCTTCGACCCCTATATTGCAAATTTTTGACCCCTGACGATATTGGAAAAGCTAGGTTATTAAGTCTTACAATATAAATACAAATTATATATAAAATATATCGACAGCTGAACAATATATATATTATGTAGGAATATATCTCTGATGGATGGGTTCCGCCGGTCTGGTGATCTTTTGACAGCTCATATGCATGCCTCGTAACTTTGCTTTCGTATATTTGATTATATGTAGATATTTTCTTTACGCTCTATGATATGCCCATGGTTTCTAACATGAATTTATATGTAGCACGAGGTGAATTTCAAATTACTAGCTTTTAAATAAGGTTTGAAAATATGGACGAGGTGCCTCACGCTTAGGGTACACAGTCTTTAAATATATCACTCTCTTATGGTTACTTGTGAGCCCGGATAATTCACGGGCTGTCCAGTGTGATGCAGTGGTATCTCCTTTTCTCGTCCCAAAATATCGCACTACACCTTATACTCGGGCGGTATCGCCAACCAAAGATTCGATTTGTTCGTCCCTCTCCTAATTTCTCAAAATTTCGCCTTAAGTATTGGCGGCCCCGATTTTGGAGCGTACCGGAGACCGCCAGAAATTCACCTTAAAAAAAACAACACCGAGTCACTTCCATTTTCTCAAAAATCCCTTTTTTTTCTAACTCACCTCTTTTTGCGCTTAACAATGTATATTTCAAAATCACTTTCAAATAAATTACACGACTTAACCGAAATAATACTTAAACTTCGGAATTTTATTCAAGCACACAAACAAATTAAATTCCACGAAAGCTGTGTATCCCTTTTAGCTGTTTCTTGGCTGATGGTTTAAACAGAAATGACCTGTTGGCCTATTGCCTAAGCCGCTACCCATATGATCTCTACCAATTCTCATATATCAGCCCATAATACCGCTCTCTGATGGAACAACTTCTTTGCGGCATCCGAGTTGAATGAACTTCTACTGACCTATATACTTTGACCTACATTTGTATTTGAAAACGGCCCTCACTCATATACAATACTTTTTCATTTCCTCTATTAAATTTAACCTATCCTATCTTTAGGAGCTCACCTACAAATTTTATATCCACACCTTAACTAGGGTATTTATCCTAGACACGACCCAATTTTTGAAGATTTTTATAGTTTGGGGGTCGCTTAACCTGACAAACTACTACTATCACCGTCCTGTCAGATTTTATTGACGGACCTAATTGCCAAATTGTTTTCGTAATTTTTTTTGTTTGTCGGGATGGCGCGTGTTGTTTCAGTAAATTTTTCGCCTTTTCCTTTTCTGCTTTTGCGACGATCCGTCCCAACACCACAACGCCTACCGTCTTACAACATCCGCCCCCAGAAATTGCAGCTATACGATGAAGCACTGGCCCGTCACATCCTTCGGCTTCCAAATTTTCGCAGGCTGCAGACACCACGAAATCGAAGCGCACATATACCTCCTACCTAGCACTTCCAGAAAGTAAGTTTTTCCAACTCCACCCGTGCGTAACTTTCTATAGTTCTAGATAACTCCCGATTTGTGGCTTCATCTACCAGCTAGAACAATACTCTGCTAACCATCCAGACAAGACACCTCAACGTTTTTTCGGCAGAAATACAGTGACTCCGATGACCGTTGTGCATGTATACGACGTGTATCGGTTATTATTAAGATCAGCTGAATAATATTTATTACTTTATTAGATTCTATGGAAATGTGGCCTTTATGGTAGTGCCGAACAATGTTTACGAATTTCTTCAAGGTTTCTTTGCTGCGGGATTCTTTGTATATTATATTGTTATTTTTTTGATGTGGATGTTGATATCAGCATCTAGTTCAACTCCCTAGTGATATTTCGGGGTATATAATAGTGAATTTTATTGTTTGAGGTCCATAGCATGGAAAATTCCGATTTTCTTCCCTTGTAGGTTTTCTAATTCATACATATTTTTACCAATAGGTTTAACAATCCGACATTTCGTGTATTTCGGGCAAAGCTTTGAAGCAAGAAGTTTGGAGGTGTCGCTTAGGACGAAATTTCTTTTGTAGACTTCTTGGTCAGGCACGTAACTCACGTTTCGCGCTCGAGTATTGTACTTTTTTGCATTTTTTTCATTGGCTTCTAATATACTTTCTTTGACACGGGGACCTCCTCGCCGGGTTTCCACCTTGTTGCGGTGGGGAGGCTTACGTTTGAAGCCTCAGCTGATCGGCTTTAGATTTATATTTATTAAATCCTCAATCGATCTGCTGAGGTTTTAAGCCAACTAAGAGGAACCCACAACGATAAAACTATGGACTTGTCACAACAAACGAACAAAACACCAGCGGGGATATACGCTGAAACGTCGACAGAAGTCACGGCTGCCGGCGCGGGCTTGGCCTCTCCAACAGGAGGAGGGGATAAGTCGGCAGTGACAAATAAAAACGAACAACAACAACAAGACAAGACGACAAAGACAACGACAACGACAATTACAACACAAGAGGAAGAAGACCTTCTTCTCACCCCTTCAGACGACGACGCGTGTTCCGTTGCCAGCTCCGCCTTCTCAGGGTTGTCGACCACTTCAGTTCGGAGTAGAATCTCAAACTGTAAGAAGACGGTCAAACAACTTGGAAGTCGGAATTGGAAGGAACTCAACGACATTGAACGAAGACGTCTTCAAAACGCGCTTGGGGCACTAGCCCCATAGGCAACTCCGGCACGTCTCTTCCATCTCTATCGAGTGGAAGTAGTGTCATAGACTTAACAACAAACACGACAACGAACACGACAATGAACACGACAAAGAACACCGTAATCGAAAAGAAGGCCTGACGGAGTGCTGTAAATCTCACCCAACGGGTTCTGAAAAAGAAACGACGGAACGCTGAGAGGATTGTCCGACGTCTATCTAGCAAAAATCTCGAATTCTTAACGGCCAGGGAGAAGCTAGCGCTGGGAAATGCTACTCAAAAACTAAAGACCTTGACGACCACTGACATAACGAACAACTCGACAAAAACAAAGGCAAAAACCTTGAGAGCGGGAAAGGAGACGGTCGGCACTACGCCCCACCCTGAACCAAACTCAATGGCGTCTAAAAGAACGAGGCAGGATGATAAATCTTCGCCTACGAATCCTTCACCCAAAACGAAGAGAATAAAGACCTTGATCACGGAAGGGACTACGGAGAAGCGACAATTTGCCATTGCGGATTTCGGGACACCCTCCCGAAAACTCTCCGATGATCAATGGCAGTTGATGGAAGTCAGAATCCTGGACGAGGTGAACGACGTTATCGTTAAGAACGGGCAACCGCCTCTCTTCGGTAATCTCAGAACCGTCCACGGATTCAAGATGCTGACATGCGAAGACGATTATACTCTCGTGTGGCTGCAGGACTTCGTCAAAAGAACGATTGCTCCCTGGCCAAATGCCAACCTTCGCCTTATGGGGCTTAAGGAAATAAAAAACCTTAACAGACCCAAAGCGAAGATGATGATGCGAGGACCAACCATCCCTAGGGACCGCATTGAGAGGTACCTGCAATCCCCAAATACTGAGCCGCTCAGTGAGAACTGGAAAGTGCTTGAGATGGGAGAGCAGACGAAAGACGGCACAGAAGTGGTTGTGCAGCTCAGTCACAAGTCTATGCCACTTTTGAGGAAAATTGGCTTCAAAGTTCGGATCGTAATAAACCGGTGCAAACTGCGACTAATAGCCAACAAGAACAAGCAAGTAAGTAAGGGGCGGGAGGTTTTTAATAAACTATGAACATGAAATTAGTACAAATTAATCTCCAACATAGTAAAACAGCTAGCGCCAACCTTGTCTACCTCATGGAGAGTAGGCAAATAGACATCGCCCTTATTCAAGAACCCTGGATCGCAGGTGGCAAAATTAAGGGCCTGCACTCAAAAGGACTTACACTGTTCAAAACTGCACAAGTGGTATCAAACAGTAATTTTAGAACTTGCATTGTAGCTAGGAAACAGTTTAATCTTTTTCTTCTATCTACATATAATAATCTAGACCAGACTGCCGTGAAGCTAGAGCGGTTCGGGCTCCCACCACTCATCCTGGCATCTTGCTATATGCCATATGACGGGACGGAGGGACCACCTGCAGACCTAACAGTCCAGCTAGTAGAGCGAGCAGCAATCGATGGATGGGACGTGGTTCTAGAATGTGATGCTAACTCACATCATGCTCAATGGGCAAGTACCGACACCAACAGTAGAGGTGAGTCTCTTTTTGAATTTATTATAGAACATAATTTACTGGTAGCAAATAGGGGCAATGAGCCCACTTTTGCTATAAAAAACAGGGAAGAAGTGATTGATATAACTGTTACTAATAATTCAGATACAGTTTCAATCGACCAATGGAATGTTCTCAAAGAAGAATCATTCTCAGACCACAGGCTTATAGGCTTCTTGATAAATGATACAGTGGAAACTCCGAAACCTTATAGGAATTTCAGAAACACCAACTGGGATCTCTTTAATAGGGAATTAAAGAAAAAACTCAAAAATTTCAATAACACTGCGATTCAAGAACCCAAGCATATTGATCAAGCATCAGAAGAACTCAGGGTGATTCTTAGTAACGCCTTCGAGAAAAGTTGTCTACTGAAACATATAGGGAAAGGAAAAAAGAAACCACCCTGGTGGACGGTAGAACTCGGTAACTTGAGAAAAGAAACAAGAAGACTTTTCAATGCTGCCAAAAACACTAGAAATGAGAATGACTGGGAAGTATATAAAACCAGTCAACGAAAATTTAAAGCAGAAACGCAACGAGCGAAACGAAGCTCATGGAGAACTTTTTGCAGTGAAATCGAAGGGACAAACGAATCTGCTAGACTAAGGAAAATTCTTTCCAAAGATTCAATCCCTTTAGGATCTCTTAAAACGCCCACTGGGTGCTGGACAGAATCCTGCAATGAGACTCTTGAGCACTTGATAAATACTCACTTCCCGGGTTGTGGGTCAAATGACAGCAACCTGGAAACAGAACCCTACACGGAACACATTATACCATCGGATATTATAACGGAAGAAAAGAAAAGATGGGCAATCCATTCCTTTTCTCCGTATAAATCCCCTGGCCTTGATGGCATTTTCTCAATGATGCTACAGAAAAGCGAAATCCAAATAATACCGCTCCTGAAAAATATATTCCTTAACAGTCTAAAATGGGGATATGTTCCTTTATCATGGCGCGAAGTCAAAGTGGTTTTCATTCCAAAAGCTGGCAAGCCCAGTCATACAGAAGCAAAAGATTTGAGGCCAATTAGTCTGACATCGTTTATTCTTAAAACGTTTGAAAGACTGATAGACCTACATATTCGTGGCACTCTGAAACTGGTTGATTTATCCCCAGCTCAGCACGTCTACACAAAGTGGAAGAGTGTAGAAACGGCACTTCACAGCGTCGTTAGCACGATTGAGAAGACATTGAGCGACAAAGAATATACCCTTGCTGCGTTTTTCGATATTGAAGGAGCCTTCAATAACGTGAACAATAAAGCGGTAAAGGCAGCTCTAGTAGACAATAAAATCGATAATTCGATAATACGTTGGGTTATGTGCATACTAAAGAACAGGCAAATTAACTCGGAACTGGCGGGGATACAGAAGAGAGTGTCCACATCCAGGGGCACTCCACAGGGGGGAGTTCTCTCACCACTCCTTTGGGTGCTGGTTATGAACACAATTCTCATTAATTTAAAACACTGTGGTGTAAAGATAGTAGCCTACGCTGACGATCTTGCGTTATTAGCTACAGGTAAATTCTTACCCACTATCAGTGAACAGATTGAATACGCCCTTTCTAAGGTTAATAGATGGACTAGAAAGTGCGGCCTGATGGTTAACCCGTCAAAAACAGAATTAGTCCTCTTCACAAATAAAAGGAAAATACCAAACTTCAGAATACCTTCAATTGAAGGCACCCCGCTAAAGATTTCAGATCATGCAAAGTATCTTGGTGTGATTCTAGATAGGAAATTAAACTGGAGTCTTAACACTAAGGAAAGAGCGAAAAAAGGAATGATTGCATTCTACTCCTGTAACAGAATCTTTGGGAAATCCTGGGGACCTAGTCCAAAAATTATCAGGTGGATGTATTTGGCGATAATCAGACCAATACTAACCTATGGTAATTTGGTATGGTATATGAAACCCCTAGACCTTTTCGTAAAAGAATCCGCAGCATATAGCGCCTTAAGGCTAAGCCAGACTAATAACTGGAAAAACAGCGCAATAGGACATGCTCAAATTCTTCAGAAATACTTGGGTGATAGCATCATTACAGATTATACAACACCCGAGCTTGACTTTTATAAGCCATTCCAAACTGCCTTTCCAAGCAGAGAAGAATGGCTGAACAACCAACCCTACACCAGTGAATCAGAAATAGCAATCTATACTGATGGCTCCAAAATGGACACAGGTGTTGGTGCAGGCTTTTTCTCAGAACCTCTTGAACTAAACAACTCACTTAGGCTCCCAGATCATAGCAGTGTCTTCCAAGCGGAGGTCCTGGCAGTGACAACAGCTGCTAGACAGGTATCAATGATGGCGATACCACGGGCTGATATCACCTTTTACATTGACAGCCAAGCGGCAATAAAAGCGATTTCTGCCACTGTGATAAAATCGAAGCTTGTCTCCTGCTGCCGCGAAGAGCTTAAGGTTCTTGGCACGCAGCGCAATATTAGACTCTGCTGGGTACCGGGACACAGCGGCATACCAGGTAATGAAAATGCCGATGAGTTGGCAAGACAGGGATCAGCGCTCGACGCTAGTCAAGCAGAGATGGTAAGCATCCCACTCTGTAACATTAAACAGAAAATTTCAGACATAATCCTAAGGAAATCCTATGAAAGGTGGAATCTACTTGACACCTGTGATACTACTAGGAAAATATGGCCCTGCTTTAACAAGCAGAGAACTGACAAAATTATACAACTTAGTAAGAAGTCCCTTCGCTCTCTTACGAGCATAATCACCGGACATAATTTATTGAAATACCATAAATTTAAAATGAAACTAAGTACAGATGACCTATGCAGAGGATGTGGTAATGAAAAGGTACATGAAGACACATCACACTTTCTCTGTCATTGCCCGTCACTATGCCACCAGAGAAGAAATCTAGAAGATATTTCTAATATTTCAGGAATACACATATTGAACTTCTTCAATGCCTCAAAATGGCTTGACTGATTAATAGAATACATAGGTTTTATCAGGAAAGAGTAATAACACTCACGGTTAACACAATGGATCTACATTGATCTGTTCTGTGACAATAGCAACATCAATTGTCAGCCCAACAACCTAACCTAACCTGACACGGGACCGTATCAACTGTAACCTATCCTGCCTTGGAAGAGTCCGCAGCTCGCCATCCCCCACTACGTTCAACCTTTCTTGCAACTCGTAATTCTTAATGTGTGACATCATATTAACGCCGAAGAGAGCAAAGTATGGTGACACCCCAGTAGTACAGTGCACAGAACTTCTCAACGCGCCTGCGATATCACTAAGGTGAATATCCCAGTCGCGTTGATCTTCTTTTAAATAAGAACGTATGGCGGCTAGAAGCGTCCTGTTGCCTCTTTCCGATGCATTGGACTGTGGTGAATAATTGGCTGTTCTGAAATGTCGTACCCCATAGGTTTGCAAAAAGTTCTGAAACTCTTTGGCTAAGAACTGCTTACCATTGTCTGAGTGTATTACTTGTGGTACACCGAACATATTGAAGATATCGTCACGCAAAAATTTTATAATGCTAACTGAGTTTGCGGCACGCTGTGGTTTCAAAAACACGAATTTGGACATATGATCTAACACCACAAACACGTAAGCATTCCCAATTTTGGACCTTGGATATGGGCCAATGAAATCGACATATAATTTTTGAAAAGGTCGATCTGTAGTATAACTATTTTGAATGGTTGGACGCAGAACTTGGTTGGACGATTTTGATTGCTTACATATATCACATTTAGAGACGTACTCTCTAACTTGAACGTTCATGTTAGGCCAATAAAAGTACTGCTTTATTCGGTGTAGTGTTTTGGCTATACCCCCGTGAGCGACCTGAGGGGGATTGTGAGCTTTAGTAATAAGACCTTCCGTTAAGGAAGACGGTACCCATAGACACCAATTACGTTCTACTAGGGACTCATCAGAGTCAAACGGAAGAGTACGTTTATAGACAAATTCATCTTCAATTCTCAAATCTGGTAATTCCTTTTGGTGTTCTCGAACTGTACTCAGGAGGGACTTATACTCATCTGACTTAAACTCCTCACTACCCAAATCAATTAATGGTGCTACCTGTTCCAGAGTTAAACCATCTAAGTGTGATCGAGAAAGAGTGTCCGGCACGACGTTCAGCGATCACCTCCGATGCTCTATGTCGAAGGCGTAGGACTGTAATTCCGGATTCCATCGGGCTAGCCAGCCACTCAAATCCTTCATGTTCATCAACCATTTCAGACTTGAGTGGTCTGTTATGATCGTAAACTCCATGCCCTCGACATGGGTCCGGAACTTCTTCACCGCCATTACGGCCGCCATGCACTCCCTCTCGGTCACACTATAGTTCTTTTGACATGCATTTAATTTTTGCGAGGAGTAAGCAATAGGTAACTCTTCGTTTTCAGCGTGGCTTTGGAACAGCACCGCACCGATTCCAGAGTCAGATGCATCGCATTGTATATAAAACTTTTTTGAAAAGTCGGGGTGAGAAAGAACGGGAGCAGTTGTCAAAGCTCTTTTTAACTCCTCAAACGCTAGCTGAGCTTCTTTGGTCATAGTGAATTTTGCATTCTTTTTCCTCAACGTGTCTGTTAAGGGAGCGGTCAAGCTGGAGAAATCCCTAATGAATCTTCTATACCACCCCGTTGGACCAAGAAACCGACGTACCTGTCGGGCGTTCTTCGGTAAAGGGAAGCCAACTACTGCCTCAACCTTGGTCGGATCGGTCTTCAATTTCCCCCCACCGACAATGTACCCCAAATATTTTAATTCCTTAAAGCAAAATTTAGATTTCTTGACGTTGATGGTTAGATTGGCATTCCTCAGGCAGTCGGCCACCTGATCCAGCAGAGCGATATGAGACTCGAAATCCGGCGCAATAATGAGCTATGAGCAGATCATCCAAATACACGAAAACACGGTCCCGCAATCGTGCAGGGATCACCTTGTCCATTAAACGACATAACTTTTGCGCTGCATTACACAGTCCAAAAGGCATGACCGTGAACTGGTACAAGGGTCTCCCCGGTACCGCAAATGCAGTTTTTTCCCTACTCTCCTTCTCCAGCGGTATTTGCCAGAATGCTTCCTTCAAGTCCACGCTGCTAATAAAGTAGGTGTCTGGTAGCCGGCTGATAAGCCGTTCGATATGGGGGAGAAGGTTAGCGTCCTTTTTGGTAACGGAGTTGACCTTACGAGAATTCAGGCAAAAACGATACTTGATAGTATTGTCTGGGCCTGGCTTCTTTATAAGGACAACTGGCGAACACCAAGGACTCTCACTCTCCTCCGAGCTTTAACATCCGGTCTATTTCCAGGTACAGAATCGCTTGTACCGCTGGAGAAACAGGGTAGTGTCTCTGCTTAATCGGAACCGAATCTCCGGTATCGATGATGTGCTCCATCAGCGCCGTCTTACCAAGTCCGTTTCGATCATAGTCTAAAAATTTCTGCTTGACCGCTTCCAGTTCGAACCGTTGGGCAGGCGATAAGTCATGAGTACTCATTAGTTCTGCATCCTCCTCTAGAACCGATACGGAGCTTATCACATTTGGAGCAATATGGAATGTCTTCCAAAAATCCACTCCCAAGTACAGTTCTTGGTCCAAGTTAGGGACTAGGTACAATGTTATAGGGTTCGTTTTATTTTTATACTCTATCCCCACTATGACTTGATTTTTCCCGTCGGCGGTTTTGACTCCTGCTTTATAGTGTTGAACTTCAATTTTTGCCTTTTCCACAAATTTTAAACAATTTTTACCCAGTATGCTAATGCTTGCCCCACTATCTAACAAGCCCAGGAAATTTGAATCGCATAAGGTGACTTTGGCGTATGGTCTGGGATCCGAACTATTGTCAATTACAGTTGATGCTAAACTTTTTTGTATCTGTTTTCTAATCTTAAACCTATTTCGAGTCTTCTTAATTCTTTTAGATATCGCACATATATTTCCATTAAAAATCTTATTCTTAGCTTCATTATATTCTTTAATTCTTTAAAGCGTATAAAGCTTACAATAAAAACAGAGATAATTTTGATCTAAAGCAGCAATACATTCTATGCCATCGTGAATATGACTGTCTAAACAATTTTTTGTTTAATAATTTTACTCTCAAAGCTGAGTCTAAAATTAAAACAGATTGTAAATATTTTTGGAAGTTTATAAATATGAAGAGAAAATCTACAGGACTCCCAAACTGTATGAAATTTTCTGATAACTTATCTAGTGATATGAACATAATATGCGACTTTTTCGCTGATTATTTCAAATCAGTTTATCTGCCTTCTTCTTCTTGTGAACCTCCCCTTTTCACACCTACAAAAACTGTTGATGTTGGAAGTATGGAGTTAAGCGTTTCTGATGTTTTCGAAGCTTTGAATAGTCTTGATGTGAAAAAAAGTGCTGGACCTGATAATATTGCTCCTATTGCTCTAAAAAAATGTGCTGCTTCTCTTGCTTTGCCGCTTAGTATTATTTTCAATAAATCTCTACAAACAGGTCAGTTTTTAGACTATTGGAAGATATCCTTTATAACTCCAATTCATTAATCGGGATCGAAACAAAATGTTACGAATTATAGACCAATATGCAAATTATCAGTGATCCCAAAAATTTTTGAAATGCTTGTTTGTAAAAAGTTAAATTTTCTTATTAAGGACATTTTATCTGAATTTCAACATGGCTTTGTTCCCGGTAGATCTACATCTACAAATCTATCAACACTATGCGAATCAGTTCTCTATGGATTTGATAACAGTTATCAAACTGACATTATTTTCACCGATTTTGCTAAAGCATTCGACAGAGTTGATCACAATATTTTAATTTTCAAGCTTTTAAAATTAGGTTTTCATTCTAGTTTTCTTAATTGGATCTCTGAATATTTAAAAAACAGAGTTCAATTTGTTAAATTGGGCAAACATAAGTCTAAAAGGATAGATGTTACCTCAGGTGTACCTCAAGGTAGTCATATTGGGCCTCTTTTATTTGTCCTTTTTATAAATGACATCCCAGACAGTTTCAATCATTCAAAGTATCTTATGTACGCCGATGACGTTAAAATTTTCCGGCCCATAAAATTTCCCGTCGACTGCCTTCTTCTGCAAGAAGATATCCACAAACTATCTGAATGGTGTGAATCTAACCAATTGTTTCTTAATGTCGCCAAATGTCAGAGCTTGTCTTGCCATAGAAAAAAAACACCCATTATCTTTGATTATACGATTAACAATATGACTCTACATAGGGTTACAGTAAAAAAGGATTTGGGAGTTGTTTTAGATGTAAAGCTTTCGTTTAGCATGCACATCGATTACATAGTGAATAAAGCTAATGGGATGTTAGGGTTTATCAGACGAAACTCTAGGGATTTCTCTGACCCTTATACACTTAAATCTTTATATATTTCTCTTGTAAGATCGGTACTGGAATATTGTAGTATAGTTTGGAATCCCTACTATAATACACATTCGGCAAGAATCGAAAAAATTCAAAAAAAATTTACCAGGTTTGTTTTTATAAAATTGAACTGGAATATGGAAGTACCTTCATATGCATCTAGATGCTTGCTTATTGACATTCAAACGCTTGAGCTAAGAAGAAAATACTTCTCAATTATGTTTATAAAAGATTTAATAAGTAATCGTATCAAATGTTCTCTTTTACTTGAACGAATTCACTTTTACTTTCCGTCTAGAAATCTCCGCGCTCATTTTCATCTGCGAGTAACTTTTGCCAGAAGAAATTATAGTAGAAATGAACCGTTTGCACGCTGTATAAGAGAAACTAATTCTGTTGTTAATTTTATAGATATTTTTTCAAATAATTCAAGGGATGTATTCAAAAAAAATGTATGGTTGGCTTTGCTATTTCCACACAACATGTAATTATATTATTTATTATCTTTTTACTTATATATACATATGTACAATTTTATATTTATTTTATATTATAGTAGTCTGTAAGAGTTGAAATCTCTGTTTGATGAATAAAAACTAAACTAAAAAAAAAAATTCTAATATGCAGTGGTTTTAATAGTTTCTTATTGACCTGTTGGTATAACGTATTTTTCTGGTTCCTATTTCTGGCTAAAATTATTAATATGAATTCTAAATGTCATAAGTGTCTTAAAGTCATTCCCGACGAATGTTTTTTTTCGTGTGATTTGTGTGGCAATAAATTACATTTGGAATGCTGTGCATTAACCAAAAAAGACTTAAAAACAATAAAATCTTGTGCAGGTTTGTTCTTTAAATGTAAAATTTGCATGCAAATTCCATTGCAATTATGTATTGAGAAAATGAGAGATCTCTCAACGCATTTCTTAAAAAGTTCTCAGAGCGAAGTTGGCAAAAGTGCTAATACACATGCGATTTCAACTAAATTGGATTCAAGTCGTCAAATTCGCGATACCACTCGTCTCAGAGAAACATCAATGTTGATGAAAGTATCAAACGGTTTTCGGTTAAAGTTGGAAAAAAGTCGTCTCTTGCGGTATCTTCCACACCACAAGATCGTAATGCAAAAAACTCTCTTTCTCCGGCTCAGCCATGTCTCACACCTACGCTACCAAAATCAAGAAACTCCAACAAAACCATTTCGATTTCTCTTTCTACCCCCCCTGTAATTGAAATCATCGACCATCACAGTAAAGGATCCAGCGAGGTACACACTACAGTCCAATAACAACTGATGCTGGTGTTTCTCTTGATGTCATTGATGACCCAAAAGAAAGTAAGGAAAATGAAAAAGAAGAAAACGATAATGTTGCGGTTGGAAATGTTGCCGTCAAAAATGTAAATGATGCTAGTGCTGATGTTGCTGCTCTGGCTGCAAATGATGTTGATGTTGCTGTTGAGTATGTTATTCATGATGCTGTCGCTGATAACAAAATTCAAAATAAATTTTCTGGAAATTCTAAACTGAATGTGGTGTTTGGTAATGATCCGGATGCTGTTTCATTGCTCCCATCTGTTCCTAGACTCCGATTCATTCACGTCTCATGGCTTATAAAAACTGTCACCGAAGATGATGTAAGAAATTTTGTTGCACAAAAACTTAAATTGCCAGCAAAAAGTATAGTTTGCTCTAAGCTTGTAAAAAAAGATGCCGATGTTTCATTGCTCCACTTTATTAATTTCCCCGTCAGTTTTTTTAACGATGTTCTGCAAAAATCATTTTGGCCAATAGGAGTTCAAGTCAAAGCATTTATAACTCGCCAAAAAAACGAGTCGGACCCAATTCTGAGAACAGTGGACAAATAGATAGATTAATTTCTATCCGTGACGATTGTTTCTCTATGTATTATCATAATGCTGGAGGTATGAGAACGAAGTCTCATGAATTTGTTATTGCTGCTACTGACTGTTCATATGATGCTATTGCTCTTACCGAAACATGGTTAAACAAGAACTTTTTAACCAGTGAATATTTCAAACAAAATTCAATGTATTTCGCAAAGATCGTTCTTGTGAACAATCTAGGCTAGTAAGAGGTGGTGGTGTTTTATTTGCTATAAAATCTGAATATACAAGTAAGGAAATTATTTTATCTAATGTTTCGGGAAATATTGAACAAATTTGTGTATGTGTAGATAGGATATACCTATTCGACCATCTTTTAATATAATCCATGTTTACATTTTTGTTTCTTACATACCACCTTTATCAAATTTTGAAATTTATGAAGCTCATGTTAAAAATATAACCAATATTTTCGATACTATCGATGAAAATTGTTATTTTGTTGTTGTTGGAGATTTTAATCTGCCAAATGTTAAATGCTTGTTTTCAAATGAAGAAAAAAGAATGTTTCCTTGTAATATTACCAAAGATTTTGAATTTAGTTTAATTGATAGCATTACATCTTTGAATATGTATCAAATTAATTATATTTTGAATTCTATGGATCGTATTTTGGATTTGGTTTTTGTCGATAGTGGTCTAGAAGCTTATTTAAATGAAGCAAGTTTTAAAGTACCAGAAAATAGCATACATACATCACAAATCGCTTGAAATTAAATTTAACTTATCTGTTTTAAATGAATTTAAGTCGCTTTGTAATAATGTACCAAAATATGATTTCAAAAATGCCGATTATAGTGCAATGAATAGTTATTTAGAATGTATTGATTGGCAACCTATCTTTAATTGTTCAAATGTGCAGATAGCTTTTACTATGTTACAGAACATCTTGGAATCTATGATTTCGGATTGCGTACCTAAAAAACTATTTAAAAATTCAAAAAAGTCTCCTTGGTTCAATAAGAGCCTATCTAGGCTAAGAAATGTAATGATTAAATTCCAAAAAAGAGCAAGATTTGTGTCTCTTTTCATAATCATTTTAAGCAAATAAGAAAAGAATATGAATTTCCTAGGAAATTTACTTATAAGCAATACATGTGTTCTCTAGAATCTAATATTAAAGCAAATCCGAAATGTTTTTGGTCTTTTTTGAATGCGAAAAGAAAATCGCTTGGGATTCCATCCAGCATCGCTTACAATGGCATCTCCTCCGATAACATTAATGTTATCTGCAATAGTTTTGCATCTTTTTTCCAATCCAATTTTATCGATTTCAATTTAAAGTGTGATAATTTCGTTGACTATAAATCTTCCATCGATGTTGGTAATTTATATTTATCAGAATGTGACTTACTAACTTATTTATCCTCTCTTGAAAATAATTTTTCGGTTGCGCCGGACAATATACCATCAGCTCTTTTAAACAATTGCAGATTCAATCTTGTAGCGCCGCTCTGCTTTATCTTTAACATGTCCTTAGACCAAGGTGTATTTTTAGATGAGTGGAAATATTCGTTCATCACTCCATTACATAAATCTGGATCAAAGGGCTTAGTAGAAAACTATAGACCCATTGCTAAGCTTCAGCTGATCCCTAAAGTCTTTGAAGCAATAGTTAAAAATAAATTGTATAATTTAGTTCAAAACCATATATCAGATTTTCAACATGGATTTATGAGTGGTAGGTCGACAGCGACGAATTTGAGTATTTTTACTAACTATTATCTAAATAACATGGAAAAGCACCTACAAATTGACACTATTTATACTGATTTATCCAAAGCTTTTGATCGTGTTCAACATAATGTTTTAATAAGAAAACTTGAAAGGTTTGGTTTTCACTCCTCTCTTCTGAGTTGGATAAGGAGTTACTTAGTTGGTAGAAAACAAATTGTCAAAATTGGAAACGTTTTGTCAAATGAAATATTAAATCATTCAGGTGTTCCTCAAGGCAGCCATCTTGGCCCATTACTATTCATTATTTTTATAAATGATTTGCCAAATTTACTTTCATTTTCAAAATGTCTTCTGTATGCTGATGATTTTAAAATTTTTAGCTGCATCGAATCTTTACCTGATGCAGGTAAAGTTCAAGCGGATTTAGATCAAATTCATCAATGGAGCAATTTAAACGGAGTTAATTTCAATGTTAACAAATGTAGTGTTGTAACATTTACAAAAATTCGAAATCCCTTGCATTTCGAATACAAGCTTGGTAATAATTCTCTACAGAGATGTGAAAATCAGAAAGATCTTGGAGTGGTACCATATTTGACTCTAAAATTAATTTTTCTCTTCATATAGACCATATAATTTCAAGAGCCAATGCTATGTTAGGATTTGTTATTCGAAACTCTAAAGGTTTTGAAGATCCGTATACACTTAAAACCCTTTACATCAGTATTGTTAGACCGTTGTTGGAATACTGCAGCATTATATGGAATCCTTACACACAGTCAAATATAGGACGGATTGAAAAAGTTCAAAAAAAAATTCACTAGGTTTGCATTACGAAAGATTTATGGAAATTTAAACGTTCCATGTTATGAAAGCAGAAGCATTCTTATTGACCTTAAACCTCTCGTGTCAAGAAGAAAGTTAAATTCAATTCTTTTTGCTTACGATGTTATTAATTCTAACATAAATTGCCCGGTTTTGTTATCTATGTTCAGTATATACGTTCCTACTCGCTGTTTACGACCAAGAAATGGTGATTTTTTCATGTTCCATTCCATAGTACAAGTTACGCTAAGCACAATCCAATTACCAATGCCTGTTTAAATTTTAATGAAGTTGATTTTGCCATTGATTTTAATGTTAATAGAAATGAAATTAAGAAAAATATATTAAATGTATTATAATTGTTACTATATTATTTATTTATTAAATGTGTATTAAGATTGTCAATACTTTTTAAGCTCTTTTGTAATCTTTATAAAGTTTTGTTAACTTGAAAGATGGTAAATAAATTAAAAAAAAAAAAAAAAAAATTGAAATCTTTTAGGATCCAGCAAAGTTTGTGTCTCTATAGGGGCTTTGGGATATCCGGGGCTGTCTGAGTCGAACGCGACTCCCCCAGAACTCTCGCGTTCCCTCTCCGGTTTTCCGGTTTACATTGTAAAAATTTCGGAGTAATTACTCCCTCCTGTCCACATTTATACCAGAAAATGTTTCTTGTTGAGGCCGGACAATCCATGAAGGAGTGACCTACGACTCGACAATTCCAACATGCTGTCGGTCTCGGCTCGCCACCTTCTCTAATGTTCCTCGAGCGTGTGCCCGTTGACCGAAAAGCATCGACGTGTCAGTCTTGGAAACAGTCTACCTCCAGATCCAGCTTATTAGCCGTATATCGCGCTGGTGGTCGTTGATGCTTAGGACCATCGCGATCTCGATTAGGAAATGCGTACTCCGTTTCTTTGCACGCGATTCGTAGCTGGTCGAGGGTGTAAATTGATTGTGGGTATACTAAGTTTCCTATCCTAGCGTTCAAATTCTTTTTCAAACCTCTAACAAGTTCTGCTTCAGGAATTTGTATCCTGAGCTGAGATCTTAACTTGTTAATTGCGGCAAAGTAATCTTCAATCGACTCCCAGGCGCCAAGTTTCCGATCCATTATCTCCCTCATAAGGTCGAGATCTGATTTCGAGTTGCGAAACTGTCGCATCAAGGCATCCCTCAAGGTTGGCCAATCAGGGCGATAATTGGAACGTTGATATTGCCAGAACCATTCGCTGGCGGCGTCTGAGAGCATCAGATGAAAGTCCCTTAGGATTTCAGCCCATGAACACTCATGCTGATGTTGTAAGATTTCGACCCTAAAAATGAAATCTTCTACAGTGAGTTTTTCCGGGTTACCATCAAACTTCACACCCCACTTATCAATCCTAATCGGCGAGCGCATGGGTCTGCTCGAATAGAGGGAAGGCGACTGATACTGAGATGGTTGGTGTCTGAAGTGAGAATTCCTTACTCCCCCGTACGTTTTTGATGCGAGATCGGATGACGTAGCCCACCCTCAAATCCGGTTCCTAAACCTCGACTGCCATTATAATTAATTTCTCCTCGAAGATTTGGAGTAAATAGTCTCGCTTGCGTATCCAGTTGAGACGTCACTAGAGGTACTGGAGGTGCCTGTGGTGGAGGCTGAGTAAGAGGCGGAGGCAAATGAGGATTACCGTTCGGAGGTCAGGTTCTTTCGTCTTAAGGAGGAATCGGACGCGTGGTATAATTAATCTCCTTTAGGAAATCTAAGAAACCTTTTCAACTTCTGATCTTACTGATGCCGATATACTCTCTTGAATGGAGTTCCTATATGACTCATATACATTGACTACTGCCAGATTTATTACTGTTCTCAGCTCAGCTGATATGGTCCCGGGTCCTATTGCCTGCTCCCTAATATTACTGTCATCGGGCGGTCTAGTACCTTCTTGTCTACCTGTATCACCATTTTCGGTTCTATTTTCTCTCGGATTTTCATCCGAAGCCAACATTCCTGGCAAGACTTGATTACCTATGTTTTGACTCACGGCTGGACCTGACTCACTTAAATCGCTATAGGTTGGTGCTGCCAGAGATTCTTCTGACCTATCGGAAGTGCTTATTCTCGATGGTTGAGCTGGGATTGGTGCTGGGTGGGGTTGATTTTCCGGTTGAATACCGGTCCCATCAGCGATTATTCCGGACCCTGGAGGTGGAATAGAAAATACGGGGTTTCCAAGAGGAAACTGTTCTATAGAAGGTAATCTATGTTCCGAAGGCTTTGACGGTCCTGGTGACGAATGTTGTAAAGGCATCTCGACTAATTGACCGACAAAGTTTCTGAGCAAGGAACGGGTAACTGGCCTATTTTATAATTTATTTTTCAAAAATTAATTTTTTTTTTCTTCTTCAGGGCTCAATCGATTCCACATTCGACACAGTTCTGTATTTTCACTTCTACTTACTACTAATAAATCCTATGCTCCTCCCCTGATAAAACAAATGTGTAAACAAAAAAAAAGATTTATAAAAACAAATGTAATAATAACCGAGAAACTATTTCACTATCTCTAATTCTAAACTTAACCTAAATTATATAAAAAAATACCAAATGCAATGAAAAACAGAGAAACTATCTCACTATCTCTAATTCTGAACTAATTAACTTAAGGTATTTTTTTTTTTATTTATTAATGATTAACAAAACAAACAACTATCACCTAACTTAAACTAAATTTATTTTTGAATACTAACGGAGTAACAAAACCGACCAATTTGTAATTGGAAACGACAATAATAATATACAACTAAAACTATATAAAGAGAAAACCAAAATGCACTAACCAAATCCTTTGAAAATCTTTGAAACTGTTTCTAATCTATAATTCGAAAACCATATCCCGAAAATGAAAGTATTTTGATTAATTATGTTGTTTAGGAATTCTCATGCTTACTTTTAAAATATAATTCTTTTCTCTTCTATAATCGAAATTTTATTACTACTTATTTGTTTTTTCCTTTGTTGTTGTATTTCTTATGTCATTCAGGGGTGTATCGAGGGCTCTCATTGGTAACTGATCTATTTTTTTCTCTTCGTTATATGACTCATCGCAGATATCTTTATTCTAACATTTTTTTTTCTTTATTTTCCAAGTGTGGTACTTATCTTACACGAAACATTTATTACAAAAAACGATACAATTTCCAATTGATGTTGTTGTCAGAGCCAGAGCGAGTCGTCGCAATTGATCAGGCATTCTTATGAGCTATCCTGATCCAGACCTACGAAACGTTCTCCCCCCGACCACAACCGCAACTGGAACAGGAAACATCGATAACTCCCGCTGCGGAATCCGAAGGATTACGTCGCGGTTCATTCGTTACGTTTAGTAACCTTACGTTTGAAGACATACGCAATCCCCAGACTCGACAGCGACAGCAATATCAGACAGCACAAACGAATTTACTATTTGTTTCCACCGTCAATGCTAATGCTCTTCGTCGCACGGTGAAGACAACCAACACATTTGGAAAAGACTAGGTCGGGCCCCACGTTGGGCGCCATTTGAAATGAGGCAATATGGAGAGGATTTATGGATAGGATGGGATAATAGGAAGGACAGCGGGCCGGTCGAGAAAGAATGTAGGTTAAATCAAGAACGTTTGAAACGACGAGAGAGTAAAGAGAAAGAAAAAGGAGTCAATTAGTTTGTCGCTGATCAAGCCAGATAGACGGAACGCCAGAAAAAAAGTATAGTATAATTTATAGTAGCGATAGGGACCGGAACGAGATAAGGAAGGATTAAATGAGGTAGAAGGGAAAAGAAAAGAATGTCCGATGCGAGAGGTATGTCATGCTTGCGACGCACGGCTGAACTCGTCGAAAAGGGGGGAGATCTTGCCCCCGCAGCGCAACCTCACCTATTTCAAAACAAAAATGTAACATGCCAATGAAAGAACTTACACCACCACAACCAATGGTACCACACTTGGGAAGCCCTGCTGGTCTAAATGCAGGGAGGCCCTTACCCCTCCCATCCTGGAACTCGGCCGGTCGCAGGTGTGAGTTCCCCGTTCGGATTCCATTGCTGCGATTACGTCATCTGGTTACCTTTTTAGACTGCCCCTTTTACACCCCCTGAAAATAACCTTAACAAGCCATTGAGCTTCGTGGGAGCTCAGTAAAACAACATGGATTCAACTTCTTTGACGTGATTTACAATTTTTATTAACATGAACCAATTACTAAACTATAAAAAAAAAACATTATTTGACCTCGGAACATTATTGACGAAATTATACTTGTTTGATCTCAAATGAGAATACGAAACGAATGGAATTAAATAAAACAATATACTAATTTGGTTAATCCAACGCAATTATATAAAAAAAAAAACAAAATTTAAAACAATGAATCTGGAACGTTCAAATATAGCTTATCAAAATGATTTAACAACTGAAAATATTTCCGTTAATGCTCTTTAAACGCATCGAAAACTAGCATAATCGAACGGTTTCGAAAACTTGCAAATTCTTTGGTAGTGAAGACGATAATCTTCTGAAATATTCTTCTTTCGTGTAACCATAGGTTCTCCCCTGTTTCACGCCGATCGAAACAAAAATTAACCCTGAGTCGTCTACCTAAGAAGAGCTCTTGGTGGGTGGTATCTCGAGAGGGAAGGCAACAAAATTTGCGGCAACTACAGAAAAGTGAAGAACCTTTTCCCCCTTTTTTTTTTCTTCGACCCCTATATTGCAAATTTTTGACCCCTGACGATATTGGAAAAGCTAGGTTATTAAATCTTACAATATAAATACAAATTATATATAAAATATATCGACAGCTGAACAATATATATATTATGTAGGAATATATCTCTGATGGATGGGTTCCGCCGGTCTGGTGATCTTTTGACAGCTCATATGCATGCCTCGTAACTTGGCTTTCGTATATTTGATTATATGTAGATATTTTCTTTACGCTCTATGATATGCCCATGGTTTCTAACATGAATTTATATGTAGCACGAGGTGAATTTCAAATTACTAGCTTTTAAATAAGGTTTGAAAATATGGACGAGGTGCCTCACGCTTAGGGTACACAGTCTTTAAATATATCACTCTCTTATGGTTACTTGTGAGCCCGGGTAATTCACGGGCTGTCCAGTGTGATGCAGCGGTATCTCCTTTTCTCGTCCCAAAATATCGCCAACCAAACATTCGATTTGTTCGTCCCCTCCTAATTTCTCAAAATTTCGCCTTAAGTATTGGCGGCCCCGATTTTGAAGCGTACCGGAGACCGCCAGAAATTCACCTTAAAAAAAAAACAACACCGAGTCACTTCCATTTTCTCAAAAATCCCTTTTTTCTAACTCACCTCTTTTTGCGCTTAACAATGTATATTTCAAAATCACTTTCAAATAAATTACACGACTTAACCGAAATAATACTTAAGCTTCGGAATTTTATTCAAGCACACAACCAAATTAAATTCCACGAAAGCTGTGTATCCCTTTTAGCTGTTTCTTGGCTGATGGTTTAAACATAAATGACCTGTTGGCCTATTGCCTAAGCCGCTACCCATATGATCTCTACCAATTCTCATATATCAGCCCATAATACCGCTCTCTGATGGAACAACTTCTTTGCGGCATCCGAGTTGAACGAACTTCTACTGACCTATATACTTTGACCTACATTTGTATTTGAAAACGGCCCTCACTCATATACAATACTTCTTCATTTCCTCTATTAAATTTAACCTATCCTATCTTTAGGAGCTCACTTACAAATTTTATATCCACACCTTAACTAGGGTATTTATCCTAGACACGACCCAATTTTTGAAGATTTTTATAGTTGGGGGGTCGCTTAACCTGACAAACTACTACTATCACCGTCCTGTCAGATTTTATTGACGGACCTAATTGCCAAATTGTTTTCGTAATTTTTTTTGTTTGTCGGGATGGCGAGTGTTGTTTCAGTAAATTGTTCGCCTTTTTCTTTTCTGCTTTTGCGACGATCCGTCCCAACACCACAACGCCTACCGTCTTACAACATCCGCCCCCAGAAATTGCAGCTATACGATGAAGCACTTGCCCATCACATCCTTCGGCTTCAAATTTTCGCAGGCTGCACACACCACGAAATCGAAGCGCACATATACCTCCTACCTAGCACTTCCAGAAAGTAAGTTTTTCCAACTCCGCCCGTGCGTAACTTTCTATAGTTCTAGATAACTCCCGATTCGTGGCTTCAGCTACCAGCTAGAAGAATACTCTGCTAACCATCCAGACAAGACACCTCAACGAACTTTGTAGTCCCTACTGGATTTTCCTAATCGGTAGCCATAACAATAAGGAACCGGAATGAACAACTTCTACTACTACTACTTAAATCTGTTGGACAACAGCACAACAATATAACAGTGGATGGTGTACATAAGAAAATCAATTTAGCCGATGTGCAGCTGGCAAGGAAGGAGAGCGTTTCAGTATGAAAAGATTAGCAGCTTTCACTCTATCCAGTCTAAAATCGCCAAAAGAACCCGTCCGAACGACCACATTTAAAGACGATCAAAACAAAATCCTCTCAAGTACCCAAAGAAATACCAAAGTAATAGCTGAAACACTTGCTCGTTATATCTACAATGTAGAATAGGGCGAAATATAAAATGCTGACAACATAATAACGGCCTTAAGAATGCTTTTGAAAAGTATTTGAAAAACGTCAAAATCGTTTACGACAAACCAGATGTGCGGGAACCCAACTTCATTGTCTACGAGGGACAAGAGGCAAATCTATTTGTTTACAGAGTTTAACCAGCCGTATTTGCCATCTTTCTGACGATTTTAATTGCTGCGTACTTGACTCTAGTTTTGTTTTTTATTCAGAATTTCCCAACGCTATACACACTCATATGTAAAATGACGAAAAACATCGCACCATCAACATCAAAAAAAAAAATTAAAAAATTAAATTTGGTGGTGCAACAGCTCGAAGTGAACCATGACCTAGTGACTTACAACTCTCAACCATTCCTGTGTGCGTGCTACCAGAAACGGAGGGGACCTACAATTTTCTGCCGATTCCGAACGGCTAAGGAGCAGCACTTTCCATGACAAGAGATACTCTTGGAGAATTTGTCAATTCCTCGCAAGAGGCAGTACACCCCTGAAAAAAACTTTCTTGCAGCGGCTGAGAATCGAACTCGAGACCTTCCGCATGACAGTCCTTGGACTGTTATGCCAAGGGGTACTACAATAAAAGTAAAGTTAAATTAAGTTCCGGAGTGCTTAAGTAATTTTTACTTGCGACTTGACTTATAGGTACTATAAGGCAAGTTATGCATTCGTAAAAAAAATCGAACTCGAGATTTTGATCAAAGTTGACATTACGATGATAGCGAAGACTAAAAAAGTGGGTCTGGCAATTCTGTCTGTCTGTCGGTTCGACTACAGCCCAAACGGCTCGGCCGATTTTCTTTAAAATTGGTAGATAGGGGTTCTGATTTTTTCCCCCCACACGTTTTTTTCTTTTTTTTTTTAAGACCAAAAATAACGGTACCCGCCATACGAACTTTTTTTCGTAATTTTATAAATATTTTTTTTCTCAAAAACTGTTGGACAGATTTAAAAAATAAAAACACAAAAAAATTTTATTTGGTTAAAGCTAGGTAATGGTTGAAAAAATTTTTCCGAAAAATGGTTATTGAGGGTAACCCCCATGGAACCATTTTTTTTGTTTTTAATTTTCTCAAAAACGGTGCCATCGATTTTGATCATTATTTTTTTTTGCGAAGGCTCTTCAAAAATTTAAATAGAATTGTGTATTCAAATTTTCAAAAAAAAAATTTTTGGATTTTTTAAAAAAACTAATTTTTTTTTTCAAAACTCAATATTTCGAAAACCCCACGCTAGATATTTTTTAAACTCGATAAATAAAAGTTTCTCAATATAATCTACAAGATATGAGAAAAAAAATTTCATTTTACCTTAAAATTAAGGTACCCACCATACAAATGTTAAAAAATTAAAAAAAATGGTTTTCAAAAATCGTATTTTTCTCGAAAACGGCACCTAGAATTTTGATAAATTTTTTTTCTTTCAATTAATTTTTATGATCTTTAATTTATTAAAAAAAATTTTGAAATTGAGTATTACAGCTTGTATCTACCATAGAACCATTTTTTCGAATTTTGAATTTCTCATTATCGACATAACGGATTTAAATGAAATTTTTTTTATAAAGAAGCTTCTAAAAAGTCTCTTTTTGAAAATTCGATATCTCAGAAACGGCTCATTTTTTTTTTTAAATTTAATTTTTATTCGAAAAATAATAAAAACTTTAAATTGGCGTACCAAAATCTTTTAAAAATGTTGTATATAAAAGCTTTTTTTTAAGAAACCGCTAAAACGACTTATAATTTTCTGTTTTCGTCTCTAACTATTAAAAGAATTTAAAAAATTAATTTTATTCTTATGAATAGTTTTCTCTAATAACATTCGTTTTTAAAATTACTAGTCTATTACATAGGAGCAAGTTCGTGCGACCCATTTATTTATACATAAGTTAAAAAAAAAAAACAAAGAATCCAATATAAGAAAATTTGTAGGATAGTTTATTTAAAATCTAGGAACTCTGTTAGACTCCAGATGAATTGAAGGGTTGTAAGTCTAAAGGGTCTAAGTGCCAAAAAATCAAAAATCAATATTTTTATCAAAATACAATCTAAGGGCCAAGCCTTATAATATCAAAATGGATTCAAGTGCCTATTTCTTTTAAAACTGTACACACACACAAATAAAGTTGTGGTATAGCATAAGTGCCAAAGGGCTTTTGCTTATGTTTTTCTCGTTTATCTCTAAATTATAAAAATGGCACTTAGACCCTTTAGACTTACAACCCTTCAATTGTATTTTTTGAAGTAATGGTGTCATAAAAGTAAATGAAAAATGGTACAGTTACAGGCGTCATTTTTAAATACTTTATCAATTTAATTGATAATAATTTAAGAAGAAATGCTTTTAAAAATTATTTACAATTAATAATACTCGCTCATTTAGAGCTTTGAAGCCCATTTTAGGTTCGCTCCTTTTGTTTTTTTGTTTTGCTTAATGTTTAAAAATAATACTTGCAATTCCTTAGTTCAACTATGCATTAAATTGAATAGTTTTAATTAAAAAAATAAATAAGTGTTCGTATTCAGAGATTTAGAATGCAGCACAAAATTTTGTTTTCCTTTTAAGAACAAACAAATACAAAAACGATAACCTCGGCTGCAGGTCTGCCGCAACACCATCAGCAGCAGAAGCACCAACAACAGCAGCAGCAGAACTCTCAAACAGTAGGTGCCACCCAAACTTTGGTAATCAAAAATCACAACCCGATGGTATTCGCATCCAAGGACCACTTCAAACTAGTGGTCCGCAGTTGGTATAACACATTGCGTCCTTTACCTCCGCCGAAAGAGCCGCATTGGGCGGTCAGGCACTTCCACAAACTGCTGGCGCCAAGCCCACAGTAGCTGAAGACGATGATAGTAAGTTCGAATGTCACTGTTCTTGCCAATTGGCATCTAAATTTAAAAATCTCTGTTTACCCAATATAGACATAGATCTATTCGGATCAGACGACGAAGAAGAAGACGCCGAAGCAGCACGTATCCGCGAGGAACGTGTAGCCGCCTACTCCGCCAATAAATCGAAGAAACCCGCCCTCATTGCCAAATCGTCCGTCCTGCTCGACGTGAGGCCTTGGGAAGACGAGACCGACATGAAAGAAATGGAAAATTGTGTCCGCACCATCGAGATGGACGGTCTGTTATGAGGTGCCTCCAAACTCGTTCCAGTCGGCTATGGCATCAACAAGCTGCGAGGATGACAAGGTTTCAATTGACTTGTTGCAAGAAAAGATGGAAGAGTTCGAGGACTTTGTCCAATCAGTTGATATCGCAGCTTTCAACAAGATCTAAACACAAAAATCGGCCTTGATTAAAAAAAATACTATTTTATACTCAAGAATGTTTTGTTTGCTTTATTAATTTTCTTCCATTTTAAATTGGCCCTTCAACTTGATAGTTCAACAAAATTTCGTTTAACTAGATATCCGCCGGAATATTTTTTTTTTTTCGTGGGTAGGTGAAGAATCTTCATAGACACTATGAGCCCGGTACTCATAGTAGTGTGAGATTTTTACTCACTAAAAAACACCTCCCTTTTGTTCTTGCGACTACAACTAAGTTACCTTATCAAGTAGTTTTAATTTCATTATATTATAATCACGTTTGGCAGGAAGCTCTCCACTGAGAGGACCTGCGGATACCACATTTGAAAGCGGATACTCCTTATGGCGCTAGGTCGAACGGTCTCGTTCTTTGAAGTCGGCGCACAAGGTTTGTTTCATTAATTGTTTGTCGAATAATTCTATTGCTATGGTTATTTAAGTGAGTTCGTAGCTTCCCAGCGAAAACTGCTATTTCATCTTCAACAGTTGGTAATCGTAAGTCTCTGTGTAAATCACTGTTTCTAATGTACCATGGAGCATTAACGATTTCTCTGAGAACTTTGCTCTGAAAAGATTGTAGTATTTGTCTATTGCTTGGTTTAGTACAACCCCAAAGTTGTATACCGTACGTCCATACTGGTTTTATCACTTGCTTATAGATAAGCAATTTATTGTAGATGCTGAGTTTGGAATATCTTCCAATAAGCCAATTCATTTCACGTAATTTATTTTCAAGTTGATCTCGTTTCTTTTTAACGTGAGTTTTCCATTTAAGCTTAGCGTCTAGTGTCATTCCTAGGTACTTTGCTTCATTAGCATATGGTATTTGCACCAAATTAATGTAGGTGGGCAGATTGGTAATTTTTTTGTAAGTAAAATTAACATGTGTTGATTTAGACTCATTAAGAACAATTCGCCATTTCTTAGTCCATACCGAAATTTTATCTAGATCTCGTTGGAGCTTCTCGGTTGCAGATTCAACTGAATCGGATATTGTAAGTATAGCCGTATCGTCTGCAAAAGTACCTATTATGGTATCTTCTTCTTGAGGAATATCGCTAGTGTATAGTACGAATAGAATCGGACCGAGAACACTTCCCTGGGGAACACCAGCATTGAATTCCTTAAAATCCGAATATTCCTTCCCTTGCTTAACTCGAAATAGCCTATCTTCGAGGTACGACTCAAGGATGTAATATATTTGATCCGGAAAGACCTGTCGCAGTTTAAACTTAAGACCATCGTGGCAGACCTTGTCAAAGGCTTGAGAGACGTCTAGAAATGCGCTCGAACATACATTTTTTTCCTCTAGTGATTTCTCAATTTCATTGGTTATCCTGTACACCTGATCAAAATTGTTGAGTGGCTTTTCTGGAAACCAAATTGATGGTCAGGAATAAGCCGCTTTTCTTCGATAATAGGAAGCAGTCGCTTTAATAAGATTTTCTCAAATACCTTCGAGATCAGTGGCAAGAGGGAAATTGGTCTATAAGATTTCTTTTCATTCGGAGACTTTCCCGGTTTTGGAACCATTAAAACTTCTGCGACTTTCCATTGGCGTGGAACGTATGAAAGCCTTAATGCCGCATTCATAAGGTGCTGAAGTTTAATTGCTGCTTTTCTGGGTAGCTCTTTAAGCACGCGAGCATTTATTAGGTCGTACCCAGGAGCTTTATTATTTTTAATATTTTTAATAGCTTGATGAAGTTCTGATAACGTGATATTCCGAATAAGAAAGTTTGCAGATGGCCATTGGATATCACCATGTTCATTTATCAACGCCTGACCATCAAAAGGTTTAAAGGTTTCCTCTAGATGTTCAGCAAATAAATCGGCTTTTTGTCTATCGGACTTAGCCCATTCACCATTATTTTGTCTGATTGGTGCTGAATGTATTTGCGGCTTTTTAACATCTTTTATAGCTTTCCACAATGAATAATTCGTATTTTTATCTGCGGTCAGACCTTCAAGAAAGAAGGTAGAAATCTTCCGATTTTTTGATTCGCGGATAGCATACTTGAGTATTCCACCGGAATATAACCTAAAATTCCAGCCAAGTTAGTGCTGAAGTTTTGATACAATAACTCGGTTAAACCTGTGAGTGGAATTGATGTGGGGATTATGGAAATATGTTCTAGGAATCATTGGTGTTGAGAGCAAGGATAATTATACTGCTTAGGCAGCACTGCAATATCAAGTGATCATCCCTGGGCAATTGCCATCTGCTCTAATATATAAGTATTTATACTTAATTGCATTGTCTTTTCTACTCTTGCATTTGGCGGCTTAACCGAAGAAGTCTATTTTAAATTAATTATTAAATAAGTATTTTGTAAACTCAAAAAGTATTTTATTTTATTTTCTGGTATGACCCAAGGTCATAACAATTGGCGACGATGATAACAATTGGCGACGAGGATAAAAAATTGGCAACGAGCATAACAATTAGCAACGAGCATTACAATCAACGAAGTGAATTGATATAATTTAATTGTCGACGCCATTTTGTTTTCTTCAAACATGTCGACTTCAAATGAGGAAAAACTTCTCGAATTATTAGATATTCAATCTAAGCTCTTGCTATCACTCATAACAAGAAGCCAATCATCGACCCTACAGAATGAAAAACCAGAGTTTCTCATGGATACGTTAGCAAACAGCGTTTCAGAGTTTTGCTACGATCCAGCAAATAGAATTCATTTTGAATCATGGTATTGTCGACACGAGGACATTTTCAAAGTTGACGGCAAACACCTGGATGACACTTCCAAAGTTAGATTGTTGATGCGAAAACTAAATCCAATCGCTCACGAGAAATATGCATCATACATCCTTCCAAAAAATTCCCGAGACATTTCATTTGCAGAAACAGTCGAAACCCTCAAGATTTTGTTTGGTGCTCCAGAATCACTCTTGTGCTTGTTTTTGCTGCTTACAGACAATCAAAAATCCATCAAAAGATTTTACTTCATATGCAGCTAGGGTAAACAAATCATGCGAAGATTTCAACCTAAGTGAGCTGAAAGCTAATCAGTTCAAATGCTTGGTTTTCGTCACAGGACTGCAATCATCTAAAGACGCAGACATTAGAACCAAGATCCTTTCAGCGTTGGAGGACAACATAAATTTGGATTTGAGTAAGCTGTTGTCGGATTTACACAAATTCAAGAATCTTAAAAAGGACACAGCACTCATTGAAAATTCGTCAACACCAATTCCGACAATCAATGTTGTAAAAAAGGAAAAACATTTCCAAAATTACTCCAAGCCCAAGCACCAGCAACAAAGTAAGCAACAAAACAGTCAACCAAGAACACCATGTTGGGGTTGCGGTCATATGCATTTTGCAAAAGATTGCGATTTTAAAAACCACAAATGCAACCAATGTGGACGAACTGGACACAAGGAAGGCTACTGCAATTGTTTTTCGAAGAAGGAAAAACAAAATGACAATTCCTTCGAAAAAAATAAGTTGGGCCAAAAGAAATTTACACCGCGCAACAAGTCAATCCAAGTCAACACCACCAACCATGTCCAAAGACGGAAGTTTGTAGCAGTCGAAATTCGCTTCAATCATCAACGCGAGACGTACCCACTCAAACTTCAAATCGATACTGGGTCAGACATCAGTATGATAGACGTCACCACATGGCGGAAGCTTGGTTAGCCGGGTAAATCTCTAAAAGGAACTCGAGCAAAAAGTGCCTGCCTTAACAACATCAATTTGATTGCTGAATTTGAATGCGACGTTCATCTTAAAGGGGAAGTTAAAACCTGTAAACTGTATGTTTCAAATATTAATTCTCTCAATGTTTTAGGTACAGACATGTGCGAGATTTTCGGGTTGTGGAATCAACCAATAAACATCGTATGTGATCGGATCACTCAACCGAATATCGACGAGCGAAATGCATCCATTGCCAGCATTAAACAAAAGTACGTCGAATTGTTCAAAGCCGATTCCCCTGTCTGTACCAAAACAGAAATAGAACTTCATCTCAAGCCTGATACAAAGCCAATATTCAGAGCAAAGCGTCCAGTGTCATATTCAGTACTCCCACTCATCGAAGCAGAATTGCAACGTCTCCAAGATCGCAATATCATCACCCCCGTAGACTACTCTGATTGGGCAGCACCCATTGTAGTCGTTCATAAGGCATCGGGTGGAGTGCGCATTTGCGGAGACTACTCTTCAGGCCTAAACCAATCATTAGAGCCTCATCAATATCCGCTCCCACTGCCTGAAGACATCTTCGCAAAAATAGCAAACAGCCCATTTTATACGCACATCGATTTGGCAGACGCGTATCTTCAAGTTGCAGTCGCACCAGAATCAAGAAAGCTCCTCACAATCAACACGCACAAAGGATTATTTACCTTCAACAGGCTTGCACCTGGCGTCAAGTCAGCACCAAGAGCTTTCCAGCAGCTAATGGATTCAATGCTTGCAGGTGTCGACGGTGTTGCAGCTTACCTCGATGACATCGTCGTAAGTGGTAAGGACTGGCAGGACCACTTGAACAACTTGAATTCAGTGATGCAACGTCTCATGGAGTACAATTTTCGAATCAAAATCGAAAAATGTTCATTTTTTGTACCAGAAGTGAAATATCTTGGACACATAGTCGACAAAAATGGCTTACGTCCAGATCCAGCCAAAATCGACAAGATAATCACGATGCCAGCACCGACCAACATTACCAAGGTCAGATCTTTCCTCGGGGCTGTAAACTATTACGGCAAATTTGTTAAGCAAATACGGGAAATCCGAGCGCCATTGGACAATTTGCTCCGGAAGAATGCTAAATTAGAATGGTCAGAGGAATGTCAACAATCGTTTCTGAAATTTAAAAGCATTCTCGCATCAGACCTTTTGCTTACACATTTCAATCCAAATTTACCGATAAAAGTAGCAGCGGGTGCATCCAACGTTGGGCTAGGTGCATGCATCATGCACATTTTTCCGGATGGAAAAGTAAAAGTCATCGCTCATGCAGCCAGATCTTTGACACCAACCGAGACGAGGTATAGTCAGATCGAGAAGGAAGCCGCAGCAATCATTTTCGCCATAAAAAAATTTCATAGAATGATTTTTGGTCGAAAATTTCTTCTTCTCACTGACCATAATCTTTGGTAGCAAAAAGGGAATTCCAGTGTACACAGCAAACAGACTTCAGAGATGGGCACTGATTTTAATGATGTATGATTTTGAAAACCAGTACATCTCAACAAATGATTTTGGTTTTGCTGATGTTCTATCACGTCTGATTGACACAAAATCAAAATTGGAAGAAGAAACAGTCATAGCCTGTTTGAGATTTGAAAAAGATTTTTCATCGCATTTGCTCGAAATAATCAAAGTGCTTCCTGTCAATTTCAAAATAGTTCAGCACGCTACAACGAGCAACAAAATTCTTCGATCAGTTATCGAGTCTATGAACTCCGGATGGAAATATCCCCCTTCACCAGAATTGTTTCCATACTACAGCAGAAGGGAGAGCCTAGCAGTAATCGATGGTGTTTTGATGTTCAACGACCGTATCGAAGTTCCAGATTGTTTTCAAAAGCGAATTCTGCAACAGCTTCATTGAGGTCATCCGGGCATAGATAGGATGAAAACCATTGCCAGATGCCATGTTTATTGGCCCAGAATCGATAAAGATGTAACCTTTTTTGTTAAACAATGTCATGCTTGCGCCCTCGCAGCAAAGTCTACAGTCAAAACAACTTTACAGTCATGGCCAATAACAACATCTGCGATGGAACGGGTCCATATTGACATCGCAGGACCTTGTGAGGGTGTCTACTATTTGCTCATTGTGGACTCCTTTTCGAAATGGTTGGAAGTTTTGCAACTTCACAACTTATCATCATCTACCATAATCAACAAACTGACTGCATTCTTTTCTCGCTATGATGATTGTCAACAGCTTGTTTCAGATAATGGGACACAATTCACCAGTTCTGAATTTCAACGATTCTTGGAGAATCGAGGCATCCAGCATCTACGAACAGCCCCATACCACCCCCAGTCCAACGGACAGGCAGAGCGGTTTGTAGATACGCTTAAAAGAACACTTAAGAAACTTAAGCAGGAGGGAACCAGCTCAGAGAACCTACAAACATTTTTTCAAACATATCGATCCACACCAAACCGCAATGTTTCCGACTTCAAATCACCAGCAGAAGTATTTATCGGCAGAAAGCTAAGAACATCACTGGATTTATTAAACCCAAATCAACAAAAACCGATTTATACAAATGAAAAGCAAAATCATCAGTTCAACAGACAATACGGTGCTAAGAAACGGAATTTCGAAGTGGGTGAGACGGTATATACTAAAGTTTATCGCAGAAATAAGAATCACTGGGTTCCAGGCACAATAATCGAAAAAATATTAACCGTCTCTTACAATATTCTTGTCAAGGATGAAAATAAGAACAGACTTATTCGTTCACATACGAACCAAATAAGGTCTAGATTCTCTGAAGCAAAAGAGCAACCAACTACCAACACATTCCTTGATTTGATGGATTTATTTCAAGACAAACCAATATCGACTCAAGATGATTCCGATCCACCAACTGAAAATGGAAATTTTAATGGATCAGTCCTTGATTCATCGGACAATTTCGAAACTTCAGAGCTACATGGATTTCCTTCACCAAGCTCAGCTTCAAATGCTCAAAGGGTGCCTTCCAGAGGAAGAAATATTCAAACACCAGGTTGGATGAAGGATTATGACCTCTTTTAAGTAAGGGAGGTGTTGAGAGCAAGGATAATTATACTGCTTAGGCAGCACTGCAATATCAAGTGATCATCCCTGGGCAATTGCCATCTGCTCTAATATATAAGTATTTATACTTAATTGCATTGTCTTTTCTACTCTTGCATTTGGCGGCTTAACCGAAGAAGTCTATTTTAAATTAATTATTAAATAAGTATTTTGTAAACTCAAAAAGTATTTTATTTTATTTTCTTGTATGACCCAAGGTCATAACAATTGGATTGGATTCAAAATAGGATCAATCGAGCAAATGCTGTTGGAAATTCTTAAAAATGGTAGATAAACCAAGCTGTCATTTCTGAACTAGTTGCTTCATGTTTATGTATGAAACGGTTTCGAGTGTTGATTTTAATCTTCTAAGTGGTTCTGAAAACCAATTTTAATTTTAACAAAAACGTCGAAAAATTTGCATATGAGGACCTTTTTCACAATTTCATTATGAATATGAAAATGTTGAAACGTGCCTCATACGAAAATTTTTCGAAGTTTTTGTTATAATTAAAATTGGTTGAGAGAACCACTTAGAAAACATAAATCAACACTCAAGCCCGTTTAAATAATCCTAATGTAGCAAGTCGTTTGGAAATGACAGGATGGTTTATCTAACATTTTCAAGAAAATTACATGATTTTTCATCAAATTCTTGAAAATGGTAGATAAACCATCCTGTCCTTTCCAAACTACGTGCTCCATTGGGATAATTTAAACGGTTTCGAGTGTTGATTTAAGTCCTCTAGGTGGTTCTGAGAACCATTTTTAAATCAGACAAGAAATTCGAAAAAATTTCATACAAAAGACGTTTTAAAATTTTCATATTCGTATTGAATTGTGAAAACGTTTCTCATATGAAAATTTTTCGAAGTTTTTGTTAAAATTGAAATTTGTTTTCAGAATCACTTAGAAGACTTGAATCAACACTCGGAACCGTTTAAATCATCCAAATAAAGCAACTAGTTTAGAATTGACAGCTTGGTTTATCGATCATTTTCGAGAATTTCACATGATTTTTCATGAAATTCTCGAAAATGTTATATAAACCATGTTCTCATTTCCAAACTACTTCCTTCACTTGGATGATTAAAACGGTTCCGAGTGTGGATTCAAGTCTTCTAAGTGATTCTGAAAACAAATTTCAATTTTAACAAAAACTTCGAAAAATTTTCATATGAGAAACGTTTTTACAATTTCAATACGAATATGAAAATTTTAAAACGTCTCTTGTATGAAATTTTTTCGAATTTCTTGTCTGATTTTAAAATGGTTCTTAGAACCACCTAGAAGACTTAAATCAACACTCGAAACCGTTTAAATCATCCGAATCTGGCATGAACTTTTTTCGATATTCTTATCAGATTCACCTAGAAGACTTAAATCGACACTCGGAACCGTTTCAATCATCCAAATGAAGCAACTAGTTTAGAAATGACAACATCATTTATCGACCACTTTCAAGAAAATCACATGATTTTTCATGAAATTCTTGAAAATGGTAGATAGACCAAGCTTTCATTTCTGAAGTAGATGCTTCATTTGGATAATTCAAACGGTTTTGAGTGTTGATTTGAGTCCCCAAAATGGTTCTGAAAAATATTTTTAAATCTGACAAAAATTTCGAAAAAAAATTCATGCCAGAGACGATTCAACATTTACGTATTCATATTGAAATTGCTTAAACGTTCCCGATATGAAAATTTTTCGAAGTTTTTATTTAAATTAAAATTAGTTTTTGGAATCACCTAGAGGATTAAAATCAACACCGAAGACCATTTAAATCATCCGAATCGAGCAAGTACGAGTAGTTTGGAAATGACGGGATGGTTTATCTACCATTTTCAAGAATTTCATGAAAAATTATATGATTTTCTTGGACGTGATCGATACAATTATGTTGTCATTTCTAAGCTAGTTACTTCATTTGGAATATTGAAACAGTTTCGAGTGTTGTTTTAAGTCCTCTAAGTAGAACTGAAAACCAACTTTAATTTTATCAAAAACTTCGAAAAATTTGCATATGGGTATCGTTTCAAGAATTTCAATATGAATATGAAAATGTTGAAACGTTTCTGGCATGACATTTTTTCGATGTTCTGCTTTGATTTTTAAATAGGTTTCAGAATCACCTAGAGGATTAAAAACAACACTAAAGACCGTTTAAATCGTTGGAATCGAGCAAGTAGTTTAGGAATGACAGGATGATTTATCCACTATTTTGAAGAATATAATGAAAAATCATATGATTTTCTTAGATGTGATCGAAAAATCACGTTGTCATTTCTAAACTACTTGCTCGATTCCAACGATTTAAACGGTCTTTAGTGTTGTTTTTTATCCTTTAAAACCGTTTCAATCATCACAATTACATCATGGTTTATCTACCATTTCAAGAATTTCATGAAAAATCATGATATTTTCGAATGCGATCGATGAACTATGTTGTCATTTGCTGCATTTTTTTGAAATAGCTGACTTGTACGCAGCATATACTTACACCAAATCCATTCATTCAAGTTTGAATTAGGATAGCTAAATTAAAATTAGATTTAAAATCAATTGATTGAAACAGTTCTCAATTTTCTTATTTTAGAAAATCGTTTCTGTTGCTTCGAACGATAGATGTCATTAACAGGCGGGACAAGCGTTTAAGTAACTTTAAGTACATTTATTTTTCTTAAAAGTGTGTCTGCTTTTCATAAGCACTAGTATTCTCTTGAGGAGATCTTTTTGTATAACAAAATTCTTATTGTGATACGTATGATGTTCTACACAGAATGATAGAATGTTCAAAACTAGACCCAACAACTGCACCGTTTGATAATCTTCGTTTTGTAGTCTATCACCAATGGTATTCATTAATACTGGAGCTGTCGATAAAGGCAATAATTAAGTTTCTTGTATAAACCAAATAAAAATTATTTTATCAATTAAGGTTTGAATACTATTCTTGAAAAAGTAATTTAGGAAGTCCCCCTTCTCGGTGAGCATGTTCTTTGGTTCGGAATCAGTCAACATTTGTTCACTAGCTATGTATATTAAGTAGCATTCATCCCTGCAGAAAAAAACAAAAAAACATGCATTTAAAACAATTATATTTGTATTAGTTCGCAACACTTACCCCGTCCGTCCGGCTCACTTTTTGCAATGTGTGATTTGCGAACAACCAATGTCGAAAACTCGACAATTGCAGTCAAAATATCAATAGAAGCTGATTTTGTCTTCTGATTGGCCATTATCAAAGTTATTTACAGTGCCTGAAGAATTCCTAAGCCCGTTAGGGTTTTGTAGAACGAAGATCGGTTCGATCCAAATAGGCCAACACTTGTAGCGCCAGTTCACGTGGCAGCTTTCTTGACGATTTCTTCTTCGGAACTAAGGCATACTATTGGCTGTGTATGTTTGGATAAACTTGACAGGGAATGACTGGATGAGGTATTGAACGAATGCTCCGATAGACTTTCATTTGAATTGGGATTCGATAGAATTTCAACAAGCTTTTTGGCTGGATTATCATGGAGTGTTGTTCGTAGATTTAGCGGCGATGAAGATGAATCCGTGACTGCTGATGAGATTGATTCCGGACCAGGATTACGTGCTTCTGGATCGAGTTGTTGTTGTACTTTTTGTTGACCACTTGTCGTTGAACTATCTAGCTGATCTTTATTTTCGGTTGTATCCTCATGACTATCAACTTCTCGATTTGTAATCGTGGTGCTTTCTGGATGATTTAGGCTGGCGGTAAGATTTATTTTGGGAGTTGATTTAATTAATCTTCTTTTGTAATGCCCGCTGCTGTTCGGTGTTGTTGAATGGTCTTTGTAGGTGCACTTGTTGTCTGATGAGACTACTCGCTGTTGGTTATTTGCGTTTTGCGCATTTTGTTGAAATAATTCTAATTTAAGTTATTAACATTAGCCTAAGTATAAACACAATTAATGTTTATCACGAATATTTACAACCAAGGTCTACTTACAAGTCTAAAATATTTGTTTTGAGAACTGTCATTTTGATATTCACAAAAAAGAAAAACAAAACTTCAAATTTTGAGCTACTGACTTCATTTTGTATTTTAATCCACCATTCACACGTATTCATGGATAGGGAATTTAAGAGAGTTTTCTCTTACTCACCTCAAAAAAAATTTGAGGGTGTTTCAGGCAAGAGGGGTACCGGACTACCGGTCGTGACTCTAGGTAATATATTTCCTCTATGTTTTCGATTACGATGGAATTCGTGATAGGGCTGAATGACTGAGACATAAGTTCTGTTCAACCAGCTGCACTGGACTACTCTGGGCAGAAAAGTGTAGCTTTTTTGTGTTCATTGAGAAAATTTCTGCACTGACTTACACTGATTAGCGTTCATTGAGCTGAACTAGCGTACACTAGTTCAGAATGTTTTGCACTACCTTTTGAGCTAGTGCAGGTTGGTGAAAACTGTCAAAATCAGTTGTTGTCATTATTCGATTATATTTTGTTAACGAATAAAGTTGATTTTTTTCCGAGCTTTGTATTTTGGATTAAAGTTTTTAAATAATGCATATATTAGAGCTAACTTCGAGTGAAGGGCAATCTCTGGTGATTCAGTGTTCTCCAATTAATCCAATAATATCTTGATTAAATAATATGTATGTATGTATATTTGCACGAAGGATTCCGAACGCAAGTGTTTGAAAGTTTGATGAAAAAAGGTGAAGAGGAGGAAGAGATTTTGTGCCTAAAAAGCCAACAACGTCGTCGCAGGCAGTGGAAATTAATTTCTTCCTTTTTCCATCGACTTTAGCGCAGCCATAAGGCATTTTACTTGCGCCGAATTTGATTTGTTTTCTTTTTTTTAACATCTGACGTATGACGTTTCTGCTTGAGTTTGCTCTGACAGTTTTCATAAACCTGCACTGCACTACACTACACTGGCCTTTTCTTGGTTGAACACAACTATAATTGAAGTTGAATGTCGTTAATGTGCGGAATTATCTCATTCTTTAGCTCTTGAATTGTTTTTGGCTCATTGAAGTACACTTTTTCTTTTAAATATCCCCAAAGAAAAAAGTCAAACGGTGTCAAATCACATGATCGTGGCCATAGAGGAAATATATTATCTAGAGTCACGACTTCGGGGGTTCGCTCTCTTTAACACTATAAGCTGAATTGAGAGGAAAAAACCCGCAGTATAAAGATGTGTTAGTTGCCCCATGCTTTGTTCAAATTTTAAGGGTTTGTGCTCAGAGCGCAAAAAGTTGAATAAGTGCGTTTGAATATTCAAAAAAGGAATCCGTTAAATTCAAAAATTCTAGAATACAAATAATTTTCATTAATTTTGCTTTTTTTACCTCTTTATCAATAAAAACTGTTCTGTATTAAATATTAGTTTTATTGCTTCTGGGATACAATTTCCTTAATATGTATGTATATTTCAGTTAAAAACTAAGAAATTCCAAGCAAAAGTAGAAGCTTACCCTAGAAATTCAATGCGTATAGTGCCCAACGTTGACCAAGGAATATAGACCGAAGGTGAAAATGTTGACAAGTAAACAAATCGATAAAAAAAAACAAAAGTGCGGGTTGTTGATTCTAATTAGTAAACAAGTTTTTCAACGATTTTAGCGTAATTTTCTCAACTAAATCAAATAAATTGCCCATAAAAATGCACATCAAAGTTTCCCCCGTCGATACCCGATAAAATTTCGTGTGCAAATCATAAATTGATCGCGTAAATTTAGATTGCAAAATACCGAAGGTGTTTTTTCTCCACACACAAGCTTTTCCCTACATATTCTTTTTTTTTTATTGTGTGCGCAAAATTTCACAAGTGTCAGTGGAAGTAGTGAAATTTTGGTTAAAAACCATAAAGGAAGTGTGAAAAAGTATAATTGAGCGTTAGTTCAATTAATTATACATCGTTTGGGGTATAGTTTTGTTAATAAAACTCATTGTGCGGGCGATTTTTTCTTTTTACAGTAAAATCAATTCGGTGCGATGTATGTAACGGAGTAATCGCCGTCTGCCATAATGCCATTGAAGAGAGTTCTTAGAAACGTCTTCGATCATCAACGACAACAACAATTTTCTGTTGGCATTGACCAAACACCAAATACAACCAGAAATAGTGCAAGCGACCCACTAATTTTCTCGTCAACATCGACGTCCACTTCGTTAACGAACAGCATCGACAGGGATCGCAAAAAAAGTGTTTTCTCTTCAACAACAGCCCACGAGCTAAATAACAATAATATAAATTTTGACAATTTAACAAACAGCACAACAATAAGTGGAGCTAGTTGAAGAAGCAAGTGAGGAGAACTGGTGGACTTTCAACAGGTAGAGGAGCCCAAGGACAACAAGCCTAACAACAGCCACCCAAATCAGCCTGCTGGTGGGCAAATATTTTCTTCGCCTGAGAACACGCAAATAATTCAGCGGAATATGCCAAAAAGCAATGAACCGATTAAGATAGCTTACTCAGCATCACATCAGCAACAGCAGCAGCGACTGGCGCAACAGCCTCAGCACTACCAACAGCAACAACAACACCAACAGCACACCACGCAATACCAGCTCTCGAATAACATTTTCATAAGAACCTCCAAGATACCAACCCGCATGAACTCGAGCAACTAGGTGGCTGGCGGGAATCGGATCACCTTTACCAGTCAGTCGCTACCCAACGGCACAATCAATATCGCCTCGCAGAGCCAGTTTGCATCCATTCTGCAAGCCGTGTCTACGGCCCAGCTGCCCAACACCACCACCATCAAGACGATAACGTCGGCTGCAGGTCTGCCGCAATACCATCAGCAGCAGTAGCACCAACAACAGCAGCAGCAGAACTCTCAAACAGTAGGTGCCACCCAAACTTTGGTAGTCAAAAATCACAACCCGGTGGTATTCGCATCCAAGGACCACTTCAAACTAGTGGTCCGCAGTTGGTATAACACATTGCGTCCTTCAACTCCGCCGAAAGAGCCGCATGGAGCGGTCATGGACTTCCACAAACTGCTGGCACCAAGCCCACAGTAGCTGAAGACGATGATGGTAAGTTCGAATGTCACTGTTCTTGCCAATTGGCATCTAAATTTAAAAATCTCTGTTTACCCAATATAGACATAGATCTATTCGGATCAGAAGACGAAGAAGAAGACGTCGAAGCAGCACGTATCCGCGAGGAACGCCAAATGTCCGTCCTGCTCGACGTGAAGCCTTGGGATGACGAGACCGACATGAAAGAAATGAAAAAGTGTGTCCGCACCATCGAGATGGACGGTCTGTTATGGGGTGCGTCCAAACTCGTTCCAGTCGGCTATGGCATCAACAAGTTGCAAATCATGTGCGTCATCGAGGATGACAGGGTTTCAATTAACTTGTTGCAAGAAAAGATGCAAGAGTTCGAAGACTTTGTCCAATCTGTTGATATCGCAGCTTTCAACGAGATCGAAACACAAAACAAAAACTTAATTGTTTGTCCTTGAACTTCAAGTTCTATTCAGTTGAAAAAAAAATGGCTTGATTAAAAAAAAATACTATTTTATACTCAAGAATGTTTTGTTTACTTTTTTGATTTTCTTCCATTTTAAATTGGTCTTCCAACTTGATAGTTTAACAAAATTTCGTTTAACTAAATGTCCGCCGGAATATAACCTAAAATTCCAGCCAAGTTAGTGCTGAAGTTTTGATACAATAACTCGGTTAAACCTGTGAGTGAAATTGATGTGGGGATTATGGAAATATGTTCTAGGAATCATTGGATTGAATTCAAAATAGAATCAATGCCTTTCGAAATTCTTGAAAATGGTAGATAAACCAAGCTGTCATTTCTGAACTAGTTGCTTCATGTTTATGATTGAAACGGTTTCGAGTGTTGATTTTATTCCTCTAAGTGGTTCTGAAAACCAATTTTAATTTTAACAAAAACGTCGAAAAATTTGCATATGAGGACAATTTCAATATGAATATGAAAATGTTGAAACGTGCCTCATACGAAAATTTTTCGAAGTTTTTGTTATAATTAAAATTGGTTATCAGAACTACTTAGAAGACGTAAACCAACACTCAAGCCCGTTTAAATCATCCTAATGTAGCAAGTCGTTTGGAAATGACAGGATGGTTTATCTAACATTTTCAAGAAAATTACATGATTTTTCATCAAATTCTTGAAAATGGTAGATAAACCAAATCGGCATTTCCAAACTACTTGCTTCACTTGGATGATTAAAACGGTTTCGAGTGTTGATTTAAGTCCTCTAGGTGGTTCTAAGAACCATTTTTAAATCAGACAAGAAATTCGAAAAAATTTCATACAAGAGACGTTTCAAAATTTTCATATTCGTATTGAAATTGTGAAAACGTTTCTCATATGAAAATTTTTCGAAGTTTTTGTTAAAATTGAAATTTGTTTTCAGAACCACTTAGAAGACTTTAATCAACACTCGGAACTGTTTTAATCATCCAAATGAAGAAACTAGTTCAAAAATGAGAACATGGTTTATCTAACATTTTCAAGAATTTCATGATCACCGCCATATTGTTAAAGCTGCATCTTTGCCAAATTGGCTGCCATTTATTAAGTCCGTCTTGCCAAATTAGCGTGTATATAATGTAAATGATTAAATTGTTTTATGAAAGTGGGTCTTCTGTGCGAGCAGTATTTCGCGCGAGTAACAATTTCGTAGCTTCCGCAATAAATAAAACGACCGTCTTTTGCTGTGTTCCAAACTCAACTCAACTCTTTTTTATTCTCCAAGTTTTTTATCTGCATATTTACAATGAATGTTTATTTATTAATTAATTAATTGTCTTATTGCTATTTCAGCATAACTAAGGAAATGAGGTGTTACATTTCATTACCATGAAAGTGGTTTGAATTTATTTAATGTATCATTTTGATTAGTAGACTCATCATTTCCGTTGGAAGGGTCAATGTACGTAACTCCTCCCGGCTTTAAGTTAGAAGTCTCCGGCTTCATATTATTAACAATTTTGATGGTCTCTTTTTTTGATTTTAATAAAATAAAAATAACAACACCAGTTATACTTAATATTAATAATAAAGCTAGGCTTATATTTGAGCCATACATTATTTTCTTATGATATTGTAATTCTCTTATTTCTTCTAAATTCTTTACATTTTCCATTATAATTTTATTGAAATTGATAGGTTTTACAAACATGTCATTATTTTTACTTGATGGATAAAAATATTTGTCTGGTATTATAATTTCTTTGTTGGAAAATTTAACTTGATTTATTTTTAATGAACAGTTATTATAATTTATTAAATAATTTCCTGTTAAGGTAATATTTCTTTGATCACAATTTTGCCAAATTAGTTCATTATACATATTTTTAAGTAATACCGTTTTGTCATCTATTTCTTCAATAATTGTTACATTATTGTATATTAAATAACAAGAACCAGTAATAATACAGTTCTTACTTTTCTTTAAATTTTTAAAAAGTGATTTTTCTTCATATTGATATATAATATTGTTAATTTCTACAATCATTTCTTCTTGTTCCTTAATTTCTAAATGATCGGTATTTGGTAATGATTTTATAATTTGTAACTCTGTTAATATAAAATTTACAGGTATTTTGATAGCGAATATTAACAAGTCATTTTTATATTGCATAACTCCTGCCTTTAAAAGTTTAATTGTAGGAAAATCTATATTATATGTTTCTAGTTCTTCCAAAGTAAGCATACTCGGATGAATAATATTATTTTTAGCAGCCATTATGTTATCAAGAATTTGATTTACTTTATTTTCTAAATATCTAAGCATAGATGACTGTTCCAAAACTAAAATTTTATAATTTAAATTGCGAATAAAATCATTTGTTGTGTTAAGTGATTCTAATATTTTAGCTCTATCGTTCTCTATTATAAGTTTAAGATCAGATAAGGATTTATTATAATGTTCATTTATTTTTATTTGTTTGTTAAGGTTATTGATAGATAGATGGTTATTTTCATCAGTTATTTTTAGATGTTCAAGAATTTCTTCGCGATCTGCATCATCCATTGTACCAAATAACCAATTTTGAACTCTACCAACAGCATTAATTAATCCTCTTTTTTCTCTTTTTGATCTGCTTATTGTTCTAAGTTTACTTTTTATTAACCTTATTTCGTGATAAAAACTATGCTTATCTTCTATTTTTAAAAGTTCTATGTTTAATTCTAAATTATTGAAAATTTGTAACAGCTCACTTGGATTAATTATATGTAAAATAGTGTCTGTTTCATTAACTATGTCTACTTCTCTGATTCTTATTTTAGTATACCCGTTCTCTTCTAGTATGGGATGAACCTGCAATAACCCTTGTACTGAGGTTATCATCATCAACAGGATTATCAATATCTGCAAATTTAGGTTTTCTTTTAATATTTAATAAATGTACATTTTGCAAAGGGAATTTTCTATAATATGGCTGGTCTTTATGCCTTACTCTTTTATAATTTTTTATATACCCTCTATTTCTATTTTCTACATACTTTTCCCTACTTTTATTTATTTTAGTAATATTTTTAATTTTTTTATTGTTTATACGATCTACTAATTGTTGAATAGCCAAATCGTCATTTATTCTGTTAGCCTGTCTTGGAGTAATTTCTATTGTGGAATGAATCCTGTCATTATAGTTTCCAATTGCTTTTTGGATCTTTTGTTCAACTGTAATATCGTCTTCAATAGCCTGAATCTTTTCTATTATAGTTGAATGAAGCCTTTCAACGTCAGCATTCCCAGTGTGACTGTTTGGTTTGGTCCAATGTATTTCAATATCCTTGTCATTTAAGAACTTAATGAGTTGTTCCGATTTAAATTCATTATCCATTATAATTTTATTTGGTTTATCAAAACTTGCGAAATACCCTTCTAATATTGCTGTCTTCTTAACCCAATTTCTATCATTTATTAAATATGCGACAGCAAATTTAGTAAGTTTATCAATAATAGTGATGAATGTTTGCTTACAATAGTGAAAAATATCAACATGAACAATATCGCTTCTAGCTTTTGGTGTTTCTGTAACACTCATAATTGGTTTGATAGGATTTCTATCATATTTAATTTCTTGGCACTTGCCACAATTATTTATAATAAGTTGAATATGTTCTTGCAACTTTGGGAAATAAATTTTATCTTTAAGTGCTTGATAAGTTTCGTTTATTCCACTATGTAAAGATTCAATAGTATGGTATAAAGAAATTTGTTTATGACATTCTTCTTCTGTTTCTATTTCTTGTGCCCTTTTTGTAGCCTTCATAAACTTTATTTTTTTTTCGTTTGAAAATAATTGTATAATCATCTGTTGAATTTTATTATAATCTTTATCTGTAACATAAGAATAAATTCCATTTTTCCCTGGTTTCACATACTTAACTAATAATTCTTTAATATCATGTTCCTCTTTTTGTGGATTAATTTCTATTATTCGTCTACCATGAAGTATCTTTACTTCTTTACTTGGACTATAAGTTAAAATAAATTGAGTTCTGTATTTATTTATAATTTCTTCTTTTATGAAAATATGATCTTGACGTTGTTCCGCTACTGAATGGATGGTATCAGATAGGTCCATATTAGATTCACTACTGTTTTCATCACTTATTTTCGGACTATTTTCTTGTCTACTTAGGAAATCAGCTACAGTATTCTCTTTCCCTTCAAGATACTCAATATCAAAGTTGTATTCTTGGAGTTTCAAAATCCATCTTTGATTTCTTTGAGAGAACTCTTTTCCTTTATACTTAGAATTTAAGTACTTTATCGGTTGATGATCAGTCACAATTTTAAACTTTTTACCATACAAATATGGCCTAAAATAGGTAACCGAATAAACTATTGCTAGAAATTCTTTATCGGTGACGCTATATTTTTTTTCATGTCTGTTCAGAGTTCTAGAGACGTAGCAAACTGGATGACCGTCTTGTGAAAGAACTGCTCCAATAGCATAGTCACTAGCATCTGTTGTGACCGTAAATGGTTTTTCATAATTTGGAAATTTCAAGATTGGATGTGAAGATATAAGAATTTTAAGCTTTTCAAAAGCTTCGATAAACTGAGGGTCTTTAATATTAATTTTGAGGTCTTTTGTCAAATATTTTATGAGTGGATATGCTATTTTAGAATAGTCTTTTATAAATTTTCTGTAGAATCCCGTCATTCCAAGAAAACTCTTTAATTGTTTTTCAGTTTTCGGTAACTCTATTTTTTGAATGTCAGAAATTTTGCTGGGATTAGGCATAATGCCGTCTTTGGTCAGAATATGTCCTAAGAATTTAGTATCTTTCTGCATAAAGCTGCATTTATCGGCTTGTATTTTTAAGTTATGAGAAGATAGAATTTTGAAAATTTTGTCTAAAGATTTAAGGTGTTCACTTAGAGTTGTTGAATAAACCAGAATATCGTCAAGATAAACAACACATATTACATTAATGCAATCCCTTAATATTTCATTAATTAAACGCTGAAATGTTGCGGGAGCATTTTTTAAGCCGAATGGCATCCTTAAAAACTCATAAAGACCATCAGGTGTAACAAAAGCTGTTTTCTCAATATCTTTTTCTGCTACTAAGACTTGGTGGTAACCCTTTGCCAAATCAATTGCAGTAAAGTACTGAGCTTTTCCCAACTTGTCCAATATGCTATCCATATTGGGAAGTGGCTGTTTGTCATCAATCGTAATTTGGTTGAGTCTTCTGTAATCGACTACTATTCTGAATTTTTGTACACCAGAATTATCCCCCTTTTTAGGTATGACAATAATGGGTGAACTATACCTACTTTTACTTTTTCTTATTATGCCCTGAGCTTCCATATCCCTCATTTGTTTTCTTACTTCTGCCTCATGCTGAGGTGGATACCTATACAGTTTAGAATTAATTTGTTCATTGGTTGTTGTTTTGATCTCATGAACTATACTTGTTGTATTTGTTAACTGATCACCATCTTTATAAAATAAATTTTTAAATTTATGCAATAATTGTGTTATCCCTAGCTTTTCTTCTTCGTTTAAATGATCTAATTTAATATTTTCACACTGACTTTAATCTAACATATTTACATCATCCACAATTTTGTTTTTTAAAAATGGAATTCGTTCATTATTATTGAGAACTACTTCTTCATTATGTATATCTATAAGCCGTACATTTTTATTTATCCAATCCATTCCTAATAAAAATCCATATGGTTTTTCTAAATTCATTTGAACCCATCTTATCCTAGCATTTTTTTTCTGTTTGAATTCATCTGGACATTCTGTTTTTACATACTGATTTGATTTTGTTATTTTACCATTAATTGTACTTATATAGGCTTCACCTCCCATGTTCTCATAGATTTGATTTGAAACAATTTTGGAATTTAAAAGACTTACTGTAGAACCAGTATCTAACAGAGTTGCATAACGTACTTTATTAAATGTAAGTATTATATACATTTTATTTTTTTCCGAGGCTAATTGGTAAAAAATGTGTCATCTACTTCATCCGTGCTTAAAGCATCTACAGACATATGGCCAGAACTTTGTCTAGTTTGCTGTGAATTATTTTGTCTACCATTTGTGTTGTTATCATTTCTATATTGTCTACTTTGATAAGTGTTTTGTCTATTTTGATTATAACCTGAACCTGAATTGTTGTAACTATTGTTGTAATTACTATGCCGTGGTTGCACTGTTTGATTCCTAGTATTATTTTGTTGATAGTTCAAATTTAAATTGTTACGATAATACCGTGATTGTTGATTGGTATATCGATTTGTTTGTGATCCGAATCGATCTTTCTCTTTAACATTTATATGTGTCTTAAAATATTTTAAATTGAAGTCATCTTGACCAATATATTTATTTATAATTGTCCTTATATCTCCTAAAGAATATTTTTCGTATATTTCGGATAGTAATGCACCTGCAACTAATTCTTTAATTTTTAGAATAACTACGCAACTAAGGTTATTTACTACGTTTCCAGAACTTGAACTATATATTGCACATTCAGCAATATCATCTACTATTATTCTAACTTTATCGCTTAATTCTAAAATAGAACTTACTTTTAAGCCATTAATGTCCTGAACTATTTTCGTCTCGGTTTTATAGGCCTGATAGTGCAGTTTGAGTCGGGTCTTTGTCTCTTCCCACGATGTAGGTGGTGTTATCGTCAAGAAGTTTTTGGCCGCACCAGTTATCTTTTCATTCAATATGATGGTGAAAACATCTGCGGACTGTGCTGCTGAATACTCTCCAAATATCCGGTTCATCGCCGTGATGAATGATGGCAAGGTTCCTTTTGTACCATCAAAGGTGGGTGCAAATTTCAGATCCCTCTGAATCTTCCTTCTTAAAGATTCTGGCTCGTTCTGTCTACTAGCAATCTGAGTTAACATTAACAAACATCTTTCGGTTATTGATGGTTCTGCCATCTTTCTCCTCTTATCAAAAAGTTCCTGTCTCTTCGATATTTTGTTTTCCAGAATTAGATTTTTTTTTTTTTTTTTTTTTTTAGTTTATATGGTACACTCACTGATTCTCAATTAATCAAGTAATCACTGTTTTGTTAGCACTTTTCACTTTTCTATTTGGGTGGAGGTGGGGACGTGGTTTGGCAAACAAAATACTATTTGATTCGTTTTTCTTGGGTGGAGGTGGGGACGTGGTGGCAAACAGAAAATACTTTACAAAAGATTCGTTTCTTCGCGATTAATTTCTGCTTCGTATCAACTTTCGGTAAATTTTTGTTTTGCTTTCGTCTTTGGTTCTTTTTCGACTGCGCCAGTAACAATTTCGTAGCTTCCGCAATAAATAAAACGACCGTCTTTTGCTGTGTTCCAAACTCAACTCAACTCTTTTTTATTCTCCAAGTTTTTTATCTGCATATTTACAATGAATGTTTATTTATTAATTAATTAATTGTCTTATTGCTATTTCAGCATAACTAAGGAAATGAGGTGTTACATTTCATTACCATGAAAGTGGTTTGAATTTATTTAATGTATCATTTTGATTAGTAGACTCATCATTTCCGTTGGAAGGGTCAATGTACGTAACTCGCGCTTCACCCATTTTAAGGTAGATTCATTCGGCCAAAAGTCGAAAAACGTAGAGAATGATCCACAAATTGGTATATAGGGGTTTTTGGGGTCGCTGAGTACGAATCTGTTATCAGAATCAGCAAATTCAAATTGGCCGATCTAATATGGCGTCATGTCATACGAAAAAACTTATCAAAAATTAAATAACTTTGATAGTTGGTTGAAAAATTTTGTTTTGATATTATTTGGTCTTGTACTTGAAAATTTATTAAAAATTAACAAATTCAAAATGGTGGAATGCTATATGGCAATATTATATAACAAAAAAAAATCGAAAAAAATTATTTATATATTTTTATTGAAATCGCACACAGTAATGATCAATTTTCGAAGAAAATCATCTTCAGTGATGAGGCACATTTTCACCTCAGTGGATTCGTCAATAAGCAGAATTGCCGCATTTGGGCGAATGATAATCCAAAATTGATTGTCGAAAAATAAATGAACCCACAAAGAGTGACTGTTTGGTGCGGTTTATGGGCTGGCGGCATCATCGGGCCGTATTTTTTTCAAAATGAGGCCAGTCAGGCAGCAGTGATGGGTAGGACACGAATTTGAAATGAGTTTGTATGAGGTACTCATTTTTTGAAATGAGGTGGTACCTTGTCCCACCTCAAATGTCCCATTGTAGATTCCTATTTAAAAGGATATTTTGAAATTTGAATTAAACAAAGCGTATTTTTTTAATAGTATATATTTTTTCAAAAACAGTTTTCAAAATTGCATTAAATAAAAAGATTACAAAATTTAAATATCAATATATATAATATATTTAATTAAATATCCTTAATACAAAACACTTTATTTTAAAATAAAACATTTAAAAACAAAATTAAAAAGGTTTTAGTTTTTAACAAAAATAAAGTTTAAAATAAGTTAATATAAAAAGATATAATAAAAAAATTAATTTAAAAAAAAGTTTAAAAGAAAAAGTGGTGTTTTTAAATTTTATTTAAGTTATTAAAAGAAAACAAAAGCATTTAATAAAAAGATAAACACAAAAATATATTTTTTTAACAAAAAAAAACAAATATTTTATCACATTCAAAATAAATTGAATCTAACGAGTTAAAAAAAATACATCATTACATGTTTGCATTTAGAAACAATATTTGCCCTACTTTCTTTTCACTCAACCTGTTTCTTCTTTCTGTTAAGACTGTTCTGATTACTTTTTTTTTTCAAACAAATTTGATTACCTACAGGACACTGGACTAAATAAAACACTACTGATTTTCCACGTACGCAAACTCAGGAATTGATTGATTAATTTTTTTTCAATTCTCATATTTTATCTTGATCTCTAAACCCTAATCTCTATTTTTTAACACTTAAAACAAAACAAATACAAATAAAAGGAATGCACTTGCATTTGCATATCAAAAAAAAAAAATTCCTACTCCTTCAAAAATTAACAAAACCTCCTACTCCAAACAGTAAAAAACCTCCTTCCTTTTTTAACCCTTTGATTGTATAATTTTCGATAATGCTACATACCTATCTTCATTGTTTGTTACATTGTAGTCAGTGCAACATTCATTCATTAATAAATCCCAATCATTATCTCTCCTCATTTTGTCTCCTCAAACAGATACGAAAGAACCTCAATCCTCAAATGATAAATGTCCTAGTCTGGTACAAAGTCCCAGCCTGGTACAGAGTTCTAGCCTGGTACAAAGTCCTAGCCTGGTACAAAGTCAGAGTCTGATACAAAAACCCAGCCTGCGACAATGTCACTAATTTTGTTTGAATGGGACGTTTGTGTAAAAAGTACTCAACAACTCAATAACTCAACTCACAACACATTCACTCCTTTCATTTGAAATCCTCATCTTCGACAAACCTCATTCTATTTCCATTGGTTTGGTGTTTGGTGGGGAGAGAATGTGCGAATGTAGTGAGTTTGAGGCATATTTCCTCCTTTCATACGATCAACTACAATACAACTTCATTCTGCATCGGTCTCAGGCTTAGTATCAGATCAGGCCGATGAGTGAGATATACACGATACGAATTGTTTTTTTTTTCATGAAAGAGTAAAGAGAAATATTTTTCGTTGCTTTTGTGATGTGTGAGGTAATACGTTTTTTCGTTTTGAGGTGATGGGACATTTCAGATTGGTGTATGGGACATTTTGTATTGCCTCATGTATGAGGTACACATCACTATCAGGCAGTAACTGTGAATGGTGTTCGCTATCGTGAGATGATAACGAACTTTTTATGGCCCAAAGTGCAAGATATGAATGTGGACGATATGTGGTTTCAACAGGATGGTGCCACTTGCCACACAGCTAACGAAACAATGGCTCTTTTGCGCGACAAATTCAATGGCAACAATTCAAGAGCTAAAGGATGAGATAATTCTAACTCCTCAAACATTTTTTCAAACAACTGTGATCCCCCCTGGCTACGGCCTTGACTAATGCTACAGGTAAAACTCTTTATGATTGGAAAAAATGAAAAATTCTCGGTTCGAAAATGATCGATAAACCAAGCTGTCAATTCTAAACTATTTGCTTCATTCGGTTGATTGAAACGGTTCAAAGTGGTGTCTTAAGTCTTCTAAGTGGTCCTGAAAACCAATTTTAACTTTAACAAAACCTTCGAAAAATTTTCATATAAGGAACGTTTCAACAATTTCTATTCTAATATGAAAATGGTTAAACGTTACTTGTATGAAATTTTTTTGGATTTTCTTGTCTGATTTAAATATGGTTCTCAGAACCACCTAGATGACTTAATCAACACTCGAAACAGTTTAAATCATCCGAATGGAGCAAGTAGTTTAGAAATGACGGGATGGTTTATCTACCATTTTCAAGAATTTCATGAAAAATTATATGATTTTCTTGGAAGTGGTCGATAAATTATGTTGTAATTTCTAAACTAGTTGCTTCATATGGATGATTGAAACGGTTCCGAGTGTTGTTTTTAAACTAGGTGATTTCAAAAACTAATTTTAATTTTAACAAAAACTTCGAAAAATTTTTATATCGGGAACGTTTTAACAATTTCAATATGAATACGCAAATGTTGAAACGCCTCTGGCATGAACTTTTTTCTATGTTCTGGTTGGATTTTAAAATGGGTTTCAGAATCACCTAGAGGGTTAAAAACAATACTAAAGGCCGTTTAAATCGTTGGAATGAGAAAGTAGTTTAGGAGTGACAGGATGATTTATCCACTATTTTGAAGAATATAATGAAAAATCATATGATTTTCTTAGAAGTGATCGCATAAACCACGTTGTCCTCTAAGTGGTTAGAGGATTAAAATCAACACCTTAGGTTAGGTTAGGTTAGGTTAAAGTGGCTGCTGACCGGAAAAGGACAGCACACTTAGACCAATATTTGGTCCGTTGTGATACCACAAGGATTTCAAAAATCCCCCTTACTCGTTAAACCATTTTGAGCTAATAATGAAGCGTTTGAGACAGTGAATGTCGGAATTATTTAGATCACTAGGATCGTTATAGTAGTAGTCTCCCAAGTGGAGTCTACGTCTTTGCGCTAGGGCAGGACAAGAGCATAGAAGGTGGGGAATTGACTCCTCTTCTTCTTCATCCATGCAGCTTCTGCAAAAGTCATTTGCAGGAACTCCAAGACGAGAAGCATGCCTTCCTATTAGGCAGTGCCCAGTAAGGACACCTATAATGGAGCTAATATGCAATCTACCAATAGAAATTAGTTGTTTTGAGCGTTTAGCATCAAACAATGGCCAAATCAGTTTAGTAGACCGGCAAGTTGGGGTGCTGGTCCACCTGTGGTTGGCTTTCTTTATGGTATCTTGCTTTAGCATAAGTTTACAAGTAGCTAGGGGTATACCGATGTTAGATTTGCTATCCAACAAAGGTAATATTGTTCCGTTTTTTGCAAGTTCGTCAGCTTTACAATTTCCTGGAATGTCTCTATGCCCCGGCACCCATGTAAGGTGAATGTTAAACTGTTTTGACATCTCCACCAGAGATGATCGACAATTTTGGGCTTTACACCTTACACCTTAAACCGATGTAATTATCAAAATGAAGCAACTAGCTCAGAAATGACACAATGGTTTATCTACCATTTCAAGTATTTCATGAAAAATCATGATATTTTCGAATGTGATCGATGAACTATGTTGTCATTTGCTGCCTTTTTTTGGAATAGCTGACTAGCACGCCGCCACTTAATCAACCTTTTCGTTAATATTATATAATAATTTTCACTCAGAGACAAAAACATATTTATTTATTTGATTTTATGTTTTCCACTTTATAACATTTAATGTATACACTTAAACCGCATCCATTCATTCAAGTTTCAATTAGGATAGCTAAATTAAAATTAGATTTAAAAACAATTGATCAACAGTTCTCAATTTTTTTATTTTAGAAAATCATTTCTGTTGCTTCGATCGATAGATGTCATTAACAGACGGGACAAGTGTTTAAGTGTCTTTAAGTACAATAATTTTTCTTGAAAGTCTAAGGGCGCCAAGGACGAGGAACGTACATAATGTGTGCTTTTCATAAGCAACAGTATTCTCTTGAGGAGATTTTTTTGTATTATAAAATTTGTTATGCGATAAGTGTGATGTTCTACACAGAATGATAGAATGTCCAAAACTAGACCCAACAACTGCGCCGTTTGATTATCTTCGTTTTGTGGTCTGTCACCAATGGTATTCATTAAAAGTGGAGCTGTCGATAAAGACAATAATTAAGCTTCTTTTATAAACCAAATAAAAATTATTATACCAATTAAGGTTTGAATACTATATGCTTGTAAAAGACATTTAGGAAGTCCCCCTTCTCGGTGAGCATGTTCTCTGGTTCGGAATTAGTCAACATTTGTTCAATAGCTATATTAAGTAGCATTCGTCCCTGCAGAAAAACAAAAAAAAAGGATCTAAAGTCATTATATTTGTATTAGTTGGTAACACTTACCCCGTCCGTCCTGCTCACATTTTGCAAAGTGTAATTGCGAACAACCCACGAAAACTCGACAATTGCAGTCAAAATATCAATAGAAGCTGATTTTGTCTTCTGATCGGCCATTATCAAAGTTATTTACAGTGCCTGGAGAATTCCATGTTGTCTTCGACAAAAACCGAAGGTGTTGGCAATATAATATTCTGAATGTATGGCGGAACGTTTGATATATTTTTACCAGTAGGTCTTGATTTTTAATCGGGATAGCTTCACGAAATTTGCCAGATGCATTTAATATTAGCGATGCTTTTTAAGTTGAATGAGATTTGGGTCGTATTCCAAACAACCAACAACATCGAATATGGTGTCCTCTACAACATTATTTCAAAAAGAGCGTTCTTGTTGAGCAGAAAAATGTTCTTGAAGATTGCAGAGAGATGATGGAGGCCTTCCATGTTCTTCAAATCAAACCTGGGCGAAGCGCACTTTTGAGTTGAGGTCGCTTGAGCTTCTTATTTATTTAAATAATTCAATCACTCCACTCAAACCGAAATAATTTTTTAATCCTCATTAATATTGATAAAATTAACTTTTCGCCCGGAAAAAACACGATATAAAATATTTGTTTTTATACAATTATGACATCTGTCATTTTAATATTCAAAAAAAAAACAAAACTTCAAATTTTGAGCTACTGACTTCATTTTGTATTTTAATCCACCATTCACACGTATTCATGGATAGGGAATTTAAGAGAGTTTTCTCTTATTCACCTAAAAAAAATTTAAGGGTGTTTCAAGCAAGAGGGGTACCGGTCGTGACTCTAGGTAATATATTTCCTCTATGATCGTGGCGACCAATTAACATCGACACGACGCACAGTGCGTCGACTAGTGGACAGAAATAAAAATGCAATTTCTATTTTTATGCTCCAAAACTGTTTTAGAACATCTTGAATTACCTAAATTTAATTTTGTTTTTTGTTTTTTTTTTCTTCTTCCTGGATTAGCGGGACTGTTGCGAGCAGTTGAGATACTTTAAGCTGCAATGTAATTGAAAGTTGTAATTTTATGCGAATTAATTTGTCGTGTGAGAAAAATATTTTGGCTATATGGGCAAATCTCAGAAACTTTTGACTTTAGACTTTTGAAAACGCGTAAAGAGAAAATAACTAAGCACACCTTTAAAATTAAGTTTATAGCACCGTTGTTACATCAGAAAATATAATAAATTGATGGTGTTCCTCTTTTATTAACGAATGCTTAAAAAATTCTCACTCATTTTCCGGCGACGCACTATGGGACCAAGTGCAAACCATCTCAAAAATCCATAACTTTTTCGTTTCTCAATATTTTTTTTTGAAATTTTGCACACTTATACTTGTATAACCAAGAATTTAAAATATTAAAACATTTCAGATAGAAATAAATTATTTTATTTTTTTTTAAATAAAATAAAATAACAAATTTGTAGATTTTGTTTCATTTATATGGGAAAAAATTTGTTAGAGCAAGAATTATTGCAACAATTTGGATGAAATTTGTTTTCTTCTTTTACCGGTGAAAACATTTGAAAGTAGTTTTTTGAAAAATCTGCCCACTACCACGCCCATGTTTTTCAGATTTTTGTTATTTTCTTATTTTTAGTGAACAGGAAGCCGAAAATTTGTTTTTGAGGTTTTTTAAACTTAATACATAGCATGTATATTTTTTCTGCCCACTTTCCCGCCTACTTTCACTCCCCTTTTTTTATTTTCAGCTTAAAGTTCATTAAGAGCAGGCATTTTTTAAATTAAGTTTTATATGAAGAAGTGAGTTTATGAAAAGTGTTATTTATTTTTAGTAAAATCCGTGTACTTCCACGCCTCTTTTTGATATATGAAAGTTTTTCGCCCTTAAGACAAAAAAAAGGAATTCAAAAGTACACCTTATTACTTGGTATATTATTTAATGTCTAAAAGTTCTTAAGCCTCGTCAAACAATGCTTGTGTTATTTATAACTATGTATCTACATTTGTATTATATGCAATCATAAACCACACACCCCCTCCCACACCATCAAATGCTTGGCATTTATTTTTATTTAATTATGATTTTTTTTAATATAAATATGAGTAAGGAAGTTTTAAATTGGAAAACAAAAAATATTTTATTCTAAAAATAAAATTTAGAATTTTAATAATATTGGAAATAAATGATAAAAACTTATAAATTTTGTTGGAAACATAGTCACTTATGTGATATTTATGAAAATGTGTTGCACATGTTTTAACAGTTATATTTTTTAACTTTTGATAAAAATAAACATTTTTTTTTGAAATTTTGAGCTAAAAGTAATAAAATAATGGTCTAAAACTTTTTGGAATACACATTTATGTGCATCAATAAAGGTTCCACATTTTTGCCAAATTTTAATTTTTTTCATCACTTAACAATAAAGTTATAAGGATACGAATTTTCATTCTTAAAACTTATTTTTCTTCCTCATCATACGTTTTTTCTTCTTAAACAAAAATGCATGAAAATGCGAAAGTTTTTATTTTTTCTTCCAAATTTAGAATATTTTTAGTAGAATACTAAACAGCCATTAACTTAGGGTGTCCATAATGTGTTTGAAAAAAAGAGGACATTTTTGAAACTCTAAACATCTACTGGTAGATCGCTTAACACCCCCCCCCCCCCCCCCCCCGTCTGGGTTCAACACTGCCGTTCGAATAAAATAAACTAGGCATATTTATAAAAGTAAGTTTGGTACATTTGGTACACAACTAGCAGCAATTACTAGGCAGTTCATTTAAATGCAGATACAACAACAAAAAACTCTGGTAAATGCAAAAAAGAATTTGAGATCATGTGATGAGTTTTGCATTAATGACAATAAATCGGTATGTTCGTGTTCGTGTTCAATACTCGAAACAGGGTTCGATAATGGCTTCCGAATGGATAGGTGCTTTTATGCTTCATTTTAGAAGACTTATACAAAAGTATATAAATGAAAAGCGGGTCAGATTAATATTTTGGAAAAATAGAGACAAAAAAGAGTACACAAATAAAAAAGAGTAAAAAAAAGAATTTGATGAAAAAAGAAAGAATAAGAAAGATCGGAGTAAAAAAAGAGAATATGTTGTCTTTAAAAGAGATGTTCTGGAAACCCTACATTAACTAAACGGAGGCAGCCGGAGCTAACAGAGAAAACTTCAATTGAAAACAAAAAAAAATGAAACATATACTGCACCTTACTCATTTTTTTATTAATTTACTGGTAAACTTAATTAAAAAATATTAACTGTTTTGTAAAGAAGAGGGCTTGGGCTTTTCAAAAAGGTATAAAACTTATACATTATGTTCAGAAAAATACGAAATAATTGACTTCAAACTCTCACTTCTAATAACTCTAAAAAAATAAAAATATCGAAATGTCATTTTTAACGGTAATTTTAGGTACTTTGAACAAAAGTAAGATACAAAAAATTTACTGTGTAAGGAAGAACCTTATTTCTAGTATATAATCCCATCATTAGATTTTTCAAGTTACGAAATTCACCAAAACCATTTTTGAGATGGATTTCATCATTTGGTCCCATAGTGCGACGTTGAACTTTCGAAAAAGTAACACGAAACGACTTTACGTGGCCGAGTCACAAAGACTACTGATACCACAATAACGTTCGACGTAAGTTGTTTATACCTATGTTTATAAGACTGTTATTGATAAGGATCATTTTCTTTCACTTTTCTCACTGCCCTAGCTTGCATTCGTTAATATTTGAACTACAGAAAATATGTGAGCGCGAAATTTCAAATTAATATAGAAATTTTTAATTTTTTTATAACAAATGATAAAAATTTAACTTATGATTTATATTTAAGTAAAAGTTTGTTCACTTTTCTAAATATGTACATTTTATAGTGAAGCTTTTAATTAAAAATAAAACGTAATTTTACTCACAATTTGTATCAATAAAATTTTTCGCTGCTTAAAAAGTAATGTATAAAAAATATCAATGATTTTTCTTTGTAATTAACTACTCAATTTTAAAGATCCATAAAATATGTAGTGTCAGCGACAAAACGTAAACTTCTAAGTATGATTTAGAAGAAGGAACAATAGTTAAGAACGGGAAATATTGCTTTTTATTAGAGTGCTAACTGAAAATGTCTTGAAAAAAAAAAAGTTTCGCACTCTTTTAATTCAGTATAAGCTAATTTTAACCAGGTTGCGATTTCAGCACACACCTCTACCAAAGCTTAATTTATTCATTTTTGTCTATGGAAAATGAATATGTAATTTAGAAATCGGTGCAAAGCATGCTGTGTAAATGATAAGAGACGAACCAGATTTTAATATTTTTTTCGGAATTGTAGTACCGAAACTTCTGACAAACACTGTCATAAATCTAAGCAAAGCACATAATTTTTTCATAAAAAATTTAGATTTTCAAAGTCTCTTATGAACCCCATTTGAGTTTAACAAACTAAAATCAGATGCTTCAATCGTAAGAACATTAAACTTTTTAAATATTTTAATAGTAACATATAAAATTTTGTATTTTTCTTATACTTTTTGCCTTTTACTCGTTCTATAGGTAAAAAAAAAATTCTTAATGTGGAAAATAACCTTTTTTATACTGTAATACTATATTTTCGAAAAAATTATCAGAGATAGAGCAAAAAAAATATGACTATGAAGTAACTTAATTTCAAAGTTACACGAAAGTCAAAAGTTTCTGAGATTTGCCCATATATGTAAATGTTCTTGTTTGAATATTAATAAAGGATACTTTGGCCGCAGGTATAAGTTGTTGTTTTGAATTTTTCTTATAAATTTGAATTTTTTTTGATTTTTTATAAAAATACTCTTTTTTTGTAATTGTATAAAGTTAAGCTTTTAAAAAAATGTTAGCAAATTGTAGCAAAATATTTCAAGTCATTATGTTCTGTTGTTGTTGTGCTTTGAGAAAATGTTTACTTTTTTGCTACTTCTTGCTAACTTTCTAAATATTTGACTTTTTGCAGGGCAAGGTCAAACCATACAAAAAAAAAAATCGAAAAATGGATTTCTTTTGATAAAAACGCGAAAGTTGAAGGTGTTTTTGAATTTATATTAGGCGTGTTTTTTTTGCAAGTCCATATCGATGGTCCCATGCAAGACTATACTAAGTCAACTTAGTATACTTTTGAGTTATTTATGTCATTAAAACCATCGCATCGACTTCTATTTTTCATTTTTTTTTCATGCAAATCCAACAAAAGACCTTCGAGTTATAACTCAAATAGCACTTAGTATACAACCCGTTTTTAACACTTTTTCCAAGCATAATCACTTTAACTGCTCTTAGTATATTTATTATAGAAATTTTTATTTGTCAGTTGTATACTATGTTGACATAGTATTGTTTTACCTGGAATTTTCAAAAATGAAACGCACTCAAGTGCCAGGTAGTATTCTTTTGTGTGTGCAAAGGAGATCGAATATGACACCAAAGTAGGTGTTAGTATGTTTCATACTGTTTCTTTTTGTCTCATGTCATATTCTAAGTTAGTGATAAAGTTTTTCCAAAAAAGTAATAAATTATGGCATCTAGGGCGAGAAAAATGCTTAATCTTGCAAGAAAATCAAATGAAATGAGTAAATACAAGCCTTAAATATTTGAAAACAATGTTAAAAATATAATTCAACTCAGATGAAATTATGATCTGTCCTAAGAACGAAACCGGTGATTTCAAGTTAATTCACGCGATTGATACAAGTAAATTTTCTTTTAAAAGGCAATGTTATTTAAAAAATGTAAACAAATTATTTGCATAAGTGTTCCTTCTTGTTCTGCAGCTCCAAAAACCCTTGAATTTTTGAAGAGCTAGATTTTTTGAGTAACTTGGTAGAAAATACTTTCTGTTCTAAGCTAATTGCTTCTTTTTATAGAGCGCTTTCAAGATAGTGGAAGCGAATATGTCCCGGACGATGAATATTCGTCTGGCTCCAGCATTTCCACGCCAGAACATAGTATTTTGACACCACCTCAAAAGAATATTGTTGATCATAATCATCAGTACGACACACCCGAAAATCTGAAAACCAAATCTGGAAGAAAGCGCCCTCCTAATCAAAACCTTTGGAAACGGAATCAAGCCAAACTTCTAAGAAATTCAGGAAAACCTTTTACTTCATCAAAAGGCTTTTCAAGAGAAGAAAACCATATGCTAAAAGGATGTGGAGATACCTGTAGGACGAATTGTGAAAGAAAAATTTCAGAGTCGGTCAGGCATGATCTTTTTAAAAGCTTTCATAAACTTGGATGCAGAACAAGGCAGTGGGACTTCTTGTCAAGACTTGTAGAAAATAATGATAAAAAACGAACTCTTGTTGGTGTAACTTCAAAAAGGACATGCACTGGAAAGTACAATTTAGCTTTCATTCAAGATAATAGTGAACACAAAGTGCAAGTTTGCCAAAAAATGTTCTTAAATTCGTTTCCAATCTCCGCACAAACGATCCGAACAGTTTTCGAAAAGATTGCAATGAGTAATGGAATAACCCTCAGTTTTTGGACCTCATTTGGTTTTGTGAACAAAATCTTATTCCTTTAACTTACCAGGAATTTTACAGGACATTAAAAACCGCATCTTTTGTTCCAGCTCCACCAGATACCGAAAATTATGTAAAAACTGTGAACTTGTTTTTCTTCCGTTTTTTTTTGTTATAAATAAAAAAAGTTGACCTTTAATCGTTCTCTTTATAATTTATCTATATATTTCTGATAAATTGAAATGCAAACGATTCAAGGTAAACAATTCTAAGTAACACTTAGGGCCTTGTGTTCTTAATATGTTGCAACTAGGGGTGTCCACTTAAGAAAAACATCGATGCTTTTATTCGATGTTAGACATCGGAAACCAGCATCGATGTCTTTCGATACATCGCTTAAAAACATCGATGTTTTTTCAAAATCGAATACTTTATTTAATGATTTTTTACTTCAACAAATAGAAACTAACAATATGCGCTGGCAAAAGTATTATCTGTTATTTTAAAATTCCAAAAAAAATTTATCAGTTTAATTGTTTAATTGTTTTAGATTAGCGTAAAAAGGCAAATTTCGATTCACAAATCACACTGTAGATGAGTGAGAGCAAGAGCAAGTATATGAAGCAGTACATATACTACGTTTATATGGAGAATTGAATCAGGATTAAGCTCCGTATATTCCTTGATCGTATTGAAATAGGATTTCTCGATCCGATCCCACTAAACGAGCTGAATCGAATCGAAAATATGCTTGTATACCTGAATCGAGGGATCGAAGAATCGAGTGTGTGTACAACAACAGTTTAAAAGAGATTGTCATTTCGATTCCATTTCAATTCGATCTCTCGATCCAGTGCCGCCATATACCTGGATCGAAATCTCAATTCGAAATCGATTCGATTCCTCAATCTACTCTTGTAACCGGGGTAACAGTTCAAGCAGGACAGTGAAATGAAAGAGTAAACCGAAGAAACTACTCAAAGACAAAAAACCAAAGACAAAAAAGAGCTGATGCACACATTTTTGCAAAAGTATGCGTTATCTCGGTTGCTTAGTTGTCATTTCTACAAATTCGAAAAAGCCGATGCTCACATTTTTCCAAAAGTATGCGTAACCTCAGTTGCTCGGCTGTTATTTCCATTTACATAATATCCAAAGACAAACTCGTAAAAGAGCCGATTCTCATATTCACCGACCTGAATGAAATTAATAAAAATAAGTCTATATTATGTTCTTTGTCATAGTTTTTCGATTTAAAAAAAAAAAAACATCGATACATCGAATAGAAAATTTACTAGGCAAAACATCGGATCAATCCGATGTCTCATATGGTGAACATCGAATGAATTCGATACATCGATGTTTAGTGAATATCCCTAGTTGCAACCACTTTCATACTAGGTCAACTTAAAATAGATTTCAAGTATATTCTTTCCATGCAGTTATATGCTAACATCACATAGAATCGTTTAAAGTAAGAGCTAAACACCAATAAGTATACCAACTTCAATTCAATCTACAAGGCCCGATAACACAGATTCGGTGTTTTATTTAAAAAAAAAGGAGAAAAATAATAAAGTGATTGATGTATTCACTTCAAAAATCTATTAAGTAAGAAAAAAGTTATGCTCAAAAAACTTTGAACCTCTCTCCTGAAAAATAGCTTATTCGCACTTAGTATAGTTTTGCATGGGGCCATCGATATAGAATTGTAGAAAAAAACGACATCGGGACTAAGCGCTTTACATGCAAATGCAACAACTACTTAAATCTATACAGAGTTAACTAAGACCAGATAATTTTCGAGAGTTAGGCTGGTATTCACCGAGCGCTCATAACTTAAGAAGCTCATAAACCTATTCACCCAGCAATATTAGTGAAGATCTACGAGCGCTCTTAAAAGTTAGGAGTGGTCCCGACCACTCCTAACTTACGAGCGCTCTCTTCGGAAGTTTGTTCGCTTGTGCGTGCGCCACGCACGCATTTGACTCGCATCCATGTGAGCAATGCCAAGTAGAAGAGTATCCATTTGCTGTCAAGACCAACATTCCACAACATTTCACAGTTTGGGTATGCCTGAACAAGAGAGAGTGGCTCTCATTTTCGAACTTCGAAAAACACTTGCGAGTGGTTGGTGAATACCCCACAGATATTTCAAGTTAAGAGCCTCGTAAAGTTAAGAGCCGTTTAGGAGCGCTCGGTGAATACAAGCCTTAATCTAAGACCCGATAAAAATGGTGATGCCAAAATAGTATTATCTATATGTTATCGATAATTTGATCAGAGACGTCAAAAGTGACGTTTTTGGATGCTGGTTGATGCTAGTCGTCAATACAGCTGATTTTGACTAAAAGAACCAACACGAAAAAAGCAGCAAGGAATAAACCTTGATTAAATTATTAAGTTCCAACGATGAAAACTTGATTGAAGCAAACTAATAATTCCACCAGAATATTAATACAATTTATTTTAAATAATGTTACCAAGATTAGAGATGTGAACAGCTTAAAGGTCCGAATAAAAAAGGAAAGAACAATTCAAATTTACAATGCAATAGGCATAATACATGATGTACATAATCATGTATGCAAAAGCTTTACTTTACTTTACATATGTAGGTAAACGGTATTATGCTGCGTTGCAGAAGGCAAGCCCATTAAAAGATTAGAGATTAGCACTAATAGGTTTGTTTTAAAAAGGGATTAGCAAAGAGATTAAGTTAAATCCAAAAACAATAAGAATCATTACAAGCAAAAAATAAGGTAATGTACAAATGTTTGGCAAATATGAAATTGTTATGAAAATTAATAATTTAAGTAAAAAATGTTTCAATATTATTTAAATTCATGAAATAGAATAGAAAGTATTAATTTCAATCCCAAACATCCCGGCGCCCCTGAACAAGTTTTCAGGATAGAGGTAGGATGGCCAATTTAGATATAGGACGAATAAGAGATCCTGTAGCTGTCCTTACAGTGGCCACACGAACAAGTTGGTCAGCACCAGATGCGACAGCTTCAATTTGACCAAGTAGCCATTTTGTGGGAGGTAAATTCGGTTCCTTTATGACCACAATATCACCAGGTTTGAGATTCCTTTGCTGCTGTTGCCATTTAGGCCGTTCTTGAAGAGTCGTCAGGTATTCGGTATGCCACCTCTTCCAGAACCCTTGCACCATATTTTGTAGGTGATTCCAATGGTTAAGGCGATTAGTTGGAACATCAAGAATCCCAGGCTCAGGTACAGCTATCAGTGGTTCACCTATGAGAAAATGAGATGGTGTTAAATGATTCAAATCATTATCAGATAGCAAAGACAAAAGTCGAGAATTTAAAATAGCCTCAATTTGAGAGGTTACAGTCGTTAACTCTTCGCCGAAGGTGAAGTTTTACTGACTTCACGCCTGCCTCCCACAACCCACCAAAGTGAGGTGCAGAAGGAGGAATGAAGTGCCAAGCGATTCCATCCTTTGCAATTGATGCAACTATAGTGTCGTTGTGCGTTTGGGGTAGGACCAATTTATGCATTTCTGAGAGGCAACGCCGTGCTCCCTGAAAATTAGTGCCGTTGTCACTGTAGATGTTTCGGCAAAGTCCGCGTCTTGAAACAAAACGGCGCAGGGCAGCAAGGAAGGCATCAGTGGTGAGATCACTCACAACTTCCAAATGCATAGCCTTGGTCGAAAGACAAATGAAAAGCGCAATATAAGCCTTCAGGAGTTTTGGTTTTCGTCCTCGAGAAAGCTTAATAGTTAGTGGCCCAGCGTAGTCACAACCCGTATCTGTGAAGGGTCGATTGGGTTGAATGCGTTGAGTAGGAAGGTTTCCCATTAGTTGCTCGCAAGTTGCATGAAACAGGGTTTGCAATCATGAACGACCTTTCGAACAATGTTTCGGCTGCCCATTATCCAGAATTGCTGCCGGACAAAAGCGAATGTCTCCGATACTCCAGCGTGAGCATACCTCAAGTGAATATCCTGTATTATAAGGAATGAAATTTTATTAAATTTTGGAAGTATTATAGGATGTTTTATGTTGTAAGAAACTGAAGCATGTTTTATGCGTCCTCCGACGCGTAGAAGTCCCTCGCTGTCCAAAAATGCAGAGTACCTAAGCAAAGTTGATTTTGGTGAAAGAGTTTTTTTCTTTATTAGGTCGTCGATATCCTTTGGATATGAGATGAGTTGTACGTATTTTATGATAGCAATTTTAGCAGAGTGAATTTCGTTGAATTTTAAACCGTTAGATTCGCGGATGCCCGGTGGTTTCACGCGTAAGTTTGAAAAATATCGACGAATATACGCAAATACTCTTATCAAGCGATGTCAAGAGGATATATTGTCAATTAGGGTTTGAATAATTTTTGAATTAGATGACGACGTAAAGAGCACGATTTTTGGTGTTCGTCTGGTTTCTATTTTAACCGGGTCACTGTTAACAAGTTCTGAGTTATTACACCAAGACGAAGTAGGCCATTTTTCATGAGATTCGGATAACCATGGTGAACCGGACCACCAAAGGTTATGATTTATAAGAAGCGAAGGGACAATACCCCGCGAAGCACAGTCAGCTGGATTAAATTCTGATGCAATATGTTTCCATGAATGACTTGGTACTATCTCTAAATAGCTGAGGTTCGGTTGGCCACAAACGTAGCCCAACGACTGGGAGGCGACGATAACCAATGGAGCACTATTTCAGAGTCACACCACGTGGAGATTTTAACGGTTTTCTCAATGTTAAGCGAAGTTTTTATAAGTCTCAAGAGCTTTGACAAAAGAAGGGCACCACAGAGTTCTAATCGCGGGATAGAAAGAGGTTTTAAAGGAGCCACCTTTGTCTCCTTCAGCAAAAACATTACGAGAGACACGAATATTTTGAAAAAGCGGAAGTTCTCTCCGATAGGTCATCCACTGCGATGCTATCCTGTCTGGTAGTGGATCATCCCATCCAAGTCTAAGCTCTGAAGACCAAAGCTCTTGGAACATCATTTTAAACAGGATCACAGAGGGAGACAAAAGTCCTAACGGATCAAAAATTCGAGCGACTTCCGATAGTAGAGTTCTTCTAGTTAGTGGATGGCTTATCTGAGGTTGAGTTAGGCGAAACGAAACGATATCGCTTGATGGATTCCAGTACATTCCTAAAACCTTAATCAACGATGTAGAACCTTCAGAATCCACAAACGAGTATTCGCAATCCTCCGGAGGTAGATTAGCAAGAAGAACCCAACAATTTGAACTCCATTTCCTGAGTTGAATCTTCGCCATTGATAAAAGTTCAACAAGTTCTGACTGCATTTTCAAGAGATCTTCAATAGAATTTTCCCCAGTCATAATATCATCAACGTAGACATCGTTTAAAAGGATTCGAGACGCAATGGGATGTGTTAACCTATAGTCATCCGCAATTTGCTTTAAAGCTCGAACAGCCAAGAACGGAGCCGAAGCTGTGCCATAAGTAATGGTTGTAAGTCGATAATGTTGAACGGCTTCGCTAGGAGAATTGCGCCAGACAATGCGCTGATAGTCAGTTTCGGTTTCACGAATCAAAATCTGCCGAAACATTTTGACTGTATCAGCCGTAAAAACAAATCGATGCTGGCGAAAGCGAAGACAAACACCAGTAAGGTCGCGTTGAATAGCAGGCCCAATGTACAATTGGCTGTTAAGTGATTGCCCAAGAGAGTCACGGACAGAACCATCAAAAACAACCCGAAGCTTAGTTGATGAGCTGTCGGGTTTTAACACCGCATGATGTGGAAGATAAAAATGTCTACCATCTGAAGATTTAAGCTTATCATCAGGAATACGTTTCATGTGCCCAAGACTCAAATACTCTTCCATAAACTGCCCATATTGTCGTCCCAACTCAGGATTCTTTTGAAACCGACGCTCCATGGAGTGCAAACGCGATATGGCCGCACCCAGAGTGTTTCCAAAGACAGGCGAAGGAGTTTTTAATAAAAGAGGAACAACGTATCTTCCACAATCGGAGCGATAAACGGATTCACGAAAAAGAACTTCAGCAGGATCATTATCTACTTGATCCGCGATTGGAGGAACTTCATCCAGTTCCCAGAAGCGCTGCAGGAGAGAATCAATATCAACTGCTGATTGCGAATTGAACATTCCGATATTACAAGAAAGGCTGTTGACGAATTCTCCTGTGATGACCCAACCAAAGGACGTTTTCTGGGCTAAAGGTTTACCTTCTGGACCCTGAATTTGTTCACCCTTGAGAATTGACCAAACTTTATCGGTTCCTAATAAAACATCTACCGAACTCGAAACATTAAACAGAGGATCCGCTAGATCTAAGCCCTGGATACAAGACAACGACGATATATCGATTGAATGAGCTGGTAGGTTCGAAGTAAGTTTTCTCAAAATATGTGCATCACAATGCAGAACAGTATTATAGAATCTGGAAACTAAACAAATAGGAAGGCACCCGTTGGTGTGACCAGCCTCTGCCGAATAAAGTCCTAAAATAGGGATCCTAGAGTGTGTTCGACGAATTCCAATCCGTTGTGCTAACGCCTCAGTGATGAATGAACACTGTGACCCTGTATCCAGAAGAACACGACAATCTATAAGTTGACCCTGACGATCCTGAACCTTAGCAAGAATAGTAGGCAAAATTGTTTGCTTGCGAAGAGAAATGTTGTAACAATGGTTCGTTACCAAAGGTGAAATGGAACTAGCCACGGGGGCAACCGCGGAAGGCTCAGCCATTGATCTATCTGATGTTAAATCGTTGAATGATTTTCCTTTCGAAGAATTTTGAGGACTACTCGACCGATTTGAATGCACGAGTGAATGATGCCGAGATTTACAGACACGACAACGCGATTGGCTAAAGCACTTGTATGATGTATGCCCAGAGCGAAGGCAATTGAAACACAATGAATTTTCTTTTAAAAATGTTCGACGAGATTCAATACTAAGTCCAATAAAGGTAGCACATTGTGACAAGGTATGATCACCTTTGCATTTTGGACATTTTAAAATTTGTTCCTGTGACTGTGACTCAGCCACATGTGAGCGGATGGAACCCGGTTGCCTTTTACGCGACGCACTCGGAGTGTTCATAGGCTTACATGATTCGAACGCATCACACCGAAGTTCCAGGAAATCAATTAATTCCTGCACCGAACAATCATCCCGCGAACCGACTTCCTTAGCCCATGCATGTCTCGTTTCTTCATCAAGCTTGTTCAGAAGTAGAAAAATGACCCAAGGATCGCGACTATTTTTCTTTGCTGCCTCAAGACCACGAATGACTTCATCGGCACCATCTGTAATCTTTCGAAGGGTGTCGGAATTAGATGAAGACATAGAAGGCAGCGAGATAAATGATTTTATAAGCGAATGCACGAGCAAGTTAACACGATTATATCGTTTTTCAAGTTTCCCCACGCCCCAATGTAATTGGCATCTGTGGCTGGAATATGGCTAATAAGATCGGCGGCTTCACCTCTCAAAAACGATTTCAAAAAATGAAATTTCTGCGTAGAAGTTAGCTTTTCGTTTGTGTCCACCGAATCGATAAACATATCGCGGAAGGTCGGCCAATCTTTATAACTACCAGAAAATGGAACAATATTAATCTTAGGAAGACTTATAATTGAAGACGCATTCGTAGAATTAATATTATGAAGAAACGAGGATTGATGATCTGCAAGCTGCTCGAACAGTGTTTTCTGCTTTTCAGCACCCTGCCTATCACGAATAGCCTTTGTCAACTTTGTATTTGCAATGAAGTATTTTTCTTCATATTCACCGAACTCCTCCTCAAGACTCGCGTATACATTTCCATCAGTACCTTCCAAACACGAAATATGATGAAATGAAAATTCCTTAAACGCAATTTCTAATTTAGCTAATCTAACTTCTAGCATCTCTAAATCTTCACTGTCCGATAATGATTCACAAAAAATCGCTGCACGCGTAATGGCCCCTTTAGCATGACCTCGTAATTGCTGAGAAGTCATTTCGATTTAAACTTAGATAAATTGTCTGTCTTTAATCAAAAATAGGTTTCAATTCACACCCTACTCACAAACGTTCTTTGATGATTTATAAGCGATCGATTTATAAACCTTATTGAAAGCAAAAGTTTTTCAGGTTATCAATCACTAATAGCAGTGCAAATAAATATTATTTTAATTGAACAAAAAAACACGAGATTTTTGATTAGGCACTAATCCAAAAAATGTCAATAAAAATCCGCCACTCGAAGGACCAATGATTTTGACTAAAAGAACCAACGCGAAAAAAGCAGCAAGAAATGAATAAACCTTGATTAAATTATTAAGTTCCAACGATGAAAACTTGATTGAAGCAAACTAATAATTCCACCAGAATATTAATACAATTTATTTTAAATAATGTTACCAAGATTAGAGATGTGAACAGCTTAAAGGTCCGAATAAAAAAGGAAAGAACAATTCAAATTTACAATGCAATAGGCATAATACATGATGTACATAATCATGTATGCAAAAGCTTTACTTTACTTTACATATGTAGGTAAACGGTATTATGGTGCGTTGCAGAAGGCAAGCCCATTAAAAGATTAGAGATTAGGACTAATAGGTTTGTTTTAAAAAGGGATTAGCAAAGAGATTAAGTTAAATCCAAAAACAATAAGAATCATTACAAGCAAAAAATAAGGTAATGTACAAATGTTTGGCAAATATGAAATTGTTATGAAAATTAATAATTTAAGTAAAAAATGTTTCAATATTATTTAAATTCATGAAATAGAATAGAAAGTATTAATTTCAATCCCAAACAACAGCTGACAAATGTCAAAGCGTACGCTATGAAAAAAGCTCCTAAATCCCGATGTCGTTTTTTTTTACAGTTCTATATGGACTTGCGAAAAAACACACCTATTGAATGAAGTTAATAAGAATTAAAGGTTGTCCGGTTACAACCAAGAACGGTTTGGTGGTAAAAGTAAGACTTCTTTTTAAAAATCTAGAACGTAGGTGGAAGGCTTGTACACGATACGGTCCTAATTTTGTGAGACACAACGGAGTGTGGTTGAGAACTTTTTTTTATTCTTCCAAATAGTAATCTGGATTTTCTGGAAAATGTTTCATCTTATAAATAAATCCTTCAAAAGTAAATTGGGTCTCATTGTTGACAATCCTAAGCTAGGATTTGGGTCAACAAATGATGCAAGCACGGCAAGAAGTTTTTTTTCAGAATCCGAAATTAACAGCAGAAATAATAAGACTTGATGAACAACTCGATACCTTCCCGTAAGAATGTATTAAGCGACACTTTCGAAAATGACTTTTTGATGTGGAACTATACTAGTTAAGCGCCACATTTTGGCCTGGGTTTCACTGCCCTATCATGTATGCAAAAGAAACTAGAGAGAAAATAAAATTGTAGCAACCGCCAAGTTTTCTCACTGGAATAATGTTGCTCCCTGAAATTTGTATTATCCGCCAGTAAAATTATGCTAAGCTACATTTTTAAAAATATTATTGTCTTAAGCAACCAAACGTCCACAAAAAAAATTGTTAGATGTTTCATAGTTTAACCGAAATTGTCGCTTAGCACACTCATCCAAATAGAACTTGATCCATTTTTGTCGCTTATAATACTCCAGATATGGTTTGTCTTTGCTCTCAAATATTTTTCTATCAAGTAGGCTACTACATTTTTTCCCATTTATTTTGTGTTTTTCTTGTTGTTGTCATCGTAAGCGCCATTTAACATTGTATACATTGTATCAAGCGCCAATGATTTGACCACGAAAATGTACTAAGCGACAAAAACTTCTTATCTGATTAAAATTTCGATTTTGCAATGATGTCAAGTTTTGTATTGTAAAAATCCCTCTCCAAATCTGTTTCTTCCAATAAAATACACAAAAAATAACTAAATGAGACGTTTTTTTCGTTTCCTGAACAATTTTAAAAATGTCGCTTCATACATTCTTAGGGGAAGGTATCGAACTTATACATACATTTTCAATCGAATTACGAATCTTAGCTTCAGGATTTCCTCTTGATATACGTAACTTTTCTGAACTGCTGGCTGAAGTTAAAGAAAAATATCTTGAGCTCTACAGTTGATACTATAAGTGTCCATAAGCTTCTGACACATGATGCAGATCTACGGTCCTATCGAGGTAAACGTCGGAGCGGAACTTTCTCCGCAACGCATCCTTCGTCGGAAATTCAATTTCGGTTCAAAGAAGCTTTCATCGGAAGAAATTTTACAGAAATGCGACGACGAACTGCGATGGACATAGGTAATTTCAGGCAGAGATCTGCAAATTAACCGATATATCGAAATGGCGATATATTTTCGATAATTTTTTCTATAATAAACAACATAAGCGTTGTAAACCATGTAAAATTGGTGAGGGAGTGTAATTTTTTGTTTATGAAAACAAATTTTTTCAATGCGCTAGCGTTCTTAAGAAATGTAATTACAAGCACCGATTTTAAAATCAAAACTATCGAATAAAGTCCCTTCCCTGTTTCCAAACATATGTTTTCGTGTTTCCATTTGAAGTGTCAAAAAAAGAATAAATTGAAAAAAAAAAAACTTTTGAAACACAATACATATTATTTATTTATTTGACTTATACCTTAATCACAATGGAAATGGACCAATGCACAAAACAAAAGATGACGAACATTCTTTTTTCCACCCAGCAACATCCCTTTGTCTTGGTCCCAATGAATTCAGTTGATTGGTCAGATCATTCCAAAACACAGCCACAATTTCGTTCTGCCTTAAAACAAAAAGTCCATTCTAAATAGGTATCACAAGTTAATGTTAATAAAGTTTATTTCTTTATTACTTCCATTTTAATGAACTATTCGTTTAAAAAGAAAACACTTTCCGCAACAAGAACTTGTCGGAGGATTTCGGAGAAAATTTTGTTTGTATCTGTCAAAAATATAACCATTAAAAGTACTTCATCGCAAGTCTTCGCTTACAAATGGAATGCGCTGAATTTCGTCGGACAGAATTTCCGATCAGCTGATCGGAGAACTACCCCAAAGCAAAATGTCTCGGATTCGTAAGAAATCGGAGAGAGTTCCGCTCCAACGGTTACCTCGATCGGGCCGATAATTTCATCTTTTCAAATACATACCTACGAGTATAAAACAGCTCTCTGAAGAAGCACTAGAGGCAAATCATAAAGAATTCCGGAAACATCGCGTCTCTCACACAAGAAATTCGTCCCGGTTTAACACAAATGAAGACCTTTTGACAACATTGGCAACAAATTTTAATCAGCTTAGTTTTAAGGTATTAGTATCATACTACTTAACAATTTGCTAACTTGTTAGTAGATTACTAATTCTTTCTTAATTTTAAACATTTTGTAACAAGTATCGTGCTAAGGCTATTTTTTTTAATAAATAGCTTCTGAAAACACCTAAAGTATTTACAGTTCATGCAAAAAAAACTAAGTAAACAGACCAGGGAGCCTATTCTGGTTCTGTGAAAAAGTGAATCGAATAGCTTTTCACTCTTTCACGCATAAATAAGATTCTCGTTCTGTGAAAAAGTGAAACCAAACGTCAAAAACATTCATATAAATAATTTGCTTTCACGTTCTTATTCGATGGTGAATATTCAAAGTGAATAGGCGAAAGCGGAAAATATGGAGATTTTTTGCAAAAAAAAAAAAATAAAGGAAAGAAAAAATTTTTGATTAGTTTTTTGGAAATAAATTTGGAGATTGCTCATGATATGTACGAAAACAAGTTTTGAAAATTTATTTCATTTCGTCTTAATTTTTTTTTGTAGATTTGTTTCAGTTGATACAATTGTATAAAATGCTCCTCCGTGATCATTTCGAAAGTATTTTCGTTGTCTCTCAAATTTCGCCTTATAATCCTCATATTTCTCCTACAAAACAAAAATGTATATTAATAATAATGAAAAATAATAATTTCGTTTTGCCACTGAGCATTGACAATAGTAGATACATTTGTAAGAGCCAACAAAAAAACATCCACCACGGCAAATGATATTGAATTCACCACACTATTTTCATTCACGGAACCAGAATCGCTTATTTGCACCAAGTAAATCGAAAAAGTGAAAGCAATGCATGACGGCGAATGTGAAAACAATTTATTCGATTCACTTTTTCACAGAACCAGAATCGGCCCCCTGTTTTGATGTTTGTGAATGTCAAAGAATCATTTATGAAGTTAGCACGATACTAAAAAAAAATAAAATAGGTATTCGACAATTTTAACTTTAATAAAAGGGTAGAAAAAGTATGATGCTAAACTCAATTAAAATTTGCAATATTGTCGTTTTAACCAAGTATCATACTAAAACAGCTTTAACATTGTACTCATTCAATTAAAAATTTGCGCCATTACTTTAAAGTCTGATCCTTTTATTTCGAATTTAAGAGAAACAGATTCAAGACTTTCAAAAGCTGACTAAAGTGATATCGGGCCATTGATACATGGCATGAACATTTTACAAATTTATCATCTTCTCCACTTACTCTTCAAGGTTCGGATAGTGATCTTTCTTCGTGATAGTAGTTTATTATTCGGTTTTTCGTTTTTTATTCCTTTTTTATGAATATGTAATTATTTTTGTCAACAATTAAAACATTCATTATATTTTGCAAAATCTTTTATGCCGATATATTCTGTGATTGTTGTGCTTTGAGAAAATGTATATGTGACTAACACAGCAGAGAAGTAAATTGCTCATTTACAAGTAACGGAATCCTCGGCTACGGTTCCTATTTACTTACCTACATCAGGTGGCAGCAGATTAAAAAGATGAAGAAGAACCGTACGCCTGCATATGATTCAACCACCACATCAATTCTGCTTTTGGCAACAAGACATACATACGTTCACATACCTTCAAGCCGACACACGTTCACTGTGAGAACCATAATAAAAGTTAAATTAATATTAATAAACATAGTTGTTTTAATTTATTAGGGCCAAAAACTATACATATATACTTTCCTAATAACCTTAAAAATATTACAACTTTTGTCTAACGTAAAAATAAAAAAATTTAAATGTTTGGTTTCTAACTAATAATAATACAATTGTGGGCGTGGAAGTGGGTGGATTTTTATTCAAATACATTTTATTCATCATCATCATCGGCTCGACAACCGGGTTCCGGTCCTGGCCTCTTGCAACAAGTCTCTCCACCTATCCCGGTCTCTAGCCGACGCCATCCAGTTGCGCACCCCAAGGCTTCGGGCATCCTGGTCTACGCCATCTCTCCAGCGCAAGCATGGTCTACCACGCTGTCGTCTACCATAGAATGTACCACAAAGAACTTTTCGAGCAGGTTCCTCTTCGCTCATGCGAGCTAGTTGCCCTGCCCACCGGAGTCTACCGAGCTTAATTTTTGTCACGTTATCTGCTTTAAGGTAGATTGCGTACAGTTCATGATTGTACCGTCTCCAGAATCGTCCTTCCTCACATATGGGGCCAACAATTCTCCTTAAGACTTTTCGGTCGGAGTGCCTTTTGCTAAGCACCCAAGTCTCGGATCCATATGTGAGTACTGGCAGGACCATGGTCCTGTACAGCAGCAGTTTTGAAGTTATGGTGAGATTTCTGGATTTGAAGAGCTTTGACAGACTATAGTAGGCTCTGTTGGATTTGAGAAGCCGCTCGCGTATTTCTTCTTCTATATTGTTATCGGCTGCTACTATTGACCCAAGGTATTTAAAGGATTGCACCACTTCAAATTCGTGCTCCGCAACCTTGATTGTTTGACCAACTGTTCCTCTCGCATTTGACGCCACCATGTACTTTGTTTTACCTTCACTAATGTGCAGTCGTCTGCGTAAGCCAGTAACTGGCTGGACCTGTTGACGATGGTCCCTCTTGTTGCCGTGCCAGAGTCACGGATTGCTTTCTCCAAAGCCAGGTTGAAGAGAAGGCAGGCCAGACCGTCCCCTTGTCCATGTTCTCCTCATGTAAACGCACCGACCGACCTCCGAAACCAAGGTAAAGCACATCCACATCCACACAAAAAAAATGCAAAGAAGAGACAAAATGTGTATATATAAATCCAAAATTCTATATTCCTTGGTGTTCACCTTCATCGAGCGCACCACGAACACGATCCTTCATCCGAATGGACAGAGAATTCATTCTCACGCTACAATGTTCTCTCAATGTCAACGCACCGACGAAAGGCAAGGGCAACGCGACGTAAAGCAAATCAACATACAGAAACAACTCAAACTACAGAAAAGAAGACAAATTGGTTTGGTGTATGGTGTTCAACTTCATTAAGCGTACCATCCTCAATTCGGCATCGAGAGAGACAGTGAACTCTGATATGATTCATTTTCATTATGGAGTGCGAATTCATTTTATACCAGTTGTTGTTGTACACAAGGTCACAACTGTACAACAGAACAACACACAACCAGGGTTCGGACTTCATAAATCGCAGATCGCAGTAAATTGGCAAAGAAATCGCAGTAAAACCAAAATTTTCGCAGTAGAAATACATATATTTTTTGATTAGGTAACAACAAATTATAAACATAGGAACCAAAGTTAAATCACATTTAAATCATCGTTGATTGTTAAAACAACATAAGTGGTGTTTTAATTTTTCACGGAAGAAAAAAAAGAACTTTAAAAAATCCTTAAAAATTGAAACACTCTTATAAGATTTTTGGGTTAAAAAAATGACAATGACTACAAGGCCAAAAATATAGGATTTTTTGTATCTCCTTTAAAAAAAATTAAAATTTCAGTTATGTTGTTTTAACAATCAGCGGTTCATTTACATAGTATTTGTTAACAAATATACTCTTACTCGATAATGAAAATGTATAGTTTCAGCAAAAATATATGAAGCTAGGTAATCAAAATAAATTTACCATCTACAAATTTGTACTTTTTGAAACAAGAACAAATTAAAGAATAGTAGAACTAAAAACGTATATAGCTGACAAGACCTGCACTAAAGAGACAAGAATCTTTTTGAATTTTGATATTTTGTTATGAGCACATTTATTTCTATGATCAGTGCTGCTATTCAAACAAAATCTGAAGAATCGTTCTGGTCTTTCCGTAAAAAAAATTGCTGAAAATGAAAAAAATTTCCCAACAGATGGCTTCGAATGCCTTAAAAGTCCCTATGGTCCGTTTTTTGATTTTGTGAAGCTTGAGAATGAACTTACTGTGTTTTTTAAACTAACTCAGTCACAATTCAAAAATATTTCCATTAAGGACATTCCAAAAATGCTCGATAATACGGAACTAAAAGCCTTTTTTTCGGAAATTTATAAACAAAGCTCACTAATGTTGACGATTCCAGTATCAATTAGCTCTGTCGAGCGATCTTTTTCTGACCTTAAGCTCATAAATCATATGCCAGAAATAAAATGCTAGAGAACAGATTGTCAGAACTGGCAATTATTTCAATGGAAAATCATTTCTTAAGGAAAATAAAGCAAACATTTTTTTTATAATTATGTTCTACAAATTTTTTTTGTTTTGAGATATTTGCATTTAAAGTTGGAAATTAATAATAAAAAAATCTAAAAATTATCAGAATAGCACGATCCTGGGCCTCAATTGTAAAATGGGTTTGGCGTAGCCATTGTGCAATAAATTTTTTTGCAAATGGTTATCCGGAATGAATTAAATAAAAATTCCATCACATTTTTTTTTTAAATGGACTTAGGGAGTTTTCATAGAACGACGACGATATACAAAAAAAAATATAAAAAATAAAAACAAAAACAAAATAACAAAAAAAAATGAAATGTCTATCGTCGTGATCCTGGATTAAAACTTAAAGTAGATAAATGATTAGAAAAAAAAAGTTATAGTGAACACCCTACTGAAACCACCACGGCACGTCACTGGTCAACCTACATAGTCGTGTCCATTTATTTGGGATGCCGAATTCTCTCATGGCTTTGTAAAGTTCTGCCCTGGCTATGCTATTATAGGCGGTCTTAAAGTCTATAAACAGATGGTATGTTGGGATGTTAAATTCTAGACATTCTTCCATCGCCTGCCTAAGGGTAAAGATCTGATCAGTTGTTGATTTGCCTGGAATGAAACCACACTGATATTGTCCGATGACGGTTTTAGCGTATGGGGTTATCCGGTCTTGTAGGATAGAGGAGAGTATCTTATAGGCGGTACTCAACAACGTGATACCTCTATAATTACTGCACGTTGTGACATCTCCATTCTTATGTATGGGGAATATTATGCCTTTTCGCCAATCTTCTGGCATTTCTTCCTGCTCCCATACGTGCACTATAATATCATGAATTGCTTGACGTAACGCTGGCCCGCTGTGATGAAATAATTCGGCTGGTATGCCATCGGCTCCCGGGGATTTGTGCTGTTTAAGCCGGCCTATAGCCTTCTCAACCTCTTCTATGCTTGGTGGCGGCAACATAGGGTATTCTTCTTGAAGTAGTGGAGCCTCCACTTCTGTAGTGAGCTGACCATTTAGCAATTCATTAAAGTTCACTTCCCATCGCTCCAGTATGCTTTCAGGATCGGTGATCAGATTTCCCTCTCCGTCCTTGCAGTATGTGCAGCGTGGTGTGTACTGCGTCATGTTTCGGACGGATTGGTAGAACTTCCGCGCCGGTGCGGACCTCGCTCTCGGCTATTTTCTATTTCACAGATTAGGTTCTTCTCCCAGGCTGATTTCTTTTCTCTGTGTAGCCGTTTTTCTATTCTTCTGAGCTCAAGTTCGAGTTCGAGTAGTGGCGACGGTATATCAACACGTGGTCTATTTGGTTACGAGTGACTCCATCAGGTGATACCCAGGTGGTTTTGTAGATATCTTTCGCGGGAAGCTGGTACTCGCAACGACCATGTTTTTCGATGCTGCCAATTCTAAGACTCAAAGTCCATTGTCATTAGTGTTCTCATGCAAGCTATGGGTGCCTGCGTAATGCCTGAATACCGGCTCCCGACCTATTTTTGCGTTCAAATCCCCAAGGATTTTAACATCATACCTTGGACAGGCATTGAGGGCCCTCTCGACTTGTTCGTAGTAAGTCTCTTTTTCTTCGTCTGAGGACTCCTCCTTAGGCCCGTGAACGTTAATGAGGCTGATGTTCGTAAATTTGTCTCTCACGCGAAGGGTGAATAGCCTTTCGCTTATAGCGTTAAAGCCGATGATGGTAGACTTCATTTTTTCGCTGACTAGGAAGCCTACCCCGAGTGGTGTTTTGTATGACAGCTGTAGTATATGTCATATTCTTTCTTCTGTAGAACACCATTCCCTGTCCATCTGATTTCTTGAAGAGCTGTTATGTCAGCTTTATATTTTGACAGGGCATCGGCTAGCTGCTGAGCAGCTCGAGCACTATAGAGCGATCGTACGTTCCATAAGAAAATTCGTAAATCGTTTTTCAGTTTTCGTTGCGTGGGTTGTCGTCGTGTGATCAGGCCGTTTCCGAGGCTTGTTGTCGGTCTCGTAATTCATTAAGTTAATTCATTAAGTTTTACGGGACAGGGAATTAAACTGTCGCCAACCTGAGGAACCAGCCTGATCATATTAGCCAAACCTTTTTAGAGGCTTGTTTCTAGCGGCCGCCACGGAGAGGCTATGCTCAGACTTCCACCAGTCCCGAATAGTTACGGCACGTGCATGTTTTCATATGCTACATGTTATTCCCCTTATTCGTCTGATGGCTGACCGCCAAGTTTTTTTTATCACACATCAATTCTGAACACTTTCAATATCGTACGAGAAGATAAAAAAAATAAATTTTATAGCAAAAGTGGGCGTTGCAGTGGGCGAACTTCACGTTTTGTTTAATTTATTATTTTCTTAACTGCCCAGAATATTAATACTTGAAATCACTTTCGTACGAGAGGTTTTTGTGAAACCAATTTTTTATTAGCATAGGCAGGGCGTGGCGGGGGGTACAATTACCTTACTTTTGAAACATAGATTTTTGTCCACTACCTCCATACAGTCGATGTACTATGCGACGTGACATAACACTGCCATTTAATTTCTCGCGCAAAAGAGCCATTGTTTCGTAGGCTGTGTGGCAAGTGGCACCGTCTTGTTGGAAGCACCTATCGTCCAGGTCCATATCCTCAATTTCTGGCCACAAGAAGTTTATAGTTATAATCTCGCGATAGCGAACACCATTCACAGTAACTGCTTGGCCGACCTCATTTAAGAAGTACGGCCCGATGACGCCGCCGGCTCATAAACCGCACCAAATAGTCACTCTGTGGATGAATCGGCTTTTCAACAATCAATCGTAGATTCTCATTTTCCCAAATGCGGTACTTCTGCTTGTTAACGAATCCACTGAGGTGAAAGTGTGCCCCGTCGTGAAATGGTCAGTATTATTTATTCAAAATTCGCATCAGTGATGTTCGTGAGATGTTCAATTGTTGGGCACGACGACAAGTCGAGGTTGACGGCTCTTCTGCCACACTATCGCGAACAACAGCAATGTTTTCAGCAGAATGAACTGGGCGAACATGCGCACATTTTTACATTTCCTACAGAACCGGTTTGCTGAAATTTGCGCACAATTCTACCGTTTGTGGACACATTTGGTGCACGAAATGCATTTTGATTTGAACGCTTGAAAGTACAAGTAGAAATGTTAACAAATTTACGGGAGAGAGGACAATTCAACACATGAAGGAAACAAACCTAATCAAATACAGTCCACAAATGAGCTACAAATAATTAATGAAATGATTGTAAGTTAACACCACATTTCCTGCCATCACCTTATTCTACAAATAAGTAGTAAGTAGCTCTAAATCATTTTATGTAAGAAAATCAATCACTTGTAATTGAAACTTTAAAAAATAAAGGTCGAAGCAAGCTGCTTCGAAAAAAAATATTTTTTTGTAAATTTAAAACGGATTTTGATTAACTGGCGCCCAACTAGTGCGGCAAATAAAAAAAGTTACCCACTTTTTGAGTGTCAGTGAGCTAACCAGAGCCATCAAACTTAGTGCGAAAAAAAGTATGCTTGTGAGCTAACCAGTGCCACCATACTTAGTTCGTGAAAAAAATGTAAAAAAGACTAATTCTGAGAAAAGAGGCCCCTTAGTAGACCGAGAACTGGACAAAAAGGTGCAAAAACCAGATTGCAGCCGCTTGGAACAAGACAACAGCCACTACAAAATAAATTTTTGTTAATTAAAAACCGAGATGAAAAAATATTTCATTCTTCTTATGTAAGTCTTTTTAAATTAAAATTAAAAAAAAAAATATATTGGAAATTATTGAAAATTATATAGAAAAAAAAACCTCAATTGATTTAAAATCAAATTTATAAAAATCGAATACAATATTGTCTTAAACAAATTAAGCAAATAGCCAAGTAAATAGCTTTGATTGATTGTAAACCCTTCGTTCATTTCCACGCTTTTTCTTGATTTTAATAGGAAAAAAACTGATATAAATTCATAAAAAGTAAAACACATTTGATAAAAATGGCAAACCAAAATAACTTGATTAGACCACCCATTCAACCAATACCCGGTGTTGCTCCACCTGTTCCAACTCCCCAGACTCTAAGGCTGGTATTCACCGAGCGCTCTTAAACGGCTCTTAACTTTACGAGGCTCTTAACTTGAAATTTCTTTGGGGTATTCACCAACCATTCACAAGTGTTTTTCGAAAATGAGAGCCACTCTCTCTTGTTCAGGCATACCCAAACTGTGAAATCAAACTGTTTTCGAACTTGAATGACAGTTGACGTGTCAAACAAGAAAGGAAAAAAATATTGACAACAATAACCCTTTGACGTTGTTTATAAAGTGTATATATTTTTTGTTTTTGTTTGAATACCTAATTTATTTTAAATAAATAAAGACTACTCAATCAAAAGTGGCATCATTTAGTTTTTTTTAAACCCAAAAGCTGGATTTGTTCGTGTAGCTCAGGCATTGGCCATTAACATTTCGGCTACAAAAAGATTGGATGTGATAGCATAGAGTCCAGTAAAGGAAGTCTTTCTCTTTCGGATCGGTATGCTGGCAGTGAGAATCCTTCGGTCAATTTCGTATTTTGCTTGGGGAGCGTTGCTGGGGACGATAACTGGTTTTGCTTTTGCACTCACCGTCGTCGTCGGTCGGATTAATTTTCGTAACCGATTTTAAACAAACCAGGACCAGTCGTTTTTTACTATGAGTTTTTGTTTGTTCTTTTGTTTTAATAAGTTTCAATTATTTAAGTTAGATGAAAATACAACATTCACATTTTCACTATAAAACAAAATCTTTTAAAGAAAATATTTAATAAGGTTATAAGGAACCTGTGTACTCGAGACGGATGCCTAACACCGAAAATTTGGGTTTGTTAATTTCACTTGAATTTAATACATTTATTTATTATTATTAATTCATTTTTATAAAAGTTCCACCGAATGACAGACAATAGAAAAAAAACCAATGATGAAAAAACTTTGACAGACAGTTTGTTTAGTTTTCGAATTTTCGAACAAACTTTCGAAGAGAGCGGTCGTAAGTTTAAGAGTGGTCGGGACCACTCCTAACTTTTAAGAGCCCTAGTAGATATTCACTAATATTGCTTGGTGAATAGGTTTATTAGAAAGTTCTAGCAGAAAAATCTATCAACAAACACCTCCAGTTCCTCCTAGAAGAGAAAACTTTCAAAAACCTACACCCCCTCACTTACTCCATAACTCCCGTATTCCTCAGTCTCCGCAATTTGATAGGAACGTGCAATATGAACCTAGAGCTCAGCAGCAACAACAGCCAAGAAGTCCACCAAATCAACGACCTTTTAAACCCAAACCGATGTCCATTGATTACTCCCTAAGAACTCAGAAGGTGAACTACCAGAATAGACCAAGGGATCAACAATTCACCCAAAAACGTCAACATTCGCAGCAAACGCGCCCACCACAAAAGATGCAGCGCATCTATCACATTCAACCAGATGATGATGATAAATCTCTGGAAGAATATGAAGCGGACATCGCAAACGAAGACCAAAAGTATGACGAATCACTAGAAGAATATATTGACGCAGAGAAGACCCTTAACTTGGACCAACCAGGAGAACTAGACGATATCCATTTTTCGAACAAGTAAGTAAGTAATTCATTTATTAACAATTTTTAAAATAAATACATATACATTTCGTCGCTTTTCCGGCAGAGTGGCACAAGTCGAAATTTGTCGTTTTTTAATTTAGAACACAGTACTGAACTGAAAAAAAAACGCAATTTTTCTGTGTAATCGGCATTAACCTAATTCTTCTAGGTTCCGAGTTGTGAAAAAGCGCCGCTGCCAATTTTCACAAACATCCCTGTCATTTCCTATGTATCTTCGAAAAACGGCATAAATCAATTTTTGTTTTTTTAAATACTCGTATTTCGTTTTCTATAAAACTTAACAAACAAAATATGCAATTTTTTCATGTATTCAACATTCAAATTCCGTTTTTTATGAACAACCAATTTTTTTTTAATGTGAAAAACTTTAAAAGGCTCTCCTGAAAATTTACAAATTTCGACTTATGTCAGTCTGCCGGAAAAGCGACGATTTGTTTTTGAATTTAAAAGCTTTGGCTTTGCCGTCAACTCGACTAGCAACTTAAATTTTTTCTTTCATTGGTCTACTTTGTTTTTAATTTCAGTTTTAATTATATATTATGTATATACATATATTTATTTTATATTGATTTTTACATACATATATATATATATACATCTACTAGTTTAATCATATTCTCTCATAATCAGTTTTCTAAATCTACATATTTCCTTCAGTTAGTTGACAAGATTTTGCAATCTGGTCCATCCAATATTAGAATTCTGTTGTAAAGTGGGAGAGAATTTTCCAAAATAGGAGAATCTCTTGTATTTAAAAATTGGACATACGCTTATAAAATGAAAGCAGTATTCTTTGGATCTATTATTGCAGAGTGTACAGAACTGGTTAAAACTCCCATTGTATGGCCTACCGTTGAGACCTAAGACTTCGCATCTTTCTTTGAATATATTAAAGAAATATCTTTGTAGAACCAAGTCTTCGTTAAGCTGGATAATTTTATACAGTTTTTCCTTTACATCAAGAATGTTACTTGTACCAATTTGCATATCTTCACCAATTGAAGTGGCAATTCGTTGCTATTTATCATATCACCAGTCATTGTTTCTTATTTCGTATAGCAGCATCATTTTGCTCAATCGCTCATCTGGGAAGCCTAAGACTTTAATAATATAATCCGCTTGTAGTTTCAAAGTGCTAGTAAATATCTTTGGTAAGCCAGTTTCTAAGTAGATCGCATAATTCGGCGTGTTGATTGGTAGGTTGAAGATTTTTTTGATGACGCTCCTCTGAAATTTCTCAATTTCTTCATACTCTTCCATTCCCCAAACTTGAGCTGCATAACAGAGTGGACCTTACAACTGAATTGAAAATTTGGTATTTGGTAGACAAATATATAAAAAAATCTTATATAAGAAAATCTTTCTCCATGTTAAGTTTATTAGACTTTGTTATGTTTTGGCCTTAATGTCAAGGTGCTTACTAAAATTCAGCCGTGGGTTGAGGTTCACTCCAAGATATCTATATTCGTTTGTCACTTCCAAACTACTTCCGTTGTACTTCCAATTACTTCCAGCTTCAGTCCGTTTGGATCGCGAAAAGATCATTATTTTTGATTTATCCATATTGATTTCTAATCCCCTTTAATCGCAGTATACAGACAGTGTCGGTTTATCATCGATTGAAGTTTTTCTTTCGATTCCGATAATATGACCATGTCGTCAGCATAATAGTAACACATTTATCCGGATTCCGGCCATTCTAATTTCTCCAGGTAGGTGGTTAACTATGTCATTTATGTGAAAATAAAAGTGCACTAAGCGGACATCCTTGTTTGACACCAGAATCAGTACTAAACCATTCAGAATAGTGCGCTCCATCCCAGACGTTAGCTTTTGTGTTTGTATACATATTCTTGATAACATGTTAAAATCTGGTTGAAACACAGTTTGTATATTAAAGCATTGCGATTTACCAAATCAAACGCTGCTTTGAAGTCGACGAACATCGAGTAAACCTTTTTATTTCTTGCCTCAAATGCTTTGACTATCGATGACAGAGTGAAGATTTGGTCAACAGTGGAATAGTTTTTCCTAAATCCAGCCTGGAAGTCTGAGGCTAGGAGCGCACTATCAATTTTTTGTTTCGCAACTTCTTCGTTCGAGCAACTAAAAAGTTTGTGTTTTGACACAAACTAAACGATTGCCTAAAATGAGTTCGCTATTTTGTGTATTATATCCACCTGCACGGACATTCAACCAAACAGTTCATCTGTTTTCTATGAGGAACAAAACAGTTGTGCAACTAAAAATTGAATGTGCGCACCTAGCCTTATAGTATCTTTTCTCTTCTACCCACTTTTCCAAACGGTCGACAAGAACTCCGCAAAATACCTTAGCTATGATATTCATAAAAGATATACATCTGTAGTTAGAAACGTCATTTAGGGAACCTTTTTTATGTATTAGGAAGATAACCGATTTTTTGAACGAGGAAGGAACTTCCGTATTCGTAAGAATTTTGTTAAAAAGCACAACAAGTTGCAACTTAAAACTTTGAGATGAATTCTTAAAAAATTCGTAAGGTACACCATCTTCACCTGGTGCTTTATTATTTTTAGCTTTTCGTAAAACTGCTTCTATCTCAAATAAAGATATCTCGGTGTCCAGTATACATCGGTGATGAGAGGTTCAGCATAACTAAAGGCTAATACTACGTTTATATGCAGTATCGAAAGATCGAGTTGGATTAGGGTCGGATTTTCGACCCAGGTTTTTCGTCATTTGAGTTGAGAGCTCGATTTGGAGTTGAGTTGAAATGGTGTTGAGCGATTCTGAAACATTTTGTTAAGCCAACTCCTCGACCCAGGTTTTTCGTCTCATATTTCGACTCGACACCGCTGAGCGAGTGAGATCGAGTCGAACGAAGCTCATTTCAACTCAATACCCGTTTACAAAGGGTCGAAGCGAGCTTCAAGCTCGCTTCAGTACCTCATATAAACGTAGTATAAGTTAGAGTTTGCTTGAAGAAGGTTCGAGAAATGAGAGGAAAAATCAGCGGCGGTGTTGAAAACAATTAACTGAAATCATGAGCTCAAAAAAAAGAACGCAACCAGTGGAAATCCTGATCTATACATAGTGAACGCAACCACCGTCAAAACTTACAAAACGTCAAATGGATGTATGACGGATATCATCAATTCTAGTCTACTTGAATTAGGCGTCAGATTGTGTGTGCCGAATAAAAACAAATTTCAACAAGTCGTGTTTTATTTTTTCTTTTAATTTATTAAAATTTATTTAAATTCACAAAATTAATAAAAAGGCAAACACCACAAATATTGGTCCTTCGAGCCTTAAAACAAATATAAAAACTTATAAACGATTACCAAAATAATAGACTATTAAAATTCTGTTGTGTGTGCAACGTGGGAAAATCCAAAGGAAAATTTTGACGCCATTTCCCGAAATCTCGGAGTGTATTTTTTACTTACATCTCTTTTATTACAAATTTATAAGTAATGGCAACAAGAAGTTTGCAAGCAAAACTCACGCAGTTAAAAAAAGATGTTGAAAATTTTGGGAAGAAAGGAAATGCGATCAGCCTTGCTAATGTCCAAACGAGGCTCACTTTGTTGAAGGAGTTGTGGACATCGGTTGACAAAATTTATGAAGAATTTTTATCTAAAAGTGATGAATTGATGATTTACGATCAGATCAGAGAAGAGTATTGTGTGTTTCAGGCTAGGCTCCTGGATTCGCTCGAAAGTTTGGGTGGTAGCAGCAAGTAGCAATCCAAAGAAGTCGCTGAAAATAAAAGTGTGGTTAAAACCGAGGAGCTTCATTTACCTTCAATTAAAATACCTTCATTTGATGGCAATTATGAGAATTGGCCAGATTTTCAAGATCTTTTTAAAAGTCTCGTCGACAGTCGACGTCGCTTTCAGACATTCAGAAAATGCATTACCTGAAGACTACTTTAACAGGTGACGTAGAAAAGCTTCTATTGTCCTTGAAGATTCAGGGCCAAAACTACTCTAAGGCATGGTCGATTTTGAAGGATCGGTATGATCACCCTCGCGTTCTTGTCAACATCCAGTTGAACGTCCTATTCAATTTACCATCATCGAATCAGAAGCGTGCGGAGTCGATTAAAGACCTCCTATACACTTCGACCCAAGTAGTTCAGAGTTTGTCGAATCTAGGGATAAAGGTAGAACATTTAGATCCTGTGCTAATTTTTCTTTTGGTGCGAAAATTACCTGCTAGAACGCAGCAAATGTGGGAGCAGAAATTCAATGAAAGAGATAAACCGAAAGAGTTGCCAGTTTTCAAAGAGTTAACATCTTTTTTGGAGACTCGGTTCCGGACTCTTGAAGCAGTCGACCAGCAGTACCATCAAAGTTCATCCAACACATCTCGAAATTCTTCACACAAGCAGACGTTCATCGCTCACGCTCAACCTGATGCTCCGAAGATTTCCTGCAAAATTTGTCAGAAGAGTAGAAATGGTGTCAGAAAATGTAATAATTTTTAAAAAATGAGTATTAATGATCGTTGTTAGGTTATAAATAAGCTAGGTTTGTGTCGAAACTGTCTAGGGTATAATCATGTAACAGAAAACTGTCAAAGTAGTCGCAAATGTTATCATTGTCAACAACCACATCACACGTTACTGCATGTTGCTAATACTCCTTTTCAGCCAAGCCAACAACCTTCACGATTAACACCAAACCAAAACAATACTTTTCAAACCAACACCCAACAAATGAATAGTACTAACCCGAATTCTCAAGGTAGAAGTCTGAACGCAGAAGCACCTTCATTCCAAGGTTCCAGTATCCAGCAGTCAACATCTAATAATGTGACATCCCACCACTCTCATCACTGTACTCCGACGAAAAATACACAAGTCTCATTGGCTACAGCTCTTGTGAAAGTCAAGTCATCGTTGGGAGAGTGGTTGACATTGCGATTGTTGTTAGATTCCGGTTCTAAAGCGTCATTTATCACTAAGTGTGCTGTTCAGTTGTTGCAGCTTAAGTCGAAACCAACACATACGGAGGTGTCCGGGTTGGGTTTGGTCAGTAGTGGCACTTGTCTAAGAGCAGTAGACATCACATTTGCATCGCAGCATTCCTCTTTTGCGACAACAACGCAAGCTTACATTTTTAAGTCACTGTTTGGGCATCTGCCGGCCCGAACCCTCTGTATTGAGAGTTGGACACATCTCAACGATTATGTTTTAGCAGATCCCGATTTTTACAAGTCATCCAAGATTGATCTCCTTCTTGGCAGCGATGTTTTGGCCGAATTGTTGCCGGACTTGATTCAACCTGAAGACAAGTCAATGCCAGCCATGCAAAAGACTGCTTTGGGAAGGATTCTCTTTGGAAAGGCCCCAATATTACGCCAATCAAATCCATCAATCAGAGACTTTATGCAAACAACTGTCGATGTCAATAAACGTATTGCTATGGCGAAGATGTTCATGCAGCAGCTTTGGACGAAAAAGATGACTTGGGATGAGCCGATTGAATCATCACTACTGGATCAATGGACGGTCTCTTACGAAGATTTGAAATTTATCAATAAGATCCAATTTCCAAATTGGGTTCAAAGGGATGGGGATTTATCGAAAGCAGAACTCCATGGTTTCAGCGATTCATCGGAGAAAGCGTACGGCTCTGCAGTCTACTTACGAGTAGCAGACGACCAAGGTCGGGTAAAGATGCACCTGCTTATGGCTGAGTCCAGTACAACCCATCAGTCTCCCTCGCTTAGAACTCTGTGGTGCAGTTATGTTGGCAAAACTTCTCGACTACATCGTTCAAACAGTTCGTACCAAAGTCATCAACATATTCGCTTGGACTGATTCGATGATCACTCTTTCCTGGATTCAAGGATCACCAACCAGATGGGACACTTTCGTTCGAAATCGCGTAGGAGAAATTCAACGACTGACATCCATTAAAATATGGAATCATATTCCAACTCAGTACAATCTGGCAGATTTGATTTCAAGAGGCGTTTTACCATCTGCCTTGCTGAACAATTCAATATGGTGGCATGGACCAGACTTTTTACGAAAGTCTTGGACGTTTTCGTGCCCTCAACCAACAATGAAAGTTCAACGAGTTCATCATATCAAACAAAAGATTTCTCCAGTTAATGAGTTGTTGCTTCGATCATCTGAAATAAACAAATTAATAAGAATTACGGCTTTTATTTTACGGTTTTCAAAAAACTTACAGGTTGGTGTATCAAATCGGAAAGTTGGTCCGATTTCTCCAACGTAGATCTTGGAGTCGAGCAAAAAACTTATTCATCTCACTCAACAAGAAATGTTTCCAGATGGTGTTTTGAAATAACGAGGCATGGCATCCTTAAACCCCTTCGTTGATTCTTACGGAATTATTCGGTTTGGTGGAAGATTGGAGAATGCTAATCTGCCGTACGATCAACTGCATCCCATCATTTAAGAACCAAGTCACCATTTTACGAAACTTATTATTCGAGATGCGCATGAGAAGGCTCTTCACGGAAGTATGCAGCTTATGATGGGTTTTCTTAGAAAAAGATATTGGATTTTCCAGACCAAACGAGCGGTAAAGCAACACATCCATAAATGTACGATCTGTCATCGGTATCGAAATAAAACAGCTCATCAATTGTGTAATGTAGCTACTTAACCTACCTCAATCCTACGAGACAACCTAAACGAAAACATTACAAACAAATAAAATAAAAACAAAAACAAATGAAAACGAAACCTGCACACGATGCACACAATGACTTCGACGATGACTATGACTGACCCACCTAAACCTAAACTGCTGACACAAGCAAACAAAGACTAACAGTATTGAACTCTAAGTAGTTCACCCAAATGTGTAACATATGACACTAGATATTAAGATACAATATTAAGTTCTATTATTATTATTTGTCAATAAAGTATTTGTAAATAATAAAGTATTTGTAAGCAATAAAATATTTGTAAGCAACTAGTATATAAGCATGTAAAAATTTGAAAATAAAATAAGATTCATTTGGTTATACAAAGTGTTTCTCATTTATGGCAAAATACCTATGGCATTTTTATGCTCTGCCCGTCGAATAGATAATCTGATAGAAGGTACATTACATGGCGATCCTGACCAGATTCAAATATCTGAATCTCTGAATGTCTGAAGAATACATACCAGGTCCAGTTGTGGGAGCACCACAATACACTCCTACTCCAAAAATAAGTGGTCTGAAACGACTTACTATTGAGGAGTACACCAGAAGGCAAATCAGCGCTCAAAATGAGTTTCATAAAATACCCTAACGAAACAAAAAATAATAAGGGAAATAAATATAGATAAATAATATTTTTAAAGGATTATATAATGGGAAATAATAACGTTAAGGAGAATGTCATACTTAATGACAAAGAAGATCCCTTCAAAATCGCTGCTTTTACAGCAGCAATAATTTTATTTATTTTATACGACGTGGCAAACAAAATTAATAATTATTACAAAAACTATGTTAAGAACAAAGTAAGAATAAATAATATAAATACAGTCTAAATTCGAAACATTGTTTTAAAATGAACTGGAAAACACCTTTGGTAACCAAACCAAAAGAAAACAAAATTAAAGAAGGTTTAAATTTAGAACAAATTTTTATACTAATCATAATCATATTAACAGTAATAATATTTTTAGTGATCAAATTTCATAACTATTTTAAAAATTATGTAAAAAAAAAAGTGTAACAAGAAATAATTTAAATACAGTATAAAACAAGATATGCTTTTAAAATAAAACCAATGGAAGAGATAACTATGGCACTAGAGAATATACACTTAAACATAAAAAATAAGTCGCAAGTAAAAATGTAGGTAGAGGATACAAAGAAGACACTTGGTTAAATAAACTAGAAGAAATAAAAACACTAAAGAAAGAATTTCTTATAGAAAATTCTAAAATAGAAAAATTAGATACAAGTCACAATTTACTTATAGACATATTTACACAAAAATACCAATTAGTTAAAAAAATTTATAGAAACGAATATAAACAAACAAAAATGTCGGATTTTAACATTGAATCGGCAATGAAAATTATCCCCATTTTCACTAGAAATTTCAAAGAGATCGATGCATTTTTAACACTAGCAAAGATAATGTATGATGCTCTGAAAGATACGGCAAAAATTGAATTTATAAATTTCGTATTTCATGTAAAATTATCGCAAAACGTAAAAACTACGTTAGGGTTTGCAACAAAATTTGAAACGTTGGACGCTCTTTCTAAAAGCTTAAAAGAAAAATACAAAAATACAACAGATATGTGAGAAATATCAAGACATTTTTCATCTCAAGTATGAATCGCTTACACTCAAAGACTTAATATTACTGATGAAAATCCAGTATACATCAAAAATTACAGACTCCCTCAGACACAAAATTTAGAAATAAAAAAACAGGTGGAAGAACTCTTGAATAATGATATTATTGAACATTCAGTTAGTCCATACAACTCTCCTTTGCTTTAAGTACCAAAGAAAAGTATTGAAGATGTAAAAAAAATGGCATTTAGTAGTAGATTTCCGAAAATTGAACAACAAGATTGTTAATTATAAATTTCCACTGAGAAGAATAGACGATGTTCTCGATAAACTAGGTACAGCAAGGTATTTTTCCACACTTGATATGACAAGTTCTTTTCACCAAATACCATTAAAGGAGGAATCAAGACCTTTGACTGCTTTTTCAACAACAGATGGACATTATCAGTTCAAAAGACTACCATTTGGACTAAAAATATCTTCAAATAGTGGTTTAGAATCAGAAGCATTTCTGTATGTAGACGATATAATTATCTTTGGTTGTAGCATACAACACCAAACCAAAATCTAATCCATGTTTTTGACAGATTAAGAAGATATAACCTAAAACTAAATGCTAGCAAATGTCATCTTCTTAAATCCGAAGTCATATACTTGGAGCATTTAATAACAAACAAGGGCATTCAAACTGATCCTTCTAAATATAAAACAATAGAAAATTATCCCATACCTACGAATGCAGACGAGGTAAGACGATTTGTAGCTTTCTGCAACTACTACAGAAGGTTCATACCTAATTTTATGGAATTGCAAAAAGCTTAAACTCCCTCCTTAAAAAGAATCAACCTTTCATTTGGTCAAACGAATGTGAATCAGCTTTCAGATGCTTAAAAAAGAAATTAGTCAACCCTCCAATTTTACAATATCCAAACTTTGATAAACCATTTATCGTTACCACGGACGCATCAGATTTTTCATTAGGTGCGGTACTATCACAAGGTGAAGTAGGTCATGATTTACCAATATCATATACGCTAGCAAATCCTTACAAAAACATGATATAAACAAACTGATAATAGAAAAGGAATTACTAGATACGAGTATCCACTTTGGTATTAATTTTTTTAGACCTTATCTCTATGGAAGAAAATTCATAGTTGTAACAGATCACAGACCACTAGTTTCATTATTTTCACATAAAAACCCATCGTCAAAATTTACGAGAATTAGAATAGATTTATCGGATTACGACTTTGAGATATGTAGTTTATAAAAAAGGAACATCAAATACAAATGCCGATGCACTCTCAAGGATAAAAATTGACAGTGACATTTTAAAATCCATGTTGGTAAACAATGATAATAATAAGAGCCAAAGTGATTGCGACTCCAAGGAGCGGATCATGGCAATAACAAGGGGTAAGGCAAAGAATATTGCCACTAAGAATAATATTATAAAGGAGAACTACACATCTCAACAGAAGACTAGCTACCTTCATACTTGGGATTGTACGTCCATTTCTGACGTCAGAAATATGAAAAACTTAAGATTTGAAATAGCGAGATGTAATAAAAGCAAAAATACTAGTATTGAAATAAATAAAAATGAAGTTATTGTGAGATGCAGCGATAATCCAGCGAAACAAGTTTCGACTCTGGAGAAGTTAATATCAGAATTAAAAAGGGTAGATACCCGTTGAAGAAATAGCGCTTAGTGAAGAAGATTTAATATTTAAATATGTAGAAAAAGAAAAATTAAAAGATATTTATAATAGGTTGTAACCTGATGAAAAACACTCGCCCATGAATATATTAATATACAAACCCCCTAAAAGAATAAATAATAATAAAGAAAAATTGAATATCATAAAAGATTACCACAACACACCACATGGAGGACATTTAGGCATACGAAAAACAATAACTAAACTTAAACAAAAATATGTTTGGAAAAATATGAGACAAATGGTTAAGAAATTTGTCAACGCTTGAGCTTTGTACTAAAAACAAACAGACACGACATATTAAAGATAAAATGACCATAACAGATACACCAACGACTAGTTTCGAAACTGTGCAAATAGATATCCGCATCAATACTTCCAAATCGGAACTTGTCTGCTTCAGGAGACCTTCAACTGGTAGAGGCCTTCGCACCGCAATAATTTGCAGAAATCTGGTCCTAAGACTCCCTGACGGATCCTCCATAGTGGCAAAGCCAAATGTCAAGTACCTGGGAGTGCACTTCAATGAGTTGCTAAGGTTTAACCTGCACTCAAGAAATGTTTTTAAAAAAGGAAGATACTGAGGATCTGCACTGGACTCTACTTCGACCGTCAACGACAGAAACACTACAGGAACGAGCATCTCTACACAGAAGCCAATTTAATCCCGCTGGACAAATATCTAGTTCTTTCAACGAAGAAACTAATGGGGAACATCATCGACCACCCGAATCAGCTTATGAGAAGGATAACCACAGAACAACGACATCCCGAGCCGAGGTACCTCAGTGTGATGGAAACTCTGGATGACAACGTAATCATGGACAACGAGGAAGTAGTCTCGTTCTACGCTGACATTGGGTCAGCCTACCACCGCGGCTAAAACGCCATCCCTGCCCACAACGCACAAAAATCACCACTGACCACCAGGAATGAACACCCTGAGGACAATACAACCGACATTTTAAATTTAATTTTTTTTTTTCGTCATGTAAATTTTTTATAAAAATAATTAAACTTAAGGCACTGTATATAGTTAGGCCCCCTATGAGCCAACAAATGTAAACTCTCATACATATGTAGTATCTTATTAGTTGTAAGCCAAATTGTAAATAGTATGTTCAATAAAACAAAAAGAAGAAAGATGTGCAAATAGATACAGTAGGACCTCTTAGGATATCAAATGGATATAGATATATATTGACAATGCAATGTGAACTAACCAAATATGTTGTTGCACACCCTATCGAAAGTAAAGACGCGAAAACCATAGGCAAAACATTGGTAGAACAATTCATTCTGAAATATGGCTGTTTTACAATTCTCAAATCAGATAACGGAACTGAATTTAAAAATGAGTTAATGCAAATTATTTGTGAAATGTTAAGAATCAAACCAATCTATTCAGCTCCATATCATCATCAAAGTATAGGTTCACTAGAAAGAAACCATAGAACATTAAATTAATTTCTTTTAAGCTTTACCGAAGATCATGAATGGGACACCTGGGTTCCGTATTACACATTCTCATATAACACAACACCACATGTTGACACTAATTACACACCATACGAATTAATTTTTGGAAAACTATCCTACCTACCAAAAGATGTAATAAATTCAAATAATAAAGTGTATAATCTAGAAAACTATGTAAATGAACTCAAGATTAGACTTAAGCACGCAATAACAAAAACGGGCAAGAGTACGATAACTTAGGCGCCAAGAAATTATAACGGTTTTTTGTAGAACAGTTCAATACAAGCATTTTTTACTCCGGGGGGGGGGGGGGGGGTTCTATTTCCCCCCGTTTGGGCGGGTTGGGCAATTATATAAAAAGGTACTAAAATGGAAACAAAAATATTAAAAAATAACGGTAATACTTACAATTGAGTATTATACTTTTTTTTAAAGCCAATACTCTGATCTATTAGATAATTTTTAAATCAATTAGAATCTATGCACAGTTTTTGAAAAAACGAGTTTTAAACTCAAATTTTGGTGAAAAAAAAACATAAAAAAAAAGTTTAAAGTTTAATTTTTCAAAACTGCCAAGTTATATATTATTATTTTTCCTAAAATTCGTTGCTCTAATTTATTCTTATTCAAAAACTGAAAACTAGATGATTTTATGTCGTCTAATTTTTGAGCAAATTGAAAATAACTAAAACTACTTTTTTATGGGATATTTGCTTTTTTTGCTTGCTTACGCATTACGGCGTATAAACAGTGAGATACGTATGGGGGGGCATGCTGCCCCCCTGTCTGGGCACACTATAGGATTTGGGGTAGGTGCGAGGTTGGGTGTATGCAAGGTTTGTTTTGCATTTACAGAATCTGGATTTAAAGAAACTTTGAATTTACCCTACGGCCTATACAGGACCGGCCCGAGCTAAATTAGAGCCCTGCGCAAGCTTTATCAGTGGCGCCTCTCATTTGGATTGGATTGGCGGAAAAAGTCATTTCCTCATTACCCAAGGGGTACCCTTTGCAATGCGTTTTTTTTAACGAGGGATCCCCAAGAGGCCTATTCCTAGATAATACTTATATTTAATTAAAATAAATATGATTTTTATTAAAAACTAAGAAATCAAAAATATATCACAAAAATAATAGTCAAAAAATTTATCACAAAAATTTAGGAACTGAAAAAAGTATTTTTTGAAGTAAAAAATATTTAAAAACTAATTAACATAACAACATACAAATAAATAATGAACTCATTAATTGTTGCTCATGTAGGAAATAATAATAAGATTATTATTTAAAAAAAAATAAATAGAACTGAATTTTTTTGCAATAGATTAACTTTTCTGGCTTCTGTTTTAGCAAACTCAGCTACCAGATCATCATAATATAATGACTTGACAAGCTATTTCTCTATAGCTATGATTGACTAGTCAACTTATCTTTCCTGAGTCATTGGGGTCCTGAAGTAGTTTTTTATTAATTTTAGTTTCAAAAAACTGTTATTTGAGGAAACTGTGATGGTATTTATAGATTTAGAGCTATGACTTCAGCTGATTGCACGTTAGTGAATTGTTCTTCTGATCGCATTTTCACTAAAGAGTTTTTAGTAGCATATTTAGTAGATAAATTAGCAGACGGAGTTTGTAAATACTTACTAGTTATATTGGCGCAAAATTTTAAACAGCCTATTATTAAGGTATTAGTATGATACTACTTAACAATTTGTTAACTTTATAGTAGTTTACTAACTCATTCTTAATTTTAAACATTTTCTCACTAGTATCGTACTAAAAGAATTTCCTTAATAAATTGCTCTGAACACACCTAAAACAACGACATTTCGTGTAAAAAAATAAGTACACGAACCTTTTTTGATGTCTGCAAATGTCAAAGTGTCATATGAAGCTAGCGCGATACCAAAAAAATAAAGTGGGTATTCGATGATTTTATCTTTAATAAAAGGGTAGAGAAGTATGATGCTATATTCGATTAAAATTATTGGTTTAACCTAGTATCATACTAAAACAGCTTTAGCATCGTACTAATTCAATTAAAATTTTGCGCCATTATTTTTTTCTTAAATATCAAACTAGATTAATATGCAACATATAAACTTGAAACTAAAATTTTACTTCCTAATGACAGCATGTTTCTATTCTCAACGTTTCCAGCCACCGATATTTCAATAAGAGCTTCATATTATAACTTCTAAGATTTTTTTGAATGGTTTTAAAGCATTTAGTCTACACCCATCTGGTTTCAGAAAGGGGTTTTAAGGTCAAACCGGCGAACTTTTTGTATATATGTATGTATGTATGTCCCCATTGTTGAACCTGATACAAAGTTTTATATGCATTGAGCAATGTCAAAAAACTTAACAGCTTCCAATGAAAAGCAAGCTGAATCATTAAAAACCAACAACAACCAAAAGGAATGCAAGCAGCCTGAACAAAATAAGATCTTGGTTCAAGACACTTAATTTTGTTTTGAACACCAGCCTCTTTTCCTTTCATGTTTGAACCATTATCATAACCTTATACATACTCGTATACACTACTAAAATAGTAGCGTAGCAGGTTTTATTGTAAATATAGATTCCCTATCCTTTCTTTTCTTTTGAGTTTTTTTTACCATAATACATAGACAAATAAAGTAATTAGATCAGTCAAAAAATCCCTTTTTTAAATGTAAACAATAACTGGCAAGAACAAAAAAATAGAGAAAAGGAGAAATTGAATAAAACAGATTCACTCATTAACGACAAACCTCAACATTAATCATCGCATAATCATCACTCAAGTATTTCCATATTTCAACCCTTTGTCTCATTCTCGACACATGACAGTGATACAATTTCGCTCATAAACAGAGGCCAGTGCCAAACTAAAACATAGTACAAGAAACACTCAACCGGAAGAGTTTAAATTCCTAGACGCAACTTTTAATTCTGCGCACTGACATGTCAATGAGTATGAATTTTGTACCTCATTATTTCTGTTTGAGTAACATTGCTGACTTCGATTTCATATAGAAGAATTGGCATCGTGCGCATGTTACGAGTTTTATTAACATGCATACTGTTAATTGTCTGTATTTGCTGTTGAAATTCTGTTTTATGTTACACTGCATAGGGGAGGGTTATCAAAATAAAATAAATGCCTTCACTCATACATACGATGGTGAGTGTGAAGAATAACGAAATTGTGCACTTTGTAAAGATTTTGTGATGTAGTTTTTTTTTACTGTGGGAATGGGGGTGTGTAAAGGAAATTAAACATCGACTTATTTTTGGAAAAGTAGATATGTATCTATATATATACACATGTATATCTGTCTTTAAATTCAGAATTAGCTGTTAGTTATATAATAAATACCAATATTGGAGTGAGCTATAAAAAGAAATGAGACTTAAAAAAGATGGTAGGTAGTGGTTATGAAGTAGTGGCTTTTTTAACGCTTACCCAAGGCGCCTTTTGAGTTCAGCGCCCTGCGCATTTGCACAGCTTGCACGTATAGCTTGTCCGGCCCTGGGCCTATATCCAATGTCTACTAAATATATGTATGTACGTAGCCCAAAGTTGCACATTTAAAATGTTCAGACATGAAAATTTAATACATTATGAAAAATTTACATTACCTAGGTACTATTGTACGAATGCAGCAAATATATATATAACCTTAATTAATATGTATGTTTATTGTTTGTGTCTAACATTTTTAATGCTAATATGGTACAGGTTATTGCTTACCAAGGTCATTCGTTATTCAACCTTTTTAAGAGTGAAATATCCACTACTTCATCCTAAATTAAATAACTTTTCAATATTTCAAAAAAAAATTTCAAAAGCATCGCGTTCTTAGAAGAAATTGGTCTAATTCCAACTAAAGCGTCAACTCCCCTCAACTCCAACTCAAAAAGGTGACAAAAATTGTAAGAATACAATATTATTATTATTATTTATTCATCAGAGCATATTATACTTCTACAGACTAAGATACATAAGTAAATATATATGTAGTTACAAATTTGTAGGTGGGTATATAAAATTCAAATTACATTTAAATGATTTACATACGAGTAGTTAATCCTTTATTTTAATAAATAACGTTACTTAAATTTTGCTTAAAACTGATGATTTAAAAGTTTCTCTGGTGCAATCCATATAAAAGTTAATCTCAGAGCAATAAACCCATCTATCGGCACATTTTTCCATGGGCCTCAATATTGGCTAGAGATTCGGGAGGTGCTTGCTATAATTTTTTTGTTTGTGATCAAAATGCCTGTAAACACGGTTTCAATACATTGAACATTGAAAAATTGACTTGACTATTTTTAAGTAACATCTGACTTACTCACAAACTGACTGACTGAGACGCGAAATGCCATGCAATTCGACCTCCTCTGGTGCATTCTTGATAACCCTAAATGATTTGCTGTAATTTACCTAACAAATGAACCACATTAACATTAATCCTCAAAATGAAATCACCGTAGTGAAAAAACTGACCTACACTACCACGGTCAAAGGAGAAATCTGAACTACAACTCGAGATCCCGTGTACTCAAAATCCTATCTCTATCCCATGGCATTAAAAGCCGAGGTCGAAAAAGATATCAAAAAATTATTAGAAGATAATATTATAAGGCCATCAAAATCACCTTATAATTCTCCATTTTGGGTAGTCCCCAAAAAAATGGACGCTTCAGGCGAAAAAAAATAATCGATTACCGTAAACTCAACACATTAACCATAGCCGACAAGTACACGATTCCTGAAATCTATGAAATTCTGGCGAACCTTAGTACAAACCAATGGTTCTCTATAGTAGACTTAAAAAGTGGCTTTCATCAGATACCACTCAAGGAGTCTGTTAGTATAGAAAAAACTGCTTTTCAGTTAACAACGGCAAGTTCGAATTTACTCGCCTTCCATTTGGTCTCAAAAACGCTCCACCCATTTTTCAAAGAGCTTTAGATGACATCCTAAGAGACCTTATTGAAAAATGTTGTTACGTCTATATCGATGACATTGAGACCTTTGTGACCTTTGGAAAAGATGAGGACGAACACTTTACAAATCTTCAAAAAGTCTTCAACACATTATATGAAAATTCAGCTAGACATATTGTGAATATTTCCAAAAAGAAATAGAATTTTTAGGTTTTGTTATCGGCAGGGACGGTATAAGAACCAATCCAAAAAAAAGTGCAAGCAATAGTCGACCGGCCTATTCCCAAAAACCTAAAAGAGCTTCGATCTTTCCTCGGAATGTCAGGATACTATCGCCGCTTCGTTAAAGACTACGCAAAATTGGCGAAGCCCCTGACATCTCTTTTAAGAGGGGAAAACGGACACGTGTCCAAAAATATGTCAAAGAAAAAACTGATTCAACTAGATCAAGAAGCCATCGAGGCATTCAACAAATTAAAAAAATCTCTTGTTTCTGCAGAAGTCATACTTCAATACCCAGACTTTGAAAAAAGTTTTCAGCTTACAACAGACGCCTTCGACTATGCCATCGGTGCAGTCCTTTCCCAAAACGACAAGCCAATAACCTTTCTTTCCAGACCGTTGAGCAAATCAGAACAAAATTATGCCACCAACGAGAAAGAAATGTTGGCAATAATTTGGTCACTCAACTCTCTTAGAAATTTCCTATACGGATCCCGTAAAGTTAACATTTTTACAGACCACCAACCCCTTACTTATGCTCTTAGTAATAAAAAAATACGAACTCCAAAATGAAGAGATGCAAAGAAATTTTGGAGGAATTTAACTATGAGCTTAAATATAAACCAGAGAAAGAAAATGTTGTTGCAGATTCACTCTCTATACCTCCAAAAATAGAAATTAATTCAATGACCCCAACAGAGCACAGTGCTGACAGATCAGCTCAAAATTTAATTCCCTCTGTCGAAATGCCTATAAATATTTTCCGAAATCAACTTCTACTTATAATAGGAAAATAAAGTAGCTATTAAATTAAGAACCTTTTCGACAATTACACTAGACATATCGTAATACGACCGGACTGCTCCAAAGAGGACATTATCGATATATTTAAAAGATACCTTAACCGAAACACTATAAATGGACTTCTTACAGACAAAATGACAATGGGACGTGTACAAGAAATATACCGTTTACATTTCAAAGACTATCGCATCCGATACACACAAAAAATCGTTGAAGACAAACCGAACCAAAGCGAACAAGAAGAGAAAATCCTGCAGTGATCCCACTACCTGGTACCCTCCTAACACAATTGATTCTTTTCGCACGCATCTTCCAAAGATACTCCAACCACTGATAATTCGAACCAATTTATCGCCACCAATATAAAACCATAAAATATTGACACACAAATGAGTCCTCACTAGGTACGTAATCTTAAAACGATCACTCGTCATAAGTACGACACAAATCGAGACCTGCTATGAGTAATGGATACCCAATGTCCAACGGCTTGTACGTAAACAAATCCAATGCATTAATTACTGGCATTGAGGGAATCCCAAAACAAAATGCTGATAATGCATCTTAGCATGGGCGAGTGTCGCTATGAGAGAAGTGTATCGTGAAATATGATGCGGCGGCACATTTGTGAAAAACAATTAACTGGGTTGCAATTTGGTTGGTAAATATTCTTCGTAATTCCAATTGGACTAATATATAGGAAGTATTACCAATTGGAATATCGATTATGAAATATCAGTTGGTCGATATATGTACTTGGATGATTTGCGTAAGTATTGGAATAGGAAATTATTTTGAAAATAGTATAAAAGGGCAGGAATATTTCAGAAATAGCATAGAATAGATTTAAAGAACTATTAACTTGGTCGCAGCCTAGCTCAAGACAGCGGGCCATTTTAATAAATAAAAGTAAAATATAGAATAGAATTAAAAGCTAATTTGGTCGCAGCCTAGCTTAAGACAGCGGGCCATTTTAGTAAACCAAAACATACATTTAAAAATAAAGAATAACATCAACTTATTGGTCGCAGCTTAGCTTAAGACAGCGGGCCAATAAATAAACAAAATAAAACCTGTTCTTTTTTTTGTTTATCCGCTAAAGTCGCTCTTCTCCCTTCGTGGAAAGCACGGTGATTTAGGCGTTACAACGTTTTGGTGGCAGCGGTGGGATTTACTCTCAAAATCTCGCTACCGAAAGAACAAGAGACCTCTCTCTTGATGCGCTCTGGGGCTATACACCAGAAAAAATGTTAAAATTGAAAAACAAAAACAAATAAAAATCCTATAATTGTAAGACCTGGCGAAATCCCAAGCGGACGCGGAGGCAAACACTAGGTAGTGTAAAAGACCAGGTTGTAATTTTCAACTTTAGGGCGCGAAGCCTGCCTGGCAAGTGAAAAAATTTTAAACAACAGCGGTAACAACAACAGCAGTAACAACAGCAACAGTAACAACAGTAAACTTTACGATAATGTTCGTCTCTACCTCGCCTACCTTTATAATAAGTCTGATAATTGATAATTAATGGCAAGACTAAAATGAATGTCATTGTTTCTATTCAAAAAGAAGGCCTTCCAGTTGATCCTTTTACTCTCAATAAAATTTACACTCGCTTCCATGAATCCTTAGGGATTTCTCCTTCCACAGTTTCCAAAAATCTGACTACATATGCCTCACATTTTAATTCCAAACGTTTACCCTTCGCTCGTCCCAATCAGGAACATAGTCTTTAACAACAATTCTGTTTTACAGCCTGTTACTACATCTATTTTAACCCTCTATTATCAGAATGTTAGAGGCCTTCGAACCAAAACTTCTAACGTTTATCTTAACTCCCAAAATCTCCCTTATGATATCTTTGCCCTAACGGAGACTAACCTTTGCTCAGATTTCACAGATTGTGAACTTTTTACTTCTGATTTTACTGTCTTTCGTGCGGATTGTTAAAATAACGATCTTACCCCCAATGGACGCGGTGTTCTTATTGCTGTGCACAATCGTCTCAATGCATCTCTAATCGAAATATCTAAATCACCACTTTTCGAGTTCGTCTGCATTAAATTAACTATCTCTAAACGGTTTCTCTATCTTCTCTGTTGTTACATTCGTCCTTCCCAACCTAGTCTTGTCTATCAACAATTTACTGAATCTGTTAGCTCCTTGATCGAGAGATCTTCCTCCAATGATGAATTTATCATACTCGGTGACTTTAACTTACCGGATTTGAAATGGTCATTATCCGACGATGAAACTTGTTTTTTTCCCTCTAATCCATCCTCTGAAAAAGAAATAATTTTTACAGATAGATTACTTGAATCTGGTCTGTTCCAAATAAGTGGTATCCACAATAAGTTAGGAAGACAACTTGACCTCGCCTTCTCCTCAGATCCCTTTAATTCTTCCGTCTCCGAAAGTTCTCATCTTCTCCTTGATCAACATCATCCTCCTCTTTCTTTCTTCTTCTGTCTCGATGATAATATTCCAACTATTGAGTCTGAAAACTCTTTTACATTCAACTTTCGTAAAGCCGATTTTCATCAACTTATTATTCATCTCAACAGCATTGATTTTCACCACTTTATTTACCCTTCTACTCCTATCGACATAGCTCTTTCCTTTTTTTACACCTCAATATTCACTTGTCTTGTCCAATGCGTTCCTTTAACACTACAAAAGAACTGTGTTTCATCTCCCCCCTGGTACACAAGAGAGCTGCGTAGTATCCGTAATGTCAGAAATAGGTTATGGAAAATTAATCTCAAATTTCAGACGCCTCTAAGCTATCTTTACTACCAACAAGCATCTTCTTCCTTTTCAACTTTATGCCAATCCCTTTACCAGTCGTATCTTAATCAAATGCAGACTTCTCTCATCACTGAACCTAAGCGCTTTTACCAATTCATTAACGTCAAGAGAAAATCCGACGGCCTTCCCTCAACGCTCAACTTTCTTGGCACATCTTCATCTGATCCCAAAATCATAGTAAATCTCTTTGCTACCTTTTTCAGCCAATCCTATAGCAATACTTCTAATGAACCTGATCTGGAATATCACAGATTTCTATCCAATTTCCCTCAAACGTCTCTTGTCTCAATTACAATTACTTCCCCCTCCGTCTATGATAAGTTGAACTCATTGAAAGATGATTTTTCTCCTGGCCCTGATGGAATCCCTGCAATTTTTCTTAAAAAATGTGCTAATGTACTTTGTGAACCCCTTACCAAACTCTTCCAATTATCACTCTCACAAGCTGTGTTCCCCTCTCTTTGGAAAGAGTCTTTTATCTTTCCCGTTTTCAAAAAGGGTTGTAAGAATGATATCTCTAATTACCGACCGATCGCTAAACTTTCTGCGTTACCCAAGCTCTTTGAAAGTATGATTTACGATTCTCTTTACTTCCATTGTAAATTTATTGTTTCCCCATTTCAACACGGATTCTTAAAGGGTAGGTCCACCACAACTAACCTTATCCAATTTGTCTCCAAAACACTAATATCTTTAGAAAAAAGTCTCGAAGTGGATGTTATAACTACTGATTTTAGTAAAGCCTTTGACAAAATCAGTCACCAAATTATCTATATAAAACTGAAAGCTCTTGGTTTTCCAACATGGTTTATTGAGTGGACTAAATCATACTTAGTAAACCGAACATATAGAGTTGTTTTTAGAAACGCGGTGTCTGATCCAATCTTCGCATCCTCAGGGGTTCCTCAAGGCAGCCATCTCGGCCCAATCCTATTTATTCTTGCCATCAATGACGTGAGTAACATCATTTCCTTCTCTGATATCTCCATCTATGCCGACGACATTAAAATAATCAAAACAATCGCATCTTCTCAAGACTCTTCGCTTCTCCAACATGACCTAAACACTTTTTTTACTTGGTGCAATAAAAACTTTCTTGAACTCAATATAAAAAAATGTCAGTTTATGACTTTCTCTCGTAAACGTTTACCTTCAATTCCTCGAACCTATCATTTCCGTAATGAACCTGTCCCTATTGTTTCCTCAATTACAGACCTTGGGGTAATATGTGATAAAGAGCTAAATTTTCGCTCTCATATCGATCATATATGTACTTGCGAAAGCTAATTCTTCTCTTGGCCTTATCAAGCGTTGGTCTAAGGAATTTAACGATCCGTTTGTTACTAGATCTTTATACGTCACATTTGTCAGACCCATCCTTGAATATGCTAGTCAGATTTGGTCACCCTTCCTCATCACTCACTCACATAGAATTGAAGCAGTACAACGAAGATTTCTTCGTTTTGCTTTGCGCAATTTGCCTTGGTCCGATCCCTTTATCTTACCCCCGTATGAAGACCGTCTACAATTGATCAACCTACATACCCTTGCTCAACGTCGTCATATCGCCGATATAGTTTTCGTCCACCAACTTATCACTGGTATCATTGACTCTCCGGCCCTGCTTGAATTAATAATGTTCAATACAAATCCGTGTCATTTACGTTCCGTCCCCCTTTTTCACCTCCCTACACACCGCACCAACTACGGACACTTCAACCCAATGTTACGTTCAGCCAACTCTGTTCAAGATATTTTTGATTTTTCCCTCAATTCTGCATCCCTTAGAAGAATTCTGTCCCAAACCTCCCACTAATCCTTCTTCCCATTTTAGTTTTAAGCTATTATTAAGTCTTAATTATATGATAATTAATAAAACGCTAATTCTTTCGACGTTAACCTCAATTCTGTATCAAGCCAAATAAAATAAATTATAATAAATTTTACTCCCTTTATTATGTTTAAGTTTAGATTTAAGAATATTATGTCTAGTTTTAAGTTCTGCTTGTATTAAGCCTATAATAAATAAACAACAGCAACAACAGCAGTAAAAACAACAACAACAGCAGTATCAACAACAGCAAGAAGAAGTAAATTATATTTTTTTTATTTTTAATCATTTTAAACATTTTATATACCTACATACTCCTACTTTTGGAAACGAATTTTTATTTACGAACAACGCTTAGGAACTTTTTTCTTCTCCTTAAAGTGAAACAAAATTTTTTTTTAATAATTAATATCCGTTTCCTTCGACTTTCAACAACATTCCGCGTACACGTAAACAAAAGTCCTTGGTAGAGTTATTCGAACTTTTACCATACCACTACAGTCCTAACGAGAACGACATAAGTGTTGATCTGTCAACGACAAAAATGGAAGTAAAAATTTCTTTAAATGACGTGAACAACATCGTCCCCGAGTTCGGCGGGAATCCAGATGAATTAAATAAATTTGTCACTTGCGGCAACATCCTATTTTCTTATATAAAAGACGACACATAACATTCTTTGTTTTTAGACATAGTAAAAACAAGATTACAAGGGGTAGCATTCGAGCTTACCCAATAAAAAACTTTAAATACGTGGCCTGAATTAATAACCGAATTTGAGGGACAATTCAGAGAACGTATTTCACGCACAAGCGCACAGACGGAGCTTATTTCAGCTGGACAAAACCAAAAGGAAAATGTAAAGGACGTCGGCGATCGACTAACAAAACTATTACATAAATTAGACAGGGCGACGCACCAAAGTAAAAACGACCAAGCAGTAAGGGCTTACCTTATTGCTGAAAATAAGCAGACAGCCTTACGTTCTTTTAAAGACGGGATTAAAAACCCTAACCTGAGATTGCTAATAAAAGCGTTTAACGCAATGGACCTGAAAGCAGACATTGAATATGGCATTGCTCAATCTTCTCGGATAGAGAATGAACAAGGTGAATATAGGAATTTTGGCACAAGATCCCGTTGCCAGAATTGTAACAAACTTGGACACACAGCGGCATCGTGCTTTGGGCATCCAATCAAAATCGCCCTCTTATTTGTCAGACCTGCAACAAAACAGGTCATACTTCTTCCACGTGTTACCGAAACACGAATTATCCCAACTTTAGACCCTAAATTAAGAACGAACCAGCCCCTAAGTGCAACTATTGTCAAGAAATGTTTCATGCCGAGAATGATTGTCGGTTACGTTTAGAACATTCTAAAAATCTATCTAGACCACCTAGAAACTTTCCTACTTCCCACAATTCAAACCCTTTTAAAGGAAATTCAAGCCACGAATTACGGCATTGTTGTTCAAATAAACATCCAGAAGATCTCGATAAAATTGAGTCGGAAAACGAATGCAGGGTGGAACAAGTCGGCAACTCCACCTGAACGCATAGAACTGCTGCCGACATACATCCTATTCCGACCCAATAAATTTAAAAATAATTTTACCCTTCTGTCCTGAATTTAAAGACCCAGTCATTTGTCTTAAATTACACAGGACAACACAAGACTGTTCAAGTTTATTAATAGATACAGGCGCCGACATTTGCCTTCTAAAAAACAAAAATTTGCCTTATATTAAACCTAAAAATTGTTGTGAAATTATAACCATAGCTGGGGAACCTATCCAAACTATGGGTGAAATTACAGGAACATTAGAAATCGATGACCTTAAAAGCACATCATTCTTAGAACATCCATTCCAAGTGTTGTCACACAAAACACATTTGAAATATGATGGAATTCTTGGGAACGATTTTCTCGATAGGTTTGAGTGTAAGGTAAATTATGAAAAAAGACAATTAGAAGTAAAAGCCTCTGCAATAATACGCAATTGCGACAACAAACAATTTTTTATACCTCAAAAAAAAGAAAATATAGCGAAATGTGAAGCAAATGAGAAGAAGGGAGACCGTAAAATATCTGACGAGATACCATCTACGGGTGAAAAAGGTCTCGAAAAAACTAAGTATGAGAAGGAAGAACCGAATTACATTGGTACAGGTAATTCTAAATCCCCAGATATATCTTTATACACCAAGATGAATACTGACAAAACACAATGTGAATTCACTTACGTTTCAGATAAAAAAGATTCATTAAAATTCAAACCCGACCAAAATCGTACAAAAGCTTTCAACCCAATTTTCTCAAAAACCTCACCGGCTATCCCGAAAAATCGAAAGTTAAAGAAATCTCTAGTTATGACAAGGCCAATATGAAAACACATAATAAAATAAATGTAAAAGATAAAACAAAACAATTAAAAGAAAAAGAAAACCCAGCAGAAAATAAGACTGAGGTAAATAAAAAATTTTATGAACAAAAAGAAAAAATTATTCTAAGGCCAAGAACTCAACAAATAATAGATATACCATTTGAAGAAGAGGATTTAAATTATATTGTCACGCAAAAGAGTGAAGTAGCACCAGGAATTTACTTGGGCGAAACAACTACCCAAAACAAAAATTGCAAAATAAAGGTACTTCTAATGAATATTTTAGATTCAAACCAAGAAATAAATGTCAATAATATTAAAATAAAATACGAAAAACTCAATAAATATAACACTCTAGAGTTAAATAGTCTTAAAGACCCAGTACAGAATAGGTTAAAGAAATTAGTCACTCTTAGAACTCAAACATTGTAATATTGATGAAAAAAAACCGCGAATACAATGATCTCTTTTATCTAGAGGGAGATCACCTCTCTCATACAAATACATTGCAACATAAAATTATTACAGGTGAAGACAAACCCCCTCTGTATACTAGACCATATCGACTTCCAGAAAGTTCTAGACAGGAAATTCACAAACAAGTGAATGAAATGCTAGAAGATGGCGTGGTACAACCAAGCAATAGTCCATGGAATTCTCCTCTACTACTAGTTACGAAAATGTCAGGACAAGATGGAACTAAACGATGGAGAGTGGTAGTTGACTTTAGGAAATTGAATGACATCACCGTCGGAGATGCTTACCCCTTACCCAATATAACTGACATTCTAGATCAATTGGGAAGAGCTAAGTATTTCAGTACTCTCGACCTTGCAAAGGGCTTTCATCAAATCCTCATGGACGAAACTGACAAATCAAAAACAGCTTTCAGTACTCCGTTTGGTCATTATGAATACAATCGCATGCCTTTCGGACTTAAAAACGCCCCGGCTACTTTCCAGCGTCTTATGAATAATGTACTAATGGGACTTCAAGGAATTGAATGTTTTGTCTATGTGGATGACATAGTTATTTATGGCTATGATTTAAACGATCATAATACCAGATTGATAAAGGTTTTAAAACGCCTTAGGGAAAATAATCTCAAACTGCAGCCCGAGAAATGTCATTTTATTAGAAAGGAGCTCACTTACCTGGGACATGTCATCTCAGAGGAAGGAATAAAACCTAATCCTGAGAAAACAAAAGCTGTAAAAACGTTCCCTGTTCCCAAGAAACCGAAAGATATCAAATCCTTCCTTGGATTCGTAGGTTATTATCGAAAATATATCCCTAACTTTGCTGAAATTGCAAAGCCATTGACAAATTTGTTAAAGAAAAATGTAACCTTTCGTTGGGACGCTTTTTGTGACGAAGCTTTCAGGATTTTAAAGGAAAAAGTCATTAACCCTCCTATCCTGACATACCCAGATTTTAATGAAGAATTTTTAATTACCACTGATGCCACCGATATTGCATTAGGCGCCGTTTTATCACAAGTTCCTATTGACAAAGACAAACCGATTTTCTTCGCAAGTCGTACTCTAAACGAGAGTGAAACAAGATACACAACCTCTGAAAAGGAACTTCTTGCCGTAATTTACGCCCTGATACAATTTCGACCGTATGTTTATGGAAGAAAATTTACGATCGTTACTGATCATAGTTCGTAACAATGGTTGATAGGACGAAACGATCCTACGTCTAGACTTATGCGATGGAGAATCTTGTTAGAAGAATATGAATACAAGATTATCCACAAAAAGGGAAAATTAAACACTAATGCTGATGCTTTAAGCCGCATTCAAGCCGGTGATGAAACCAAGGTATTTGTGACCACTCGAAGTCAAAAACAGGCACAAGAAAGAGACGACCGACAAGAAGAGAGAGACGACACAGCGTCCGTAAGTAATGGAATAATAACAGAACCTCAATCAAAGTTTAAAATTATCTAAAAAAAAAGAATCCATATTTTTGAACAATAAAATCACTTTTAAAGTAATTATTTTGCCCCTAGTAAAAACCGCAGAAGAGAAAATATTAAAACATCGTCTACCTGATTTCACGAAACCCGATATATGTCAAGTCCGGATTCAAAAACTACAACCTTCAAATGTCTTTTATTATACAGTTACATTACCTTTACCAATAAGAAGTCCTTCAGATCGAGAAAACTTTAAGAAATGCATGAAAGACATCATAAATGAATGTAATAAAAACAATTTATCATCAATTGCATTTATCAGTACCCGTAAGTAATCAGCCTCAAAACGACTTAAAAACATTAATACTTGAAGCTTTCAAACGAGCAAAATTCAACACATACCTCCATATTGATACAAAGATACTAATAGAAAAACAAGGAGATATATCAAAAATTATTCTACATGAAAACCACGAGTCACCATTTGGCGGGCATCAAGGAGTAACAAGAACCTGTAAACGAATTAAGCAGTATTACTGCTGGTCAACTATATCGAAAGACGTCAAAAATCATATACGAAAATGCGAGTCATGTCAAAAAAATAAATTATCTCGTAACAACAAAATACCCATGAAAGTTACCACCACCTGTAAATCCCCATTCGAGCGTATAGCACTAGTAGGGATGGGAAAAACCGGCCGGTTAAAACCGAAACCGGATATTTTGTTTCAAATAACCGGTTTTCACCGGAGATATTTTTATCTCGGTTAAAACTTTCTTTTCTGAAAAAGCATATCTATGTACTTATATACATATGTATGTACATGTTTGTATATACATATAGTTTATTTGATATGAACGTATTTTAAGACTTCAAAAAATTTATATATAAAAAACCGAAAACCGGTTATTGAAAAAACCGATTTTTTTGTCCGGTTAAAACTGTCAGGTTAAATCGAGAGGGAAAATAACCGGAAAAACCGAAAACCGGTTAATTTTGAATAACCGCCATCCCTAAGCACTAGACATAGTAGGTCCACTACCCGTCAGTTATGAAAATAACAAATAATATTCTGACATTTCAGGATGACTTAACCAAGTTCTCCGAAGCAATACCTGTACAGAACGCCGAGGCTTCAAATATAGCACGAATGTTAGTTGAACGGCTGGTTTGTCGATTTGGGATACCCGACTCGATCCTAACGGATCAAGGAACAAATTTTCTCAGCAATGTGTTTAAAGAAGTATGCAAAGTCCTCAAAACAAGAAAATTGCAAACAACCCCATACCACCCCCAAACCAACTGCGCATTAGAGCGTAGTCACAGGACACTTGCGGAATACTTACGTCATTACATTGACAAAGATCCTTTCTCTTGGGACGCATGGCTTCCATACGCTATGTTTGTATTTAACACTACTCCACATAGTAGCACAAATTATACTCCATTTGAATTGTTGTATGGTTATCCTGCACGGATTCCAAATTCAATAAGTAGGGAACCACAAACTTTCTATAGTTACGAAAATATACGCCAACGAACTAAAAAGCAGACTCCAACATGGTTACAAAATTGTGAGAGACACTATTCACGAGAAAAAAAGAAAAAACTAAGTTTATTATGACAAGAATGTTAAGGAAAAAGAATTCAAAGTTGGTGATATGGTTTTAATGAAAAACCAGACGAGACAAAATAAACTATCAAGCTTATAGGACGGACCTTACGAAGTTACTAAAATTGTATCTGAAGTAAATACAGTAATAAGAATTGGAAGAAAATCTAAACTAGTACATAACAACAATCTCCGACTGTTAAAACGATGACAAGAACGAAAAAATTTTAAAATCTTCTTTTGCAAAACACTTTTAATCCTGTACCCCACGTGGTCTAGAAACGCCCCCCCTCACCTTCAAAATTTCGCCTAATAAGCACGTATGTATTAAGGAAACATTTCTTCTTTTTCCATAGAATGGAAATCATCAATTACGAGCCTAATTCAGAATGGATACTAGTAAACGTAGTCAGCCAAAATAGGATCCATTTACGAATCGGCCAAACAGATATAGGAACTGATCATTCAAGTAATCATTTAATCATTCCTAGCGTGTTGGTGTCATTTAAACATGCTGCAATTCTCGTAAAGCCCTGCGGAAACCGAGTTTATATAAAGAATGCTACTGGTTCTAGAGGCACATATATAAACGGGAGGTTAATCGGTCCCAGTAAGAAAATGTTAGAATTCGGTGATTTAATTAGCTTTGGGATCGACAAGGACAACTTTGAGCTAAGAACATGCCCGTCCTATGTGTTAAAAAACACCACACTAGGAAATTTAGTCCACAACCCCAGAACACCAGACTCACTAGTATTGTTATTATACAACCTCAACGAACCAGAAGATTCTATTATAGTCGCCGAAACCAACAACGAAACAAATTCTGACCAACCTGTGGAAAACCTTTACCACCCCACCGAATTAAGGGCGTTATACGAAAGGAGAGATTTTACCCCTCGAACGTTCTTCGAAATATGGCATACGCTAATCGGTGATATAGAACCTGAAATAGCGGAAAATACCTTAGCTCTAAGAGATTTTTTTCTAAACTCATTCGAAGAATACGAAAATTGAAAGATTCTTATAAAATAATACTTTACTTATATATATATATATAAAAACAAAAAAAAAAAACAAGAACACAAAAACACAATTCACACACAAAAAAAAATCTGAAAAAGATCTAATTTTCAAATTCATTTTAAGATAGCGATACACCTCATATTATTGCTGGTACTCTCTAGTGAAGGGTCAAATATCCCCTTCAAAGTTGAACAACTAAACGACACGGCGGGCATAATATTTGAAATTTACTTTTACAACAACAGAGTTTCACAACCTTTGTTTGCAATTTAATATATTTCAAGATTCGATTTTTTTAATCTGTAATCAAGACAAACCCTATTCAGTTACGGAAATTCAGACTCTCTCTGTTTTAATATTCCTGGTATAAAAACGCACAACCACTCACCTTGCAAGTTCATAATGTCCACAAGTTTCCTCAGCAATATTATTATCAAACTAAGAGCTCCAAATAATTGGCTATTTGCGTTCCAAAATAAACAAATCATTTATTCTCAATGTGCTGAAACTATATCTCAGAAATACTTAGAAGGTATAGGAATACTTCACCTATTTAAAAATTGCACCTATTCAGTTGCACATTGGAAGTCACCAACAGAATCAAATGCCGATTTTACTATCCCCGATTTTATTAAAAACATCTCACTAGTACACACAACCAATAATAATATTACCTACTTTAATACCACTACATTAGAAAATTTTCCAAACATTCACCTCTCCCAAACCTCATTTAAAAATAACTGGATAAAAATCAATGAAAATTTACGACAATTGGAGGACAGTATCTCTATACTATGTTTTCCCCTGAATTGATATCCTATACAAACTCAGGAGCATTAATACTACTTATAATTCTGTTAATGATAATATTTATAAAATTCAGAAAAAACAAACAGAGTCCTAATGATGCGCCAGTTACATCAATCAAAATATGTACGGCAGAACCAAAAAATACTTTACCTGAAAACTCTAAGCCCGTACAATAAACGATGAACATAACGCCACCTCCATTACCTAGTGCTTTACTAAGGGTCTCTCAACTTCTTTCAAACAAGAAAGTGCACCCCCTGTACCTAAACAAACAACCGTACTTAATACGAGTACATTAAAATAAACGACTAGGTATGCCTCAACAAATAGTACCTCCTCCATTAAAGCAAAAAAATCTTAAGTCATACTTTAACTGATACAACTGGACTGACTAACAATAACAAAAACAAAGACAAAAGAAGCATACAATTTGCACTAGATTTCACTAGAAGACTAAGTTCTAGAAAATATCCTTCACGTTGTTCGCATCCCAAAGAATAATATTAAAAAAAAAAAAAAAGAAAAAAAAAATATGTAAAAACATTTGTAAATACCACTAGCATAAATATAAAAAACTCTTATATACAAAAAAAAAGGAAAAAAATATATATATTTAAACGCAAGTTAATATAGACATACAAAAAAGCAACGACATTATTACTAAGATAAATCAAAAATTGAAAAAAAAAATTTTAAATATAAATAAATATATAAATATATAAATATAAATATTAAAATACATATTGTTAATAAAAAAAAAAAATTGTAACCTCTTCAAGGACAACTTTAAATCACCATTATTAGTAAAAAATGAAATTTTATAATTATTGTAAGGAAAATTCCATTTGTAAAAAATTTTTTTCAAAAATAGTTAAAATAGTAGAAAATATCTGAATTTAATAATTGTACAATTTCCTGCACTTTTAAACCTTTATACAGAAAATAATTAACCTCTTCAAGGTCAATTTTCTTTTTCGAAGGGAGGGAGGATGTAGTGATCCCACTACCTGGTACACTCCTAACACAATTGATTCTTTTCCCACGCATCTTCCAAAGACACTCCAACCACTGATAATTCGAACCAATTTATCGCCACCAATATAAAACCATAAAATATTGACACACAAATGAATCCTCACTACATAATCATAAAACGATCACTCGTCATAAGTACAACACAAATCGAGACCCATAAACTGCTATGAGTAATGGATACCCAATGTCCAACGGCTTGTACGTAAACAAATCAAATGCATTAATTGCTGGCATTGAGGGAATCCCAAAACAAAATGCTGATAATGCATCTTAGCATGGGCGAGTGTCGCTATGAGAGAAGTGTATCGTGAAATATGATGCGGCGGCACATTTGTGAAAAACAATTAACTGGGTTACAATTTGGTTGGTAAATATTCTTCGAAATTCCAATTGGACTAATATACATATAGGAAGTATTACCAATTGGAATATCGATTATGAAATATCAGTTGGTGGATATATGTACTTGGATGATTTGCGTAAGTATTGGAATAGGAAAGTATTTTGAAAATAGTATAAAAGGGCAGGAATATTTCAGAAATAGCATAGAATAGATTTAGACTAGCCGCGCACTAGCAATTTTTAGTTGCGAAACTGTTTGGTTACTGTTTAGGCAATCGTTTAGTTTGTGTCAAAACACAAACTTTTTAGTTGCTCGAACCAAGCAGTTTCGCAACTAAAAATTGTTAGTGCGCGGCTAGCCTTAAAGAACTATTAACTTGGTCGCAGCCTAGCTCAAGACAGCGGGCCATTTTAATAAATAAAAGTAAAATATAGAATAGAATTAAAAGCTAATTTGGTCGCAGCCTAGCTTAAGACAGCGGGCCATTTTAGTAAATCAAAACATACATTTAAAAATAAAGAATAAAATCAACTTATTGGTCGCAGCCTAGCTTAAGACAGCGGGCCAATAAATAAACAAAATAAAATCTGTTCTTTTTTCTTTTCTATCCGCTAAAGTCGCTCTTCTCCCTTCGTGGAAAGCACGGTGATTTAGGCGTTACAACAATCCTAAAGATACATCGACGTGCTCATCGCAATGCTGAAGAAAACCGAATTCAACTGTTAGAGAACTTTTATTTTCCTAAAATGGCTTCAAAAATCAAAATCCTAGTTAACCGCTGCGTTACTTGCAAAGAGAACAAGTATGATAGGCATCCTAACAAACCTAATTTAAATCTGACACCAATTCCTAACTACCCCGGGCGCAAACTGCATATCGATATTCACAGAGAAATATCTCGTCCTTACTGCAGTAGACAAATTTACTAAATTTGCCCAGGCTAAAATAAAGCAACAAAATCAATCGAAGACATAAGACGACCCCTACGAGACATACTATTTTTCTTCTGCGTACCCGAAGTTGTTGTAATAGACAACGAAAAAGCTCTCAACTCAGCATCTATAACCTCATTGTTAGAAGATGATCTTCAGATCAAAATCTTCAAAACTCCACCATACAAAAGTGAAGTGAACGGACAAGTTGAACGTTTTCATTCTACTCTATCAGATATTATGAGATGCTTGAAATCGGATGGACCTTCACGGTCCTTTGAAGATCTTCTAGAATGAGCCGTTAACGAATACAATTTTACCATTCACTCAACCACAAACAAAAAACCTATAGAACTATTTTATGGACGAATACCTAGGTTAAACCCCGAAGAATTTGAAAAAAACACAACAAATCAACATAGACAAACTCAGAACTAAACAAGAAAAAGACACTACATACCACAACAAAAAGAAAGAACCTATAAAAAACTATGAAATAGGCCAAATTATTTATGTCAAAAATAACAAACGTATAAGCTCTAAACTGACAAATAGATACAGATAAGAAATCGTTAAATAAAATAAAAATTCAACTGTTACAACTGAATCCGGAAAAGTAGTACATAAAAGTTTTGTTAGAAATTAAATTTATCCTTGCAGATCCTCCCTCTGTGTTTGCTGTCAAGCAATAGTACACATACTGGACTTCACTAACTCTCAAGTAATAGCAATACATACAGGACAAGCAAGACTATAAACAGGAAACTTTAAACTAATTCACGAGATTGACATTAACCAATACGAGATTATTACTCGTAGAAATACCTCCCTATCCTAAACATGAAATCCAACAAGTTCAGAATCTAATAAACAAAACCGAGAAAGATGAAACGATCTATCAATTTTGGTAATGGGGTAACTCCGATCATGAAGTCTATGTAACAATAACAGAAAAAATGAACAATGTATTAAAAAACAACAATAAACAAGTAATAATAAATACACGGCATAATGAAAGAATAAATAACATTACAGAATTTGCAAATGAAATAATTAAATCATTGAAAGAAAACAAAGTTTTAAATAACAAAGCATTTAATAACCTTCAATATACATATACTCAAAATATTTAAAGAAAAATTACAAAATTTAAACTATGCCATACATTGGGCAAAGCTCGGTATTATTAATCCTCTTAGATTATGTACACAAGAAATAAATTTAGCTATAAGTAAAATCTCAAAAGAAAATTTGCCATTTGCCACTATTGAAGATGCTTTGAACTTTGCAGAAGTTAAAATCTTAAGTAATTCTATCTCAATACTTTATATTATAAGTAATAAATGACCAACATCTACCACAAATAGAAGAAATATCACCAGGTATAATTCTACTCAACAATTACAATGGATCCATATCAATAGAATCAACCGACCAACATCTTAATGGTACGTTTTTGATAAAATTCCATAACACCAGTATCACCATCAATGAGAACACATTTTCGGCACAAGAAGCATCTACTAATCAAACTCTCCCCGCAATTCTCCAGTTAACCCCCGAAAAAAAATAATATCGAAAATTTCTATCATTGGAAATGATGAACGAACTACATATAAACAACACAAATCAAATCGAACTCTTACAATCAGAAAATTCAGTACACCGCTTAACTATGTGTGGAATCATCTTACTTATCATAACTATCGCAGCAATTATGGCTATCTTAAAATCTGTAAAAAGAAACAACACCAAAATCATCGTTCAAAATCTGGAACCAGAGCATCCACAAATTCATCCCGTAGCAGTAGTTCAATCACCTAAGCTCGGGTTCAACAACATACCATATTTTTAGCTGATTGAGGACAATCATATTTAAGTGGAGAAGAGTTAACACTACATTTCCTGCTATTCTACAAATAAAAGCAAAAATTGCAATTCCCACGAAACAATTTCTTGGAATTCCAAGCAACACTTTGTCATGAAGAAATTCTGGGGATTGCAAGTAGCTCCAAATCGTTTTATGTAAGAAAATCAATCACTTGTAATTGAAACTTTAAACAATAAAGGTCGAAGCAAGCTGCTTCGAAAAAAAATATTTTTTTGTAAATTTAAAACGGATTTTGATTAACTTGAATTCAATTAAAAAGTTCAAGTGACCTCAACTCCAAGGTGCGTTTCGCCCAGGTACGACAGTGGGCTCATCAGTTAGATGCTGTCGTACCCTTCTAAGACGCAAATATTGGTCGATGTTTACCGACTCTAATAAAATTTACAGCTTTAATAGACTGTGAATTTTATCGTCTATTAAAGCTGTAAATTTTATTAGAGTCGGTAAACATCGACCAATAATTTGCGTCTGAGAAGGGTACGACAGCATCTAACTGATGAGCCCACTGTCGTACCTGGGCGAAACGCACCTTGGAGTTGAGGTCACTTGAACTTTTTAATTTAATTCAATCACTCCACTTAAACAGAAATAATTTTCATTTCTCTATGTATTGATTTGATTAACTTGTACAATACGACTATACATCGAGTGATATGACTAAAAATACACATTAACAAGATTATTCTAACAAAGTGGTTGCGTTTTATTTTTTTATCTTTTTTTGGCTATTTTTTTATAATAAAAAACTTAGACTTGAACTTCGAACCGTTTTTATGAACATTAAACAATTACTTGAACAATTAACATTAGAAAAGTGTGTGCAGTGAGTGCTATTAACTTTTACGGACAAAAATTAATTTAAAGATCCAATCAACGATTGATCAAATTAGTGGCTTAAATTTGCATTTACAATAATCAGTTTACTCAAGTGATTTCTAAACATGTTATTGGATAATTAACTTATTTTAATTTAAGATTAATTTAAAAATTAAATTTAAACTACTTTCTTCTTGAAGACATCAGCGAAGGCTCGAAAATCCAGCATTTCATCTCAGCTACATCAGGAGTAACACACAAAGCAGTAAGTTTGCCTTTTTTGGTATCGTAAACTTGTCTCAATTTAAAAATTGTTGTATACTGTTGAATTAAAAGAAAAAACATATAATTACAATGCCTGAGACAAAAAATTATAAGTATGGTGAGCTGCAAAAGGGTGTTTTAAATAAGATTATTAAGGATCTTACCAACTTTAAAAAGGCTCCGAAAGAACGTAGGGTAAAAGCTTATGTGACAGGTCGTCTCAATAAGTTGGAAGACGATTTAGTGACGTCAAAATCCTGCCACGAAGCCATCATTGGGGCAGGTATGCTGGAAGATTATTTAAAAATTAAAGAGTTAATGGTAGTATATGAACAAATAAATGATATGTGCCTAGAATATCGTACAGAGTTGGTGGAAGCAATGAGAAATCTTCGCCAATCATTGCGGTTGCGTCAGATACGGGTGCTCCTCCCATTTCTACAACTGGACCATCATCGCATTCGGGGATCCGACTTCCTCGAATAGATCTAATGAAATTCGACGGTTCATATACCACCTGGCGTGCTTTTCAAGGGGTTGGCTATGTTTTCCCGCAAAACGATTTCCCGCGTCACGTTTTCCCGCGTCACGTTTACCCGCGTAACTTTTGCCCGAAAATCATTTTCCCGTCACTCGTTTTCCCGTAAACGATATCCCGAATCACAGTTTCCCGTGTAACGTTTGCCCGCCGATTTCTACCTTCCTTGAGAATCAAGGACTATTTTAACAATACACAGAAGACCGCACTGTTTTAACGATTGCAATACCTCATCTCGCATTAACATGAGAGATCACGGAGGAAAAGGACCAAATAAGTTGCACAATAAAAGACAGGAGAGATTCAGAAAAAAATAAGTTTGTACCTATCTTATAACTGAAAAATAAATTCAAAATGATGATAACGATTTACAAAACGAAAAGGGAATATATTTTTGAATAAAAACTACGTAGAAAACCTTCATTTGATATTTTTAAATTTATGATACGGACTTCTTTTTAGAAGTCTGTTAACTAGGTATGAAGAAAAATAATGGAATTTGTTTATTATTTAATAGTAAATATTTTATTTGAAGGGAATAAGTTTATATAAATAAATTATTCAAAAATCAATCAATTGCAAAATAAACAAATAAGTAAACATTGACAATAATATTTAAAAAAATAAATAAAAGCAAGGAAAGAAAATAAATAAATAAATTAAAAAATGAACAAAAATAAATAAATAAATACATGAACAGATAAATAAATACATAAATAGAGATTTAAATAAATAAATATCAGATAAATTTATAAACAATGAACAAAAGAATGCACAGATAGATACATTTATTTTTTTTTACTTACCCGCTTGGGGTAAGTTTAGTGGCCAGACAGGTGCCTCTAGCAGCAGTTTTCTTGGGCAATAGCACCTTGGGTGGCCCACTTTGCGGGTTCTCAGATCTTTAACTCCCTTTTTGGTGTTCAGGTTCAGTCGCCAGGCAGGCGCCTCTGGTAACATTATCTTGGGCAATAGTACCTTGGGTGCTACCGCTTCGCGAGTTCTCAGGACTTTAACTCTCTTTTTGGGGCTCACACCCGCTCCGTTGCTCCGCTTAGGGCATGTAAAGTCGCCAGACAGGCAAGTATGTCAACAGTGTTTTAACTTAAAAGTAGAAACTTCCTTTTACACGATAATATGTGAGAAAATGTCAATTTCGGGAGAAATTGTCATTATTTTGAGTTGTTTGTTTTTTTTTTTTTTGTAAATTATGAAAAAAATATAAAAACTTCATTCGATTGCTTGTAAAAAAGTTATCAACAATTAAACATGAATAAGTGCGTTTACATGAACATTTAAAGCCCTGAAACTAATATTAGTTTTCATTTTTTTTCATCATTGTCATTTTTTCGTCAATCCGCCGTAAAAATGAAGATTTAAAAAAAAACACTCAAAAAGTTGATTTTTCGATTTTCTACAGCCCAAAAATGAGGGGACCGCGATAATATAAAATTACCAATATTCCAATATAACCTATATAATGACCACCCAAAGTGATCATTCATACTATTCATAGTTTTTGATATCAATTCCCCAATGCAAAAGGGACTTTATGTTTGTTGATATACAATATCAAATGTCACCCTTTGTCGCGACTATAATTGCAAAAGATAAATCTTCCACCCACGATTGATTTCCAGTCGCCCAATCAGCAATCAACCCATAACACAACTGAATAAAAGTTCCTACCTCTTCCTTAGGTCTTGCCTCTACGGAGTTCTGACAAGAACTAAGGATTTTTATGAAAGCACTACTACATACATATTTTTTTCGGCTATCAAATAATTAATAAATAATAAAACAATAAACCCATCCCAACCGGCGGTGAAAACCTGCTGTATGCTGATGACTCGCTTACGTATGCAACCTCAATGTCACCACTTCTCATTTCCTTCCTCCCACCAGCTCTTCGTTCAACAAGCCAGCCACCCAACCAGCAAGTCGCCCAACCAGCAATCACCTTATATGTAACAACTGAATTAAAGTTCCTATCCCTTTTTGAGGTCTTGCCTCTACGGAGATCTGACAAGAACTGAGGATTTTTATGGAAGCACTATTACTTAAATATATCCAAAAAGTACTATCTTAAAAGTAGTATTTAGTACTGCCAATCACGTCGCCAATCCCGTGAAGAAATCTACGGGATATCATGCGACGGGATATCGTGCTGCGGGATTGACGTCAAAAAAGTATCAATAAAATCGGCGGGCAAACGTTACACCGGCAACTGATTTGCGGGAAAATTTAACGATCCCCTGAAGATGTTGTCCTAGTTTAGTGGTGTATTATATGATTCTAAAACATGGTCTGCATGACCAACAATCTTGTTTCTTATAACGTTAATAATTCCATAGTATTTTGCAGATCCTCTCAAGTGTTCATAAATCTTAAGGATTCTCTCAACACTTTTACGCCATGAACTAATTCACCTGGTTAACCAGAGAATTCTCGTAGGCTTCTTACAACGTCTGGAATTTTATCGAGGTCAATAACATTTCCTCTTTGGTCGGGGTTAATAGCCTGGTCAATTCCAGTGAATTGATCGGCGTTAGGATTTAAGATCGAATATACCAAGTTTCTTCCTTCTGTTCGAAGGGTTTGGCTTACGATAGAATAAATAAAATTTGTAAGTACTGGGTTTCAGGCCAGATTATCATTTTGAGGGTTAGGAGGATTAGGGGGGTTTATTGGTGGGCGGATATAGTTTTTTGGGTTTGCCATGATTTTATTTAAATTTTATAAAAAATGTTGAGAATAATCACTAGATTTCAATGGTTGTAAAAATTAATTTGTAAGAGGATAATTATGTATGTTCTTACCTAACAGTATTAATCCTAAATATGAATAGCAAAACTTGGAATAGCAAACAATTATTATTTCGTAATATTATTTCCTCTTTATGGCACAAATTAAGAGAAATTATTATTTAAATTTTTTTGTAGTTGTATTTTCTTTATCTTAAAGTTTGATTGCTACTTATATTGATTTTTAAATTTTTATAAATCTTACACTAATAACACCAAGAATGTTTTATCCCACGCTGGTGTGAACATTATTTGTCCTGTTTGCACTGCGCTGCTACTAATGGTATTGTTCACACACTCTTTCGTAGGCTTCAGTTTATCTAACGACTCCTGATGATAAGATCCTGGTTGTGGATTCGTGTTGGCTGCTGAGTTTTTTTTCTCTAATACACGCGGCGAGGAACTTAACGTCGTCTTAAGCTTTGTTAGTTTTTTTTTCTTTAACACACGCGGCGAGGTACTTTACGTCCTCTTAAGCTTTGTTTTTTTTTTTAACACATATGGCAAGGTACTTTACGTCGACTTACATTAATTCATTGTACTCGAGCCCAACGTTGGGCGCTCTATTAAGCTTAGCTTAAAAAAATGGTTCTTTATTAAGTAAATGTTAAACTTAAACTGAATTACAATAATATTCTTATAACTAAGCAAAGGTTACCTAAAACTATTGCCACAGATTAATACTTGCTGTTACAGACGCTTCGTCAACAAAGGTATTCATGTGCAGTGTTGCTTTGATGTTCATGATCGTAGAATGCTTCGTCGGCAGAGAAGTTCGTGTGCATTGCTGGGTTAATGTTCGCAATCGTAGATGATTTGTCAGACCTACTTCCTTTCCCACGGGAAGTTTTGTTTGTTTGTCAGCGTAAGTAGCGTTAACTTATATAATCCTACTAGCGGCCCGGTACGTGCTTCGCTACGTATAAAGTGAAATAATAAAAAAAAATTAATTGCAACATCAAATTCAGTTATTCAAACAAAAAAATATTTTATTAATTGCTAGCTATTTTAAAACTTAATCCAAAACATTTTGATAAACAATATTCTTTGTTTTTCCATTTTGGGCATGAATAAACAAACGGCTGGGGGTACCGACTCTGGAACAGGCAATATAAAGTTGACCATGTGAAAAACATGATTCTTCCAAATTCACACCACAAACGTGAAGTGTTTGCCCTTGATCCTTGTTGATGGACATCGCAAATGATAAACGCACAGGATATTGTAACCATTTGAACTCAAATGGCATATCAGTTGGAATCATAGGGATACGTGGTATCAAACAAACTTCTCCTTTTGATTTAGCAGCTAAGATCGTAGCTTTAATCAAATTTGGCAATAACTTTTTCACTGCCAATCTGGTGCCATTACACAGTTTTGGTAGATTAATATTTCGCAATAATATGATCAAAGAACCAACTTTAAAATTCAAGCAATGCGGTGGCATACCAGCTAGTTCCAATGAATTTAAAAATTCAATTGGATAATTCATTGCCTCATCTTGATTCATAACACTGTTGATTACAACGTAAATCTTGCATTGTTCGATTAAATGCTTCTAGTGATTTTTTATTCGCTGTTTTACACTCATCCCATAAAATAATTGGCGTTAATCGCAGAACTTTTGCCATAGCACAATTTCTCGAAATATTGCAAGTTGGAGTTTCAATCACCTGTACATTCAATGGCAATTTTAGTGCAGAGTGTGCATTCCGACCACCTTCTAATAATGTAGCAGTAATTCCCGAAGATGCAAGTGCCAATACAATTTTCTGTTGTTCCGATCGAATAGTTAGAATAGATAAAATCAATGACATAACGAACGTTTTGCCTGTACCACCAGGCGCATCCAAGAAATATAATCCACCTGCATTATTGGAAACGGCTTGCATGATTGTGTCATATACGATGAAGTTCCGAAACATATTGCAATTGCTCATTTCTGCGATGAAGTACAATATCACGGGATTGAAACTGATCACCAAGAATGACAAATGTAACCTCATCAATTGTGGGTGCATTGAATCACCTTGCATGCTCTCCAAAAGGTGTTCTATCAGCCCTTATTACGATTTTGTGATTATCAGATGGCATACGATCGAAAGCAATTTTGAACAATTGAACTAATGCGTTATGCTGATGGAAAAACCTTTGTAGCTCACGAATAATTTCTCGTCTTGTATTCGAAACAGTTGCACAACGTTGATCCAATTCACGATTTTCATCACCAATAAAATAAATTTGCAAAAATTGATGATCAGCGTCGAAGTATGGCAATAACGAACCAGCTTGATGATAAATCTGGCCCTGAATCTGTAACATGTATGCAATTTTAGGTAGATGTTGGAACATAATTTTTAAAACTATCGAATACTTTATGATTCAGATTGATATAAACATGGGACAATCATATAGAAGTATTTACCTTAAACGTTCGGCATAATTATCTCTAATAATTTTAGTAGCACTAAAAGAGGTCATTTGAAATGCCGAATTGTGTCGTTGAATATGGATCAAAAAGTGATTCGACGTTTGAGATGAGTGCCAAAAATAAATGAATACAAAGGTTTGAGTGGAGTTTCTAATGCTGGAAATCTCACTTTGCCATTAGCACAACACATGCCGGGCTTTTCATGTGGAAAGTTAGCCGCATCATAATGTGGACTGTTGTAATTAAAAGCAGCACGCATCATTTTAGCCAAAAGAGCAGCACGACGTATTCGTGATCGACGTGCACGGTTCAGTACAGGTACAGGGTCAACAGATCTATTTCGTGCATTACGTTTACTGCGATGCATTAGCTTGTGCGCGTTCATCTGCAGTCTGTGATCGACTTAGTAATGCCACATCATTTGCATTACGCGTTCGCCGACCTATATTTGCTCGCCCGGCTTGTGGCATTATTCCTTCATATAAAAAAGAAATAAATAAATAAATAAAAAAAATATAAGTTTCAATTTGACAGCAAAATCCCCACTAACAAAATGATCCGACATTTATTCAATTCATTTGTTACAAAAAATGTGATAAATGAAGAACCACTCGACCAATTTTATGCAAACTTCACATAAACCATCTACTAAATAGTCCAAACAAAGCCTTAACATTTGGTTTGGATAGGTAAGCCCGTTCTTGAGTTATAGAAACACAACGAAAAGTGGCATTGATTTTTATATATATAGATATCGATAATATGTAAACAAAAAAAACTTGGCTTGGAACGTCATATCATATCAGTTGTCAGTGAGTGTATGAAAAGGTCGGTCGATGTCCTCGTGCCGTGGTGTGCTTTCGTTCGTTTTTTGCCTCCGCCTCTGTCCCCGTCGCAGACGCGCCACAAAATAAAGCAATTTAATTTAATCAAACAAAAACAAAAACAATAGCAAAAAGAAAACTTTTTAATAAATACAAACAAAAAAAATAATCACAAACGCAAAATGCAAGAACAAAAAAAATCAAGCACTAATAGGAGAAAATAAAAACAAAAAAATACCTATGTCAGAGCGCGGTAAGTGACATTTTCCTTCCCTTCCTTTTTTTCCTACAGTTGTGTGGCTTAGTGGGTGCATGCATTGAGCTGAGCTTATATAAGCTCTCTCATGTGTTTGCATTTGCTAGGTCATACGATAACAGATGTATAGAGGATTACTGTTTGATTGTTAGGGTTCGGATCAATTCAACGTCACTACTAAAGGCATAACCCTTTTATTGATGTTGCATTAAGAAGGCTTTTTTAATTAATCTTATGCAGTGATTTTACTCTTAGATTTCGTCTGTTTTGGTTTTAGTTTTTTTTTTTTTTGTTATATTGCAATGGCTGGTAATTTTAGAGTTGATTATTGTAATATTCGTGGGCTGAGAGCGAATTTTCTGGCTGCGTATATCCACACTGTTTCTAACATCCTACTGAATTCTTTATTCATGGGTATAGCTTGGGTATAGCTTGGTGCCATTATTCTTTTCGCACCATGGTCTCGCCATATATATTAGGAATGATGTTGCATATCAGCTTTTACCACAATATGGTGGCTGTACATACTCCTTCAATTTTATGTGGTTTAATTTTCCATTAATAAGCACATCATTCACTATTGTTTTCTTTATCGAAGCCCAAATCTGGATAGAGTTTCAACTTCTCACGAATTTGATGCTCTGTCCGACTTCATCCAAAGAATTGTTTCCCTATATCCTCGCACTGAAATCGTTATTACGGGCGATTTCAGTGTTCACAATTCTTCTTTGCTTCTCCATTCGGGACAGACAACACCCGAAGGAATGTTTGTTGAGATTTTTGCTGAGTTTAACCACCTTACTCAGCTTGTCAACGAGCCTACTCGAATATCGGACGTTAATAGCCGAGAAAATATAGAAAATACTCTTGACTTGTTTCTTACCTCTGATCCTGGTACATACACAATAAGTGTATTGACGCCTCTAGGCGCATCTGACCATAGTGTTATATCTGCAAATTTCTCGTGTCAAACAAATCCACTTAGAGAAAGAGCTCCTAGAAGAACCGTATGGCAGTACGAGAAAGCCAACTGGAACGGTTTGAATAACTTTTTCCGGATCTTTAACTGGTCACTATTCTTCCTCGATAGTGACGTAGATTCCAGCGCAGATATGATAACTAACATAATTCTTTTGGGAATGAAACATTTTATCCCGAATAGGGTTAAAAGTATCAGACCCAAGGATAAATCATGGTTTGATTCGAGCTGTAAAGAGGTTATCAAGGAAAAAGAGGTAAGCTTCCGGTGTTTTAGAGCCAACCCAACTGAGGAAAACCGGAAAAAGTTTAAACAAGCCAGAAAGGCCTGCAACGCCCATATTCGAGGACCAAATTTTTAAATGACCAAAAATCAAGGCAAAAAATACTGCAATGTCCCAAAGGCAAAAAAAATTTTGGTCATTTGTAAAAAATATGAGGAATTCTTCCTCTTCCTCGGTTCCTACGCTTGTTGTCAATGGCAGTCCTTTCGTTAGCTCTATTGATAAAGCTAACTTGTTTTTAAGGCAGTTCGCCGCGAATTCCGCCTTGCCGGATAGTGTCATGACTCCCCTAGTTCTTAAGCGCGTTAATGATTCTATGGGACAAATCTTTTTTCGTACTTGTATCGTGGCGAGAGTCCTAAAAGATCTGAACATACATAAATCCGCTGTTCCGGATGGTATCCCCGCTATTATTCTGAAGAGGTGTTCTTCTATCCTATTCTTCTGGGCTCGTTCCGAGCAGTTGAAAAACTGCATTTGTTCAGCCAATTCCGAAAAAGGGCGACTCTTCTTCTCCCTCCAATTATTAACCGATTGCACTAACGTCCCTTCTTTCCAAGGTCATGGAAACGCTGATTAATTATCAGCTTAAGAAATATCTTGAGGAACGAAAGCTTTTTAATGACCGGCAGTATGGCTTTCGTAGCAATAGATCCATACTGGTGATCTGATGGTATATCTCACCGAAAAGTGGAACAAATCTTTACATCGTTTTGGAGAAAGTAAGATTATTGCACTTGATATTTCAAAGGCATTTGATAAAGTTTGGCATCTTGCTCTTTTATCGAAAATGCGTGCTTTTGGTGTCGACGAATCCCTTCTTCTTTGGACTAGAAATTTTCTTTCAAACCGTTCAATACAATTTGTATTAGACGGATTCAAGTCTGAAACCCACAATATAAATGCTGGTGTGCCCCAGGGCTCCGTTTTGTCCCCAACTCCTTCCTCATTTTTATTAATGATCTCCTGTTTGCAACTTCTAATCCAATTAATTAAGAATCAAAATAAAAAAATGTTTTTCTGGACAAATGCCCTTTGATGCGACGCGACACGCACAGGTAGAGGAGGTGTGTATTATCACCTCTTCCCTTCATAGTTATTATGTTGATTTTTTTTTTTTTTTTTTTTTTTTTTTTATTTTTTTATTATTTTTTTTTTATTATTCCAATAATTTTACATTTGGTATCTGCAAAGCCTATAAGGCTTGTCTGCAGAAGACTTTACATATTTTTAAATTCAAATAGTGTTGAAAAATTTGATCAATTAAAAAATTCAAACAAATAGCAATATTTTTTTGTTGATGAATAAATACCTATATATGAATAAATACCTATGCATAATTATGTATAGTTATGGACCAAGATACAGATTTTTAACTTCTCTCAACAGGTCATTCTTCGGTAGGTTGTGAAATTCTCTTGGGAGATCATTTAGGACCATGGGTACTGCTACATCGAACTTCCTGCGCCCATACTCGTTACGGAACCTCGGTATTTCGTAAAAATGCTGTTGACTTCTTCTGGTGTTTACTTCTTGCTGAGTTGGTATTCTATAAGCAGTATCGTTGTAAAAATTTTTTAAGATATCTAGATTATAGATTTGAGAAATATTGAGCATCTTCACTTCCATCCTGTGTTCGGTATCATTGTATTGTCGATTATGAGCTCGAATGACTATTTTTCGAAGTCGTTTGTGTATGTTTTGCAAAGGTTGCATTTGTGATGCTTTTCCCCATGCAAGTATTCCATATCTTAAATATGATTCCACCAATCCAAAGTAGCATTGCTTAAGTACAGATGGTGTGCATACTGTGCTTAGATGAAAAAGTGCATACGCCGATTTTCGCAACTTTTTTGACACTGATTCGATGTGATAGTTCCACTTAAAGTTGTAGTCAACGATTAGTATGCCTAGATTAGTATGCCTAGTTTTTATTAAATATTTGTATTCTGGTCGTTACTAACTTATTAAATTATTATTATGATTGATTACTAAGATTATTTTGTTGGAATTATGACTATTATGACATCATAGCGATGCAATATGGCCACGTTACATATATGGTACCACGTTGAGGGATCCCTTTCAATGTTCAATGGAAGAATCAAAACCTTGAAGCTCTAAACTCCCACAAGCGAGTCTTCCACTCAATTCTTTCATCGACATCAACCGTTTATGACTTTAAAAGGCAATCCATTAACGTATAGCCTAAATTTTCTAATACTGCAAGACATTCCTGCTCAGATACCGTGTAGTTTCTCTGAGCTTTATTAAGTTTCTTCGACATGTTGTATGCTATCGGTCCTTCGTTGTTGTTCTCATCCAACTGAAGCAGAACACCACCTACTCCTTTCGAAGATGCATCACACTGAATAATAAACGCCTTTTTGAAGTCAGGTTGCGACAACACAGGTGCCGAGGAAAGCGCAGTTTTTAATCTGTTAAACCCCTCCAAAGCGTCTGGGGTTAGTTCGAAAATCCTGTTTTTTAATACAATTAGTAAGCGGTGTGGCTAGATCTGAATAGTTTTTTATGAACTTTCGATACCATCCCGTCAAGCCTAGAAACCTCCTAACCTGTGTTAGGGTCGTGGGGACGGAAAAATTAACCATTGATTTTGTCAAGATTACTTTTATCAAGATTAATAGTCAAGTAAGCCCTGCGAAGACAGAAAGCCACTTCATAAGAGATGCGTATATGTGACTCAAAATCACCTGTACAAATGTTAAGACCTTGGGTCATACAAGAAAATAAAATAAAATACTTTTTGAGTTTACAAAATACTTATTTAATAATTAATTTAAAATAGACTTCTTCGGTTAAGCCGCCAAATGCAAGAGTAGAAAAGACAATGCAATTAAGTATAAATATATACAGGGTGTCCCACAGTCACCGCCCCAAATGAAAACCATGGATTCCTGAGGTCATTTTAAGTCGAAAAACTTAAGAGGTCATTTTCTCGTTTTCGTCCCGTTTTCGAGTTATAACGGTTTTTATGGTTTTTCCCTTAACTGGCTTTATCTTTGCCAAACTACGTCCGATTCGTAAAATTTTTTTTATAACCAATCAAGAATTTATTACAGTTTTAGTTTGTCCAAAGACTTTTTTTCCTGCGGACAACCGTTTCTCCGCAATTTTGCATCAAAACCAATTTTTTCGTTTTTTAAGTAGTTTTTTTTACTTTGATATCATTTTATTCAAAAAAACACTTAATGAGTATTAATTTTTTTCACTTATTATTAAAGCCCAGTTCATTTTCTTAAAAAAAATATTTTTTTTTCTTAAAAAGAATACTAAATGTAATTAACAAAAAATAAACAAACTGAGTGAATTAAAAAAAAAATAATAATTTTTAAATACAAAATTAACTTTTTCTGAGCTATTGTGGTTAAGAAAAGGACAAATAGATCAATTTATCCCATTTCAGCGTATATTAATAACATTTCCAGATATTCTTGATTAGTGTAATCCATTGTTCGCATAATTGAAAAAAAACTACAACTTGAATAACAAATCCAAAATGGAGTATCAAGTGAAAGAACACGACGCGGACACTAGATCACGCGAGAAAGATATTTACAACCTTCAAATTATAATGCAAATCTTTACTATTTACATAAGTTAACGGTCTTACTAATTAACTTTATCTATTTGTCCTTTTCTTAACCACAATAGCTCAGAAAAAGTTAATTTTGTATTTAAAAATTATTATTTTTTTTTTAATTCACTCAGTTTGTTTATTTTTTGTTAATTACATTTAGTATTCTTTTTAAGAAAAAAATATATTTTTTTTAAGAAAATGAACTGGGCTTTAATAATAAGTGAAAAAAATTAATACTCATTAACGTGTTTTTTTGAATAAAATGATATCAAAGTAAAAAAAACTACTTAAAAAACGAAAAAATTGGGTTTGATGCAAAATTGCGGATAAACGGTTGTCCGCAGAAAAAAAAGTCTTTGGACAAACTAAAACTGTAATAAATTCTTGATTGGTTATAAAAAAAATTTTACGAATCGGACGTAGTTTGGCAAAGATAAAGCCAGTTAAGGGAAAAACCATAAAAACCGTTATAACTCGAAAACGGGACGAAAACGAGAAAATGACCTCTTAAGTTTTTCGACTTAAAATGACCTCAGGAATCCATGGTTTTCATTTGGGGCGGTGACTGTGGGACACCCTGTATATATATCAGAGCAGATGACAATTGCCCAGGGATAATCAATTGATATTGCAGTGCTGCCTAAGCAGTATAATTATCCTTGCTCTCAACACCTCCCTTACTTAAAAGAGGTCATAATCCTTCATCCAACCAGGTGTTTGAATATTTCTTCCTCTGGAGGGCACCCTTTGAGCTTTTGAAGCTGAGCTTGGTGAAGGAAATCCATGTAGCTCTGAAGTTTCTGAACTTGATTCCAATGCATCTTCGAAATTGTCCGATGAATCAAGGACTGATCCATTAAAATTTCCATTTTCAGTTGGTGGATCGGAATCATGTTGAGTCGATATTGGTTTGTCTTGAAATAAATCCATCAAATCAAGGAATGTGTTGGTAGTTGGTTGCTCTTTTGCTTCAGAGAATCTAGACCTTATTTGGTTCGTATGTGAACGAATAAGTCTGTTCTTATTTTCATCGTTGACAAGAATATTGTAAGAGACGGTTAATATTTTTTCGATTATTGTTCCTGGAACCCAGTGATTCTTGTTTCTGCGATAAACTTTAGTATATACCGTCTCACCCACTTCGAAATTCCGTTTCTTAGCACCGTATTGTCTGTTGAACTGATGATTCTGCTTTTCATTTGTATAAATCGGCTTTTGTTGATTTGGTTTTAATAAATCCAGTGATGTCCTTAGCTTTCTGCCACTAAACACTTCTGCTGGTGATTTGAAGTCGGAAACATTGCGGTTTGGTGTGGATCGATATGTTTGCAAAAATGTTTGTAGGTTCTCTGAGCTGGTTCCCTCCTGCTTAAGTTTCTTAAGTGTTCTTTTAAGCGTATCTACAAACCGCTCTGCCTGTCCGTTGGACTGGGGGTGGTATGGGGCTGTTCGTAGATGCTGGATGCCTCGATTCTCCAAGAATCGTTGAAATTCAGAACTGGTGAATTGTGTCCCATTATCTGAAACAAGCTGTTGACAATCACCATAGCGAGAAAAGAATGCAGTCAGTTTGTTGATTATGGTAGATGATGATAAGTTGTGAAGTTGCAAGACTTCCAACCATTTCGAAAAGGAGTCCACAATGAGCAAATAGTAGACACCCTCACAAGGTCCTGCGATGTCAATATGGACCCGTTCCATCGCAGATGTTGTTATTGGCCATGACTGTAAAGTTGTTTTGACTGTAGACTTTAATGCGAGGGCGCAAGCATGACATTGTTTAACAAAAAAGGTTACATCTTTATCGATGCTGGGCCAATAAACATGGCATCTGGCAATGGTTTTCATCCTATCTATGCCCGGATGACCTCGATGAAGCTGTTGCAGAATTCGCTTTTGAAAACAATCTGGAACTACGATACGGTCGTTGAACATCAAAACACCATCGATTACTGCTAGGCTCTCTCTTCTGCTGTAGTATGGAAACAATTCTGGTGAAGGGTGATATTTCCATCCGGAGTTAATAGACTCGATAACTGATCGAAGAATTTTGTTGCTCGTTGTAGCGTGCTGAACCATTTTGAAATTGACAGGAAGCACTTTGATTGTTTCGAGCAAATGCGATGAAAAATCTTTTTCAAATCTCAAACAGGCTATGACTGTTTCTTCTTCCAATTTTGATTTTGTGTCAATCAGACGTGATAGAACATCAGCAAAACCAAAATCATTTGTTGAGATGTACTGGATTTCAAAATCATACATCATTAAAATCAGTGCCCATCGCTGAAGTCTGTTTGCTGTGTACACTGGAATTCCCTTTTTGCTACCAAAGATCGAAAGGAGCGGCTTATGGTCATTCTATGAAATTTTTTTATGGCCAAAATGATTGCTGCGGCTTCCTTCTCGATCTGACTATACCTCGTCTCGGTTGGTGTCAAAGATCTGGCTGCATGAGCGATGACTTTTACTTTTCCATCCGGAAAAATGTGCATGATGCATGCACCTAGCCCAACGTTGGATGCACCCGCTGCTACTTTTATGGGTAAATTTGGATTGAAATGTGTAAGCAAAAGGTCTGATGCAAGAATGCTTTTAAATTTCAGAAACGATTGTTGACATTCCTCTGACCATTCTAATTTAACATTCTTCCGGAGCAAATTGTCCAATGGCGCTCGGATTTCTCGTATTTGCTTAACAAATTTGCGTAATAGTTTACAGCCCCGAGGAAAGATCTGACCTCGGTAATGTTGGTCGGTGCTGGCATCGTGATTATCTTGTCGATTTTGGCTGGATCTGGACGAAAGCCATTTTTGTCGACTATGTGTCCAACATATTTCACTTCTGGTACAAAAAATGAACATTTTTCGATTTTGATTCGAAAATTGTACTCCATGAGACGTTGCATCACTGAATTCAAGTTGTTCAAGTGGTCCTGCCAGTCCTTACCACTTACGACGATGTCATCGAGGTAAGCTGCAACACCGTCGACACCTGCAAGCATTGAATCCATTAGCTGCTGGAAAGCTCTTGGTGCTGACTTGACGCCAGGTGCAAGCCTGTTGAAGGTAAATAATCCTTTGTGTGTGTTGATTGTGAGGAGCTTTCTTGATTCTGGTGCGACTGCAACTTGAAGATACGCGTCTGCCAAATCGATGTGCGTATAAAATGGGCTGTTTGCTATTTTAGCGAAGATGTCTTCAGGCAGTGGGAGCGGATATTGATGAGGCTCTAATGATTGGTTTAGGCCTGAAGAGTAGTCTCCGCAAATGCGCACTCCACCCGATGCCTTATGAACGACTACAATGGGTGCTGCCTAATCAGAGTAGTCTACGGGGATGATGATATTGCGATCTTGGAGACGTTGCAATTCTGCTTCGATGAGTGGGAGTACTGAATATGACACTGGACGCTTTGCTCTGAATATTGGCTTTGTATCAGGCTTGAGATGAAGTTCTATTTCTGTTTTGGTACAGACAGAGGAATCGGCTTTGAACAATTCGACGTACTTTTGTTTAATGCTGGCAATGGATGCATTTCGCTCGTCGATAGTCGGTTGAGTGATCCGACCACATACGATGTTTATTGGTTGATTCCACAACCCGAAAATCTCACACATGTCTGTACCTAAAACATTGAGAGAATTAATATTTGAAACATTCAGTTTACAGGTTTTAACTTCCCCTTTAAGATGAACGTCGCATTCAAATTCAGCAATCAAATTGATGTTGTTAAGGCAGGCACTTTTTGCTCGAGTTCCTTTTAGAGATTTACCCGGCTAACCAAGCTTCCGCCATGTGGTGACGTCTATCATACTGATGTCTGACCCAGTATCGATTTGAAGTTTGAGTGGGTACGTCTCGCGTTGATGATTGAAGCGAATTTCGACTGCTACAAACTTCCGTCTTTGGACATGGTTGGTGGTGTTGACTTGGATTGACTTGTTGCGCGGTGTAAATTTCTTTTGGCCCAACTTATTTTTTTCGAAGGAATTGTCATTTTGTTTTTCCTTCTTCGAAAAACAATTGCAGTAGCCTTCCTTGTGTCCAGTTCGTCCACATTGGTTGCATTTGTGGTTTTTAAAATCGCAATCTTTTGCAAAATGCATATGACCGCAACCCCAACATGGTGTTCTTGGTTGGCTGTTTTGTTGCTTACTTTGTTGCTGGTGCTTGGGCTTGGAGTAACTTTGTAAATGTTTTTCCTTTTTTACAACATTGATTGTCGGAATTGGTGTTGACGAATTTTCAATGAGTGCTGTGTCCTTTTTAAGATTCTTGAATTTGTGTAAATCCGACAACAGCTTACTCAAATCCAAATTTATGTTGTCCTCCAACGCTGAAAGGAGCTTGGTTCTAATGTCTGCGTCTTCAGATGATTGCAGTCCTGTGACGAAAACTAAGCACTTGAACTGGTTAGCTTTCAGCTCACTTAGCTTGAAATCTTAAAATCTTCTGATGGATTTTTGATTGTCTGCAAGCAGCAAAAACAAGCACTGAAGAGTGATTCTGGAGCACCAAACAAAATCTTGAGGGTTTCGACTGTTTCTGCAAATGAAATGTCTCGGGAATTTTTTGGAAGGATGTATGATGCATATTTCTCGTGAAGCGATTGGATTTAGTTTTCGCATCAACAATCTAACTTTGGAAGCGTCATCCAGGTGTTTGCCGTCAACTTTGAAAATGTCCTCGTGTCGACAATACCATGATTCAAAATGAATTCTATTTGCTGGATCGTAGCAAAACTCTGAAATGCTGTTTGCTAACGTATCCATGAGAAACTCTGGTTTTTCATTCTGTAGGGTCGATGATTGTCCTCTTGTTATGAGTGATTGCAAGAGCTTTGATTGAATATCTAACAATTCGAGATTTTTTTTCTCGTTTGAAATCGACATGTTTGAAGAAAACAAAATGGCGTCGACAATAAAATTATATCAATTCACTTCGTTGATTGTAATGCTCGTTGCTAATTGTTATGCTCGTGACTTTGTCGCCAATTTTTATCCTCGTCACCAATTGTTATGACTTTGTCGCCAATTTTTGTCCTCGTCGCCAATTGTTATAATCTTGGGTCATACAAGAAAATAAAATAAAATACTTTTTGAGTTTACAAAATACTTATTTAATAATTAATTTAAAATAGACTTCTTTGGTTAAGCCGCCAAATGCAAGAGTAGAAAAGACAATGCAATTAAGTATAAATATATATCTATATATAGATGGCAATTGCCCAGGGATGATCACTTGATATTGCAGTGCTGCCTAAGCAGTATAATTAGCCTTGCTCTCAACAACAAATAAACAAATCATCTTAGTAGACGAACACATTCTCACATATCGATCGATCGATGACTCGCTCATTGTTTGATCAGCATTGCTTAAGCCAAATGGCATAACTTTAAACTGGTGAAAAGGTCTACCAGGTGCGGCAAAATCTGTTTTCTGTTATTGCATCTTTTAAGTCGATTCCTGTGATGAAATGTGTGTCTTATACGGCTGAGTAAACCTTCGATGTGAGGCAAAGGATACGCATCCTTAACTCTGACCGCATTGACTTTTCGGAAGTCTAAACAGAGTTAGACAAAGTTAGGATATAACTGCTTGGTTCGCTCTAAATAAAAAATTTGCTCCGGCGAAAGTGTGATCAGCGCAGCCTCATCCTTACTTCCTTAAAATTTACCTCATCTTCACTTGCTCCGATGTCGGCTTGAATCTCGCTTATTTGTGGCATCAGATTGAACTCTCGCTAAAAATTCATCCCTAAATACTGTTTTTGAGAAAGATTGGGAATTAGGTAAAATGAAAGGAGTTTCGTGATGCCATTGGAATTGAGAGTCATGACAGTTACCGTCAGCAGTACGAGCTATATTTTTATATGGCTTCACAACCACTCCAATTCTTTCCACCAACTTCCAACACTCACTGCAAAGCACCCAGTGCCGCCGCTGGGTGTTTGTGCCCTTGTGCAAGAACCTTAAATTGCCGCCCCATGTCTCGGGTGCACGGGGGTATTTAAGTTGAATAAGTGAACGATACGATTTTTTTTCGAAATTTTATATATTTTTTTTAAACAATGTCCAACAGATTTAAACAAAAATCCAAAAATTTAAAGAATAGGTACAACCGATTTTGATAATTTGTTTTATTCTAAAACGCCTTAAAATTTAAAATATTCCTGTGCATAAAAATTTACAAAACTTTTTTTTTGGATTTCAATTTTTTTTTCGAGACTCAATATTTCGAAAACCCCATGCCTGATTTTTCTGATTTTTTTTTAAACTTGATAAATAAAAGTTTTCAAAAATCGCGTTTTTCTCGAAAACGTTCCCGAGAATTTTGATAAATTTTTAAGTTCTATAATTAAACAAAAAAATTGAAATCAATATATTTCTGACTGTACCGAACATAGAACCATTTTGACGATTTTTGAATTTCTCATTACCGGCTGATCGGATTTTAATGAAATTTTTTATATTTATTTTTTTTTGGAAAATTCGATATCTCAAAAAGGCTAAATATTTTGTTTGGAAATTTATTTTTTAATCGTAAAGTAATAAAAATAAAATGCACGACTGGGTCGCACAAACTTGCTCCTATGTAATCGACTAGGAATTTAAAAAACGAATTTTATTAGAGAAAACTGGGCATAAGGATAAAATTAATTTTTAAATTCTTTTAGTAGTAAGAGAAAAAAACAGAATGCTATCCAACTATGAATTTATGCAAGAACAAAAATTATAAGTCGTTGTAGTGGTTTCTTAAAAAAAAGCTTTTATATACAAACTTTTTAAAATCTTTTTAAAAAAAAAATTTGGTACGCCAATTTAAAGTTTTTATTATTGTTCGAATAAAAATTAAATTTATTGACCCGTTTCGGAGATATCAAATTTTCAAAAAAAGAAAAAAATAGATTCTTTTTTTCAAAAATTCAAAAAATATTTATTTTAAAGTTTTGAAATGCAATGTGTTTTAGACTTTTTAGAAGCTTCTCTATAAAAATTTTCATTAAGATCCGTTATGTGGATAATGAGAAATTCAAAATTCGAAAAAATGATTCTATGGTAGGTACAAGCTGTAATATCTTAATTTCAATTTTTTTAAATTAAAGATCGTAAAAATTAATTAAAAGAAAAAAAATTTTATCAAAATTCTATGCGCCGTTTTCGAGAAAAATACGATTTTTGAAAACCATTTTTTTAATTTTTTTTAGCATTTGTATGGCAGGTACCTTTATTTTTAGGTAAAACAAAATTTTTTTTTCACATTTTGTAGATTATATTGAGAAACTTTTATTTATCAAGTTTAGAAAAAATCTAGCATGGGGTTTTCGAAATATTGAGTTTTGAAAAAAAATTTTTGAAGTTTTTCTTAAAAATCCAAAAAATTTTTTTTTGAAAATTTGAGTACACAATTCTATTTATAATTTTGGGAAGCGTTAGCAAAAAAAAAAATAATCCAAATCGGTTGAACCGTTTTTGAGAAAATCAAAAACAAACAAAATGGTTCCATGGGGGGTACCCTCAATAAACATTTTTCGGAAAATTTTTTACAACCAATACTTAGATTTAATTAAATTAAATTTTTCTGTATTTTTATTTTTAAGATCTGTCGCACAGTTTTTGAGAAAAAAAAAATGTTTATAAAAATTCGAAAAAAATTCGTATGGCAGGTACCGTTATTTTCGGTCTTAAAAAAAAAGAAAAAAACATGTGGGGGGAAAAATTGAAAATGATATCTACCAAGTTTAAAGAAAATCGGCCCAGCCGTTTAGCCTGTAGTCGAACAGACAGACAGACAGACAGAATTGCGAGACCCACTTTTTTAGTCTTTGCTATCATCGTAATGTCAACTTTGATCAAAATCTCGAGTTCGATTTTTTTTACGAATGCATAACTTGCCTTATAGTACCTATAAGTCGCAAGTAAAAATGTTTTAGAAATTTGTATATAAAAGATTATTTGACTAATAACTTTGTTACAAATTTTGTTCTTGCATAAACTAATACTTACTTGCATTACATGGCATCCTGTTCTTAGCTCCAGCTACCACAAAAACAGTTGTTTTAGTCATTAAATAAATAAACTTTATGTTTATGAACAGTTTTTCTCTAATAGCATTCATTTTTGAAATTCTTAGTCTTTTACATGAGAGCAAGTTCGTGCGACTCAGTCGTGCATTTTATTTTAATAGAAAAAAAAAAAACTATTCGTAAACCCTTATTTAAAAAGAAACAAATATTTAGGGACACAAAACATTTTTTTTTTTACTATTGTTTTTTTTTTAAGTAAAGATGGTTTGTTTACATTTTGCATCGGTAAAATAAGGAATGTTTTAAATCACCTTCGATAATTTTGTTCTTGTTACCAACTTAGATTTAAGATATTTAGCTACATATATCATTGCAATCAGATTATTAATACCCATTCATAGAAAAATACGAATAATTAGTAAAATTAATATTTTCGAGACACTGTTTTCGTTTTATTTTATGGGAAATACATGGGCTGTAAATCTAAAAAAAAATCAAAATGCTTTTCGAGTTTATAAGTCTGAGATGAAGGTTGCGTGGAAAGCTATTTCCCAAGTGTCAATCTATGGCGACATGGATGGCGCTAAGCAGTTTAGACTATGACTGCAATCGAAGAGGTTATTTGATGCGAGAGGCGACAGTCACAAACAAAATATGAATAAAGATTTGTAGTAGATTGTGTGTGGGAACTACGTAGTGAACGGTGAGATGATGTTAACAAGTTCCAATAGCTTAAGGAAAACTTTTGGAGTATGCTGTATAGGTTGAGTTAGATCGATCTCTTAATTTTCCGCCCCCAGACGTTGGCGCCCTTGTGTGCCGCACATTTTGCACATACGGTGCCCTGCTATACAATAAGCCAAAAGCTGACTTATTGTTTAGCTGGATATTTGCATACATTCTACCGTCTCCATTTAAGGAGATAACAATTTGTTTTCGAAATTTCTTACGATTGCAAAACTGTCGGTGACATTTTAGCGCTTGCTTAACCATTATTTGTCCCGAAAATTCGAGAACAAACCTTATAATAGTTTAACTCGCGCTCGTGAAGGGACCAGAGAGCGTAGGTATTGACAGGATGAAACTGAGAGACTTGAGAGCTTCGAGGTTCTTTCCGTTCCAAGATCTTGTTTGGAACACTTTCAGAATAGGCTACTTTGCTGGTGTTAGTTTGTGTGTCTTCTATTTCTGATAGTGGTCGGGTTTGTTCTGTAAGGAACGAATTTCTCAACCCTTTCTTTCGTCCCTTGTCGAGTTTCCCAAATGTTTACCGCATTTTACGGTATTTACTACTTTTGCAACACACGCAAAACAGAAGAGATTTCTAATATGCGACGGGCAAAAATGATACGCATGCCCTATTTTATCGCAACTCCAACAAGTGTAGTTTGGCGTTGAAACTGGTTTACGACCTGGAAGGATGACCGCGACCTCCCCCCACATCACTTTTTCACCTAAGACAATTTTGCTGTTGGGTTTCTACGTCAAAAAAAAACCAAAACCACTTATTTGGTGATCTACTAAGCAAAGTGTGGAAATTCGGGATTACCTGTTCGTCAGTGTAAGAAGACAATGACTGCAATCGATCCACCTTAAACGGAAAATCGAAAATCGCTTGCATTGTCAGTGCCATCGTATTTGATGTTCCATCTATCAAGGTGACATGACTCAGATGCGCTGGTCATTGATGGAGAAATAGAAATTCTTGGTCTGGGTATCGCTTGAAAAGCTTCGGAGGATCTACCATCAGCTATCGCAGCACTAGGCAAGTGTTACCTACGGTATTTGCAAATTTTCCATCTTTTTCATTTCGTTGACCATAAACATATCCATTTAAAAATAACCTAACCTGATTGTCAATCATACCCCTTTTAATTCTGGCAGCTAATTCTTCCGTTCGCTTGCGCTTCTGGTGCATCACCTTCTACTCCATCACCTTGCAAGGCCTTGTCGTTAACCGACAAATTATTACTGTTGGAAAAAATTCCAAAGAAATTTCTTAAAAAAGATGTTCAATTTGCCTTTGAAAACGGCAACTTATGCACTTCATCTTGAAACAGGAATTCCTAAATTGTATACATACATACTGAAGTTGCAGGCCGATTTTATCGTGAAAGCGCTATCTTATCAGGATAACCGTCTTCCCAAGAAAATGGTGTTATATGAGTTGAGGAATGAGGATTGGTGAGTGTCTAAGTGGAATCTTTTGGGAATCGTTTGTGATGAAATTGTCTCGATTGATACAAATAGTCCAAATTTGGTTAAAGATCAACTATATTATGTTATCCAGAAGTATGAAAATCTTGTTCGAGAGGAGTTTATAGTGAAAGTTCGGGTATCGGAGAGTAGAATTATTTACTCACAGCTAAATACTGTAGTAGTTATTATACGTTAAGGTATCGCATGTTACCATTTGTCATTGTATTATTATTCATTTAATATCAGTCTCTCAAACACACATTGTTAATATATATAATACCATAAACCGTTAATTATTGCTGCTTTATATAATTTCTCCTACTAATCTTTATTTCTGTTGTACATAAATGATGTTCTCTTTTCTTTTCCTCTTTGTTATAATATGTATATACCTAGACTTAAGAAATACAGATTGAATAAAGGCATAAGCCAGTTGTAATTTGGAAGCGAATAAGTGAAGACTTGTGTTTTTATTTCAAACGGCTAAGAACTATTTAATTTAAAGACAACTAAAATACCAACTTACTGGAGAAAAACTACTTTCATGACATATATAGTTACAGAGAAATATCTCTAATTTTTAAAGCAAGATGTGAACTCCTCCGTCTAAATGGAAGCCCATACAACGGAAGTTTCAATCAGTTCTGTTCACTTAGGGCAAAAGAAGACTGTTTTCACTTTCTAAGTATATGCCCAATTTTCACTGCCCAGCGCCTTGTAAACTTCGGAAAGAGAACTCTGTCGATGCAGGAAACGAATCCAATTTTGAACGATTTAAACTGGAAAGACCTTTACAAATACTTAAAAGAAATTTCAACACATAGAATGTTACTGATTACAGAATTCATGTAGTGAATGTAAATATGTAAATACTATTTAACTAAAAAGGAAAAAAAGAAAAAGAAAAGACTAAATAAAACAATACAAAAAAATTGAACTGGCTCAATACAAACAATTTTAGCTGCGCCATCTTATGATGATGGGATCCACGTTGGGCGACATTTTGTAAGCCTTATGTCTTTTGGTCCTCGCTGGTAATAAAGAACCTCTAGCTCATCCATCGGTGTGGGTCTTGGACCTTATGCTCCTTACAAAAAAAAAATGTATTTAATTACCAGGCTTAAATCTGATTATCCAGGGTATGATTTGGATACTGCGAGACATTTTTCTTTACCCTCCCTTCCTTGGTTGCTTTTCTCGCCACAGCAACCCCTAGACTAATCTTCTTCTCAATCTCCTAGATCATCCTTCTATCATCCCTTTTTGTAAAATAAAATTATTCCAAAGACAGTGGCACAAAATTTTAAACATTTAAAACCTGCTTTCCATTTTAAAATAGGAGTCGACTCTAAACATTATGAATAAAATGTAACTAGCCTTATTGCCTTTTTGGTCCTTACTGGTAATAACGAACCCCTAGCTCAGTCCTGGGAGTGGTTCTTGGACCCTTTTGCTCTTTACAAAAAAATTTATTATATTACCAGGCTTTATTCTGGTTATCCAGGGTGTAAGTTTGATATCGCGAGTTATTTTTCTTAACCCTCCCTTCCTTGGTTGCTTTTCTCGCCTAAGCAACCCCTAGACTAGGCTTCTTCTCCATCTTCTAAATCATCCTTCTATCATCCCTTAACAAACAGATATTTATTTAAATTAAAAACTTTCATGAATTACATTACTTTATTGTAAGTTACTTTAATAGTACGTTAATAAAAAAAAACCAAAAACTATATTTTAATCAAAATTTTTTTCCTTAAATCAATTCGATTGCGCGGCGATAAGCAATTTTCTTTTAATATTATGATATCACACCTATTAAACCGTATAAATGCGCATAAATCCGAATATAGAAACAAATATATTTTTCTTTCAAAATAACTCACCCTCTTTATTCCTGGATGCTGTGGCCACTGCAACTGGATATATTGGATGGAACTAGTTTTTTGCACTTTATTTTAATTTAATTACCATATACCAATTTATGTAGGTGGATATACAGGTAAGTTTTCTTTTGAATGGTTTTACGCTTTAATTTCTAAAAACCGATTCTTTAATTTACCACAAAAACGAGAATGATTTAAAAACAAAACTTCAATTAAAATAGTACACTGTTAAGTTACGTTAAAATTTTAAATTAAATTCAATCCAAAAAAAAATGAAAAAAAAAATGAATTAAAATTTGGTGATTTGAACTTTGCACAGTGGTTCTCAAATTTATCCTTTTTTACCACCTAGGCTATTGTCGTGTTGAATTTTATTGAACTAACTGCTTTCTTAATTAGAACTGTTCAGCAAAAGATTCTCCTGTATACGAAACGGTAGCAACTCCGTTGGCCGTTGTTCCTGATGCCCTGGTAACAGCGATTTATAATTCCTGTAGGATTTCCTGAATTCCTTGGAATCCTTCAATAAAAGTTATTTGGTGAGTTTTTCTCACACCGCCAGATTTATTTATATCCTATTGAAACAAATTTCAAAGGAAATTTAATTTGAGTTTCAAAGAAACTAAAAGGAATTGGCTAATAGTCTAGCATTTAATTTGATTAATTACCTCGTATATATTTTTCACAGGTTATTTTAACCTTTAAGGTGTTTTATCCAAAAAACGAAATTAAACTTTTATTAGTTTCTTAATAAAAAAAATTAAACACGAGCGGTATTCTTTTGGTTAAGCGAAATTTATACGCCTTTACTTTTAATGATGGCTATTATACAGCACTCTACCGATCGCTTTGAATGTAGTTTCGAATTTAACTTATTTAGTTCTCGAGTCTTTTCTCAACTCTCTGTTGCACCATGGGAATTAGATAAAGCTCGCATTTTTCAGGAGCACATACCCAATCCAGCAACATATTCATTCTTGAGTAAAAAACTCCAGAAACCCTAGCCACTCGCTCTGCTCTCAAAAGTTGCATCGAGAGATCTGCAAAAGTTATGTCTAAACTTGGAAATAGGAATCTATTCCACAGACAGATCGAACCAACAATCTATTACTTTTTTAAATCTTCATCCTTCTTCCATTTTCCTTTTTACGATATTTCATTTGACAGATGTTCTAATAAAAACAAAACCTACATACAAACACTTCGTCTTCGTCCGGTCCAAGTTAGTTATGTCGTCTGGTGTCTCGTCGCGTATTTTATTTCTGTGTTTTTGTGTTTATAATAAAATTCTTTATGCCCAAATAATTAGATTCGGTAACAAAAACGAAAACCGACTTTTTGTTAATTTCAAAGGACATAAGCCATACTTTAACGTTAAAGAGCTCGTCTAACTTTAACATGAGCAAATAGCTACTTTATCTTTTAAAAGTACAGTCAAAATCGGTTATAACGAACTCGACAGGACTGTAGAATTTGTTCGTTATATCCGGTGTTTCGTTATAACCGATTTCCCAGTTTTTGTTCTTAACATATTAAAGTTTCTTTGGTTTTTGATCATTTGAGCAAAGCATCATCTATGTGAGATGGTACTGCATCGAACTTTTTTTATTTTTAAGTTGGATTATTCGAAATTCTTCTTAATTTTATCTCGGTCTTTGAAAATGGTACATTGTTGAAGCCGATACAGAAAACTCTGCTGCCAAATTTTTATTGGAATCACCAGCTTCCAGCCTTGAAATTATTGATTTTACAGATTACAGATTTTTCTTCAATCGTAAAAACTACGCTTTGATCTCATTTTGAAAAAAAAAACTAATACACTTAACCTTTCTTTATATAAAATATGACTATTCCAGGTCCTCTCAGAAACAGAATGCGAAATTCGCGTATAAAAAAAAAAAAAAAAAAAAAAAAAAAGAGAAATCCCCATAATTTTTTATTTCAAATGAACGAAATTTCCAATGTCTACTTATTTTGTTTTAATATTCGTTATAAACGATAGATTTTTTCATTATTCATATTTGGCTAGTACAATTAGCATGAACCTTGGTCGGGACATAGAGATTAGTTCGCAATAACCGATATTTCGTTATAACCGATGTCGTTATAACCGATTTTGACTGTATACTTTATCCATATTGACAATGGTCATTTTATACCAAAGAAAATCGTAGTAAAAGTGTTTACTGATGTTTTATTCGATTTTTTAAAAGATGTGCTTTGTGAATAGACTGAATTACTGAATATACGAAATTCAAAACAATCGTGCAAAAGTGCTCTACGATCAACAAATCTGTACAAGCAAATGTACATATATTAGAAGTGTTTTTTTGGAAAAGTTATCCGTAGTACAGTAGGATCTTATATGAATAACAAATACAACATCCGCAGTAGGATCACTGCCGATACTCGAATAAACGTCAAATCTTTATCCGAAGCAGGATTTCACTTTCTCCTTTTATCGGCAGTGATCCTACTGCGGATGTTGTATGTGTTATTCATATAAAATCCTACTGTAGATACTACGGATAACTTATCCAAAAAACACGGCTTTTATGTATGCATGCCGGGCCGAGTATAGCTAAATGAATTTGCACCTTGCAACAATAAAATTGAGTTTTTATGCTGCGAATTAGCGATATACATAGGTATACTTCTAAAATAATGTAAATCTATATATATAAAAATCAATGCCACTTTTCGTTGTAAGTCTATAACTCAAGAACGGGCTCACCTATCCAAACCAAATGTTAAGGCTTTGTTTGGACTATTTAGTGGATGCTTTATCTGAAGTTTGCACAAAATTGGTCGAGCGGTTCTTCATTTATCACATTTTTTGTAACAAATAAATTCAATAAATGTCGGATCATTTTATTAGTGGGGATTTTGCTGTCAAATTGAAACTCATGTTTTTAATTTGATTTATTCTTTTTTCTATGAAGGAATAATGCCACAAGCCGGGCGAGCAAATATAGGTCGGCGAACGCGTAATGCAAATGATGTGGCATTACTAAGTCGATCACAGACTGCAGATGAACGCGCACAAGCTAATGCATCGCAGTGAACGTAATGCACGAAATAGATCTGTTGACCCTGTACCTGTACTGAACCTTGCACGCCGATCACGAATACGTCGTGCTGCTCTTTTGGCTAAAATGATGCGTGCTGCTGTTAGTTACAACAGTCAAATTGATTATAGTATGTACGGATATATTGGAATGATGGACGCAATACATATGTCCACATTGTCCATAACTTTCCAGATGAAATGCCCGGCATGTGTTGTGCTAATGACAAAGTGAGATTTCCAGCAATAGAAACTCCACCCGAACCATTGTATTCATTTATTTTTGGGACATCTCAAACGTCGAATCACTTTTTGATCCATATTCAAAAACACAATTAGGCATTTCAAAGGACTTCTTTTAGTGCTACTAAAATTATTAGAGATAATTATGCCGACGTTTAAGGTAAATACTTCAACATGATTTTCCCATGTTTATATCAATCTGAATCATAAAGTATACGATAGTTTTAAAAATTCTGATCCAACATCTACCTAAAAATTGCATACATGCTACAGATTTAGCATCAAGCTGGTTCGTTATTGCCATACCCCGACGCCGCTGGTCATCAATTTTAGCAAATTTATTTTATTGGTGAAATTGGATCAAGGTTGTGTAATTGTCTCGAATACAAGACGAGAAATTATTCTTGAGCTACAAAGGTTTTTCCATCAGCATAACGCATTAGTTCAATTGTTTAAAATTGCTTTCGATTGTATACTATCTGATAATCACAAAATCGTAATAAGGGCTGATAGAACATCGACAATTGATGAGGTTGCAATTGTAATTCTTGGTGATCAGTTTCAATTCCGTGATATTGTACTTCATCGCAGAAATGAGCAATTGCAACATGTTTCGGAACTTCATCGTATATGACACAATCATGCAAACCGTTTCCAATAATGCAGGTGGATTATATTTCTTGGATGCGCCTGGTGGTACAGGCAAAACGTTCGTTATGTCATTGATTTTAGCTATTCTAACTATTCGATCGGAACAGAAAATTGTATTGGCACTTGCATCTTCGGGAATTCCTGCTACATTATTAGAAGGTGGTCGGACTGCACACTGCACTAAAATTGCCATTGAATGTACAAGTGATTGAAACTCCACATTGCAATATTTCGAGAAATTCTGCTATGGCAAAAGTTCAGCGATTAACGTCAATTATTTTATGGGATGAGTGTACAACGGCGAATAAAAAATCAATGGAAGCATTTAATCGAACAATTCAAGATTTACGTGGTAATCAACAGTGTTATGAATCAAGATGAGGCAATGAATTAACCAATTGAATTTTAAAATTCATTGGAACTAGCTGGTATGCCACCGCATTGCTTGAATTTTAAAGTTGGTTCTTTGATCATATTATTGCGAAATAATAATCCACCAAAACTGTGTAATGGCATCAGATTGGCAGTGAAAAAGTTATTGCCAAATTTGATTAAAGCTACGATCCTAACTGCTAAATCAAAAGGAGAAGTTTGTTTGATACCACGTATCCCTATGATTCCAACTGATATGCCATTTGAGTTCAAACGATTACAATATCCTGTGCGTTTATCATTTTCGATGTCCATCAACAAGGATCAAGTGCAAACACTTCACGTTTGTGGTGTGAATTTGGAAGAATCATGTTTTTCACATGGTCAACTTTATATTGCCTGTTCCAGAGTCGGTACCCCCAGCCGTTTGTTTATTCATGCTCAAAATGGAAAAACAAAAATATTGTTTATCCAAATGTTTTGGATTAAGTTTTAAAATAGCTAGCAATTAATAAAATATATTTTTGTTTGAATAAATGAATTTGATGTTGCAATTAATTTTTTTTTATTATTTCACTTTATACGTAGCGAAGCACGTACCGAGCCGCTAGTAACTTATAAACACTCAAAATCTGTAACGAGGCTGTATATAAAATGTTTTTTTTTTTTTTGGCAAAAAATTATTTTATTTGAAGTTGTCTGTTTTTGAGTTTGTATCTGTCAAATTAAGTGTTGTTCTAAAACCCACATTTGTCAGAAGAGTTGGCTAACGTGTTTAAAATTATGAAAAAGTTAGACAAAGTCTCCAAGCTAAACGACTGCGTTAAGTAAAGCCGGTTTTATTGCTTAAATGAGATTTGTCTAAAATTTTGAGCCAATGCCTTTCAGATCTTTCATATATTTTGAATGCAAAAGAGTAACAAAATATTTTATCTAACAGGGACTTAAGACAGTCTCAATTTAACTAAAATTTCCCTGTTCTATATTGGAAAAACAGAAATATTTTAATAGTCTGATATAATTTAGAAGGACTTTTAAGCAATTTTAGTGTTTATTTATGAAATTGGACATAAGCCTAATTGTACATTTGTATTTAATAAAAATTGAAAGGAATTGAACATACACAAGTGCATTTAAGTATTAGGAGTAAATTATTTATGTTTTAAATAACATCATTCGATAGTAACTCATTTTCATCTCCATGATCCGGCAAGCATATGAAAAATTCTAACAAATTCAAAATCGGTCCACGTGAAAATGGGTTATGATACCGTCCACGCTTGTCTCTCAGATATGGATATCTTTTATAGTTAAACATCTCATTTGTTGTCAGATTCATGCATGCGTGTAATATCTGAAAAAGTAACATCGGTTTATTTATTCTTATGTCTTAAAGTTCATCTTACAGAAGTACATGTTAAAATCCAACCAAGTCCACAAAACACAATAGCCTCAATGAGCCCAAGCACATAAAGCCAAGAAAATCCTTCAATCATAACACAATAACATGCAAAATATATTGTAAATGAACAATTAATAGCAACTGATAAAACAAACAGGAAAAACCACATTCGATTTCGCAATCCAACACAGTTATGTATAAATGGACAATGATGGTCAAAGTACGAGACACATCTATTACATACACGACAGTGTTTTGCCCTTAACGGTCTTAAACACCTACAGCTATGACAAAGTCTGGTGAGGATGACATTTCTCTTTTTCCACTTATCATAATATGGAATTTGTTTAATAGCAGAATAATATGCATCAGAGCTTAATGGAATATAACCGGGATCTCGACGGTTTGCTACTATCCAGCTTATCCACATAATAGTATTCCAATAAATAAAGCAATAGTGAGAACGACGAAGAATATTCCAAGTGATCGGGATCGCCTGAAAATAAAAGAAACAAAGTCAATGAATCTCATTGCCAAATTTTTCCAGTGACAATCTTTTTGTTGTTGTTGTAACATGGTACTTTCTACGAGAAATAAAAAAGAATACAAAATGCAATATCTTATCTAATAGGAAATTTAATACGTTTTGAATTCTATTAAAAACTAACTAAGATTGCTTAGTAAAATTATTGATAAATTTGTGTTTTGTTAACATTCAACTAAGCTTTTATCACAGATAATTATATACAGATGTCTCACCTCCATACAAAATTCTGTCATCGATAATTTTCTCGAGCAGACAAAAGCTTTCTTAAGAACGTTTCATAAGAAGAAGAGAATTTTATAGTCATTCTGAATTAAAAAGAGAACAATATAATATTCTCTCTTTTGTTTAAGAACTTTTTTTTATTATGCGCGAGAAAGATATAGCTTGAACCAATTCAGTTGGCAATTCTACTGCGCAGGTCTCTTTAAATTTCTTTGCTCTACTCTACTCCTTAATTCTTAAAGAGACAGAAAAATCACTGAAAAAAAAGAAAAAAAAGATGTACATGCCGGCGTTGTTGTCAATGACGCTGCTGCGATCATACTGAAGCACTTAGGAGCGTGAGTTTTGTTTATAGCTTCGCTCACAGTAAAATAGAAATGAATTTCTAGTGATGGACTTTCTTTGAAAAAGATATGACCATGGTTTACTTTTCTTTCATAGCTTGATGTCTAAAAAACTATTTCATCTCTGGTGAGATAAAAGGAAAAGATTTTTAAGTGTAAACTTTACTTCGAAAAAATAAAATTAATAATTTTTGTTTTTATTACTGGGACAAATTTCAGTGCACCTATAATAAAAAAATAAGTCTATTGCAAAATGCAATTGGGTTAGACAAGAAAAACTACCTGCAAGCTGCGACATAGGATTAATGACAAAAAGTTTAGGGATTATTGTTTATTTCTATGTTTTATGATTTGTGGCTTATTAACAGAAAGGTTCCGGGGGCGTTGTGTTTATATTTATTTTTTGGCGTTAGTGTATATTTGATATATTTTTTTTTTGACCTGTGGGGTTGGGATTAATTGTAGATTAGTGTTTATTAGTTAGATTAGTATTTACGAGTTTGAACAATTTTTAACTACGAGTTTTTAAGAATGAATTTTTGCATCAGAGGGAATTAAGGTATTTAAATGATATTTGCTTTGCTTTGCAATTCAGTTTAAAAAAAACAACCAAGAATAATATATTGAAATACATGTAAAAAAAATTTTAATGGATCCATTTAGAAAAGGAAAACCTATTGGAAGCCAGGCGCGTAAGATAGTTGTTAAGATATATAATGACAAACTGAAAGAAGCAAAGAATTCGTTTCTTGAAAATCCTGTGAGTTACGCAACAACGCAAACAGTGAAAACTACTGGAATTTCTGAACGTTCAATCAGAAGGAATATTAAGGAATACGAAGAGACAGGAGTTGTGCAGTCACTAAATAAAAAAGTGCAGCATACGAAGTGGAAAACTGGACTAGACGAATTTGACATCGCAGCTATTCGGCGTATAATGCACAACTTCCACCAGGAGGAAAAAATGATGATATCCTTAAAAATGTTGAGACAACGAGTTCAGGAAGATCTGGAGTTTAACTTAAGTATTACGTCGTACTGTCAAATATAGAGATTCGTTTTTTAGTCGCACAACACGATTATGGAATAACTTACCCGGCACAGTTTCCCCTTGCCATTTCAATTTGAAAACATTCAAAACCAATGTTCATCGACACCTCCTTTCTCTCCCCTGCTAATTTCTCCCTCGCCCGTGCTGTGTTTAAAACATTATAAGGGTCTCGTAACATACCCTTGAGCGCGAGTGAATTATAAAAAAAAAAAAAGAAGAAACGGATTTAGCTACAAAAAACTCAAAACAACCGGAAACTTCTCTGTGAAAGAAATGATATTAAACTCATGCAAGTGAAGTATCTGAGAAAAATCCGGGAATACAGAACAAAAGGATTTGATATCATTTATTTGGACGAAAGCTATATTCATAGCTCACATACAAGGCCACGGGCTTGGACTGATGACAATAGCAATTTCAAAGGAAAAGAGGCTGATAATGGCGCATGTAGGTGGTGAAAAAGGTTTCGTGAAAAACTCCTTACTTTTATTCAAATCTGGAACGAAAACGGGAGACTATCACGACGACATGAACTTCAAAAATTTCTGCAAATGGATCCAAGAACAAGTTTTGAATAAGTTGGAGGAACATTCAGTTATTGTAATGGACAACACCTCGTACCACAATAAATTAGAAGAAAAACAAATTACTTCTGTTAGCAAGAAATCCGAGATGATACAATGGCTAACCGAAAACAATATTCCGCATACTATACAGATGTTGAAACTTGAACTGTATATATTTGGGCAACTGTCAAGGCAAGAGTAGGTTCACGAAACACAACATTCAATTTATTGGATGTTCAAAAATTAGCAGAGGAAGAATTTTCAAAAATAACGACTGAAGACTGGCGAAAAGTGTGCGAAAAAGCCATAAGAACTGAGGACGAATACTTTTCTCACGACCTGACGTGGGACACAATTTCAGATTCAGTTATAAATAATCCAGGTGACGATTCTTCAAACCGACCATGAAAGCGACATTAGTTCTTAAAACTAATTATATGTAAATGAACATTTATTATTTAAACTATATTATTGTTATTTATATTATTGTTATTTTATTATTATGTTTTATATTTATTTCTGAAGTACAAATTTATAATAATTATTTTAAGGTAAAATAAATTCTTAAAAACTCGTAGGTAAAAATTATTCAAACTCGTAAACACTAATCTAACTAATTAACACTAATCTACAATTAATCCCAAAACCCCACAGGTCAAAAAATAGTAAATACATATATCAAATGAACACTAACACCATAAAATAAATATAAACATAACGCCCCAGGAACCTTTCTGTTGCTTAGCCACAAATCATAAAACATAGAAATAAACAATAATCCCTAAACTATTTGTCAAAGCAAAGTTGAGTTAGGCACTGTAAGATTTAAGGAAAAATCTCTACTCATTAAATATCTTGCGCACCATTCTTGTTCTCTTAAATCCTCTCTCTGCGCAACCGACCGTTGGCCAACTGAATTGGTTCAAGCTATAATACTGGCAGACAATGCGGCTACCGTTGTTCATGTGGAATAGATGTACATAGGTAGGTATCTACCAAAAAAAGAAAATTCCTGCTGTGGTATCCTATTTTTTTTTAGAAAAAAGGCATTAGGTAGATAGAACATATTCTATTAATATCTCCATCATTTGTATTCAGTGCCGCATTAAGCCAGCGCGGGGCCTGTAGCAAATTCTATCAAGGGGCCCTTAGACTGTTTTAGGTTAGGCACTTATCAAGTTTATGGTATTAAATAAAACAAAACTGTTAAAAACAAACTTTTCTTGATTTAATTTGGGAAAATTTATAAATAATGCTGTTGATATCGACTTCTCGGAGTAAATCATGTTCAATATTCATTAAAGTAAGGAGATTAAGACGTTGTTGGCTCATAGTGTTCCTCAATTCATTTTTAACACGTTTTAATGTTGAGAAAGATCGTTCACCACTGCAGTTGGTGATCATGAGAGACAAATAAATGCGCAAAGCAATTTCAACGTTCGAGAAACAAGATTGTAAAGAATTATTTATCAACAGCTTGTAAACCTGCATTTCCAGAGCCTCATGATTCCTGCTGTCAATAATACCAGCCACATCAGAATTGAGCATTGCAGCGAATTGCACTAATTCGTTGCCCAGGCTGTCCTCCAAATCATCTGCGTAAGCACTTACTATGGTTGCAGATTTTTAATTTCTTCTGGTGGAAGAGATTTTATATGAAGGTTTTTATAATACAAATTCTATATACTACTGAAATAAATCAGCCAAGTAGAAGACTTAGCACTATTAATGGACTTGTTGAATTATTGATTCAAAATTGCTTTTATGGCTCTTAGTCCACAAAAATTGGCGTTTCGTCCGGTTGGTCGCACATGGACTCATCAGTTGGCTATGAGGACCTTGTCAATACGCAATTTTTATTGAATTCAGTTCATCTTACATTGATTTTTTGACAAAAATCCAATGTGAACTATATCCAACCAAGATTAAAATTGTAATCATTAACGTTGAAATATTTTGCTATTTTCAACAAATTCAACAAATCCATTAATAGTGCTAAGTCTTCTACTAGGCTGATTTATTTCAGTAGTATATAGATTTTGTATTAAAAAAACCTTTATATAAAATCTCTTCCACCAGAAGAAATTAAAAATCTGCAACCATCAATCAATGCTCGGCCACGGGCAAAATATTCCAACGTTAATGATTATAATTTTAATCTTGGTTGGATATAGTTCACATTGGATTTTTGTCAAAAAATCGATGTAAGATGAACTGAATTCAATAAAAATTGCGTATTGACAAGGTCCTCATAGCCAACTGATGAGTCCATGTGCGACCAACCGGACGAAACGCCAATTTTTGTGGACTAAAAGCCATAAAAGCTATTTTGAATCAATAATTCAACAAGTCCATTAATAGTGCTAAGTCTTCTACTTGGCTGATTTATTTCAGTAGTATATAGAATTTGTATTATAAAAACCTTCATATAAAATCTCTTCCACCAGAAGAAATTAAAAATCTGCAACCATAGTAAGTGCTTACGCAGATGATTTGGAGGACAGCCTGGGCAACGAATTAGTGCAATTCGCTGCAATGCTCAATTCTGATGTGGCTGGTATTATTGACAGCAGGAATCATGAGGCTCTGGAAATGCAGGTTTACAAGCTGTTGATAAATAATTCTTTACAATCTTGTTTCCCGAACGTTGAAATTGCTTTGCGCATTTATTTGTCTCTCATGATCACCAACTGCAGTGGTGAACGATCTTTCTCAACAAAGCTATTTTGAATCAGGAAGAGATTTTAGCTCTCGGAATATTCCGAAAATGCCAGCAATTTTATGATAACTGTTCATATACGTTTACCTAAAGCAGTGAGTACGTTATCAATGGTGACAATAAATACCTGAATTTCATACCGTTGTCCAATTTGCGTTTGGTGCGGTGCGAAACATGATTTTTGGTAAGACCAGCAGATAGAAAAATAAAATTTTAGTTGATCATTTTGATGCAAATATTTTCTTCTTAGTAATTGTGACTAAATCTAATATGTAAATAATACTTTTTTATGGTCACAAAAGGTTGGTGCGCGGGGCCCCCAAATGCGCGGGGCCCGTAGCATTTGCTACTCTTGCTTTGTGGCTAATCCGGCGCTGTTTGTATTATATTAATTTATAATCTTTGTTTTTTTTTTTTTTAAATACCTTACACCTGTTCGTCATGTTGATATTGTTTGTTTGTGTGTGTTCATCCATGGAGTAGCCGCATGTATAGGTCGGTATTCTATGAAGAATGTGCATTTGTTTTTCTATAAGTTTGACAATACAGAGCCCACACCGCGCACGGGTGAATGAATTTCAATTTTTGTACAGAACATTTTTATGAAGTTTCCTAAAGTGTAATTTCGCAGTTAAGAGTGTTTAATTTTTTTTTATAAAATCTACATGGACTTAGAACTAATAATATTATTACTAATTCATTTTTGCTGAAATGGAAAAAAACACCACCTTTATGTATTTTGAAAATAGCCAGGATCTTTTTTTTGTCACGAGTGGGCCAATAAAAGACAGGCGCAAAATTGTAAACATTTAAAACCTGCTCAAATCAATTTTAGAATGCGAGTCGACTCTAAATATTGTATATAAAAATAGAACCGACTTTTTGTTAATTTTAAGCGACGTAAACCATACTTTAACGTTAAAGAGCTCGTCTAACTTTAACAGCAGCAAATACCTAGCTAGTTTATCTTTTAAAAGTGAACTTTGTCTATATTGACAATGGTTATTTCATACCAAAACAAATCGAAGTAAAAATGTTTACTGATGTTTTATTGAATACTTTAAAAGATGTGCTTTGTAAATAGACTCAATTACTGAATATTGGAAATTTAGAACAGTCGTACAAAAGTGTTCTACGATCAGCAAATCTGTAGATACAAGTGTACACAGTGGCGGATTTACACATTTCCCAAGTATAGGCTGTTGAATTTTTGCCGCCCTTATCTCTAAAATTGTGAATTGTCAGTTCCTAGATTATCTTTACAATTCAACAATTCGATTCAAGTTGCACAAGAAATAGTTTTTGAGTATATTTCTGAGGTAATCAAAGTTCAATGATGTAATGCTAATAAGGCGAGGTATGCCACCCCCAAAATAATGAATATTCGGTAAACATAGTTACACAAATTGAAAAAATAACAACGAGATTCCAGATGAACTCACGTACGGATATTCAACGTCATCGATTGTATCTAGTTTTCAATCTGAAAAGTATTTGAGTTTTTTTAGCATTCTAATAAAATTTTCAGAAGTTAGTACCTGTTCAACAAACAGTAGTCAACACATAAGATTAAAATCGATAAAATGATTCGATTATTATTTTGAAATCTTTTGTTCCATTCAAAATGAAGAATATCTCCAACAAAACATTTTTCCTTCCAACAATTTTGTATTCAGATCTACCACACCAATATCGCTATTACCAATACGTACACAATCTACTCAGTTCACAGCCCCCAACCAGTAGTCCGACTTGTATGAGTACATACGTAGTGGGAATGGGAAGAGCGTGAAATATATTTTCCGAAATTTCGCTCTCATTTCACTCATAGAAAGTGTGGGCAACGGCCGATTTATGGTTGTGGCTGTGAACTGGGTGTTTTACCGTAGAATATAGAAGCTTGCGGTACCGTTGAATGTACAATGAAAGAGAAGAGGAAAAAGTCATCGAAAAGGTGTCTTATGGACTTCTAGAGTGATATCTACACATCAGAAAACCGACGGCTAAAAATAAAAAATTTGCCGTCCCTAAAATCGGCCGCCCTAGGCTCAAGCCTACTTAGCCTGCTGGTAAATCCGCCACTGGGTGTACATATGTTATGTACCTATGCATGCCAAGACGAGTATAGCCAAATGAATTTGCACCTTGGAAAAACAAAATTGAATTGGAATGCTGTTAATTAGCTATATATACTCGTACTTCATTTCATCTAAAATAATTTAAATAACTTATAAACAATCAAAATCTGTACGGAGGTAGTAGATATATGAAGTTTACTTTTTCCGACCAAAAATTATTTGCTTTATTTGTCTTCTTTTTTTTTATTTGTGTTGTTGTGTTTGAGTTATGTATCTTTCAAATTAGATTTGTTCAACGTAAATTCTCTTAACTTCTATTGAGTTTAAAATTGTGAAAGAGTTGGACAAAGCCTCCAAGCTAAGCGACTGCGTTAAGTAAGGCCGGTTTTACTGTTTAAAATTTTACGCCATAATTTCTAAACGGTATATTTTTATTGCGAATTCATTTCACAAAACGTTAATAGCTTCTATTAAAAGAACGAATAAAAAAATAAATAAAATTAATTATTGTCTTCATACAAATTTCTAAGCAAGGAAAGAGTTTTCTAAAGATTAAATAAAATAACACCGGAAGGTTTTAATGTTATTGTAAAGTGTTAATTTTACCTACACTCTTATTTAAAGATATCGAAATCTAATGTTTTCGTATTTAAACAGAAAAATCGCGGCATATGTCTAACACATAAATCTTGATATTAAAGCAAATACATAATTTGACTTTAGACTTTATAAATACATATGTACATTGTACATACATACAGATGAATCTGAGTAGGTTGTAATTAAAAAAAAAAAACGAAGAATACAGACACAGAGTTGAATACGCAAGAGCAGCAGACGAAATAGATTTTATTCGTGAATTCAGAGAGCACACATTTTAAAGAGAAAAAGCACTTCTCACATAATCTTAAAATAATAAATTGAAAACAGCTTTCTTAAAAGCTCTTTCAAATGAAGATTTTCATTTTCATATGTCAGTTTTTTCTATGGGCATGCGACATCTGTATATAATTATCTGTGCTTTTATAGTAGCTTTGAATATTTAAAACAAAATAATTGTAGGGACTAATATATGTAGGTAAAATTAAAAAAAAAACATCATTAAGGTTCGTATTCACCGAGCGCTCCTAAACGGCTCTTAACTTTACGAGGCTCTTAACTTGAAATTTCTGTGCGGTATTCACCAACCACTCGCAAGTGTTTTTCGAAGTTCGAAAATGAGAGCCACTCTCTCTTGTTCAGGCATACCCAAACTGTGAAATGTTGTGTAATGTTGGTCTTGACAGCAAATGGATACTCTTCTACTTGGCATTGCTCACATGGATTCGAGTCAAGCGAACAAATTTTCGAAGAGAGCGCTCGTAAGTTAGGAGTGGTCGGGACCACTCCTAACTTTTAAGAGCGCTCGTAGATCTTCACTAATATTGCTTGGTGAATACGTTTATGAGCTTCTTAAGTTATGAGCGCTCGGTGAATACCGGCCTAAGACACATTATTCTCCTTGTCTGAAGTCGCATCCAAGTTTGTTGTAAGAAAAATTTATTATTTTTGTTCATAAAAATGAAATAAAACAATTAGTTTTCTTTGTCATTTCAATATCTTCAGGAAATAACACGTTAAATTTTAAGTTAAACGGATCTATACTATACATATACACTTTCGATTTTCTAGGGACGATAAATGAAGAGCAAATTCAAATGTATGAAAAGCGGACGTGGGTTATTATGGCGCTAGGTCATTTTACTTATGGTTAGTTGATCTAAACGATCGAGTTTATTAATTAAATAATAATAATAAATAATTCACTTCTGCTGCGTCTTCTATTTAAGACTTTACACCATATTTGTCTGTTAGTTCTTATCATAAACGTCCGTCCAGTGCTAATGTTTTAGGACGAAATCAATAATAGCAATGACCAGTGGCTGTAAATCATCCCATAGATTATCAAAGGGCACGGTAGTGCCCAGCCAAATTCTGGCACTACACCCTTTTTACAGGAACAAACTCAGGCGATTTTTGACCCCTCCCTATCTTCAGTACCAATGAAGTCAAAAACTTGAAATTCCGGATAATTTGCAGGCACAGGCGCCTCACCAAATTTCAATTTTCTAGCATAAGCGGTTCCTGAGATATAAGGCCTCAAAAATCACAAAAACCGTAACTGACTGACTGACTGACAGATCATCAAAATTATGGAGCACTTCCCGACATCGTAGAATCTTGTAATTTTGCACAACGGTAGGTCTTGTCATGCAAGCAGAGGAAAAAATTTGAAGTTTTAAATTCAGAGGGCGTGGTATCCACCCACTTTCTCCGAATTGGTGTTGGTTGAATGGAGCACTTCCGACCGATGTAAAACGATCAAATTTGGTGAACCGGTAGGGCTTATATTGCATATAAAGAACCAAAAATAAACACCAAGATTTTCCATTCAGAGGGCGTGGTATCCGCCCACTTTCTCCGAATTGGTGTTGGTTGAATGGAGCACTTCCGACTGCTGTAAAACGATAAAATTTGGTAAAGTGGTAGGGCTTAAATTGCATTCAAAGAAAAAAATATAAAATTAGCGGTTTTCCATTCAGGGACATTTATGTTTTTGGTCTGATTTATCTTAATTACATAAATACATCACTGATCATTGTCCGCATTGTTCATCATCATAACCCTATTGTATACTTGCATTTATGTGTATCCACATACTGCTTGATATGCAAATAATGGCGTAGCTTGCGGGGGGCGTAGGGGGTGTTCCGTCCAGGGCTGCAGCCAGGGACGGCAAAATGTCGCCGGTGAAGTGCGTAGAGAAGAGATCATATGTTTCATGGCAGAACGTTTGACAAGTCGACAAACAACAATGACGTAAATTTGAAATTCGCCATTCATCGTTGACGCTCTCGGCTGATTTTCGTGAATTACTAAACGGTGAGTAAGGCCTAAGGCCGTAAGGGTGCATTCCGTTATTGTAGCGCGACTCGTGAAACTAAAACAAAACGTTCAAAAACTCTCGCGAAACTGAAAGGGAGCGTTCCGAAACATATGAGTGCGAGAACGCTTGCGGTGGTGCTGCACATGGCCAAACTTTTGACCACGTTTCGCGAGAGTTTCGGAAAGTTCCGTTTTAGTTTCGCGAGTCGAGTTACAATAACGGAATGCACCCTAAGATTCGACGGAAACGTTATTCTAGGCTTAGCCACCTCAATATTTTTGCTCCCTCCCGCATCACAGAAAGTTATTTCGATTGTGTCGTTATTTATATCATCGTTTAAATACTGTTGAATCTTCTAAGACTAGATGTTTAGTACTTCACTCCACCTTTGAACTAGTTTTTGAAAATGAAGAGTCAGAGAAAACCGTGCGGAATACCGCCAGAAAAAGACAAAGAAAGAAACAGATGCGAAGAAGTCTCAAAGTGCATTACTGAAATATTTCAGTTCTAGTTCTGGTTCGAAAGCTACGTTAACGTCTTCGGCGGCATCCAGCAGCAGCGGAAGTGATTTCAATGTAAGTATATGATTCATCCATCTAGAATCGTGCGTTGCCTATAATTGTCCTCCAGCCAATATTCATGGGAGTGCTTAACTTATTTTACAGGCAGAAGAAGAAGACGTTCCTGCCGCCGAAGTTGGAAGTCATCCTAGTCCCACCACAGAACAGGTTTAAGACGAAATCGACTCAAGCGTCTAGTCAAAAGCCTGCAGAAGAATTGAACCTCCATGTTCCTAAAGAAGACATAATTGGAATCGGGCCTTCTGCTCCTACCGAAGCCAAAGATGTTAATCTCGACGATGTAGGTTGCTGGCCTTCTACTATGACCGACGAAGTCAGAACGCTTCCAGTACGTCGCGGATCTGACTCAGTACAGCATATCGATTTCAAATTTGTCGATGTTGCTCGTTCAGGGGTTTCAACGAAAAGCGGTACCCAAAAACTAACCAGAAAGTGGTTCCACAAACCATTGTGTATCGGTAAAAAGGTTCACCGAACATGGATGGTGTACTTGCCTTTGACGCAATCCCTGTATTGTTTCTGTTGCAAGCTGTTTGGCAATTCTTATCTGAAGAAGGATTCAACAAATGGTGGGAGCTAAATCCAAGAACCGGAGACCATGAGAACAGCCTGAGACATGAGCAGAGCTTCTTGAAATGGAAGGAGTTCGGAAGTTCGCCTGATCCGTAAAGCAACGATCGATCCGAAACAACAAGAAGTTTTCGCGCGAACTTTCTGGAGTTAGTGCACCTCCTAGCCAAATATGACCCTCTTCTAATGGAACATCTGACAAAGATAAAGCTGGGAGCAAGAGTCCCAGTTTTGTATCTATCTCTACGATACGTACATATTGAAAAGGTCACCGTGGTAGAATCTTTCATCGACTTCTTCGAACCAAAAGGAAAAAATGCAGAAGATCTCAGCAACGATATAATCGCGAAGATAACATCAGATGCACTGGAAATACAGAACTTGAGAGGACAAGCTTATGACAACGCTGCCACAATGTCAGGGATCCACAATGGAGTTCAAGCCCGAATTAAAGCACTGAATCCGAAAGCTACATTCGTTGCATGCACAAAAAACCCACTCAATATGGCTGAGGTACACGCTGCTTCTGAATCAGTGAATTCCGTGACGTTTTTTGGAACTCTGGAGTAGGTATTTGCCTTCTTTTCTGCATCAACTGCTTGGTGAAACGCTTTGGTTACCGTCATAGGTCAAACAGTGAAACGAGTAACTGAATTGGGCTAGAGCGCTAGACATGAAGCTGTCAAGACGCTTATAAATAAGTTTGAGCAAATTCTTGAGGTACTGGAAGAATTGACGAATTCATCTCGAACTTCCGAAACAATATCAGAAGCCAGTCTTCTTCTGACAGCCATGCAGTCATTCAACTTCCTCACTTTTCTTGGCTGCAGTGATACCTGAAGTAGATGACGCACAGATTTACCTGCAGCAATGAGTACTGAATGTGGATAAGAGTGCTCAGAAACTCTGCGCTTTAAAAGCTCTCCTAGTGGAGAGCAGAGACCGTTTCGTCCAAGCCGCATTCGTCTTTGCTAAAACTCTCTGCGAAAAACTCGGAATCGAATTCAAAACGAGAAGAATTCGCAGGAAAAAACGCATGCATGGCGATGAATCCGCAAATGCAGCTTTTTCTCACGAGCACGAACTCCGTCGAGAGGTGTTCGCATTATTTGACAAGATCATTTAAAAAATGACGACTCGATTCCAGCAAGTTCAAGAAATAGCGGACAAGTTCGGATTTTTGACGCTAGCGAAACTTTTGGACAGTAAGTATGAGTGTGATCTTTCCCATGTATTAGAAGACATCGACATGGACGAGTTTCAGATGGAGCGGAAGCCTCTCCAGCATTTTGTCGCCAGTTCTGAATCAGAGGAACATATAAGGGCAAAGGACACTGGAGCTCCTCCAGTTCATTTAAAAACTGAATCTGGGAATTTCGGTTCCAAATATAGTCATCTTGATTGGTATATACTTGACATTGGCAATTAGTGTCGCTAGTTTTGAGAGAAGTTTTTCGAAGTTGAATCTAATCAAAAATTATCTCAGATCCACTATGAACTTCACTAGACTATCAAACTTGGCTATATTGTCGATTGAACCAGAATTGGCCGCAAATATTGATTTTGACCAAGTAATTTCTAACTTCGCTGCTCGTAAGGCCTGTAGAATCCGTTTGTGAAACCGCTGTTCCTAACGTCCATCGACAGTCGGCATGTTCGTGTGTTGTTGTTTTATTACTATCGTGTATATATGGGTCATTTTTTAAAAATTGACATTTTTTTTTGATCGTTTGAAAAAATTTTTTTTTTCAGTTTTTCTTGGGTTTTAGTTTCTAAATCTATAGTAAACAAGTAGAAAAGGAGTTCTCCGAGTTGCGCAAAAATAATTTCAAATATTTTCCATTTTACGAGTATTTTTTGATAAAAATTTAAATTTTAAATTTCGAATGTACTAAAAATGTTCTTTTCTTGCATAAAATAACAATAATCCACAAAATAAATAATAACAATAAATAGTTGAAATTTTGTGGAAAGCAAATAAATTTAATAGGATAATTAATAAAAAAGTTGTTTGTTTACGAAATGATTTTGTTTAAAAGCATGAAAGAGTCAAAAAAATATTTTTAAATATCGACACATAACTTTCTTGGAACTTTTACGGTACCAATACTGTAAGGAATGATGAAATTCAGTTTATTTATCTAGAATATAAAAAATTAATAATAATATGAGCCATTATAAACTAAAAGAACATTTATTAAAAAAACAAATACGAAAATGGCCACGGAGATTACAAAATCGACTATTTCTTAATTTTAATATAGTCAATGTAAATGTAATTCAATGTCATCCAAATTATATTAGGTTCAAGTATGATTAAATACCTTTCTTTTGGCGGTGGTTAGACTAAAAAATATTAATATGGAACAAAGATAACAAGGCCACGGAGATTACACTGAATTTTTACTCGGATCAAAAAATTATTTTGTAAGCAAATTTTAAAGAAATTAACTGCAATAATTAAATTATAATAAAACATGAAATTAAAGTTTTTCTGACGTACTATAAGATAATGCATCGTAAAAAATTATTAAAAATTGTTTAGTTGTGTGAAAAAGCGAAAATGTTTAATTAGGTTTTTTTTCCAAATCTTGTCACACTCGTTCAACTAAATATTCGGACAACAAAACAATTTTTTTTTTGGCATATCATAAAATTGAAGTTTGAGAGAAGGCCTTTCAAACGACAAGGCCCAAAATTAAACAAAAAATCATTTTCATCATTAAAAATATTAATAAAACTGATTAAGCATGAAAATCACATCCCAAAAAGGCCACGGAGATTACACATTATTAATTACCATGGCTATTCGTTACCATCAATCGATCTGCAAATTTTTTGTTATAATGCTGACATATAAACACAGTTCCATGCCAAAAAATTTCAAGTCTCTAAGTTGAAATTTAAACAAAATAGAAGCCATAACGCTAAAAATGTAAATTTTTTAAAACGACCCATATGTGTGTCTATATAGTTGAAGGCATCGGTCTGGCAGATTGTGCGACGTTCCACGAGCGTCCACCTGAAGGTAGACTCGACAGCCGGATACCTATGATTATATATATACACACACATAATATAGTTTTTTTTATAAATGTAATCTATAGTTGCCAACTACCGCTAAATAAAAAGCCATTGCTACCTTCCGTGGAAAATAATTAATTTTGATAAATACATAGATATATATATATAAATGTTTTATGGTTGCCAAATAGGCTTATAATATATAGTCACCACCTTCTGTGGATAACATGTTTTCCTTTAGATTTAAGAGTGTTTCAATAAACTTTGTTTAATAATTATCAATTTAAACTATCATCTTTTCTTTCAAGAAGTTGGAAATAAACTTTTGCTAGGCTGCCAATTCAACGTGTACTGCGGTTATCGGACAGCATACGCGTGGTGGAGAGTTTAGCAAAGCAGCATTTTTTAATCTAATCAAATTCTATTATAGTGAATATCCACCCTGAAAACCACCAAACCGCTACAAATTAATCTCACGCTACAAATTGGCGCCCAACGTGGGGCCACTAATAAAATTTGAAGAAAATGCCCGAATTAACTGACGCTCAGTTTAAAAAACAATGAATGAGCAAAAAGCAGGCAGTTTCAGCAACTGCACTGCCCGATTCAAAGGCGAACGTAATCCCCAAGCTGTAGACACATTCATCACTACAATAAATGTATATAAAGATGTAGAAAGAATTAACGACGCCGACGCCATTAAAGGATTTCCACTTTTAGTCAAAGAAAACGCTGTGACTTGGTGGCAAGGAGTAAAATCCGAAGCTGAAACATGGGAAAACATTATTTCACTTCTACGCAATGCATTTGCACCAGCTAAGCCAGCCTATCGCCTTCACATGGAGATCTTTGACGAAAAACAGAAGTCAAATGAGCCAATTGATGATGTCATCACAAAGAAACGCGCTCTTCTCTCAATGATTCCTGCACCATCTCCAAAAGAACCAATGATGTTGGACATGGTCTACGGATTGCTTAACATCCGCATACGCGATGGAGTTCGTAGGGACAGTTTCAAAACATTTCAGGAGTTTCTCATCAAAGCCAGAGCTGTGGAAATCTTCCTGCACGAGAAGCAACAGCAGACAAATTCATCGGAGGAGAAGAAGCGATGCAACTTTTGTAAACACACGGGGCACGTAGTTGCAGACAGTCGCAAAAAACAAAAAGTTGAAGGCAAGAAAAGCCCCACCGTAACAAATGAACCGACCATTCACTGCTATAAATGCAAAGCACCAGGATATGTTAGATCAAATTGTGCCAACTGCACAGAATTACCAAAAGGCCCATCAACGGTATCATTCAACTGCATAAAGACCACCTTGGGAAACGATTTGCCTACAATCACTATCCAATCTCATGGCGAAGCAGGCATAGCGTATATAGATACTGCTGCCAGAACAAGTGTAGCTGGAAGACAATTGTTCATTCATCTTCTTAAAAATGGAACAAAATTCCAGAAGATAGATTTGAACGTTACGCTTGCTGATGGTCAGACCCGTCCACAAGAGGTTTGTATGGCAAAGACCAACATTATATTCGGCAACCGGCTGCGGCCGATTACTTTTATCGCCCTTCCAACTGCTACTGACAACCGAACACTGATAGGAATAGACTTCCTTGAGGAAAACGACGTTGTCCTGGACCACGGTCAAAGATTATGGTATTTCGCCAATCAAATCCACAAAAAAATCGATTTTTACGACACTAAACATACCAGAGTTGTTAAGCCACAACTCGTTACGGATGTACAAATCCTGTGCTCTGCACAAAATTTAAAAGCTGGACCTCAGTTGCAAGCCAACGCGGCGAAATGCATGTCACTTGTAACTGAGTGCTCCCCAATCCATAATGTCAATGCGTTCCTCGCCTGGTATGACGAGCGAAAACCAATTTCACCACTCGCCGCAACGCCGGTAGTAAACAGAAAATCTGGTAGCCCATTGAAAACGCCATTGAAGAGGAAGAACACCACTGCTACCACTAGCAAAAATAACAAATACTCACCAGGCTTTATACTGCTCATCTTTGATAATTTGTTACGAAGTACAGATGTGACTCCAGAGCGAACAGCAAACCAAGAGAACTTGTTTTCACCAATGATACAAACTAACGAAAAAGAAGTAAACCTGGAATCGTGGTTCACCGAAATCAATTCAATTGACATCAAACTCCGTGACCATGAAGCAAAAGAACTCTCATCTGCAGAAAAACATCAGCTCAACGACTTACTTCTAGAAAATAAAGATCTATTTGGTGAAATAAACGAGCCAACCCCATACACAACTCATAAAATTGATACTGCCAATCATGAACCCATAGCGGTTCCTCCCTATCGACTAACACCAACTCGAAAAGAGCAATTAAAGGTTGAATTAACTAAAATGTTAAAAAACCACATCATTGAATAATGCGAGTCACCATGGGCAGCACCAGCCGTGTTAATTCCTAAAAAAGATGGTTCAATCCGAGTATGTATTGATTATCGGAAGCTCAACAGCATCACTACGCCAGATAGATATCCATTAACACGTATCTATAGATGACTTGTTGCACTCCACTAAGAAGACACTCTTCAAAAGTACTCTCGATCTTCAAACAGGATACTATCAAATCAAGATAGATGATGATGACGTTGAGAAGACAGCATTCATCACTCCTTTTGGCATGTTCCAATTCAAACGAATGCCATTTGGCTTGCGAAACGCACCAGCCACTTTTCAAAGGTTAATGGATAGATTCCGCAACGGACTTCCAGATATACTGCTTTTAGTGTACCTTGATGATGTGATCGTTTGTTCAAAAAGTTTTGAGGAGCACTGTCAAGATATGAGACGAATCTTCAAAAGATTGACGAATTTCAACCTAAAAGTAAATAGAAACAAGTCAAATTTCTGCTGCTCAGTTGTCAAATATTTGGGCCATCTAATAACCAACGAAGGTATCCAAGTCGATCCTGACAAGGTTTTAGCAATAAGTAACCGTCCAGAACCAACTAACCCTAAACAAGTTATATCATTCCTTCAAACTTGTTCATGGTATCGTCGGTTCATCGCAAATTTTTCCGACATTGCCAAGCCACTAAGCAATCTCACTAAGAAGACAGCTGTATGGAAATGGGGTATAGATGAAAGAGACTCCTTTAAAACTCTGAAATCTCTCCTCACCACAGCACCAATCTTGCAACAAGCTGCTGAAGGTGTACCATTCCGTTTAAAAGCAGATGCTAGCAACTATGCTATCGGAGCAGTTCTGGTCCAGGGGGAGAAATCAGACGAGCACCCAATCGAGTATGCTTCACGTCTTCTTTCCAATGCTGAACGCAACTATTCAACTACTGAGCGAGAAGCATTAGCCATAGTATGGGCAGTAAACAAATTTCGTGGTTACATCGAAGGAGGAGAAGTTATCCTTATAACTGATCATCAACCCTTAAAATGGCTTCTAAACCTAAAGTCACCAACAGGCAGATTTTCCAGATGGGCATTACAGCTCCAACCGTATGACTTCAAGATTGAATATGCACCAGGAAAAACAAATATTATAGCTGATATGCTATCCAGACCACCCTGTGCCAATCATACTGAATCTGGATGTAAGATTTGTAGTTTCAAAATCGACATGCCTGAAATTCGTGAAGCTCAATTACAAGACAAAGAGTTGCGAACCATAATTGAGTCCTTTGAAAACAACAATTTTTTTTTAAGTTAAACAAAATATCAAGAAAATTGCACCACCCCCCCTGGACGAAATCCTGGATCCCCGTTTTTTTTTTAACTTTTGTTAAAAAATTATGCTCTATACGCATCTAAAAAACACAATCTTGTTCCATATTTAAATGCCTTATAATGTGTTCAAAAAGTGGCTCATACCATACAAATTAACATTATTTGAGAAATAAAGTTATGACACATATGCAGTTTTTTTTTTCAATTTGTGATTTAAAAAAAAACAATGAATCGATCGAAACAAAAATTAAAGTGTAAGTAGAATTCAATAGCTACTATTTTATAAAATTTGATTAATGGCTTATTTATCTATTGAAGGTTTTTCTGGTATTCGAATTCAAACTTCAAACGTCATTTTTTCGAAACTAGGTTTTTGTCGTTTAAAGCACTCCAATACCGGGGTGATGATTTGTTGTTTTCATTTTATGTGTTTACAGAATTACGTACGTATGTATATCTAAAAAAGTAATTTTTGTGTTGAAAGGGAATCGATTTAACATTATTTTTGTCTGTTGTTGTATTGGTAAAATTGTGTGTATCCAAGTGTATTTATTTTGAAAACAAAAACAAAAATAACATTTGAACCACATTCAGTAGAGTTAGATGAGCTTGAAAAACTTATCTTACAAATTAATAGCGGGATGATCTTTCTTGAGTACAAAAAAAAAACATAGAAATACAGAAATATAGCATTTTGTTAAAGCTCAGAATTTTGTTTTTACCTTCCAGTTAACAGTTTTTTATATTATATTATTTTTTTTTATAATAATATTGTTATTATTATTAGTATATTATTATTACTTATATATATAAATGTTATCTGTTAAGCTTCTTTTTAGCTCGTAGATGAAATAAATAAATAAATAAATAACTAATAGTCAACATTAACGTTTGATTATTAGTAAGCCCCAATGAATTTATCGAATCATTTTAAACTGCTACTCTTTTTTGGATGTAATTTCAAAGCACAATCTTAAGTTGTGGTTAACTTTAATCACAAAGCGATTTGAAATGAGGGGACATGGTATTTTAGATTTAAAAACTTGATTTTTAATCGAAAATTTAATCAATTTTTGGAAAACCCCACAAGTTAGCTAATACATTTTTTCCTACAGCGACTCGAAATGAAAACAGTGTTGCTAATTCAAAGTTCTGCGCATCTAAAAAACACCCTTTACATAAAAGTACCCTTCCAACGACACATGTCTTGGCATTACTGGTTCCTAGGTCAGCTTTCATACATTTTTGTCTATCGTCCTTTATAACACCGAGCCTCCACTTGAAATAAATGATTGCAAGAAATGTGTCATGTAGCCAATATTTCTTGTGGAGCCCCCTTATGTCTTGATTTTTGTTGTTTTTAGACATAATTTTTTCTATTTATTTCTTGTCCTCGTAGAATAAATAAATGCAGATATAAATTTTGACGTTTCGTGACTTGTGACTTCACTAGACACAAATTTCTGACAAGACGTCGAGTCTTGACACCAATTCCCCCATTTTCATGTAACATTCCTTCATTTCATTGACAAACTCATGTTATATTTTCACTTCGTATAGAAATTATGTCCCGTGAAGCCAAGATGTAATTTTTCTACCATTTACTGTCTGTTGAAGTACATACATAATGTTCTTTGGTTGTTTGCAGGGCAAAATTAACATTAAAGGAATAAAACATTGAAGATAGTAAGTATTTTGATTATTTTTTTTTTTAATTATTTAGAGCATGCTTGTGAGACTACTCAATTATGTCTTGGAGCAAATGATCTTCAAGGTCGTGCAAATCTCTTTTGCTCAAAAATAGATTGACCCAAAACCTGTGCTTCCTTTTGTATTCTTCCCGTTTTGCCTCTTCCAGTTTATCCACTGCGTTTATCGCTAAAATCAAACGACGTGACTTACCTGGTGAGATTATGGCGAGGAATGAATAATCACGACATAATTTGCCCACACAATTAAAGAAATATAAACTTCAGATATAGTGTCTGATATAATGTCAGAAATAAATATTGCTAATGGAGGTGCGGCGTAATATTAAATACTTCACATTTTGTTTACATAAATTCATATTGTTCCAGAAATCATGTGCGATTTTTTTTTTTTGAGCTCAAATTATTTAAGGAGTTGTTTTCGCAATTAAAAAATGAATTTAATACACTAATTTAATAAAGATTTTTAAATTCAATGAGATGACAATTAGATTTGAGTTAATCGGTGTTAAATTTAAACATTACTTGGTGAAATAAAAATTCCTAAAGGTTCCTTTAAGGTTTATTGATTATTTACTTTCGATCTATGAACTATAGGCTAAGGTTTTTATTTGAAAAAAAAAAATCCAAATTGAGATTTTGATCAAACTTGACATTACGGTGCCTATAATCGATGATAGAAAATAAGAAAAAAGTGGGTCCCGGTTATTTTCTTCAAACTTAGTACTTAAGGGTCGGTGATTTCCTGGAAGAGAAATTGAAATTTTTCCCCTCTACCCACGCACGTGGCCTTAAAAAACATCTGGCTATTTTATTGTCCGTAGGTTTCGTTCATATACCTGTTTCTTTAAGTGCTAAAGGTTCAGTTCAAGTGAATATACGTATTTATTACAAGCTTCTATCATTTAGGTTATTTTATAGCTGGAAAAAATGTCTCAGTTTTGCTTTTTTTGCAATAAACAAGATAAAACAGTTGTGGTTGATCGTCGAATGCCAAATTTATTCGAGGCTATTGTCGCGAGAGGTGATGAGTTTACTGAGTATTTAAGAACTCAAAAATCCGTTACAATACACGTGGGTGGCAGAAAATCATACACCCGGAAAACTTCAATCGCTGCAGTAAAAAGACAACGTGAAGACGAACAGGCTAGTACTTCAAAAATAAGTACATCTCTTACTAGAACGCGAGTAAGTGAATCAACAAACGCAACTATTGTAGTTGGTGAAGATGTTGATTTGTTGGTTCTACTTACTGCAAGGACTCCAATGGATAAAATTATTTATTTTCTGAAACCTGGAAGGGCTGTAAATACTTTACAGTGAACAGTGAACAGAAATATATTCGTATGTTGTGTAGACAATCGGTCTTAATGATCTATTTGGAATAATGCAATTAATTTAAAAAACTAATTCATTCTTATGTCAATTAATTGTTTCATATATGAATATTTTATTTAAAATTTTTAACATCATAAAATGTAAACAAAAAGAAAAACTTAAAATTAAATAAATATAAACCCCTGATGAAGCCGGAAAGAAACCGGTGAAACGTTGGGACAAGAATGAATTAGTTTTTTAAATTAATTGCATTATTCCAAATAGATCATTAAGCCCGATTGTCTACACAACATACGTCACATTAAATGATCAAATACCATTACAAATAGAAATATATTCTTCAAAAAGTTTATCTGCTTATCCCAAAAGCCAAAATTATATTTTATTTTTACATGCGATAACCGGCTGCGACACTTCGTCAGCAATGTACAGAAGGGGCAAAACGTCAGTATTAAAATTATTCGAAAAAAAAAGATTTGACTGCCTGCGCTAAAGTATTTACAGAAATTGTTTCCAGACCTCAAACAATAATTATACGGAAGGAATTCGCTTTCTTCTTGCGGTTTATGGAGCTCAAAAAAAAAATTACTTGCATTGATAAATACCGATACTTAACTTTTGTAAAAAATACGCGAAACAAGAAACAAGTAGATACAACTATCATGTCTTCCTCCAACATCGGCATCTGCTATTCAACACTTGTATGGAGAATACTATCAAGTTCCAACATGGCTAGGCAATCAACTGAACCCAGAAACCTGTGGTTGGAAATTGATAGATAATACTCTGGAACGGATTAATAGCCAAATCACAATCTCGCGTTCGTCGGTCCCGCGTTAAATGGGCGTTTGATCGTATATACGATTTTGTGTGTCAAAAAGCGCGACCGTAGCATTTGTAAAACGAAATTTAGCTTCAAACCTCGAGCGTTGACTGACATTTCCATGACATCTTTGATAAATACCTACTTAATTGTTATATTCCAATGAATTTTGTTACTGTTTATTAATTTACAAGGTATATAATATTGCGTATTTTAGATTTTGGGCATTTAAAATAGTTAATTTGTGAAGCTATTTTCTTAAACAAGAGATGGATATGGCCGATATGGATGATCTTGATGACCTCCTTGACTTTTCCTTATTCGGTGTTGTGAGCTATGCTGGGTATGAGGCATTTAAAAACGACGAAAAAAGAGTAGAAAGGCAGCGATAGGTTCGGGAGCTCAATTTAAGCAGAGACACTGATGGATTCTTTGCTCTTAATTATGATGCAATGCAAAAGCATGATCCAGAACATTTTTTTAAAATAACCCGAATGAAACCAGCGACATTCGATTTAATTATTTATAAAAAAAGAACTTCTATTACTTACTTCTTATTTCACTTCAATTTTCAACTTTCAAAACAAATACAAAATACGGCCGACAATGAACTGTCAAACGGCCGACCGAATAGAAAATAGATCTACTTTTGCTTTGGCCTGGCGTTGGTCTGACGTTTACGATATTACGATATAAAGCGGTCGCAACGCCGGAGGTAACATTTCAGATTGCCTCATAAGAGTCTATTGTTTTTATTCAAAATGTCAAAGCCCGACCGACCAAACGCGAGATTGTGGTTTGGCTATAAAACTTTACTCCCGCCTGCTTCAGAAAAACTCCTCAACACTATTTTTTGCAATTGCAAAAAAGGTTGTGGTGCTAAATGTGGCTGTAAGAAAGTCGGGTTGCTGTGTTCTCCAGTGTGTACCAATTGCCAAGGTCAGTCTTGCTCAAATCTCCAGTTGAGTACAATAGAGGAAGATTTCTGTGATTTTAATGAAGAGACCAATGACTCAGCCACATTTGAACAATTTATAAACATCCAGCAAGAGGAAGAAGAAGAAATCGAAGAAGACATGACTGTTGAAGTAGACTTTCAAGAGTATGAATCTGATTAAAATACCTAAAAAAAAATCAAAACAATAGTTAACCCAATCAATAGCAATATCAATAATCAATATCAATAATAAGGTAATATCTAGAACTTGACGGGTATTGTTCCCTTAAATTATCCTAAAATGTTCATGACAGTTAGTGGAGTAGGCCTACAGGGGAAATCACGGTAAAAAAAAACGCGCCGACTACCTCACAGGTGGCGTGGAAATGTGTGCATATCATGTATAATGTGACTCTTAGAATCGCGATATCTCACGAATGGTAACTCTTAGGAAAAAAATCATAAGGACCATTGAGAAAACTTACCGTTTTCGAGAAAAATCCAAAAAATTTCAAATTTTGACCTTTGACCCCGAATAAAGCTTTTATTTTATTTATTTTATTTATTTAATCCGTTAAAGTGCTAACGTTACAAAACTTAAAACTAGATAACATTACAAATATGAATTTACTTACAATTATGTATTAAAAAAGTTTTCTTTAAATTTACTACATTTTAAATTGTCATTAACTGAAGAAATTAAAAAATTATACTTATTGAAAACTGAAATCAATTGATTTAAGGGACTGTTCATACCATAGTTTGTTCTGCTAAAGTTAGGATATAGAGACCGATGATTTCTCAAGCAAGCTTGACTAAAACTAAAATTCAAGCGGCACAGAGCAGATGGAGATATTATTGATCCGTTGACTAATTTTATAATATAACATAGTTGTAGATATTGTCTATGCTTTGAGAGTAAAGGGAGATTTCTTAAGATGAGTCTATTGTTATAGGGGGGCAGTGTCGATCTTTGTGACCAAGGAAGAAAACGAAGACAGAATCGTAAGAATCTCCTTTGGATTCCCTCAAGTCTGTTAATATGAACTGAATAGTATGGCGCCCAGACTACACAGCCATATTCGAGTACTGGTCTGACAAAAGATATGTAGAGAAGCTTAAGAACGTAAGGATCCACGAAGTCACGGGAGAATCTTTTTATAAATCCCAAAGTTTTATTAGCTTTTTTAATAATAAAGTTAATGTGATCAATAAATGTTAAATTAGAATCTAGAATAATCCCTAGATCGGAAAAAACGGACACTCTAAATAATGTAAAAGAATCTAACATATAGTTGTAAGTTAACACATTTTTTTACGCGTAAAACACATTGTTTTACACTTGTCAATATTTAACAAAAGACGGTTAGTATTGCACCATTCCCTGAACCTATAAATGTCTTCTTGAAGTTGTTCACAGTCGCTGATGGAGGCTATTCTTTTAAAAATTTTGATATCATCGGCATAGGTAAGCACAGATGATTTTTTATAATTGATGACAAGTCATTGATATATAGAACAAATAGTAATGGGCCTAGATGACTCCCTTGTGGAACACCTGAGTTGACCAAAAATTGATCAGAACGCTCATTACGAAAAGTAACACTATACCTCCTGTTTTCTAAATAAGATGATATCCAGACTAGAAAGTTTTCATTGAACCCTAAGCCAATTAGTTTATTAATTAGAGTTTTGTGACAAAGCTTATCAAAGGCTTTGCTAAAATCAGTAAATACACAATCCACCTGTTTTCGATCTTCAAAGGAATCGATACAAAAAGAGGTAAAGTCAAACAGATTTGTGACAGTCGACTTCTTTTGGACAAAACCATGTTGGCTATCACAAATAATAGATTTACAATTAAAAGATAAGACGTTACAGATAATGGATTCAAATAATTTGGGAATTACAGACAATTTAGCAATAGGGCGATAGTTAGTTATATCGTTTTTTGACCCTTTTTTATGGATGGGTATAATGAAAGTACTTTTCCACATAGAAGGAAATATTGAAGAATTTAAAGATTCATTAAATAGAACATATAGGGGATATGATAAATAAGATACACATTTCTTTAATACACTAGATGGTACGCCATCAGGACCAGGGCTAAAACAATCGTCGAGTTTCAAAATATTCTGAACAATAGATTCTTCACAAATAGAGAAGTTAATTGTGTTAAGATGTGAAAAAATAGGGAGGGAAGGTGAAAAATCAGAGGGTTCGTGAGAACCAGACTCTACAAATGCATCTTTAAAAAAAATAGCAAACATATTAGATATTTCTCCAGAATCATGACTGGTTACGTTATTATAAGACATAGAGTTGGGGTAGCCGTCAATTTTTCTTTTACTACTCACGAAGTTCCAGAAATTTTTAGGATTTCGTTTTAGATCATTTTCGATTTTTAAAATGTAATCGGAATATAAAATATTAGAGTAGTCAGAAAACATAGACTTCAGATCGGAGTAAGCGATATAATCTTCATCAGCTCTGGATTTGGAATATTTCAACCATGCTTTGTTTCTTCTATTTTTTAGATTTTTAAGCTCAGTGTTAAACCATGGTGGATTTTGAGATCTACTGCAAGATTTACGTAGTGGAGTTGTTTCATAAAAACATTTAAAAAGGATATCATAAAATTTTAAACACATTTCGTTAATATTACAATTAAAAAAAACTTGATTCCAGTTAACATTACACAACAAATTAAATAATTGATCAAAATTACATTTTTTAAAGTTGAACTCAAGATTTTCATTTGATTTGTCAAAGTCATTGCACAAGCTAATGTTTAATGATATATCTAGAGCTGGGTGGTGCCGGTCTTCTTTTAATAGTATGATATCAGCAGGCGTTACAGATGTATCCGAATTTATAGTGTTCGAATAACTTTTGTAGCACACATAGAATCGATTGGGATTTTTAAAACTTTATTTCTAATGGTAAGCCCCAGCTCTCCACCAATATTTGGCTTTCCGGGAAGTTTTGTTATTTTAAATGTCTATATTGACCAGACTTGCGGATGATATTGTGCTGTTTGCTTACTCACCGGAATCCCTTCAGCTTATGATAAACAAGCTTTATGAATATTGCACTATGTGGAAATTAGTGGTTAGCTTGGACAAGTCAAAAGTTATAGTGTTTAAAAAAGAAGGAGGAAGATCAAACTCGAGGGAACAATGGACATACAATAATGAAAGGATAGAGGTCGTCCAGGAATACAAATATTTAGGAGTTTATTTAACCAAAAACTTCAGTATGGAAAGGCATCTTACCGAAAAGCTAGCGAAAGCTAAGACCACAATCAATGTTGCCTGGAACGAAATTTTTAGCAATAGTCATATAACACATAGCAGAAAATTCAAAGTGTTTGAGTCGGTGGCAGAGTCAACCTTGTTGTATGCAGCTCAAGTTTGGGGAGGTAAAAAATATGAAACCGCTAAAAAACTTCTCCGATTTTATATCAAACGGATATTTCGACTTCCTTCAAATACCCCTAATTATATGATCATGTTAGAAACAGGAATTTCCCTATTATTTATCAAAACACTTAAACTGCAAGTTGATTTCATAATTAATGCTCTGAACATGCCCGATTATCGTCTTCCAAAAAAAGCAGCTCTTCAAGCGATAAGAAGCAGATCCGGATGGTTCAAGGATTGGATGCAACTAACACAGGAAACTGGTATAGAGTTAAACCTTGATGACTACAGTATCTACTTGGAAGCCCTTATTGTATCAACTGATTTCAACCTTAGATGATCGTTTTAGATTACAATATGCTGAAGAAGCATAAGAATCCATACACAGGATGATTTACAGTAAGCTGAATCACGATCTTAATAATTACAACTATTTTCGGGGTGACTGCACGATAGAACAAATATCATATATGTTTAGACTGAGAGGAGAACTTTTGAATCTCAACTTTATATCGCACTGTGATGATCTACCCATATTTTGCGGAATGTGTAATGTGTGTTCATATTCTTGGGAGATGTCCCGTACTTAGAGAAACAAGAAGACACGTCTTTGGAAGTGATTTTTTATCTGAAGAGTTTTCTATAAAATATCTCAACGAATTAGATGAACCTTAAATGTTTAAATTTTGTAAAACTGCACTTATGTATCGAAGAAGAATCTTAAGCGAAAATTTTTGATTTTTATTTTGTATTTTTAAACGAAATTGATTTGTTGCATTAATAAATTTTTTTTTATTATGCATATAAGTTGTCAATGAGGCAGACGGCAAAGCCATGCTTTAATGATTGTAAATAATATAAAACCTACCATTTATAGAGCAATAAAATTTAATCTACTCTAATCTAAATCTATTGACCGGACTAAGAAGGAAAATGGAAGAAGGACGAATAATAAAAAAACATAAAAGATTGTTGGTTCCATCTGTTTATATAGTGGATTCCTATTTTCAGGTTTAGACCAAACAGATCTTTCAATGCAACTTTTGAGAGAAGATCGAGTAGCCATGGTTTCTGGAGTTTTCGACTCAAAACTGAAAATGTTGCTGGATTAGGTGTGTGCTCCTGGAAAATGCGAGCTTTATTTAATTTTCATGGTGCAGCAGAGAGTTAGGAAAAAACTCGAAGCGAGCGGTTGAGAGTAGTTATAGCCAGCCCGCTAAGTATCGTTTAGTGAATAAAAAAAAATAATTTCTTTTGTTAAATAAGAGAATTAAAAATAGAAAAGTCTACATACATAAAATGTTTTTAACTTTCTAAAAGTTAAATTGTGCAAGTTGTGCTAAATAAATTAGAAGGTAATTGATTAAATTAAATACTATAGACATGTAGACATTTTCCTTTAGTTTTTTTTTTGAAACTTAAATTTATCTTCCGTTGAAATTTCTTTCAACAGGATTTGAATAATTCTGCGGTGTGAGAAAAAAATTCCACCAAATAACTTTTGCTTGGAGGATTCTCCAAGGAATTCAGGAAATCCCATAAGAATTAAAAATCGCTGTTACCAGGGGACCAGGGACAAAAGCCAACGGAGTTGCGACCGTTTATAAAGGAAAATTTTAATGTGAGCAGTTCTGATTATAACAGCCGTAAGATAATCGAATTTAACATTACACAACAGGGATGGAAAATTCGGTACAATTGTACCGAATTCGATACAACTGAGTAATTAATTACAAGTACAAAAATACAATTTGCCTCAATTCAGTACAATTTCAAATTTCCAGTTTTATGTATTTCCCAAAAAATAAACAAAAGCACATAAAAGGAAATTAAAAGTTGAATACATCATCCTGGCCAGAATGTATTCATTTTTATACCAGAACAATAACTCTCAGCTGTAAGCCCTCATAAATCCTAATTACATTTTTCACTTCTTGATTGCGTCTTGCTTTTCTGTCTCTTTATCGATCAATCTTTTCCAGACATCGCATCGTTTTGTTTACTAAACACTAAACTGTAAACTTGTGAATGTGATTTGTGATTGCGGTTTTTCGTCTGTGCATTTTAAAGATATTTAATGTGTGAATTTTTTTTTTTTTTTTTCAAAAATCACGAAAAAATCCCGATCTGTTATAATCCCGCTTTTTAAAATCCATACTTATCCCGTTTAATCCCGCCAAACTCGTTTTTTATATTTGTATTTGAGTATTATAAACGCTTTAAACTAAAAGAAAATGCATCAGCTGATTTTTAACCTCGATTGTACGCATTTGTTTTTTATCTCTGAACTCTAAGATTAAATTCAAATTACTTTTTACTCATTTTAAATCACTGTACAAAAAAAAAGAGAAACAATATGAGTCAAACAGTTTTTTGCGGCACATTGCTCACAATATACAGTTGAATTAAAATGTGAATACCATCCTGTACTTATAAGTTTATGAACAAAAATATTTTGTTTACTGTTAACTATTTTCTTACAAATTAATGCTCTACTTTGTTTAATGTTTTATTTGTTAAGGTGTGTCCAGACCAAAGAAACATTTTTGAAACATTTCAGAAACATTTAAGAAACATTTCAGAAACATTTAAAAAACATTTCAGAAACAGAGAAACATTTCTAAAATGTTTCTGAAATGTTTCAAAAATGTTTCTTTGGTCTGGACGCTCGCGAAACATTTCTGAAATGTTTATGAAATGTTTTTCTGTTTCCCATTCCGAATGGGAAACTTTACTTGTTTCCCAAGCATTTACATAGGTAGAAAGTGCGTGAGTAATTATTAATATAAATATAAAAAGTCGCGAAAAGTGTGGAGCAACGAGAATGTTATCCAATTCAAAAAAATTTATGAAATAAAAAAAGATGAAATATATGAAATTTGCGAAAATATAAATTGTGATAAAGATAAAGTAGAAAAACAAATTCATCCGCTTAAAGTGCAACACAGGCGAGCAAAACAATTACAGAGAACTCAATCTGAAAACAATTATAAACAAAGAAACATTTCATAAATGTTTCTCAAAGCGTCCACGCGAAAGAAACAAATCAGAAACATTTCTGAAATGTTTCTGCAATGTTTCTCAAATGTTTTTAAAACAAATGGGAAACATTTCAGAAACGTTTTTTAAACAATATTTCTTGAAATGTTTCTTTGGTGTGGACACACCTTTATAGTAAAAGCTATTCAAAATAACTCTTTTTTTTTTCATTTCTTAAAAGTTTTTTTTACTATCCCGTTTTTGCAATCAAAGCGCGAATTTTAAAAAACGGGATAGTAAGAAACGGGTTTTATATTTAATTTTTTTTTTGTATTAGCCGGTGTCGTAAAAATCGACAAATGAAGGAGTTAGTTTCGTCATTACAATACAAACAATAGTTTTGTATTTATACTTTTAAAAAGAAGATAGTATTTTTCTCTGTGGAGCTATTTATATTTATTATAAGAAGACAAACTAATGATTTCTGCTTTGATTTTTTTAAATAAAATACTTTGGAAAACTTTTAAATAGTTGAATTATTGATTTTTTTTATACAAAATCCGTTTTCGATAATTGACATCATTTCAGTACAATTTTATTCTAGATTTCAGTACAATTGAAAAATTTCATTTTCCATCCCTGTTACACAATAGCCTAGGTGGTAAAAGCGGCAAAATTTATTTTCTTTGAATTTAATTTATTTTTTGAACGTAACTTAACCGTGTACTATTTGAATTGATGTTTTTTTTATTCAATTCATTTTCGTTTTTGTGATGAACTAAAGAATCGGTTTTTGTAGAATAAAGTGTAAGGTCATTAAATTATAATTTTATCTACATATCCACCTATATGTATAAATTGGTATAAGGTGAATAGATTAAATAAAGTGCACCAAAACGAGTTCCATCCAATAGTGGCCACAGTATCCAGGAGTAAAGAGGGTGAGTTATATTGAAAGAAATATATTTGCTTCTATATTTATATTTTTATATATTTATATTTATATATATCTTATATACGGATTGATAGGTCTAATATAACAATAATAAAAGAAAAATAACTTAATATCGCGGATTGAATTGAGTCAAATAAAAATTTTGATTGAAATATAGTTTTTGATTGAGTAATAAGAAAAGATTTAATGTAAATTATGACAAAGTTTTTGTTTTATTTAAATAAAATCCATTTGTTAACATTTAGTAAAAATGAAAAATTCGTCTTTTATTGATTTTAGAATAATGATAGAAACAATGGGTTTGGAGTAAAAGTTTTTCTTAAAGGGATGAGAGAAGGGATGATAGAAGGATGATTTAGGAGATTGAGAAGAAGTCTAGTCTAGGAGTTGCTTTGGCGAGCAGAAGGAGCAGAAGGTCCAAGAACCACTCTCATGGCTGAGCTAGGGGTTCGTGATTACCAGCGAGGACCAAAAGGCTATAAGGCTTGTTACAATTAATTTCGATCAAAATTTGTATACATTACATCCTTAAAAACATTCTAAGATTATAGTTTTTGTATTTTTGAAAAAAAAAACAACAATTTTTTGTTTTTTAAGTTCAATATTTTGAAAACGGATGAACGATTGTTTTTTGAAATAATGCCCTTAAATGTATTTCAGTAAATACCCAAAATTGGCATACCAAATTTATTTTTATAAACATTTTAAGGAAAATATATACATATTTCAGTAAAAAAATCTTATTTTTTATGTCTCTCTAACGATTTCGACAGAAACATTGATGTTTACTATTGCAGGTACATTTTAAACAAAAAAATCCAAAAACAATGATATTTGTACTTATTATACAACGATTTTTATATTCTATTTTCTCATTTACGTCTCTACCGATTTCTATCAAAATTCTTATATTGTATATTTATATTATATTAAAAAGTGATTAATAAAATAAGTATATGATAAATATATCTTACCCTTATCATATACATCGGATATCCCCATAATAGCACGGAAAACAGGAACATCAAGAGTGGGCCTTTAGTATCACCAGCTCCTCCGAATAGCATTCCCCAGATTTCAGATATTGATGGAATCCATCGAGACTTCTTTTTTACTTCGTTGTATAATACTTTAACGATCTCATGATGGCGGTGCGATTGAGCAAGCATTATTGGAGTTTTTCCATTTTTATCTCTTGGATCTAAGTCTAATCTATTTTTCTCACAAAGAAGACGAACGCAAGTGATATTACCGGACAAGCAAGCTAAATGTAAAGGGGTCGATCCAAAATTATCAGTTTTTTGCAGTTCGACACCACTGTACATTAGAAGCCTCATTAAATCAGCGTGTCCCTTATAGGAAGCCCAATGTAGTGCATTATCCCCATTTATATCAGTTAAGTGACCTAAAGCACCCATTCCTAAAAGAAATGCTGCTGTTGCTGTCCGTCCGTACATGCAAGCAGTCATTAGAGGAGTCAATCCTTTGAAATCAGCAACATTCACTCCAACTCCGGTTTGCAGAAGAACTTGTACAACATCAGCATGTCCCTTTCTGCATGCCCAGTGAATTGGACGGGGACCTTGTATCCCTAAACAGGGCAAATCGATAGGAGCATTGCATTCTATCAAGAAGCGCATGATATCAACGTTTCCATTCAAGGCGACCCAGTGCGCAGGAGTATAGCCATGGCGGTCTCTTGCAGACAAATATTCGAAACCATACTTTTCAATCAACAGCTCAACATCGCTAACTTCTCCATTTTTAAATACCTCGAATACATCATCTGCGTTTGCTGTCATTTTTCCATCATTGTTTTCTTTACGTAAAGTATTTTCACATTGTTCTTCTAGTGGCGAATCGTCTACACCCTGTCTTGTGCGCGAAGCATTGTCTTCTTCAGCTACCATATTGCAGGATGCAGTCAAGGGTAGCGCCCAAACACTACGGGCGGCCCCCGGACTTGGATGTACCTTGCTGTTCTGCGTTTTGATTCTGTTTTCTGAAGCCAGTTTATAACTTATATCCTCTGCTTTGTTAGATTTTAACATCTAATATTTTAAATTTAATTATTTTCAGTAGCACGAAAAAAACACTAAAGAATAGTCAAAGTACGTAGTACTTATCTGACATAGTCAAAGTGAATACAGAAAATCAATGAACTTGAGTTTTTCAATTATATACTATGCTTCAAACGCGCAGGACACAACAAAATGTTGCAAATAATCATCGCGGCCTAAGTATTGGATTTAAAATATTGGTCGTAGCTTTGTATATACACACTATAATATTCTCATGAAACCTCAATTTAAGAAGGCATCTATCGGGCACATGTAATACGTGTTTCAGAATGCAAAACTATTCAAAATTTTAAATAAATGGCGGTAAAAAAGAAAAAAAAGAAAAAAAGGACTTTTTCTCGTGTGGATGATTTTTGCTTACCTTTATATACCTTATGGGCCTTACCAACAAGCAAATTAAGAGACGACTTTAATATTTGAGCGAAATGAAGCATTATTTAATAGACCATATATGCTTCATTTTATTTTCTAGGTTCCGTACAATAAATGGTTCATAATTTAGAGTTCACATAAATATTAAGTTCATAACATGTATGGTTAACTTTATAGAGCTCTTTAAATAATGGTCCATTTCGCTCAAATATTAAAGTCGTCTCTTAATTTGATTGTTGGTACTTGGTACGGCCCTTTGTGTATAGATATTCAATACGTGGTGTGTGATAAGTCGTGAGACGTGAGGGATGAAAGATTGCCTTAGTTTTGTTTTTGTAAATTTGGTTATGAAGATTTTTTTTCAGTTTTGAAGAAAATCTTATTTTAGCTAGCAGCGGGGACTTATTATTATATTTTTCTTTTTTTTTTTTCTTTAAACGCGTGCGTATGTGGGTATGTAGGTCAGAAAATAATATCAAGGATTTGTCGTGTTTTTGAGAGTGCGCGTGCTTGTATAGGCTTGCAGGTACATTTTTTACTTGCGACATAAAGGTACTATGTATGTTTGTATGTTGCAAGTTATGCATTTGTAAAAAAATCGAAGTCGAGATTTTGACTTCAAACTTTTGATTCAGACTTCATTCAGACTTAACATTACGATTTATTCTTGCGACTTACAGATATACTATTAAGCAAGAACTGCATTTGTAAAATAAAACTAACTACAGATTTTGATCAAAGTTGTCATTATACGATAAAAACGAAGTCGAAAAATATTTGTCTCACAATTCTGTCTGTCTGTTCGACTACAACCTAAACGACTCGGGTGGGCGATTTTCTTTAAGCTTGGTAGGTAGATATAAATTTAAAATTTTTCCACCCACACGTTTTTTTTTTTTGGTAAAACCAAAAACAATGGTACCTACCTGTACTACGATTTTTTTTCCAAATTTTATAAAATGTTTTTCCTTTTTCTCAAAAACTGTTCCACAGATTTAAAAAAAAAAAATCTTAAAATTTTATTTAGTTAAAAAAATGTATTTAGGTAATGGTTATTAATGGTACGCCTCTAGAACGGTTTTTTTGTTTTTCATTTTCTCAACAACGGTTCAATAGATTTTCTTCATTTTTTATGCTAAAGCTCTCCAAAAGTATCTCCAAAACTATCCATTTTGTGTGTTCGAAGTTTTCAAAAAAATTTGTTTGGATTAAAAAAATCAGATTTTTTCTTTGAAAACTCGATATTTCAAAAACGCCATGCTGAATTTTTTGAAAACTTGACAGTTAAAAGTTTTATAACACAATACACAATATGTGGGAAACAAAATTGTATTTTATCCAAAAATAACGAAAATGGTTCCTAGAATTTTGATAACATTTTTTTCTTTCACTTATTTTCTATGATCTATAATTCAATGAGAAACATTTTGAACCTAATATATTACTTCATTTACCTGCCTTAGAACCATTTTTGAATTTATCACTTTCGTAGTTAATAGTATCAGACCAAAAACATAAAAATGTACAAAAAAGAGCCAAGTTCTTTTATACAAAAACCTTTGTGTAACAAGTCAGCCGTGGAAAGTACTGAGATCTAAAAGTACGCCAAGTTCTTACTTCATGAAGGTTTAATACCGAATATTTAAAGTAGAATAATATTGAAACAGCTACAATGTAATAGAGAAATTTTGTTATTTAATGATTACTGGCTAAAATTTTATGGGTTCACTGGTCAAGAATTGGGCATACAAAAAAACTTGCTAAGCCCATCAAATTTTAGTCAGTTTTTTTATGTAAGCTAATAATTTTGTTAGGTATGCAAATGTTTTCTTTTTTCATTCATGTTAAAATGACATAGAGTACCAAATCGAGCACTCTAGTTCTAATAAAAGTCATGAATTTTCAAAATGCATGTAAGTTAAGGCAAGTATTGGCCATTCAAATATAATTGAAAAACCGCTGTCAAAGCACTTGGCGATAACCACCAGCATCTTAGGAAAAAAAAGCTTACTAGGCACGTTCCAAATATTAAATCTAGAACAAGGTCAATCATGCTTGTAATTGAATACTCCAGATTCCCGAAGATGACATCACCCCGTCCAGTTATGTTATTATTATAAAGTAGCTTAAGAAAGATATTGTACTTCAGAATTTAGTCTTAAGTAGCATTTAGCCTTAACTGGTCTTGTATCAAAAATAATTCTTAAGATTCAATAAAAATAATCTTTTTTAAAACTTAAATGTTTCAATAAAATTATTAATTGGCGACCGTGACAGGACCTACCAGTATGACAAAGTTTGGAGGTCATCGCTACTTTTGAAGTTAAGTAAAATTTTAATAAGTGCGGAAAACAATAAATAAGTATCCTTCAAGAAAGGAGAACAAATTTTAAAAAGTATCCAGAAAAAGGAGAACATTGAATAAATCAAAAAAGTGAAGAAGAAGAAAAGAGTGCAAATTGAAATTTAAATATACAAATACATACATAAGTTATGTTACCTACTGAAAAAATAATTAAAAAGGAAGAAATTAGGGAACTTAAAAATAAAAATTTTATTGAGAGTGTGGAAAAAATTGAAAAGTTCTTCAAACAAGTAAAGTATTGATAAATATAACAAGAACATAATTCAAGAAAAAGTGTAGTGCAAAATTATAAAAGAACAATAACGAAGAATATACATATATTTCGACAAAAGACAATTTAAAAAATTTTATACGAAAAAACATCAGGAGATCCAGACAACAACTAGCGAACATCTTGGGAACGACCAATCATATTAGTAAGAAAATATTATTGAAATTATATTAAATTAAATCTATTTTTATTTAAGAAACATAAAAGTGTAAAATTAACGTTAAGAAAATTAAGCATTAAAAATTTCAATATTAAAGCCATTTTCGTCATTCTGGACGAACTCCTTGACAAATTCAATAAATTAAGTGTGAAATTGACAAACAACAATACAGACATGGAAAATTTGGTCGCAAGACTAATAGCAGCTAATACTGCTTCACTGCAATCAGAAATTACTTCTGTGAAAGCAGCTTTACAATCAGTTTCAAGTTCAAGTCTTGTTACAGAGTATACAGCACAGACAATTTCCGACGACATAACTTGCAATGAGACATTAGATGTCATCAAATCTTTGCCAGAATTTTTAGGAAATAATACAAACTCTTACGTAAGCTGGCGAGAGGCAGCACATAATTCAATGTCGTTATATACAAGAGGTAGTAGGAAATACTTCGCTGCCCTCACAATCTTTAGGAATAAAATCATTCAGAACGCAAATGACACATTGACGAACCATGGTACAGTCCTAAACTTTGAAGCTATTATTTCAAGGTTAGACTTTTCATACGCCGACAAACGACCATCCCAAGAGCTCAGTATTCTAAGACAAGGAAATACTTCAATTATAAATCACTATAATATTGTCAACCAAAAACTTACACTACTAATTGATAAAACTATAATGACACATGACACAGACACTGTACTAATAAGAGAATTAAACAATGCACATAGTCGTAATGCTCTAAGAATATTTATTACGGGCCTAAACGCTCTATTATCTAACATAATATTCTCACTATCTCCAGAGGATTTACCAAGTGCACTAGCTAAGTGCTCCACTTCGATTATATCCTTAAAATTATAAATATGAACGTTACACGACTACCTAGGATTGTGGCAACAATCGCTCTTGAAAAAAATGTATCATGTTTTGAACAGTGGAAGGAGCTGGCTGAAAGAACTGAATGTCCTCTACATCTAGAAGTGGGAAATTCTCTGCAGATGAAAGCTGAACTGTATAACATCCTTAATGTTCTCGACGAAAAGATACACGAATCATTAATAGAAGAAGCGCGGTCATCCATCTATAGAGATTACTACTCAAAATTGATACATGGCTCAAGCAGGATAAGCTATTTTGATATAAGCGCCGGAGTTGACCAAATATCAACACTTTTTAAAGCAAGAGGAGAGCTTTTGCCATTAAACTATATGCCACACCGACCAGATCTTCCCATTCAATGCAGTCTTTGTAATATGAATACCCGAGAAGATATAATGCACTTCACAGGTGTTTGCCCAATAATAATCGAGCTGAGAAAACTTTATCTTGGAAAAGCCATTTATACTACAAATGAAGTTCTTGAAATACTCAATGGAAGAAACTGGACGGCTTTGTATACATTTGTAAAAGCTGCGCTAAGTTATAGAAACCAAATTTTAAGAGAAGAATTTTAACTAATACAAATACTCAATATCCTATTTATTTTAATTTCTTTTTATTTTTCTTTTATTTAATACGCATTTAATGCACAATAATTAATAAAGTATGTTATCATAAAATTGTCAATCTGACAGACGGCTTTTGCCATGTCATAAAAGATTTGTAAAAACTTAAAAATGTGAACAATGTAGATGTAGAGAATACTAAATTGCAATAAAATCTTAAAAAAAATCTGTCTAATAGGATGTAATTTACTGAATAAAGCAAAAATCAAAATAGATTTTGAAAAAGCTATATTAAAATAAAATAATAAAAGTGAAAAAATGTTCATTCAAGAGGAAAAATGTAACAATATGTGTAATATTAAACTGAACCCAAATCGGGATGAATTAGAGGAAGAAATAAGGAAAAGAATTTTTGAAACACATTCAAAAATTGATATGAGGTTACCTTTTAGAACAGATATTAGAGCAGAGATTCGTACAACTGTTGAAACTCCTATATGGAGTAAACAGTATCCATATCCATTTTCTGCTAATGAATTTATTAACAAAGAAGTTAATAAAATGTTAAGAGATGGAGTAATTTCACCATCTAAGAGTCCATACAACTCACCAGTTTGGGTTGTACCAAAAAAAGGAACTAATAATGATCGGTCTGCAAAAATGAGACTTGTCATTGACTATAAAAAATTAAATGAATCAACAATCGTCGATAAATATCCCATTCCTGGTAAAAATGGTAAACCATTTGGATTAAAAATGCTCCCAGTATTTTTCAAAGAGCAATGGACAATATACTATGGCACTATGTAGGTAAAATATGTCACGTCTATATCGATGACATGATAATTTATTCAGAAACTCTTGAAAAGCATTCAAAGGATTTAGAAACTATCGTGCAAACTCTACGTGACGCAAACATGAAAATATCATTAGAAAAATCTAAATTCTATCAAACGGAAGTAGAATTTCTTGGCTACATTGTTGGCTACAATATAATTAAAAATGACCCCAGGAAAGTTGAATCAATAAAGAAACCCTAAAACCTTAAGGCAATCTAGAAGCTATCTAGGAATGACCGGTTACTATCGGAAATTTATAAGAAAATATGCTAAAATAAGCAAAACACTAACAAAATATTTAGCCGGAACAAATGGAAAAGTATCCCAATATATATCTAAGAAGAGAGACATTTTTCTAGATGAAGAAGCAATTTTAGCTTTTGAAGATTTAAAAAATCACTTAATTAACGAAGCAGAATTAGCACAGCCTAATTTTGAAAAAAAAAAATGTATTTTAACGACTGACGCGTCTAACGATGCTATAGGTGGAGTATTATCACAGGATGATAAATCCATCACATTTAAATCCAAAACTTTAAATAAAACGGAAAGGAATTACGCTACAAACCGAAAAGAACTATAGTTTGGGCATTAAAAAACCTTCGGAACTACCTTCACGGAGTTGCGACTTAGAAATTCACACAGATCACCAACCATTAACATTTGCGGTTTCTGCACCAAACCCTAATGCAAAAATGAAGAGATGGCACTCAATAATAGAGGAGTACGCTCCTAAAATTATTTACAAACCTTGAAAAACTAATGTTGTTGCTGATGCATTATCCCGACAAAATTTGAATCACTTATGTGATGATACATCCACAGATGCTACTATACATTCAGCAGAAAGTAGTGATAATAATAACATTAAAGAAACGAATAAACCGTTAAATAATGATTTCCGACAACATTATTTACCTGAATACTCTCTGAATACATTCACTAGTACTAAATACATTGAACTGCAACTGCTGTGTAACTACATTGTATTTAAGCCTGAAGTCTTTTTATAATAAATACCATAGCTCTTCCCTTTTTATCCAAGAAGTCAAACTGATTGGTCGTTTTATTTATCAGGTTATGGGCCCAGTCCCTTAAGTATTAAATTTTTTTTTTAAATTTCGCTTATAATTTATTAACCTTTCATCTTAAAACATAAAATTAAAATTGCAGAAAATTCGTTGCTTTACGAGAAATAAAAGTAAAATTTCAGATTCGTAAAAGATAGCCGGATTGCAAAGATTAAAAGAGATCAGTTTTGACCAGTTTGTCTACTATGGAAAGTGAAACAATAAAAATAGACAAACTGCAGTGTGCAGAGCAATGGTGCACATGGAAATTCCAAGTGCGTATTCTACTGAATGCAAGTGACTTATTCGAGGTTGTGACAGGAGAAGAGACCATGCCAGTTGTTGACGAAACAAACCCGATGACCAGAATAGAGTTGAAAGCTTGGCAGCAAAAAGACAGAAAAGCTCAAAAAATAATTGCGACGTCAATTGGACAAGGTATTCTAGTTCATATTATGCATTGCTTGTCTTCAAATCAAATGTGGTCTAAGCTGTGTTCAATATATGATCATAAATCGAACACTAGTATAAGCATGCTGCAGCAACGATTTCATGGTTTTCAAAAAGACACAAATGACAGCATTGCTACTCATATAAGCAAACTGGAGAGCTTAACTCAACAACTTAGAGAAGCTGGCGAATTAGTTTCTGATTCAATGTTAATCACTAAAATTCTGATGACGTTACCCGAAAAATTTGCACATTTTTTTAGCGCATGGGAGTCGACTGACATAAAACAGCAAAACATAGATAATCTTAGATCGAGACTTATCATGGAAGAGACTCGTATGGGGACCTGTGATGTGCAAAGTTCAAGTTCGGACGCAGCTTTATATGTGAAACATGATAAAAAGTACAACCAATTTGATAACAAGAACTCTCAGAGACGCAGAGGTAAATGTTTTCTATGTAAGCAGTCTGGCCATTGGAAGAAAAACTGTCAAAGAGAAGCAACACGAAGCAGCTTAATTTTGCTCATCGTGAGAGGACCACAAATGATAAAAGTGATTGTGATGCTTTCATTTGCGAGACAATCAACATCGGAGATGCTGTGACAGTAGATGACTGGGTCTTAGATTCGGGAGCGAGTGAACACATGTCTTTTCGCAGAGAATGGTTCACTTCTTATGAGAAATTGGAGGCACCAGTGATGATAACAGTTGGTAATGGAACGCAGATACAAGCACATGGCAGAGGCGAAATTAATATTGAAGCATTTAACTATCAAAAGTGGATTAGAAAACGACTTACAAATGTATTTTTTGTCCCTGACATCAAGGTTAATTTGTTTTCATCGGGAAGTGCTCTTGATAAAAATTACTCATTAGTGTCCGATAGTCAAAAATGCGAGATTCTTAAAGATGGTCAAACAGTTGCGGTAGGGATCAGATGTCATCGCTTATATAAAATGTTATTTAGAATAAGCAATGAAAGTGCCGTGGCTAATTTTGTGTCCAAAAATGAATCCCTTGAAATGTGGCATAACAGATTAGATCATATGAGCATTGGACAAATAAAAAAGGTACTTAATCAACGCGGTATAAGTTTTGTTGACAACCCGAATTTTTTTTGTGATGCATGTGCTATGGGTAAGATGCACCGTTCTCCATTTAGTGAAAGTCAGTCGAGAGCAACAGAAAGGGGTGTTCTCGTGCACACTGATCTTTGCGGACCAATGCAAACGAAGTCATTAAGGGGTTCAAGGTATTTTTATACTATTTAAAGATGATTACTCAAGCTATAGGAACGTTTATTTTGTTAAAGAAAAAAGTGAAGTTCCGTCTTTAATCGAAAAATATCTTAATGAAATTCGTTCTCTTTTTAGTAAAGATATAAGAACTCTAAGGTCCGACAATGGGTTGGAATTCACTAATAAACATGTCCAAGATCTTTTGATGAAACGTGGGATTATTCATCAGTTGTCTGTTCCTTATAGTCCTCAACAAAATGGACGTGCTGAGAGGGACATGCGGTTTATTGTAGAAACTGCCAGAACAATGCTACATGCCAATGACTTACCTCTCAGACTATGGACCGAAGCGGTAAATACAGCTGTTTATTTGCTAAATCGGTATGGACCATGTCCTGTGAAGGACAAGAGCCCTTATGAATTGTGGTTCCAGGAAACTCCCAGTTTAAATAATTTGAGAACTTTTGGCAACGAAGTTTTTATACATATTCCAAAGGAGAAGAGGCAAAAGTGGGACAAAAAGGCTTTATCGGGTGTTTTTGTTGGGTATCCAGATAATAGTAAAGGATATCGTGTTTGGGTACCAGAATCAGACAGAATACAGCTATCTCGTGACATTGTGTTCAAAGAAAAGGTCACTTTAAAGATTGGAACTCACAATAAGGAAGCAGAGGAGGAAATAAAACCACCTGATGAGATGAAAAATGCTGCGAACAAGATGGAGACCTTGACAGGAAGTGAAGATGATCAATTTAGTTCAGCAGAAGAAGGTGAACCTGTTTCTTTTCACCCAGTGGAGATAGAAGTAAGACCTTTTGAAGAAACAGATGAGGAGCGAACTTCATCAACAGGAAATAGTGAGCAGAAAACTTTACAATCCAAAACTAAACGTCGTCAGAATGTAAAGAAATACGATGAAAAATCAGCTTGTGATTTCAAATCTAAGCTTCGTAGCAATGAAAATTGGGACGCAGGTTCATATCCAAGTTTAGTGTCTGCAATTTTAGAAGGTCATGCATTTATGGCTGGGACTATGGAGCCATTGAACTACAATGAAGCCATGAATTCACAGGACTCAAAAATGTGGAAGACAGCTATGGACGAGGAAATGAGAGCTCATCGTTTAAATAAGACATGGGATTTGGTGAAGTGTCCAAAACATAGAAAGGTTATTGCATGTAAGTGGATATATAAGGTAAAACTTTCTGCACAAAATAAGGTTGAGCGATATAAAGCAAGGTTGGTTATAAAAGGTTATAGCCAACAAGAGGGAATTGACTTTAATGAAACCTTCAGCCCCGTTGCTAAATTCAATTCTATACGAACTATTATTGCTACAGCTGCATATAAACGACTTTTGCTATACCAATTTGATGTCAAAACCGCGTTCTTTAACGGGATGTTAGAAGAAGAGATTTATATCGAGCAGCCAATCGGATATGATGACAAGTCGGGAAACGTTTGCAGGCTGAAGAAAACCTTATACGGTCTCAAGCAAGCTTCGAGAAATTGGAACCTAACAATATCCAAAATACTTACAAATTATAATTTTGTATCGTGCGCAGCTGATCCATGCCTGTTTGTGCTTCGTAAGGAGGTCAGTATTGTTATAATTGCGCTATATATAGATGACGGGCTGTTGGCAGCAACTGATATGAGGGACATTACTGACCTGGTAGCCTACTTGAAGAAACATCTTGAGCTTACGATAAACGAGGCGAACTACTACATTGGTTTGGAGTTGAAGCGAAATTCTGCAGGAGATGTCCATGTTTACCAGTCTGGATATATTGAGCGTCTTTTGAGCCGTTTTAACATGACAGATTCAAAAGGAGTGTCCACACCATGTGAAGCCGTAACAAAATCATCACTTCTCTCTGCAACTTCAGTAGATGTATCAAGTTTCCCTTTCCGAGAAGCGATTGGATGCCTGATGTATCTGGCCATAGCTACAAGGCCGGATATTTCTTATGTTGTTGGAGTTCTGAGTAGATACTTGGATACCCCAACTCCACAGCATATCAAAACAGCGAAACGAGTCTTTCGTTATTCGAAAGCTACTCAAAATATAGGTATTCTTTTCAAAAACAAATGTAATTTAAATCTTTTGTGTTACAGTGACTCTGATTACGCTGGTGATATCGACACTCGACGATCAACTAGTGGCTACATTTTTTTACTGGGAGAGTCACCAATTTCTTGGGGATCACGAAGACAACGTTGCACAGCACTTTCCTCAACCGAAGCTGAATATGTGGCAGCTTCAGAAGCCGTAAAAGAACTTATGTGGTTAAAAGTTCTACTGAATGATCTTCTACAAGAGGGCAATATGCGAGCAATGCTTCATCTAGATAACCAAGGAGCTTTGAAACTCATCAAAAATCCTGAATACCATTCGAGGACCAAGCACATTGATGTTCGTGTGCATTTTATAAGAGAAAAATATTATGAGAATTTGTTCGATATTTGCTATATTTCAACTAATAATCAGTTAGCAGTAGAGTTGCGCAAAACAGTTCCAGTACCGGAACGGACATGGAACGATTATTTTTCTCGTCGGAACCAGTTCCTGGAACCATGTCCGCGGAACTGTTAAGGTTTTTCAAATTATGTTAATGCGTATAGGTACTTATTTTGTTAATTGGTGCTTAGTTCCATGTTTCACTTGCTGGTTTGAGTTCCATATAAATTATGTAAAGTTCTTTTCATTCGTATGTATGTAGTTTAATTATAATAAGAATGATCCAAGAAATAATTGCATCACCAATTGGAAGAAGGGAATAAATCCATCTGATCTAATTGTTGGGAAAACGCAAAAAATTGAATAATTTCTTTGTGTGACTGTTCTAAGATGCTTTTTCAAAATCACCTATACCTATTTCTATTAGAAAAACGGGTTTTTGTTTCTTTCTTCGGCCTAACCAATGGGTCTAGGAATAGAGATGACATTTGCATCAAAATGTCATTTTTGGAAATTTTGGCACTTATTCCCTTCTTCCAATTGGTGATTCAATTATCAAAGCTGAAAAGGTTAATTCTAATAAAATATATACTTACTCCTACTACTTACGAGTATTAGAACAAACTGAAATCATTTCAGTGTGAAAAAAGCAATTTAAGACATGTTTATGATTTAAATTCCTTTTTTGATATTCATGCATTTTCAAGAGTTATGAAAAAAAACAGAACATTACTCTTTTCAATTTGAGTAAAATACAAATTTATTTAATTAGAAAAGCTAAAAACTATAAGCTTCAAAGTTTGTTTTAAAAATGTAGCAGGAAGCTAAGTGTTTGAACTAGATTTTTGTACATCAAAGAAAGACAAACAAAAAACATTCAAGATTTATAGACAAATTCAGTCAGTTGAATGCATGAGTAGGTTTAAGACATAACAAAAATACCTACTTTAAAATTACCAATAATCCAACGTAAACACTTTTCTTTACTTAAATTACTAGTTCCTTACTGAACTATGAACTTTATCAAATCTTAATCAAACTTTCAATAAATAATTAATAATGATTAATGATAAAACACTAACTAAACAAAACAGTAAACAGTCACCAACCAGAAGAAAGAAAATAAAACCCAACGAAACCGAAGAAAACAATTGCATTGAACAAGAAACATTCTTTTTTCATCTACCACTATCAGACAAACATGCATGATATCTCTCATTCTCTCACCATAAAAGAAATGGAACTACAAATGAAAAGAACTGGGAATGTCCGCATCCACATTAATAGTTCATTTCTTTTACGGATATGGAACTAGTTAAAAGACATGGAACTAACAAGCAATCCAACGCCAACCGCATCCACATTAATAGTTCATTTCTTTTACGGACATGGAACTGGTTAAAGGACATGGAACTAACAAGCAATCCAAGGAACTATGAGTCCGGTTTCAGTATACTTCGTTCATTTCATACACAGAATGAATGTATGATCGGACATTATTTTGTATGTATCCCACAAACCACAAACTGTTTCTCTGTACGCGCGAGTTAAAGTTTGTATGTATTGGTTTTCTTTTTTCTCCTGCTTTAAGATCTCCGTCATCGAACAAATTCGTTCTTTTACTTTTGTTTTGTATTTGTGAATTTGGAACTGATTTGTATTATTCGTTCGCACTTTGCGTCTTGAAACATGTTCGCTTTACTTGTCTCTTGAGGTTGGAACTGCGGACATGTTTGATTTTGTTGATCGGAATGAACTGAAATGTATCCGACAGAAGACATAGTTCCTGGAACTATACATGTCCGGAACTACCCAACTCTAGTTAGCAGATATATTTACAAAACCCTTATGTAAAGAAAAATTTGAATATTTTAAAGTAAAAATTAACGTTATTTAATATCCTTTTTTGAATTAAAAATTGTAAATAATGAAGGGGAGTGTTGAATATATTTACATTATTTACCTAAATACTCTCTGAATACATTCACTAGTACTAAATACATTGAACTGCAACTGCTGTGTAACTACATTGTATTTAAGCCTGAAGTCTTTTTATAATAAATACCATAGCTCTTCCCTTTTTATCCAAGAAGTCAAACTGATCGGTCGTTTTATTTATCAATTAGCTAAAGGACTTTTCACTGCACATGAAAAATTGCAGAGTTTTCCAAATAGAGTACGCCATATTATAGAATATGATACGCCAGATAATTTAATAATTATCCTGAAACAATTTTTAAAACCAGGAGTAGTCGCAATACATTGCACTCCAGAAGATCTATACGACATTAAGCCTAAAATTTTGCAAACTTTTAATAACAAGTTTTTATTTACTAAAATATTTCCAAATGACATACCAAATGAAGACGACCAAGCCGCAATTGTGCAACAAACTACACCAACTTACAAAATTGTAATTAAAAGCATTTTTTCACAAAATTTGTGAAAATTCGATAAATTTCGTTTCACCAGTTTGTTGTAGTTACAAAATTGTAGTTGTAGGTTACAATTGAAAATTTGTAAAAAAGTAAGTTTGCGTTTCACCGAGACTTGTGTTTTACAAGTAAAAAATTTGTGAGATTTCAAGTTTCTTGTGTGTTTCTGTTTCACCAAAGAAAACAAAATCACAAGTTTCCTTTTATTTGTAAAAAAATTCTACACGAGTCAAGACGTAAGTTATTTTTGTTACAAGTTTTTGAAAATATAATTTTAGGTGTTTAAAATGGCCTTACGCCGAAGGCATAGTAGTAGTGACAGCGATAATAGTGCAAGAGGTTATATTGTATTGAATCGCAGAAGAAGAATTTATCGTCCGCGGATAAACTTTAATATTTCGGAGTGTTTTTATTTTAATGAGCGTTTTCGTGTGAGTGTCTGCAAGGTGGAAGAAATAATTTTGCTCATTGGAGGTCAGATAAGTCACAGAACGGACAAAAATTGTGCACTGTCTCCAAGGCAGCAATTACTTACTGCCTTGCACTGGATTGGAAATGGTGGGCAGTATCATGGTATTTCCGATATGCATGGTATCTCAAAAGCCACAGTATGCCGATGCGTTAACCGGGTTTGCTCAGCGATTGTTGATATATTGTTTGAAGATGTTGTAAGATGGCCTAATGAGATGGATGAAATTCCTGAAAACTTTCATGATATTGCAGGTAATTTTGTTTTTAAGTTCGACATGCAGTAAATATAATATTATGTTTTTTAAAGGCATGCCTTGTGTATGTGGATGTATTGATGGAACTTTAATCAATATAGATGATTTCGAACCTGCCTATGTTGATAGACATGGAAATCATTCTATTAATTGTATGCTAGTATGTGGTCCGGACTTAACGTTTTATAATGCTTACGTTAATTGGCCTGGAAGTGTGCATGATTCAAGAGTACTAAGAAGAAGCCCACTTTACACGCTTTTTGAAAGTGGTTTCAGGCCTTTTCCTCACGCTATGCTACTTGGAGATACCGGGTACCCTTCTTTAGATTGGTTGGGTACACCGATTCTTAGAACTACCAGTGTTGCCATGGACCGCTACAGCCGAGCCCATAAATCAACTCGCAGGCTAATTGAAAATGCAATTGGCATTCTAAAAGAAAAATTTCCTTGCCTTAAACATTTGCGGCTACAATCACGTAAAGCAATAAAAATCATCAAATGCTGCATCATTTTGTATAATATTTCACGACAACCGGAAGACAATGAAATTGAAATACCTGCCAATCTGGAAGAGGAGCCAAATATTGAGTACCAACAGGATGAAGCCTTGATTGAATTTCACGGAACACCAAGTCAAGAACATATTTCGAGTAACTTTTCTTAAATCATAGTTTTATGTACAAAAGTAAAAGATAATAAGTGAATGAATTTGTGCCTTGGATTTATTTTGTACATAATAACTTGTTTTTTCTTCAAACAATTATTTTAATTCATAAATTTGGAAATCTGAGTTATCATTTTTATTTTGTATTTCTCTACATATATAAATGGATCACTTTTATAATAATGTTTCATTTGTTAATTTTTTCTTTAAAACCTTAAAAATAAAAAGCCACCTTAAAACAAAAGTTAAAAGCTGCAACCGCTTATTTGTGAACCTAATAAATCTGCCTAGCATTTCTCTATTAATGCTTAGTTAAAAAGGAAGATGTGTTTACTATGTTAAGACAAATTAACTTCGATTAGCATATTCCGTTAATTATGAGCTCTGTTGATAAATGAGGCAATCAGTGGCGCTCCAATTTTTTTGGAAACTCAATATCACAAAAAATGAATAAAATTTTATATGAAGCTTCATAAGATGTTTTGTTTTAATATAAACATTTTCCCTTCAAGAATATTTTATTAGAAAATATACTAAAAAACTCAGTCAATTTTATGTAATCTCAATTTTGTAAATTACGGCATTTAAAAAGCCTTAGTCCCCCATTCTGAACTTCAAGATCCGTCACTGGGCTCAATGTTCATAAAGAGGTTTATGATTGCATGCATAAAGCCTAACCTGTCTTGATGCTAAGTAGGTTTAAAAGAACAAGTAAACAAAGAGATGAATCAGAAACAGTGGTGTCGAGAAACAGGCTGTTTTCAATTTTGAAGACAAAACTTTAGATGATAATTCGTGGCCTTATTCATAAAAAATAATACACGACTGGATCAAATACATTGAATTACCGTCTGATTTCCGGAAAAGTATGCATTTATTCAAACAAAGTTTAAAAATTCTTTTATTATCAAAGTAAATTTGGGATGCTAATTTTAAGTATTCAGTAGTACCTATAGATTTTAGGTAATAATTTCAAAAAATAATCGTTCACACTTTTCGAAGATTGATTTAATTTAAAAAAAAAATGGATTTTTTTTTCAAATATTTTTAAATACAATATTAATTTAAACTTAAGGAAGCTCCTGCTCAAAAATTTTGGTTAAAATCGGTAGAGCCGTTGATGAGTAAGTCGAGAGTAAAAAAAAAACGATTCTATGACAGGTACCCTTAATAACATTTTGCCCCAAAATTTTTGTTTACCAAAATGTAGTCATATCACATATCACACATTTCACAGTTAAGTTATCACACATTTCACATTAAGAAGAAAACTGATCAAAAAAGAAGAAACGACAATTGCGAACCGTAGGTATACCTACTTGTGAATAAAAGACATTTTTTCCTTATTTTTATTATACATATATTTCTTTACATATTTGATATACAAAGTAATATGAAGATAATCAATAGTTATCAATAGTTAGAAAACTCAAGTTCTTCTTCTCTTTCTGATTCCTCTTCTTCTGAAGAACGGTAATATTCACCTTCATAGGGTTTGATTTTATGTTTGATTGTATGCCCAAATCTTGCTCTTTTTTTCGGGCATCTAATTGAAGATTATATATTTCAAGCTCTATTCTTTTCTTCTTTAAAATGAGCATCTCGTATTGCAAATTCTCTTGTTTGCGTTTTTTTGTTTCTTTTTGCGAAGAAGGAGCTCTGAAAAAGGATAATTCCAGAAATAATTTTCTCTAAATTTTGAGATGGTCTTACCTTGACGTGTTCCTTTCCACTTCCACATTTTGAGGTTTCGACACCGAACATACGCTGTCAGGTATTGAAATAGAACCTTCTTCAATCCCCTGCACTGTTGGTGACTCTTTACCAATAAATCAATTATAATATTATCGAGATCACTTAGGATACATTTTGATCCTCCTGAAGATCCTGTCTTTTTAGGATTGTCTAGTTTAATCTGAAAGAAAGTAATAGCGAGATATTTTCAATTTCACTAGGTTTTTTTTAAGTTTTTTCTTACCATTGTTCCTCTCTTGATATTTTGCCAGGTAATGTCGCGGAGATATTTCCAGTCCTTGTTCCCCAGAATGCCTTTGGAAGCTAATTTACTTAAATTACTTTTCCATTCGTTCATTTTATTTTGGTGGGTGACTGTTTCGCTAAATTTTCCAAATAAAATGTCCTTTTTTTCACGCACTAAAGTTGTAAAAAATAATTTAGTTTGTTTATCCATTGTGGGCATTGTATATATAAACTATAGTACTCTCATGGAACAGAAAAAAGTGTTATGGAATACACTCTACCGAGGGCGCTGTCGTAGGAAAATATTGTCGTGGAGACTTTTGATTTAGGGTGGGGTAGTAATTGAGGAAGAGCTCTGGCAATGAGAAAGACGAGAAAGAGAAAATAAAATTTGTTTTGTATCATTTTCCTTTTGAGGGATCTTCTGTGTGTTTTGTTGTTATATTTTTTTGTCAAGAATATTTGTTTTGTTTTTGCTATTTCATACGCAACAAAGCAACGTTGTTCAATTTCGGCATATCTAACCAAAATACAACGTTGCTTTTTATTTGTATGGACACACATACCTATTTGAATAGATTTAAGTAGGAATAATTTTGAAAATTGATTCTTGATAGGATTAGGCTTTTTTGAATTTTAGTATATCTTCATAGAAACTTTATCTTAATATACTCGTATTAGGTAACTTACCTATGTTGATTGCAATTATTATTATTTTTGTTATTCAAAAGTATAATAATGGGTGTAATTTTGAAGAACAAAAATAATAATTGCAATCAACTAGTTTAACTGCCTACATTAGATGCAGTGGGTGGTAAGGTAGTGGAAATTGTTTTTTTTTTGGAATTAATATAATTATGTACATATATAGGTATAAAACTATTTCTTTAAGCAAATCTAATAGGTACGTATACCTATATTTTTATTAGAGAAAATAGCTTTTACATATGTACATACCTATATAAAATATGGTATGGTAGAAAATAATTTTGATTACAAAAAAAATATTTTTATGCATTCATAGGTATTTATATAATTAAAAATAAAAAAAAGAAATTTGATATAGGTATAGACCAGTTTTTAAAATTTATTCATATAAACTTTGTTTGCAAAAAATATAGAAGATGTTTAATACTTTTTATGTTTATATAAACAATTTCAGAAATGCATAAATATTCACATAAAGCAATTGTGAAAAAAAAATCAAATAAGTTTTTCGAGAAAAAAATAATTTTAGAAAACTTAAATTAATTAAAAAAAATTAGAATAAATAGAATAAAATTATTATTATAAACGAAGAAACGAAGGTATATATATGAAATCAGAAAATAATTTCAATTTTTAAGTGGAGTGATTGAATTAAATTCAATTGAAAGTTTTAGCGACCTCAACTCCAAAGTGCGTTTCGCCCATCTAACTGATGAGCCCACTGTCGTACCTGGGCGAAACGCACTTTGGAGTTGAGGTCGCTAAAACTTTCAATTAAAATTATTATTGACATAATATTTAAAAAAAAATCAGATACCTTTCTTGGAAAAAATATGTTGTATGCATTTACATATTGCCAATGCAATAAGCAATTTTAGAAAAATTAAAGAAAAAACAAATATGGTGTCAATTTTAAAAAAATTATTGATGCACCCTACATGAAAAACTTTGAAAATAAAAATAAACGTTTTTTTATAAAAAATAGTTTTTATCCATATATTTTGTAAAAAAATAAGATATTTGCCCTGCGAATTTTGAACAAACAAATATTTCTTTTAATGTTTGTCTACGAATTTTCATCAAATTTGGAAATTATTAATTCATTAAAATAAAAATTTTGTTTTTTTTGTATTTTGTTAATATAAATATAAAAAGTACGAATTTATGCAAACGAAGTTTTAAAAACCTTTTATTATTAAACTAATTTTAAATATAAGAAATTTCTTTAAAATTGTTCTAGAAAAAAATTTGTGATATTAATTTTAAGTATTTAAAAATAAAGATTCTAGGAAATATTTTCAAAAATTAATCGCTCAAACTTTTTCAAGACATTGATTTTTCAAAAACAATTTTTTTGGATAAAAAAATATTTTTTCGTTTTCTCTATTATCGTAAAGTCAACTTTGATCAAAATCTCGAGTTAAATTTAATTAAAGATCATACAAAGAAAAAAAATGTATCAAAATTCCAGGCGCCGAAAAATACAATTTTTGAAAACCATTTTTTATTTTTTTTTTACATTTGTATGGTGGGTACATTTATTTTTAGGTAAAATACATTTTTTTTCTCACATCTTGTAGATTATATTGATAAATTTTTACTTATTAAGTTAAAAAAAAATCTAGCATCGGGTTTTCGAAATATTGAGTTTTGAAAAGTTTATTTTAAAAATCCAAAATTTTTTGTTTTGAAAATTTTAATACACAATTCTATTTAAGTTTTTGGGGAGCTTTAGCAAAAAAAAAAATGATCGAAATTGGTTGTACCGTTTTTGATACAATGAAAAACAAAAAAAATGGTTCCATGGGGGGTACAAAAAATACCCATTTTTTGAAATTTTTTTTTCAACCATTACCTTAAAATAAATAACCACTGCCAATCGCACAGACAATGATTATGAGAAAAAAACACGAAAATTTATTGGCAATTAATGTATAATGCTGCTCAAACACCTATACATATCCATTTGCCTCTAAAAAACGGCTGAAATATGAAAAAATAAGACATGGTTGCCACATTTAAAAATCGCCATGTTAATTATTTTAGCACAAATTGTTTTTTTTTTTTTGATTTAGTAGTTGAAGTTTACCTATTACAAATTAACCAAAAAAAAATACATTTAATACATACATATATTTTTCTTCCATTAGAAGTAAAAAATGTGAAAATATTTTTTTTTTCGAAAAACAAATGTTTATCTTTAAATGCGATTTGCGGCTAAACGGAGCTTCGTAGACCCCCAAAGTTGACATCTTCTAACGTGATTTCTGGCTAAACTAGGCATCTTAGCGAGTTAAAAATTGCATACTCGTGATGTAGGGAGTGATGTATCACATGATTTTTTTCTAATTGATAAAATTTTAGTCAAAATTAAAGTTTTCAAAATTCTACATTTTGAAACTCTACTTCTCCAAATTCCGCATTTCGAAATTCTACTTCTCAAAATTCTGATTTTCAAATTGTACCTATTAAGTTTTCTGCATTTCAGAATTCTACTTGTCAAAATACCTTTTTCAGAATTTTACTTTTTAAGTTTTCAGCATTTCAAAATTTTCTTTCCTAAAATTCTGCATTTCAAAATTTTGCTTTTCAAAATTTTACTTACTAAGTTTTCTGCATTTCAAAATTTTCTTTCCTAAAATTCTGCATTTCAAAATTCTGCATTCCAAAATTCTACTCTTCAAAATTTTAGCTTTCAATATAATTTTTCTGTATTTCAGAATAATACTCAAGACTCCAATTCTCAAAATTCTGCATTTGAAAAATCTGCCTACAAAAATAATTATCTATCTACACAAAATAATTGTTCTGAGTGGTAACCGTTTAAAAATTCGTCTATTTGAATATAAATCCTACATTTGCTCCAATATACATTCAAACAGCGAACGAAAAAAATCAAACCAAACAATATACCGTTTTTTCTCTATGCGTGAAGCAAAAAATGCCATCTCATACTTATTTGTATAGAAAATTGATAAAAAGAAAACAGAAAATAGCTTTATTGTCGTCGCTTTGTTCTGCACCTTCGGTTTGCTTTTACCGAAAATATTATCACCCCTTCCTGATTATCGTCTGTCCTTACTCTCCACAACTCTACGTAAAAAGTTATGGAATACGCTCGTATGGTGCCGCATCGTTCGTTCCTCTTCATGAGAGTACTATAGTTTATATATACAATGCCCAAACTAGCTTTACAAGTAAATGAGGAAAACTTGTTGTTTACAAGAAATAACAAAAATTGGTGAAACGGTATTTTCACAAACTTGTTGTTTTCCAAAGCTAGTTGTAAATTATTTAGCAATAATCACAAAATTGTAAAACAGTTATTTGTACTTTGTGAAACCGAATTCTGTTTTACAAATTTGTATTTGTGATTGGTAATTTGTAGTTGGTGAAATAGGCCACAGTGGTAAATTACAAGTGCTTTTTTAACAAATTTATAGAAAAATTGATTAATTCTGTTTCACGAGATAATTGTTTTACAAAATTGTAGTTGTAGATTACAAAGGGATATTTGTAGAAATTTCATTATTTTCGTTTCACCAAAACTATTTTTTTTGGTAATTTACAAATACAAATTTGTAAAATATATTTTTTTTTTGTAAGTTTGTGTTTCTCCAAATGAAGTAGTAACCTTACAATTTTGTTCAGTTTATGAAAATTTCTTACAATAGAAAGATGATGCATTGTATATATAAACTATAGTACTCTCATGAAGAGGAACGAACGATGCGGCACCATACGAGCGTATTCCATAACTTTTTACGTAGAGTTGTGGAGAGTAAGGACAGACGATAATCAGGAAGGGGTGATAATATTTTCGGTAAAAGCAAACCGAAGGTGCAGAACAAAGCGACGACAATAAAGCTATTTTCTGTTTTCTTTTTATCAATTTTCTATACAAATAAGTATGAGATGGCATTTTTTGCTTCACGCATAGAGAAAAAACGGTATATTGTTTGGTTTGATTTTTTTCGTTCGCTGTTTGAATGTATATTGGAGCAAATGTAGGATTTATATTCAAATAGACGAATTTTTAAACGGTTACCACTCAGAACAATTATTTTGTGTAGATAGATAATTATTTTTGTAGGCAGATTTTTCAAATGCAGAATTTTGAGAATTGGAGTCTTGAGTATTATTCTGAAATACAGAAAAATTATATTGAAAGCTAAAATTTTGAAGAGTAGAATTTTGGAATGCAGAATTTTGAAATGCAGAATTTTAGGAAAGAAAATTTTGAAATGCAGAAAACTTAGTAAGTAAAATTTTGAAAAGCAAAATTTTGAAATGCAGAATTTTAGGAAAGAAAATTTTGAAATGCTGAAAACTTAAAAAGTAAAATTCTGAAAAAGGTATTTTGACAAGTAGAATTCTGAAATGCAGAAAACTTAATAGGTACAATTTGAAAATCAGAATTTTGAGAAGTAGAATTTCGAAATGCGGAATTTGGAGAAGTAGAGTTTCAAAATGTAGAATTTTGAAAACTTTAATTTTGACTAAAATTTTATCAATTAGAAAAAAATCATGTGATACATCACTCCCTACATCACGAGTATGCAATTTTTAACTCGCTAAGATGCCTAGTTTAGCCAGAAATCACGTTAGAAGATGTCAACTTTGGGGGTCTACGAAGCTCCGTTTAGCCGCAAATCGCATTTAAAGATAAACATTTGTTTTTCGAAAAAAAAAATATTTTCACATTTTTTACTTCTAATGGAAGAAAAATATATGTATGTATTAAATGTATTTTTTTTTTGGTTAATTTGTAATAGGTAAACTTCAACTACTAAATCAAAAAAAAAAAACAATTTGTGCTAAAGTAATTAACATGGCGATTTTTAAATGTGGCAACCATGTCTTATTTTTTCATATTTCAGCCGTTTTTTAGAGGCAAATGGATATGTATAGGTGTTTGAGCAGCATTATACATTAATTGCCAATAAATTTTCGTGTTTTTTTCTCATAATCATTGTCTGTGCGATTGGCAGTGGTTATTTATTTTAAGGTAATGGTTGAAAAAAAAATTTCAAAAAATGGGTATTTTTTGTACCCCCCATGGAACCATTTTTTTTGTTTTTCATTGTATCAAAAACGGTACAACCAATTTCGATCATTTTTTTTTTTGCTAAAGCTCCCCAAAAACTTAAATAGAATTGTGTATTAAAATTTTCAAAACAAAAAATTTTGGATTTTTAAAATAAACTTTTCAAAACTCAATATTTCGAAAACCCGATGCTAGATTTTTTTTTAACTTAATAAGTAAAAATTTATCAATATAATCTACAAGATGTGAGAAAAAAAATGTATTTTACCTAAAAATAAATGTACCCACCATACAAATGTAAAAAAAAAATAAAAAATGGTTTTCAAAAATTGTATTTTTCGGCGCCTGGAATTTTGATACATTTTTTTTCTTTGTATGATCTTTAATTAAATTTAACTCGAGATTTTGATCAAAGTTGACTTTACGATAATAGAGAAAACGAAAAAATATTTTTTTATCCAAAAAAATTGTTTTTGAAAAATCAATGTCTTGAAAAAGTTTGAGCGATTAATTTTTGAAAATATTTCCTAGAATCTTTATTTTTAAATACTTAAAATTAATATCACAAATTTTTTTCTAGAACAATTTTAAAGAAATTTCTTATATTTAAAATTAGTTTAATAATAAAAGGTTTTTAAAACTTCGTTTGCATAAATTCGTACTTTTTATATTTATATTAACAAAATACAAAAAAAACAAAATTTTTATTTTAATGAATTAATAATTTCCAAATTTGATGAAAATTCGTAGACAAACATTAAAAGAAATATTTGTTTGTTCAAAATTCGCAGGGCAAATATCTTATTTTTTTACAAAATATATGGATAAAAACTATTTTTTATAAAAAAACGTTTATTTTTATTTTCAAAGTTTTTCATGTAGGGTGCATCAATAATTTTTTTAAAATTGACACCATATTTGTTTTTTCTTTAATTTTTCTAAAATTGCTTATTGCATTGGCAATATGTAAATGCATACAACATATTTTTTCCAAGAAAGGTATCTGATTTTTTTTTAAATATTATGTCAATAATAATTTTAATTGAAAGTTTTAGCGACCTCAACTCCAAAGTGCGTTTCGCCCAGGTACGACAGTGGGCTCATCAGTTAGATGGGCGAAACGCACTTTGGAGTTGAGGTCGCTAAAACTTTCAATTGAATTTAATTCAATCACTCCACTTAAAAATTGAAATTATTTTCTGATTTCATATATATACCTTCGTTTCTTCGTTTATAATAATAATTTTATTCTATTTATTCTAATTTTTTTTAATTAATTTAAGTTTTCTAAAATTATTTTTTTCTCGAAAAACTTATTTGATTTTTTTTTCACAATTGCTTTATGTGAATATTTATGCATTTCTGAAATTGTTTATATAAACATAAAAAGTATTAAACATCTTCTATATTTTTTGCAAACAAAGTTTATATGAATAAATTTTAAAAACTGGTCTATACCTATATCAAATTTCTTTTTTTTATTTTTAATTATATAAATACCTATGAATGCATAAAAATATTTTTTTTGTAATCAAAATTATTTTCTACCATACCATATTTTATATAGGTATGTACATATGTAAAAGCTATTTTCTCTAATAAAAATATAGGTATACGTACCTATTAGATTTGCTTAAAGAAATAGTTTTATACCTATATATGTACATAATTATATTAATTCCAAAAAAAAAACAATTTCCACTACCTTACCACCCACTGCATCTAATGTAGGCAGTTAAACTAGTTGATTGCAATTATTATTTTTGTTCTTCAAAATTACACCCATTATTATACTTTTGAATAACAAAAATAATAATAATTGCAATCAACATAGGTAAGTTACCTAATACGAGTATATTAAGATAAAGTTTCTATGAAGATATACTAAAATTCAAAAAAGCCTAATCCTATCAAGAATCAATTTTCAAAATTATTCCTACTTAAATCTATTCAAATAGGTATGTGTGTCCATACAAATAAAAAGCAACGTTGTATTTTGGTTAGATATGCCGAAATTGAACAACGTTGCTTTGTTGCGTATGAAATAGCAAAAACAAAACAAATATTCTTGACAAAAAAATATAACAACAAAACACACAGAAGATCCCTCAAAAGGAAAATGATACAAAACAAATTTTATTTTCTCTTTCTCGTCTTTCTCATTGCCAGAGCTCTTCCTCAATTACTACCCCACCCTAAATCAAAAGTCTCCACGACAATATTTTCCTACGACAGCGCCCTCGGTAGAGTGTATTCCATAACACTTTTTTCTGTTCCATGAGAGTACTATAGTTTATATATACAATGGATGATGTGTAGATTTGATTACAATTTGTAATTTTCAATAAGAATCTCGTTTCCAGTTTAAGAATGTCGTTACGTGCGTCGCACACTGGGGCAAAACACCACTAAACGTGGCATTAAATCAAATTTTAAAGTTCAGCTTTGGCGTAAAGTGCTTTTTTTTCTCATTGTAAATATAATAGAGAATTAGAAAAGTGAATGCAACAGTTAATTGGGATCACGTGATCTTTGCAAAACCGTCCGGAATGAAGAATATTATAATTTTTGTCATTGAAGTAAGAGGTGTTTTTTTAGTTTTGAGTGGTAACAAATAATCAAGTGTAACTTCTTTCAAGTTTTTATTTAAAAAAAAAAAATTATAACTATGGAATCAGTAAGCTCAGGTGCGTTGATTTTATTAATTATATAATAAATTTTTCATTTAGTTCTCATAATATGTGGTTAAAGGTATAAAAAAAATGTATAAAAAAATGTGTTAATTTTTGCATTTTGTCAAATATCTAAGCGTTTTAAATGTGTTGACCGTGAGATGCCGTTAAGTGTTGTATCTATTTGTAACAAGTGATTTATCTAGTTTTAGAATATGTAAAGTTTTTTTGCTACTTTTTGCTATTTTTCGTACAGTTGACTTTCTTGTTGGTGACGTCATTCTCGAAAAATATCGACTTTTTTTCTATTTATTTAATTTTAATTATTCCTTAGACCGAACAATTTCCAAAACCTTGTCGATTTCAAGGGAAGAGCTGTTTAATATTATGAAAAGCTCAAATCTGAAGGGATTAGACAGCCAAATTGCATTTTTAAGGAAAGAAGTACAAAAAAGAGCCCGATGCAGCCATGCTCTCAAAAATGATTTCAATGAAAAAATAGCTGCGTTTAAATCAAAATTTAAATCACGTTGGGAAAAAGCTTGTCGAATAGAAGCCAAATTCTTAAAAGCAAACAATGCATGGCTGAAAACACCCATACTTTTCAATTATTCGATAGACTCTAAACGTGGTCGTCCAATGGTTGGATTTGAGGAATCTTCAGAAAGATCAAAACGACAAAAAACCGAACAATTGAGGAAGTCCACGTCCACAGTTGAGTTGACTTACGCAGCAGAAATGGTTCTGAGAGCTTCTGGACAGCTAGATGCTGCAAAGTTAGTGCATGATGCAATAACAATACCAAATCATGCTAAGAAATGCAGAAAAGCTTTGAAGGACTCAATTGAACTTACTTCAATGACTGGGGAAGAAGCCTTATCAATGATAATTGAAGCAAAATTATCACGATTTCAGTATGAAATCATACGATCTAAGGCCCCAAAGTATTTCCTTCATACAAAGTAGTTCAAGAGTGCAAAAAGAGTGGCTATCCAGAGCCTCAAAACATGAATACATCGGAAATGTCTGTACATACTACTTTGCAAAGCTTGCTAGACCTTACAGTTAATCGTTTGCTAACTGTTCAAAAAGATGTAATGGTTACTCTAAGGCCTGAAGAACTAAAGGCTATAAGCTTATACTCCAAGTGGGGATTTGATGGTAGTTCGGGCCACAGTTCGTATAAGCAAGCGTTTCATGGACTTGATGCTGATGACTCATCAGTATTTATAACATGCGTTGTTCCACTCCGTATGATATCTGGGGAAAAAATTATCTGGCAGAATCCTCGGCCAAGTTCAACTAGGTACTGTAGGCCTCTTAAAATTGAGTTTGCAAAGGAATCTGCATCCAAATCCGTGGCAGAAAAACAAAGAGTCGACAGTGAAATAAAAGAGCTCCGGCCTAGCCTTGCTATGGTTGGTGAAAATACCATCAACATTAAGCACAACTTACTGTTCACAATGATAGATGGTAAGGTCTGTAACGCCATCACTGAAAACTCCTCAACACAGAAGTGTTTTATTTGCAATGCCACATCAAAAGATTTCAACTCAATAGATGAAATGATAAAAAGGCCAATAAAAACTGATAATCTTCAGTTTGGTTTATCTGTGTTGCATGGGTGGATCCGGTTTTTTGAGTGCCTCCTTCACCTATCATACAAGTTAAAAATTAAACAATGGCAAGCTAGAAAAGAGGAGCATAAAAAAGTTGTAGCCGAAACCAAAAAAGAAATTCAAAAACGATTTCGGGAGCGTTTGGGCTTAATTGTTGACAAGCCAAAACCAGGCTTCGGAAATTCGAATGACGGGAATACAGCCAGGAGATTTTTTGAAAATGCAGAAATTTCGGCTGATATTACTAATTTAGATGTCGAATTTATTAAAAAAATGCATATTATCATGGTAGTGGTTGCCTGTGGTCATGAGATTGATTCCGAAAAATTTCGAGGATTTGCTCATCAAACTGCAAAATATTTCGTTGCTAAGTATCCTTGGTACTATATGCCTCCTACAGTACACAAGTATCTCATTCACGGAGATGAAATAATATCAAATGCTTTATTGCCTATAGGGCAGCTAAGTGAAGAAGCCCAAGAAGCACGGAATAAAGACTTCAAAAAATATAGAGAACACCACTCCCGAAAAAATAGCCGAAAAAATACAAATGCAGACATTTTTAATTTCTTTCTATTATCATCTGACCCCGTTTTGACAAGTCTTCAAAAAGTTCCAAGAAAAAAAATCCAACATCTGCCCCAAGAAGCAATTAGTTTGCTAAAATCTCCAAACATACCAGTACCAAACCAAAGTGACATAAATGCGAGTGATGATGAAGAAGAAGAATAAATTTCTATTTTTGATTATTTATTTATTTATTTTTAAATGTTTATTAATATTACAAAATACAAAATATATGTTCCTGATTGTTTATATATTTAAATTTTTATGAGTAATAAATATTTATTTCACATCTGTTTTACAAACTTAGAATCATTTTATAGCGTTTTCACATTTTTTTTCAATTTTTGTAAAAGGGGCGTTTTTTTGTGGACGTGTCGTCAATTTTTGTTTTTAAACATGTCAACTATCATTCTAGAAGCAATCGTAAACAATTTCAAGTCCGTAGATTTGATAGTTTATTTAATGCCACGTTTAGTGGTGTTTTGCCCCAGTGTGCGTCGTAGGCATAGTAGCACCGATAGTGATATAAGTGACCATTTCGTGCTTAATAGACGAAGACAAATTTATCGACCGCGTATAAATTACAAAATTTCTGATACTTTTACATTCAACGAAAAGTTTCGCTTGAAACGTGTTAAGACAGAGGAAATAATAGGATAAATTGGACCACGGATTGAAAATGAGACTGAAAAAAACTTTTCATTGGCACCGATGCAGCAATTTTATTTTGCTTATTCATAGCTGTTGATGTTCTCTATCGGCCGACTTACAAATTTGGAAAAAAAATTTAGTCTACAAGTCTGGAAATTAAACGTTGTAATTGTAAATTACAATTTCCCCTACTTTTTGTCTATTTTCTTACAAATTTTTTAGAATTATGTTTGTAGTTTGTGAAACAGAAAATCAGTTTACAATTACAAATTTGTGATTGTAATTGTAATTTGGTGAAATAGACCACAGAGCGCATAGAAACCATAGGGAAAACTTGAAACAAATATATAAATTATATTACTGAAAAGCCAATTTATGGAATTTGTTAGAAATTGTGAAGTATGCAATAAAAGCAAATTTGATCGGCACCCGCAAAAGATACCAATCGGAGAGGCTCCAATTCCTAAGAAGGAGGGGGAACAGTTAAACATAGACATATTTTTTGTACAAAATTTAAAATTTATAACTTGTATCGATTCATATTTAAAATTCTTAGTATTAAAATTGATCAAAGACAAAATGAACTTAGATGAAAAAGTCTTAGAACTATTACAAACATTTCCCGAAGTTAAGAATATAATAGTTGATAACGAACCAGGGTTTTCGACACCCCAATTTAAGACTCTAATGCAAAGATTAAATATCAAATTATTCTTCTGTGATCCAAAACACAGTACAACAAACGGACAGGTAGAAAGAGTACATTCTACACTAATTGAAATCGCAAGATGTTTAAAAGAGGAATTTTATCTTATTAATGATTTAGAATCAATCTACAGAGCTGCACAACAATACAATAACACAATACACTCAGTAACAAATAAAAAACCTTTTGAAATTCTTTATAATAAAGTACCTCACGAAGTTTTACCTTCAAAACTCTTAGAAGCTCAGAAAAAATGTTGAAGACACCTAATAAAAATAGGAAAGTTAAAAATTACATACAAGACCAAGTTATTTATGAGAAAGTAGCCGGATGTAGAAATAAGCTTCAACCTAGATAAAAACAGAAAATTAAAGAAGATTTAGGAAACAAAGTAATTATTCATAAAAGAAACAGAATAATACATAAGGATAATATAAAAACTTAAAAATTTTACCATTTCAGGAAAACGGAAACTACAGCAATTTTAATTATAATACTCTCAATAACTATGACTACAGCTGACATTATAGACTATACCAAAGAAAATTACTTGTTAATAGAAAATAGTGACGCCGCACTTTATGAAGATTATCGAACCATATTCCATGTAACTCATCTTTCTTATTTTGAAAAAATATTAAAAGAAACAGAATCTGAAATAAATAAAAATTGTTTGAAATTTTGTACAGGCTCTAGGTCAATAAAACGATGTTTTTAGATGGTGTGCAACGTTTCGAGCGTGGTTACACTCTTCATCAGGCCTTTATTTAGAATTAAATAACATAATTATGTTCATGTATTACAAAACAATACAAATGTCAACACTTACAAAATAATCAAAATTAGGCTTTACAAAACAATATACACTTTCTTGAAAACTTCAAACACATAATATTAAATATTTGTTAAAAATGAAATGAAAACAGTCCCACTGTCACTTCTCGATGTTTCTCTTCTGTCAACTGTTACACAATCTTCTTAATCAGCTGGCTATATATAGTACTCAGGTTCTCGCAATCAGATTGTCTATTAACTGTGTTATCAGTTCCATTAATGTGTAAAGTAGGCTACACACTATCATTTCTTAAATGACATTCCAAAACTGTCATTTCTGAACATTTCATTTAATGCTACACACTGTCATTTCAATGAAGTCATTTTTTCAATCATTTTTGAAATTTTATTCATTCAAAAATGACGCACGCTGATATGTTTCCCACACACTGTCATTTCATTTCATCATTCCAGTCATACCCACGAAAAATTTTGATCTTCATCATTTCCATCATCATTTATTCATCATTTATCATTTACATCTACACACTATCATTTTTTCCATCATTTCAATAGAAATGATGTAAAAAAATGACAGTGTGTAGCCTACTTAACATTTCCAGCAGCATTCTCTTATTTGGGTTTCTCTCAATTTCCAAGATCTTTACATCTTCCAGATCTGGTTTGTGGTTGTGTTCAATACAATGGAGAGCAAGAGCAGTTTTTTGTGAACCACCGTTGTTGATATCAGACCTATGGCCTGAGAGACGATTACGGAGTTTTTGTTTGGATGTACCAATGTATAATGATGAGCATTTTCCATTAGCATTACCATTGCATTTTATTTGGTATACAACATCTGACTTGTCTTGTGTATCGATTTTCCCTTTGGTGTTGGTGAACAATAACGATTTAAGAGTTTTTGTAGATTTGAACGCTATTCTTGTTCTCTCTTTGTCCCGAATTGGAGCTGCTTTGATGCGCGAAGAAAGAGACGATACATAAAAGGCGCTTCGGTAGATCAGAGGTTGTGGTTGTTGTTGTGTTGGTACATCATTTTCAGGGTTGGCATTGTTGTTGTTCTGAGTTGTGCATATTAAGTGGTTGATGACGGTTGGGGGGAACGAGTTGAGATACAGGGTGTCTCTAATAATATTCATATTTTTGTTATAGAAATTTGGATGGCTATATTTAAGCACTTTATTAATGAAGTTTTTGGCTGTGTTCATTATGACCTGTTTGGGTTGGTTAGAATAATAATTTATGAGCCGACCAGATGATGTGGGTTTCTTGTACCAATCGAAGATTATTTGGTGTTCTTGTTGGATCGCTTTCACATCCAGGTAAGGAAGTTCTCCATTCGTTTCGACTTCAACAGTGAATTGGATACGGTGATGGAAGGCGTTCAAAGCTTCGAGTGTTGAAGTGACATGTTCCTTTTTGACAATGGCGAATAGGTCATCAACATATTTTGTCACGAGTTTTGGTTTGTTTGTCAATTTTCCAATAGCGTCGTTCAATAAGGTTTCCATGACTAAGTCCGCCAGTATAGGTGATATTGGGCTACCCATAGGAACACCTTGTTTTTGTTGGTATATTTTACCTTCAAATTCAAGGTAGTTGTTATCTATTATGCAGAAACGTAATATGTCCATAAAATGGGATCTTCTCATTTTGGTATGTTCTTTTAAATCACTCCACTTCTTCTCAACGATTGCGAGTATTAAATGAATTGGCACGTTGGTAAATAAAGAAACCACATCAAATGATACTAATATTTCATCATCTTCAACCCTTACTGGTGAAACTAATTCAATAAATTCTTTGGTGTTTTTAACATTATATTTGGAATTATCTGTCAAGTTTTTCAGAATTCTGATCATAAATTTTGAAAGTTCGTAGCAAGGTACAAGGAACAAATTATTAATCCTCCGATTCTAATATATCCGGATTTCGAAAAAGTGTTTGTAGTCACAACAGATGCCAGTGACGTAGGCATAGGCGCTGTACTTTCGCAGGCTGAAATTGGACAAGACAAACCAATCTGTTTCGCCAGTCGAACACTAAACGATCCTGAGACGCGATATACTACCATTGTATATTTAAATATACAATGATACTACCACTGAGAAAGAATTATTAGCCATTGTCTTCGCTGTTAATCAATTCCGACCGTACCTTTATGGTAAAGAATTCATAATATGTACAGACCATAAGCCCTTAGAATGGCTTATGAAATTAAAAAACCCAATGTCTAGATTAGCTAGATGGAGAATTTTACTTTCGGAATATGAATACACGATACAATACAAACCGGGTAAAACGAATTCAAATGCAGACGCACTAAGTCGTATACCTAGCAAGCAAAAAGATAATGTCATGGTTATAACACGGAACCAAAAGAATAAAGTGGAAATGGAAAAAACAAGTAAACATGCAAAATCAGTCGAACCATCTCAAGAAGAAATACAGATAGTTTCTAGTTTTTCTTTAATAGAAAAGGAAGGTGAAATCCATCAAGACAAAAAGCTTCCTCTCAAAGTAATAATATTGCCTTTAGTAGATTCGCCAGACGAGAAAGTGCTCTGGGATTTGATACCAAACTTTGTGAAACCAGACATAGGTAAGAGTCTTGAAACCGAGTCATGTCATATAGTCACATTACCAGTGAAAACAAAAATATTAAGCTAATAGGTTTCTCGTTGCCAAACTTAGGTAACAACACCAAAAATAATTTAAAAATGTTAATAGAAAAAGTCTTCGAGAAAGAACACTTAACGATCTTTTTATATACTAACAAAAAAATTAATCTAAGCGATCCGGAAATTATACGAAAAGCTATTTTTGAATATCATGATTCACCTTTCGGAGGCCATCAAGGTGTGTCACGAACTTTAAAAAGAATGAAATACAAATACTACTGGCCTACAATGACACAGGATATTACGAAATAGCAAATGCGCTTCATGTCAATTTAATAAAAGTAGGAAAAATCCTCCCTTACCAATGAAGATCACAACGACCAGTTCAAGGCCATTTGAAAGAATTGCTTTAGACATAGTTGGCCCCCTTCCCGTAAGTCATAATGACCAGAAGTATTTACTAACCCTTCAAGACGACTTGACAAAATTTTTGGAAGCATTCGCTCTTCCTAATGCAGAAGCTCAGACAGTAGCAAGAGTCTTTACTGAAAAAATTGTATGCCAGCACGGCATTCCGTCCTCATTATTAACAGATCAAGGCGCAAACTTTCTCAGCGTCATGTTCAAAGAGATGTGTTCACTACTGAAAATCAAAAAATTAAACACCTCACCATATCACCCACAAACTAATGGAGCTCTAGAACGAAGCCATAAGACATTGATCGAGTATTTACGGCATTACGTTAATAAAGATCCACTTACATGGGACACATGGACGCCCTATGCAACTTTCGTTTACAACACCACCCCGCACTCTAGTACATGGTTTACACCCTATGAGCTCCTTTACGGATTTCCACCTAACATCCCTAGTTCACTAACTAAATCACCTAAAATGTGCTACAACTACGATAACTATGCTAATGAGTTAAGAGTACGCTTGCAACATGGGTATGAAGCTGCAAGGCAAATCCTTATACACAGAAAGGAATCATTAAAAAAAACATTTTGACAAGAAATCACACTTTAAAAGTTTTAACATTGGTGACAAAGTTCTCCTAAAAAACAACGCTAGGCAGAATAAACTAACCTCCTTGTGGGTCGGACCTTACGAAGTTGTCAAAATACTCTCCACAGAAAACACTATAATTCGAGTAGGAAAAAAAACAAAAATAATTCACAATAACAATTTACAATTTTTTGACGAATAATACAAAATTCTATAAATCCTTCAAACACCCTTCAAACACACACACACACAAAAGCAAGTCAAGTAAAAAAAAAAAAAAAATCGTTTTACAGAAATGGATCCAAGGATTTTGTTCATGTGGATAGGAATATTTCTACGTGCAAACGGAAATTTACAAATTTCTCCTATAAATAATAACCCTGGCATATACTTTGAGCAATGGGGAAAAGCGGAATTATATTCCAACGAATGGAAGCTGATAGTGTACTACGACTTAGAAAAACTAACCGAAGCTTTAGAACATGCCCACCTCTATGTTGCAGAAATAAACAATTTATGTGTGCAATTACAAGGCAAAGTGAGTTGCGACATCATATGTAATAGCGCGACTAGCGAATTAAACCATCTACTCATCGATGTTTCGCAGAAATATAGTCTCCTAACAGTAAATAATAACAGAGAAAAACGAGCACTACTAAATGCAGTAGGGATTGTGAAAAAGAAGGATATATAATTTTTAAATTAAAGTAGGATTAAAGATTGGTAGAAGACATTCAGCGACATTTGAAATGCATAAGACATTTAGACGGATGACGGTGTCTTCAACGCGGCTCAGTGCCAGATGACGATGGGCTGGCCGCCGTGCTGCCGCTTCTCGCTGTCAATCGGGTGTAGTGTTGACAGCACCTCTTCTTATGCCGGAACTAAAAAGAAGGAAAGGGAAAAGGTTGACAGGAAAGAAGTAGGGCGAAGGTGAAATAGAAAGGAGGATCGGTGACAGGAAGGAAGAAAGAAAAGAAGAAGGAATAAGGTGAAGAAAACTGAAAAGAAAGAAACACGACATAGGGAGAAGAAGAGAAAAGACGCACGATGTTCGCTGTGAGGGTCGCGGCATGCTTGTTCGGCTCGGCTATGACTCGCCGGTTGGTGGGGGGGGATCTTGCCCTCACAGACGAACTACTCCTTTTTCAAAACATTGATCATGCCTGAAAGCTATTATACAAAAAAAAAAATGCGATACCACCACTTAATTTGATTCACCACACTCGCTGCTGTTGATGACGCTTCAGCTTGGCCTTATAATTCCCACCCCTCCGTGGAATCCGGTAGGCCGCTCACGAATACGGATTCCCCTTAGTTGGACTCCTTTAGCCCACCATCACATCCATTTTCTGCATACCTTTCGTCACTCTCCTTCGCTTACCCTTCTCACCCCCTTGGAATACTTCCTACTCCGCCATCGAGCTATTGGCCCGAACACAGAAAGAATACAACAAGATCTTGGTTTACAATGTATCATACATCGATATTCTATCAACCTTTATTCATTACTCGTAAAATTTTATCCAAAAGATAGCGAAAAATTTCAAACCTATACCAGTGGCAATCAATATAAATTTAAATGAAGATTTAGATAATTATTCTTATGCCGAAACGATATATATAATATGAATATTGGAAATTACAAGTTGATCAACCTTTATATATAAAAAAAACATTCAAGACCAAAACTTTACACAAATTGTATGACTAAAAGTATGCACGTACCATGCACGACAAAAAAACCTGGAAGAATCACCGGTTTTCCTCGGCGGAAACCCTCCCCACGGTCTCGCAACTATGTGCTATGCGTATCAGTACACGCCCACTATAAAAAAAACCAAACGCCAAACCCTTTTGCCTTCCTATATATAGAGCTCTATTTATAGCGATTCTAAAAGGGGCAAAATCTTGCAGCCCGCGAACGAGACCCGGACAGAATCCCACCGCGGAGTCTTATCAAAAATGCCGGTGTCGGATTTCCCAAACTCTTTTGGTGGCGGCACTTAGAAATTATCAAAAAAAAATTTAAAATTGGTCTCAACATTTACGGAACTTGATTCCCTAAATTATAGAATTTTGCCTATGTTAGCCTGAATAAAGGTTCACAATTATACTTATATATCAATTGACAACAAAAATTAAAAAAAAATGTTCTGGAACTCAGCAACTTCTGTCTTGACTCTTGTTCCCGTCTTCTCTTTAGCGATATCCGCTTATTCTGGCCAGTTACGGACAGTTCCCCGAGTTTACGGAATGGTTTACCGTAAGTTCCGCAAGGTTAAAAAAATGTTATGGGTCGGTTACAGAACGGTCCGCAAGATTACGGACAAAGGTCTGCAAGCTCCCAAAAAAAAAGGAAAGGAAAAGGGGTGACGCCTCCTCGGCTCACGCTGAAATTCGTTAAATAACTATGAATACCTAACATCCCTAATACTTTTAACTATCACTGTCTTACTTGGCACCCGGAGAATCACGGGCTTACGTTCAACCTTTATGATGTGCCGGTTCTGGCAATGGCCACAGATTATGCAATTATAGTTTTCTCCAGCCAAAATCACCCTGGAGCGTAGCAAAAGTAAAAAAAAAACGTAGGGCATTAGTTCCTTCGTATTTACTTGCGCGCAAAAAACAAAACAAATGCAAAAAAAAAACACTCACCCTTTCATAAAAAATATCACTAGAATTTACAAAAAATTTAATTTCACGGCTTTGACTTCTAGTATTCGGTTTCTCGTATATACGTATATATAATTATATTTATACCGCACTCTACTGTACACTCTTTTTTTTAAAAGTTTCTACAAAATGTTTTTAGCACCTTCTTTATTCTTACTTGGTTGAACTTCAAATGCCGTCCTCAATTACACAAAACCTCTCTCTAACCTCAGCTTGATTGTTCTCGAAGCACTTTTTCATCCGTCCATAAAATGCATCGTCATGCACTCGGCCATTTTTAGCCAATGCACTTGTCAAACTTAGCTATTAGCCTTGTAGTGTATCCACATGTGCACCGCCACTGCCATTTAAATAAACAAAAGAGTAACAAAATAAAATATGTGAAATGCATTCGAGTGGGTTAGTCATAACATGCTTTTACCATTCCACTCGATTGCATTAATTGTAACTCAATAGTAATAAGATCCTAGTTGTACATTGTAGCCAATAGAAAAATAGAAGAATATTTGATTAAGAATATTAGTTGTAGAAGTAAGATAGAAGATAAGTATAACAGTTAAGAGAATAGTATTTAAGGAACGAATTAATGAAAAATAAAACAGAGTTTAGAATACATTAACTTAAGCAACATTGCTTTTATTTATTTCACTCTCACTTTCCTTACGGCGAGCCATCGCCTTAACAATATAGCGTGGTACGCTCAAATACCAACATAATAGAGGACTACGAGAAACACCACATGGCGATCTTGCCAAATCCTTTTTAGCTCCATGTCAAATAACGACCAAATTGACAAAATTATATAGAGAAGTGGGAAAAATATCTTCTCGACTTAAAACAAAAGAAGTCCGAGAGTTATATACCCGAATCCCCAACAACAACCAAGGAAACGGAAATATACTCGTACATACCGACTCCAATCAACGCCGGACCAAGTATTCATCGAGTAATAACGATAACCACAGACAAACAAACAAAAAGAAATCTAATTACGAAAAAAAATAAAAAGGGTATATTATGGGAAAAACCCAAAGTAAACCATCAGCCACAGTAGTGAACAACAATAATAAAATTAAAACAAAGATACATATGGCGAAAGATGGGTCAAATGGTAAAACATTTTATAACAAATTGTGATTCATGTGCGAGAAATAAACAAACAAAAAACATAATAGAACCACAAACGATTACAGACACTCCCAGCAACAGTTTTGAAGTGGTGTCAATTGACACAGTCGGACCATTACCTATATCAAATGAAAAAAGATATATTTTAACCATGCAATGTGAACTGACTAAATTTGTCGTCGCATACCCTATGACATCAAAAGACGCAACAACAACAGCAAAGACTTTAGTGGAAGAATTTATCCTTAGATATGGACATTTCAAGATTCTTAAATCAGATAATGGTACAGAATTCAATAATGAACTGATGAACAACGTATGTTCACTTCTAAAAATAAAACAAACATTTTCTTCTCCATACCACCACCAAACTATAGGTGCACTTGAAAGAAATCATAGAGTATTAAATGAATTTTTATTATCAAATGTCAAAGATAATGAATGGGACAAATGGATTCCATATTTTACGTTTGCATACAACACCACACCACATATAGATATTGGGTATTCACCTTACGAACTCGTCTATGGCAAACTGCCCTGCTTACCGACAGATACATTAAATAACAAAACAAAAATATATGACTATGACAATTATGCTCACGAGCTGAGAATCAAGTTACAATATGCACTCAGTAAAGCCAAGGAAATGACAATAAAAATTAAAGAAAAAAGAATAGCAACAGAAAATAAAAAATATAAGAATAGCCTAGATCTAGAAGTAGGTGATTTAGTATTATTAAAATTAGGAAATAGAAAGAAAAATCAAGCACCATTCACTGGTCCATTTAGAATAATAGAAAGAGAAGGAGTTAATTCAATCATTGATCAGAATGGAATAAAAAAAAAAATACATAACAATCTACTTAAACCCTACAAACCAAGCTATCAATAAAATTTATATATAATTGTAATCCATTAATGAATAACAAAATTTTAGCTCATAAATTACACACACACATAAACTTTGTAAATATACAAAACAAAAAAAAAAAAACAAAAATATTTATATGATACTACCTAAATCTAATTTTATTCCCTAAAATTTTTCTTAAGGGCAAGGGTGTAGTGTATCCACATGTGCACCGCCACTGCCATTTAAATAAACAAAAGAGTAACAAAATAAAATATGTGAAATGCATTCGAGTGGGTTAGTCATAACATGCTTTTACCATTCCACTCGATTGCATTAATTGTAACTCAATAGTAATAAGATCCTAGTTGTACATTGTAGCCAATAGAAAAATAGAAGAATATTTGATTAAGAATATTAGTTGTAGAAGTAAGATAGAAGATAAGTATAACAGTTAAGAGAATAGTATTTAAGGAACGAATTAATGAAAAATAAAACAGAGTTTAGAATACATTAACTTAAGCAACATTGCTTTTATTTATTTCACTCTCACTTTCCTTACGGCGAGCCATCGCCTTAACAATATAGCGTGGTACGCTCAAATACCAACATAATAGAGGACTACGAGAAACACCACAGCCTGTCTACAAGCATTGCTTTCTTTCTTGCTGTGTTTGTTCGTTGCCGAGCAAATGTCATGCAATTTGCCGTCGGCAATTTTACTACCCTAATTAGAGTTCGTTTCAGATATCTAAAATAGGAATTACAATGTAAACATTATTTTTTTTGTTCTATGTCCCTTATTATTTACCTTTATTTTGTATTTTCTCTAATTTTTTAACCTTTTATTGTAGTTTTAGTTAGTATTTAAGTTTTGTTTATTTCAAAAAAAAAACATAATAAAAATAAAATTCTCATTTACACAAAAAAAACTAATTTGTTTCAATTTATTTACGATGGTCATCAATCATCGCAAAAATGAACCACCGCGCAACTTCAATACGTAAGAACTTACATAAAATCTAGTGTACGCCTACCTTTACTAAATAATAATTTAAATTCCACTCTAGATAACAACTTCCAGCCACTTGACATCCACATTCCAGGAATTCTTTCCACTTCCTTCTTTTTACGTTCATTCATCTTATTAATATACTATTTCCTTTTACTATTTCAGAGTCGGCCATTGAGGAACCCAGGACCCACCACCAAGTAAGCGGAGTACGACGACATCGCCACAAAAAAAAATCAATTCTGGTAAGTTTCATGCAATATTTCAATTTTCAGGTTTTAGCTTTATTTTATTCAATTATATTTATTATTTTACTATATTGTTTGTTTTCCTTTCAGATTATGTACCTCTCCCTGCTGATAATGACCAGCAGTGAAGATGAGGACGGTGGTGATGGCGGCGGTGACCTCTCGCATGGCAGCAAGAAAAATATCGGTAAGTGTCTACCTAATCCTCTAATATTTGTGCCATCCGTTTTCAGATAACGAAAATAACATTTATTATCTTTTATTTCCAGCTTCAAATTTTAGCGCCAGCGACGCCTCTGCTGCCGACAAAACAATATGCGTCAAAGGGATGATGTCCAACTTCAGCTCGGCAGCGAGCAATAAGTATCGTAAGTATCTTTTTCTTTTTTTCATTGGAATTTTCTACTCACTTCTTTTTTCTTTCAGGTACCTTCTGCGTCTGCGACGCGCTCTGCTGCCGCACGTCAGCGCTCAGTCCTTTAGCCAACGAGGTAGCCGTAACAAAACATCGGCGCTGAGACGAGGGCATGTTGAGGCACAGTGACGATGACCGCTGCCGATGAATTATTATGTGCCTGTGGGGAAGAACCCACATCCCAAAGCCGGGCCATTCATAATGACTTATAACGTTACCAATGCAGGTATGTATTATTTTCCTAAATTTTTATTCCTATAGCTGACTGGATTAAATTGTTTTAATTCTTTGCTTTGCAGTTTGCTTCTGCCTCTGGTCAACCCCAACAATACAGCTCCTCATCAGTATGTGCAGCAAAACAAAAATTTTATTCACCATGCGATCACCATGAATCCATTTACCACATCCCTTATCGTCGTGGTCATCGATCTCATCAGCAACGTCATTGCAGAATTATGAAACAAAATCCCAAACTTTTCCGTCATACGGATTTTATTTAAAACATACATTTATGTGCTTAACTCCTATTTGAAGTGATTGATTACTCAACAAAGTGAAAATCTTTACATAATGTAATAGAATTACAAGATTTAAGTCGTTAGAAGAAATGAAATCGAATTGTAAATATTTGACGACAGTGCACAGTGTTTTTTCTTTTTTTTTTTCTTTTCCCCTCGCTCGCTGTCCACACTTGCAAATTTTCTTGTCCCAAAAGGGAACGATTAAAGAGCCGTATACTCTATAGTGAAATAATCGAAAAATTGTAAATGCTAAAGTGAAAAACGAGATACAACAAAAAAAATATTTCGCCATGGTGTTTCTTGTTACTCAAAAATAAAGGATTCCACCAAAAATTAGTCGGGAATTTTTTTTGAGAATTATTTAATTTATCGGTTTTTCTCATGGCTAAAATTTAATTAAAATCATGACTCGCAAGAACATTTGAACAACCACTTTCAATCAAGAACCAATAACACTCTGAAGCTGGGAAAAATTAAAAGATTTTGAGTGTTTTCGTCGGTTTTGTTGTCATCATCATCTTCCTCATAGATCCAGGTACGAATAGTTTTAAGATTATTTAGTATGTACATATATATTATTATGAATCGTATGTACTCTTTTCGTTTTGTAAGAAAAAATTTTTCAGTGTTTATAATTTTATTGACGGAATTTCCGTTTACGAAATCTGAAACGAATTCTACGGGGTTTGAATCCTTCGTTTTGTATCACGATTAAATAAGTAATTTTACTAATATAAGAGCGTTTTTACTTGTGGGCTGCTATTGTGGGTCGATATACACTTTGTTTTTATTGAAGGGTTCTGGTTTTATTGAAGTGTTCTGGTTTTAAATGATGTTTAAGTTATTCGAATGGGTCGATTAAGGATTGCATTGATAGGCAGTGCGGCCGAAGCGGTTTACATATGGTTTGGAGCACTGTAGGCAATTGTTTTATTTTTTTTTTTTCTCTTTCGAGTTGAATTATAAAACTATTTCAAATAATTTAACAAAAACAAAAGTTGGACAGACTCAAAGTTAAAATATCACAGATGAGAACTTATAATTAATTAAAACTACTAACAAAAAATATCACAGATCGAGTATTGGTCAAAGGGTACGGATGCCTGGACCATATCACAGCTTCAATAAATTTTAAACGTGTGATTGCACGATTTGCAGAGTTGATACTCTACATAAAGTGGTTTTGATTTTGAGATTTTGTAATCGTTTTCTTGAATTTTGAGTTCTTATTCGTGATCAAATGAATTAATAATTGTTTCAAGACTGCATAATTGGTGATGCATTTGAAATGTTTTCTTGATTTTGTTTGTTTATAAACGGGGTTTTGTGGTCATATAGTAACTCAAATACCTAACGGGTTTTCTTATATATAATTCAACCGATTGGGATTTCTACCATTCTATTCAGCCTTATGAATATTATGTTTACCTATCACAGATTGTGCTTATTATTCTAGTCAGTCTTTTAAATGTTTGTTATCCTAACATAAGTTGGATTCTTACTATTTTAATCAGTCTTTCGATGTTCACTTTTACTTATCACAGTTGTTGCTTCTTATCCTAGTCAGTCTTTTAAAATTTTTGTTTTCATATCACAGTTAATACTTATTATCCTAGTCAGTCTTTATGAAATATCTTTTCTCGTATCACAGGTTAGCACTTAAATCTAACTTAACGCTAAACTTAAAGCTAATCAGGTACGGTTGTGGATATTGTTTGTCGATGAGTACAGGTACTTATGGACATCAGTCTGGACATGCATTGTCGTTAACACAGACATTAAATAATTTTTTTTTTTTTTGCAACCCATGGTGTTTATTGCACATTACTATAAGCTATATAACAAATTAATATGATTACTGACAGGTTTGACTAGAATGGTGTAAAGTTCTTTTAGTTGGTTAAATATCTTTTTACCGACTCGAATTGGCTATGAGCTGAAGAGAATCAAACATGGATACGCAACCAAAAGGTCAATTTTATTGTTTCATATCTTTCGCATGAAAAATACCAATACTTTTACCAGCTAGATTTTCTAGTTCGTAAAGGTTTTTACCTACAGCTTTGATTACACGACACTTAATAAATTTTGGACATAACTTGGCTGACAATAGTTTCGACGAATCACTGAGGATGAAATTTCGTTTGTATACTTCTTGACCAGGAAGATACTTTACGTTTCTAGAACGGAAGTTATAAATTTTTGCGGTTCTTTCGTTTCCTTTCAATATGTTTTCTTTTAATTTACTGCGGATTATTTGCAATCTGGCTTGCCTGGGTAGTGTCGACACTTCTCCATCGGCTAAGTTACTCAACTTGTTCGCGAGTTCATAGCTGGTGCCATGCATCATCATGTTTATACCGAACAAGGCGTAGTACGGTGTTGTGCCAGTAGCTGAGTGAACAGAACTTCTTAGAGCCGCCGCTATCTCGCTTAGATGTTTATCCCAATCGCGCTGATCAGTTTGCAGATAGGAACGAATGGCTGACAGCAAAGTTCTATTCACTCGCTCTGAGGCGTTGGATTGCGGTGCATAATTGGCTGTTTTGAAATGCCTTATGCCGTAAGTGGACAAGAGATTTTGAAATTCTTTAGAGAGGAATTGTTTGCCGTTATCTGAATGGATTAGTTGCGGTACTCCAAAAGTGTTAAACAATTCATCTCGTAAGAAACGGACGACACTTGAAGCTTTTGCTGCACGCAAAGGTTTCAAGAACACAAACTTGGTCAAGTGGTCGAGGACAACAAATACATAAGCGTTACCATTTTTGGAACGCGGATACGGACCTATAAAATCTATGTATAGTTTTTGGAATGGTCTATCAGTATAGTAATTACTGGTAATTGGTGGACGTGACACTACATTGGACGCTTTCGACTCTTTACATATTTTACAATTAGATATATACTGACGAACTTGGATGGTCACGTTTGGCCAATAGACAAATTGTCGTATTCGGTGTAACGTTTTTGCTATGCCACCGTGTGATGATCGTGGTGGATCATGAGCTTTTTCAATTAATTCTTGTGTTAGGTTTGAAGGAATCCACAAACACCATTCATGTTCATTTAGGACATCACTATTTTTTGGAAAGCTACGTTGGTAAATGAAACCATCTACGATTTTTAAGTCTGGGAGTTCGTCTTGTCGAAGTTGAATTGTTTTAATGAGTTCAACATACTCATCAGACTTAAACTCTTCTGAATCTAAGTCAATCAATGGACTTACTTGCTCCAACGAAACTGCATCTAAGTGTGCCCGAGAAAGCGTGTCTGGCACAACGTTTAGCGATCCTTTGCGGTGCTCTATGTTGAAGGCATATGATTGGAGTTCTAGGCTCCACCTAGCGAGACGACCACTTAGATCCTTCATGGTCATAAGCTACTTCAGGCTAGAGTGATCGGTTATGATCGTGAAGTTCATACCTTCAACATAGGGTCTGAATCGTTTTACCGCCATCACTGCTGCCATGCACTCTTTCTCGGTCACACTGTAGTTCTTTTGACAAGAGTTCAGCTTTTGTGAGAAGAATGATATTGGCAGTTCGCTTTCATCATCATTTTTCTGGAACAGAACTGCACCTATTCCAGAATCGGACGCATCGCACTGGATGAAAAATGGTTTCTTGAAATCGGGGTGTGTTAGCACAGGAGCTGAAGTTAAAGTTCTTTTAAGTGCTTCGAATGCTGCACAGGCTTCTTCAGTCATTACGAATTTCGTTTTTGATTTCTTTAAGGTGTCCGTCAAAGGCGCTGTTAAGGTGGAAAAATCTTTTACAAATCGCCTATACCATCCCGCTAGGCCTAAAAATCTCCGAACTTGCCTGGGATTTTTCGGTATAGGGAAATTTGCTACTGCTTCTACCTTTTCGGGATCTGTTTTTAATTTCCCACCACCAACGATAAAACCTAGGTATTTCAATTCCTTGAAACAAAACCTAGACTTTTTAACGTTGATGGTGAGGTTCGCCTGCCTTAGACAGGTGGCTACTTCATCCAACAACTTTAGGTGAGAATCAAAATCTGGAGCGATTATCAACAGATCGTCTAGGTATACGAAGACGCGATCCCGTAATCGTGCAGGGATTACCTTGTCCATTAACCGACATAACCTTTGAGCCGCGTTACACAACCCAAAGGGAATGACGGTGAACTGGTACAAGGGTCTCCCTGGCACCGCAAACGCTGTCTTTTCCCTACTGGCTTCCTCCAGCGGTATTTGCCAGAAGTCTTCCTTTAAGTCAATGCTGCTTATATAATAGGTGTCAGGCAAGCGACTAAGTAGACCCTCTATGTGAGGCAGTGGATTTGCATCTTTTTTCGTAACGGCATTAACTCTACGCGAATCTAAACAAAATCTATATTTTATAACACCGTTTTCTCCTGCTTTCTTAATTAAGACTACCGGTGAGCACCACGGGCTCTCACTTTCCTCGATTACTCCTATTTTAAGCATTCTATCTAGTTCTTCATATAGCAAAGCTTGTACCGCTGGAGAAACCGGGTAGTGACGTTGCTTTACCGGGATCGCGTCGCCGGTGTCAATAACATGACTCATTATCGAAGTCTTTCCAAGGCCATGACGCTCATAGTCTAGGAACCTCATCTTGACAGCTTCTAATCGAGACTGTTGTTCGGAAGACAAAACATGTGCATTGGGATGTGGAGTATTTTCAGGTTCCGTAATGGAACTAATTATGTTTGGAGCTACACGAAAAGTTCCCCAAAAGTCGACTCCAAGATAACATTCTTGGTCGAGACCTGGAACTAAATAAAATAAAATTTCATCTTCTACACCATTATACTGTAATTTACATTTTATTTTTCCTACTATTTGTTGGTTTTTACCATCGGCAGTTTTAACTCCCGATTTATATGGCATAACTTTTAATCCTATATCTTTCACGAATTTCAAACAGTTTTTTCCCAGTATACTAATACTTGCTCCGCTATCTAATAAACCATATAACTCTTTATGACCTATTTTTATTTTTGCATAAGGGCGAGGATCTGAACTGGTAAAAACCGTGGTCGCTGATATGCATTTGAGGGTATACCAACTTTCCGATTCGGTCGTTCAAATTTCGTTTTAAAATACGAACTAATTCTTCCTCGGAGATCTGAATCCCGAGCTGACCTTTCAATTTGTATATGGCCGCAAAATAGCTATCGATAGGCTCCCAGGCTCCTTGACGTCGGTCCATAATGTCTCGCATTATCTCTAAATCTGATTTAATGTTTCTGAACTGACGCATTAAGGCGTCTCTAAGTCCTGGCCAGTCTGGGCGATAGCTAGTTCGTTGATACTGCCAGTACCATTCGTAGGCTGCTCCTGACAGTAATAAGTGGAAGTCCCTTAGGATCTCCGCCCAAGAACATCCATGCTGTCGTTGAAGCACTTCGACTCGAAAGATGAAATCTTCAACAGTAGGGTCTTCAACAGTTAGTCGATCCGGTTTACCTTCGAACAGTATTCCCCACTTATCGATGCGTATCGGCGGTCTTGCTGCTCTAGTATGATAAGAGGGTGGTGTCGTAAATGGTGGTTCTGGATACCGGTTTTCTACGGGATAGTAACCATCCGGTGGATATGGCATCCTATGGCTGTTGTTGTCATTTCCGTAAGGCTGGTTTCTCTCAAAGTACGGTGGCTCCTGAAAACCTCGACCAGAATGGTTCGGTAGCGGTACATGTCCGTTCGAGAAATGGTTTGTTGGTGCTTGACGATGTTCAGGAATCGCTCGTTGTGGGTTGATCGACGGCAATTGTGGTATGTTTCTCGTAGGAAATTGGTTTGTTGCTGCTAATGGCATCTCTGGTGTAACTCTGGGAGCTGATGTCCGAGTAACCTTCGGTGGACGAATCCTCTCCTCGAGTGGTGGAATTAGTCGCGTAGCGTAGTTGATTTCTTTCATGAAATCTAAGAATCCCCGCTCAACTTCGCTTCTGACGGATTCGGAAACATCACCACTTATTGAACCGGTATATGTCTCATAAGCGTTCACTAAGGCTAAGTTAATGAGTGTCCTTAACTCAGCTGATACGCTGCTCGCGGTGACTTCTTGTACTTGGTTATTCTGATTTGGAATCGCCTGTTCCGCCGCTGCTTCACCTCGCTGAGGGTTCGCTGGGAAATCATTCATTGGGCCAACGCCGACAGCGCGATCTCCTTGAGCGTCAACTGGTAGCCTAGGGTCTCTAGTATGACTTCTCTCGTCTGCAGACGTTATAGTGCTGTAAGGAGGTGTTGAAACTGTTTCGACGGCTTCGTCGGACCCGCTTGTACCGTTCGATGAAGGCTGCGTAGGTGGTTCTGTCATCGTAGTCTCACCCACGACCTGATTCTTTGTGCCACTCGGCTTACTTGCTGGTGGTGGCTCTTGCATGGTCGGTGGATCACCAGATCCGCGTGGGGGTGAATGTACTGTGGGCATTTTCTCGGTATTTCCCACTAACTTGAATTGACTACGGGTGACTGGTCTGTGGAAAACTTTATCTTTGCGTGGAGTGTTGGGTTCTTTGCTTTGAGACTTATTACTCATTACCTGTCTCACAAAAGATTTTACTTTTGACAAGACTGTTTAAGTTATCAAAAATTGTACTAATTGGGATAAAAACTAGTTGATTCTTGAATAGACCAACAAAAATAAATAACAAAACTATGTAACTGATTGACCAACTAATGAACGTACTGAATGAGATTTGAAATTAAACTTTACTTGAACTAACTTTGACTAAGAAAAATGTATTTTGATTATGAAATTGGAAATTTGACAATAAATATGGAATTTTGTTGACGGAATATGAAATTTGACGAGATAAATAAAATAAAACGTTGACGTTGAAATATGAAATTTGACGAAATCACTAATATAAAATTCTGTTGACGGAATATGAAATTTTGATGACGAAATATGAAATTTGATAAAGAAATTTGAATAAATAAATAAGGAAATATTAAATTTTGATGATGAATTAGAAAATTTCGATGACAAAATATATAATTCTGATAACGAAATTTGAATAAATAAATAAATAAAAGAAAATGAGATTTAGATGAATGAAAATAAATACGATTGATGAAGAAAAAAAACAAAAATTAAGACTAATGAACTAAAAAAAATAAAAAAATTAAAACTTTAACGAAAAAGAAAAAAAAATATATATGACTTTGTTGAAATTATGTAAATTTTCCCAAAATGACGAAAAAAAAAATAATTAATAAATAACGAAAATGAATTATGAACTAATAATCCTAAAATCTAAATATATAAAAAAATATATCTATAACAACTGTTGACAATCAAAACTGACTAACCAACCAAACAAAATTATAAAAAACTGTATTACCTAAGCCTAATGCTATATATTTTTTGTTGATTTTATGTTTTTTGACTTATGACCTAGAACTTATTACTACCAACCACCTAATTGACTAAAACTAAAATATAAAGAAAATAAATAACTAAACTAGAACTGAACTAAAAACTGAAACTTGACAAGAAAAAAAAACGACTGACGAAATCGTATTATTCGCTAACAAATTGCAAAAACTCCAAAAAAAACTCTCTAACGAAAAACTCTTAAAAAAAATTCTTTCAAAAAAACCATGTATAAAAAAAAACATAAAAGTTGCTTGAAATCTCGGAATATTATTGTTGTATTTTGTATTGGTAATTCGGGGGTGTTTGGGGTAGCTAGGGAAGTGACTTGCTCTGAATTTGTTTTGACGAAATTGTATGACTCATATACAGAATTGTGATGGTGTTCCAGGAGAAATTGATTTACTCAGGGTGTGGTGAACAAACAAAAAAAAACATTGAAACGACACGAAGACAATTTCGAATTGTTCTTGCTGTCGAGGTCGAAACACAGCGTCGCGATTTGAAAAGCTTTCTAAAGAGCTATCTTAACAAAGACTTACGCTTTGGTTCGATCCCGTCAGCAAAGACGACTTGAACGGAGAACGCCAATTGCGGCTTCTTTAAACTCCGACCTGTTAATCGCGATTCAAAGGTTATGTAAAAACTCTACCTTTGAAGACATAAAAACCTAAAATCGAAGGAACGCAAATGACAAGACAACTAGATGTTTCGACCGTTTTCGCCTCATACGCCAAAATCGACACGTCGCAATTAAAACGCTTTCTAATGAGCAATCGTTATTAAGACTTACGCCTCGATTTGATGTATTTAACGCCAAGGTCGGAACATTGAAGGAAAACACTTGGGACAACACGTTGGGACAACACGAATGGGACAACACGTTGGGCGCCATTTGAAAAAAGAAGGATATATAATTTTTAAATTAAAGTAGGATTAAAGATTGGTAGAAGACATTCAGCGACATTTGAAATGCATAAGACATTTAGACGGATGACGGTGTCTTCAACGCGGCTCAGTGCCAGATGACGATGGGCTGGCCGCCGTGCTGCCGCTTCTCGCTGTCAATCGGGTGTAGTGTTGACAGCACCTCTTCTTATGCCGGAACTAAAAAGAAGGAAAGGGAAAAGGTTGACAGGAAAGAAGTAGGGCGAAGGTGAAATAGAGAGGAGGATCGGTGACAGGAAGGAAGAAAGAAAAGAAGAAGGAATAAGGTGAAGAAAACTGAAAAGAAAGAAACACGACATAGGGAGAAGAAGAGAAAAGACGCACGATGTTCGCTGTGAGGGTCGCGGCATGCTTGTTCGGCTCGGCTATGACTCGCCGGTTGGTGGGGGGGGATCTTGCCCTCACAGACGAACTACTCCTTTTTCAAAACATTGATCATGCCTGAAAGCTATTATACAAAAAAAAAAATGCGATACCACCACTTAATTTGATTCACCACACTCGCTGCTGTTGATGACGCTTCAGCTTGGCCTTATAATTCCCACCCCTCCGTGGAATCCGGTAGGCCGCTCACGAATACGGATTCCCCTTAGTTGGACTCCTTTAGCCCACCATCACATCCATTTTCTGCATACCTTTCGTCACTCTCCTTCGCTTACCCTTCTCACCCCCTTGGAATACTTCCTACTCCGCCATCGAGCTATTGGCCCGATCACAGAAAGAATACAACAAGATCTTGGTTTACAATGTATCATACATCGATATTCTATCAACCTTTATTCATTACTCGTAAAATTTTATCCAAAAGATAGCGAAAAATTTCAAACCTATACTAGTGGCAATCAATATAAATTTAAATGAAGATTTAGATAATTATTCTTATGCCGAAACGATATATATAATATGAATATTGGAAATTACAAGTTGATCAACCTTTATATATAAAAAAAACATTCAAGACCAAAACTTTACACAAATTGTATGACTAAAAGTATGCACGTACCATGCACGACAAAAAAACCTGGAAGAATCACCGGTTTTCCTCGGCGGAAACCCTCCCCACGGTCTCGCAACTATGTGCTATGCGTATCAGTACACGCCCACTATAAAAAAAACCAAACGCCAAACCCTTTTGCCTTCCTATATATAGAGCTCTATTTATAGCGATTCTAAAAGGGGCAAAATCTTGCAGCCTGCGAACGAGACCCGGACAGAATCCCACCGCGGAGTCTTATCAAAAATGCCGGTGTCGGATTTCCCAAACTCTTTTGGTGGCGGCACTTAGAAATTATCAAAAAAAAATTTAAAATTGGTCTCAACATTTACGGAACTTGATTCCCTAAATTATAGAATTTTGCCTATGTTAGCCTGAATAAAGGTTCACAATTATACTTATTTATCAATTGACAACAAAAATTAAAAAAAAATGTTCTGGAACTCAGCAACTTCTGTCTTGACTCTTGTTCCCGTCTTCTCTTTAGCGATATCCGCTTATTCTGGCCAGTTACGGACAGTTCCCCGAGTTTACGGAATGGTTTACCGTAAGTTCCGCAAGGTTAAAAAAATGTTATGGGTCGGTTACAGAACGGTCCGCAAGATTACGGACAAAGGTCTGCAAGCTCCCAAAAAAAAAGGAAAGGAAAAGGGGTGACGCCTCCTCGGCTCACGCTGAAATTCGTTAAATAACTATGAATACCTAACATCCCTAATACTTTTAACTATCACTGTCTTACTTGGCACCCGGAGAATCACGGGCTTACGTTCAACCTTTATGATGTGCCGGTTCTGGCAATGGCCACAGATTATGCAATTATAGTTTTCTCCAGCCAAAATCACCCTGGAGCGTAGCAAAAGTAAAAAAAAAACGTAGGGCATTAGTTCCTTCGTATTTACTTGCGCGCAAAAAAAATTTCTTTCACAAAACAAATGCAAAAAAAAAACACTCACCCTTTCATAAAAAATATCACTAGAATTTACAAAAAATTTAATTTCACGGCTTTGACTTCTAGTATTCGGTTTCTCGTATATACGTATATATAATTATATTTATACCGCACTCTACTGTACACTCTTTTTTTTAAAAGTTTCTACAAAATGTTTTTAGCACCTTCTTTATTCTTACTTGGTTGAACTTCAAATGCCGTCCTCAATTACACAAAACCTCTCTCTAACCTCAGCTTGATTGTTCTCGAAGCACTTTTTCATCCGTCCATAAAATGCATCGTCATGCACTCGGCCATTTTTAGCCAATGCACTTGTCAAACTTAGCTATTAGCCTGTCTACAAGCATTGCTTTCTTTCTTGCTGTGTTTGTTCGTTGCCGAGCAAATGTCATGCAATTTGCCGTCGGCAATTTTACTACCCTAATTAGAGTTCGTTTCAGATATCTAAAATAGGAATTACAATGTAAACATTATTTTTTTTTGTTCTATGTCCCTTATTATTTACCTTTATTTTGTATTTTCTCTAATTTTTGAACCTTTTATTGTAGTTTTAGTTAGTATTTAAGTTTTGTTTATTTCAAAAAAAAAAAACATAATAAAAATAAAATTCTCATTTACACAAAAAAAACTAATTTGTTTCAATTTATTTACGATGGTCATCAATCATCGCAAAAATGAACCACCGCGCAACTTCAATACGTAAGAACTTACATAAAATCTAGTGTACGCCTACCTTTACTAAATAATAATTTAAATTCCACTCTAGATAACAACTTCCAGCCACTTGACATCCACATTCCAGGAATTCTTTCCACTTCCATCTTTTTACGTTCATTCATCTTATTAATATACTATTTCCTTTTACTATTTCAGAGTCGGCCATTGAGGAACCCAGGACCCACCACCAAGTAAGCGGAGTACGACGACATCGCCACAAAAAAAAATCAATTCTGGTAAGTTTCATGCAATATTTCAATTTTCAGGTTTTAGCTTTATTTTATTCAATTATATTTATTATTTTACTATATTGTTTGTTTTCCTTTCAGATTATGTACCTCTCCCTGCTGATAATGACCAGCAGTGAAGATGAGGACGGTGGTGATGGCGGCGGTGACCTCTCGCATGGCAGCAAGAAAAATATCGGTAAGTGTCTACCTAATCCTCTAATATTTGTGCCATCCGTTTTCAGATAACGAAAATAACATTTATTATCTTTTATTTCCAGCTTCAAATTTTAGCGCCAGCGACGCCTCTGCTGCCGACAAAACAATATGCGTCAAAGGGATGATGTCCAACTTCAGCTCGGCAGCGAGCAATAAGTATCGTAAGTATCTTTTTCTTTTTTTCATTGGAATTTTCTACTCACTTCTTTTTTCTTTCAGGTACCTTCTGCGTCTGCGACGCGCTCTGCTGCCGCACGTCAGCGCTCAGTCCTTTAGCCAACGAGGTAGCCGTAACAATTGTAAGTAAAACCTTATTTGGAACCTTAAGTGAGGAGGACGCCGAGTACTACGATAGGCAAATAGAAAAACTAGAATCAAACGAAAAACATCTGTTGTCACTAGTAAAGAACCAAAAAATACTTCTGGAAACTACATCTAATATTTTCAATAAATCCGAAATATCCATAGAGTCCCAGCTTTTTGCAATAAATTCAAAATTTGAAACAATTAGGGAATTAACAAACAAAATAAGTAATGCAAATCAGGAACAGCAATTATTTTCCGAAATTGAATCCCTAACCTCTTTTTATTACTTTGATAATTATGCGTTACCAAAACACTGTAGATGAAATTATTGACCTGGTTAGTAATGCTAACCATGGCAAACCACATCCAACCATAGTTACTCCAAATCAGCTAAGAACAGCACTACTAAAAATCAAACAAGACATCCCTAGTGGTACAAGAATTTCATCAATTGTGTCAAATAACATCTTATCTCTTTACCAAATTAGTACAATCAGTGCAACTTTACGTCAACAGAAAGTAATTTATGAATTCAGGATTCCACTCCCATATACCGAAAATTTTCACCTCTATAAAATTATCCCTCTACCTACAAATTTTAAAAACCATTTTATATTCATACAACCTGCAACAGAATATCTTATAATAACGGTTAGATTATAATAAAGAGTACTACAGTCCTATCAATGCCAACGACTTAGAGAACTGTAAAAACCAGAAGAACACATTCTTATGCCCAATGCTACATCCTTTGTTCAATTTAAATTCAAAACTATTCAACTGCGATGTAGAATTATTACGAAAGTCGGAAGTTTTACCACCCTCATGCGAAGTGAAAGAGGCAAATATTTCAACCATATGGTTACAACTTTCTACCCATAACAGATGGTTATTCTCTACCACACACAGTTATGAAATAGATGAAATTTGCCAGGATGACTTAACAACTTACACCCTTCAAGGAACGGCTAAGCTTGAGATCACGGGAAATTGCTATATCAAATCTAAGGATTTAATAATACGTTCGTACAGTGAAATAGATACAATTTCCCACTCTTCTTATATACCATCCATGAACATTTCAACGTTTTTAACCAACATTACTCTTCCAGATATCAGTAAAAATAAAAATGAGATAGCGCTCGTAAAATTCTCAAGCCAGGATGAACTTAAACTTATATCAAAGCGAATAATAGATCTTAAGTCTGAAGAAAATACTCCACTTTTGCCAATTAGCTCCCATGATATACATCAATATACATTGATCTATACAATATTAGTCTTGATCTTAGCATTTTGTTTTTACTGCATAGTTCGATGTATGAAAAGGAAACAAAAACCTGTAAAGAATAGTAACGAAATCCAGGAAACGAACAAACCTTCCCTAACCGTACAACAAGTCCCTATAAAAACCGAACCCCTCCCGTCTACAGCACCGAAATTAGTGTTAACAACTGGTGTTTAAAAAGAAATGTATAAAATTTAAGAGTTTTTTTTAATAAATTTCCGTCTTTTTCCAACACAACGTTAAAATTAAGAACAAAAAGCTATAATAAGCTACATTTAATCTTCAAAAAACTAAACTATAAAAAAAAATGTATATAAAATTTTCAATAAAAAAAAATGTATTAACTACTTATAACCAAGCAAAAAACAATGTATATAAAATTTTCTAGAAAAAAAAAATGTATTAACTACTTATGAGAATATTGAACTGCAAATCAAAATTGCATGTTTAAATTTATGTTAAAAAAAAATAATTTTTACGTTTCCAAAAAATATTAAATTACCAAACAAAAAAACAATGTATATAAAATTTTCTATAAAAAAAAAATGTATTAATTACTTTTGGAAATATTGAACTGCAAATCAAAATTTTATGTTTAAATTTATGTAAAAAAAAAATTATTTTTACGTTTCAAAAAAAAAAAAATATTAAATTACCAAACAAAAAAAAATCTAATTTAAAAAAAAAATTATGTATGAAAAATTTAAATAAAATTTAAAATGTTAACTATTAGTATATGTACATAAATGGCTTTTCAACCAACCATATCATTCATTTGCAGAAAATTCACCTTGAATTTTCTTTTTCGAAGGGGGGAAGGATGTAGTGACCGCACTACAGATCATCCTACCTCATATTCATCCATGGTGCTCTCTTTTCACATGAACCACATCTGCATCCCATAATGACGATCGTTTCTCACTTATTTATTTCATAAGATTTTGCCCACCAACAATACCAACGAATCGTATGTGTATCTCCATATAAACATTTCATCGGTAGGTACACTCATTCTGCCTGATAGCATTATGCAGTTCAAGTGTTCTTGGCAGTGGATATCTGATACCCACTACCAAGGGCAAACACCGCAAATATGGGTCAGCACAGCACTACACAGAATGAAGTGTCAAATATCACGAACCGAATGAATGAATGAATGAATGAAAGACGGAGGTACACTGCACCATATTGAGGGCAGACTTACGAGGTATGGAAGTGACGAAATAGTAATTGTCATTGGAAATGCGGTGTGTGTTAAAATACGAATGACCTGCAACGCAGGGCAGAAATATGTGTTTTGTGGCGGGGAGAACGATTATGGGTGAAGACTCTTCGTGTTTTAAAGAATGGTTGAAGAGTCAGAGTTAATAGCATAATCAAACAAACAAGGTCGCAGCCTAGCAACAAGACAGCGGGCCTTACTTAATCTTTAAACAAAATAAAATAAAAGAATAAAAACATAAATAAATAAATTCCACTCTTCCCGTTCATATACGGAAGCACGGTAGCGAATTGTAACAAAGAGTTGCAAGTGCGCGGTTCTCTTTCAACTGGTGATTAAACTATTTGATTTCGATCACAGTTGCCAGTGCGCGACTAGCTTTATTATTCCTATTTTTGCTTTCTATACACATTCTCAGCACAATTTATTTTTTCTCATTCTTCCATTATCTCTACACCCATATTTTGAAGTCTCCAAAATTTAGCAGATACCAATTTAACAAATGAGGTCCGTAGTCTGAAGATGCCGCCACAATCGTTCGACTTGACGATATTATTACTACGTTTATATGGCGAATTGAATCGGAATTGAATCAGGATTTAGCTCCATGTATACCTGATCGGATTGAAATAGGATTTCTCGATCAGATCCACTGATCTCTATAACATGCGGTCTCCACTAGCGATGAATCCAGAGCATGCTTTAAAGCATGCGTTAATTATCGCAAGTAGAGACCGCCATCGCAGCTATATTTTCATCGCTTGCGATAGAAAGTATGCTCTCATCGCATACCATTCATCGCTTGCTTTATCGCAAGGAGAACTGTCATATTGTTCTGGCGTACCCAAATTTAATTTAACTGAGTTTGAGTTTTGCGTGCGAAGAAAGCTTTTGCTTGGGGTTTACGTTTTTCTAACAAAATTTAAAAAAAATCTGATTTGAAATTGTCCATAGAACTCATTTATATCCATTAAAATTATTCACTATACTAAAAAAGTATGCGATGAAATGCCCAGCCACAAAAATCTGACAGTTCTTCTGCTCTCTGCTTTCTGCTTTGGCTATTGCGATTGCGATGGATTTATCGCTAGTGGAGACGGCGTGTAAAGTAGGCTACGCACTATCATTTCTTAAATGACATTCCAAAACTATCATTTCTGAACATATCATTTGAAGCTACACACTGTCATTTCAATGGAGTCATTTTTTCAATCATTTTTGAAATTTTATTCATTCATCGTACTATAAACTTTCTTCGAAAAAAACTGACAACAAACAAACGCATGCAAATATTTATTTCAGCAAAAAAAACGACAGCGAGCACGACAAAGAGCAGACAAAAATGACGCACACTGATATGTTTCCCACACACTGTCATTTCATTTCATCATTTCAGTCATACCCACGAAAAATTTTGATCTTCATCATTTTCATCATCATTTATTCATCATTTATCATTTACATCTACACACTATCATTTTTTCCATCATTCCAGCAGAAATGATGTAAAAAAATGACAGTGTGTAGCCTACTTAACACACTGAATAGCGCATTCACTACATTAGGCGTTTTTCTTTTTTAGTTCAGTATAGAGCTCTGAACAGAGTCCGAGCATGTCGAGCATGTTCCGAACATCCTCTGAACCAAGCGTGCTCTGAACACTCTGAGTATTTTTTGAAACACACCTGAACACTTAGCTGTCGACATTTTTTTTTTTAATTTCCATCTGTCAAATGCCTGTGTTAAGCATTGTACTCTGTCTGCTCAGTTATTTTATTCTGAGCTTATAGAGCGCACTCTGAACACGCTCAGAACATGCTCAGAACGAAAAAAGAAATACATTTACGAAGCTCTGAATGCTCTGAACTAAAAAAGGAACACAATTTATTTTTTGACAACTCAGGCTCTGTTCTGAACTAAAAAAGAAAAACGCCTAATTGTACAACAGATTTTTTGACTCCAGTTGAAGATGACAGATGGTGGGCAACTTCATAATTTGACGTCTTCTTTTCACAAAAAAAAAATATTTTGACATGACAAAGAGGAAAACAAATGTGACTGCACTTGTTTATGCGGGAAACAGATTGACACAGCAACTTCAACAGCAACTTTAAGGCTAGGCGCACACATTCAATGTTTAGTTTCGCAACTGCTTGGTTCGAGCAACTAAAAAGTTTGTGTTTTGACACAAACTAAAGGATTGAATAAAATGAGTTCGCTATTTTGTGTAACATCTAATTATATGCACCTGCGCGGACATTCAACCAGATAGTTCATCTCTTTTCTATAAGCAACCAAACAGTTGTGCAATTAAAAACTGAGTGTGCGCGCCTAGTCTAACAGCAACGAAAACTTCAACATCAAAAGTCTTGGGAAATAGATTACAACGTGAACAGCGTTTTTGACAGAATATAGGTAATCAAAGTAAATTCAAATGCGAAATGATTTTGCAGTACATTTAACAATATATTTAAGGTAAATTGCGTCAATGTATACGACTTGCGCAATTTGTCGTACTAAAATTAATTTGTTTTTAGAATTCTTCCACTGTCAAAACCAAAATAAATAGACGAATCAAAATGATGGTTGCTACATTTTCATTTAATTATTGATAATATTGACAAATTTTGCCTCAAAAGTTGGTAGCATTTGCATTTCGACATCAAATTTAGAGTTAAGGTCTAACGTTAATGTCGAAGTTGCTGTGTTAATGTAATCAAAGCCATTTAAAACAGTGGCCCTAAAAAGAGTGACGTGGTTGTTAAAGTTGCTGTTGAAGTTGCTGTGCTAATCTGAATGCTGTTCACGTTGTAATCTATTTCACAAGACTTTTGATGTTGAAGTTTTCGTTGCTGTTGAAGTTGCTGTGTCCATCTGTTTCTCCTATTTCTCGCATTATTTGTAAATTTTAAATATTTATTATTAAAATTAAAATAATACATTGAAAATTGGACGAAAATCATTTTTTTTGATTGACAAATTGACAATTTAATAAAATTGAAGGAATGTCGTTCCAGTTGTCTATTTTTTAGGCAAAAGACTGGCAAGCACAGTAATTTTTTTCATTTATTCAGCGATTTTTTAACACTCACGATAGTTTTTTATTCTTTATTACTTTTTGGTCACTTAATTTCGCAATTTTAGTTTATCAAAAATTATTTATTGTTTTTTATTCACACGATAATTGCAAATGTGTGTTGAACAATTGAAATACATTGGTTTTAAATTAATGGCGGCCGCTGTTGCTGTTGACAGTGCTGTTGCTGGTTCAATCTGTTCCGCGCTTTATGATGCTGTTTTAGATGTTATACAGTTATACTTTTATACGGCACCGTGGGCAGCTTCATAATATAACAATGTTCAAATGGAGTCAACTTTTTGGGATGAATGCACTATCCAGTGTATTATAGAGATCAATGATCAGATCCCACTAAACCACTGATCTCTATAATACACTGGATAGCGCATTCCCTACATTGTATAACAGATTTTTTGACTCCAATTGAAGATGACAGATGGTGGGCAGCTTCATAATTTGACGTCTCCTTCTCACAAAAAAAAAATATTTTGACATGAGAAAGAGGAAAACAAATGTGACTGCACTTGCTTATGCGGGAAACAGATTGACACAGCAACTTCAACAGCAACTTTAAGGCTAGGCGCACACATTCAATTTTTAGTTTCGTTTTCTTAGTTCGAGCAACTATAAAGTTTGTGTCGACACAAATTAAACGATTGCCTAAAATGAGTTCGCTATTTTGTGTAACATCTAATTATTTGCACCTGCGCGGACATTCAACCAAATAGTTCATCTCTTTTCTATAAGCAACCAAACAGTTGGTCAACTAAAGATTGAATGTGCGCACCTAGTCTAACAGCAACGAAAACTTCAACATCAAAAGTCTTGTGAAATAGATTACAACGTGAACAGCGTTTTTGACAGCATATAATCAAAATAAATTCAAATGCGAAATGATTTTGCCGTACATTTAACGATAAAAATTAACGTAAATTGCGCCAATGTATATGACTTGCACAATTTGTCGTACTAAAATTTATTTGTTTTAAGCAATTCTTCCATTGTCAAAACCAAAATAAATAGACGAATCAAAAAGATGGTTGTTACATTTTCATTTAAGTGTTGACAATACTGACAAATTTCGCCTCAAAAGTTGGTAGCATTTGCACAGCGACATCGAATTTAGGGTTAAGGTCTAACGTTAATGTCGAAGTTGCTGTGTTAGGCTAGGCGCGCACATTCAACTTTTAGTTGTACAACTGTTTGGTTGCTTGTAGAAAACAGATGAACTATTTGGTTGAATGTCCGCGCAGGTGCAAATAATTAGATGTTACACAAAACAGCGAACTCATTTTAGGCAATTGTTTCGTTTGTGTCAAACCACAAACTTTTTAATTGCTCATACTAAGCAGTTGCGAAACTAAAAATTGAATGTGCGCGCCTAGCCTTAATGTAATCAAAGCCATTTAAAACAGTGGTCCTAAAAAGAGTGACGTGGTTGTTAAAGTTGCTGTTGAAGTTACAGCAACAGATTGACACAGCGTGAATCTGTTTCTCTTATTTCTTGCATTATTTGTAAATTTTAAATATTTATTATTAAAATTAAAATAATAAATTGAAAATTGGACGAAAATCATTTGTTTTGATTGACAAATTGACAATTTAATAAAGTTGAAGGAATGTCGTTTCAGTTCTGTTTTTTAGGCAAAAGACTGGCAAGCACAGTATTTTTTTTCATTTATTCAGCGGTTTTTTAACTTTCACAATAGTTTTTTATTCTTTATTACTTTTTGATCACTTAATTTTGCAATTTTAGTTTATCAAAAATTATTTATTGTTTTTTATTCACACGATAATTTCAACCAAAATAAAAAAGTAGCAAAATGGAAGAATTATTTTACGTTCTATTTTGTTTTGCATTGTGATGCCACTAAATATTGCAGTGGGAAAGTTGACAATACTGCACCAGCAAGAGCAAGTTTAGCACTTTGGCCTTACGACGCCGCTGTTGGCGTTGCTGTTGCTGTTCTTATGTGTGTTGAACAATTGAAATGCATTATTTCTAAATTAATGGCGGCCGCTGTTGCTGTTGACAGTGCTATTGCTGGTTCAATCTGTTGGGCGCTTTATGATGCTGTTTTAGATGTTATACAGTTATACTGTTATACGGCACCGTGGGCAGCTTCATAATATAACAATGTTCAAATGGAGTCAACTTTTTTGGATGAATGCGCTATCCAGTGTATTATAGAGATCAGTGCACTAAACGAGCTGAATCAAATCGAAAATATGTTTGTATACCAAAATCGAGGAATCGAAGAATCGAGTGTGTGTACAAAACCATATTGTCATTTCGATCCCATTTCAATTCGACCTCTCGATCCAGTGCCACCATATACCTGGATCGAAATCTCAATTCGAATTCGATTCAATTCCTCAATCTTCTCTTGTAACCGGGGTATATAATAGTTTTTATATACAATGGTATTACCATTGTATATATAAACTATAGTACTCTCATGGAACAGAAAAAAGTGTTATGGAATACACTCTACCGAGGGCGCTGTCGTAGGAAAATATTGTCGTGGAGACTTTTGATTTAGGGTGGGGTAGTAATTGAGGAAGAGCTCTGGCAATGAGAAAGACGAGAAAGAGAAAATAAAATTTGTTTTGTATCATTTTCCTTTTGAGGGATCTTCTGTGTGTTTTGTTGTTATATTTTTTTGTCAAGAATATTTGTTTTGTTTTTGCTATTTCATACGCAACAAAGCAACGTTGTTCAATTTCGGCATATCTAACCAAAATACAACGTTGCTTTTTATTTGTATGGACACACATACCTATTTGAATAGATTTAAGTAGGAATAATTTTGAAAATTGATTCTTGATAGGATTAGGCTTTTTTGAATTTTAGTATATCTTCATAGAAACTTTATCTTAATATACTCGTATTAGGTAACTTACCTATGTTGATTGCAATTATTATTATTTTTGTTATTCAAAAGTATAATAATGGGTGTAATTTTGAAGAACAAAAATAATAATTGCAATCAACTAGTTTAACTGCCTACATTAGATGCAGTGGGTGGTAAGGTAGTGGAAATTGTTTTTTTTTTGGAATTAATATAATTATGTACATATATAGGTATAAAACTATTTCTTTAAGCAAATCTAATAGGTACGTATACCTATATTTTTATTAGAGAAAATAGCTTTTACATATGTACATACCTATATAAAATATGGTATGGTAGAAAATAATTTTGATTACAAAAAAAATATTTTTATGCATTCATAGGTATTTATATAATTAAAAATAAAAAAAAGAAATTTGATATAGGTATAGACCAGTTTTTAAAATTTATTCATATAAACTTTGTTTGCAAAAAATATAGAAGATGTTTAATACTTTTTATGTTTATATAAACAATTTCAGAAATGCATAAATATTCACATAAAGCAATTGTGAAAAAAAAATCAAATAAGTTTTTCGAGAAAAAAATAATTTTAGAAAACTTAAATTAATTAAAAAAAATTAGAATAAATAGAATAAAATTATTATTATAAACGAAGAAACGAAGGTATATATATGAAATCAGAAAATAATTTCAATTTTTAAGTGGAGTGATTGAATTAAATTCAATTGAAAGTTTTAGCGACCTCAACTCCAAAGTGCGTTTCGCCCATCTAACTGATGAGCCCACTGTCGTACCTGGGCGAAACGCACTTTGGAGTTGAGGTCGCTAAAACTTTCAATTAAAATTATTATTGACATAATATTTAAAAAAAAATCAGATACCTTTCTTGGAAAAAATATGTTGTATGCATTTACATATTGCCAATGCAATAAGCAATTTTAGAAAAATTAAAGAAAAAACAAATATGGTGTCAATTTTAAAAAAATTATTGATGCACCCTACATGAAAAACTTTGAAAATAAAAATAAACGTTTTTTTATAAAAAATAGTTTTTATCCATATATTTTGTAAAAAAATAAGATATTTGCCCTGCGAATTTTGAACAAACAAATATTTCTTTTAATGTTTGTCTACGAATTTTCATCAAATTTGGAAATTATTAATTCATTAAAATAAAAATTTTGTTTTTTTTGTATTTTGTTAATATAAATATAAAAAGTACGAATTTATGCAAACGAAGTTTTAAAAACCTTTTATTATTAAACTAATTTTAAATATAAGAAATTTCTTTAAAATTGTTCTAGAAAAAAATTTGTGATATTAATTTTAAGTATTTAAAAATAAAGATTCTAGGAAATATTTTCAAAAATTAATCGCTCAAACTTTTTCAAGACATTGATTTTTCAAAAACAATTTTTTTGGATAAAAAAATATTTTTTCGTTTTCTCTATTATCGTAAAGTCAACTTTGATCAAAATCTCGAGTTAAATTTAATTAAAGATCATACAAAGAAAAAAAATGTATCAAAATTCCAGGCGCCGTTTTCGAGAAAAATACAATTTTTGAAAACCATTTTTTATTTTTTTTTTTACATTTGTATGGTGGGTACATTTATTTTTAGGTAAAATACATTTTTTTTCTCACATCTTGTAGATTATATTGATAAATTTTTACTTATTAAGTTAAAAAAAAATCTAGCATCGGGTTTTCGAAATATTGAGTTTTGAAAAGTTTATTTTAAAAATCCAAAATTTTTTGTTTTGAAAATTTTAATACACAATTCTATTTAAGTTTTTGGGGAGCTTTAGCAAAAAAAAAATGATCGAAATTGGTTGTACCGTTTTTGATACAATGAAAAACAAAAAAAATGGTTCCATGGGGGGTACAAAAAATACCCATTTTTTGAAATTTTTTTTTCAACCATTACCTTAAAATAAATAACCACTGCCAATCGCACAGACAATGATTATGAGAAAAAAACACGAAAATTTATTGGCAATTAATGTATAATGCTGCTCAAACACCTATACATATCCATTTGCCTCTAAAAAACGGCTGAAATATGAAAAAATAAGACATGGTTGCCACATTTAAAAATCGCCATGTTAATTACTTTAGCACAAATTGTTTTTTTTTTTTGATTTAGTAGTTGAAGTTTACCTATTACAAATTAACCAAAAAAAAATACATTTAATACATACATATATTTTTCTTCCATTAGAAGTAAAAAATGTGAAAATATTTTTTTTTTCGAAAAACAAATGTTTATCTTTAAATGCGATTTGCGGCTAAACGGAGCTTCGTAGACCCCCAAAGTTGACATCTTCTAACGTGATTTCTGGCTAAACTAGGCATCTTAGCGAGTTAAAAATTGCATACTCGTGATGTAGGGAGTGATGTATCACATGATTTTTTTCTAATTGATAAAATTTTAGTCAAAATTAAAGTTTTCAAAATTCTACATTTTGAAACTCTACTTCTCCAAATTCCGCATTTCGAAATTCTACTTCTCAAAATTCTGATTTTCAAATTGTACCTATTAAGTTTTCTGCATTTCAGAATTCTACTTGTCAAAATACCTTTTTCAGAATTTTACTTTTTAAGTTTTCAGCATTTCAAAATTTTCTTTCCTAAAATTCTGCATTTCAAAATTTTGCTTTTCAAAATTTTACTTACTAAGTTTTCTGCATTTCAAAATTTTCTTTCCTAAAATTCTGCATTTCAAAATTCTGCATTCCAAAATTCTACTCTTCAAAATTTTAGCTTTCAATATAATTTTTCTGTATTTCAGAATAATACTCAAGACTCCAATTCTCAAAATTCTGCATTTGAAAAATCTGCCTACAAAAATAATTATCTATCTACACAAAATAATTGTTCTGAGTGGTAACCGTTTAAAAATTCGTCTATTTGAATATAAATCCTACATTTGCTCCAATATACATTCAAACAGCGAACGAAAAAAATCAAACCAAACAATATACCGTTTTTTCTCTATGCGTGAAGCAAAAAATGCCATCTCATACTTATTTGTATAGAAAATTGATAAAAAGAAAACAGAAAATAGCTTTATTGTCGTCGCTTTGTTCTGCACCTTCGGTTTGCTTTTACCGAAAATATTATCACCCCTTCCTGATTATCGTCTGTCCTTACTCTCCACAACTCTACGTAAAAAGTTATGGAATACGCTCGTATGGTGCCGCATCGTTCGTTCCTCTTCATGAGAGTACTATAGTTTATATATACAATGCCCAAACTAGCTTTACAAGTAAATGAGGAAAACTTGTTGTTTACAAGAAATAACAAAAATTGGTGAAACGGTATTTTCACAAACTTGTTGTTTTCCAAAGCTAGTTGTAAATTATTTAGCAATAATCACAAAATTGTAAAACAGTTATTTGTACTTTGTGAAACCGAATTCTGTTTTACAAATTTGTATTTGTGATTGGTAATTTGTAGTTGGTGAAATAGGCCACAGTGGTAAATTACAAGTGCTTTTTTAACAAATTTATAGAAAAATTGATTAATTCTGTTTCACGAGATAATTGTTTTACAAAATTGTAGTTGTAGATTACAAAGGGATATTTGTAGAAATTTCATTATTTTCGTTTCACCAAAACTATTTTTTTTGGTAATTTACAAATACAAATTTGTAAAATATATTTTTTTTTTGTAAGTTTGTGTTTCTCCAAATGAAGTAGTAACCTTACAATTTTGTTCAGTTTATGAAAATTTCTTACAATAGAAAGATGATGCATTGTATATATAAACTATAGTACTCTCATGAAGAGGAACGAACGATGCGGCACCATACGAGCGTATTCCATAACTTTTTACGTAGAGTTGTGGAGAGTAAGGACAGACGATAATCAGGAAGGGGTGATAATATTTTCGGTAAAAGCAAACCGAAGGTGCAGAACAAAGCGACGACAATAAAGCTATTTTCTGTTTTCTTTTTATCAATTTTCTATACAAATAAGTATGAGATGGCATTTTTTGCTTCACGCATAGAGAAAAAACGGTATATTGTTTGGTTTGATTTTTTTCGTTCGCTGTTTGAATGTATATTGGAGCAAATGTAGGATTTATATTCAAATAGACGAATTTTTAAACGGTTACCACTCAGAACAATTATTTTGTGTAGATAGATAATTATTTTTGTAGGCAGATTTTTCAAATGCAGAATTTTGAGAATTGGAGTCTTGAGTATTATTCTGAAATACAGAAAAATTATATTGAAAGCTAAAATTTTGAAGAGTAGAATTTTGGAATGCAGAATTTTGAAATGCAGAATTTTAGGAAAGAAAATTTTGAAATGCAGAAAACTTAGTAAGTAAAATTTTGAAAAGCAAAATTTTGAAATGCAGAATTTTAGGAAAGAAAATTTTGAAATGCTGAAAACTTAAAAAGTAAAATTCTGAAAAAGGTATTTTGACAAGTAGAATTCTGAAATGCAGAAAACTTAATAGGTACAATTTGAAAATCAGAATTTTGAGAAGTAGAATTTCGAAATGCGGAATTTGGAGAAGTAGAGTTTCAAAATGTAGAATTTTGAAAACTTTAATTTTGACTAAAATTTTATCAATTAGAAAAAAATCATGTGATACATCACTCCCTACATCACGAGTATGCAATTTTTAACTCGCTAAGATGCCTAGTTTAGCCAGAAATCACGTTAGAAGATGTCAACTTTGGGGGTCTACGAAGCTCCGTTTAGCCGCAAATCGCATTTAAAGATAAACATTTGTTTTTCGAAAAAAAAAAATATTTTCACATTTTTTACTTCTAATGGAAGAAAAATATATGTATGTATTAAATGTATTTTTTTTTGGTTAATTTGTAATAGGTAAACTTCAACTACTAAATCAAAAAAAAAAAAACAATTTGTGCTAAAATAATTAACATGGCGATTTTTAAATGTGGCAACCATGTCTTATTTTTTCATATTTCAGCCGTTTTTTAGAGGCAAATGGATATGTATAGGTGTTTGAGCAGCATTATACATTAATTGCCAATAAATTTTCGTGTTTTTTTCTCATAATCATTGTCTGTGCGATTGGCAGTGGTTATTTATTTTAAGGTAATGGTTGAAAAAAAAATTTCAAAAAATGGGTATTTTTTGTACCCCCCATGGAACCATTTTTTTTGTTTTTCATTGTATCAAAAACGGTACAACCGATTTCGATCATTTTTTTTTGCTAAAGCTCCCCAAAAACTTAAATAGAATTGTGTATTAAAATTTTCAAAACAAAAAATTTTAGATTTTTAAAATAAACTTTTCAAAACTCAATATTTCGAAAACCCGATGCTAGATTTTTTTTTAACTTAATAAGTAAAAATTTATCAATATAATCTACAAGATGTGAGAAAAAAAATGTATTTTACCTAAAAATAAATGTACCCACCATACAAATGTAAAAAAAAAAATAAAAAATGGTTTTCAAAAATTGTATTTTTCTCGAAAACGGCGCCTGGAATTTTGATACATTTTTTTTCTTTGTATGATCTTTAATTAAATTTAACTCGAGATTTTGATCAAAGTTGACTTTACGATAATAGAGAAAACGAAAAAATATTTTTTTATCCAAAAAAATTGTTTTTGAAAAATCAATGTCTTGAAAAAGTTTGAGCGATTAATTTTTGAAAATATTTCCTAGAATCTTTATTTTTAAATACTTAAAATTAATATCCCAAATTTTTTTCTAGAACAATTTTAAAGAAATTTCTTATATTTAAAATTAGTTTAATAATAAAAGGTTTTTAAAACTTCGTTTGCATAAATTCGTACTTTTTATATTTATATTAACAAAATACAAAAAAAAACAAAATTTTTATTTTAATGAATTAATAATTTCCAAATTTGATGAAAATTCGTAGACAAACATTAAAAGAAATATTTGTTTGTTCAAAATTCGCAGGGCAAATATCTTATTTTTTTACAAAATATATGGATAAAAACTATTTTTTATAAAAAAACGTTTATTTTTATTTTCAAAGTTTTTCATGTAGGGTGCATCAATAATTTTTTTAAAATTGACACCATATTTGTTTTTTCTTTAATTTTTCTAAAATTGCTTATTGCATTGGCAATATGTAAATGCATACAACATATTTTTTCCAAGAAAGGTATCTGATTTTTTTTTAAATATTATGTCAATAATAATTTTAATTGAAAGTTTTAGCGACCTCAACTCCAAAGTGCGTTTCGCCCAGGTACGACAGTGGGCTCATCAGTTAGATGGGCGAAACGCACTTTGGAGTTGAGGTCGCTAAAACTTTCAATTGAATTTAATTCAATCACTCCACTTAAAAATTGAAATTATTTTCTGATTTCATATATATACCTTCGTTTCTTCGTTTATAATAATAATTTTATTCTATTTATTCTAATTTTTTTTAATTAATTTAAGTTTTCTAAAATTATTTTTTTCTCGAAAAACTTATTTGATTTTTTTTTCACAATTGCTTTATGTGAATATTTATGCATTTCTGAAATTGTTTATATAAACATAAAAAGTATTAAACATCTTCTATATTTTTTGCAAACAAAGTTTATATGAATAAATTTTAAAAACTGGTCTATACCTATATCAAATTTCTTTTTTTTATTTTTAATTATATAAATACCTATGAATGCATAAAAATATTTTTTTTGTAATCAAAATTATTTTCTACCATACCATATTTTATATAGGTATGTACATATGTAAAAGCTATTTTCTCTAATAAAAATATAGGTATACGTACCTATTAGATTTGCTTAAAGAAATAGTTTTATACCTTTATATGTACATAATTATATTAATTCCAAAAAAAAACAATTTCCACTACCTTACCACCCACTGCATCTAATGTAGGCAGTTAAACTAGTTGATTGCAATTATTATTTTTGTTCTTCAAAATTACACCCATTATTATACTTTTGAATAACAAAAATAATAATAATTGCAATCAACATAGGTAAGTTACCTAATACGAGTATATTAAGATAAAGTTTCTATGAAGATATACTAAAATTCAAAAAAGCCTAATCCTATCAAGAATCAATTTTCAAAATTATTCCTACTTAAATCTATTCAAATAGGTATGTGTGTCCATACAAATAAAAAGCAACGTTGTATTTTGGTTAGATATGCCGAAATTGAACAACGTTGCTTTGTTGCGTATGAAATAGCAAAAACAAAACAAATATTCTTGACAAAAAAATATAACAACAAAACACACAGAAGATCCCGCAAAAGGAAAATGATACAAAACAAATTTTATTTTCTCTTTCTCGTCTTTCTCATTGCCAGAGCTGATAAAATTTTCTCGCTCTTCCTCAATTACTACCCCACCCTAAATCAAAAGTCTCCACGACAATATTTTCCTACGACAGCGCCCTCGGTAGAGTGTATTCCATAACACTTTTTTCTGTTCCATGAGAGTACTATAGTTTATATATACAATGACTTTACCTTTTCAGTCGAGATATAACAACAAAATACACAGAAGATCCCTCAAAAGAAAAATGCTACAAAACAAATTTCATTTTCTCATTCTCGTCTTTCTCATTGCCACGTGGCTAAAAAACTTTTTTCTCGTACTTTCCTCAATTACCACCCCACCCTAAATCAAAAGTCTCCACGAAATTTTTTCCTCCGGCAGCGCCATCGGTAGAGTGTATTCCATAACATTTTTTTCTGTTCCATGAGAGTACTATAGTTTTTATATACAAAGGTATGTCGATTTCCTTTTACCATTGACATACTAGATAATAAGTCAATGCCTTTTACACTAGCGATTTTAGGGATTGCGATCCCTTGTCAAATTTTGACTTTTACCACAGATTTTACCGTCGAATCCGTATTTGGAGAGGGATTTACATGTATACGAAATACCCACACTAAAAAGACAAAATTTGACAAGGGATCGCAATCCCTAAAATCCTTAGTGTAAAAGGAAATCGACATTAGTATTAAAAAATTGTTTTTTGAATTTGAAATTCGATGGGAAACTGAATGACATAAGAGGTTTCATATATTCTATCTATATAATTATTCGTCTCTGCTAACCTTTTTTAATCAGTCGATCAGTCCTTGGCTCCTCGCTAAATCGCTATTATTTTTAAAGTAGAAAAATAAAATTGTTTGTTCTTTCATTTCCCCACGTTTAGATCAAATTTTATATTCATTATTCTTTGTTGCCGCGATATTATCTGACGTACTCTATTTCTCGCTAAATATAAATAAATTAATTCGATGTATTTGGAAAGAAATGAATAATATGCATACGATTGCGATTTATTATATTAAGAAGACGGACCGTTTGTTTTCAACGCCAATGTGTATACATTATAGTGGTTAAAATACAAGATTTTTTGTATGGTTCAGTGAAAAGTAAAAAGGTATTTTAGTGACCATTTAGTGCTTCAAATACGAGAGCAAAAATTATTTGCTTAAAATTGGTTGATCTCTGCATGAAGCATACCTAATCCTAATTTGGTTATAATATCTGGCAAGGCGGGCATGCATTTTTTTCAGGTATAGCTTTTTAACTTCTCAGAAAAAATAGAATAGAATAGAAAAATAGAAGAAGAACTTTTGTATTTGTATGTATAATAATAACAACAATGCAAAGTTAAAAAATTAAACAATAAAATTTGTTATTTTTAATAAATGCTACAAAGAAATCATATCAGAAGTGCTAATATATTGATTTTTAAAGCATTTTTCATGAAACTTGAATCAGTCGGTATTAAAACTTTATTTGAGATTTATATTAAAATTTTCTTTCTGCATTTAAATAATATTCGGTTTCTAAAAAAGAAGAACAAACATTCTGACTAGGAGCTGCTTTGGGCGTGTTCAGGTTCTTTGAAATCATTAGGAAGTTAAATTTTCTCAATTTTTGCCGGGTATGTTTCGGATTATTAAACTAATCAAAAACCGCAATAATAACTAAAATAAGTTAATATATCGTTGAATTTTTTGCTATTAAACCCGAATCCATGCAAATATTTTTGTTGATATTAGGTTGTATTGTTACAAATGTATGTATGTCCTAAATTGTTTCACTAATTTCGACAATTTTCAAAGAATAATTTTTTTAAAATATAATATTTAATATATTAAATTAATATTTAGATAAAAAAATCAAACTGCTTAAATTTAAGCAATCATAATAATTAATACAATTATTTTCATAATAATTTCAATATTTTTTGTAGTTTATATTGAAATAAAAACATTTTATGACGATTGGTGTTCTGTTGACGCTTGTTTAATACCCAGTTGTCCAACAAAGGATGTGTATGTATGTATGTACATATATAAATGTACATATATAAATGTACATATATGTACATATATAAATATACATATCTACATTATGTATACATATTCATCAACTATGCTATATAATTTGTTCTTCCATGAAACTTCGTATCCCTGATCTAGCTTCACTGCTGCGTTATCGCCGACTTTAGTTTAGGTTGAGGTGCCTGGCTGAAGGAAAATTGATAGACTTATTAAGGTGGTCCATTGTGATACCACATGAATCTACATAGGTGACGTCCTCCCTACACTCTAAAATACTAGGAGCTTGTAATTGTTATTGGTTTAATTTCTTATCTATTTTTCTAGGGATGTTGTACGTTAAAATTTTAGAACCTGTTATAGTTGATCCATTCATATCAGCGGAGATATGGGCTGAGTTCGTAATTGCAATGTTTGTTGCCCCTGCCCTGCCTAAAACATGCTTCGAATACATTTATGAACACAATTACAACAGCATATGTGCAGTCATCATACTTTGTTAAAAATGAGTTCATAATTGCCAAAAGAGCAAACATATAAAAAGTCAGATATGTAGGTATGTACAATAAATATTAATTATTTTTCAGGAACTTTTATTTGGTTTTCTAATATTATTTTAAAAATGGCTGGTAAAAACGGAAGGAACCAATTTTGAAAACATGGGACAAAAATTGGTAAAAAATTATTTTTGAATAAGAGAACCTGCAGAATGATGTTTAGGCATATTCCAAAAAATACGAATTACTCGTACCTACCTCAAAACGATCAAATACCTCAACCAAAGAGATGTGCTAAAGAGCGATTTTTAATGAGCAGCGATAGCATAGAGCAGTATACAAAATGAGCAGCTCTTAATAGCAGCTATTTAATCACTCTTAAAAATGCAGATATATGTAGGTACCATTGAAAATCGTAATGATCAATTTTGAGTCATTTAGCTAGCGAAATAAATGATTCTTTTGGCGTCTCAATAAATGCTACCATGTCCTTATAACTAATCATCGTCGAAAAAAAAATCGTTTCATTCATAACAGTTATTTTATATGAACGTTCATGCCAAACTTGTAATTTTTTGGCAAGGGTTAATAATATAATCATAACCTTTATTGCAACCAAAATAGGACCTTTGACTTCGCTTTTTAAATGCCTATAGTCGAAAAATGCGTTCAGCATTATATGTAAAAACTAATAAATAAGGTAGGTATTTCTGGACTTCTACCATTGCTACTTTTAACTTTGCTATCAAATTCAGCCCAATAAGAAAAATCATCTGTCTCCAGCGCTTTAGGTTCGTTTTGTTTTAACTTGATTTGATGTAGAAGATTGGATGTTGAGAGTTATCCAGTTGGTAATATCCCTTTGAACCACACTTAATGCAGTTTTGTTAGAAAATACATGGTGCTTTAATCGAGGATCCAAAAATGAATTTGAAGCTATTGTTATATTAGATTCAACATTAGCGAGAGGCCTAAGAAGATTGCATATTTCTTCGGCGATGCACCATTCCTGCTCTGTCAACATGGAAATTTGTGGAGTATTCAAATTAGCAAACGTGATTCTTAGAGCTTCTTTTAATGCCACAAATCGCTCCACCATTAAAAATGTAGAGTTCCAGCGAGTCTTAACATCGTTACGCACGGAAAGTTGATGTTGTTTTCCCAGCATTACTTGACTATGAAGAAGTTTTTCGTTAGCTTGAGGGCTTCTTTTTATATGGTTTACGATTCCCTTGATTTTTTTTAATGTCATAGTGATTTCATTGACATTGGAATCTGCTGCCAATTCCTCTAAATTTTCGTCTGAGTCCAAATAATTACAGAGATCACTTGGAGTTTCTTCTTCCAAAGTATTTATATTTAGACAATTCTGGACGCATAAATTTAACGTGTGTGCAAAGCAACCGTAGTGTCTTTTTGTCAAGTTTATTTGTACAGCTTTGGACATGGTGCTGGCGTTATCCGTAACAATTATCAACACTATTGAAGATTTTCCATTTAACCAACACTTTTTTAAGCGCGTCCGCAATAGCGATTGCACTGTGCTCCTTCGTATTGTGCGCACTCCAAAACCATGTGATTTATTTTAAAATCTTCATCAACAAAGTGAGCAGTAACTCCCAAGTAACTCTGATTTTTGGCTGAAGTCCAATGGTCTGTGGTTATGCAAACGCTCTTAACAGAGTTCAATTTAGCCATCACTTCTTCTCGACATCCATCGTACATGCTGTTTAACAGAGAATTGGAAACGTACTTTCTATCGGGTAGTTGGTAATTAGGAGAACAAGTTTGAACAAAATTTTTGAATCCTTTGTCATTCACAATAGAAAAACGCTGGTAATCGTAAATAAAAAGTCCCATTAATGCCTTATCGTATTTCTCTTTCTGTGTCAGGGTCATCTTTTTCGGAATAAAATCCCTAATGCTTTGCTGCCTAGAAGTAGAAGGCTGAGGTGGAGTTTTCCTACCGCTGTTTCTTGGTGCGTCTTCAGTTGTGGCTCTATAATTCTCATTTTGCGTTTGTGTTTCCATTTCCATACTTTGCTCCTGTTCCAGCGAGGATGGAAAAGAACTAATTACACTTACACAACACGGATTTTCTTCCGATGAGCGCATAGAAACGGTTGGATGTTTAACTGTGAGATGTCGCTTTAAATTTGTTATTGATGTTTTATATGACAAGTTACTTTTGCATATCTTACAGCTTGCCATCTTATCGGGTTTTTGCACAAAATGCAACCAAAGATCACTCGTTTTTCTTCGCGCCATGATTTGAATAATATGATTTAAGTAATTAAAAACGTTCCAGACACCTAGACGTACTTACAAACACAGTAATCAATCAATAGAAACGGCAACAGAAATATTTGATTGTAACACAATAAAGATTTCTTCACTTAATTATTGAATTTATAGCAACTTCTTACTTTTGTGGTTTTATCTTTCAATTTTAAACACTTTAGCACTTAAGATAATCACACGCGGAATTACAGGAGACAATTAAATGTTCAAATCAAATAGAATGCATTTATATAACTAGATCAATGTTCACGATCACCTACAACTACAACCACCAAAAGGATCAATTGCAAAGTAATTATTTAAAAATGATTGATTTAATCCTTTTTCAAATTAATGAGATACACACACATCCCCTAGCGGTTTTCCCAAGGTGATCGGTATACGTGTCGATAATTTATTGCTCTTTTTCTATAACTTTGTGGATGTGACCAAGTTTTATTTGTGCAATTATCTACTTTTATGGTTTTTCTTCATCTTTTCTTTATTATATGGACTTTCCAATAAATCATCATTATCAAATACACGCATAATTATTTGCAACATTTTTGTATGTAGCTTAGTCTTATAATAATGTAATTTTTTTTACTTTTTAATCTTTCAATTTTATTAAATTTGGTCACACTCATACCAATATGTACCGAAGTGAGAGGAGAATTATTTCCATTTTCTGTTATACATGCAACATACCAATTATTGTTTTCAAAAAATAGCAATTTGTGAATTACATATCTTAATATATTACTGAGATTGATTTTTCATATAAAATCCTTCAAGTTTTAACCAATCCAAACTAAAAATACCATTTTTCAAAAATATTTAAAACTTTCATATAAAAAAAACGATAATTCCCAAAAGTTTTTTAAAATTTTATTTATTTTCAAATAAAAAATTCATTTGAATGAACATATGTACATATGTGGGTATGTACATAACACATAAGTAACTTTAAACCATAAATTGAAATTATAATAGTGCATTATTATTTTTCCTTCGCAATCACATAAAGATTGTAATAGCAGATGAGCAGTTGAGCAGATGAGCAGATGAACAGATGAACAGATGAACAGATGAGCAGATGAACAGAAGAGCAACCGATGAGCAGATGAGCATATGAACAGAAGAGCAACCGATGAGCAGATGAGCAAAATGCTCAAAAAAGCAGTTAGCAGATCGCTTCAGTGACTTTGAAGAACATCATGAAAACGGCTCAACGATGTTCATTTCGTGTCTTGAAAGCAGAATAGATACAGAAAAAGGGAAAGATATATAAAATCACTTCATTAGCGTTTACGTTTAGTGCATCGTATATTTATACAAATTGTTTCTAGCTTGTTCTTTCTTTGTTCCCCTCTTTGGAAAATGTAATGTGTATGTGATGCGTTGAAAGGAGAGTTGTTGAGGATGCTTGTTGCAGGCTTTCGAGATACCTACAGGTTTTTTTGGTGGGTGTAAAATTATATTTCGTTTGTTGTGTTCAGTCATCATTACATCTCTTTTTTATTTTTAAATGTTTGTGAGGTTCAGCACCAAATGAGCAGTTAGCAACTGAACAGTCAAATTAAAGAGCAATCGCTTCTGCTCACTGCTCAGTGAAATAGCAGAGTGATTAATAGCAGCTATCGCAATAGCAGCCTCACCACTAGCCCAACCAATAGTTCTGGAGGAAGTTCAACATTGTGTCGAGATCCATAAATTTCATCGAACTGATGGAAGTAATCCCATGAGGAAGCCTCTCCACCGCTTAGTTTATTTCTTTTTTTAATCCTATGATAGGAAGCTTTCAAATTTTGGAACTTCCTTATAATAAATATCCCCCCTATCATACGGAAACGTGGGCAAAATAGTTTTAATGTCTTGGAAAACTTTTCCCATAGAACGTTTTTCTTCCTGCGCCCAGCTTAAAATTCAGATTTCATTCTCAAACGTATGGAAACCAACAGTTCGATATCAGCATCGGACCAAATTTTGGCCTCGTATTCAATCCTGTGGATAGATAGTTATTTATTTCTTATCAAAGATGTAAAAATCAATATTTTTTGTACGATTATAAATTAATTTAAAAAAAAAAAAAAAATTACTCACATTTGATCCTCTGCCATTTTCCTGCAAATTCAGCAACATAAAAAAACACATGCCAAATTGACCGCATGTTGACTGTATGTTTACTTTTATGAAGACAAGTAGGCTTGTGTCGTTCACGAACGACCTAGTTCAAAGACTGACTCATTCAACTGAACGAAGTGAACTAGTTAACCATCTCTTTGTTCATTTCGTTCACTAGTTCAATGCATTGCGTACGCACTACCCAGCCTGCAGGCAGAGCTAACGAACAAGAGAGCTACAGTCGAACTATCATGTATGGTGTGGATGTATAATAGGTTTAGGTTGTTTGGATAAATTCAGTATCAGTTGTTCAGTTCGAAAGAATGAACTAAGTGAACTATCTAGGTATGGGTAGTTCAGTTGGGTCAGTCGTTCCCGAACGAAAAGAGCAAACGACCTAAGTGAACTATCTAGGTAGTTCAGTTAGTTCAGTAGTTCACTAACGAAGAGAGAAAACGACCTAAAGAACTAAGTGAACTATCTAGGTATATGTAGGGAGTTCAGTTGGTTCAGTCTTCAGTGAGTTCAACGAACGAAAGAAGAGAGCAAAAGATTTAAGGAGCTAAGTTAACTATGTAAGCGTAGATAGATCCGGTAGTTCAGTAGTTCGCAAATGAATAAAAGATAGATCTAAGAAAATAGAGAAAGGTATATTTGAATTTTGTAGATTTAAATGAGAATTGAGTACGCTGTATAAGTTAATACAAATTTTAAGCGTTTGTGTTGTTTTGGGTCTTATTGTCATTATTTATTTGTGAGTTTTCGATTTGATTGGATGCAAGTTAGGCTATTTCGGGCCGTTTTTATAGTTTGAAAAACACGAACAATGTAATGAGAAATTTGTATACAAGAGTTAAACCATTAACTTATCTGCAAAGATCTTAATCCAGACTTTTGATATTTTTATGTAAGTTTGTTTTCATTCTTATCGAAGTTGTTATTTGTTTTCATAGTTAAGTGCCTAAAGAATTTCTGGTATTGAACAAATAATAAACGAAAGAAGAACCCTACAGAAGTCTGAGAAAGTATCTAAATTAATTTTCTTGCATTAGAACATGTAATTCAAATAGAAATTCATGACATGTTTAAATAAAAAAAATTTTCCGTAATAAATTATTTTGAACGAATGTGTTTTTTTATTTTATTGTTATATTCTTAATTTAAAAATTCAAGAAATTAATTACATTTGGGAACTGAGAGACCAACAACCAAATGTACCAAATGTATATTGTATGTGGGTTAGATTATATGGAACTACTGATCCAAACGAACGAAAAGAACGAACTAGTTCAGTAAATACTTCTGAACGAAATTGAGCGCTCTTTCAAGTGAACGAAAATGCACAAGTCTAAACACAATTGTTGCCATGCTCATGCAGAGATGATGCTGTTTGTTTACAATCATGAACGCAATTTTTGCAGGACCACGGAAGTTTTGCAAATACGAACTCAGCCGTGCTTAATCAATTGAATTAGACTTGAGAAAAAACAAACCCCCAAGTGACTTATTTTGGGCCGAGAGCGTTTCAAACGGGCCAGTTCCGGTGCGTTTTTTAATTACTGAAACCAGTCCCAAACTATAAAGCTCTAATAAAATATTTTTTTGATTTTTAAAACCTTGAAACATTCAGTTTTATTGAAACTATTAACTACGGGCATTTGTTTTTTTTTTTTTATTTTTTTTAAGCGATACCTTTTTCAGTTCAACTCAAGATTTATCCATATGATAATATTAATAAAATTTAATGTATATGTATGTAATGTAATGTAATGACATACAGTGGCGAGCATATGTGGATACATAATGCTTAAAATTGACTAAGTTGCTGTAAAACTCGCAAAAATAAAGCTATTACAAATTTTTTTTGTTCGGTTTAAACTCTTTATTTTTTAAGAAACAGAAAATATGAAAACATATTTTAAAACTGAAAAGAAAAATTAACTTTTAATTCATTTAATAAAAAAAACTCAATTTATCCACTTCTGCACGGTCAAAATAAAAGCGTTTAATACTACATTTTTAGCATGTTGTCCAAAGGCCCTTTAATGACGTCTTTTGGACATGCTTTCTACTAATTTTTCGATTAGTCCGTGCGGAATGCTGACCCACTCTGACTGAATACGGGACCAAAGCTCGTCTAAAGTTTTTGGTGCATTATCGTACCGTCCCAAGTCTTTTTTTAAAAAGAGCCCATACATTTTCTATGGGGTTAAGGTCTGGACTTTGCGCAGGCCACTGCATCGTTTGAAAGATTTGCCTACCGAGCCAATTTTTCACGATCTTAGCGGTATGCTTAGGATCTCCATTCTGTTGAAATAAAACTTCATCTTCTGGGTATGCGCTTTCGTCCAAGAAGTTTGGTAAATTTTCCTCTAGAATACGAAGATAATCTTCTTTCTTCATTATTCCATTAATTTTCACTAACGGTCCGACATTCCACCAAGTGAAGCAGCCCCATACCATTAAGTCAAAATGAACAGCACGTAGAGCGCTTAAGAAAATCGGCCTGACTTCAGCAGTTAAGCAAAAAAAGTCTGTAGCGTCTCGCCTGCAAATTTGCAAGGAGCACAGGAATTAGAGCGTAGAAGACTGGAAAAGGGTGATAAGGTCTGCCGAAGTGGAATGCAATGAGTTTTTTTTATTAAATGAATTAAAAGTTAATTTTTCTTTTCAGTTTTAAAATATGTTTTCATATTTTCTGTTTCTTAAAAAATAAAGAGTTAAACCGAAAAAAAATTTTGTAATAGCTTTATTTTTGCGAGTTTTACAGCAATTTAAAGTCAGTTTTGAGCTTTATGTATCCACATATTCTCGAAACTGTATGTATACCCAAATATCTCATTATAAAATAAATTAAGGGGTGGAAGGGGTTAAAGAAAGTGTTATGAAATTAACAATTTATTTATTATAGATACATGTGAATATAACAATCTAATATTTAGAATGAATTGAAAATTAAAAATTTTTATACAAATTAATAATTGATTTCTTTGATTTAATTTCTACATTAAATATTTTATAAAGTATAATATAGTAACAAGTACAATCTATAACATCCCTTTTTTTTTCTTTTATGAGCAGTCGTAGTCTTCCATTTTTTTTGGAGGTCTGATATTACGCTTTGGCCTGATCCCGATGTCTTTTTCTATTGTTTGGCTATTTTCGTAAGTTGATAAATCTGTTCATGAAGCTTCTTGTAATACGTTTGTTGATGTTGGTAGCTGCTCTATTTCTGGCTGGTATATTTCAGGGTGTTGATCGGTAAGTTCGTTTCTTTGAACTGGATAGTTATGGGTAATTTTTTTAGGTTCTGGTTGTTTTCTTATGTGGATCGTATTGCGCTTGTATTGTTTTGTACCAACAATGACTATATATGTTCTGTTGGATAAACATTCTTTTATCTCCCCTTTTTTCCAGTCGTCATTTGGATTTATTTTTATATACACTTTGTCACCAATGTTTATAACTTTTTCTTTTCTTGTTCCTCTGTCAAAATAATTTTTACTGTTTAAACGTTGTTGCTGAATGCGTTCTGGTACTTTTTCTACAATCTGTTGGTTTGTATTGATGTTAGGTATATCGCAACGTAACCACCGGCAAAAGAATCTTTTTGAAGGACTTGATCCAATTTTATTTGGTGTATTTCTACATATTAACAACGATTTGTAAAAGTCTGTGTTTGAGGATAATGTTTTTTTTAAAAGCTGTTTTGCAATTTTTACTGATGATTCTGCTTTTCCATTTCCTTGTTGATGATATGGGCTTGAAGTTTCATGCTTAAATTCCCAATTATTTGCAAATATTTTAAATTCTTCACTTGTAGAATTTGTGCCATTGTCAGTTATAATTTTGAGTGGTATTCCATATCTACTAAAATTTTTTCTGCATACGTACAGTGGCGATAAAATAAATAGCACATGTAGTCTTAAATTTCTATGATGCAAGTTTTTCCCACTTTCTTAAACTTTAAAGAACTGTTTGACTTATAAGAAAGTAAGACCAAATATACATATCTCTGATTGAAAAATAAAATGAGGTATATATTGAACGCATAAAAAAAACTACAACAAAATGATTTATACAATTTAAGTATACTAGGACAAATTAAATAACACATTTCGTAAATAACAAATAAAAAACATATTAAGTAACAAAATTTTAACATTATTTGAAGAAAATATCCGGTATTTGGTCGAGTAACCCATATTTTTAATCACAACGGAATACCGGCGTTTTATAGACGAAAGAAGACTCCGGTATCGTTCAACAGATACTGAGTACCAGGCTTGCTGGACTTTCCGTCAAAGTTTGTCGAAATTTGAAGTATCAGTTCAATTTATCGCTTCGTCCACAACATTCCACAAGTACTAAATAGAATTACGATCTAGAGACTAAGCTGGCTTATTCCTTAACAGCGTTTTTTTGGATGAATAGCCATTGCTTCATAGACTTAGCCATATGGTTAGGATCGTTATCCTGTTGAAATTCTCAGAATACGGTAGAGTTGTATCCCGTAGGATTTCCTTGTATTATAAATGGTCCTTAATACCTTCTATCTGATAAAGTGGTCCCATACCATGCCAATAAAAACATCCCTAAACAAGAATGCTATCCCTACCATGCTTAACAGACTTTATTGTGTATATTCTGGTCATATTCCTGGTGGATTCCTCGTCGAATGTAGTTTTTACCATCTGACCCAAAGGATTAAGTGTATACTCATCGCCCCGTAAGATATTTCTCCACCAATTTTGAACTTTTGAAATATGCTGCCTTGCAAACTGCATCCGACGTGAGAGATTGCTCTTAAAGACATCTGCTTTCTTTCTGGCAAATCGTCCAAACAGCTTTTTTCCACTGAGACAGTTTCTAATCGAACTTACAGACACATTAACACCAAGATTTTGTTCATTTGCATGTTCAATTTTTGGGACTTGGGTCAGGCAGACGATGTCAAAATCTGTTCAAGGGGTGGTTTTGCTGGTCTTACTCATACGAATTTTGTTTTGAGCACTTCCTTCTTCTTCACAATGCTAAAGATCATTTATAACATTCTTATTCTTCCTTGAAAATATTTATTTTCGCTCTAGTTCAGATTTCGTGTGACCTTTTTTCATAAAATCAAAACCCCTAGCCTAAACGTCTGTGCTGATTGTTTTCCACTTCTCATACTACATTTCAGCAATTAAAATTAAAGCAACTTAACTAAGAACCTTATCAAAACTCATAACTTTTTCACTAAGCTTTTAAAAGTTAAAAATATTTGTTAAAAATGTATTAAATTTCCAACGGAAACAATATGTGCTATTTAAATTGTCCTCACCTGAGTGTATTTTGTGTACCATTTGACTTTTTTATAAAATAATTTCTGGAGAAGTCTTATCCCGTTTTTTATATTCAAAATCCAGATACTCAACATTCAAAATTTACAACAAAATTGGTCTTACAGTACCGGATTTCAAAATGCACTTACGTTTTAAGGCCAAGAAAGAATTTTTAACAGAAGTGTGCTATTTAATTTGTCGCCACTGTATATTGTTGCTTTTGCTGACATGTTATATTTTAGATCAATTTCGAAAAAGTCTGAATAATGATAGACTGTTATTAGAAAATTCTTTTTTTGTCCGTTTATCATCATTTCAAAAACATCCATTGATACTATTTCGAAAGGCGTATTTGGAATATCTGGAATTTTAAGTGGTTCTTTTTGTTGATTTCGTGAATATTGGTTACATGTTTCACACCCTTGTATCATATTCTTGATATCTTCTGTTATTCCCATCCAATATATTGTTTCTCTAGCTAATTTTAGAGTAGCTTCTATGCCCATATGTGGTTGATGTAATCGTTCCAAAAGTTGTTTTCTTATTTTTATTGGTATTACTACCCTATCTCCTTTCAAGATTAGTTCATTATTTACTATAAGTTCATCCCTTATTTTCCAATATGATTTAATGTTTTCATTTAGTTTGTCTTTCTTATTTGGCCAGCCTTGTAATATTGTTGTGGATAATATTTGCAAAATTTTATCTTCAACAGTAGCTTTTCTTATTTTATTTAAAGTTTCATCACTTATTCGTTTTCCTTCAATATCATTGCAGTCTTCTAGTTCTTTTAATTCTTCTTCGATTTGATATATTTCTAAAGATTTTTCTTCGTCTTTTATATCTATAAGTGATCTTGATAAAGTGTCTGCTATAAACATTTCACTGCCTTTTTTTGTATTTCAATAAGAAGTTATATCTTTGAAGTAGTAATATCACTTTTTTCGCAAATAAATTGATCAAATCTCTTATATGCAAACATAATTGCTAACATCTCTTTTTCGATTTGAGCGTAGTTCCGTTGAGTTGTTGTTAGTGTTTTAGATGCATAAATTATTGGATGATTTTCTTGCATTAATGTACATCCGACTGCAAAAGATGATGCGTCTGTTTGAATTCGTACTGGCTTTGTTACATCATAGAATTTCAAAACTGGATTCGTTGTCATCGCTTGTTTCATATTTTTGAATGCTTCTTCTTGTTTTTGATTCCAACTAAATTCATTTTTTACATGAGTTATCTCTCTTAGTGGTTCTGATAATTTTAATATATTTGGAATGAATTTGCCAAGATATGAAACCATTCCCAAAAATCTCAATGTTTCTTCTTTGTTTTTAGGTCTTTGCATATTGGTTATCGCGTTTATCTTCTCTGGGTCTGGTTTAATTCCTTCGCTTGTTATAATATGTCCAAAAAACTTAATACTGTTTTGACAAATCTTCATTTCTTCTTTATTAATTTTTAGGTTCTCTTGTCGTAATCTTAATAATAATTTTTTTAGATTGTTGTTGTGATCTTTAATAGCTTCTTCAGTATTTTTTCCTTTGCATTAAATCAAAATGTCATATGCTATACATGTTACACCTGTAAGTCCTGCTATTACCTGGTTTTGGCGCATTTAAAAATTTCCATAGCTGGTTTAATTCCGAATGGTAGTCTAGTAAATCTATATTTTCCATTTGGAGTCCAAAATGTTGTTAGTTTACTGCTTTTTTCATCAAGTTATAGTTGCCAGAAGCCATTTTTTGCATCTAATGTGCTAAATATTTTTGCATCAGCTAATTCATCAAAAACTTCTTCTACTGTCGGTAATTGGAACTTCACATCTCTCAGTGCTTTATATAGTTCTCTTGGATCGATGCGTATTCGTAGTTTGTTTGTTGTAACTAAGTTACTTGTCCATTTAGTATATTCAGGTTCTTACTTAATTATACTTTCACGTTCCATTTCTGCTATTGTAGTTTTTAGTTGTTCACGTAATGCTATTGGTATTCTTCGTGGTGGTTCATTTTTCGGTGTTATGTTTTCATCAAAATCTAAAAGAAGGCCTAGGCCTTCGTAAATGTCGTTAAAATGATTGATAATATTGTATGCTTCTTGTTTTTCTGAACTTTGAGTTATATTTTTGCATAGTTCGATAAGTTTCAATGATATGCATGTTTCTGCTGACAGCAATGGACAGTGATTTCTTTTTATAACATAAAATAGAAGTTTTTGTTGATTTTGATGTCCTTTTACTTTTAAATATATAGTTCCCATTGTTAGGATATGCGTTTCTTCTATTGTTTTCAATATATTTTCGGTATTTTTTATAATTGGATTCTGTTCTATTTCTAATAAGTTGTTAAGGCCGATTAAGATACAAGTTACACCAGTGTCCAATTGAGCTTTGATTTTCTTTGGTATGTTCTGTTTGTTGAATATTGTTATCTCTCTGAATAAATGCTTTCAATTTCCTTGTTCAACTGTGCTACAAACATATTTTGTTGTCGTTTCAGTTATTTCTCTTATTGTCAGTGGCGTCTTTAGGCATGGGCCCGGTGGGCCAGGGCCCAGGGCCCCGCAATTATTTGGCCCCCAGTTCCACCAACTCAAAATGAATGAATCTATACAAGAATTATATAACAAAACGAAATAAGGTTAATAGACAATAACAGAAAAACAAGTTTCATTGTACTCTCCGTTCCAATACCAAAATTCAACGTGAGTGGCGAAGGGTCCATATAAGTCGATTTTATAACCGTCTTATCTTTTGAAATTCTTTTCCTCAACATCTTAAACTTCTGGCAATATGAATCTAATTTCATCACCTGCACACGCTGTCAACATTATTTTAACAACTCTGCTTTCGTTCTACTCTACAGTTCTACACACATGTTGGCTTTTCAACTCACTCCATAAACCAACACAAAACTATAGCAACAACAAGGTACCCCGATCCCCGAAACCTAAATATGTCGTCTTATAAAATTTCTCGTCGGATAGAACAAATTTGTTTTCTTTCCTCTTTTTTCTTGTACTATTCACTGCGCTTGACACCTCTCTGTTCAATACACGCTTTCTTATGGAAGAAAATATGACGATGTTCTTGCGTCATATTTTTTGGTGAATTTGTTTGTATCTCTTTCTCTTATTCTTTTCGCTCTGAGCGGATGAATCGTACCAACGCACCGTACGTATGTATTGCGCAGCGCACTGGCTCTGGCGCAGACGCAGTAGCGCAGTGCTCATCAGCAGATTTGCTTCTGCAAACTTCGGTGTTTGCTTGAGGACTTGAGGTGGCTTTCATAGCAACCGCTGCGGCTGCGCTTATGAACCAAAATGTATATTGCAGATTGAGGTAGGTTTCCGCTTTCTACTTGAAGAAATCAGTTTATTCAAAGAAAAAAAAATATGTATGTAAGTATACTACAAGGAAATAACAAGCTGCTCTCCGACTTATTTCATGAATTTGTATTTCTCAATGTTTCTGAGATACTGAAGCTATAGATACGTAGGTTTTACATGTCCGTTGCCGTTCTCGTTTTTATTGAAATTATTTTAAAACCAAGAAGTCAAACAAAAATATTTTTAGTATTTTTTAAATTCAATCAGTGTTAGTCCTGTGTTGTGATTGTGTTTGTTTTTATTGTCATAAAATTCAATAACAAAATAATTATGTCGAAAAGATCATATCCTAGTGGTACCGAAAAAAGGAAAAAAGCAGAACATAAAAAGCAATTTATTCAAAATTTACCTAAATTAACAACATACTTTACATCGGAACCATCTGTAAGTCAAGTTAATACTTTAATACCTGAAAAAAATATTGACACTACTTTTAATTCACTGACAACTGATAAAATTAATTCAAGTTGTGAGTTTGATAATGACAACATTCAAGAAACTTTAACTTTATCGAAAAGTTCTCATGCCGAAAATCAAAAAATGTCAGCAATAGAAAGAAATTCAACTGACCCTGGTGATTACTTTCAAGAAAAAATTACCGAAAAGATACGTGAATTTTGGATCCGTAAGGGTCCGACTTATTTTCAAAATAATGATTCTGATTTCTCAAAATCATCAAGAGTATACATCGAATCAGATGGTAAATCAAAAACAAGAAATTTCAATAAAACACTCTTTTATCGTAAATTAAGGAATAATGAAGATGTTGAAAGAAAGTGGCTTTTATATTCGCCTTCCAAAAAATCTTTATATTGTTTTTCATGTTGTTTATTCAACATTTCAAATACAGCCTTTTGTTCTCCCCATGGGTGTAACGATTGGAAACACATAAATCACATCATTTTGGAGCACGAAAATAGTTCATCACATAGACAAGCTATGATGACTTATCTCCAACGGAGTAAAAACACTGGTAGGGTAGATACAGATTTATTAAATCAAAACAAAATAGAAGTAGACTACTGGAAAAATGTTCTCAAAAGAATTGTTGCAGTTATTAAATTTTTGGCATCAAGAGGGCTTCCATTTCGTGGTAAGAACGAAACCATTGGGTCAACCAACAATGGAAATTATTTGGGATGCCTGGAACTTCTAGGTGAATTTGATTCATTCCTCGCAGATCATTTAAAAAAATGTGGAAACTCAGGAAAGGGATACACTTCCTATTTATCAGCAAATATTTGCAACAAGTTCATTGATATAATGGGAAAACAAGTCCTAATGAAAATTTTAGGTGAAATTAGATCGGCAAAATATTTTTCCATAAGCGTTGATAGTACACCCGACCTTTCTCATATCGACCAGTTGACTTTTGTAATTCGGTATGTTAAAAATTGTGTTCCCATCGAAAGGTTCTTAAAATTCATACCTATTCAAGAGCATAAATCTGAATATTTGGCTGATACAATCTTGAAATTTTTGGAAAATCATGATATTCCAATAGAGGATTGTAGAGGACAAAGCTATGATAATGCGTCAAATATGTCGGGAAAATATTCTGGTTTGCAAGCAAGATTAAAGGAGAAATGCGAATTTGCTACCTTTGTACCATGTGCAGCACATTCTCTTAACTTAGTAGGCCTTCATGCAGCTGGTTGTGTGCAGGAGGCAACAAGTTTCTTTCAAGTGGTTCAAAAAATATACAATTTTTTTTCTGCTTCTAACCATCGCTGGAATAAATTGAATGAATGTTTAGGTTCACATAGAGTTCTTAAAAGTCTTTCTGAAACAAGATGGTCTGCACGAGCTGATGCAGCTAACGCGCTCCATCGTGGTTACAAACAAATTACTGAAGCCCTGACATCTATCTCTAAAGATCCAGAGCAAGCTCCAGAAACAAAAAGCGAAGCGCTAAGCCTGTCTAAGAAAATGTCAAAACTAGAATTTCTCATTTTAACAGAAATTTGGGGCACAATATTAGAAAGAACTCATAAAACCAGCAAGAGCCTTCAAAAAGAATCAATAACGATTGACGTTGCTGCCAATTTGCTTTGTTCACTATGTTCTTTCATAAATGATCTAAGGGAGAATTTTGATAAGTTTGAAGCGTCTGCCAAAATTCAGAATCCGGATGCTAATTATAAAGACTTAATGCAACGAAAAATAGTACGACGTTCCCGTGCCACATATTTTGATGGTCCTGCACCATCCGTCCAGCTAATTGGGAAAGAAAAATTTAAAATATCAACTTTTTTCCCAATTATTGACACTATTGTTTTGCAATTAAAAATACGATCCAACTGCTACCAAGAAATTAATGCATTGTTTGGCTTTTTTTGTCGATTGCAACATTTGACTTCAGTGGAGTTGCAAAATTCTTGCGAACAATTTTCAAAAAAATACCATAGAGACGTTAATGCAGAAGAACTTGAGGTAGAATGCCTGCACCTCGTACAGTATTTAAAAGAATTCAATAAAGAAGTAAATGAAGATCTTATTACAATTCCAAAATTGTACAGTCTAATTACAGTGGATGAAATTGAGAACACATTTCCAAATGTAGAAACTGCCTGCAGAATTTTTTTGTCTATGATGGTTTCAAACTGCAGTGGAGAGCGTTCATTTTCGAAATTAAACCGAATAAAAAATGAACTTCGAAGCACAATGCTACAAGAAAGACTAAACAGCTTGTCAATTTTATCAATTGAAAATGAATTACTGCAGGAAATTGAATTTGATGACTTAATTCATGATTTTGCTACTGACAAAGTCAGAAAAGTATGCCTTCAATAATATTGTATTGTATAAACTTACATACATATCTAAAAAGAAAACCAAAACAAAAAAAAAGAAATAAACTTACAAAAAATCTTAACAAAAAAAATATAAAAACATTAGAAATCAACCAAAAAAACTATAAAAAATTATCAAAAATAAACAAAAAAAAAATATTCAACTATTAAAGGTAATTAAAAAAATTATAAAATTATAAAAAAAATATCTGTTTTATGTTTTTTTTTAGTTCTTTATAAAAAGTAAAAATATTTTTGAAAACCAAATTCATTTTGAAATGATTTTTTTTTACCTAAAAACTAAAAAAAAATATTAGATATACTCCTTGTGGCCCCCAAATCTTATTGGGCCCAGGGCCCCCAAAATTCTAAAGACGCCCCTGCTTATTGTTCTTTCGCTGTTGTTATTTCTGTTGTTATTTCTGTTGATGTAATTGTTGTTATTTCTGTTGTAATTTCTATTATCATAGTTATTGTTATCTCTTCAATTACTGTTGTTGGTATTTGACATGGAAACTCTAGCATAATGTCCTTTTTTGTTACATTTGTTGCAGTTTATGTTTCTTGCTGGACATTGATCCATTGTTGTGTGGTATTCTAGTCCGCAAAATTTACATACCTTTTCTTTGTTGCGTTTGTTGTAATTTTGTTTGAAATCTATGTTGGTTGGTTTTTCTATTTCATGTATTTCTGTTTGAGTTTTGTTGTCTAAGCCATTTAGTTGTTTTTGAGATTCTTCTTTGGATCTACATATTTCTATGGCTTTTTCTAAAGTTATGTCTTTTTCGAGCCATAACCTTTCTCTCATATTGCTGTCTTTGATGGAGCAAATTATTTTGTCTAGTAGTAAGTCACCTTTAAGTTCTCCGTATTGAGCATTTTTGATCATACTTCTTAAACGATTGAAATATTCGTCATACGATTCATCATCTTCTTGTTTTGCCATATTAAATATTGCACGTATATATCTTTTATTTATGGTTGGAGATAAATGTTTTTCAATTTCATTGAGAAGTGTAGCTGCTGTTTGTACGTTTTGTTCTATTATTGGCATATTTGTGTATCGTTCATAAACTGCATTGCCAACAGCTGTAAGCAGAATAGCTTTTTTAACATTCTCGTCTTGTGAACTTAGTCCTGTTGCTTGCAGATATATGTAAATCCCATTTAAGTCGAAATTTTTTTATGTTTATATCACCAGACTTTATTTTGATTGGTTCTGGTAATGGAATTTGTGGAATATACGATTGTTGTTGTTGAACTCCTCGTTGTTGAATTGCTGATTTTAATATTTCGATCTCTTCTTTAAGATTTTTAATTTCGGCCATTTTATTTTGTTTTGTTTTTTTTTTTATTATTCTTGTTATTTATGTATGCACATCTGACACTATGTTATGATATTATAAATTTATTTATTATAGATACATGTGAATATAACAATCTATTATTTAGAATGAATTGAAAATTAAATTTTTTTATACAAATTAATAATTGATTTCTACATTAAATATTTTATAAAGTACAATATAATAACAAGTACAATCTATAACAGAAAGGATTTCATCTTATAAAAGACGTTCTTTTTGTTTTCATTTAATACATTGTTCAATTTTCATTATACAACCAAATAACTTACCTAACATTTTAGACAATACAATTATATAAAAAAAAATTAAATAAATTAAAATTGGCAAATTCTAATTTTTAAATGTTTCTAATTTCCCAGCGTTTTTATTTTAATAGAGTGTGAATAACGTTTTACCTCAGTTAAAAACCTTCAAAATCAAAAATATTATGTTCAAACTGTGCTATTTTTTATAATAATTTATTTTACAACATATATGTATGTATATCATAGTTTTAAAAATAAAGTGCATTCTATATATGTTTGAAAAAAATCGGAAATTTTTGATTGCATTTGGTGTTTCGTTGCCAAAAGCTTTACTGCCTTATCCAGCACTGTTCCGGTGAGCCCTTATTAATAATCTGCTAGAAAACATGATGGCATCTTTGTGAGTAATGTCTCGGTTAAGTGGTCCCTCTTCTAAATCAGATGCAATGCTGCTGGAATCATCTTCATTTTAATGGAGGGAAATGCAGTCAGAGCTCCAAACTTCAACTTCACGATCTGTAATCGGCTGTCCAAGAAGGTTAAACAATTCGATTGCTTCTTGAATGTGAGTGTTTGGTATCAACATAGCAGGGGGTATGTTGTCTTCTTCATCGAAATCCGTTGCATCAACTAATTCAGATGTGCAGCTGTTTGATCTAAGAAATATCTTATCCCAGCATTTTTCAATTGCTCTGCTTTTATTTTAGAAAGAGGATTGCATCTTTGATTGTAACTTTTTAAAATTGATTCACTCTCCGTAGCGATTTTATCATTGAAAGCAAGCTTTGTTTATAGTAGAGCTAAGATAACCATATGGCATTTTGGTTCATGGGCTGTAAAATTGGTGTGACATTTGGTGGAAGAAACATAACTTATTCCCCCATCATCGCTTTGCATTTGTAGATGGCTTGTTGCATTGTCGAGAAGGATAATGCTTTAATTGGAAGATAATGTTCAGCCATAAACACACTAACTTGTATTAAAAAAAAATTAAACAAATGAAGAATTCTGCATAATCCCTCTTTGTTTTAAAAACCCGTCGCACAAATGAATTAAACCACTTCCGAAAAATAAATGTCATACAATCGGATTTAGATGAGTTATACTTCAGTGGGTTTTCAAAATGGTGATGAAAACATCTCGGTTTCTTAGACGTGCTAATAACAACAGGCTTAATTTTGTGTGTTCCAGAAGCATTGAAGCACAACATAAAAGTTATTCTCTCTTTTGGAATTTTAAGTCCAGGAGCATGGGACACGATAGTTTCTTTTGGCAGTAGTCTTTAAAAAAGAAAAGATTTGTCTGGATTATAAATCTGATCCCGCGTCAAACACATTTCTCTGATTTTCTAGTCAAATTTATGTTAAAATGGCACAACCGCACTCACATTACAAGGTAACCTTTTGCCACACACTTTCAGATGCCTTAATCCAAACCACCGCTTAAAATTTTGCAGCCACCCATCACTTGCATTAAAAGCACCTTCCATATTCAGAGATGATCGCAATAGCTTTTTGGTTTACAATGGGCCCGTTAATAACCGAGTCCGCTGCTGTAGGATCCATGCGCAAAGCTTGCTTTCCACTGTTGGGAACGAGGCAATATGAAGGTTTTTTTTTTTTAACTGACAAAAAAGATTTTGTTACCTTGACCATTATTAATTGTTCTTTTGCTTCAAATAAGAAATTATTATTATTAGAAAATAAAAATATGGAGATTAACTCTAGCATACGGAGCTATCGGCTAGATGATATAAAGGTAGTGTACAAAAATAATGTATGATATGAAATTATGGTTATATGATTATATATATAAGTATTAAATGTTAGTATGAATGTTTTTAGGGTGGAATAGGTTAGGTTAGGTTAGGTTAAAGTGGCTGCTGACCGGAAAAGGTCAACACACTTAGACCAATATTTGGTCCGTTGTGATACCACAAGGATTTCAAAAATCACCCTTACTCGTTAAACCATTTTGAGCTAATAATGAAGCGTTTGAGGCAATGAATGTCGGAATTATTTAGATCACTAGGATCGTTATAGTAGTAGTCTCCCAAGTGGAGTCTACGTCTTTGCGCTAGGGCAGGGCAAGAACATAGAAGGTGAGGAACTGACTCCTCTTCTTCTTCATCCATGCAGCTTCTGCAAAAATCATTTGCAGGAACTCAAAGACGGAAAGCATGTCTTCCTATTAGGCAGTGTCCAGTAAGGACACCTTTAACGGAGCTCATATGCAATCTACCAATAGAAATTAGTTGTTTTGAGCGTTTAGCATCAAACAATGGCCAAATCAGTTTAGTAGACCGGCAAGTTGGGGTGCTGGTCCATATGTGGTTAGCTTTCTTCATGATATCATGCTTTAGCATAAAATTTGCTATCCAACAAAGGTAGGATTGTTCCGTTTTTTGCAAGTTCGTCGGCTTTACAATTTCCTGGAATGTCTCTATGCCCCGGCACCCATATAAGGTGAATGTTTTGACATCTCCACCAGAGATGATCGACAATTTTGGGCTGTTAGTGAGTTAATGGAGATAGAGTTCAGTGACTTTATGGCAGCTTGACTGTCTGAGAAAATACGTATATCAGTAGTCGATATAACGTTTTCTTTGAGCCAAGAGAGGACTTCTTTTATTGCTAGAAGCTCTGCCTGGAACACGCTACAGTGATTGGGAGGACGAAAAGATAGACAAAGATTTAATCTTTCGGAGTATACGCCTCCACCGACCCCGTCATCGGTTTTAGATCCATCTGTGTAGAAATGAATCGCTTCGTCTACCAACAGTGACTCATTTTCCCAGGAAGACCTGGAAGGGATGGATACTTGAAAGTTTTTAGTAAATTTTGGATGAGGGGTGGTGTAATCGACGTTACTATGTAGGGATCCGAAGGAGTTCAGTATAGGGGAGTGGCCAATATCGTTATTGATCCACTGCGAGGAGGCTTTAAGCCGTATGGCTGTACTTACGGCCGATTGTTTGCTAAAGATATCTAGCGGTATAAGATGAAACAGAACATCAAGTGCAGCGGAGGGAGTTGAGCGGAGAGCTCCACTCATGATTAGGCAGGCTGTTCGTTGGACTTTGCTGAGTTTATCGCGGTTTGTTGCTGTTTCCAGCGCAGTCCACCATACTGTTACTCCATATGTAAGTATCGGTCTAATGACTGAGATGTATAGCCAGTGTGCAATATGAGTTTGTAGACCTCATTTGTTACCTACTGCTTTTTTGCAAGAGAATAGAGCTGTGTTGGCTTTGTAGATTTCTCTCTTGGATTTTGGGCTTCCAGCTTAATTTCTTGTCCAAAATAAGACCCAGATATTTTGCTTTGTATGAAAATTTAAGCGGTATACCTTTGATGTGGGGAGGGTCTATGTGTGGGATTTTATATTTCCTGGTAAATAGGACAAGTTCAGTTTTGTGGGGGTTGACACCGAGTCCACATTGATCTGCCCAGGTAGTAAGCTTGTTTAAAGCATTTTGTAGGAGTTCCTTCAGAGTGTTAGGATGCTTACCAGATATAGCTAACGCAACATCGTCCGCATAGGCAATCACCCTGTGCCCCTCCCCTTCTAGAATCATTAGTAGTTCATTTACGACTAGGTTCCAAAGGAGAGGAGAGAGGACACCGCCTTGCGGCGCACAGTGGTGCTTTTGCGGAAATAAATACAAAAAATGAAATTTGGAATATGAATTTGTTTCATTTATTTTTTCATAGATATATAACTGTTCCATGTTTTCCCCAAATTTGGGATATTTTTATCGAGGGATATGCGAGATACAGCGGTCTAAAGTTACCCTATCTTTAAGTTTTGAAATTTATGTAATTTCTTGCATTCATTTTTGTTCATGAAGATCAGCATTTTAATAACTGTTTGTAAAAATAAAATTTCTTTAATAAATAAAATGCTGTTGAGCTTTCAAAATAAAAAAAAAATAAAAAAATAAAAAATTTCGTTTTTGTCTTTTAGTTGGGTTAGGACTGAGTGACCTAAAATTAATATTTTAATGTTCTTTCCTTAGAGCTACAGTTTTAGCTACATTCAGCTATGTCTAGTGGCTACTATTTTTGGAAGCTACAATATTCAACTAACTATTCTCGAAAGAATTGTATCCGTCCTGATACGATTTTGAACGCAGTGTACAAATTTGTTTCACTGAATCCGATTAAAAAAACACGGTTTCGACTTTGCTCATGTTGCAAAACTTGTAATTTCATGGCCAATAGTGGTTGGAAAGAATGCAACCAAGATTTTATTTTTGTTAAAAATATATATCTTTGATTAAAATATAAAATAAAATTAATCCTTTGACGGATCTCTGATATAATTCAATTTTAAGCTCAATAATTTTTCTTGCCTCAAGTTTTTTTTCCAAATTCAAACTTATTTTTTTTTGGAAATATGTGGGGAGCTTAATTGTTTTATGATGTTGTTAGAATGAACTAATAGTATATTAAAAAATGTGTACTTTAATATTTAAATCCAATATTTTAGAGGCAGGTAATAAATAAAAAAGTTAATTTGTTTGTGGGTTTTTACCTGAAAACGAGTTTTTGTCTCCAAATATAAAACAAACAATTAGTAGGAATTTTATTGCTTTTTATGATCGTGAACAGATTTTGAAGGGTATTACATAACATTTTATAACCAATGTTCTGAAAACCCTTTCAGAATTAGTACTTCACACAAAGTGGGTTGTGATGGTTCATTTGGGTAGAGCAATTATATGCAGATATTTACTACTGGCAACCAAGAAGCATCGTAATCTCATCTTTTTATGTCATCGATCGTCCCTTTGAAAATGACAGCAACTGGTGGAGAAAACAATATAACATGGATAAATCCCCGTCCGTCTTCAACGAGATATTGCAGGGCTCTAAAGTTTGAATATAAGAAGGAAACACTTGACATCATACGAGAAGAAAAAAACCATGTGGAAAATGAAATTGAAGAACTGGAAGAGAGCTCAATCACTGTTGGAATGCATGTTGTCAAAGTTAAACACCATCTTTATTTAATGATGATAGATGGAGACGTAGCTGTGACAAATACTACTTCAGCGAGCAATTGCATTATTTGTGGAGCTAAGCCTTCTATATAATACTATTGTCTTACCCCATTTTAATTATTGTTCAACTGTTTTGCATGGTTGTCAACAAGAAATAGTAAATCGGCTTCAATTATTGCAAAACAAAGCAATGCAAATGATATTGAGAGTGAATGTCTACACTCCAATAAGAGTGATGTTGGAAGTTTTAAATTGGATGAGTGTTAAACAGAGACTTAAATATAGCGCTATGTTATTAATATATAAAATGAAAAACAATATGGTTCCTGAATACTTAAAAGTTAATATCATCAACGTTGGAGAATTACTCGTACAACCTTATAATTTACGCAAGAGTGAAAATTTGAGGCCCAATAGGTGTAACAGAAGTAGCACCCAGGACTCAGTTATGTATATGGGAATAAATTCTTTTAATAGACTTCCAAGTGAATTGAAGAATGAGTTAAGTATAAATGTTTTTAAAAATAAACTTATTTTGTACATAAAAAATAGTGATTAATATTACATAGATGTTTTATTGTAAAGGTTTGTCTGACCTAATATATTGAGTCTTTTAGAAATTTTTTTTTTAAGAGATGAATGACTTATCCAAGTTGCAATCTAAGATCCTGTACGAAGAAGCTCTTGTTCTAGGAATGTCATCACTGCATGCAAGGATACGATTTATTGAGTACATATTGCACCTGGAATAAAACTTAAGCTTTAAAGCGTGGAGAACTAATGATACTACTCGTGCTATCAAGGAAGAGGAAAAAAACACATTCAAGCTGAATTTGTATCAAAGGTTGGAATAAAAGTTGACGTTATAAAGCAAGGAACTGGAACAACGAATGATGGCAATACTTCACGAAGATTTTTCGGAAATCCAAATGTGGCTCAGATATCACAAAAATAGACATTAGACTGATAACCAGACTCGCAGTCATATTGGAAGTTATTTGCAGCAATTTTTCAATCGATACCCAAAAATTTAAAACTTATAGTGAAGAGACAGCTAAGCTCGCGATATCGTTATACCCTTGGTATCACATGCCCGCAACTGTTCACAAAATTTTGCTACACGGAGCAGAAGTAATAGAAAGTGCATCCTTGCCAGTTGGATCATTTTCAGAAGAGGCCCAAGAATGCAGGAATATGGACTACAAGCACTATAGGACCCACCACTCTAGGAAGTTTTCTCGGTTATTAACGAATGAGGATATATTCCATATAATCCTGATATCATCGGATCCATTTATAACCCAATTAAGACCTGGACCAAAGAAAAACCATCTTCCTTTGAGTGAAGAAGCTCTTGAATTAATTATATAACTTATTAATATTATTGATTATGTGTACTCACTTATTTATTTATTTATTTCTTATATTTGATATATGCTTGTGTTATTATGTATGTATTTGATTCTTTAGCTCAAAAACAAAACAAACACAAAAAAGAAATAAAAAAAATTGTTTCGATATATGTAAGTCAATAAACCCTGTAAATACGAAAAATGTCAATAACTTTTCTCTCAATAATTTTTTTTAACCAAATTTTGTCAAAATGTGTGTTAGCCCAGTCCTAACATGTGTGCAAAATTTCATTTAATTTCGTTACATGGTTCAGATTTTACAGATTTTTTTCCGCTCTCCCATACAAATGGCACCACTGTGCGGCGTACCCCTAATGACAGTTCTTCAAGTAGTAAAATCGCCCAGTTTTGAATTTATAATCAGCATTTGATTTATCAAATTACTGATTGACTTATCCAGCTTCAGAGATGACAGCGCAGATGTGATTGCGGATGCGTCGACATTGTTAAAAGCTCATTCTATATCTATTAAAGCATCTAAGGTGAACTCCTTATGATGAAGGGAATGTTCGATAGTACGAACCAGCGTATGTAGAGCGGTTTCTACAGATTTCCCTTTGTTATAGGCATGTTGAGCATTGGATAGTAAGGACTTATCAATGTTTGCCCTTAAAATACATTTAGGCTACTTTTAACTAGTATGCAAGATCTGGGTTCACCTTTGTCTAATGCATACAGCAAGTAGTAATTAGGAGTCCTCAGACCCCGAACGATGGATTTCACAATCCAGGGTTCTTGGATTAGGACGATTTCTTCTCCGCTGCTGGGTAGACAAAGAAGCAGGGAGGCAGAGGCCTTGATAGAGTGTTGGAGATTAATCTGAAGAAATTGCAGCATCTTTGCTACAACCCTCCCGATCAGCCTCCAACACGGTGACGTTAGAGTCTTCCGATTCCGAGGTTGAGCCCAGAAGAGCGTCCTCACTCAGAAGATCTTCGTTAATGTGGTCATCGATTTCCATGTCGCTGACTGTTTTGGTCGTCTCCACTGTGGCCGAAGATGACCTGGATGCCTCATCCTCTTCCAGTGATGGGAAGGTGATAGATGCACCAGGGTCTGCAGCATCAATTTCGACTACGTTAGAGGAAGTGGATGCACCAGTAACATCCGCGTCCTTTTTATACACCTTCAGTGTGATGGTCTCAAACCCAAACCTAATCACACCTTTGGTCTGCGCCAGAGGAGCAAAGGACTCCTTATTCAGTACAATAATTGCACCTCTAAAGAGTCCCTTTTTCTCCTCCAGTTTCGCAACTTTCCAGTTGTGAGTAGGAAGGGATGGATTCGATAGCTGGATCATCTGGAGTACTACATCCGCTGGAGAGTTCGGCTGTAACCATGGCGCAAGCTCTTGGTCTGCACGGGACTTAGCAACAACCTCGAGCCTAGCACCAGGCCAGACTTCCCCTAACCGGCTAACGGCCAACGATAGAAGATCACACGATCTCTGATCGTCACAAACCATGAGCTTAACATGTCCTTGATGCCAGCCTCCATCGTTTGTGATTGGAGGTGGTCCTGGGTTGTCCATCATGATATTCATGAAACTCAACTGGAGCTTCCCCAATTTTCCACAGAGATCGTGCCATCGACGTCGTTCCCGTCAATGATCGCGACCACGATTTTGTCTTTAACCACATCACCGAAGGTCTTATACAGGGATGTGATGAAGATTGGGTACTGAAATTGTGCCCTCCATAGACCTTTGACGCTTTGACTTGGAGTCTCCGCTGGCCTGGACGCTATTATTAGCTAAAAAGCTTTTAGCCCACTTGATTTTTGCATCATGCTGAGAGTTCCCCCCGGCGCCAGGTTGTTCACCAAACACCCTGAGTATTCTCTTAGCATTGCGAATGTCCTTGTAGAAGGTCTTAGAAGGGTTGGGCTTACGCCCGCTCCCCCTAGGGCCTTCTTTAGGATCTGTGGTGTTGTTTGAGGTGGAGGGACCATGCTTCACAGTCCTACCACCGCTGAAATGAGGCAAAGAAGTGCGGGGGTTTGCTCTCCTTAGTAGCAGCAGTAGCTTCACAGTCTTACTGCCACTGAACCGCGGTGTTGAAGTTTGGAGAGGTTTACTCTCTGAAGTAGTAATAGAAGGGCCATGCTTCACAGCCCCCTGTTACTGGAAGAAGGTATTTCTACCATTTTACTCCTGCTTTTGCTTTCGGCAATAGGACTGTGGGAACCCACAGTACCACTACTTCCAGCGCAAGCCGGAGATACAGCAGACGGCTTTTCAGTCGCACTGCTGGCCTGTCTCAAAGACCAGGACTTTCCACCATCTTTTGAATTTTAATTTTCCATAAAGATCCCACGAGTAACGGATAAAGGGTGGTCCATGTGCACAGAGATCCGTATATGCAGATAAGGCTAGTTAATCCGGAGGTCGCCTGGTATCCGGATACTCCGTTAGCGACTGAGCTAGTTTTTTGATTGGGCCCTCAGCCAGGCTGATCATCGGCACGGGTCGTATAACACCTTAAATCCAGCCCAATTGGGAAGTTACAAAAATAGGAAAAGGGGAGAGGGGGCGGGGAATCATACAGTATGCACCGTTCTGAAAAGAAGGACGTTTAGGGTGGTAGAGGAGCTGGTAACTTTGGATAGCTTTTTCGCCATTTCAATGTGGGAGAGGGAGGGATATAAGGATGGGTAAGAGCGTCCTTTGGTTTCAGGACTCATCTGGAGAAGACCTCTCGAGAATCATTGACCCTACTTAGCTGCTACAACTCGGCAAGTTCGACGCTCAGGTAGATAGGGTGGAATAAATCAGGTTAATGTTATCTATGGATGGCTGCTTCAAGATTTCCAGCATCGGAGTATTGTTGCCATCGGTAGATATACACCTTATCGTTGAGTTGCAGTTGGATACAAGGTGCGGGATAGTGAGAGGCCCGTTATTACATAGGTGGCATCTTAGGAATGTTTTGTTTTCGAACAAGTAACAGTGCGCTTGGTATGAGTGCCCTAAACGCCGACTGAAACATCTAATCTTGGAGCTACTACAGCTGGAGGGATAATATACTGGTTCAGCGCTGGAGTTAACGCAGGAGTAATGATGATTGTATGTATTTCATTGGATCTTTCATGAGTCTAACCAATGTTGTTTTACTTTGATGTAAACATCTTTTTTGCTTATAATATGTTTTGTATGTAAGTCAACTGATTTTAGAGTCGACCGCTCTGGCCGAGTGCTCGATGCTGACTGCTGCTTCAAAAAGAGAATCCTATTTCTCGGTCGCAACAACCGCTAACCGAAAGGATGAGTTGCCCTGTGTTGCAGCTGCGTTGAAGGAATTTCATTCCTCTGTTGTTCTTATTGCTCGTTGTCAATGCGCATAATGACTTACTCTGGGTTCGGTAGTGTGTTTGTTGTTGTAGATATGGCTCTGTGCTGCGATCCTAAATTCCATATGAGGCAATTCGTATTTTTCGGTCGCAACCACCGCTACTCAGGTCCCGATGATGATGTTCATCTTCGTTGCTTTGTACTGTATACCAAAGGGTTGGCTTATTTGCGCAGGCTCTATACGAGAAATTCGTATTTTTCGTGTTGCAACCACCGCTACTCGGGTGGCAATGATGGTATTCATCGTCGTTGCTCTGGCTCTTGTTGACTTGCTCTGGGTAACAAATCAAATTTGTAGATCACATTGTTGGTTGTTTTTTTTCGAAAGAAAACTGAGATCTGTGATGATTGAGTGTTGGGGGAGTAGCCAGGGAGGGTATAATGAATCTTTAACGGTATGAAATTAAGGTTGTTTGTTCATTTTTTCAGCGGATACCAAAATGTTGTAGATGATTGAAGCGCACTTAGGGAGTTTCTTACGTCCATAGTAGGGTTGCCATCCTTCCGTATTTTCCCGGACATGTACTCTTTTTTCACTGTGTGGGGGAGGTCCGGGATAGTTTTTGATAATTGTCCGGGATTGTACTCCTTTTACCCATTGTGTATCTATTTACTTTTATGCTACTTATAATTAAATGGTTATTCAAAAATGAACCGAGGCCCATTAAAATTAAGTGAACGAACAGATCCAATATATGAGAAAAGAAATTATAGAACAACTGCCCAACTTATTGTTAAAGCTCTTACACAAAATAACTTATTATCAAAAGTAAGTGGATTTTGCGCTGACAATTATTGCAATACCAATTTTGGTGGAAGACAAAGGAAAGGTTCGAACAATGTCTATTCGAAGTTAAAATCTTTAGTCAACCAAAACATGATAGGTATAGGATGTCCACCACATTAGTCAATGCGATCTACCATGGATGTGATACTTTACCAGTTGACGCCGATATCATAATTGTAAAAATATACAACTATTTCTCTATCTACACAGTCAAAACGGAAAGACTTCGAGATTTTTCTGAATTTATTGAAAATGAATATAAGCCTTTCTTATACCATTCGAAAACCAGATGGCTTTCTCTCTATCTTTCTGTTGAACGTCTTTTACTTATGTACGAGAATCCGCCTAAAATATTGCAAACATTTTTTAAAGACGACTTAAGCGAGGCTTATTTATTTTTGGTTCATTCTCTCATGTCAACATTCAACGTCAATATTCAAAAACTTGAAAAACAAGACATTTCTATTATTGAAACCGTTGAAATTTTACAAAATATTGTCAATAATATTTACGAGCGAATCGATAACGATTTTGTTCCACTTAAAATTAAATCTATTTTGAAGAAGCTTGATGATTCCGGCTGTAAAGCAAACGTTATTAAATTCCCGTGGACAAAAGATAGAAACAAACTGTTACCTGATTCCGTCAAAAGAATTATTTTAACAAAGGAATTAATTTAACAAAAAAGCATTAGTGATATACTTAACAATATTAGATGTAATGAAAAGTACAACAAGCACTGTAAAGGCCATTTATTAAAAAAAAAAAACAAATGAAGTTCCTTTTTTTATACCTCAAAGATGTTTTGTAACTTAAAAATGTGATTTTTAAACTAAATATTTATTTTTATTTAAATGTTAATACAATTTTTTGTTTCCTCTTACAATATAAATGAGTTTATTCTGTCCTCGTTTTGTACTCTTTTTTCAATCCTCATTTGTCCGGGAAAGTCCGGGTTTTTAAAACTCCAGTACTAGTTTCATCTAAACATATCTGGCTACCCTAGTCCATAGCATAGTTTTGCAGCGGAAATGAAGCGCAACTGAAGAGGGGATTTAGAGCACTTTCCATAGATAACTAGGCCGTAATCTAATTTAGATAAAATTATTGGATTACATAATAATTCTAATTATTGTGTTTACATGAACAAGGCTAGATTTATATGATAAATATTTAATAATGTTAACCCTTAAAGAATGGTTTTCTTAAGTTGAAGACAATGTTCTTTAAAGTTAAATTTATTATCAAAAATTACACTAAGAGTATTATTAAAATATAAGATTATTTGTTTTGAACAACTAGTTTTCCTATATACATATATGTAATATTTTGCTTTTATTAATTGATGTGCTAGAGCTTGACAATTTACCCCAATCGTAAATATTATGAAGAACATTTGAAAAAATGTCAGTAAGTCTTACAATATCTTTTGATTTTGAAAATAATATCAAGTCGTCAGCATACAAAGAATACCGCACAGATTGATAATTGGTGAGAATTTCATTTATCTCGTTAAAGGCAATGACAAAGATAACTACTGATAGTGGAGACCCTAGGGTATTCCAAAAAAAAAAAAAAAAAAACAAAAAATAAGGCAAAAAATACTACAATGTCCCAAAAGTAGTCAAAATTTCTGGTCATTTTTAAAAAACAGTCGAAAAACTACTTCGTCATCGGCTCCAACGCTCGTTAATAATGACAATCCCTCTGTCAGCTCAACATATAAAGCCAATTGGCTTGCAGCACTGTTTCCTGTTAATTCGACGCTGCCAGAGAGTGTTATGACTCCTTCTGTTTTTGAAAACACAAACTTGTCCATGGGACGAATCTTTTTTCGTTATCGTACAGTTGCAAGAGTTCTGAAAGATAGTATCCCTCTGATTGTTCTGAAGAGGTGTTATTTAACGCTGGCAAAACCACTGGGTAAGCTTTTCCATCTGTCCTACTCTATTGGAATCTTTCCGAGTGTATGGAACAAGCAGTTATCGAGCGTGTCACTAAAAAAGGCGAGTCTTTTTGTCTTTCAATGACCGGCAGTACGGCTTTCGTAGCATTGGTGATCCGATGATATGCTTTACCGAACATTGGAACAAATCCTTACATCATTTTGGTGAAAGTAAGAATAAAGCACTTGATATTTTAAAAGCATTAGAGTTTGGCATCAAGCTCTTTCATAGAAAATGCGTGCATTTGGTATTTATTTATTTATTTATTTCGAACTGCTCAATACAATTTTTAGTAAAGGTGTTAAGTCTAAATTCAAAAAATAAATGCCTGTGTGCCACAGGGCTTCTTATTATATTCGATTCTTTTTTTCACATTCATCAATTTTCTTTTGTCTGAAACTTCTAATATATGAAATTGTTTTGGTGACGACAGTACCCTCAGCTTTTGATATTCGTTTTCAGATTCAGTTCCTATCCTTCGAACGCGGATCTAGAATGGCAGCGTATAAAAAGCTTATGTAATTCTAATATCGTTAGCATTGTCAAATAGGGGACCATTAACCACGTTGAATTTAATACTTTAAATACTCTCAATACTGTCTCCAGGTCCCAATGTCGCTATCCATGAGCAGTTTTCCATTGAGGAAACGGAACAGTCGTCAGTCCTCGGTATGTGCATCATAGACCACCTTAGGTCAAATGATCACATATATGTACTTCGTTTCTAAGAACGTTGCTAAGTATTTATTTAGGTTGCCTTTGACTATGCAAGGAATTGTTCACCTCTTCTGATCTGGCTATAATCTATGAGGCCTATATTCGTCCAAAGCTCGAGTGCTCCAATAACCCACTTGAGTTTCTTGGATAGAATTCAAAAAGGAGCTTTAAGAATGAAATGTGATAGAACTATAATAGAAACATTGGCATTTATCGAGTACCGCCCGAATGTATCTTGAATTTTATGTCACTTTTATTATTTTACAGTTATATTTATAAACATTATTCTAATGCAACTGGCATTCTTTCCCTTAATTCAACCGTACCGTAATCCTCGCGGTTCAGGGAATGCTCATTATCTTACCCTTGAGCCCAACTTCGGACGTACAGTTAAATTCAGAGATTCTTTTTCTTAGCCGCACTCCTCAGATGTGAAATGCTTTACGCGACTCAATATTTCAATTAGTTGACGCAAACAATATCTTCATTTTAGTTGCGACTTATAGGTACTATAAGGCAAGTTATGCATTCGTAAAAAAAATTTAACTCGAGATTTCGATCAAAGTTGATATTACGATGATAGCGAAGACCAAAAAAGTGGGTCTGGCAATTCTGTCTGTCTGTTCGATTACAGCTAAACGGCTCGGCCGATTTTCTTCAAACTTGGTAGATATGGTTTTTGATTTTTTACCTCCGGATGTTTTTTGGTTTGATTTTTAAGGCCAAAAATAACGGTACCTGCCATACGATTTTTTTTTCGAAATTATATAAAAATAATCTACAATATATGAGAAAAATAAATTCATTTTACCTAAAAATAACGGTACCCTCCATATAAATGGTAAAAAATGGTTTTCGAAAATCGTATTTTTCTCGAAAACGGTTCCGAGAATTTTGCTTAAATTTTTTGTCTTTCTATTATTTTTTAATATCTGTAATTTAATAAAAAAAAATTTGAAAACAAGATATTACTGACTGTACCTACCATAGAACGATTTTTTAAAATTTTGAATTTCTCATTATTAGCACAACGGATTTTAATGAAATTTCGTAGAGAGAAGTTTCTAAAAAGTTTAAAAACATTGCATTTCAAAACTTTAAGAAAAATATTTTTTTTTGAATTTTGAAAAAAAAAAAATCAATTTTTTGTTTTTTGAAAATTCAATATCTCGAAAACGTCTCAATACTTTTTTTGCAAATTTAATTTTTATTCATACAATAATAAAAACATCAAACTGGCGTACCAACATTTTTTCTTAAAAATGTTTTAAAATTTTCTTATATAAAACCTTATTTTTTAAGAAACCACTACGAAGACTTATAATTTTTGTTCTTGCATAAATCTATATTTGCTTGAATCACATGGCATCCTATTCTTACCTTTAACTACTAAAAAAGTTTTTTTTCAACTCTCAACAAAACGTTGGGTGTTAAAACAACACAAAAAACAAAGTTAGTTTTTTAAAAATCTCCTTTACTAAAAAGATTTTTTTAAAACTTTTAACTGTTTACAACTTGCAAAACTACCACTAATCAGGTTTTAAAGTTAAAATTGTCAATGCGGCCGCGTCCTCAAAAATATAAGGTTTTTTTGTCTCTCCTGTAAAAAAGCAAAAATGTCACTTATGTTGTTTTAACAATCACCGATTCAGTTTCTCTAATAACATTAATTTTTGAAATTCTTAGTCTTTTACTTAGGAGCAAGTTCGTGCGACACAGTCGTGCATTTTATTTCATGTAGAACGCTTTGCAAGAGAGCCAGAGAAAAAAATAGCGATACTTCTTCAATTCTAATTTCCTTTCCCTTTCCCAAGGAGAATTCATGGTACGATAATAGCTGTAAAGAAGCTATAAGGTTCAGAGAGTATAGCTTCCGTTATTACAAAAACAATCCATCTGAGGAAAACCGGACAAAATACAAACAAGCGCGGAACGCTTGCAATGCACATATCAAACGAACCAAGTTTTCACATGATCAAAAAACACGGCTAAAAATACTACAATGTCCCAAAGGTAGTAAAAATTTTTTGTCATTTGTAAAAAATATTAGAAATTCCCGCTGTTCGTCGGTTCCAACACTCGTTCATAATAATACTCCTGTGACTAGCTCACAAGGAAAGGCAAATTTGCTTGCAGCCCTGTTTTCTGCAAATTCGACGCGTCCACATAGTGTTATGACTCCTCCTGTTCTTGAGAGCGTAAATTGTTTTATGGGACGAATCTTCTTTCGCACTCGTGCAGTTGCAAGAGTCTTAAAAGATCTTGAAATACACAAATCCGCTGGTCAGGATGGTATATCCCCTATTGTTCTGAAGAGGTGTTCTTCTACGCTGGCAAAACCATTGCGTAAGCTTTTCTATCTATCCTATTCCTCTGGACTCTTTCCGAGTGGATGGAAAAGAGCATTTGTCCAGCCAGTCCCTAAAAAAGGCGAATCCTCCTCACCCACAAATTACCGACCAATTGCAATTACGTCCCTTCTTTCCAAGGTCATGGAAACGCTGATTAATAATCAGCTTAAGAAATATCTTGAAGAACGAAAGCTTCTTAATTACCGGCAGTACGGCTTTCGTAGCAACAGGTCTACTGGTGATCTGATGACATATCTCACCGAAAAGTGGAACAAATCCTTGCACCATTTTGGTGAAACCAAGGTTATTGCACTTGATATTTCTAAAGCATTTGATAGAGTTTGGCATGAAGCTCTCTTATCGAAAATGCGTGCATTTGGCATCGATGAATGTCTACTTCGTTGGATTAGAAATTACCTTTCAGGCCGGTCAATACGTGTTGTTTTGGACGGTTTTAAGTCTGATATTTACAAAATAAATGCTGGTGTGCCCCAAGGCTCTGTTTTGTCTCCGACTCTCTTCATCATCTTCATCAATGATCTCTTGTCTGTATCTTCTAATCCACTACATTGTTTTGCTGACGACAGTACCCTCAGCTTTTCATATTCGTTTCTAGATCGACATCCTTCATCTTCGGAAGTGGCTCTGCAACGGCAGCATATGAGAAGTTCATTAAATTCCGACCTAGGCATTGTAGAATGGGGTATTAGAAACCGCGTGGAATTTAATGCTTCGAAAACTCAAAGCTGTCTCCTGTCTGTCAAGCGAAATATTCCACCCCTGCCATTATCTATGGATGGTACTTGCATCGAGGAAACCGAAAAGCTTTCCGTTCTTGGTATGTCTATTACAGACTATCTTTTGTGGCATGATCACATATTTGATGTTGCGAAAAATGCAGCGAAATGCTTAGGTTTCCTCAGAAGATGTAAGCAGTTTTTTTCCCTGATTGGAGATAATCCGTCTAAGGGCTCTGTTTTGAATTCTGTCTAAGAGGTGCAAGTGAGTTTTAGGAGCACCTGCCCAGATATGGGAGTTATACTCAAGCTTAGGCCGAATGTATGCCTTATAAATCGTAATGTCTCTTGTCTAACTTTGTTTTATCGCTTCTTCTATAAACAGTGCTCAAATGAAATAGCCAGTTGCATTCCTCCCTTGAAACAATTTCGCCGTAACACTCGTCTTGCTAAGAATGCCCATCAGTTTACCCTTGAGCCTAATTTCGGGCGTACTGTAAAATACAGAGATTCATTCTTAAGCCGTACTACTAGAATGTGGAACACTATACCCCACTCGATTTTTCCCCCTCATTGTGATGTACAAGCATTTAAAACCAATGTGCATCGGCATCTCCTTTTAAATCCCCTCCTCATTTCCTAACTGCTCGCGCTGTGTTATTATAACATTATAAGGGTATTCATAACCCCTTGAGTGTGTGTAAATTATATAAAAAAAAAAAAAATAATAAGAAAGAAACAGTAATTAATATGCTTATTCATTAAAATCGAAGTGTGTACATCCTCATTTTCATAGTTTTGATTGGCATTTCACGGCTTGATTTTCGTATCCGAACGTGGGTGCATTCAAAAGCCCAATTTTTTAACAGCCGGTAAGTGAGGTACAAATAGGTTCATTTATTAAAAATGCGATAAGTTGTCGGTTACAGAACATGGGTCCAGGGCCTATAATATGTCCAACAAAAAATTGTCAGTACATGGAATTTTTGTATTTCAATATGGTTAAAGCTTATTTCATAAGCCTATGGCATTTAAAACTCATACCGCTATAGCATAGAATACGTAATAAATCCCTTGAAGTTTAATTGAAACAGTACCAGCGCTACCAACAAGCAGTTAAAATTGCTCAGCAACGAATTTGAAAAACAAACAAAAAAATTATCTTTTTCCACACCACCAAGAGGAAAGATAAAAGATGAAGTTTTTTAAGGATAACCGTAGTAGGCCTAATCAATCCACTTTTGAAAACAAAAAGAAAACAAAAAATATCGGAAACATCGAAAAATATCAAAAATTACATTTATTGTATCAATAAAAACCAAAAATTTTAAAACAATGACAACACTTATTTTATTTTATCCCAAAAGCTTTGAATGTATGACAAATAGCTCGTGGTTAATGTACGTCGCTTAAAAAAGAAATTATTAAACCAATAGCGTAGAAAGTTTGTGGTTTTACTGTGTATTTAAGAGGCATGTTTTTAGTGCAGTGCTGCTGATTTGAAAAAAGTTTTCCCATAAGGTCTGTACTGACAATCTTTGTTGCACAGAGTATAGTGTCTTACAACTCAACCATTCTTGTGTGCGTATAGTCGGCAGGAATTTATGTTATATTCATATTACATCACCAATATGTGGTGAGTCGATTTTCGCAACCGAACACGACGCACAGTGTGGTATTAATCCATTTTCTGAAATTAGCAACACCTTTTTTAAAGCTATGTTTCCAATTAGCTAAAACATACATTCCGCTAAAATTTGGGGCCATTTTGTTTTTTTTTTTATTGGCTTCCTATCGCCACGTGCGAGTTAAAAAAAAAAATCTTAATGGTGTAATGTTTAAGAACTGTTATTGTGTTCGGGTCAGGGTTGCAAAAGCTTAAGTCACTTTTTAGCTTGGCTTGAATTCACAAGCTAATTACTGTCTTATGAATTAAAAACAAATTAATTCATAAGCTAGTTTTTGACTTGTGAATTAAAAAAATTTAAATCATAAGCTAGTTAGTGACTTATGAATTAAAAAAAAAATTCACAATGTGACTTATGAATTGAAAAAATTTTAATCATGAGCAAGTTAATGACTTATGAATTAAAATATTGTAATTCATGAGCAATTAAAAAAAAATAATTCACGACCTACTAAGTGACCTATGAATTAAAAAAATTAAGTCGTGAGCAAGTTAGTTTCACAACTATTAGAAATCACAGACTGCAAACATCAATGCTGATCAAACATATATATTTTAGATTCATTTTTATTGCTGATTGCACAACTTGATATTTGTAAAATATTCAAATTGTAATAATTGAAAATGAAGACGCTGTGAAATTATAATATAATTAAGGGTTATTGCACTATTGCTGTAGGTCAACATACAAATTTTAGTTTAGTTTATGTAGTTTAAAAGTTTATTTGGTTCAATGGGCATTAAAATTTACAAAATATTTACATTTTAAGTTTAAGTTAAATTTACATTCAAACATTTTTTTTTAGGAATTTAAATTAATAAAAGTCTTTGCATATAGACATATTTGGTTCTTGAAATGACATAAGTTATTTATATTTCTTATATTGGAAGGCAGATTGTTGAATGCATGAAGTTCCTTATAGAATATGCTTGCATGAGCTCTAGTTGTTCTGGGGCCTAACTATGTAATTCGATTCTAAAGTTAAATCGTTCGCATTCGGAAAATATGTACTGTCTTATTCGAAAATCGGAAATTGAAATCCGAGTTTCATTTATCTATATACATTTGCTCGAAATTCGGAAATTTCGTACTTGACAACTCTATTTTCGTTGCTAAATACGTTCGAATATCTGAAATTTCATTCGATATCTATTAACCATCCGGAAAAGTTTTGATAAAGCAAAAATGTAGGTACATTTATTTTAAAATTATAAATTAATTGAAGAAAACATAATAAATATTAATATGATGATATTTTTGATGATTTTTTTCTTATTTCAAAGGGAAACCACGAACAAAAATATGAATACAAACAAAATTAATTTAAAATTCTCGTTGATTTCATGTGATAGTTTTTTTTCGGGATTCGTTAGAAGTTTCCAATCACGATAAAATTCGTGATAGGGCTGATTCGCTTCTGGATAATAACGTACGGGTTTTGTGAGCCCCAACTTTCGTTTATTAACTTTTTGTTTATTAACGTAGCCGCCGAGATCAAAATGCACTTCGTCAGAAAAGATGATTTTTGGCCCAAAATCGTTGTCCAATTCAAGATGCTCTAATGGCCAAACTGCGAAGCAATAACAAAACGGATGGTCGTGTGCCTTCAATTGATGACACTATTGGACCTTAGCTAGTTTTTGACTTGTGAAATAAAAAAATTTAAATCATAAGCTAGTTAGTGACTTATGAATTAAAAAAAAAATTCACAATGTGACTTATGAATTGAAAAAATTTTAATCATGAGCAAGTTAATGACTTATGAATTAAAAAATTGTAATTCATGAGCAATTAAAAAAAAATAATTCACGACCTACTAAGTGACCTATGAATTAAAAAAATTAAGTCGTGAGCAAGTTAGTTTCACAACTATTAGAAATCACAGACTGCAAACATCAATGGTGATCAATCATATATTTTAGATTCATTTTTATTGCTGATTGCACAACTTGATATTTGTAAAATATTCAAATTTTAATAATTGAAAATGAAGACGCTGTGAAATTATAATATAATTAAGGGTTATTGCACTATTGCTGTAGGTCAACATACAAATTTTAGTTTAGTTTATGTAGTTTAAAAGTTTATTTGGTTCAATGGGCATTAAAATTTACAAAATATTTACATTTTAAGTTTAAGTTAAATTTACATTCAAACATTTTTTTTTAGGAATTTAAATTAATAAAAGTCTTTGCATATAGACATATTTGGTTCTTGAAATGACATAAGTTATTTATATTTCTTATATTGGAAGGCAGATTGTTGAATGCATGAAGTTCCTTATAGAATATGCTTGCATGAGCTCTAGTTGTTCTGGGGCCTAACTATGTAATTCGATTCTAAAGTTAAATCGTTCGCATTCGGAAAATATGTACTGTCTTATTCGAAAATCGGAAATTGAAATCCGAGTTTCATTTATCTATATACATTTGCTCGAAATTCGGAAATTTCGTACTTGACAACTCTATTTTCGTTGCTAAATACGTTCAAATATCTGAAATTTCATTCGATATCTATTAACCATCCGGAAAAGTTTTGATAAAGCAAAAATGTAGGTACATTTATTTTAAAATTATAAATTAATTGAAGAAAACATAATAAATATTAATATGATGATATTTTTGATGATTTTTTTCTTATTTCAAAGGGAAACCACGAACAAAAATATGAATACAAACAAAATTAATTTAAAATTCTCGTTGATTTCATGTGATAGTTTTTTTTCGGGATTCGTTAGAAGTTTCCAATCACGATAAAATTCGTGATAGGGCTGATTGGCTTCTGGATAATAACGTACGGGTTTTTTGAGCCCCAATTTTCGATGCGGCAATTTTGTTTATTAACGTAGCCGCCGAGATCAAAATGCACTTCGTCAGAAAAGATGATTTTTGGCCCAAAATCGTTGTCCAATTCAAGATGCTCTAATGGCCAAACTGCGAAGCAATAACAAAACGGATGGTCGTGTGCTTTCAATTGATGACACTATTGGACCTTGTAAGCAAATAATCGGAGATCTTTGTGCAGAATTCTCCTCATACATAAATCAAATGCATCTTTTGAAAGGCGAACATTTTCTATAAAACTAGAAAAAATATTTAGTACAGATAAATTATTTCGTCATTAAATTTTGTTTTATATCACATTACCTTTTACTTGATTAACCCATTATATTAGAATTGTCTCATATTCTTTCTTTGAATTCTTTCTTCAGCACAAATTTCTTCAGCAAACCATAATGTAACTGAATCCATATCAATACTTAACAATTATCAACGAATAAATTTAATTAATCAAAAACCTATTATGTATTTGACTGTTTTTTGATTTTAAAATATCATTTTCGACAAAAAACCGCTCGAGTCCGGAACATTTGTTCGAAAGTTGCAAAGTTTTCTTTGCAACATTTTCTATGGATTCGAAAGTTATACAGAGTAACTTTTGAAATTAGAATCGGAAACAACATTCGAACAATTTTTACTTTCGTATCGAATTACAGAGTTAAGCCCCTGGTCCGAATTATGTTGAACTCTTCGATGTTTCTCAGGTTATGCTCCACCACTCTTCTGTCAGGAACACTAGATTGCAGATATTCAGGGTACAGGTTGTGTTTTATTTTAAAGACAAATATCATTGCCATCATAAAAAGCCTTTGAGTTATGTTTAACCATTTTAATGAGTCAAGCATGAACAAAACAGAAGAAAATCGATCCCATTTGAGGATTATGCGCATGGCTTTGTTTTGGAGTCTGTTTTGTTGAGTGTTGTACAAAAATAAAGTATACTGACACAGTATTCGAAATGGTTTTACAGTTACATTATATACTTTTATTGCACTATTTTTAGAAATGTTTCTTCGCATTCTTCTTAGGACACCCAATTTTCTTGACACTTTTTTACATATGTAATCTATGTGTTCATTGAACGATAGTTTATTATCTAAGAGAACACCGAGATATTTTATTGATGTTATTTGTTCTATTGTTGTATTATTTATTGATATATTAATTTGTTGTTGCGGGAAGGGATTATTAATTATCATGAATTTGGTTTTGTTTGTATTAAGGATAATTTTATTCATTTTTAACCAAGTATATATTGCACCTAAGTCTTTTTGTATATTGTCTACTAATGTTTTTAAGTCTTTTCCTGTTACATACAGCAAACCATTATCTGCGAACAGTACCAGTTTACTAGATTTTATCACTTTTTCCATATCGTTTATATATAGAAGGAATAATATTACACCCAAAACTGTTCCTTGTTAAACTCCTGTTGAAGTTTTCGCCGGATTCGATATATTGTTATTCACGGAAGTTTTTTGTGTTCTATTAAATAAAAAAGTTTTAAACCACTTTAGTTCCGTACCATTTATGCCATATTTTTCTAGTTTTCAGATTTCTATATTTACAGTTTCAAAAACACGTTTGAGGTCTAAAAAGACAGCTACAACACAATTTTTATTATCTATTTCACTTTTCCAATCACTAATTACATAATTAGCGCAGGTTTCACATGAATGTTTTGAGCGAAATCCTGACTGGTGTAAACTTATAATATTATTGTTGTTAAAATGCTCTTGAAGTTGAATCATTGCAATTTTTTCAATTATTTTTTCATAAATGGAAGCATATTTATGGATCGGTAATCAATACATTTGATTGAGTTAGAAACTTTCTTTTTAGGAACAATAATCGATTCCTTCCAGGTTTGGGGAAACACACCAGAGTTGAATGAACTATTTATACGCAGAAGCACAAGACCAACGATTTCGATAGTCTTTCAACATTTTTACATTCATAAAACTAAAGTCATTTTTTTGGTTTATCACAGTAAGGGCATTAATAATATCGATAAAATTTACTTACATTAAGTTTAGCTATTATTGCACTATTAGTTTCATTATCACAGTTCTCAAATTGCACTTCAGTTATTTCATCTTTGTTTGTTTTAAGCACATATCTTTTAAATTGTCGCCACATATCTTTTTGGTTATTTGCATTGTTAATTTTGTCCGATATAAATTTTGATTTAGCACTTTCGATTTGATGTTTGCAATAGTTTCTGTATTGATGATATGCTTGTCAATCATTTGATGTGTTAGAAAATACAGCTGTTTTATACAAATTTATTTTTGTGATTTTTATTCTTTTTAGTTTACTACTGTACCATTCGCCATTTTGATAGGGGACAACTCGAGTAACTAACATGCTATCAATTGCAAATTTTTCACTTAAGACATTTACATTGTGCGGATATTCGGTGTCGAAATTACTGAAAAACTGTTTCAATGCAAGTTCACTAATGAAATATTCTTTATTATACTTACAATACTTAATAGTTTTGTTTATTTTAGTTTGTTTTGTGCATTTGATGAAAACTTTTAAAGCCTAATGGTCACTTATTTTGAAATTATGATCGATAGTAGCACTACAGATGTTTTTGTTATTTGTTAAAACATAGTCAATAAGTGTTCGTGATGTTTGTGTTATGCTTGTTGGTTCTGTGTTTAGGAGAGTTAAGTTGTTATCAGTCTATATTTGTTTTAAGCGTTTTGCATATGTATCAGATCTCTTCTATGTTGAAATCACCCATTATAATAAAATTACTATTGCACTGTTGTAAGAAGTCTACCCATTGTTCAAGGGCATTACCGAATGTATTTTTGCTTGACATATGAGGTAAAGGGTTTTCCAATAAGAGGTGTTATTTTGATATTCAAAGAAAAATGGCATTTTTGGAGATAAATGATCGGATGTTTATTTCATTATAAAGAGGAAGGTATGCCGTTAATAATGGAACACAACATCAGCCAAATGGCCGTGTGTGTGTCTTTGCTGATTGGGTCCTTGAAATGCATGAAAATGATCCGGAATTTCATCGAAAAATCATCTTGACTGATGAGGCCCATTTCCACCTCGGAGGCTACGTCAACAAGCAAAACTGTCGCATCTGGGGCTCGGAAAACCCAAGAGTTATTGTTGAAAAGCCTCTCCATCCTCAACACGTGACTGTTTGGTGCGGTTTATGGTCCCGCGGGGTCATTGGACCTTACTTTTTCGAAAATGAGGCTGGAGCAACAGTTACGGTCAATGGATTGCGCTATCGAGAGATGATTAATGATTTTTTATGGCCTGAATTGGATGGTATTGATCTGGACAACGTTTACTTTCAACAAGACGGCGCTACGTGCCACACAAGCAATAAAACCATCGATCTTTTACGGGAAAAGTTTCCGGACCGTGTTATCTCTCGAAGAGGTGATCACAATTGGCCACCGAGATCTTGTGATTTAACACCTTGCGACTTCTTCCTTTGGGGCCACGTGAAAGATAAGGTCTACGCCAACAGCCCAGCGTCGATTCAAGACCTCAAAGATGAAATTCGTGAGGCTATCGAGGACATAGGGCAGCCACTTTGCGATTTGGTTATGGAAAATTTCATGAAAAGGATGTGGTCCTGTAAGCGTGGTCTTGGCGGCCATTTGGCTGATGTTGTGTTCCATTATTAACGGCATACCTTCCTCTTTATAATGAAATAAACATCCGATCATTTATCTCCAGAAATGCCATTTTTCTTTGAATATCAAAATAACACCTCTTATTGGAAAACCCTTTATATCACAGATGTATTTTCGTATTGCACTTTAATAACAAGACACCAATAGTTCATTGCCAGAACAAATTTTTTAACAAATGAACTCTTGAACATTTTTTTGACATAAAAAACCAACCCTCCGGTATGACTAGACTCACTATCACAATTGAAAATATAATAACCTTCTAATTGCATTTCATTAACATCATGGTTTTTAGTCACATGAGTTTCAGTTAGTACGATTATATCACAGTTAAATTCATTTATAATTATTTGTAAACTCTGAGTACTGGAGAAAAAACATTTTATAGTTTCTAGTTGCTAGAAGCTATCACGTTCTTCGGCGGCTTTTAGTTTTTTCAAGAATACTGGGCAATTAATATCAGATGCTGTGTGATTTAGATCAATCTGTTGATTCGTTTTTTCACTCAAAGTGGAACAGCTTACACATTTATTTATATTGCTAGTACAGTCTTTAATGTCATGATTTCCGGCACACTTTAAGCACACTATATTTGTTGCAATATTTTGAGATATGATTGTATCCACAACAATTATAACATTTCAGCACTCATATATTGGTACACACGACACCTGTCCCATGAAATATTTAATTTTCCCACATTCATAATATGAGCGTTGGTAACCCTATCCACTTCAATGATTACATTACATATATTTGTTCTATGAGACAAATATATCTTGATACATTTAATATTAATTGCACTATCATTAAGTTGATTTTGACACCTTATGGATTCTATCGAGTCATCTTCACTTACTGCCTCTTTCATTCCTACAATATTTATTCGTGGATTGCGATGCTTTTGAATTTTAGCATCATATTTACTCATTTTTGTTTTTATTTCAGCTTCAATTGTTTTAACTGATTGTTTGTCACATTTAAATAATATAGCACCATTTTGTACATTTTTAACTTGTTCGATTTTTAATTTCATACTAGCTGGCTTCCTCAGATTCTTTATATCTTCTCTTGTTTTTTTTTTCATTATTTTGATCACTCTTTGGTTTAACTACAATTATCTCATTTTTTAATGTTTGTGCATATGACGGCTTTTGTTGTGTTGGTGTTGGTGCCGGTGTTAAACTTAAGCTCTTAACTTCATTTTTTAATTTCGGTATTATATTTTGCAAATTCCTCAGTTTGTTTACACAACGTGGATAAAACATTCGGACATTCTGAGCACATGAATTTGATTCTTGGGTTGCTATTTAGTAAGCCAAAATAAAATTGGCTCAGATTGGCGCATTTAATATGAAATTTTCCACACATGCCACTACATATCACAAGCTCATCATTCCTGTTTATTCTTTTTTTGCCACATACATCACCACTACATTTGTCTTCCATTTTTCACTCAAATATAATTAAATGTTATATGCAAATTCGGTTTCTTAATTTGTTATTTTTCACTATTTCACTTATAAAATTCAATAATGCAATAACTACTTTTACTGCAGAAATCACTATTCTATTGATTTAAATGAATTCTGTATTTTTAGTAACTTTAATAAATGAAATAAATGCAAAATTCCTAGGAGCTACTGTTTGAACGTGTTCCGTTTGTTTATAAGTCACTCATGGTGCTCTATGTATATTATTCCCCTTTTCTTTAAGATTTTCCTGAATTGTTGGAATTTCTATAATTTGGACATTTGGTTGGGGGCTTTAAAAAATTATTAATATTTGTTTTTAATTTACAATTTGTCTTGGCTATACAAAATTTTACAATTAGAATAATTTATTATTACAAACATTGTTAAGTTACTGATTTGACCTAAATTCATTAATTTTTTTAAGATTCCAATACGACACGTTAGCAGTCAATGTTAGCGATATGTTTTTATAATTATTGTTCGAACCGTGTTCCAGGATATTTTAAACCTATTAAAAACATCTTTTTTTGTCAAAAAAGAATATTATTTTAATAAAAAAAATCACAACACCTAAGCAACATAACAATGAAAAACACAATTTCATTTAAAAAATAAAACAAACAATAGAAGTTTTTTTTTAATGAACTAAGTGGACGAACAATTTCATAATCAAAAACCATTTCCCTTTGTAAAAAAAAAAAATATAATCTTATTCCAAAACAACACTGAATACATACATATGTATATACTATTTATAAACGATCGGCGTCCCTCAGCAACTGTTGTTAGCATAATGGTTAATCTTATTTGTGTAAAAAAGAGGTAATTGTTAAATTTTAAATTAAGTTCTACTAGCCTTACAAACTACAACATATATAATAAAAGGTTACATGTTACATTAACAAATTAATTTAAATTCATTCTTATACTAGATAATAATTAATTTTTTTTTAGATAATTTTATGGAAATAATTTGATGCTAGAAAAAGATAAAAAGGTTAATGTTATATCATTAAATCGTTAATAAGTATTTATTTAATAATTTTTTTCGTTAGTGTTTTTTAGGTTTTTTTTTTTGTTAAGTTTGGGTTACCCTTTTCCCTTTTTTGGGTTATCCTTCCCCTTTTATTGCGTATGTGCTTTTTTATTTTTATGTATTCTTAACTTGTGTCTTGTGTATTTTGCGACCCGGACACAATGGTAACCCTAATATCCCTGGCCACAACTTCCTTCCGATACAGTGGCTTCTGCTTGCCCGGGATAGGTTAGGTTAGGTTAAAGTGGCTGCTGACCGGAAAAGGACAGCACACTTAGACCAATATTTGGTCCGTTGTGATACCACAAGGATTTCAAAAATCCCCCTTACTCGTTAAACCATTTTGAGCTAATAATGAAGCGTTTGAGACAGTGAATGTCGGAATTATTTAGATCACTAGGATCGTTATAGTAGTAGTCTCCCAAGTGGAGTCTACGTCTTTGCGCTAGGGCAGGACAAGAGCATAGAAGGTGGGGAATTGACTCCTCTTCTTCTTCATCCATGCAGCTTCTGCAAAAGTCATTTGCAGGAACTCCAAGACGAGAAGCATGTCTTCCTATTAGGCAGTGCCCAGTAAGGACACCTATAATGGAGCTAATATGCAATCTACCAATAGAAATTAGTTGTTTTGAGCGTTTAGCATCAAACAATGGCCAAATCAGTTTAGTAGACCGGCAAGTTGGGGTGCTGGTCCACCTGTGGTTGGCTTTCTTTATGGTATCTTGCTTTAGCATAAGTTTACAAGTAGCTAGGGGTATACCGATGTTAGATTTGCTATCCAACAAAGGTAATATTGTTCCGTTTTTTGCAAGTTCGTCAGCTTTACAATTTCCTGGAATGTCTCTATGCCCCGGCACCCATGTAAGGTGAATGTTAAACTGTTTTGACATCTCCACCAGAGATGATCGACAATTTTGGGCTGTTTGTGAGTTAATGGAGACAGAGTCCAGTGACTTTAAGGCAGCTTGACTGTCTGAGAAGATACGTATATCGGTTGTCGATATAACGTTTTCTTTTAGCCAAGAGAGGACTTCTTTTATTGCTAAAAGCTCTGCCTGGAACACGCTACAGTGATTGGGAAGACGAAAAGATAGACAAAGATTTAATTTTTCGGAGTATACGCCTCCACCGACCCCGTCATCGGTTTTAGATCCATCTGTATAGAAATGAATTGCTTCGTCTATCAAAAACGACTCATTTTCCCATGAAGACCTGGAAGGGATGGATACTTGAAAATTTTTATCAAATTTTGGATGAGGGGTGGTGTAATCGACGTTACTAGGTAGACTACTGAACGAGTTCAGTATAGTAGAGTGACCAATATCATTATTGATCCACTGCGAGGAGGCTTTAAGTCGAATGGCTGTGTTAGCGGCCGATTGTTTGCTAAAAATATCTAGCGGTATGAGATGAAAAAGAACATCAAGTGCAGCAGAAGGAGTTGAGCGGAGAGTTCCACCCTGGATCCTCTTGAAGGAAGTGTAAACTATGTCCCCTTTTTGAATTTTTTGGGAGCTGGCTTCTTTTTATTGTACCATGCATTCTTGATTTTTTGTCGTATTTTTTCCCTTAGTTCTTGATTAACTCTTATTCTGAAGTTTGCCATATTCTGAAAGTTAACTCTGTCACTTCTATTGAAGAACATATCCGATGGGTTCCGTTCAGTTACAGAAATCTTTATAGCCTTCAAACATCGATAGGTTTCGAGGATTGTTGAATGAAATCTCTCGACTTGGCCATTAACTTCACTACGGTTGACGGGTGTCTGATACATTTGAATACCAAGCATCTTTTTTTTTTTTTTTTTTTTTTTATAATCTACCCGCGCTTAAGGGATTATGATTACCCTTTAAATGTTTCAACACAGCGCGGGCGTGAAGTTAATGAAGAGAAAGAAGGATAGGAAAGGTGTGTGGCACGATGTTCTCAGATTGTTGGTGGTTGTCTCAGATATTTTTATCTCCAGGGATGGCGGCTGAGCTAAGGCGGAGAAATGCCGTGTCTTATTTCTATGTCGTTTATAATTCACATTATTTTTTTATTCATGTTCATCCTTGTTTTGCTTACTAGTTTAACTCAATTTCATGTTGTTAGTGTTATGCCTGAACAACATGTAATGAGTAAACCAGCAACCCATTGATGACAATTTTTAGAAGGTTTTAATGGAATTAAAACGACATAGACGACGGCAGGGATTGAACCTGTGATGATGAGGTTGACAGGCGAGCACACAACCATCGTGCCACCCCCCATTATAGGGCTAAAAAGTTTCGAATACTTTACGATAAGACTGTCAATTTTACGTTTTAAACTTGGTGGGAGATTTCCTTCAAACACAAGGTTGATTTGTTTAGATACCTAATTTTTCTTTCAAAGGTATCTTAATATTAGATTTTATTGTAAGTAAGTTATTCTTTCTATCAATGACGGCCTCCAGTTCTTTCAGAGTGTCTTCACCGATAATCCCATCGAAAGACTCAAGTCCGGGTAGGACATAGAATTTGATTAATGTGTCATCACCCGCTTTAGCAAAGAATCTTCCTCTAACATATCTTGATATTTTAATTTCTCCAGCAGCAGACTGTACAGTAAACGGTTTTTTAAGTAAGGTGGTGGGTTGTTCGATCTTTGAGCTTACGAAATTTTTGTTGGCCCCCGTATCAAGAAGAAATTTTAACAAAGCTCCATCCTTAGTTGCGTATTCTATGTATAGTACGCTGGTTGGCCCCGTGTCATAAAATTTACCTCCTCACCAACAGCCTCTTCCGCGGAAGCGAGGTATTCCTCCAAATCCTCTTCTTCGTTTGCCTCAATGTTGTATAGGCGTTGATGTTTACTAGGAAATTTATCGGATGTTGCCCTACGTTTAAATGGGTTTTGCGGTCTCGGGCGATTAACATAATCTACCTGTTTACTTTGGATACTTCGGTCATAGTCCATTTTTTCTAACGGTTTTGGTCCAAGCTCGAGGCGAGCTCCAGGTGAATCGATTATTTTTTTCTGCAGGATTTTGATGAGGCCTTCTTGGTGGTAGATAGGGTTTAAACTCGGAGTTCTTAAAATTTTGATTCACAGGAGCCGTTATTGTATTTGAAAAAGAAGAGGAGTGAATAACATTGGGGCCTATCGTGAATAAAATTTCTCTGGGAATTGTTCCCAACTTTCAAAATTGTCAACTCGAATAATGTCGAAAGTTTCCCTTGGAATTTATTGATATTGGGAATTGAGTATCATAGTGACTTTGGCTCTCATTTAAAAGGCCAGTCGCCAGCTTACAATGAACAGTGCAGAAGTATTGACCTTTCCAATTTTCGAAGATGGGGGATATTCCGAGGGAAATTTTGTTCACGATAACCCCCATTGTTTCGGTAGTTAAGGTTCTGTATTTCTAAACAAGCAGAATATGCTTCCGGAAGGGTCCTAAGTCTCTGGATGATCAGCATTCGTGAAATGTCACCGTTAAGGTCGCGCACGAATAAATCCAAAGCCCTGTTCTGGTATGTTTTACCAGAGTCTTTATTGTTTCCTCACTATATGTTTTGGTTTTAATTTTGTTTACCATCAATGATAATTGGTGGTTAACGGCCGCATAGAACTCATCTAACTGGCTGCTTTTTTGAGCAAGCTGATTCAACTGGTGCTCGAGAGTCTGCAGATCTCGCTTGTCCGCGTAATGCAGTGACAGGCAAGTCTTCATCTCAAGCCTGTCACCGTCAAAAATGTTGTAGCTTACCAGTGCCGCGTCAGCAGGACCCCTAATCTTACCCCGTATGTCCTGAAGTGTAGCACGGTAAAGAGGCTTAGATTTTACTATTTCATAGTCTTTAAGGATCCCTTCCACAGAACGTATCCATGATACATACGAGTACTGCGTAGGGTTCCCGTTGAAAACCTGCAGCTCTTTAACACAGTCGGGTAGTTTGCTTATTTCTCTGAGATCAGCCTCCGTTTGTGGAGGACTGAGCTCGACAACATGATCACTAATCGCAGCTGCTACCGGAGGGGGTATTGAATTATTCTTTAGCACACATACAAATCTATGCACAAATTTTTCAGATGGATTTTTTTTACAATTTTTTTTATTGAATTATTCTTCAGCACACATACAAATCTATGCAAAAATTTCTCAGATAGAAATGTTTCCACTTAAATTTTTGGTGAAAATTTTGTATTCTTTTACTATACTTTTCTTTTCTTTTCTTTTTTTTTTTCTTCTTTTTCTTCTAGTAATTAGAAAAGAGAGTATGTCTGACTGCGAATAGACGTGCTTTTTGCTGCTCTCATTTTCCCATTTTTAATCGATTAAAAACTAAATAAAGAAAAAAAAAAGAAAAATATTTCATAGAAAATTACTATTTATTTTTGAAAGACAAATCAGACAATTATACAAAATAAATTAATTGTTACATATATTCAAAAGTTCGCGAGTGCCAGTTCTTCGATCTCCCTTGATTGTTTTTTTTTTTTTTGATTTTTGTGTTTGGTTTCTCTATTGCCTACCTTAGTATATCTACTATGCCTCCAAAAAGAAATATCATCACCACCAGTGCCGAATTAACATCAATGAAAATGGACACATTACACATTGCACTTAAAACAAGTAATGAAGACCTAAGAGAACTAATTAATGATCATCAAAGTACGCAAAGGCTAAGTGACATTGTACACTCAAAACGAGAACACAAACTCAATTGTTAAAAACATTTCTGCTGTTATCGAACATCAACTATCTCATCACGTCGAATCAATCAGACCAAAGTCAAAACCTGGCTCACAGTCTAAGGTTTATCCGATCATCGTTCGGTTGTCATGTCAAGATGAACAGCGAGCATTGTTGTCTGCCTTTCGACAACAACAAAACTTAAAGCTCTCCCAAATACATGGCTTTAGTACAGAAAATGAAAATAATAATACTGTAATCTATGCCAATGAGAGCCTATCAGCTAAGAATAATACAATTTTGCGGGAGGCATTGAAGTTACGAAGGTGGTCAGCTTTTCGCTGTAAGAACTAGGAATGGTTTTGTGCATGTAAAGCCTGGGGAAGGTGATAAAGAGCAACGTGTGACAAAATTGTTGGAGCTTCCTTGATGTGGACGAGACGAGTGTTCCCTATCTGACATTGGTCTTCCGTGAAATATTACAATTATTGGACCAGTGTTGCCACTTTATCAAAATCTATCTATACTACTCGTATATAAGTATTTTTTTTCTTTTCTTTTTTATATCTTAATTTTTGAGTATGCAGTACACGGCACTCTTAGTTAATTTTGTATTCTTTTTTATAAGTTTTCGAATATTTTCAAAACAGTATTTTATTTAATTCTTTTGCTTTGATTCCATTTATTGTCATTTATTTTTCTAAACTATGAATCACGGCGGTATGAACAATAATTGTGCTAGACGTGCTATGCTTGATATTTTTTCTAAGAAAGCCAATGGTTTAAGGATTTGTCATCTAAATTCGCAAAGTATTTCAGCTCACATAGATGAATTGTGAATTATTTTTTCAAACGGTATGATTGACATAATTTGTATATCTGAAAGTTGGTTGAAACCAGATATTTCTAATTTCTGTGTGGATTTGCCAGGTTATTATATATTGCGTAATGATTGAGTTTCCAAACGTGCAGGTGGAGTTGCTATATATGTATTTGAAATCAAACTTAAAATATAGAATGGTTGACTGTTCCAAAGATTCCGAAGTAGAATATCTTTTGGTGGAAGTGTTTGAGGTAGGAAGTAGCTGTTTAGTTGGATGTGTATATAATCCCCACAAAGAAAATTGCATGCAGAACTTTTTTGATTGTCTTAGTACGAGTATTTACTCTCCTAGCTACAAAAATGTATGTTAAATTGAGTTTTCGAAAACAGGTGGTGCAAATTGTATTGTATTGTATCCCCGCCACAATCCGATTGGTTGAGTATTTCGCAGAAGTGTAGTTTCAAGCTGAGATTTCTATTAATAATATAAACCTTGCAATTTATTTTTTCGGCTGTTTTTTTTTAGAAATCACGAGTGTTTTTACACAAAGCTAAGTGCTTCGCTAGGTTTTCATTATGTACTAGCTTTTTCTCCTTACATATTTTTTTAAATTTACGGTTCTGTTCCAGATATTTCTGTTTCATAGACTCTTCATTGAATTGTCTATAAAAAAACGTAGGACTGTTTTCTTGCTAGCATGCATTCCGAATCAAACCCGGGTTCTTTAAACATATCACTTCGTCTCACTCTATTGAGTAACGGAGCCGCTTCCTTGATACACTCTCGAATATTTTCCTGTTCACTACATTCATGTTTTTTCAAACTTATATCCAATTTGTTTCTGTAGATAGTTGCTCTTGAATTATTCCAGCGCAGCTTAAGCAACAAATTTAGTCTCACACTTTCCCCATTATCAGTTGATCCGATGTTAAAAGAAATGACAATCGTCATATGATCTGAATATGGCACTTGTTCCACCTCAAAATCCGTGATTATTCAATTCCACATTCCTCCTGAAAGCACATAATCTATAACTGAAACGTTACGTCAGTGCTCAAGAGATGGAAAGGTTTCTGTTATACTTTTTTTTTGTATAGCTCTATTTTGACTTCTATCCAAGTATTAAAGGAGTACCTTCCCATATATGGGACTTTACTCAAGCTTTGTACGAATGAGTGCTTTATAGATTCTAGCCAGATCAGAGGTTGTGAACATTTTTTTAGTATCTTCGAAGGAAATCTTAGCACATTTTTAGGAAGCGTTTTTAGGAACGTCGAATGCGTGCCTATTCCATAAAAGTTGGTTTGTGATAGACGTACAGAGAACCGAAAGCTTTTCAGTTTCCTCTATGCCAGAGCCGCTCATATAAAACTGCATGGGGGTTGGTAACAATTTAACGACAGGAAACAGGGGCTTAGGACAAGATTGTGGAGAAGTAGTTGGGTTAGATCCTCACAACTTAACTAGTATAAAGGAGCAGTTTTACCGTATCATTCAAGCACAGATGTGAACCCCTAGCTCTCAAGGAGTTCCCGTACAACGGAGGTTTCAATCAATTTTGAACTTTATGTAACTTGAAAGTCAAAAGATATTGTTCTCATGTTATCAGTACTATATGTCTAATTTTTATTCCTCGAATTATGTTATATTTTGGAAAAGAAACAATGACGTTGAAAGAAACAATTTCAGTGCTGAACAACACTGACTGGAAAATACTTTGACTTTTTTTTTAAAGACATTTGTAAATACAGTATGTTATTCATAACTAAATTCGAATAAAAACATTTAATTCTACTTCATTGTAATAATAAATGAAAAAAAAAAAAATATTTTAAAACGCAAACTTCCCAACCGAGCTGATGGCAATGCCATAGCTACTAAATTCATTAAAACTAAATAAGACCATTAAATAATAAGCAATAAAATGAATGACTTACTACTTACCGGTTCCTCATTGGACAATGCTGTCAGAATTTAAGAAAATATCATACTCTGCCGTTGAAGTTCCACATACAAAGAACAAGGATGTGGATCTAAAAACGAATATGAAAAGCTGAGGAAAGCTGATTGATGAATATCAGGAAGAGGGTCGGTGACAAAACCGAATAGGTAGTTTCTATTTCAATAAAGAAGAGATTCATCAATACCAAATGTACACATTCTCGATAAGGGAGCTCATGTGGTTTTGCCTGCGTTGAGGTAAACCTCTTCAGAAGAAAGGGAGGATAGTTAGATAGATAATTTATTTGTTTATAAGCTTTGCTTTTACAAATCGATTGGCAATATATGTAGGTACAATTTTACAGTGTTTTTCTTAATAAAATAAGTCGTACAGCAAATACTCGTATAATATTTAAAATTTAAAATTAGTTTTTAATTGATTTCAAAATATATAAAAAGAAAATATGTGTATTTTGAGTCCTTAATATGAAACCTGGGTTAGTTATTCATTTAATATAAAGACTCTTCGTTTGAGCGAGGTAAATACATATTTATAAATATTAATTGTAATGTTTTCATTTTCGGAAGCCATTATGTTACTTAAGTCGATCAGGTAGTGTTTTCTCAATGTATTAAAGATAGGACATTTTAAGACGAAGTGATCATTGTGCCATCTTCATGCATGTTACAAATCGTGCAAATGTTCATTGGGTCAAAGCTGTGCCTATCACCGTGCAAAATGATCCTATGGGTATACCTGTTTGCACACCTTATTTGCGCCATGACTTTATGTACAAACGGTTTTAGAACTACATTCAAGTAGGGAGCAGGCATATATTCTGGTTCCTATATGTTTGCTAAGCAAGCGGTATAATAACAGCAGGATGTTGAGTTAGTTGTCTTTTCTGAAATCTTCTTCTATCAACACTTTTTTTTTGTCCTCTAGAATGTTTGCGTAAGATCTTCTTATGACTGCTAAGTTTTGCTGTTCCTAAACGTCATATAAATTCCTCAATAATAGGTCTTTAAATTATGTTGCCCAGTTTGGACGTTGTGTGGAAAGGTGTATTCGTACAATTTCATTATAAAATTTTTACTTGCGACTTATAGGTACTATAAGGCAAGTTATGCATTCGGAAAAAAAATCGAACTCGAGATTTTGATCAAAGTTGACATTACGATGATAGCGAAGACTAAAAAAGTGGGTCTGGCAATTCTGTCTGTCTGTCTGTCTGTCTGTCCGTTCGATTGCAGCTAAACGGCTCGGCCGATTTTCTTCAAACTTGGTAGATATGGGTTTTAATTTTTTCCCCCCGGATGTTTTTTGATTTGATTTTTTAAGACCAAAAATAACGGTACCTGCCATACGAATTTTTTTCGAAATTTTATAAACATTTTTTTTCTCAAAAACTGTTCGACAGATTTTAAAAATAAAAACACACAAAAATTTCATTTAATTAAAGCTAGGTATTTGTTGAAAAAAAATTTCAGAAAAATGCTTATTGAGGGTACCCCCCATGGAACCATTTTTTTTTGTTTTTGATTTTCTCGAAAACGGTACAACCCATTTTAATAATTTTTTTTTTTTGCTAAGGCTCCCCAAAAACCTGAATAGAATTGTGTACTCAAATTTTCAAAAAAAAATTTTTTGAAGTTTTAAAAAAAACTTCAAAATTTTTTTTTCAAAACTCAATATTTCGAAAACCCCTCGCTAGATTTTTTTTAATCTTGATAAATAAAAGTTTCTCAATATAATCTACAAGATGTGAAAAAAAAATTTATTTTACCCAAAAATAAAGGTACCTACCATACAAATTCTAAAAAATTAAAAAAAATGGTTTTCAAAAATCGTATTTTTCTCGAAAACGGTTCCGAGAATTTTGATATAATTTTTTTCTTTCAATTAATTTTTACGATCTTTATTTTAATAAAAAAAAAATTTGAAATTAAGATATTACAGCTTGGACCTACCATAGAACCATTTTTTCGGATTTTGAACTTCTCATTATCCACATAACGGATCTTAATGAAAATTTTTATAGAGAAGCATCTAAAAAGTCTAAAACACATTGCATTTCAAAACTTTAAAATAAATAATTTTTGAATTTTTGAAAAAAAAAAAATCTATTTTTTATTTTTTTTGAAAATTCGATATCTCAGAAACGGCTCAATACATATTTTTCTTTTTGTAAATTTTATTTTTATTCGAACAATAATAAAAACTTTAAATTGGCGTACCAAAATTTTTTCTTAAAAAGCTTTGAAAAAGTTTGTACATAAAAGCTTTTTTTAAGAAACCACTACAACGACTTATAATTTTTGTTCTTGCATAAATTCATATTTGGATAGCATTATGTTTTTGTCTCTTACTACTAAAAGAATTTAAAAAATAATGTAATCCTTATGAACAGTTTTCTCTAATAACATTTGTTTTTAAAATTCCTAGTCTGTTACATAAGAGCAAGTTCGTGCGACCCAGTCGTGCATTTTATTTTATAAAGTGGTCATCTGAGAAACTTGAAAGCTTTGTCCAACAGTTAAAGCTTTTTTCACTATTTCGTATATTAATTGAATAGTTTTAGTTTCTACACGAATTATATTGCTTTGAGTGTTTCTAACTAGTCCAAGTAGTTTCTTCATAACTGTTGTTTGTACTACTTCAAATGTTATGGGCAGATACCGATCCAGTTCAGCAGATTTTTGTACATAAATATCTTTAAAGACTTTATCAACTGTACGAGTGCGAAAGAAGAATCGTTCCATGAAATAGGCAGCTTGTTTTCCTAGCTTGTTTGAACTTATTCCGCTTTTCTTCAGTTTAGAACATCGCAAACTTACTTCTCTTACCTTATTAATCTCTTTACAGCCCGAATTAAATCTTTCCGTTTAAACTTTGTCATTCCCAAAAGAATTAAATGTAATCATATCTGTACTGGAGTCCACGTCACTTTCGAAGAAGCAGATTGATCAGTTAAAGCTCCTGAATAAAATGTTAATACCGCCCCAGTTGGTTTTCTTGCCAAAGATTTTTATTAGATGTTTTTTTTTATCAACTGAAGTTTTTTGTCTCGAAAAATTAAGAGATATTATACAATGGTCTGATGTGCATAGAGGTGCAAATACACCAATAGTGTATTTATCAGGATCAGAGACTAGTCTAGTGAGTTGGGTGGTTTAATTCAGCGGAGATCTCACTATACTTTCTTTCTGGTGTTTTCTGACCATAAAATCGGAGCCAAGAAGACTTATGTACATTGTCTTTCTTACATATATGTAATTACCAGGGACGAAGCGTCCATATATTGAGTGGAATGAGTGCTTCCGTTAAACCATTTGAAAAAATCGTACCTAGCAAGGAATTAAATTCAAAATTCCAAATTGTATTAACATTTTTATTATTTTATTTGTATCTATTAATGAATCTTCATTTACTCTGTAAATTACATTCCAACATCATTATGACAACATTATCATCTTTTACTAAAATTACTAAAGGAAATCAAGATCTCTCTGGTTATTACAACTTAAAATGTCACACTGCAAACCAACTGAGAATGCTCAACATCACTCCATTATTTATAATGCTCAATCTCATGAAAGTTCTTGCTAAAATGCTTAACAGCTATGCATTCCTTATTATCGCCTCCATAACTCAATTTCAAAATACCCTTCCACTCCAAGTCAACTGAAAATATACCTACAACATCACTCACCAATATTCACAAAATGCTCAAACAAAAATGATTCTCAAACAATATAGAATGCACAACAGCTGGGCATTCCATTATTTCGCATACTTAACTTAGATCTCAACCCAAAGTCAAAATAATTTTGTCTCGTTTCTTGCCTTTTGCATAGTGTGTGAAGAATGAGTTGAGTGAATGCATTACGAGAATTTCCTACAAGAGAGATAGAAAAACAAAAATGTATCTATTGAGTTGCTTACTGTCTCAAACTGATGAGTTTAATTTCGTGGATAAAAGGGGTAGAAGAGTTTTATTTTAACATAATGTGTGTGCAAATTTAGGTGCAATTCATTCATAACTATCAGAAAACAAACAAATATGAGTTTAAAAGGTGGTAGTTTTTTAATTATTTTCGTGGCGTTAAATACAATCCACCTGTTTTCTGTTTATTTTTTGTTATTATAAAAAAAGTGGTCAAAAATAGTATTTCTTATATTCATATCTGAGGTTTCTTGACATTCCAGCATAAATATAACTAAATTTTATTTTCAATTATGAGAATTTTAAATCAAAAAAAACTTCAAGGAATCTTAAGATTTTTAATATCCCTTAATAATCTCTGTAGAGAGATCATATTCATGTTTTAAGAGAATTAAATATTTGTTTAGAAATAAATGTGGACAAGAAAGGTTATATACTCGTAGCTTAGTTCTTATCAAATCGTACTTAGATAATATTTTGCCTTAAAAGAAAAAGGATAAATCTTTGCGCAAGGCATCAAGTTTTTTTTTTTAATAAGACTTTACTGTAATATATTATTTATGTATATTATTTTATGTGTATTACCATAATGTGATATTTAAAAGGTTGGATCTCAAAGGTCTTTCATTTTTGGTTTTATGTTCAGTGCTTCCGCTATCGAAAAAATCACGCCTCGTGCCTGGTAATTACATATTATTGTTTTTCTCTCTTGTCTATTTTTTTTTAGAGTACGTGCACATATAACAATTTTTTTTGACTCTGTGCTCAAACAATACTCGCTGAAGATGATTCCACTGATGTGAACCGAAATTCATTTAAATTAATTAAATAAATAAACAGTCATATATAAATTTGTCGTCATTTTATTAAATTACGTTTTTCTGTGGTCTATAAGGTTTTTCGATAAAATTATTAAACGTTTTCCTTGTTTTTGTATGAACCGCGAATGTTTATTGATGCCAAGTGCTGCCTCACTTTTGTTGACGCAACAAGTATACGCTCATCAAATTCACTTTATGTTGCTATTTTAGTTCAATAAATATGTTCTTTCATTCATTTCCAATATTGTTAGGCGAGGAGGTCAGGTAGGGCAGTGAACTGGTCTTCCTATCCAACGATTTCCATGCTCTTCATTTAAATAGTTCTTAATCTCTTGACCATAGTGACCTGGAGCAATATCATGTTAGAAATAAGATGAAGCTGGTTTAATGAGTGGAATGACGTTCAATAGTTCATTTTGCAAATACTCCAGATAGTTTTTATAATTGAGGTCGGGTGGTAGTTTAACTTGTTACCAAATACGGCTTCTTCAATTTGTGTTGAAATGATGATTGTCTTCTTCTGTGTGGATTCTCTCCAACCCATGTATAAAGATGGTAAAAAGAATTCTGCTAATAAACTCTTCGTTCAAGCTTCGCTTCAGGAAACAGTTAGAAGACCAATTCTCCCACATCATACGAGTAGGTACGGGAAAGATTTCTTTCACAGGTGCATGATATAAAGCAATAAATCGTTTCTTCATCTACTACATTACAAATTTTATCTGTGCAAACATTAAGTGTCTGATGCTGATTCATGGATTAGTTCTAACAGCTTTCAGTATTTTATCCGCCGAATTTCTTCTCACTTGTGGAGTAAAAGCTTCAGGCTCGCATTTGAAACTTTATATTTTATATTTAACCTTCGAAAAAAAAGATCATTACATGTAAGATTATATCTTTTTAAGATCTTACAAGGCATAAAAAAAGAGAAAACTTAAAAATTCAAAGTTAAAACTTAAACATTATTTGGCAAAAAGAGAATAAAACAAATTTTTAATCTAGAATCTAGATCATTAGAACGTATACTCTTAAAACCTAATAACCGCAGAATTAGCGAAAGAAGTCGCGTTTGATTCCATTATAGGGTTGTGTGATGGTTGTTTTTATCTGATGTGGCAGGCAGAGAATTGTAGGCTCTGTTAATATGGCTAAAGAACAGTCGCCTATTGGTAAGAAAGTTTGCTCATGGCAGTAGAATATTGAAAGATCGTCGTGACCGGGAAAATTCAAGTTTCGTATAAATGTAACCAGGACAACGGTATTTAATTATTTTCACCAATAAAAGCACTGATATAAAGTTAAGGTAGATAAATAGATTGCATCGGAACAAAAAGGTTCGATATTGTGAATCATGGTCAAACTTTCGGAAGTTAAAACGTATTGTATAATGGAATTCAAGTACCTATATTAAGGTTTGTTGCGATTCAAAGAATCAAGACTTTGAAAATCATCGCAACTATATGTTAAAATGGTATCAAAAGAGAACTGGCAAGGTTTTGCCAAAATTAACGAAGTCCGCCATGTACTTTTCCAACTATGCTATTTATATGGTCGTTCCAGGTGAGAGTAGAGTTTATGGTAACACCAAGATTAAGAGCCTTATTTACAAAGAGAACTACAATTCTATTAAGCAGTATGTTCATTTGTAGAAAATTATTCTTTTATAAATGATTATGCATAAAGATTTGCGAGGATTTAAGACCAATGAGTAATTACAGGCCCACTGCTGTATAGCTTCAAGGCCCTCATTAATGCAACTGATTCCTTTTCTTGAAACCCTCGATACGTATTTCTAAATACTCTGTTAGTTGGAAGTTGTCGGTTGAAATAAAGTTTTTAGATATGTATGTGCGAATCAAGTCCCTGGAAGTTAAATGAAAATAATTATATTAAAAGAAAAGAACAGACATTTATATTTAATTTTTTATTAATATAACCTAGACCAGTCCTAACCTAAGAGGACAACTTCAGAGTGAATTGTTGCGATTATCAAAAACGATGTATGTATATGATAGGTAGTCAAATAAACGAGCACGCCTTAAAACTTTATAATATCTACGTATATGTAACAGACTTAGAAGTTAGATGTTTGAAGATTCAAACAAGATACATAATATGTTATTTTAACGCCTATGTATTTCTAACAAATAAAAACATAAACGAAGTTTCTAACGTTAATAAAGTGGTTTGCCTTAGCGTGGGCTACACCAAAGTAAGTTTTTTCTTGAATCCCCTGTAAAAGATGTGTACATAACAAATACACCCTTACTGCAGAATGATTTTTTCCTAAAATAAAACCAAGAATTTTTTCCAAAGTATTGTTCATTAAATGGAAAATATCTTGTATATCTGCAGTTTAATATCAATTTCCATGTTAATATACCAACCAAAAATAGTATAAAAAAATTGCGATACTAAGCAATTTTAGTGGTCAAGAGTGATTTTTGTAAAAATGTTCCCTCTTCTCCATTTTTACTTGCGACTTATAGGTACTATAAGGCAAGTTATGCGTTCGACTACAGCTAAACGGCTCGGCCGATTTTCTTCAAACTTGGTAGATATGGGTTTTATTTCTTTTTTCCCCGGATGTTTTTTGATTTGATTTTTTAAGACCAAAAATAACGGTACCGGCCATACGATTTTTTTTCGAAATTTTATATTTTTTTTTCTCAAAAAACTGTCCCACAGATTTAAAAAAAAAAATCATAAAATTTCATTTAGGTAATGAACGAAAAAAAAAATTTCAAAAAAATATTATTTTTGGTACCCCCCTTGGAACCATTTTTTTGTTTTTGATTTTCTTAAAAACGGTACAACCCATTTTGATCATTTTTTGATTAGGCTCCCCAGCAGTTTCAATATTATTGTGTATTCAAATTTTCAATTTTTTTTTTTGGATTTTTAAAAAAAATTTAAAATTTTTTTGAAAACTCAATATTTCGAAAACCCCATGTTCGATTTTTTTAAAACTTGATAATTAAAAGTTTCTTAAAATAATCTACAAGATATGAGAAAAAAAAATATTTTACCTAAAAATAACGGTACCCTCCATACAAATGTTAAAAAATTATTTTTATAATTTAATATAAAAAAATTTTAAAACAAGACATTACTGACTGTATTTCTCATTATCGACACAACGGATTTTAATAAAATTTTTTATAGAGATGCTTCTAAAAACTTTAAGAAACATTGCATTTCAAAACTTTAAAAAAAATATTTTTTGAATTTTTGAAAAAAAAAAAAAAAAAAAAAATTTTGGAAAATTCGATATCTCAAAAATTGGTCAATATTTTTTTTTGAAATTTAATTTTCATTCGTACAGTAATAAAAATAAAGTTGACGTAACAAGTTTTTTTTAAATACATATTTTAAAAATTTTATATGTAAAACCTTATTTTATTAAGAAACGACTACAACGACTTATAATTTTTGTTCTTGCATAAATTCATATTTGCATAGCAATCTGTTTTTGTCTCTTACTACTAAAAATGGATTTGACATTTGTAAGTTGTCAAAAGTGGTTGCAAAAAAATCAGAGCTCTCTTAATAAATCTCGAAAAAACATAAATTAAAATCCCTAAAAATTTATAAAGTGCTTTCAAGTTGCGTATCAAAATCAACTCTATAAGAAAAGATCAACTTCAAGTAAGTTCTATTCATAAGAATCCCTTAACGTGAGAAAATAGCATAATCAAATTAGCTAACCTCAATTAATGAGTAAGCGAGGAATATTAGAAACATCCCCTGAACACCCACAAAGTGAAAAGCGCTACTCATCTACAGCGATCACAGTTGTCAAATCTACTATGGGATCTTCTGGAATAGACGTTGAAGCGATAATGAAAAAGTTGCTTAAGGAAAACAACGATGAACTCTTTAAAAATCTTGCAACCAAGTCCGATGTACAACGTCTTCATGAAGATTTCGCAAGCCTAAAAATACGTCACGAAGAAGTGTCACAAAGAGTAGTCCAGCTAGAATCTCGTAACAAAACATTGGAAGAGCAGATGGACAAAATCCTTCAGAAAACGACGGAAGCAAACCTGGTGGTACGACTTCCTACAAACAACCCGGATTCCTGTGAGAAAACTAAGTCCATCTGCGCTGGTCTTCTGAATGAAACCAATGCAAGCTCTTTGGTCGAATCCGCTTATAGCATACGCAACCGCAACACGCTTGGAGCAACAATAATTGTGAGAATGAAGTCTCGTGAAACAGCCTGGAACGTGCTAAAAAACTCAAATACCCTGAAAGGAAAAAACATAAGCATCCAGAAGGATCTACCACCAAATGTGCGTCATAGGCGAGCGAAGCTCCTACGCATAAGAAAGATGCTCCTTGAAAAGGTCCCACGGAAAGGAAAAATTGCTGTTCGCGACGACAGAATGATAATCGAGGACAAAGTTTTTACCTGGGACTCCAAGTTGGGGCTGAAGTGTGGTGAAAATGATGGTCTCGATGTTCTGAAAACAATTTTTGGAGACATTTCTTCTTTAAACTTATTAATGAATGAACTTTTAAATCAAAACAATGTGTATAATATGTCAAACTCTTCGAGAAATATAGCTGTCAACTCAATTGACAGCCAAGCACACAGGGTGACAACGGATCAACCAATTTTAAATTTGGGTGCGACCACAAGTAATGGGTGTTCACACGAGGCGTGAGAATCTGCAGTCTACCAGAAAGAAAATAGTTTGTTAGTTAAAGTTAAGATTTTAAGTTATAATGTGTCAGGATTGAAAAATAAATTATTATTTGTAAACTTTTTTAATTATATTAAGCAATTTGATATTTTTATGCTTTTTGAGACACATTTGTTAGAAAACGAAGAGGAGCAATTTAAAAAAATATTTAGTAATTATGAATTAAGATGGGTAAACGCAATCAGAACAGCTAACTATGGTCGAGGCAGCGGAGGTGTATTTTATGGTTATCGTAGAAATGTATGTGAAGTAGATATGAGTTTCAGAAGAGCAGTTAATTCTTACGTGATGGATGTTAAACTTGGGAGTGATACAGTGTGCATAGTCCCTATTTATATAAATTGTAGTAACTGGCAATCCGACTTCGAGAAAGTAAGCGAGAATCTGCAAGATGTCAACTCTACGAACTTCATGCTTATTGGTGACTTTAATGGCAGGATTGGCTTGTCACAAAACAACTTTTTCTGTACACAGTGGCCTGTGTATAACATCAATCGAAAATCAAAAGATATTGTATGTGATCGAAAAGGCGAACAAATCTTGGAACTTTTAGATGGATATGACTGTCATGTGTTGAATGGTAGCTGCACAGGAGATTCAGAGTGTGAGCTTACATTTATAAGAGGTCAAGCTAGCTCTATAATAGACTATTGTTTTGTATCTGGATTGTGGAACAATATTGTGAGTGATTTCAGAGTAGGAACTAAGAATTTCTCTGATCACATGCCGCTTGAAGTTACTTTTACAACATTGCGAACAGAAACACCAACCGGGGCAAAAAAATTGAATCTTATCCCGAAAATGCGCTGGAATGAAAGAAATAAGAGCAAGTTCCAAGAAAGCATGACGAAAGAAATTAGAGAACTTCAAGAACTAAACGAACTCGTAGATATATCGGTTTTAACGCAGATCATCAAAAAAGCGAACCCACAAAACCAACAAGCAAAACAAAAAATCAATTATAAGCAAAAGTGGTTTGATTCTGAATGCTTAAAAGCTAGAGATCTATCATTCAAATTTTTAAAGCTATTCCGGTCACCAAACTTGCCCGTTTTTAGAAAACTGTACTCCGAGGCAAATATTGAATTCAAAAGAATATGTGCAGTAAAAAAATCTGCCTTTGAGCAAGAGACAGTATCAGTTATCAATCGCACCCGTAGCTCTGCCGAATTCTGGAAGGCTGTGAAAACCTTAAATTGAACCACGAATATCATTGCTCTAGGATTACAAGCGCAAAATCTAAGCGATCACTTCAAAAAGCTTCTGAACGCAACGATAAGATCACCATTAGTACTTTCTAGATGCACCGTTTTCAATAAATGAATTAAAAGAAGTTATTGAGAAAGCTAAAGTGAATAAGGCGCCAGGAGATGATCGTATTCCTTTTGAGCACTATAAGCACGCAACTGATGAATTTTTATTGCTGCTTACTAAAGAATTTAACCGACTTTTCGAAAATGCTATAGTTCCCGAAAGTTTCAGAAAATCAATAATTTTTCCGCTTTTCAAAAAAGGAAACTATGATGAAGCATCAAATTATAGACGTATCTCTTTCTTAAATACAAATGCAAAGCTCTTCGCTGGGCTTATTGAGAATAGAATGTCCGAATGGGTGAGGAGAAAAGGTATACTCTCTGAATATCAGGCCGGTTTCAGGAAAAACTATTCCACAACGGATCACATATTTTAACTGTACAACATTGCCGATTCATATATCAGGAGAAAAAGAAAACTATATGTATTCTTTGTTGACTTTCGAGCAGCATTCGACTCTATCGTTCGTGAAGCGCTTTTCTATAAGCTGTATGCCATTGGACTGTTGAGTAAAACAATGAACATTCTGAAAGCCTTGTACACAATGAATACAGCATACGTATGGGATGGAGCGTCTGTCTCGGCAGAGTTTCGCACGGAAACGGGTCTCAAGCAAGGGTGTATACTGAGTGCTTTGCTCTTTATATTGTTTATAAACGACATAACAGAAAGATGTGGTCAAAGGCGGAATTGTGTTTGGAGGAACTACCATACCCGCACTTTTGTATGCAGACGACATAGTCTTCTTTGCAGAGACGGTGGATGGACTGCAAATGATGATGAATAGGCTAAACGGCTATTGCAATCGCTGGAATCTCGACATAAATATATCAAAATCCAAGATAATGATATTTAGAGCGGGTGGTGGCAGGACTGCAAGAAACGAAAAGTGGACATTCAATAACGAGGCAGTCGAAATTGTTCGAGAGTATAAATATCTGGGAGTTCTATTTACTTCGAATCTAAATATGAAAAAACATCTAGAACTGAAACTAACGGAGGCAAAACGTGCAATTTCAACTATGTGGGAACGCTGCTTCAAAAGTGACTGCATTGACCATAGTACAAAACACAAACTTTTCCGCTCCACAGCTGCATCGATTTTATTGTATGGAGCTCAGGTTTGGGGTTACTGTTCTTTTGAAGCAATCGAAAAGTTTCTCCGATACTTTATTAAAAAAATCTTCCGGCTTCCGAGAAATACCCCAAACTACATGCTGTATCTGGAAACAGGGCTGCCTCCCATGATATTGGAAACTCTTAGCATGCATTTCAACTATATTGTCAAAGTCTTACAAATGAATGATGCAAGAATACCCAAAATCGTACTAAAGTGTTCAATTATGGCGTCAGGACATAAGGCGACGGAATGGGAAAGTTTGGCGGATACATGCGGTATGAATCTGATGGTAACTCAAAATGAACAACCTTCCCTGCTGAGGAAAAAGTTTGATATACTTTTAGAAAAATATGGTCACATCTTGTACGACAGAAACGCATCTGAGGTCCGTTCCTCGCTTTTTAGATGTTATTATAACCGTTTAAACTTCTGCCTTCGTAATAATACATACCTTCTTAACACCATGCCATTAAATAAAATTAGCACTATTTTTAAAACGACAGGAGAATTACTTAAACTCAACTTCATGCCTCATCGCCCAGATTTACCTTTACTTTGCAGTCTTTGCAATCTGAACATACGAGAAGACATTCATCATTTTATTGCGATCTGTCCAATCATGAAAGAGTTCATCATCATCATCGGCTCGACAACCGGGTTCCGGTCCTGGCCTCTTTCAACAAGTCTCTCCACCTATCCCGGTCTCTAGCCGACGCCATCCAGTTGCGCACCCCAAGGCTTCGGGGTTCCTGGTCTACGCCATCTCTCCAGCGCAAGCATGGTCTACCACGCTGTCGTCTACCATAGAATGTACCACAAAGAACTTTCCGAGCAGGTTCCTCTTCGCTCATGCGAGCTAGGTGCCCTGCCCACCGGAGTCTACCGAGCTTAATTTTTGTCACGATATCTGCTTCTAGGTAGATTGCGTACAATTCATGATTGTACCGTCTCCGGAATCGTCCTTCCTCACATATGGGGCCAACAATTCTCCTTAAGACTTTTCTCTCGAACGCAGCTAAGAGGTCGGAGTGCCTTTTGCTAAGCACCCAAGTCTCGGATCCATATGTGAGTACTGGCAGGACCATGGTCCTGTACAACAGCAGTTTTGAAGTTATGGTGAGATTTCTGGATTTGAAAAGCTTTGACAGACTATAGTAAGCTCTGTTGGATTTGAGAAGCCGCCCGCGTATTTCTTCTTCTATATTGTTATCGGCTGCTACTATTGACCCAAGGTATTTAAAGGATTGCACCACTTCAAATTCGTGCTCCGCTACCTTGATTGTTTGACCAACTGTTCCTCTCGCATTCGACGCCACCATGTACTTTGTTTTACCTTCACTAATGTGCAGCCCCAGATTTTGTGCCGCCTGCTCGATCTGGATGAAGGAATCGTGTACAGCTTGTTCGGTTCTTCCGATGATGTCAATGTCGTCTGCGTAAGCTAGTAACTGGCTGGACCTGTTGACGATGGTCCCTCTTGTTGCCGTGCCAGAGTCACGGATTGCTTTCTCCAAAGCCAGGTTGAAGAGAAGGCAGGCCAGACCGTCCCCTTGTCGGAGTCCATTAAAGATGTTGATTGGTCTGGATAGCAATCCGGCTATTTTTACTTGGCTTGTTACGTTGGTCATGGTCAACCTGCATAGTCGTGTCAATTTATTTGGGATGCCGAATTCTCTCATGGCTTTGTAAAGTTCTACCCTGGCTATGCTATCATAGGCGGCCTTAAAGTCTATAAACAGATGGTATGTTGGGATGTTAAATTCTAGACATTTTTCCATCGCCTGCCTAAGGGTAAAGATCTGATCAGTTGTTGATTTGCCTGGAATGAAACCACACTGATATTGTCCAATGACGGTTTTAGCGTATGGGGTTATCCGGTCTTGTAGGATAGAGGAGAGTATCTTATAGGCGGTACTCAACAACGTGATACCTATATAATTGCTGCACGTTGTGACATCTCCCTTCTTATGTATGGGGCATATTAAACCTTTTCGCCAGTCTTCTGGCATTTATTCCTGCTCCCATACGTGTACTATAATATCATTACCAAAGGTGTTACTGGTGTTTTCATTGCGCAGGGCAGCCGTGTTGATTCGAACCTGATCGGCGGATGCAATGCGTCTTCGCAAGGCAATCCGCCCTCGGAAAACCATACCAACAAGATAGTGATCCGAGTCGATATTGGCACCTCGGTACGTTCGTACCGTCATCAAGTTCGAGTAGTGGCGACGCGACGGTCTATCAACACGTGGTCTATTTGGTTACGAGTGACTCCATCAGGTGATACCCAGGTGGCTTTGTAGATATCTTTACGCGGGAACCTGGTACTCGCAACGACCATGTTTTTCGATGCTGCCAATTCTAAGACTCGAAGTCCATTGTCATTAGTTTTCTCATGCAAACTATGGGTGCCTGCGTAATGCCTGAATACCGGCTCCCGACCTATTTTTGCGTTCAAATCCCCAAGGATGATTTTAACATCATACCTTGGACAGGCATTGAGGGCCCTCTCGACTTGTTCGTAGTAATTCTCTTTTTCTTCGTCTGAGGACTCCTCCGTAGGTCCGTGAACGTTAATGAGGCTGATGTTCGTAAATTTGCCTCGCACGCGAAGGGTGCATAGCCTTTCGCTTATAGCGTTAAAGCCGATGATAGTAGACTTCATTTTTTCGCTGACTAGGAAGCCTGCCCCGAGCACATGGTGTTTTGTATGACAGCTGTAGTATATGTCATATTCTTTCTTCTGTAAAACACCATTCCCTGTCCATCTGATTTTTTGAAGAGCTGTTATGTCAGCTTTATACTTTGACAGGGCATCGGCTAGCTGCTGAGCAGCTCGAGCTCTATAGAGCGATCGTACGTTCCATAAGAAAATTCGTAAATCGTGTTTCCTTTTTCTTTGCGTGGGTTGTCGTCGTGAGATCAGTCCGTTTCCGAGGCTTGTTGTCGGTCTCGTAATTCTTTTAGTTTTACGGGACAGGGAATTAACCTGTCGCCAACCTGAGGAACCAGCCTGATCATATTAGCCAAACCTTTTTTAAAAGGCTTGTTTCTAGCGGCCGCCACGGAAAGGCTATGATCACACTTCCACCAGTCCCGAATAGTTACGGCACGTGCATGTTTTCGTATGCTACATGTTGTTCCCCCTATTCGTATACAATTATACTGTCGCTGCTCTTCGTTATAGGAATTGTATAATAAATGAAGATTTTTAAGATACAAATCTAGATATTTAGATATTTTTTTTTTTGCTATAATATTGTATTTAAACTCAAAAATGTCAGTCTGGTAGACGGCCATAGGCCAAACCATATAGACTTAAGTAAGTTTTTTATTATATATCTAAATTGAATATGTAAAAAATGTTATTAATTATCTAATGAAATAAAAAGTCAACTAAAACTAAACTACTAAAAGAATTTAAAAAATGATGATAATTTTATCCTTATTATTTTTCATTCGTTTTTAAAATTCCTAGTCTATTACATAGGAGCAACTTCGTGCGACCCAGTCGTGAATTTTATATTTTTTAATTTTTCATTGTTCAATATACGGCAGCCACAATATTTAAAAAAAAAAAAAAAAAAAAAAAAAAAAACGAAACAATTGTCCAGTCGATCTCGTACTGTTGAAGTGAGTGGACGTTTTTGGCTTCACAGTCTCTCAATATAGAATCGAGTAGAAGTATAAAGTTTATCAAGCAATTTCCAATATAGAGTATTGCTCGGTGGAAGAAGTAGCGTACCGCGGTACGAATGATTACGAGTACAAGTCCCCTTCGGGCACCAATATTATTGATGCTTTTTTTCATAACCGTGAAATAAAAATAATAACCAAGTACATGCTGTCATCAAGAAAGGACACACAACACCGACGTCTTGAAGAGAACGTCATTATAGACAGCTATAACTTTGAGGTAGTTAAGGAGTTCATATACCTAGGCGCCGCCGCTATAAATTTAGAAAACAACACCAGCGCTGAAATCAAACGGAGAATAAGGCTGAGATCGTAATTGCAATGTTTGTTGCCTATGCCCTGTCTAAAACATGCTTCGAATACATTTATGAACACAATTACAACAGCATGAATGAATGAATGAATGAATGAATGAATGAATATTTTATTGAGTCTTTAGGTATCATTTACAAAGTCGTTTCATCTTATTCTAACTTTAACATATGTAGGTACAAAAGTGGCTGTAGCGTATGGCCTTCTTTAACAATTGCTTTATTTAAGGTTAAGCCTCGTGGCATGTCAATTTTTATATAATAATATAGTTTTGTTCTGCTCGTGCTCAAGAGCGTTATACATTTGCGTGAAACATAAGTTTCGTTGACTATATACATATTTACAGATTAAATATACTAATACTAACTTAAAAACTAAAGACTAAAAACTAAAAAAGCACAGTGCGCAATATATCTTTTCTATTTATGTATAATGCTCTTTATGTTTGAATATACAATTAGTTCACTAGAGGAGTGAAAGTGAGAAAGATAGTCAGTTATGAGCGATGGCTCTATACTGCTTACTTGTATACATTTTGAATGATTGAGAAAAATATACGATTACACTAATATCACATGACAGAGATAATAAGTTGAGAACGATGGCTCTATACTTATTCATATATAATATAAATATACGGTTATCTGGAGTTGTTTTAACACTGAAATTAATTCCGTTACTTGTTGCATTTGGTGGTAATTTTGTAAGCCCCAGTTGTTGGCTATCGCCGTGAGATCCTCAGTTCCAGACCCAAGATTGAGATTTAGTTGTTGTTCGGCGGACTGTTGCCCGCAGAATTGCAGTTGCGGATTTTTTTTTTTTTTTTTTTAATGTGCAGGTTCGCTTCCTGCTGGGAATTAGCCATATGTCGGCGTCATCGATTGTTGTTCGGCGGACTGTTGTCCGCAGAACTGCAGTTGCGGATTTTTATTTATGTGCAGGTTCGCTTCCTGCTAGGAGTGAGCCATGTAACGGCGTCTTTTGTGTAGTGTATTACACTGTTGCTTAATCCCCTTGTTAGGTTTATGCTTTTTGTTATCTCGCTGGGGAGAACTAATGGGCACTTTGTGTTAAAAAAAGTGATCCAGTTTTTTCCTTGTAATCACAGCACCATCCGGCGTTGAGTTTAATTTAGGATGTTTAGGAAGTTCGCTTTTAGTAATAGCGAATAAAATTTAGTCAAAAAAGACATTAAAAACGGAAAAAAATTAATTTAAACCGTACCACGTTTTTACTAGATTATGTTAATTTTAATTTTTAGAGAGTGCAGACGCAGAAACACGTCTGCACTCTCGGACACTCCAATCCCTCCTACAACAGCATGTGTGCAGTCATCATACTTTCTTAAAAATGAGTTCATAATTGCCAAAATAGTTCGATATCAGCATCGGACCAGACTTTGGCCCCGTATTCAATCCTGTGGATGGATAGTTATTAATTTCTTATCAAAGATGTACAAATCAATATTTGTACGATTATAAATTAATTTCAAAAAAAAAAAAAATTACTCACATTAGATCCTCTGCCATTTTACTGCAAATTCAGCAACATAAAAAAAAAAAAAAAAAAAAAAAAAAAATGCCAAATTGACCGCATGTTGACTGTAAGTTTACTTTTATGAACACAAATGTTGCCATGCTCATGCAGAGATGATGCTGTTTGCTTACAATTATGAACGCAATTTTTGCAGGACTGCGGCAGTTTTGCAATTACGAACTCAGCCTTACTCTTGCCAGTCGCTGCTTCTTTTGACTAAGAAGGCAATTGAGTAGCAAAGTCCTCTCTCGAGAAATAGTCTGCATAGGCGGAAAGTGGTGGAGAAGATAAAACCACGGACTGTACAGCGAAACTGACTAGTCAAACGAATCAAAGTCCAACTTAGGTGGCTAGGTCATGTAGAGCGAATGGACACGAATGCTCCGGCCAGGAAAGTCTTCGAATCTAACCCCGAAGCAATAGAGGAAGACTGCGACTCAGGTGGCGCACATAAGTGGGAGAGGACCTCAACCAACTTGACGTGCGAAACTGGGGACAGCTAGCTTGGGACCGAGCTAGCTGGAGAAGCTTGTTAGTTGAGGCCCTGATCAACCGCCGACTATAGCGCCACCTTAAGTAAGTAAGTAAGATATAAAAATAATAGAAGAGAAAGGAAGACAAATTAAACGTAACAACAACAAAACGGGGGCATCGAAAGGCGTTCCTCCAGCTAAAACAACAACAACATTGAAGCAGGCAACGGCAACAAAACCGAGAAATCGAAAGTCATCCTATGCGATAGCGCCGGCATTATCTGATGTGGAAACCGTACCAACAGCCGATGCGCCAATGAAGAGGGGGAAGAGGGTACAAAGTGTCCCAACTTGGTGAAGCGTCGCACAGCGGTGCCATTTATATGGGCGACTGGAAAAAAAATCCGTAAAATCTGAACTATGTAACGGAATTAAATGAAAATTTGCACACATGTTTGGACTTGGCTTACACACATTTCGACAAAATTTGGTTAGAAAAAATCATTCGGAGAAAAGTTATTGACTTTTTTCGGATTTGCAGGGTTTATTGACTTTCATCGAAACATATTTTTTTGTATATGTTTACATAAAAACCTACATAAAAACACAAGCATATATCAAATATAAGAAATAAATAAATAAATGCGTACACCTAATTAATTATATTAATAAAGGAAGGTGTTTTTTCTTTGGTTCAGGTCTTAAAGGGATATCCTCATTCATTGATAACCGGAAAAACTTCCTGGAGTGGTGTGTCGTAAAATGCTTATAGTCCTTATTTCAGCGCTCTTGGCCCTCTTCTGAAAGTGGTCAAACTGGCAAGGATGCACTTTCTATTACTTCTGCTGCGTGTAGCAAAATTTTGTGAACAGTTGCGGGCATGTGATACCAAGGGTATATCGATATCGCGAGCTTAGCCTTCACTATAAGTCTTAAATTTTTGGGTATCGATTGAAAAATTGCTGCAAATAACTTCAAATATGACTGCGAGTCTGGTTATCAATTTAATGTCTATTTTGCTGATATCTGAGCCACATTTGGATTTCCGAAAAATCTTTGTAAAGTATTGCCATCATTCGTTGTTCCAGTTCCTTGCTTGATATGAATTCCGCTTGAATTAGAGTTTTTCCTCTTCCTTGATAGCACGAGTAAGCTTACTCTTACTTACTTAGTTTTCCACGCTTTAAAGCTGGAGTTATATCTTATATCCCAAATGTACTCCATAAATCCCAGAATAAGAGCTTCTTCATTCAGGATCTCAACTTCAACTTGGATAAGTCATTTATCTCTGAAGGTTCAGCTCCACAAATAATTACTCGCAGAACTAGTATGTATTTGTCACAGCTTGAGCTACTGTTCCATCTATCATAGTAAAATAAAGACGGTATTTAACTTTGACAACATGCATTCCAATAGTGACTGAGCTCTCTTCTAGTTCTTGAATTTCTTTTTCCACACGGTTTTTCTGTTCTCGTATGATGTCAAAGTTTTCCTTCTTATATTCAAATTTTAGAGCTCTGCAAAATCTCGTTGAAGACGGACTGGGATTTTTCTATGTTTACTCCAGTAGTTGACGTGATTTTCAAGGGAACAATCGATGTCATGAATTTTATATTTATTTGCGATAGCTTAAAACGTGATAAAAAATGAGACGAACGCACTTTGGCTGTTTTACTTCGACTAACATTATTGGTATATATATTATTCTTAACAACTAGGTAATAAGCTTATATGCTAGTTAAGTATACACTGGGGTGCAAAACAATTCATACATTACATCCCCCCAAACTTAATAGAAAATGTACTTAAAGTATTAAAGTAACTGTTGAAATAAAAGACCGATTTAAGAAATATTTTAGGATTTTATTTGACAACGAAAAAGGCAAGTGACTTATCAAGTTGAAGAAATAGAAGAGAAAAAAAAAAAGGAGTGACAGATGACGAGTATGAGAGTTGTCAGAAAGAAAATAAAAATAACAAATAGTGTTGCCATTAGTTATATAGGTACGGAATTCCAACATCCCCGCTCAACTTCATAATCGTCAAGTATCCTCATTAAATATCATATAATAAAACGGCAAACATGTTTTTTGTGGTACACTTTTCTCCAAAAGTATTTAACCGATTTCGATAAATTTTATATTGTTGGAAAGCCACAGTTACGGGGATGTGCAGAATATACTTGAGACACGCATTTACACACTGTGGGTCATTTTTGTTTTTGCACTGTCGAACACTTTGCATATTACATAAAATAAAATTTAATTTAATAAATTTGCTTGAAAACACTGCCAAATATATAAATAATAAATAAATTGGCACTCGAATTTCGAGAGCTGGGCCTGCTAGTTTAAATTAATTTACAAACTTATTGCAAAATTCAAAAAATACAAGAAAAACTTAAATCATCAATCAATATTAAATGAGAGAAACTACCCTTTAGTTATTAATGTATTCAAGTCAAAACAAAATTAATTATGTATAAAATTAATTATTAATGAATTTATATGTATGTATATAAACTAAATAATTCAAACGTTTAATTTAAGTTATCATTTATACAAATTTAAAGAATTCAAAGGATCATGCCCATGTCAGCAAAATGCTTGTAATGCGTTTGATTCGGCAGTGCTTTCGTCAGCGCATCTGCAATCATGTCCTCGGATCTGAGGTAACTGATGCTAATGATGTTATTAGCTATCGCTTCCCTTACGAAGTGATACCGCACATCTATGTGCTTGGTCCTTCCTTGGTTCGCCTGGTCATTGGCGATATGTTTGGCACTTTGGTTGTCGCAATAGATGTTTATAGATCCATCATGTAATTTGAGCTCAATCATTATGTTCCTAAGATATGCCGCCTCTTTTGCAACAGAAGATAGAGTAATATATTCGGCTTCTGTTGTCTGTAGGAAGTTTTGTCGACACTTTCACTTTCGCCTTTTATTGTTGGTTTTTTCTGCAGTTTCATCTTTACTGGTGCGGGAAGACGCGATGGTTTTGCTTCTTCTGGCTGGTACAATTTTTGGAGATTATTAATATAGCTTGTTTGGTTGATGCTGATGTCTCCGTTGCTTCGCGAGATTTCTAATCCAACGCAAAGTTTCGGCTCTCCCAGATCACGAATGTCGAAATCCTTCGATAATTTTCGGCATACATGTAAATACTCCTGATGGTCGTAGATGCATCTGTCATATGATGACTGTAAAAAACTAAATTCCTTTAGAGTTTTGTCCAACCTTAAATTCCACTGTCGGCCTGACTGTTTAAGTCCGTAAATGGCTTTCTTCAACAAACATACTTTATCAGCTTGGTTCTTTCGAAAAGCTTCCGGCTGTTCCATGAATATCTGAGTGTCTAGTTCTCCGTTGAGATACGCCGAAGATACGTCTAAGTGGTGTAGTTGAAGATTGTGCTCTGCTGCTATGGCCAGCGTTAGACGGATCGAATGGATGCTGGCTACGGGAGCGAAAGTATCCGTATAGTCCAGTCCAGGAATTTGTTCGTAACCTTTCGCCACCAACCTCGCCTTACGCCGCTCCACTGAACCATCCTGCTTAAATTTGGTTTTAAAAACCCATTTGCATTTGATTACCTGTCTATCAGCATATCTGTCAACCAACTCCCAAGTGTCGTTTCGCATAAGCGATTGATATTCTTCCTCCATGGCAATATACAATTCGCCTCGATTTTCCATTTTAAGCAGCTGCTTCAAATTTGTAGGATCGGTTTCCGCGTTGGAAGTTTTTTCACCTTCAATTACCGAATGTGTTGAGTACATAGCTGCATTCTGGTTTTGTCTTCAGTTCTTCAGTTAAGGTCTCCTTTTTAGTAAACTGTCCAGTTGAGTGTTGCACTTGTATAAATTCATTGACTTTCTCTTCATTTTTCGTTTCATCTTTAGTTCCTTGGTGTTCGATTTCCATCGGTTCAATGTTGAAAGTGTACAAGTTTGGCTGGGGATCTTCGACTTTTCTCTTATTACTCGGAACGACTTCCACAAATTTCACATCCCTGCTCTTGGTGACAAGCCGCGTTCCGGGCTTCCAAAGTCTGTATGTTCCGAATTCGTTTTCGTATCCCACGATCTTATGCTCTGTACTTTTTGGGTAAAATTTTCCATTATTGCTTCCTTTATCTAGAACATATGCTCTCGTTCCGATGCACCTGAATTTTGACACATCCGGCTTTTTGCCCGTCCACAATTCTTCTGGTGTAGTTTGCCCATTCAATTTAGTTGGACACCTGTTCCGGATAAAAGCAGCTGTGCAAATTAGTTCCGCCCATAGCATGTCTGGCAAATCCGCCTCAAGTTTTAAACACCTTGCCATTTCCAATAATGTCCTATTAGCCCTTTCGGCAATCCCATTTTGCTGTGGGGTGTATGGTGCAGATAATTCATGGGCTATTACATTCTCTTCAAAGTACTTTTCAAAGCTTCCATTTGTGTACTCGGTTCCATTGTCACTTCTTAACGATTTGATAGACTCACCCATCTGTTTTTCTGCAAAGGCTTTGTAAGCTTTGAACTTATCTAGCGCTTCACTCTTTTTTCTCATAAAATACACCGAAATGTGTCGAGTGAAGTCGTCTATAAATGTAATGAAGTACAATGATTTACTTAAGGATTCAGTACGCATTGGTCCACATACGTCCGAATGAATCAATTCGAGTTTTCTAGAACTTCTCTTGGCATCACACACACTAAACGGCTTTAGCGATTGCTTTGCACAGATGCATGAGTCACAGATGGCACTTTCCTTTTTTAAGTTTTTCGGCAATCCAGTTACCATCTTGTTCAGATGCATTTGTTTTAGCGACGCCAGGTTTAGGTGTCCCATCCTTTTGTGCCAAACTTCGAGGGAAATGGAGTCAGGAGCTGCCATAAATGTTCGATGTTTTCCATTGGTTAAGAATAAACCGTGCTTCTTCACAGCTGTTAATAAAAGTTTTCCACTTTTGTCATAGAGCTTTGCATGTCGATCTTCGAAAGTAACTTTAAATCCACGTTCAGTTGCTTTACCTACGGAAATAAGATTTTCCTTTAAATCTGGAATGTAAAGCGTGTTGAACAGTTTAATGTTTTCCTTTACATGACTTGAATTCGGCGGTATGATGGCTGTTCCGATGCCAACTATACTAACCCTGTTACCATTGGCCAAAGACGCATAAGTTTGGGTATTGTTTATTTCCAAGCTTTGAAACAATGAGCGATTTGAGCACATGTGAGATGTAGCTCCCGAATCGACACACCAGGTCGCCTCTTCATTCATAATTCTTAAAACAGATTGTTCTTGAACTGTGAATCCGTACTTGTAATCATCTGTTTCGGCTGATTGTACATTCTTCACCCTTTCATTGTTACGGAAACAATCTTTGGCGTTGTGACCTCTCTTTCCACATTTGCGACAGTCGTACGGAAATGAATTTTCTTTCTTTTTCGGAAAATGTTTCGGTTTGAACTTTCCTTTGGAATAAAATGCTGTGCTTGACGTTGTAGCCGACTCTTTCTTTCGGTCACTAACCTCCAGGAGCCGAGTGCATACAATGTCAAGCTCTGGATAGCTGCTTTGCGCATCAAAAGCGGCCTGTACATCTTTATATTCGTCGGAAAGTCCATCGAGGAGTATGACCACCAACAAATCCTTGTCGAGTGTGGCCTCCAGCTCAAGCAGTCTGCTCACTGTCGTTTTAAACTCCCGAATGAAATCGCCCATACTTTGATTAGCTTCCATCTTGATATTTATTAGCCGTCTGAATTCCTCAGCCTTTTGCCTTGGTCCCCTTCTGTCGTATGTGTCTCCTAAAAATGTCCAAATATCATGAGAAAAATGCTTGTCTTTTACCAAAGAAATTATATTTGGTTTCATTGCCATAAGTAGTTCTGCTCTTGCGTCCATATCCTTGTCATCCCAAGTTTGTGCAAAACGCCTGCCTCCGCAGGTCTTGCATGTGTTCCTTTTACGTAGCCAGACAGTCTAGCCTTGTGGAGAAACGCCTCCATTTGTGGTTTCCACGATGCAAAATTTTCGCCATTGAATGGCTGGACACGATTTATGATGTTCGCGTTCATTTTCAGGTTAGGGCATTTAAATTTAACTACTTTGGAATCGAACCAAAAGAAAAAATAAATATACTTTTAATTTAATACTTTTTCGTATTTTTAATTAACTGGGCCCATAACCTGTTGAAATAAAAGACCGATTTAAGAAATATTTTAGGATTTTATTTGACAACGAAAAAGGCAAGCGACTTATCAAGTTGAAGAAATAGAAGAGAAGAAAAGAAAAGGAGTGACAGATGACGAGTATGAGAGTTGTCAGAAAGAAAATAAAAATAACAAATGGTTTTGCCATTAGTTATATAGGTACGGAATTCCAACAGTAACCTATTTCTAAAACTACCCAACACCAATATATATTTTTCAAATAAAGATCAAATAAAAATAAATTAGATATAATTTCAAAATATAATAAAAATACATACATATAGCTAATTCTAATAATTTCAGTTTATACTTTTTTTTCAAAATGTATATCTTGGTTTATATACTTGAAGTTGTAATCTTTTAGATTGTCGTTTTGATGAATTCTGATCGTTTTCAGCTTCTTTATTTTTTCGAAAAGTTCGAATTGGCGCAAATTTTAAAGTTTTTAGGTTTGGTTTTCTTAGCTGATTTTGATGTGCTTTACGATGTATACCGTTTAAGCTAATTAAATAAACAACATTTCCTAACTTCTTTATAAAAGTTGCTGGTGACCAAATAATACTTGTTTTACTGACAGCACGGTACAAAACATTTTCTCCGATTTCAAAATTTATAGATTTAAATACTTCACTTATAGAAACCTTGGTACTTGCATCCCTGTTTTCCTTGTTCTTTTCCGTTTTTAAAAGATCCATTAATGTCTTAGGTCTATTTTGAATATCATGTTAAAAGGGCTTTCGTTAGTTGCTGCGGATGGTGTTGATCGATATTTCAAAAGGAAATTTTCAATTTTATGTTTAATAGGCACTGTTCTATTTTTGGAATCTAGCAACAAATTTTTTAAGCTCGTTTTTATCGTTTGTACACCCTGAAAATTCTGTAAGAAATGTTTTGAAAAGATTGAAAGCAAATAGTATAATAAAAACGACCGTGCGGTTTGAATGTTTCGAATGGAATGCTTTATTTCTTCTTGTTCCTATCTTGTTCCTCATCTACATCGCTTCAAATTAAAGATGGCCAGAAGGGCGCGAAGTTTAAAAATTATACCAGTTTATAGTAGTTCACAATTGTTTCTTTAATTATTTCAACTTGATTTTATTTTTTGTTTTAAATAATGTTTGCTTTGCCAAAACACCGGCCACGTTGAATGACTGTAAGGCTTCAAATTAATCTTCTTCAGGAAGAACGGCTAGTTTGACGATTGGACGTCTCAGGACCCCGCTTTGCGTTTTGACGTCGGCAACCCTGACCTTTCCGTCCTGCCCTTCGACGACCGCCACGACTCGTCCCATTATCCACTGCAGTGGAGGAGCGTTGTCTTCGTGGATTATGACAAACTTGCCCACGGCGAGATTTGGTTCCTCCTGTACCCACTTGGACCGAGCTTGAAGGCCAAGCAGATACTCCCTGGACCACTTCTGCCAGAACTGCTTCTTGAGCCAGCATAGAAGCAGCCATCTTTTCAAGCAAGCTATTTGCTGTTCCGGCACTTTCTCTGGAGGGAGCGATCGTAAGCTGCTGCCGATTAGTAGATGTGCTGGGGTGAGTGCTTCGCCGTCGTTGGGGTCGGAGCTTAGAGGGGCTATTGGCCTTGAATTGAGGATTGCCTCGACCTCGATAAGAACGGTGAGCAGCTCTTCGGTTGTGAGAAGCGCGTTGCCCACGGTACGCTGTAAGAGCGTTTTCGCCGCCTTCAATGCTGCCTCCCAAAGTCCTCCGAAATGAGGGGCTCTCGGTGGTATGAAGGCGAAGCTGAACCCTTCCTCCGCTGCGTACCTCTGAATTGCTTCCTTTCCTCTCTCGAACTCCTCTTGAGCCTCTCTCAGAATCCTCTGAGCTCCCACGAAGTTCGTCCCGTTGTCGCTGTGAATCGTCTTGGGAACTCCTCGGCGACAAATAAACCTTTTAAGAGCGAGAATAAAACATTCAGAGGATAAATTAGAAGCTAGTTCAAAATGTACAGCCTTTGAAGTGAAACAAACAAAAACAACAATATACGTTTTGTTCGGTGACCGGCCACGAATTTTAAGAGTGGTATATACCGGACCACAGAAATCTACACCGCAAATTAAAAACGGTCGTTGCGCTCGCAATCGATCCGCTGGTAAATTGCCCATTATTTGTGTAAGCAATTTTGGTTTGTATTTGAAACAATGTATGCATTGTCGCACAACCTTTTGACATGCTTCTTTGGCGTTGATTAGCCAAATCCTTTCTCGAATCAATGCCACCATAGCTTGAGGTCCAGCATGGTAATTTTTTCTATGTAAGTACGTTAAGTACATTTTTATAAATGGTGAATGTTTGGTTAATAAAAGTGGAAATTTAGCATCATACTTAATTGGTGCGTTTGACAAACGACCACCTACACGAATTAGCGAGAATGAAAAATTGTCTTCATTATAATTGTGAAGAAATGGATTCAGCCTTTGAATACTGTTTTGCATTTTATTTTTGTATTTGTATTGTATTTATTATTAATTCATTTTGGTAGGTACAATAGTTTAAGTTATAAATGAAGTTAAAAGCTTAGAAGACCATGAAAACTAACATGTTGGAATTATTAAAAATAACACTATGGCAAAAATAAAGAAAACCAGAGAAATTACTAATGACAATATATAAGTGATTTACTAAGTATAAAATAGTATTACAATATAATAGTATTACATGGATTTTATTTCTTTAAATAGTGATCTTCCGAATAATAATTTTAGTATGTACCGCAACAAAACAATTTAATAGAGACTCTGTAGCGTAGCTTTAAGCTAGAGCTAGTGGCGAATGCTCATCAAAATAAAATAAAACAACATAGTTGTGTGCAAGGTGAGAGGAAGGAAGGAAAAAGTGGAAATGAAAAGGTATAGGGTTTTTTTTTTTTTTTTTTTTTTTTTTTTTTTTTTTTTTTTTTTTTTTTTTTTATTTTTTTATTTTGTTTTAATTAATTAAAGACAATAAGTTTTCAATTTGAATGTGATCGTGTTCATACAGCCATGATTTAACATTTTTTAAAAAAGAGGACAATATTCTCAGACTTCTAACAGAGAAAGGCAATTTGTTGAAAATTGAAGGAGCAACTATTGTAAAGAATCTTCTAAAATGCATTTTATTATATGAAGGAATGGTAACTAAATTCATTGTATTCACTCGTAAATTATGTCTTGGATTACTTCTCGTTGCAAGATACCCACTTCTAATGAAAAATAATTTTAAAACTTTGAAGTAGTACAGATGTCTTACAGGAAGAACTTTTAATTCTCGAAATAAAATAAAACTATTATGAAAGCGATTTTTTCTACAAATAATTCGTACAATATGTTTTTGATGAACAAGAAGAGGATTTATCTTGTTTTGATAAGCACCCCCCCAACAAGATATTCCATACTGAATTTTAGAATGAACAATACCATAGTAGATCGTAACTAGTAATTTTTGTGAGCAGTACAAAGCAAGAGTATAAAATTGTCTAGAACAACATAACAAATAATTTTTTAATGCATGAGTGTGATCAGACCAGTTCATTTTGCTATCAAGTAAAACACCGAGGTATTTGAAGGTCTTGACAAAATCTACCTGAAAGCAATGAGGGGAACAGGACACATTAGGATCGAAACTGTTAGAATCGTTTAAATTAAATTTGAATTTATTGCATTCTGAAGAGTGATAAAAAATATCGCAATCAACTAAAATGGGAGACTCTGCTAGACTGAAGTACATTATTTTTGTTTTATTACTCAACACCATTTTATTAACTGCAAACCATCGTCTTAAAATGTCCAAGTCAGAGTTAATGTCAGAAATTAAGTTAAGCAGAGATTTACAACCATATGCAAAAACCATATCATCAGCAAATGCTGTAATTTTTCCTTTGAAATTCTGATTGAAAATAGAGTTTATGAAAATCAGGAAAAGCAAAGGACCCAAAACTGAACCTTGGGGAACGCCGATACTAATATTGGATAAACTACTTAAGCTACCATTTACTTTAACTATTTGCTTCCTATTAGATAGATAAGAAACTAACCAATTATAGATAAACCCACGCATTCCTGCATTGTTCAATTTTTTCAAAAGAATATCATGGTCAACTAAGTCAAAGGCCTTGGTTAAGTCAATGAAGAGACCAGCTGAAAATAAATTATTGTTGATGTTTTCATAAATTTCACTACAAAATTTTAATAATGCATCTTCAGTAGATCGAAGAGCTCGAAAACCGAATTGAGCTTCGCTAAAGAAATGATTTTTATTTAGAAATTTCAAAATTCTTTTTTTCATCGCTTTTTCAAAAATTTTTGAACATACAGGTAACAGAGAAATAGGTCTGTAATTATTCATAATGCACGGGTTAGACTTTTTGTATAGAGGAATGACTTCAGCAATTTTTTAACAATTTCAGCTGCCTTACGAAGTTCTCTATTATGATATGACAAACTGTTATTGATATAAATGGCGCTTTTTTGGCTGAAATTATTTCCAAAAATGTTAGCTGTCAGTTGCTTTTTGAACTCTACTGTTTTCCTCATAAGCCTTCGTTTGGTGCTAAGAGAGCAGAATTTTACGCACAACACACTTGTAGGTGTACGATTATTTGCTGAAGAGACCCTCGGTTTGTTACTTATAATTTTTTTTATGTACAAGTTATCTATTTGTTCTTCGCTTATATTCTCATCCAGTCCAACAGAGAAAAGCTTAAGAGCTTTATCTAAGGCATTCGCTCCTGTCAAATCTGGAATACCAACAATCTCCACAGTATTCTCTAACTGCATTTGTTCCAGCGAATTCACTCTAGATTGCAGTGAGTTAATTCTCAATTGCATTTCCTTCTTCTCCACCTTTAGCTCTTGCATAGAAGACAGATAATCTAAATTTACTTTTTTAAGTTCTATTATTTCTTTATATATGTATAGCTTCTAAAGAAATAGATTTGACGGCATCAATTAGTTGCGGCTGATGATCAAGATGTCGATGCTGCGCTCCAGCCTGTGATGGAGAATGATGGAGAATGACGGAACTTGTGATAGGTGTCACTGTAGAAGAAGTTATGGGAAACAGAACAGCAGCACCAGTTGCATTGGCGATAGAGGTTGAAGAGATGGCATAGGGTGCAGTGATGACAGAAGTTGTAGTCACATCAGTGAATTTGGTGGCAATGGAGGTGGTAGTAGTGATGATGGAAGCGGAGTTGGTGGATTGAGAAGTAACAGCAGCAGCAGCTGTCCCCTTGTTGGCGAGAGTTGCACTTGTACTTGTAGGTGAATAAACAGGTACAGAGGTAAAGAGAAGTGACTTACGGCGAATTGATGCACATGGAGAGCAACGAAATGGAAATTCTACGTCACTATCATGAATGTTAACACAACGTGCATGAAAAACCGCCAAACAATCACAACAATTCACTCTTGATTGCTTTTTTTCCACTTCAGCACTGCAAATCTTACATATATATGACATTATAAATTATGTTCACTTCAATTATAATGAATAGAACTTTATAATACAAAAATTTAGTTTATTGTCTTTGTGTATATTTAGTGCTTTTTCACTTTTTTAATTTTTTAACATTAGAAAATATGCAAATAGAAAAAAAGAAAAAAAAAAAAAAATTGAGAGCAAAGATAAGAACGTTCTCACCTAGCACAACGTAAGACAATGTGTGCAACGTAACTTTCTTTTTAAGTTTTTGAATTTTATCAGGAAATTCATAATTTTGGACAATTTCAACTATTTTGAGAAACGATTAATTAAATTCTTTTGCCGTTGGTGTTTGTTCGAAAACTTCTGTTTTATTTTTTAATCTTTTAAAGAATCGCATTATATATGCGAATGTAGTCGCAAGGTCAATATATGAAGTTTCGTCTTCGATATATTCTAAAAGTTTGGTTCGAGGTTTTTCTAACGCTATCATAGCCATGTTTGTTTTCCTTTTTTCTAAGGCTTCAACTTCTGGAGACAACTCAAAATGCGAATTGACCGGCCAAATTGACGCATTGAGTTCATCGACATTGCAGCCTCTTGACACAATGTCTGCTGGATTTTGTTTTGTTGGCACATGTTTCCATGATACTTTTTGTGTCCACTCTTGGATGTCGGACACTCTATTTGCAACAAAGGTTGCAAGTGTAGATGGATGTGTTTTTATCCAATGCAAAGTTATTTCGGAATCGGTCCAAAACACAACTTGTTCAACGTCTAGATTCAACATTGCCTCTACTCTTGTCCATAATTTAGCAAGAGTATGCGCTGCGCAAAGTTCTAATCGCGGAAGCGATTTCGTTTTCAAAGGGGCCACCTTAGACTTTGCTGTAAGTAGCGTCAACTTGATACCGATCTTGCTCTGGCTTCGGATGTAAATACAACAACCATAAGCCCTTATAGATGCATCGGCAAACCCATGAACTTGTATTTTTGCGTTCGAATGAGTTTCGACAAACCTTGGAATTTTTATCTCGCCAAGTTGAGATAAATTGGTTTTGAAGTTTTGCCAACTTGTATCAAGGCGCAATGGAATCGACTCATCCCAATCAATTTTTGCAACCCAAAGTTCTTGCAGTAAGATTTTTGCTTTGGTCACTATGGGGCATAACAAACCAAGAGGATCGAATAGACGAGCGGAAACTGAAAGTATGTTTCGCTTGGTAGCTCGTAGATCATGGAAATTATTTTCCAAATTGAAACTGAATGTGTCTTCTTTTGGATGCCAACATATTCCAAGAGTTTTTGTTGAGTCTGAATCATTGAATTTAATTTCTTTTTCTGTATTCTCAGAATTGTAAAACTCTGAATGGTTTGAAAACCATTTAGCCAACTGAAACCCGCCTTTTTTAAGGATTTCTTGAATTTCAGATTTTATTAATTTTAGGGTTTCAAGATTATTGGCACCGGTCAATAGATCATCAACATAAAAATCTCTCCGAATTACATTTGACCCAGTGGGGTATAATTTTTCGTTGTCATCGCCTAACATTTTTAAACACCGTATTGCTAAAAATGGCGCTGGAGCTGTGCCATACGTTACCGTGTTTAAACGGAAATGTTGTAATGGTTGAGACGGATGCTGCCTCCACACTATGAGCTGGTAAATCGAGTGCTCTTCAGCAATGAGAACTTGCCGGTACATTTTCGTAATGTCAGCCGTAATAGCATATTTGTGTGTACGAAAACGGAGCAACGTCGAAAACAGCTTCTCTTGAATAGTTGGCCAACCATCAAGATGTCATTCAGTGATAGTTGAGAAGACGTTCGACTTGAAGCGTCGAAAACAACTCTTAGCTTTGTACTTGTGCTTTGCGGTCGCAAAACACACTGATGTGGAATGAAATAGTGCGGGCCTTTTGTGATTTCGTTATTTGTTGGTGAAATATGACCCAACGAAATGTATTCTTTCATGAAATCCATGTACATGGCTCTTAAATCGTTATTTTTGGATAGTTTTCGCTCAAGTGCGAGAAACCGACGTTTGGCAGTTTCGAATGATGATCCAAGCGAGTTTGAAGACAATTTGAATGGTAGTTTTACCTCAAAGCGACCTATCGACAAGAGTTGAGTATTTTCAATAAAGTGTTTCTCGCACAACTTTTGTTCTGGCGTTAAAAATTTTTTCGTTTCCCCAGGAAGTTCTTCTAATAACCAAAATTTTTGTACAAGTTTGTCTAAGTCTGGTAACTCTTCAGACTGACTTACCAAATTACATTGTTTGGAATTTGAATTTGTACCGCTAGGATATTTCCCAGATACTATCCACCCAAGAAGTGTCTTTTGAATAGTTGGATATTCGGGACCTTGTTTAATTTGACCAACTGACAATAATTCAAAAAATGTTTCTGCTCCTATGAGCAAATCAATTTTTTGCGGCTTATTAAAGTACGGATCAGCTAATTGAATATTGGAAGGTATATGCCAATTCGCAGTATTTATTGCTTGATCCGGTTGATACGACGATATTGAATTCATAACCCAATAATCAGCAGAAAACGAATGATCCTTTAACCTTGACTTTACTACTGCTTGTATTTTCTTGTTTACAGTAGTACTTGCTCTTCCAATGCCAAGTAGATTCAATGCCTTTTCTTCTTTGCGAAGTTTCAACTTCTGAGCAAGTTCTTCTGTAATGAAATTTACTTGAGAGCCAGAATCAAGTAATGCTCGAGCTAGTAGATATTCACCAGTAATGCTTTTTATTTGCACAATTGCGGTAGCAAGAATGACTTGCTCAGTAGAAACAGAGGCATGCATGGCTTGAAAGCTCGACGATGCTTGTGCTGGTGAACTGTTGAAAGTTGTTTCGTATTGGTGCAGCAATGTATGGTGAGATCGATTACAAACACTGCACCGACTAAGCTTACATTTCGAAACTGTGTGTCCTTTTCGAAGGCAGTTGATGCAAACAGGTACACTTTTCACAAACTCAAATCTTTTCATTACTGGAATCGAAGCAAACGTTTGACATGTTGTAATGTAATGTTCATTTGATTTGCAATATAAGCATTTTGATTTATTTGGCTGTGGGTTAACCCAAGTAAATGAAGCTCTTTTATTTCTGTTATGGCTCGTTTCATGTATTGATTTTGCCTGCTTTTCCGAATTTTTAGTTTTATATGATGATGCTTCTTCAGCAGAAAGGTGCTGATATCTTTTATTGAGAGCTGCTTCACAGTCACACCATAAGGGCAGTGTACTGAAATCTAATTGTTCTTCCCACTTTGATCTCGTGATCGAATCTACTTTTGACATTACTAAATGAATTATGATCGCATTTGTTATATTCTTTTCATCACCAAGTGAAAGAAGCGAATCATAAATCGCAGAAACAGTGTCTATCATGCTGCGCAATGCAGAAGCAGACGGCTTTGCCATTTCTTTTAATTCAAAAAGTGTAGACACATTATCAAAAAATATCAAACAATTGTTGTCGTATACTTTCTTTAGACTTGCTAGTGCTTTCGGGTAGTTCTGTTCAGTAATTTGGAAAGATTTAACTGTTCCCAAAGCTTCACCTGATAAACATGAAATTAGATGGTTGAATTTTTCTATGTCCGGAAGCATCGGATCGTTATCAACCAGATTTTCAAAAAGGCTTATAAAGTTTTTATATTCAGAGTATTTTCCACTGAATTTTGGAAGAACCATTTTTGGAAGTCGCGAATGATGAGGATTGCTGAAAGAGAGATCAACAGCACTCGAATTTCGTCTTTTATTCATCAGCGAAATGAGTAGTGCCTTAGCACTTATGCAAATGTTTTCCAATTTCTGACTGACAAGTCATAATTTGGTCAATGTATGAATTTAGAATGTCTAACCGACATTCTAATTCAATCGGATTAAGCGACAAAGTTTTTTCTTCGAGTCCCGTTTTGATACGAACAATATTGTTTTTAATAACTTGTCGTTGATGCATTAAATGCTCTAGATCTACGCCTTGTTTCGGTGAAGCCTGCCGTTTTTTGCCCGTCATTGTTATTTAACTATTTATTGATTAATGTTTTTACAAAACTTTCGAAACCAATAAAATTGTTTTCTAGAATTAGTTTATATAGAAACTATTAAATTTACACTTCAGTTTTTTATTTAAATTTATTGGAAAGTCGTTGAAAATTTGTTTGTTTTCATACGAAATTTCACGAAAACCAAAATTAATTTCAATAAACTAAGTGTAAATTGTCGAAAGTTGTAATTATTCAAAAATCGAAATTATTTGAAACGAAAATACAAACAATTATATTTTAAATTTATTTGCTGAACACACTCTTCGTAAGAAAATTTTTGACAATTATTTTATGTCACTGAATACAACCACCATTGACGATGAAATCTTAACGAAAGTCAATTGACTCAACGAACTGCCAAATCAAGTGTCAATGTCAACTTCAAATGTAAATAAATTGAATTGAGTTACGGTCGTTTTTGTTTATTTATTTATTTATTTAATACGATAAATAATCGGAAATAAAATTGTTCAATTAAGAAATCGCAACATTATATACTCGTATATTTACATGAAGTTTCAGTAAAATTTTATTACATTTATACGGTGTGTTCAAACAAATTAAATGACCATGTACGGCGGTAACGGTGACGGCGGCTGCGCGGCACGTAGGTAGATCGAGAATACCAAATTGATTAAGGGAGTTTAATTGTTCAGAATTATTAGTTTTAATTCCGTTTTTATTTCAATAAATGTTAAAATTAAATCCACGCACTTTTATTGTTTGTTTCACCAATGTTTTATATAATATATAATAAGACAAAAACTGAAAGTGTCTTGAACAATGTCAACTAAGGACAATACCGCAATTGGTTTGGCAATAATTTTGATTAAAAATCACTTTCAATTTTTGTAGATACCTCGGTTTCTTCTTTGGAATCAACTTCCCTCTGGCACTTTGGGCAAATGCAGTGTTCGTGCATTGGGGTTTTTTCGATAAACGTTGGTGTTCCTCTGGTGGTAGCTCTAGTGACGTCCGACGACGGCTGCTGCTGCGGCGGCGTAGTCTCTTGAATTTCCTTTGGTGGTGGTTTTTATTAATGGCGCTTTTTTGGCTTCAAGTTATTAATTATTGAATTAATAAATTCACGCTCGATTTTGCGAAGAAAAATGATTCCACCGTATTTATTATTAGGTAAACTCGCGACGGTTACGTTACTGTATATTTACGTATATTTAGTACATATACATAAATTTGCACTACAAAGTACAATTTATTTAATGATTAATTTAAGCAATTTTTAATTTGTCCCTTCTCGGGCGCCATGAAAATTCTGTAATACTTTTTACAGATTTGTTCTTGTTTGAACTAGATGTATTTTTAAATAAAAAAGACAAGAAATGTTTTGAAAAGATTGAAAGCAAATAGTATAATAAAAACGACCGTGCGGTTTGAATGTTTCGAATGGAATGCTTTATTTCTTCTTGTTCCTATTCCGCCTCTTCTTGTTCTTACATCGCTTCAAATTAAAGATGGCCAGAAGGGCGCGAAGTTTAAAAATTATACCAGTTTATAGTAGTTCACAATTGTTTCTTTAATTATTTCAACTTGATTTTATTTTTTGTTTTAAATAATGTTTGCTTTGCCAAAACACACCCCTTTCAGCTAACCCATTAGACTCTGGATGGTATGGAGGGCTCTTTACCAATCTAGTTCCATTATTTGCACAAAAACTTGAAAATGCAATGGACCTAAATGGTGGCCCATTATCTGACACTATTGTATCTGGCAGCCCAAAATATGAAAAAATTGTTCGTAACTTATCTATTAATACTTCGGCTGTAGTTGTTCTCATGAATTTAATTTCCATCCAACGACTAAAACTATCCATAAGGATAAGCACGTATTTTGGTTGAAATGAAAAAAATCAATGTGAATTATACCAAAAAATCTCTTTGAATGTGGCCAGTTACTATTTTCATTTGTACATGAAGTTATTTCACAACTATTACACTGCTGTACATATCTCTCTATGTCCTCGTCTATTCCTAACCACCACAAATAAGTTCGAACTAGTGATTTCATTCTTACTATCCCAACGTGAGTATCATGCAACAACTTTAATGTCTCTTCCCTCATTTTTTTTAGGAATAAGTGTTCGGTTCCCATACAAAATACAATCATTATAAACCGATAAACTTTTCTGTTTTTGAAAATATTTTCCAAACCCTTGTGGAACTGGTTTCGGGAACCCATTTTTTAAATATGAGTGAAGAAGCTTTAATTCTTCTTCTTCCTGGGTAGCCACTCCGATTTCACTAAATAGTAAAGGTAAATTATCACCTAAGTTTAGATAATTTATTTGAATGTCCTCAACGTCAGTTTTATGTCCGAGAGGTAAACGAGACAATCCATCAGCATGTTGCATTTTTGTTGCTGATTTATGAACCAGCGTATAGACGTACATACTCAGAAAAATGACCCAACGGTGAATACGGGCTGCGGTTACAGGTGGAGTACCCTTTTTGGGATTTAAAATTTCGCGTAATGGGAGATTATCACTATGGATTACAAACTTTTTCCCATATATATATTTGTGGAACCTTTTCACCGCAAACACAATTGCTAGCGCTTCGCGGTGAAGCTGAGAGTAATTCTGTTCTGATGGACTAAGCGTGCTTGACGTAAATAGGACCGGTCGCTCTTTACCATTTATCACATGCGACAAAATACCTGCAATCCCGTAAGGACTTGCATCACAACTAACTATAATTTCCTTGTCAGGGTCGTAATGAACTAAAATTGCACTATTTAAAAGTAAGCTTTTGCTCTTTTGAAAAGAGTCTTCGCATTCTTACGACCAATCAAACTTTACATCCAGTTTCGTTAAATTATATAAAAGTTTAAGCTCAGCTGAAAAATTGTTAACAAATCGAGAATAATAATTAATCAACCCAAGGTATGATTTAAGCTGCTGTAAGTTCCGTGGCGTTGGAGCCTTCTTTACTGCTTCGAGTTTTTCAAAATTTGGTCTAATACCTTCCCCAGATATGCAATGCCCTAGATACTTTACTTCGCGACAAAAAAAATTACATTTCAACAACAACTTTCTAATCTATCTAGTACCTTCAAAAGAATCTCTTCACACTCAGCCTCATCTTTTGCACCAATTAAAATATCATCTATAAAACATTTTACCTTTTCGATTCCCACCAATATTGGATCCATCGTTGCTTGAAAAATTTCTGGAGCACATTAAACTCCATAAACTAAACGTCTGTATCTAAACAACCCTCGGTGAGTATTAATCGTTAAGTACTGTTGGGAATTTTCAGTAACTTCTAACTGGGCATACGCCCCCTCTAAATCAATGGTACAAAATACCTGGCATCCCACAAAGGTCACAATTATGTTATCAAATCTCGGAAGTGGATTAGTCTCGACATACTTATTTATTGTAACCTTACAATCTACGCATAGTCTCACAGACCCATTTGCTTTTTGTACAACCACGATTGGAGATGCCCAGGAACTGTACCTAACTGGACAAATAATATTTTCTGCACACAATCTGTATAGTATATAGTATAGTATAACTAACTCACGCAATCCGAAAGGCACCGTGTATGGTTTAAAAAAAATTGGATTGCTATTTTGGCACATTAAAAATTCATCTTTGAAGCTTTTAATAGGACTCTTATTTGTTTTCGAGAAAACCGATGGAAACTTTTTAATAATACGACCAGCATTTTGGTCCACTTGGCTTTTTATCTGATTAACTTTAAATGCCAATCTCCAATCTTTAAATAAACATTCCATCCAAGAACGTCCTAATAAGGGTGTGAACTTCCTACTTGTATTAACCAAATAGAGTTAAAGATTATAATTCTCACTTTTGCCAGAAACTACCACCTCCGCAAAACCAACGATCTTAACTTTATCCCCCGATATGACGTGAACATTTGTATCGCACGTTATGATTTTAGCTTCAGGAAAAAAATATTTAAATTCATCAAAATGGATAACAGAAATGCATGCACCAGAATCTAATTCCATTTTAATTATCTTATTATTACAAACTATATCTAGATATAATGCATTATCTATTTTATTTATGAACTTAATGTCACTAAATTCGACACTATTGATATAATTTAAATTTATATTATCTACGCTATCATAATCATCTGTTGTCTCATGCAGATCGTGGATATTTCCCTTGCTTCCTCGTTTTTGTATACGCTTGGGAGATGAGTTTGCAAATTAACAGTCTCTCGATACATGTCCCCATTTATGACAACGAAAAGACTGTATGTTTTGCATCAACCGGTTTCTTCCTCGGTTATTATTTTTACTGTTCTTAAACGGAGAAGAAGAACGATCATCCATTCTTCGTGATGAATGTGAAAAGGAAGGCGAATTTGACTTTCGATTAAAGATTTTACAACGGGAATTTACATAGCTCCCCCGGTTATAAGCTTGAACCTGATTTACACTGCCGGGCTTTAGGCTTATTGCTTCCATTTCATTAATTAAAAGTTCTGTTGCTAGGGCCGTTTTTAGCATATTTCCTAATGATTTAGTTACCGTATCTTCGTCTATTAACTTCGCTTGCACTTTTTTATTATTAAGCCCCATTACAAATTTGTCTTTTAATGCTGTTTCTAGAAATGACCTAAAATTACAGCTATCGGCTAAAATCTTAATCCACACTTTATTCCGAAATTGTCTCATTGCCCTTTTGAGCACGTGACCAAAACTTGAAATGCTCCGCGGTTATGTTCTTTTTCGGTTCGAAATGTTTTAACAGTTTCGCTATTATTTCCGTATAGGTAAAATTTTCAGGTTTACTTGGGGCTACTAAAGTTTTCATGATTTTATAAAGTTCTATGCCTCCAAACCCAATTATAAATGACACTTTATCTTTTTCATCTGTGATTTTATTCAACCGTAACAAATGATCCATACGTTCACTATACGAACTAAAATCATCACCAATATTATAGTATTCAATATTTCCAACAAAATTTGTAGCCATTTTTATTTTTTCATTAATTTTCCCGTCTACTTTAACTTTTTCTATCTTAATGTTCTCTTTTAATCCCGTTTCATCTGCCATCAGGCAATTAAATTACCACTATAACATAAATTTAGTCGCAATTCCGTTTTTTCCATATACTTTGATCTTAACTATGTAGTTTTACTTTTTGAATGTTAATACTTTTCGATTTAATTTATAAAATTTTAACTATTTTGAATCCTCGTCGCCATTTTTATATTTATTTGCGATAGCTTAAAACGTGATAAAAAATGAGACGAACGCACTTTGGCTGTTTTACTTTGACTAACTTTATTGGTATATATATATTATTCTTAACAACTAGGTAATAAGCTTATATGCTAGTTAAGTATACACTGGGGTGCAAAACAATTCATACATTACAATGAAAAGATGAGAATCCGATGCTTCTTAGTTGCCAGTAGAAAATGTCTGCATATATTCGCTCTGCCCAGATGAACCATCACAACCCCACTTTGTGTGAAGTTCTAATTCTGAAAGGGTTTTCAGGACATTGGTTATAAAAAATTATGCAACAGCCTTCAAAATCTTTTCACGATCATAAAAAACAATAAAATTCCTACTAATTGTTTGTTTTATATTTGGAGACAAAAACTCGTATGCAGGTAAAAACCCTCAAACAAATTTACTTTTTTATTAATAACCTGTTTCTAAAATGTTGGATTAAATTATTAAAGTACACATTTTTTAAAGTACTATTAGTTCATTCTAATAACATCATAAAACAATTAAGCCAACCACATATTTCCAAAAAAAAAGTAAGTTTGAATTTGGAAAAAAATTTTAGGTAAGAAAAACTATTGAGCTCAAAATTGAATTATATCAGAGATCCGTCAAAGGATTAATTTTATTTTATATTTTAATGAAAGATATACTCGTATATTTTTGCCAAAAATAAAATCTTGGTTGCATTCTTTCCAACCATTATTAGCCATGAAATTACAATTTTTGCAACATGACCAAAGTCGAAACCGTGTTTTTTTAATCGGATTCAGTGAAACAAATTTGTGCACTGCGTTCAAAATCGGATCAGGACGGATACAATTCTTTCGAGAATAGTTAGTTGAATATTGTAGCTTTCCAAAAATAGTAGCCACGAGACGTAGCTTAATGTAGCTAAAACTGTAGCTCTAAGGAAAGAACATTAAAATATTAATTTTAGGTCACTCAGACCTAACCCAACTAAAAGACGAACAAAATTTTTTTATTTTAAAATTTTTTTATTTTAAAATTTTTTTTTTATTTTGAGAGCTCAATAGCATATTATTTATTAACGAAATTTTGTTTTTACAAATAGTTATTAAAATGCTAATCTTCATGAAAAAAAATAATGCAAGATAGATAAAAAAAACTTAAAGATAGGGTAACTTTCGAGCGCTGTACTCGTATCTCGCATATCCCTTGATAAAAATTTCCCAAATTTTGGGAAAACATGGAACAGTTATATGTATATCTATGAAAAAATAAATGAAACAAATCCATATTCCAAATTTCATTTTTTGTATTTATTTCCGCAAAAGCACCACTGTGCGTCGTGCCATCACTATAGCTGAGCTGCAAGCTGTAGGAAAGGTGACGTTGCGCAAGGCAAATAAATCAGCAGCAGAAACACACGTCCCTCGCCAACCGATGATTACCAGGAGATATCATTATATCCGAGGGTGCTAGGGTCTCTACACAACGGACAATAATCAAGCATTTGTGGATTTGTCTACGCCAGAAGCTTCCGCAGATAAAGGCGAAGAAGAGACAATACAAGTCAAAATTTTTGCAATCCATGGGTAGATCGTGAATCTTCAAACCGATCTTACAACCATGATCCGGGCTTGGAAGAAAAAGCAACAAGTGCGAAGAATAATGGAGAGACAGTAGCGCGAAATTGAAATAAGTCCCCAGGCCCCACCAAGGGAGCACAACAAAAAAGTGCTGATGAGGAACAGCAAAGTCGGCCATAGGCCAAAACTTCATGATTAACAGACTAAGTATTAATTGGCATGTTATCCACTGCTTCAACGTGGAACAGCATACAACTATTAAAAAGTTATTAAAGCAAACCACTAATCAGTTCTTTAGCTTCACTACCAAAGTAGAGAAATTTCAAACAGTATTATTGAAAAGCAGGGCAGGAGTTCTGCACGGAACCGAAAGAGCTCTTAAATGAGCTCCGTCAAAAATCGAGCGACGATATCAACTTTAACGAGGTCAAACCTTTTGCCACATTCAGAGCCAGATGGGAGAAACGGAATTTGCCGTTCTTATTTCAGCTATCACCCAATAGCAAAGTGAATATTTTGAGGAGTATTTTCGTCCTCAATTACTAGGTTGTAACCTAAGATAAATTAAAGAGGCGCGGCGAAATGCTTTAATGCATGCGCTGATAAAGGTTTGCCGAGCTTTACGCAATTTTAAGGCGCGCTGCCGAAAGGATCATTGCTGTGAATGTACATTCACTGGTAAGGACCGAACATAGAACAAATCTATTCCAATTGTTGAAAGGCCAAAGTCAAGATGTGTTTTTGGCTAGCGAAACTAATCTAAGTCAGAAACATAAATTGACACATAACAATTACAATATCGTATGAAGAGATCGTTCCAACTCCACTCTAAGTGGAGGCACGCAATCTTTGTACGAAGAGGCATCAGATATAAAGAAATATGCAACAGTGAAGTACGCAAATTTCGGCTACTTGAGGCGTGCATTTTATGTATTCCTCTTGAACAGGGGAAGCGGATGTATATGATCGCTTACAACTCCTTACAACTGAACTCGGAAGAGAATTAATACAATAATACAGTTGCCGAACGAGCTTATGGAGTGAGAGGAGTATGTACCTAGACACTCTTACAATTACAGTAAGATGCTATGGCTACGCTTCACCAACGCCTTAGCGAGTGAAATTCGAGCAAATAATATCTACCCACAACAACGAAGTTAACCAATACTTAGAGGAAATGGAGGAAACAATCCTACGAACTATGAACAGAAGAATACCAAAATACGGAGAACATAACGCAACCGACACGTACTATAACGCGACTATTGATGCACTACATAGACAACAAAGTGAACTACTGAAATGACTAAAACGCTTGTACCTTGGTTTACTGACTAGCGATTTGGAGATTAGGGCGCTGAAGTTGTTAATTAAGAACATCAACCAACCGATGAAAGAAAATTATAGATTGTCTATTAATTGTAACAATAAAATTTGGGCCGTTAATTCCAGCGACCCGAGTATGTTACCACAAATTAACAAGATATTTAGACGGAATGATCAAAACGAACTTCCATGTCTCAAGCTTCAGAGAACATGAGAAAACATTTCTGACAGCAGGCATATATTCAGAGGACGCCGCCGCCTTGGACGACGACCTCTTTATTGTTGAAGATCTGCTGGAGAAAATGGGGGCTGTGCAGGCTGCTTTTCACCAAGTGTACAAAGTGCGTGCTAGCATTCGCCCAATCACGACCTGAAAAACAGAGGCGATCAGAGAACCTCGGTTTCACCGGGTTCAATGAAGAACACTTGGCGAATGTCATCATCACCATATAGACATCCACAGGATGGATGCCCGGTATGGTTCAACGTTGCCCCATCTAAAATGGAAAAGATTTAGGTGTTTGAGAGCCAGTGCTTACGTCGCTGCCTTGGATTACACAGAACACCAGAGTTGGAGTAAAAACATTATTATTCTATATACAACTTAGCCAATATAATCAGAAAAGATAATTTCTTACTTAAGCTGATTCGGGCTCACATTGCAAGACTCACCTATAATTTAATATTTGGGCTTATTACCCCAACAATGAATATTTCAATATACCAAATGCATTCCTCTATTTAGACAGTCGAGAGCTGATCCAGTATAGAGAGGCGGTTTCGCTTATCTACCACATCGGCCGTAGACCTCTGAAAGTGTGAATAACCGACATCTTTATGATCGAGACGTGCTCGCACAAGGCGGCGCTGAGCAAATTTGGTTCAGAAGGACCGTGTCTGATCGGGACCGAAGAGATAGGAGGAAGCAATAGAACGAGTTTTGGTGGTTTAATTCATGTCCTGGTCGACTAACATAGGTATAGGTTTCAGTTTTAAGTAGGCATACTCAGGGTGGCACAAAAAAAAATATAAAACCACAAAAAACCGCTGTGGTTTTTCTATTTTTTTAAATAGTTTTAAGTAAAGTAGTTTTAATTAGGTTTAATATAGTTTTATGCAGTATAAGTTAAATAAAAAAAAATAAATGATACAGATTTCAAGTTTTTTTCTAAATTATTTCTTGAAAAAATAAATAAACCGATATTGAATTTTAATATTGAGTTAGTTTTTAGGTCGAAAGGCATTAGTATTAAGTTAAATTGGTTAAGAGTTTATATATAGTTTAAGATTGCCCGATTACGGCCAGTATGTTAGTTGTAAGATAATGATAAGGAGGCTAGTTTTTCATGAATTTTTTGTGTAGCGTAAGATAGTTATAAGTTGAAATGAAAATAAAAAAAAAAAATAAATAAAAAAAAAAACACTAGTAGTCGTACACTGATTTCTTGAGTCTGTTTCGTTTTGAAAGGATATTTTTTTTTTAGAATAGTATATAGGTATTTAAAAGGGCTGCAAAAAAAAAAAAAAAAAACTTACTGTAATATGACTTTATTTAATAATAATAATATGGATACAATACTTATATACATATACACATATTGATAAATCAATATGATTTGTATTAAAATAATAATTATGATTTTTAAATGAAGGAATTTTTAACGGACTTACCGCGATTATTTATTTTAATCATATTTATATTTGATATTGCCCAACGCTTCGAAAGGGTTTCACCTGTGGTTACGGATTTATATTTTCCAAAGTACCTATTAAATACCAACTACTTACTATCGCAAATCTTTCCCAAATAGAATCCGTCTGTAAATCCTACAACCACAACAAAAAATTAATACTCATTACACATTCTTTCATTACAATATTATTGTCAAAATATTTTATATTTGTGTCCTTCCATTGAACAACGTCAGGTTCAAAATTTGTGTATGATATCTAAAGCTCAGTAAATAAACATCTAAAATTTAGAAACTGGAAATTTCTAGAAAGACGAAACATAAAATTCTAATGGTTTCAATTTCTTTAGTCTTCATTAGGTAAAACTAAGGTGAAATAAGAAACCATGTTTGTGGGCAATTCAGCAAAGGAACAGTTAAGTGTGCTAATTAATGCACGGTATATGTTTATAATACAATTTAATTAATAAAACAAAATAATTATAATAAAAATTAATAGAATAATAAACTACATTTATAAAGATTTCGAGGATCAATTTGTTTATGTGCATAATATATTTAACATTATTTTTTTTTTTAACTTTTAAACATCAGTAAATTAATTTTGAGTTTTTTTTTATAATTTTCTTTTAGAAGTTACTCAAAAAGAATGAATCCCTCTGAATTAAGAATGATGTGGATGAGTCAATATAACCCAGATCGACTGTCGCTTGAAGATGGTACTTCTTATTTTAGTCACCCTTCGGCTGGACTTTCTGTAATGGAAGATATATCTCAACAAGAAAATGCAATGGTAACCAAAACTTAAGTATATTTTTTTTTAAATAAAAAAGAAAAAAAGAAACAATTAAATGCAATTTTATATATTTTACCAATCATACATACAATAAAACACTTCAAAGCATGTCCCACATAAGTTAAAATTCCTATTTTGTTGTTTTTTTTTGTCTTCCTTTATTCAAAATTTGTATACATAATTAGATTTATTTACTTTTTGATTTTTTTTTATGTCCTACGTGTTTCTTCCCTTAACAATGAATACATCTCTAAAAAATGCAATTGAATCGTTGTTTAAAAACAATGTGTTTACAATGCATTTGTGTGTTTTGATGAATTTATGTATATACCTGAATCATCATTCGCTGTGTTCAAATAATGTACCTCATACAGGATATGAATCCAATGATGAGCGTTGTCGGCGGAGAGTATAATGGTCAAGGAACAACATCTCCTGTAGTTACATCCGCTACACTACGCGTACAGCCTACAACGGCTATAATTAGCGCGCCAAATGCTAATGATTTATATGCATTATCGCAAGTAGGTGGCATACATCAAATTTTACAGCAATCTTCTGCGTTTCAAGGATATCCAGAAATGATTGACCAAGACGAAAGCATTGAGCACCCGGTTACACATTATGTCACTCAAGTATTCGATCCAATAGGCGAGAGTAGGGACGTCGATGAAATTGCTGGACTTACCAGTAAACAAGAAATTATTAATATTGATGACTTTGTCATGATGACCGACAGCAATTCATATGATGGTACTGATCACATTATTGGAGTTGAAGATATCAAAACTGAACCAACAGAAAAGGGAGTAATAGTTCCAAATAAGTCAAGAAGTCAAAGAAAATCCCGAAAAATTGAACCAGTCAGTCGGCCAGGGTTGGTGTTGAAAACACCAATCGCGTACAAAGGAAATATAGATCCATCCGTTATACCAATACAAAAGGATGGCATGGGTAGGTTCTTTCAAACATTATTCTTCTGTTGTACATTATACATACATACTTTGATTTAACAATTCCATAGTTATAAGTTTAAATTGGTATGCATACAAAGTTATTTTCTCGGGACAACATTTATGCTATATATAATATCTACCAAAAACCTGAATAAGCAAAATAATATAACTTGAAAAAAAATAAATATTATTTGGAAAATTTTCAAATGTTATTACCCATAATCTCATGATAATGGAGTGGCAAAAATTATATGAAAATGTGCCTGGCTGCGATCCCATGATATTGTTCCGAATTTCCAAGCCAGCGTAAAGCTATAAGGAATTGCAGCATCGATATAAGTGAAATTTTTTTTTCAGACTCATTTGCAATCCGTGGTCCAATTTGTCTTATTATTTCATCTGTCTTAACACGTTTTAAAGAAATATTTTCGTTGAAAGCAAAATAATATGGAATTTCGTACTCAATACGCGGTTTATCAATTTCATCCTCATCATCTATTAAGCATGAAATGTTCACTTACTTGTGCAAAGGGGCCTAGGATGCACAGTGGTGGAAAATATTAAAAAAACTGGCTATAATGCAAACATTAAAATATTTTTCGTTTTGGTATTTGAAGATCTAAATATTTCTTACAAAACCTCTTCCATTGTAAAAGATTGACAGTTGGTATCACGCGGTTGGTCGCAATGAGTAAGAATAACCTAAGTGCGACGTTAACATTTTTAAGTTGGAAAAGAGATTTCTCTTGAAAACTACAAATTGTAAATTAATACACACACGATCTTTCTATTGCAAGAAATTTTCAATAATTGAACAAATTAAAGTTATAAGAATCATGGAACTTAAATTTTTTTTTTCAAATATGTTCTAGTAAACTGAAAAAAAAAAATATTTTTGGTGAAAGAAATATAAAAAAAGTTTTTTAAATGATGTACAAAAAAATAAAGCATTTTTATGCCTGCGTGAAAAAATTCGAAATCCCCAAAGTTAGTGGGGTTTTTCGGAAAAATTACTTTTTAGTTTATTTTATTATATTTATTGTTGATAATTTTCAGTTTTTTTCAGTTTTATTAATTAATTAATAACTATTCTTGAACGTCTGAATTCTTTTTAATTTAATTTTTCAATTAATTTGAGGGATATTTTTGGAAATAGATTTGACGTCAAAATTCCGAACTTTTAGCTTGGATTTTTTTTTAAATGGGCTCCAGGAAGTATTACTTAAATTGAAAAAAAGCAAAAACGCTTTAAAATTTAAGCTTCAAACAAACAAATTTTTTAACTGAAAAAAATTATGGAATCTTGAAAAAGCTTGAATGATGAATGAATGAATAAATTGGGGTATAAAAAACATTGCGACCTAAAGATCTATTGTGCCCCCATCAAGAACTGAATGATGTTAGCTCATTACTACAGTTCTTGCTCCAAGTTTGTTCCTTTGAGGAATCGAAGTATTTGGAGTATTTTAAGGGAGGATAATTCACTCTCTTATGTGGTGCTTGCCCAGATACCTTTGATGCACGAGTGCATCACATTTCTCCAGTATGTGGTCAGGTGTCATCCTCGTGAATGTTGCAGAATCTGCAAGACTCGTTGTTCACTAGGCCAAGGATACTGAATTTACAGTGGCCTGTGAGGAGCCCTGTGATTTTCCTGAGGTTCCTGCTTAAGCTAATGCAGTTTAGAAAACGCTTTCGGTTGTAGTCCCCGAGTAGAAGTTTTGCCTGTCTCAGCTTAGGGAGTTCTTTCCAGATTTTTGATGTTCTTGCCTCTTCTGTTTTGATTTTATTTTTAATCACATTTTCTCCTATTCCGCAGTAGGGCTCTGTCCCTGTAAGGGGTGGCGATGCACCTATTTTTGCAAAGGAGTCTGCCTCTTCGTTACCCTGGAAACCAACGCCAACGTGGCCTGATACCCAATGAAGTGTGACAGTGTTATTCTTGCCCAGTTCATTAAGCTTTGTCACGCACTCCCAAACAAGCTTGGAATTGATGGCGTAGGAGCTTAGTGCTTGTATTGCAGCCTGGCTGTCTGACATGATGACAATGTTTTGGTTTTTATATTTTCTATCGAGGTTTATTTCAGCACATATACCTATGGCATTTACCTCTGCCTGGAATATGCTAGTGGACTATCCCATCGGTATTGAGAGTTTAGTTCTAGGCCCAAAAACCCCAGCACCAGTCCCTTCAGCTGTTCTCGATCCACCATTGTTCCATTTGATGACATTTTCTTTAAGACTGTAGTCAACTCAACTTCGTTTTGAAATGTTTTTCGAAGTTATATCTTTTGATCGTACCATCTCGGGATGTCAAGAAGGTTTGTTACTGCGGACCTGAGTATCGAGTCTTTTTCCCTGTTACCAATAATTTTACCCGTCCGAGTACCCTCCTTGGCAAACCTCATTGGCTCCCTTAGCAGCATTTTCAATGGCCACGTGTAGTGGCGTTGAATGAAAGATGGTTTCCATTTGCTGCTGTAGGGCAAGTTCTCATTGCTCCTGTTATGCATATACATGTAAGCCTTTGCAATTTGTCTAGTGATTTTCTAGTTGTGTTTAGTTCATTTATTTTATGCCATGCAATCGCCCCATAGGTAATGATGGGTCTTACCCTCCTGGTGTACATCCATCTTATGATGTTTTGTTTGCAGCCCCATGATTTCCCTGCAAGCGTCTTGCATATCATAAGGGCCTTTGTGGCTTTCCCGACAGTTATTTCGACATGCTTGTTCCAGAGGAGTTTGCTATCTTGTGTAACTCCTAAATATTTGACCTCCCTCTGTGTGTCGATTACTTCTCCCGCCAATCAAATGGGTTTCATGCGAGGTAGAAGTCTTTTTTACTGGTAAATGGTATTATCGTTGTTTTGGTATGGTTGATGTTAAGTCCCACAGATATACACCATTTCCTAGTTATAGACAGCCCTCTCTGGACTATATCACAAAGAGTTTCTTCGTACTTCCCCAGTGCCGTTATAACGATGTCATCAGCAAAGCCAATACATCGAATCCCTTGGGTATTTAGACTTTCTAATAACTCATCCACTACAAGACTCCACAGCAATGGTGATAATACCCCTCCCTGTGGACAACCTCTTGTTGTGATGACTTTCTGGACGTTTAGTCCTGCGTATGCTTCCGCCGCCGTTCTTGTACTAAGCATTTTACTTATCCATCTGACTATAGTGATGGGAACGTTCTTCCTTTCTAGAGCCGAAAGGACTGCTTCGTGAGAGGTGTTGTCGAAGGCCCCATCAATATTAAGGAAGGCGCATAATGCCGTTTCTTTAGTATCTAACGCTCTCTGTACTGTATTAGTTAGTTCGTACAAAGCGGTTTCTGTGGATCTATCCGCTCTGTAAGCATGCTGACGGTGATTAAGAGGCATATTTACTAATACTTCCGATCTAATTTAGTTATCAATTATCTTTTCCAAAGTTTTCAGTAACAAGGATGTTATGCTTATGGGCCTGAATGACTTAAGATGTGTGGTATCTTTTTTCCCCACTTTGGAGATAAAAATTACCTTTCACTCTTCCCGGTTAGGCTTTAGAGGTATTATCTCTATCATATTTCCTACCATTGGTAAGGTGCCTGGAAAATGAGTATTCAGCAATAGGGTTGACCTTTGCTCTTCGTTTTCAGTTAAACTATCATCGGCGTAACGAAGTGCCAAAGAGGTTAATGTGTTATCTTTGTAATCTTGCTGCTACAGGTGTCGAGGAAATGCCCTCACAGAAATTCGCAAAACTATTCGTCTTAGCTCTCCTTATTTCCCCATTATATTTGGTCAACTCAGTAGAGTTGCCACTCTCCAGTACTCTTTGCTTTATTGAAGAGCTTCCTTACTTTGGATCTTAGTTTTGACAGATTATTGTTCCACCATGGAGCATTGTTGCGGGTTTCTTAGATGCCGTCGGGGTCTGTGCTGGCATGCTTGACCGGCCTCACGCTCGTGGGAGGGAGTAGATTCTTGACCCCTATCAAAACCGCGCAGACAAAAATCATGCCAGGCTCTACGTCGCGGTGTTATGACGTAACGAGAAGATTTTCTTTACTCACCATTCCATGGTAACCTATCTCGCCTAAGCTACCCCTTTCTTCGCCATCTTTCACTTTATCATTTCACTCTTACCATATCCATCAATTCTCATCCTTTATCCTCTAAATTAAAAACCCATTTTAAATCAAATTATCTCTATCAAACATTATTATTATTTAGTTTAAGTTTCATTCTGTTTACAAATTTTACCGAATTTTGAACAAACAAATTAAAATTATATATAAGTTAAAAAGAAGGAAATTATTTAAACAAATTGATTTTGAAATTAGGTCTTTCGACATATTAAAATTTACCAGTTAATTTAATTTAAAAATATGTACAAAAGCAAAAAGAACATAGGCAAGTACGATAGTAAATTTGAACGTAAATTATTACTAGTTCCACAGGTAAGCGCAAAACGTATAGATAAATATGCATGTATATGCACGAATTATCGTTTGAGTGCACTTCACTCAAAACTACCGATCTTTAACAATATTCCCCACCACTTTGAAAGACTATATATTTAAATGCAATTTAATATAAAAGTGTTCAGAACAATGACTGACCCTTATTTTCGGTGTTTGAACATCGAGCTGCAAATGTTGTGGCCACAGCATCCAGGTTGATGAGATAAACTTATCTGTTGTTTTTATCACTTTTATACTGCTTTAAAAATATATAATGTTTTCAATAATTATTTTCCCTTACAAGAATGACTAAATTTCAGGTGCAAACAAGTAGCATTGCATTATATATGTACATATAAGTGTGTACACAAATTATGCTACCTGTAGCCAATCAAAATCTACTTCGCACCCACGATATGCGTTAAATCTTTCTTTACGTTATTAAAACAAAAAAAAAATTAAGTTAAAACATAAAAAAAATTAATTAAAAGAATTAATAAAAAAAATAAAAAGAAATTTTAGGTCGTCGCTGCCTGGATTCGAACCCGGAACCTTACGCCTACGGGTAAAACGCCTTGCCCACTGGACCAGTGCTTAATTTCTCTGGTTTATAAAGACGTTTAGCTACACAAAAAAAAAGTGAATTACTAAACTGCACTGAATTACCGTCGGTTCACTGCAAATGATAACTAAGTAACAATTCAAATGATGATTTAAATTAATCTTTAATCACGAATTATTATTTTGATGGTGATTATTTATTGAAGACAATCAAAAGCGATGATAAATTTTCAATTAAGAAAAATGAAAATGGGCGCCAGTGATTTTTGTTGTTTGTTTTATAAGGAAATCACAAACCTTTGGAGCGGAACCGACGGTGAAAGATATTTTTAAATAAAAGATTTAAGTTTATAATTCCGAATGGGAATTTGAAAATTTTATTGAATTGCTTGGGAAACCTTGCAATTAAGTAGAGCTAAAACCCAAGATCTTTTAAACAATTAGAATACAAAAAAATTAAATTATCAAGATGAACCGTTAACACTCGGTCCCGAAAGCACAAACGGTGTTAGAAAAACGGGTCGCGCGTTCCGTAATATCGGAAAACCAAACGAATATTAAAATCAATTTTTAAGTGAAGTTATCGACACGACAATGAAAATTACGAAATTACAATTATAAAACCACTATACTTAGCTTTTGTATTGCTATACCACCAAATTCCTCGCTATATCCTTCGAGTTAACTTCAACTTTTCTCTGCCAAAATCCTCCTGTGTTTCTTCAACTCTTAATCCTTCAATTTTCCTTCTCTTATTTCAAAATAAAACTCCTTTTTATTTCAAATCAATGTGTGCATTCAGCCACCTTACATCCCCATACAAGTTTTTAAACAAAATTTTCTGAAAACCAAAAAAAAAGGAACTCAATTTTTCTAACATAAAACCCAGTAAGAAACACTGGAAAACCTGTGCAAAGAAAGTTGCTATACTTTAAAAAATACTATTTAGAGGAAGTTGGTGGTAATTTTCTACATCGCGAATTTACTTGATTCGTGTGGTTTTTGCGCAGATTTGGAGAATGTTTAAGGACTAGCCGTTAACGTTCCGTCTTTTACATGAATACAAATATTAAGACATGGTTTAGGTTGGGCACGCAGCCATTCTCACCAGGAGTGACTTCAACATTTGGGAACAAAACTTCGCAAATGTTACTTTTTGTGCAAATTTAACACAGACCGCCAAGTCTGTTTCTGTGACCAGCTGTCACTAGCAATGGCGATTTGAACAGACCACCCGTCTGTCGTCCATTAAGTTTCAAAATTGAACACGCTGATATTTTGTTTCTTCAAGTTACTGAGTGAGTGCACCGATGGCTGATGGACCATGGCTGCCCTTCTCTCTCTCAGTAAGTTGAAAGAAACACCTGCTTGAAGAAAGTTTCAAAAGAAAGGAATAAGGATAGGGGACCGAAAGAATGATTCTTGTTATGTAAAATTTTACCGTAACAAAGTTTCACTTTCATTTTCTAGGTAAATTAAGATGTTTGTATTTACAGTGTTTCACTTATGATATTTATAATAATTTTAACATACATACTTTAATAAATGAAAATAATTCTAAATAAAAAAACAAATTGACTAGCACTCCGTAGGATTATGTGGTTACTTTTACTTTTGGAAAGAAAACTTCTTTTGATATTGCAACAGTTTTCTTCTGACGATTTACAACTACAAGTCTCTTTTTACGGGAGAATACCGCCGATCGGGAACGGTGGCGATACACGGTCTCATACATTCACATTAAATTTGAAATATAGGAGAGTAGTGGCTAAAATGAGGACTCGTAACACAAAAAAAAACCAGTTGATTTGCAGTTCAGCTTTTTAATGGGTTTAAGGGGACAACTGAGTTTATAGGCCTCATTTATAGCCCCGCTAAATTCATTAACTAAGTGTTCTAAGTCAAGGTTACTGTTTGTTGTTTCTAGTGGACCTATTCGTTCAAAACTTGTCTTGATGACGCTTTTGTACAGGCCCCAGTTGGTTTCTTAAGATTATTGCCAGAGGTGTTCTCTGTCAACAGGTTTTCCAAAGAAAACACTATAATTCTGTGATCAGACATAGAAGGTTCGTTGGAGACTCTCCAATCTCTAACTAAACGACTCAGTTCGGGGTTCCAAACGTTAAGCCCAGAACTTCCTTTCTTACTCTAGTTACAAATGTAGGTGTGTTCCCTACGTTAAATATATCTAGATTTTTCTCGATAATAAAGTATAAACGGTACTCACCCCTTTGATTAATATCGGTACTACCCCACGTTGTTTGGTGGGCGTTTGCATCACATCCAATCATCTCTGGTAGTCCTTTACTGTTGCAGTAGTAGACTTCGATTGGTGGCATGTTGGCGTCGTCACCGGCGAAGTAGGCTGGTGCTAAAACCATCGTGCGGAGGTTGCCCTCGATGTCAATTTGGGCTTGTATAGGTACCAAGTCCCGCGTCCTAAATTCTGAGAGACATATAAAATTAATATTATTTCTTAATTTTATGCATGCTCTGGGCGAGTCAATCCTCGTATCCCATATTAATTTAGAGTCCTTACATGTTAGGCCCCTAACTTGGCCCCCATAAATCCAGGGTTCTTGGATCAGAACTAGCCTTAGGTTATCCGCAGTGAATTTTCTTGCTATTACAGCTGATGCTGCCTTAGCGAGGTGGATATTCACCTGAGCTAGCCTGGTACTGATCCCGCGTCCAGATATTGTGTTTTTTATTTGGTGGAGGCAAATGCCCCTTCATCTGCAAGCAGATTATCTTCCTCATCGTTCATGAGAAGCAACTCATTCAAGTCGAATGGGCTAGGAGAGAGGTCAATGCTCTCTGTCTCTTCGCTCATGCGACTTGATTCGTCTATTGCCAGTGTGTGCCAGGTTCAGGACTCTGGGTGGATTCTGGAGTATTGGACGGTGAAGGGATATGTGAAGGTTGGGAGGATTGGACGGGTTGGGAGGTTTGGGTGGGTTTGGTTGTGGTTGTGTATGTGGGGGAGCTAATGAAGGGGGGGGGAGGAGGTGTTGACAGGCAAACTAGATACGGCCGTGGTAAGGATGGTGTTGACTCCTTTACCTGCTACTTCTATACAGTTCGTTTTACTATGTTTGCGTAAACCAGTAATAGGGATTTTCCCGAATTTATACTGCAGTTGATGCTCTGCCCCTACCAGGAGCTGCCCTTTGCCCTCGACTTTGCTTGAAAGGATCTTCCAGGCTTGGACCATCATTCCCTCATTCTGCGTCTGGATTAGCGGCGAGCGATTTTTTGTCATCTTGCCCGGTGCTTCTTGGCAGAAACCAATGATTATTGTTAGTTACTAAGTTAGTTTGTTTTATTAATCGTAATATAGAGGTGTCCGGTAATTCGTGTGCCATACTTTGGGATGTGATTCTTGGTCATATTTTAAGAAAAAAATTGTTCTACAGTAAAGACTGATTTTAAACTTTTACATAACTTTTTGCCGATTTAAAAAAAGGCTAACTTTGGAGTACCCTGACCCATGTTAAGGTCAATTTCTCTGTCGGCACTAATAGTAGAGACCTTATTTTAGTCTTTTTTCTTAGAAATACTATCCTTTAAAAATACGTTTAAATTGAGCTGATATGTTTTTAGGGTTGCCAGATATTCAATTTTAAATGGTGTTGAATTTTTCTTGCCCGAGCAAAATTTTGATTTTGAGGTCAATTTAAAAAAAGCTGCGTAATAAACATAAAGTTTTCTTATTTTTATCTGATGAACAAAACAATAAAAAAAATTAATTAATAAGTGCACCCAAAAACCCATACATTTTATGATACTTGGGAAAATCTAAAACAGGTAAAATTAAAAAAAAATGTTCTTTTTTGCCCTGAGGTGTAAAGGCTTTGAGTAAAACAATAATTGTGTAGTTTTAAGTAATTTTTTATTTTATGTACACACAAATACAGTCAAAATAAGTGCTCAATGTGCCCTCCTGCGTTTTGAATGCATGCTAGAGCCCGTTTTTGGATTTCATTTTGAATGTTTATTCTCGATAACTCTTGCCTTATTTTTAGTGATCCTTCGGAAATACATTGTTCTTATTCAGTTAAAGTTGTTATTTCAGATGAGAAAACAATTTTTTTCATTCCTCCTCATACAAAAAAAATCCAATACAGTGAGATTGGGAAATCTTGCAGGCGAAAGAATTGGTCCATGTCTGCCTCTCCATCGATCACCGTAATCCAGCCAATCCTTAACTTCACGAACATAGTGCGCCGGAGCACCATCTTGTTGGAAATATGATGAAGCTAGTTGAAGCAGTGGAACTTCCTCCAATAGGTCTGGTAGATTATTTTGTAAAAACTCCAGATAGTTTGTAGAATTAAGCCGGGGTGGTAATTTGAAAGGCCCAATTAATTTATTTGCAATTACATCTGCCCACATATTGACACTGAATCTGTGCTGAAAAGATCTTTGCCGTCTTGAATGTGGATTGCTCGAAGCCCATGTATGGAAATTATGGAAATTCGTAATACCATCTCTTGTGAATTGAGATTCGTCTGTCCAAAGAATTCTGTTTATAAACTGGTTGTCATGCAATCTTCTCTCTAGCAACTAGTTACAGAATTCGAGTCTCTTTTCAAAATCATCGGAAAGCAGTCTTGCATAGGTGTATGGTGATATGGATACATATTTTCTCCATGCAATATACTGGAAATTCTGCGTTTGGAAACATTAAACTGTAGGGCCAAGCGTCTTATCGTCGCTGTAGATCGAATACCTCGTAACCCAGGAAAACCGATTTTTAGGTAATGATGCAATTATATTGTGAAAAAAATTTCGGATTTAACGAAAAATATCCTGTGAACCTAAAAACTATAATTGCAGAGCCACGCGCATAATTAACAACACGTCTCTTATTGCCTCTCATTGTTTTGATAATAAGTTTTTTGTCCCTCCTGAAAAATCGCCTTTTCTGGGTTACGAGGTATTCGATCTACAGCGACGTTATGCTGATGGAAGGATCGATTTCAACAGCTGCCAGTATTCTTTCATCGACCGAAACTCTTCTTGTGCTTCCAGCTCCCGCGTTAGGTCTTGCAGTTAAAACTGATCCAGTTTCTCGAAGCCTTCGAAAGGTATTTCCAAAAACATTTCGAGAAGGAAGTAATCTGTTAGGATAAAGTTCCTGGTATCTTCGTTGTGCTCTTCTTGAATTTCCAGTGCACAACTTATAAACGAATAAAATGTCTGCGTATTCTTCTCTCGTAAATGAAGGCATTTCAAAAAGCGCTCTTATCCAACTGTAATTGTGACTTGATAATCTGCTGTATAAATTTATTCTTCTATTCGTTTATACCACTTTTAAACATTCATACAAATTTAACTTTCCCTAAGAAGAGGTAAGGTAATTAGGGGTTTGGCGGCAAGTCAAATAAACATAAGTACACTATTAACCCTTTTCATGAGTGCACAGTCTTAAAAATTACCTACAAACTATCAATTCTTGGAAAACCACTCCAGTTGACAAGTGCTGCAATAAAAGTAGGTAAAAAACCCAAAATTCGATTTTTACCTGTTTTAGATTTTCCCTAGATCATAAAATGTATGGGTTTTTGGGTGCACTTATTAATGAGTTTTTTTATTATTGTTTTGTGCATTAGGTACAAATAAGAAAACTTTATGTTTATTACGCAATTGAACACTATTCAAAATTGAATATCTGGCAACTCTAAAAACATATCAGTTCAATTTAAACGTAGTTTTAAAGGTTACTATTTCTACTAAGAAAAAAGTTTAAAATGAGGTCTCTACCATTAGTACTGACAGAGAAATTAACCTTAATGTGGGTCAGGGTACTCCAAAGCTAGGAGATTTATCTTTATTGTTATTGATGTTTATTTTAATTATTCTTACGTTCATTAAAAAAATAGTAAAACGTTATGTTTGTTACGAATTTTATGTGGAAAAATGGCCTCAAGGTAAAATTATGCTATATTAGTGTGAATAACCAGACCAGATAAATACTTATACTAAAAATGAAATGTAAACGGAGTTTCTATATTTCGTATTAAGGGAGCAATTTTCGTTAACATGGGTCAGGGTAGTCCAAAGTAGGCCTTTTATTATATGTCTGAAAAATGATGTCAACATGCCCAATAGTCATATCCTAAAATATCCTTGACGAATTAGGGAACACCCTGTCTATATTTAAAAAAAAAGTTTTAATAAAGGGAATTTTTGTCAAGTTTTATTTCGGGTTCCGCCCGGTTGTTTGGTTGATTGCTTAGCCGCCATGGAAGGCTGAATCCGTAACAGTGTAGAAGGATTTTGTATCTCCGTTGCCCGATGGGATCATTTCTGAAATTATTTCTATGATCAAGGGTTTAATTCAGTGCCAGCTTTAAGTAAATAGATAAAGATTTAATAGAAGGTACCGGTGCACATTAGTTTTGAAGTTCTGAATATTGAAAGTGGAGGGAAAACAAAGTTTTTCAAAACATTCCACATATGTGTGGTAGGAATAAAGAATGAATCAATGTACTTGAAAGTACATCCTAAGTTGGGCTCAAGGGTTGACTGATTATCATTCCCTGAAACGCGAGTAATGCGGTGAGAGGAGGAATGAAGATGGCATTTTCACTAGAAAACTGTTTGTATAAATTGTATTGCGCGGTCCGAAAAGCAATTTCTAATTACTATATTATTATATTTATTCCTCAATACCAAATGATTCTCCGAGTGAAGTTCAAACATCTAATACAGTTCAAAATGCATCTACGTCATCGATTGCAATCGCTTCAAAGTTAAACTCCAGTCGACAAATACGTGACACAACTCGCGCTCAGAGATCTAACAAAGGAGAACAGACGAAAAAAAGCGGTTTCTATTGGAAGAAAAACTACTCTTGCGGGATCATCTACTCCGCGAGAACAAAATTCTCTAAAGAAAAATTTTTTTTCTAAAAAATCTTTTTCTGCTGCTCAACCTTATCTCACTCCCAAACAGACAAAATCAACTAATACTCCAGTGAGCAAAATAAATAAAGATGTTGCGATTGCATTGCGATGAAATTTCTTGCTTTAAGCTCATTAAACACAATGAATCTGATCTGAACTTAAAGTTTGTAAATTTTAAAATTGGGATTTCTGCCGAATGCGCAAAACAAATATAATGTTGATACTTTTTGGCCTCGCGGGGTGAAAATTCGCCCTTTCAAATTCATTTCAAAAAACTAAGTAGGATTGAGGAATCGTTGATTTCCTCACGATCAGATCTGTTAAAACCTAATTGCCCGGAAAAAATATCCTGTAACTCATCGCTTAAAGTGTACTATCACAATGCTAGTGGCATCCGAACGAAAGTTTCAGGGGTGACATTCTGTATCGCACACGTGAACAAACGTTTTGGCGCGTGCGAACAATTTGCTTCACTTAACATAAAAAACGAAAGTTTTCGTTCGCACATGCGAAACAAAATAAACGACAGCTTATTCTTTGACGTTTCTCTTAAATATTTCAGTTTCAGTTTTGTTCTGAAAAAAAGTTTTTAATAAATTAAAAAAGAAGATGATACGGGAATATGTATATTGCATTTTTGAACGATAGTGAAGAAGAACATAAGGATTCGGAGTTATTGAACAAATATATGTGTTGGAGAATATAAGCATAAAAACAGGAACGCGAGTCATATAATTCCTCCAATTTTTGAGGCTTTGCTCTACTTTAGATGTACTAGGTGAAGGAAGCTACCAATGGTCAGTTGGAAACTATTTCGTTTGCCCTCTTGCACAGAGTACTCTGTCAAAAGGATTTGGTGAGAGCTTAACACCTTTGGACGACCAAATTTATGCGGAATGGATCAAATGCTACTTTTCAAAAATTTTACATCGATTAGTTCAATTTCTTGTGTTTATTCATCTGTTCATTAAAATTAAAACATCAAACCAACAAAAACGATTTGTTTGCTTTCAATAATGTTTTTTTTATAACATTTTCGTTATCTCTAAAAAAAATAAGCCATCACAACTATCTATATAATTTTGTATCTAAGAAAATGTAGCCCATTAAGGCCGGTATTCACCGAGCGCTCATAACTTAAGAAGCTCATAAACCTATTCACCAAGCAATATTAGTGAAGATCTACGAGCGCTCTTAAAGGTTAGGAGTGGTCCCGACCACTCCTAAACTTACGAGCGCTCTCTTCGAAAGTTTGTTCGAAAATTCGAAAACTAAACAAACTAAACAAATGAAAGTGAGTGCAAAACCAAAACCAGTTATCGTCACCAGCAACGCTCCCCAATCAAAATACGAAATTGACGAAGGATTCTCACTGCCAGCTGTCATTCAAGTTGGAAAACAGTTTGATTTCAAAGTTTGGGTATGTCTGAACAAGAGAGAGTGGCTCTCATTTTCGAACTTCGAAAAACACTTGCGAGTGGTTGGTGAATACCCCACAGAAATTTCAAGTTAAGAGCCTCGTAAAGTTAAGAGCCGTTTAGGAGCGCTCGGTGAATACGAGCCTAAGTGCAGCAACCTCGGTTATTGCAACCGCCTTAATTTCTTTTAGGCCGGTATTCACCGAGCGCTCTTAAACGGCTCCTAACTTTACGAGGCTCTTAACTTGAAATTTCTTTGGGGTATTCACCAACCACTCGCAAGTGTTTTTCGAAGTTCGAAAATGAGAGCCACTCTCTCTTGTTCAGGCATACCCAAACTTTGAAATCAAACTGTTTTCCAACTTGAATGACAGCTGGCAGTGAGAATCCTTCGTCAATTTCGTATTTTGATTGGGGAGCGTTCCTGGTGACGATAACTGGTTTTGGTTTTGCACTCACTTTCATTTGTTTAGTTTGTTTAGTTTTCGAATTTTCGAACAAACTTTCGAAGAGAGCGCTCGTAAGTTTAGGAGTGGTCGGGACCACTCCTAACCTTTAAGAGCGCTCGTAGATCTTCACTAATATTGCTTGGTGAATAGGTTTATGAGCTTCTTAAGTTATGAGCGCTCGGTGAATACCGAGTTGTGTCAATCGAGTTTGTACAGTATATGGTTATGATCTCCCACTTTATCAATTATAATAGTTATTGGTTGTGTTAATAAAATAAGTTTAATCCTGCCAACTGAGAAGGAAGAAATGTTCTATAATCGAAAAGGATACATAAAAAAACATTTATTTTGCATCACATTTTGCACAAAAATACAATCTGTCACAGTAATAGTGATGAGCTTCTTGACATTTTATGTGTATACAAATTTACTTTAATCGATATTTAATGCTTTCTTATTATTTATGTGTTTTTTTTACTTAAAAATCAACAAAACTAATGTTAATTGATATTAAAATCCCAAGAAAATAAACTACGTACCTTCTTTTTCTTAATTTTGCCTCATTTGATTTCTTAAATCGTGTACATGACATCGATTTTCTTGAGTTTTATGTATCGATTTAAATTAATGTTCCATCCTTCCAATTATCTGATAGCTGTCAGCATCATAGAAGTATGCAATCAAATTTGTTTGGGTTTGAAGCATAAACGAACACAGAACCAAAGACGAAATGCGATACAGAATGCCAATTATCGCTTTCGCACATTTTCTTTCGTTTTTGAAAAACGATCAATCGCTATCGTTTCGTTTATTACAGAATCTGCCCCAGAGCTTTTTATCAACTCAAGTCACCTTGATTATGATATAATTTTAATTGTTGAAACCTGGCTCCATCCTGGTATATCTTCGTATGAACTTTTCGATTCAAAATGCTTCATTGTCTACCGACGTGACAGATGTGACACCCTTTCTGAACGTGGAGGAGTAATTTTGTTTGCCGTCAGTACCAAGCTACGTTGTAAAGAAGTTTCACTACTTCATTTGGATGTTGAGCAATTATGTATATCGATCAATTTATGTTCAACAAAAAATGTTACTTTATTTTTTATAGTAAGTTACATTCCACCTAAGAGTGATTTTGAAATTCATGAAAAACATGTTATGAATATTGAAAATATTAATAATTTATGTTCTGATTTTGATAATGTTGTTGTTTTGGTGATTTTAATTTATCTAACACTGTATGGAAGTGGTCTGAAGATAATAATTTATTCATTGCATGTAATTTGATGAAAGATTATGAATTTTATTTAATTGATTCTCTTTATTCACTTAATCTCAACCAAATCAATTGTATTCATTATTCTTTAAATAATTTGTTAGACTTAATTTTTGTATGTAATGACTTTCTTAATTCAAAAGTCTCAATTGTTCCCTTTTCTTTATTCAATCAATCTCTTCATCATAAGGAACTATTTATTGAATTAAAACTGTATACGTATTTATCAAATGAATCAATGCAATGTTCTAGCTTCTTTAACTTTAAAAAGGCAAACTTCATTCAACTTAACAATTTTCTTGAAAATTTTGATTGGTCTATTAATTTTGTCAATCTGAACCTTGAACAAAAGTATTCGCGTTTCGTGTCTTATATTTTTGACAGTTTTAGTAGATTCGTTCCGTTTTCGAGAAGATCCAAACATATTCAACCAAAGCTCCCGTGGTACAACAAGCAAATAATTAATCTGAAAAATTTAAAACGTAAAGCTTTTAACAAATTTAAGCGAATTAATGATAATTTAGACTACGCTAATTTTAGCAAACTGCGCAAAGATTTTTTTAGTCTTAATAAATTCCTTCACAAGTGTTATATAATGAATATTGAGACTAACATTAAGACAAATACTTCTTCGTTTTGGACATATATAAATGTGAAAAGAAATACGTCAGGCTACCCAAAGCAAATGACATTTGGGGACACTGAAGCATCAGACACATCATCAATACTTTGTCTATTTGCTGACTTTTTTCAATCCGTTTATTCACCTGCTAGAAATAACAGTTATAGTACACTCTTGGATAATTCAACCTCTAGCGTTGATATCGGAGGATTACAACTCAGTTTAGAGGAAATATGTTCAGGACTCCAGTCTATAAAGCCCAAAACTATACGTGGAGCTGATGGTATACCCGCTTTTTTCTTAAAAAATTGTGCTAAGTCCCTATGCTATCCTTTGTATTGCATATTTAATCAATCTCTATCTCAGGGTATATTTCTAAGTGAATGGAAAATATCTTATCTTGTGCCAATTCATAAATCTGGAGCTAAAAATAAAATTGAGAATTATCGTGGTATTTCCAAGTTGTCTGCCATCCCTAAATTGTTTGAGAGCCTGGTAAAAACTAAATTGAAATTCATAACCCGAGAGCATATTTTTGACCGACAACATGGCTTTGTTTCCGGTCGTTCTACAAAACTAATTTAGCTCTTTTCTCAAATTATGTGTTAAATTCGTTTGAAAGTAAGAATCAAGTAGATGCGATATATACCGATTTCAGTAAAGCTTTTGATTCGGTGGATCATTCCACTTTAATACACAAATTAAAACTTTATGGTTTCCATTCTACTGTTCTTGATTGGCTGTCATCTTATCTAATGGGAAGATCTCAAAAAGTCATAATAAATAACACTTTTTCGAGATCTATTCAATGCAGCTCAGGTGTTCCTCAATGAAGTCATTTGGGTCCGCTCCTCTATAATATTTTTATAAATGATATAACTACAGTGATAAAATATTATCAATGCCTCCTTTACGCTAATGATTTGAAACTCTTCTTAAAAATCAATTGCCTCCATGATTGCAAGCTGCTACAGGACGACCTTAACCATGTCTCCGAATGGTGTAAATTAAATTGTCTAAAATTGAATATACAAAAATGCAATGCTATCTCCTTCTATAGGTCCTATATCCACATTAGCTTTGACTACACGATCGACTCTAATTTATTATCTTGTGTAGAAAACATAAAAGATTTAGGTGTTATATTGGAAAAAAATTATTCCTTTTAAAGTCACATGGATTATGTAATTGGAAGAGCTAACTCAACTGTAGGATTTATAAAACGGAATTGTGTTGATTTCAGTGATCCTTACGCATTGCTATGCCTATATATATCTCTTGTCAGATCTATATTGGAATATCCAGATGTCATTTGGAATCCGGGTTTTAAGACCTGCTCTGATCGTTTAGAAAATAATGAGCCGATTTGTAGTTCTATAAGGCAATTCAATGAAGTTTGTCAATCTATTGAATTAAGTAATTCTAGGGATTTGTTTAAGGCCAATTTATTCTTATTGTTTACTTTTTAATATAATATTGTAATACTTAAATTTTTAAGATCAAATCTGTTGCTTCAAGCTTGTAGATAAATAAATAAATAAATAAATAACTAAATAAAAAAATGCACGCATTATCGATAAGAGAGCTTGATGTAAAGATTTGTGCCACTGTTCGGTGAGATATACATATACAGCTATGGACAAAGAAATAGCACACTTATGATGTTTTGTATGAATACTAGTTTTATTTTATACTTATGAACTGAAACATTTTCATTTTTATTTCAGGACCTCTTACAACAAATAAAGCTTCATCTAAATATTAATTTAAAATTATAAGCTATAAAGGAGATTTTTAAAAATTATTTTAATTTGTGGTGACGTTATTTCTTGTGGACAAAGAAATAGCACACATTCCTAAAATTGTAAAAAAATCAACCTTTTAGCGAAAAATTCTTAAAATTTCAAATCTTACAATATTACCAAGTTAGTACTTTGTTACTTTGTTGGGTGACCACGATTTTTCAAAGTTTCCTGGCATCTTCTTGGTAAACTCTCAAATAATTTTTGGCATCTACTTTGTGGGATAGAATACCACGTTTCCTTCATACCGGCTCAAAGATCGTTCGAATTTTTGAATTTTTTCTGCCCAATCTTAACCTTAACATTAATTCGTAGATGTTCTATGGGGTTAAGATCGAGACTTTGAGCTGGCTAGGTCAGTATATCAATTTGTTCGTCCAAAAGCCAATCTTTGGCTATGTTTGATGCATGTTTGGGATCATTGTCATGCATGAATATCCAATTTACTGGCATAGACTCAAAGGAAAATGGTTCCATGGTATTCTTAAGAATATTGAGATGAGAAAATATATCCATTCTGCCATCAATCCTCACCAGTGGACCAACTCCATGCCATGAAAATGCTCCCCAGACCATCAAGTTGCCCCCTCCGTGTTTCACAGTCTTAAGAGTGTACCTGTGGTTGTATGCTTGGTACTTTGGGCGATGAACAAATATTTTCCCATCTGGACCAATTCGATTAACTTTGGTTTCAAAAACTGCACGTTTTTGTTTTTATGAGCCCTAATAGCAAAAGTCAAACGAGCTTTTATGTTCTTCTTGAAAAGTAACGGTTTTTTCCTGCTCACACGTCCAAACAACCCAGTATCGTTGAGTCTTCTTCTTATCAATCTGCTTGAGACATCAACACCAAATTCTTCATTTACTTCCGCCATGATGTCTCGAGATGACTTAAAAGGGTCACATTTGCACTTTCTAGCAATGGCTTTGTCAATTCGTAACGAAGTTTTGCGGGGTGGTGGCTTACGAATTTTATTTTCTGTTGTCATATCTCGATTTGCTCTCACTAAACCAATGGCATTATTAACCATTTTACGGGAACAATTTAGTGTTTTGGCTATTTGGTAGGATTTTTACCTTGTGTATGAAGATCGAAAATAATTTTCCTCTTTTCGGGAGTACAATGCGCTCCTCGGCCCATTTTGTTAAAAACCTTTTTTATGAAACTATGTATAAACAACACAAAATAAGCACTATCTCTCATAAATTTCGATCGCGAAATAAAAATTCAACGGTTAAAATAATATGTGCTATTTCTGTGTCCAGGAGTAAAAGTGAAAAGAATATAATCAAAAGGCAAATGCAAGAATCTATCAAAGGTAACGGGACTATTAAGACTTTTTTGTTTACATCAATTAATGTAGACCATTATGCCTTGAGAACAAACTTACCACAAACATTGGACATAACGGATATTTTAATCTCGAGATTTTTCTCATAAGTGTGCTATTTCTCTGTCCATAACTGTATATATTTACCTACATATATATAGGTCTATTAGAGCGAAAGCCATACTTCCGTTCTTTTTTTCATTTATTTATTCGATTGACACTTTTACATTGGGCTTGCGCCTATTAAATTTTAGTAAAAGTTAATTTAGAGGCTAGTTACAGATTAATTCAAAATAAAAATTGAATGATAAACCAAGAAACTGAATGAATTTTAATTTGGTGAAGTTTAATTCAATTTATAATTTTAACTTTTTTTAACTTTCCTTAATTTTCCACCAAGTATCTGAATAAGGCAAACCAAGAAACTGAATGAATTTTAATTTGATGAAGTTTAATTCAATTTATAATTTTAATTTTAATTTTTTTTAACTTTCCTTAATTTTCCACCAAGTATCTGAATAAGGCCGCATCAAACTGCGAAGTGCCACGAAGTCTTCTCATGTCATATGGTAAACTGTTCCACTGCCTGACAACATTAACAAAAAATTGACGTTCCGAATTCCTACAAGTAAATCTCGGTTGTATAAACAAAAAGGACCGAGACGAGTTTGTAAATTGTATTACTAAATAGAATTTTATTCAGTGTTTTTAGGGCAAAATACTTGAAATATGCGTAAAGACTACAGCCAGTAATGTTGTGTGTGTAGCTTGAAACATGGTCATACCGCTTTAGATTGTATACGTTACGAACGACATTATTGAACGCTACTGTTAAGTTTCTTTTCGATTCTGAATTATGAGTACTTACAACTTGGCATCCTTAAGTTATAATTGGAAGAACTAATGTTTTCGCTAAGCTTAGACGAATATGCTGAGGAGTAAATTGCTTTGATAAAGAGAGACTTTGCAAAGATCCATATACCTTTCCGATAACCGTTTGGATATGATCTTCCCATGTAAGGGTACGATTGAAAAGCACACCTAGGTTGTTTGCCTTTTCGACATATTCCAACTGTTGATCGCCGAGATACAAGTTAGGGAAATAGCTGTAATCAAGGATATGGGGAGAGTACGATAACTTGGCCGCCAAGATTTGATAACGGGTTTTTGTAGGGGGGTCAAAAACAAGCACTTTTTACTATGGGAGGGGGGGGTCTATCTCCCCCCCGTTTAGGAGGTAGGGGCACTTTTAGAAAAAATGGTTTAAATTGAAAAAAAAAATATTAAAAAACAACGGCAACACCTACAATAAAGTGCTATACTGCGTTTGAAAGCCAGAAGATTGTTCTATAATCCTGCATTTAAATTTTATTACTCATATCAATAGTTTTTGAGAAATTCGCATTTAAAGTCCAAATTTTGATAAAAAAAACGTGAACAAAATGTTTAGACCGGTTGTTTTCAAAATTGTGAAATGAAATTGTAAATTAGCTAATATGTGTTTCATGTATCTATCAGTTCTTAATCGAACACAAAAAACCGCATGGTTCTATGTCTTCTGGTTTTTGAGAAAACCTCCGTTTAAGAGGTAGGGGCACTTTTAGAAAAAAAATGGTTTAAATTGAAAAAAAAATATTAAAAAACAACGGCAACACTTACAATAAAGTGCTATACTGCGTTTGAAAGCCAGAATATTGTTCTATAATCCTGCACCAGAAGACATAGAACCATGCGGTTTTTTGTGTTCGATTAAGAACTGATAGATACATGAAACACATGTAAGCTAATTTACAATTTCATTTCACAATTTTGAAAACAATTGGTCTAAACTTTTTTTTTCACGTTATTTTATCAAAATTTGGACTTTAAATGCGAATTTCTCAAAAACCATTGACATGAGTAATTTAATTTAAATGCAGGATTATAGAACAATCTTCTGGCTTTCAAACGCAGTATAGCACTTTATTGTAAGTATTGCCGTTGTTTTTTAATATTTTTTTTTTTTTTTTCAATTTAAACCATTTTTTCTAAAAGTGCCTCTACTTCCTAAACGGAGGTTTTCTCAAAAACCAGAAGACATAGAACCATTCTGTTTTTTGTGTTCGATTAAGAACTGATAGATACATGAAACACATGTAAGCTAATTTACAATTTCATTTCACAATTTTGAAAACAATTGGTCTAAACTTTTTTTTTCACGTTTTTTTATCAAAATTTGGACTTTAAATGCGAATTTCTCAAAAACTATTGATATGAGTAATTTAATTTAAATGCAGGATTATAGAACAATCTTCTGGCTTTCAAACGCAGTATAGCACTTTATTGTAGGTGTTGCCGTTGTTTTTTAATATTTTTTTTTTCAATTTAAACCATTTTTTCTAAAAGTGCCCCTACCTCCTAAACGGGGGGAGATAGACCCCCCTCCCATAGTAAAAAGTGCTTGTTTTTGACCTCTCTACAAAAATCCGTCATCAAATCTTGGCGGCCAAGTTATCGTACTTGTGCCAAGGATATTTTTGTAAATGACTAAACATTTGGATTTGCCTGGGTTGAGATGCAGGTTATTTGCGTTTGACCAATTTAATATGCTTCTTATATCTGTATTTACTTTATTGGCACCATCCTCAATCAAACCAAGCTTGCAACTTAGTCTAAGCTGCGCATCGTCAGCATATAAATCTATTTTAGAGCATTTAATCTGAGACGGGAGATCATTGATACAAATTACAAAAAGCAATGGACCAAGTATTGACCCCTGCGGCACTCCTGAAAGAAGATTTAAGGGACAGGACATTTCAATAATGACTGATTGATTTCTCCCACTTAGATATGAATGAATCATTTTTGACGCAGTATTTGAAAACAAAAATTGTTCCTTTAATTTTGATATAAGAATTTTGTGGATGACCGTATCAAAGGCTTTGGAGAAATTCAAAAGCACTAGAAACGAAAATAGATCACTATCAATTACAGTTCTTATATCGTCCGAAACTTTTAAGATGACAGAAATGCAACTGTGATTTTGTCTAAAACCGGATTGTTGAGGGCTTAAAAGTTTATTTGCGCTTAAGAAAGCTGAAATTTGATTATGAAGCAGCTTTTCAAGTACTTTGGATAAAAAGGACAAAATTGATATTGGTCGAAATTCTTTCCAACAGGATGGAAAATGCGATGTCATGATTATTGTGTTGAAAATATGGGTAAGGGCAGGGAGAATATGAGGTAAAATTATTTTTATAAACAGTGGGTGTATTTCTTCAATATATTTCTTGAGTTGGTAATTTGTCATAAACTTGGAATAAAGGGACGTAAGTGAAATTGGAAATAATAAGAGGGAACAGGCTGGAAAAACGCTGTTTTCCATCCACTCAGGAAGATAGCAGTAGAGTAGGAAAGATGGAAAACCTTACTCAGTGGTTTTTGCCATCGTTGAAGAACACCTCTTCAAAAGATGGGAGGGATGCTATCCGGGCCAGCGGATTTGTGTACATCGAGATCCTTAAATACTCAACTGTACGAGTGAGATAAAAGATTTGTCCCTTTTCATCGTTTACGCTCCCAAGTACAGAAGGAGTCATGACACCTTCTGGCAATGGAAAATTAACCTCAAATTCTGCAAGAAATTGGCTTTCTTGTGAGTTGACATAAGAAGTGCCATTGCTTAGAAACCGGAGACGAAGTTGTATTTCGTACATTTTTTTTTACAAATGACCAAAAAAACTGTAGTAAATAGAAAAATGCATTATGCATTCTCTGTCTAGTATTCAGTGCTTTATCTCTTTCTCTGTTTTAAACCGGTAACTTTAGCTTTTTCAATTCTTTTCCATCTAGTTCTCCCCCTATTTATAGTGTTTGCTCCTCTCACAAGAAACCCATCCCGACGGGCTAAAATTAACAGATTCAAGGGGTTATCTCCGGATACACCCCTAAACTCTCCCCCCAGCAAAATGATCGAAACAATTTACCAATCTCGATCCCCAACTACCTCCACCCGCCAAATTTAAAAACCCTAAATTTATTGTTATGGATTCAAGTGATGAAAATAAACCCCTTTCAAGTGTGAGCGTTTTCTTTTTGAAAAAAAAAAGCTATAGATGAAATTAGTAAGGAATACGAAAGTATTACCCAGCTCCGAGATGGAAACATACTTACATTTACAAAAAAAAAAAACGTAGCAGAAAAATTCAAAATTCCTAGTGCTTTCCACATTAGCTAACCAATGTCCAATATCCGTGAAAAACCATGACCACCTTAATTCAAGTAAAGGAATCGTGTTTGCATAATTCCTGATTAACTTACCAGAAACCGAGATAATTTCAGAAATGTCCTCGCAAGGTGTTAATGAGGTATTCTAGTTCACGAAAAATATAAAATAGAAACAGCGCCCAACGGAACAACTGCTTTTCACCTTCCACTTATACCAAGCCCCAGGCTCCGTCGTAATTGGTTTCTATAAATTAAAGGTTAAAGAATATATTCTGTAACCGAATTTATGTTTTTTTTGATGTGTAAACATCTTTCCCGGCGGTAGAGTGAATCGAAAACGTGTGTACTGTAAAACTTATACGTCCCGTGTAACCCGTTACGGTTACACGTTACGGTTACACGTTTCGTGTAGCAATCTACCTTACCGACGATTGCATTTAACACCATGTTTACATTGTTAATACGAGTATTGCGTACTTATGACATCGTGTTTACATTGGAGACTTTGAGTACTGAAATCTCGATTTTATTTTTTTAATTATTAAAGAAAATAAAAACAACCAAAATAATATTCTGTTTGACGAAAGAAAAGACGGAAGATGTCAAACTACTCTACGACTTTAACTCTACGGTTTTAACATTGATATAAAATACAATCACTGAAGGAAAGAGGCAACCGATTGCTTAAGAGGAAGACAAAGTATTTATTCTCTGTCCGCATGTCTTTTTTCTAGGGTTCGGGTTGCGTTTAGAATCGAAACTCAAAGAGAAATTTGTGTGGAACTTTCCACGTACAGATTTAAGTTGCAGAAATTCGAAAGTTTTGACACGAACTTAATAGATTCCCGGGTTTAATGACTCGAGGAATGAGGGGTAATTTGCAGACACTTTTAAAAATTTCTGGTCGTTACAACTTAAATTAATTGGTAACAGGATAATTTTCTTTATTCAGACACTTTTGATAGTTTAAAACAGTTTTGGGTTGCGTAATTAAAATTTACTTGCAAAAATAAAATAAATTTAAATATAATATTTTTAGTTACTTAAAACCTATTAAGAAAGTGATTACAGGATATCTAGTCAAATTAAAGAAAAGAAAAATAAATTTATAAAATATTTGGCAGTTGAGTGCCCGAAAAATAAAAGTTACCCCGAAGAAAGTTATCCCGAATAACTTAGGCTTCAAAAGAAAAAAAAATGCTATATATACTAGGCTACCAGGAAGTAGCAGGTAGTAGCGGCTACAATAATCGGCCCTATCGAGGTAACCTTCGGAGCGGAATTCTCTCCGATTTCCTACGAATCGGAGACATTTTGCTTCAAGGTATTTCTCCGATCAGCTGATCGGAAATTCTGTCCGACGAAATTCAACGCATGCCATTTGTGTGCGATGAAGCAGTTCTAATGGTCTTATTTCTGACACATAAAAACAAAATGAAAGCTACTACGAACCGAAATTGAATTTCCGACAAAGGAAGCGTTGCGGAGAAAGTTCCGCTCCGACGGTTACTTCGATAGGGCCGAATATCAAAGGACAAAGGCACATAGGGAAACCGCATGAGCAAGCATTTGAAGTATCCGTTGTTCAAAACCCACCAGTCAAATCATTTTTTTTTTTATACTCTTTTTTTTTTGTTGAATTTTTTTTTTGTTTTTTAATTTTTTTTATTTATTTATTTATTATGTAGCATAAAATAACTATTTACATTTTCTGAATTAAAATATAGCTAGAGATATATGACTAATATTTTCCCTTACAACTACAATTTAGAAATGATATAATGAAGTAGGTTAGGTTAGGTTAAAGTTGCTGCTGACCGGAAAAGGTCAGCACACTTAGACCAATATTTGGTCCGTTGTGATACGAGTACCACAAGGATTTCAAAAATCCCCCTTACTCGTTAAACGATTTTGAGCTAATAATGAAGCGTTTGAGACAGTGAATGTCGGAATTATTTAGATCACTAAGATCGTTATACGAGTAGTAGTAGTCTCCCAAGTGGAGTCTACGTCTTTGCGCTAGGGCAGGACAAGAGCATAGAAGGTGAGGAATTGACTCCTCTTCTTCTTCATCCATGCAGCTTCTGCAAAAATCATTTGCAGGAACTCCAAGACGAAAAGCATGTCTTCCTATTAGGCAGTGTTCAGTAAGGACACCTATAACGGAGCTAATATTCAATCTACCAATAGAAATTAGTTGTTTTGAGCGTTTAGCATCAAACAATGGCCAAATCAGTTTGTAGACCGGCAAGTTGGGGTGCTGGTCCACCTGTGGTTAGCTTTCTTTATGGTATCATGCTTTAGCATAAGTTTACAAGTAGCTAGGGGTATACCGATGTTAGATTTGCTATCCAACAAGGGTAAGATTGTTCCGTTTTTTGCAAGTTCGTCAGCTTTACAATTTCCTGGAATGTCTCTATGCCCCGGCACCCATGTAAGGTGAATGTTAAACTGTTTTGACATCTCCACCAGAGATGATCGACAATTTTGGGCTGTTAGTGAGTTAATGGAGATAGAGTCCAGTGACTTTAAGGCAGCTTGACTGTCTGAGAAGATACGTATATCAGTAGTCGATATAACGTTTTCTTTTAGCCAAGAGAGGACTTCTTTTATTGCTAGAAGCTCTGCCTGGAACACGCTGCAGTGATTGGGAAGACGAAAAGATAGACAAAGATTTAATCTTTCGGAGTATACGCCTCCACCGACCCCGTCATCGGTTTTAGATCCATCTGTTAGAAATGAATAGCTTCGTCTACCAACAGTGACTTATTTTCCCAAGAAGACCTGGAAGGGATGGATACTTGAAAATTTTTATCAAATTTTGGATGAGGGGTGGTGTAATCGACGTTACTAGGTAGAGTACTGAACGAGTTCAGTATAGTAGAGTGACCAATATCATTATTGATCCACTGCGAGGAGGCTTTAAGTCGAATGGCTGTGTTAGCGGCTGATTGTTTGCTAAAAATATCTAGCGGTATGAGATGAAAAAGAACATCAAGCAGCAGAAGGAGTTGAGCGGAGAGCTCCACCCATGATTAAACAGGCTGTTCGTTGGACTTTGCTGAGCTTATCGCGGTTTATTTCTGTTTCCAGCGCAGTCCACCATACTGTCACTCCATATGTAAGTATCGGTCTAATGACTGAGATGTATAGCCAGTGTGTAATATGAGTTTGTAGACCCCATTTATTACCTACGGCTTTTTTGCAAGAGAAAAGAGCTATGTTGGCTTTGTTGATTCTCTCTTGAATATTGGGCTTCCAGCTTAATTTCTTATCCAAAATAAGACCCAGATATTTTGCTTTGTCTGAAAATTTAAGCGGTATACCTTTGATGTAGGGAGGGTCTATGTGTGGGATTTTATATTTCACTCGGTGTCAACCCCCACAAGTTCAGTTTTGTGGGGGTTGACACCGAGTCCACATTGATCTACCCAGGGGCCTAACTTTGTAATTCGATTCTAAAGTTAAATCGTTCGAATTCGGAAAATATGTACTGTGTTATTGGAAATTCGGAAATTGAAATCCGAGTTTCATTTATCTAGATACATTTGCTCAAAATTCGGAAATGTTGTACTTTACAACTCTATTTTCGTTGCTAAATACATTCGAATATCTGAAATTTCATTCGATATCTATTAACCATACGGAAAAGTTTTGATAATTTGTTTATTTGAATCAAGCTAATTAATATCTAGCGTACAAAAATATTTCGTTGAATTAAGACTTTATAAATTATATAATATAGAATATTTTTTTAAAACAAGTATTTGATACATCAGAAAAATGTATGTATTAATAAATTATGATTAAATACCAATTAAACATGTTATTCAATGGTGAATTTTGCTCATAGTTGGTACGATAGTGTGTTATGTAAATTGGGTAACGAAAACCTCTTCGATTACCATTTGGAACATTAAAATTAACGCGAGACAAAAGGTTCAAAGCATCGATATTACCATCAATAAGATTAACAATAAAAACAAAACATAAATAAGAACGTCTGCGCTCCAGACTGGGTAAATCTATCAGTTTTAGACGGCTACTATATGTAGGAAGATTCAATGGATTCTGCAAGCCTAAGCCTCTAAGAGCAAATTTTTGGGAACCTTTTTTGTATTTGTTCAATTCTTATTTTGTGGCAACAACTGTAGTAGGGGGTCCATAACTGGCAAGCATACTCTATAATGGTTCTGACGAATGTGGTAAATAGTTGTTGTTTGATAACATAAGGATCAGAAAACTGAAGTTATTCCCTTTTAATCCAACCTAATATTGGATTGGCTTTATTACATGTCACATTTATATGCTGTGTGAATTCGAGTTTTTTTTTATCAAACAATACACCAAGGATAGATAAAGCTAAAATGTAAGTACGTTTATTTTAAAATTATAAATTAATTGAAGAAAACATAATAAATATTAATATGATTATATTTTTGAGGATTTTTCTTATTTCAAAGGGAAACCAGAACAAAAATATGTATGAATACTAAACAAAATCAATTTGAAATTCTCGTTGATTTTACGAGTAGATACATATGTGATAGTTTTTTTCGGGATTCGTAAGAAGTTTCCGATTACGATGAAATTCGTGATAGGGCTGATTGGCTTCTGGACAATAACGTACGGGTTTTTCGAGCCCCAGATGCGGCAACTTTTGTTTGTTAACGTAGCCGCTGAGATCAAAATGCACCACGTCAGAAAAGATGATTTTTGGCCCAAAATCGTTGTCCAATTCAAGATGCTCTAATGGCCAAACTGCGAAGCAATAACGAAACGGATGGTCATGTGTCTTCAATTGTTGACTCAATTGGACCTTTTAAGCGAATAACCTTTGTGCAGAATTCTCCTCATACATATAATTGCATCTTTTGAAAGACGAAATTTTTTTATAAAACTAGAAAAATATTTAGTATACATAGATAAATTATTTCGCCGTTAAATTTTGTTTTATATCACATTACCTTTTACTTGATAAACCCATTATATTAGAATTGTCTTTTATTCTTTCTTTGAATTCTTTATTCAGCACAAATTTCTTCATCAAGCCACAATGTAACTGAATCCATATCCATACTCAACTTTAATTATCAACGAATAAATTTAATTAATCAAAAACTTATTATGTATTTGACTTTTTTTTTATTTTAAAATGCCATTTTCGACAAAAAACAGCTCGAGTCCGGAACATTTGTTCGAAAGTTGCAAAGTTTTCTTTGCAACATTTTCTTTGGATTCGAAAGTTATACAGAGTAACTTTTGAAATTAGAATCGGAAACAATTTTTACTTTCGTATCGAATTACAGAGTTAAGCCCCAGGTAGTAAGCTTGTTTAAAGCATTTTGTAGGAGTTCCTTCAGAGTGTTAGGATGCTTACCAAATATCGCTATCGCAACATCGTCTGCATAGGCAATCACCCTGTGCCCCTCCCTTTCTAGAATCATTAGTAGGTCATTTACGACCAGGTTCCAGAGGAGAGGAGAGAGGACACCGCCTTGCGGCGCACAGTGTTTGGTTTGTATGGGAAAGCGGAAAAAAATCTGTAAAATCTGAACTACTTGACGGATTTAAATAAAATTTGGCACACATGTTAAGATCTATCTTATATTTACATATGTGCTCCAAATTTGGTTAAGAAATAATTATTACAAAAAAAGTTATTGACGTTTTTCTAAAATTTGCGCGTTTGGATTGGAGCGGAAAAAAGTCTGTAAAATCTGAACTACTTAACGGATTTAAATGAAATTTGGCACACATGTTAAGATCTATCTTATACATATATGAGAAATAATTATAAGAAAAAAAGTTATTGACATTTTTCTAATAGTTATGGGTTTTTGATGTTGTACTGAAATATTTTTTTTTCTTTTTGGAAAATATAAACTTTTTATTTTGAATAAAGTAGAAGAAACTATGTTTGTATATTATAAACATAAAAACAAATTCTTCAAAAATAATATTAAAAACATAAATAAAACATTTGCAATAAATTAATAAATAATATAAAAAAAGTAGAAGCAGCTATTTTACTGTGCTAAAATGAGGTTTCTAGCATCTGCACTCATTGGTAGTATTTTCTGAGGATATGAGGATACGGTGCATCTCACATCTTCATTCATTGCAATCCGACTGCATTTTCTTGAATTAAAACTGCGATAGATTTTATAGTCCTTATTTCGGCATTCTTGGGCTTTCTCGGAGAGTGATCCAACAGGCAATGTACAATTTTTTTGATTTCTTTTCCACGGATCAAAACCTTGTGTACGGTCGCTGGCATATGGTACCATTTATAATTCTCTACAAAAAGTTGTGCGTTTCCCACGCGTACTCTGCATATTTTTTGAAATCTATTTTTTCATTCGATGTAATTACTTCAAGAATAACATTAATCATAAGTTCGGAACACAAAATCGAATAAGGAATTGCGATTGAATCCATTTTAATGGAGGGAAATTATCGCTCGAACAATTCAAAAACAACCGCTGATTAAACACCCTTTTTGTTTTTATTTTTATTTCACTTCACTTTTGCTTTTGGTTGATAAAAGAGTTATAATTTTTCTTACACACCTTGCACAAATGCACAATCAGTCAATAATGACTTTTTTTTTTGTTTTTAATCCTTTTATATATTTATATAGTTTTAAGTAAGAACTTAAACATTCTTATGGGGCATTATCTACTAATCCTTAAAGGTCATACAAAATTGTGCAATACACAACAAAAATAAAGCAAACAACAATAAAAATTGTTAGTTTTCGATTTATGCCGGAAACGGAACAGGTAGAGAAAAACTCATGTACAGAAAAGAAAACTTTTTTTTATTTTTACCTGCCTCTACTTTTTCCGTGAAATCAACAAAACTGTGAGATTATTCCAAATCCTTTTGTTTATTTTTTCTTAAGCTCTATCATATAATTCTAACTGTCATAAAATAATAAAATTTTTAACATAATTTTGCGAACAAAATTGAGTTGAAAGTTGAAAAATTTTCGAGGCAGAAATAAATTGTTTTGCAAAAAATCGAATTTCACAGACCTTGGTCAAGGTATGAATTTTATTTTATTTTTAAAATAAAGGTACGCATTTTTTCTAAAAATAATGGGATGAAACAGCTCATTCTGATAATTAGAACCGAAGAAATTATAACTATTTGATATACACCACCCTCAAAACCGAGTTTTTTGAAAACCGATTCAATAAGATAAATTTGAACATACTCGTAACGTCCAGATCCGCAGGCATCCGCAGCTGATTTTTTCTGTGTTGGTTCTTGAAGGTATTGAGCACACACTGGCGTACTTCACTACGTGTAGGCAAGTGTAGCTAAACTTGAAACTCAAAAAGTTTTCATCTAAACCATATTTTGTTGGTACCCATATCTGACGCTTCTTATAGAAGGCTTCTTATATAATTCATCTTTGCTTTTATTTTTTTTTTAGATAACCAAGAATAGATCAACAAAACGGTATATAAATTTTAAGAATTTAATTTAAGGAACTTCGGTAAAACACATCTAAAGTTTTGTTGAAAATACGGTTCGCGACTTGAAGAAATTTTTCTTTGACTTTGAGGGCTTGTAAATATGTATATAAAATATATATATAAAAAAATACTCTGAAATCATATGCTCTGGATATATAAAAGTACTTAGACATAAAACTTAAAAGGCTACTCATTACTTTCTGAAATGGATTTTTTTCCGCTCTCAAACCACTGTGCGGCGTACCTCTGCTGACAGTTCTTCGAGTAGTAAAATCGCCCAGTTTTGAATTTATAATCCTGCTTATCAGCATATGATTTATCAAATTACTGATTGACTTATCCACCTTCAGAGATGACAGCGCAGATGTGATTGCGGATGCGTCGACATTGTTGAAAGCTCCTTCTATATCTAGGAAAGCAACTGAAAGCAAATGATGAAGGGAGTGTTCGATAGTGCGAACCAGCGTATGTAGAGCGGTTTCTACAGATTTCCCTTTGTTATATGCATGTTGAGCATTGGATAGAAGGGATTTATCAATGTTTGCCCTCAAATGGATTTCGATCAGACGTTCAAATGTTTTAAGAAGGAATGATGAAAGGCTAATAGGTCTTAGATCTTTAGGATTAACATGGCTAGGTTTACCAGCTTGGGGATGAAAATAACATTTACTTCTCTCCATGACAGAGGAGCCAGAGTGATACAACCATTTAGGATGTTGACCAGAAGGGGTATTAATATATCGAAATTTTTCTGTAATTCCGCTGGAATTATTCCATCTGGCCCAGCAGATTTGTATGGATTGAAGCTGTTGATTGCCCATTTTAATTTTTCCTCTGTAATCAGACCTTGTGGAGGAGTTATGCCACTGATGATGTTGTTAGGATCAATATTATTAACGCAAGGAAAGCTATCTGGAAAATGTACATCCAGGAGCAGATTGAGCGATTCTTCGCTTGAGTTTGTCCAGGAACCGTCATTGTTTTATAGGCAACTTGGCATTACTGGATTTTTGGAGAGGATTTTTCTTAGCCTTGACGCCTCTGAGTTACCTTCTATGTTGTTACAGAAAGTTCTCCAGGACATGCTGTATAACTCAGGTCTGATTGACCTTAGTAGAGTTGCCCTATATAGAAGCCAATCTGTTTTTCGATGGTTACGAAAGGAAGATTGGCTAGGAGGTTTGTCCATAATTTCGAATTGTATGTATCTATGATCAGAGAAGGAATGATCATTTGATACTTTCCAATTCGAGATATTATGATAAATTTTATCTGAGACAAGAGTTATGTCAAGTACTTAATGTCTGTTTTTAATAACAAATGTGGGTTCATTGCCAACGTTACATATTGCTAGGTTAGTGTTTAATATATAATCGAAAAGAGACTCATCTCTGTCGTTTATATTCGTGCTACCCCACACTGTGGGGGTGGCCGTGGCGCGATGGATGTGTGCTCGCCTGTAAACCTCATGATCACAGGTTCGATCCCTGCCGTAGTCTATGTCGTTTTAATTCCATTAAAAAACCTTCTAAAATTGTCATCAATGGGCTGCTGGTTTACTCATTACATGTTGTTCAGGCATAACACTAACAACATGTAATTGAGTTAAACTAGTATGTCCAACAAGGATGAACACGAATAAAATAATGTGAATTATAAGCGACATACAAATAAGACACGGCATTCTCCGCTTTAGTTCAGCCGCCATCCCTGGAGATAAAATATCTGAGACAACAACCTTCAGTCTCAGAACATCGTGCCACACATCTTTCCTATCCTTCTTTCTCTTCCTTAACTTCACGCCCGCGCTGTGTTCAAACATTTAAAGGGTAATCATAATCCCTTGAGCGCGTGTAGATTATAAAAAAAAAAAAAAAAAAAACTGTATGATGGGCGTTAGCATCACTTACAAGGATAAGGCCAGTCTTCTGCCTGTCTGCTTCAGTGATTAGACTCCTCAGGGTGTCTCCTGGGAGAGGGCCAAGGTAGTCATGGCCAAGATATGCCGACGCCAGCCAGAGAGTTCCTTTGACTGTTTCCAGTCTTGCGACGGTTACATCTCGATCACTGAATTTAGGTAGTAAAAATACCTTTAGGCTACTTTTGACTAGTATGCAAGATCACCTTTATCTGATGCATACAGCAAGTAGTAGTTCGGAGTCCTCAGTCCTCGAACAATGGATTTCAAAATCCAGGGTTCTTGGATTAGGACGATGAATTAAAATAATTATTCTTAGTTATTATTTTTAAAAAAGAATCTTTATTATTTTTTACAAGAATCTCAGAAGGAGATCTTTATTAAACGGGTACAGGCTTAAGACTAGTTTTACTTAAAACACAAGTGACGAATTGTCTTTTATAAAATATACATGTCAGCAAAATATATTATAAAATAAAAGATCGCTCGATTGGATGTTTACATTATTTTGTCTGTGTTGATTTTGATTATGATTATGATACTTTTCGATCGAATGTTTATAATATTATTGTCTTCATTTGGTGTCGTTAACTGTTTACAATATTATTGTCGTTATGAATTATGATTCATCGGATGGTGTCTTATGATTCATCGGAGGTGTCTTTAACTCCCCCCTTACCGCTGAAGTGATCGTCCCGATCGCTCATAATAGCGTTCTTGGTATCTTGTAAACATTTAGTTGTTGCTATTTCAAATGCTATGTGATTTCTTCTTTGTTTATTTAGTTTACAAATTTTCAGTAGTTTAATAATTATAACGATACTAAGAATTAATACGATATTGAAAGTAATTCCCCATAATATTGGGTGGTCTTTTACATCTTGAATATATGGCTTAACAAGATCTATATTAGTGAACTATAATTGTTCATTATTTGATTCTAAGTATTTTAAAATATTAATTTCTAGTGGTACATTTTGTTTAATATGTTTTACAATTCTTGTTCTTTTATTTTCATATTGCTTAAAATTTATAGCTACATTGTTTTGAAAATGAACTAGATATATACCCTTATATATTTTCTTATTTATTGTGGTTTCTCCACTTACAAAAATTATTCCATCTTTTTCTGTTCTTATTATTTTATCTAAGTCTTCCATATTTAATATTACTGTGTTTAGAATGTCGTTTTTACTTAAATTGATAGTATTGATAAATTCCCTTAAATCTTCAATTATGAACCTAAGAATGAGTGCGTCCTCTTTGTCAATACTGTTGTCTTCACTAGTTAGTTTTTGTATTGCGTTAAATATCCGTGAGTTTGTTTGGTATTGCTTGTTGTTAGATTCTATAAGTTCTTGTAATTTTGTTTCAATTTTTATTTTATCATCATGGTCTGGACTTCCTGATATCCATTTCCATAATGTTCCGATTTCATTAATTCCTCGTCTTAATCTATCTCTGATTGTTAATTGGTTAAGCAGTCTATTTGCTGTTTCTATATTAGTTAAAGATTACTTTGTCAATCTAAAACCTTTTCCTTTAATTCCTTCTAATATGTCTTTATAATTTGTTAAATTTATAACATGATAAATCTCTCCTCTGTTGTCATATAGTGCAGCAGGTACGTCCTCTATAAGGATGTATTCCTCCGTGCTATAATTTGTTATTTGCACTTGAGCAAATGTTGTGGCTAGTAATGCCAAAAATATTAGTATGACACTTTTAGCCATCTGTAATTAGATATTTGTCATCTTTAAGTACTTTATTTTTTTAAATTGTCTTTATGAACAATTCTATCTTTATTGTCAATAATAATTCTACCCCTATCTTCTTTTACAATTCTTTTTTTATACAAAGGTTTTACTTTTCCCTGTCTACGTGTAGATTTTTCGTGAACTTTTTGTCCTGGCTTAAATTTAACTTCTGTTCTGTTTTTATTGAAATATGAAAGAGTTTTGTCCTGTTTCTCTTTCAATACATTCGTTAAGGATATATATTTTTCGAAATTATGAAAAACATCTATGTATGGGTTGTAAGTTTGTCACTGTATGGATGGATTCATTGTATTTCTTTACTACGAATGGCATTATCTCTTTAGTTTCAGCTTGAACTTCTGTCTTCGTTATCCGTATAAGTTCTGTAATTGTACTATGGACTCTTTCAATCATTCCATTATACTTACTATGGTGAGGTGCTACCTTTTCATGTTTTATACCTAGTCGCTGTAGCACTAATTCTGTTGATGGTGTACAAAATGCTTTTTCGTTGTCAGTCACTACTACTTCTACTTTTCCGAATATTTGGTATCGCTTCTATCAATTTTTCTTTTGCATCGATTTTACTTTCAACATGCCTTACTATAAGATATTTTGAAAACGAGTCTATCATAGTTAAAAATTGATTGTTATCTACATAATAAATGTCAGCGTGTATGCGCTCCCCCCCTTTCTTCGGAATTGGAGCCTCTCCAATCATATACTTAATTGGGTGTCTATCGTACTTATTTTCCTTACATACTGTACAATCTCGCGTAGTCGAGTAATTGTTTAAAGCATTCGGGCCAATAACACCTGGTTGAAATTTGTTTAAAATTTTCCCTTGATTCACGATGTGCTCTATTATGTTCTTCTTTCATAATGGTGACTTGCATGTCCTTATCCGTTATGTCTCGTAATAAATTTAAGTCTAGTGTAGAAAAAAACTTTGCCTTGCCCAAATTAGATAAAATTACAGAAATTTCTGCCATTGGGTATTTATCAGACTTTGTAAACGAATTAAGTTTTTTATAATCGATGACCATGCGCAATTTCTTTGAACCATCCTCATTACATCCTTTTTTATCTACTACCCAAACTGGGCTATTATAAGAACTTCTACTTGCCCTTATAATGTCATTTTCTAGTAAAGTTTGAATTTCCTTATTGATGAATCCGGAAGCAGATTGAGGGTATGGATAAGCTCTTTGCCAGACTGGTTCCTCATGGACCGTGTTTATATGACATTTTACATTAGTGTTATAAGGCAAATAATTTGGTTTTTCTGTGAAAATACCTTGATAATTTTTTAGAATTTGTTTTAGTCTTGTCTGATATTCGACTAGTATATGAGTGTTTATCAGGAGACTATTTACTTATGATACTGCTTCCATGAACACTTTTAACTCGACTTATATTTGTTAATTTCTTACTCTTTTTTGCATCTGGTTTGACATAATTATGTGTCGCCCCTGTGTCTATCAATATCTTGTACACCTGACCTGTCGCATTATTTGTTCGAGTAATAATAGGCAGGTCGTGCCTTACTCTAAAAAAGAATCCCTCTCATTTAAATGGTTAATTCTGGGTGTTTTGTTCAAAGGCTATTGATTACTGTTTGGCCTATCCCTTTTGAATGGGTTATTATTATTTCTTATCTCGTTGTTGAATCTTGGGTCCCTATATTGATTTAAAGGTATATCCCTTGGGATGTTGTGATTTTGTTGGTGATTTTGTCGCTGTTGCCTGCTGTCCGTCTCCATTCTTTGTTGTTGTCGGGGTGTAAAATTAAAATTCCTCTGCTGTGGCACTAAGATATTCCTGTAGTTAAGATTTCCGTTGTAATGTTGATTTCCGATAAAGTTTCGATTTAAGTTAAAATGTTGATTCCCGTTGAAATTCCTTAAGAGTGGTTGTTCCCGAAATCTAGAATTTTGATTCACTTCAATTTCCTGTGCTCGCGCAAGAGCGTTCGGTAAATCACCTGGATTTAGTGAAAACACTAAATTACTAGTTGGTTGGTTAAGTCCCGTTATAAATACTCGGAGTGCGTTTTCCCTAGCTATTTGTGTCAAACATTCAGTTTCTGATGTACGTGGTCCGTAGCTCATAATGGTTTTATTTATTATGAGTGTAAGCAATTTACTTACTTCATCATAATATTCTTGAAGCGTTCGTCGACCTTGTCGAATATTTGTAAGTTCTGTCTGCAGCATGTGTATGGGACGTTTATCATCGTATGTCAAGTCAAGTCGACCTAATATTGCGTCAATATTAAGAGGAGTGCCATGAGATGTCAAAACATCATTAGCTCTTCCTATACCTTGTTTCTTATAATATTTACTGCTGTATAAAAATTACTACTTCCTACTTCCAGGTTATAAATTTTCATGCAATTTGTAACTGAAGTCCGCCAACTTATATATTGATTACCATCAAATGGTACAATACTTTTGGCTAAATCTAAATTAGTTTTAGACTGTACAGTGGGATCTATTTGTACATCTTCGTATGGTGTTAAATTGTCTGTGGTCGTAAAACGTTCGAATGCTACAGTAACCTCTGTTAATTTACTGTATAAATCCCTAGTATGTTCGCTAACTGTTCGTGCTATGATCTCACCGATCTGTTCACTTGTCAATGCCATTTTTCCTTTTTGTTTATTTACTATAAATTATATTTATTTATATGTAATTTCTATACAGTTTCTTGTATTTTTGCTTAATATTTATTTAAATTTACACAATAAAGAATAACTTAAACTTCTTACTTTTAATTTCTAATGAACACCTTCTTCTTGTTTGTTACTTTCCTCTTTCCGTATTTTCCGCTTTCACTTCTGATAGACACCTTCGTTTTGTATTATCTTTTATTTATTGCTGTTTTTTTTTCAGTTTTAAGTTCACCTTTAAATTCTCTATTATTCACCCTTTTGTTTTTATTTTATTTATTATTATTTTTATCGCAGCAATTCTCGTTTATCGTTATTTTGATTTTATATTAAATTCTTTAATTCTGTATTCACTTTCACTCTTAATCTTTTAATTAATAAACTTTTCCACTTTTGTTTTCCTTTAAAAATGTTTATTTAATTATTTTCTTATGAGGCACTTTTACTCGTAACTTATTTTATTTTAAAATTTTTTATATTTCTCTCAGCAACCTTTTTCTTCTAACTCCTTCACTTGCATTCACCCTTTTTTATTTTCTTCTTTTCAAATCAATTTCAATTCAAAATCAATAAAAATATTTGTTTTCGAATAATTAATATTTTTTTATAATATTTTTTCTAAATGACGTTCTGGCACTTATGTCCGTACTGGTTCTTTATTTTTCACTCCTCGATTTTTTCTTTTAATCGAATACAATTTATTTTCCCGTGTAAAAGATTTCCGGTTCTTATGTCCGTACTACTTCTTTTTTGCACATGAAATTTTTTTTTTAACAAATTTTCCAATTCTCACCACCGTACTTCTTTTGATCAGTTTGGAACTTCGTTCCCGGTGCCTTTCAGTGTTTTAAGTTGAATAGGACTTTATTGAGCCAACACAAAACCTGTCCCTGCTCGGGCGCCAATTAAAATAATTATTCTTAGTTATTATTTTTACTAAAGAATCTTTATTATTTTTTACAAGAATCTCAGAAGGAGATCTTTATTAAACGGGTACAGGCTTAAGACTAGTTTTACTTAAAACACAAGTGACGAATTGTCTTTTAAAAAATATACATGTCAGCAAAATATATTATAAAATAAAAGATCGCTCGATTGGATGTTTACATTATTTTGTCTGTGTTGATTTTGATTATGATTATGATACTTTTCGATCGAATGTTTATAATATTATTGTCTTCATTTGGTGTCGTTAACTGTTTACAATATTATTGTCGTTATGAATTATGATTCATCGGATGGTGTCTTATGATTCATCGGATGGTGTCTTTAACTCGATGTCTTCTCCGCTGCTGGATAGACGAAGAAGCAGGGAGGCCGAGGCCTTGATGGAGTGCTGGAGATTAATCTGAAGAAATTGCAGCATCTTTGCTACAACCCTCCCTATCAGCCTCCAACACGGTAAAGTTAGAGCCTTCCGATTCTGAGGATGAGCCCAGAAGAGCTTCCTCATTCAGAAGATCTTCACTAATGTGGTCTGGCCTGGACGCTATTATTAGCTAAAAAGCTTTTAGCCCACTTGATTTTTGCGTCATGCTGAGAGTTCCCCCCCGCGCCAGGTTGTTCACCAAACACCTTGTGTATTCTCTTAGCATTGCGAATGTCCTTGTAGAAGGTCTTAGAAGGGTTGGGCTTACGCCCGCTCCCCCTAGGGCCTTCCTTAGGATTTGTGGTGCTATTTGAGGTGGAGGGAACATGCTTCAAAGTCCTACCACCGCTGGAATGAGGCAAAGAAGTGCGGGGAGGTTTACTCTCCTTAGTGGTAGCATGACCATGCTTTACAGTCTTACTGCCACTGAACCGCGGTGTTGAAGTTTGGAGATGTTTACTCTCTGACGTAGTAATAGAAGGGCCATGCTTCACAGCCCCCTGTTACTAGAAGGAGGCATTTCTACCATTTTACTCCTGCTTTCGCTTTCGGCAATAGGACTGTGGGAACCCACAGTACTACTACTTCCAGCGCAAGCCGGAGAAACAGCAGACGGCTTTTCAGTCGCACTGCTGGTCTGTCTCAAATACCAGGACTTTCCACCATCTTTTGAAATTAAATTTTCCATAAAGATCCCACGAGTAACGGAGAAAGGGTGGTCCATCTGCACAGAGATCCGTATATGCAGACAAAGCTAGTTAATCCGGAGGTCGCCTGGTATCCGGATACTCCGTTAGCGACTGAGCTAGTTTTTTGATTGGGCCCTCAGCCAGGCTGATCATCAGCACGGGTCGTATAACACCTTAAATCCAGCTCAATTGGGAAGTTACAAAAATAGGAAAAGGAGAGAGTGGGCGGTGAATCAGACAGTATGCACCGTACTGAAAAGAAGGACGTTTAGGGTGGTAGAGGAGCTGGTAACTTTGGATAGCTTTTTCGCCATTCCAATGTGGGAGAGGGAGGGATATAAGGATGGGTAAGAGCGTCCTTTGGTTTCAGGACTCATCTGGAGAAGACATCTCGAGAATCATTGACCCTACTTAGCTTCTACAACTCGGCAAGTTCGACGCTCAGGTAGAAGATATAATGAGATAACAATTTTATTAATACTCGTAGTTTTTGTTTTCCAAAGGAAAGCTTATATCTAATATTGCAATAATCCCAATAATATTCGTAAATATTTAAGATATATTTACATTCATAGGTTGGTGTTGAAATAAATTTTTGCTTCATAATAATAATTTTTTAATTAATTAATTATCAGAAAAATAATATTTTTCATAGAACTTTTGCTTTTCTATGAAAGTTTATACTAGCTAGTTCATGAAGCCGGTGAGTAGAAAAATACCATGGCAAACCAAGCATCATTTTGAAAAGTTTGTTTTTGATTTTAGTCAGGAATCATTAAATAATAAAATTTCTCTATTACATTGTAGCTGTTTCAATATTATTCTACTTTAAATATTCGGTATTAAACCTTCATGAATTAAGAACTTGGCGTACTTTTAGATCTCAGTACTTTTCACGGCTAACTTGTTACACAAAGTATTTTGTATAGAAGAACTTGGCTCTTTTTTTAACATTTATGTTTTTGGTCTGATCGCACTCCTTTTTGCAATGATTTTAAAGATAGAAGGTGGACTCTACCTACTAAAATCAACTTAGTTCCTATTTCCTATTTCTTTTGGTATATGGGCGATTCCATTATTGTGGGTGCAACATTAAGACTCATTCGAAGTATACTTATAGTAAAATAAGGGAATAATTTAATGAAATTATCACTTGAAGGGATACATTTTCACCTTTTTTTGTAATTCGTTTAAAAAACTAAAATAAAATAAATGAGTCGTCAGAAGAAAGGTTTCAAAGTGTGATCGCGGGTGCAACAGAATTGGCTTGTAATTTCTAGATCATAGTACGAAAAAGACAAATTCTGTTAATTGTGAAACATTTATTATACTATTCTTACACATTTTGAACGACGTTAATTCAGTCAACTAAATAAATAAAAATAATTATAGAATACAAAAGCAAACATCGAAATATTCACTTTTTAATCAATCGCGGGTGCAACGCGTCTTACTTTAATGAATATTAATATCAGTAAGACGATATTAAGAACTGGGTAAAAGATAAAATAACGTTTATTACTAGTCAGTAACCATGTCAATTAATCTTTTTGAATCTTTTTCTCTGGTGCTTCCAACTGTTTTTAGAAATTGTAATTTAACGTCTCAATCTTCATAGATATCGGTTAGAGACGACCCCAAATAGCGATATTGGGGCCTATCGTGAATAAAATTTCCCTGGGAATTGTTCCCAACTTTCAAAATTGTGATCTCGAATAATGTCGAAAGTTTCCCTTGGAATTTATTGATATTGGGAATTAAGTTTCGTAGTGACTTTGGCTCTCATTTAAAAAGGTCAGTCGCCAGCTTACAATGAACAGTGCAGAAGTTTTGAACTTTCCAATTTTCGAAGATGGGGAAAATTCCGAGGGAAATTTTGTTCACGATAGCCCCCATTGTGATACAGTGCGAGAACGTATAAACCAGCAGAAATAACTTTTGGCAAGACTACTGCTGTAAAAAGTGTTTGGTTTTTTAGAGCATGCATCTGCTGGTAATATAGAGGGTTCAACGTTGTTGGCGATTTAGAATTTAAAGCTTTATCTTCTGGCTCACAAAAAAATCGCAAACGCGCAATTTTTGTTGATAGTGAAGCTGAAAAATTCAGATCTTCCAATTCAAACTAGGGTTTGAATCTAGGGTTATGTTCCAAATGTTGGATTCTTCGCATACATCGCAACTGTTAGACATGCAATATTCATTATTACACATTACACGATACGTCAAAAACTATCATTATAGTTTAAATCTGTCGCATGTTCCGAAATAGCAAAAATTAGATTTATGTAGTTTGAGAGAGATGTGCAAATGCAGACACTATGAGGGATATCATTCATAGGTAGAATATGAGCAGGTATTTCTTGATAAAATATAGGCTGAGTTCGTATTTGCAAAACTTCCGCAGTCCTGCGAAAATTGCGTTCATAATTGTAAACAAACACCATCATCTCTGCATGAGTATGGCAACACTTGTATTCATAACAGTAAACTTACAGTCAAAATGCGGTCAATTTGGCATGCGTTTTTGAAGTAAAACTTCTTTTCCGGCATTGGGGGTAAAAAATTTTCTATGGAGTTGTCAGTGACATGTCAAAACGACACGTTACAGCGACATAGTTTTTACAATTATTGTTCGAACTTTGTTAGATGTTATTTAAAACACTTTAGGCTAGGACCGCACTTGCGATTTTTCGTCGAGGCGATTAAAAAGTCGTAGTCGCTACAAATTATTGTCATGCACGCACTTGCGATTTTTTCCCGTGCGATTATTTAATCGCGAAAAATAAAACACACTACTCTTTATGTGAGTGCACGCACTTGCTACAAATAAGTAGCGACAGAAAAATCGCTTGAAAAAATAGAACTTGTTTCATTTTTATAATCGCTACGATTTTTAAGTCGCATGTGCGTGCATTCACATTTAAGGCCATGTGTCTTACTTTTTGCGACTAAAAAATCGTGGATTAAAAATCGCAAGTGCGTGCATGCCAATTTCTCTTTGCGACTACGATTTTTAAGTCGCAGTAATTTAAATCGCAAGTGTGGGCATATCCATTTGAGTACATGTGTTTCATTTAAGATTACGACAATCGCATCGCAAGAAAAATGAAACAAATTGCGACTTTTAAATCGTCATGATTTGTTGGTAGCAAGTGCGTTCATTCTCATTTAAATTCATGTGTTCTATTTCTGCGACTAAAAAATCGTGCGATTGAAATCGCAAGTGCGGTCCTAGCCTTAAAAACACACTTTATCGCCGAAAAAGAATGTTCTTTTAATATAAGAACCACAACAACTAACCAACAAAGCAATTTAAAACATGATTTCATTAAAATATAAGTTAATAAAAGCTTTTTTTCAATGAATTATGTGGCCGAACAATTTCTCGTTCGAAAACCACTTTCGTTTGTACAAAAAAACACAAACAAATATATATTTTTTATAGTTTTATTTATTTCAAACATTAAGCACTTTAGCTTCAGTAATACTGAATAATTATATGCTATTTAACTTGAAACCTAAGCACTAAAATTTACAAAATACTTAAAGCGAAATATAAAAAAAAAGACACTTGTAAATAAACTATCTGCTTTAGCCCTTTCTGTTGTTAAATATAAACTAGCATTGCCATACGCGAAGAATTTTAAATTCGGTGTCAAAATTAATTTAGCGTTGCCTTCTTCTTCTTCTTCCTTTTCTTCGGCGCTGTTATGATCTCGATGTCGAGGGGATCATAACTCTCCCACGTATCTGCTTCACACTAGTGATCCGCCTGTGGGGTTCGCCGGGTTGACCTCAGAAATCGGCGGCAAGCCTCCCGGTTTTGTATTGTTCCATTTCTGAGGCCAACTGAATGCTGGTGTTTTTGCATTTGTTTGTACCAGGAGTGTTTAGGCCTACCTTTCTTTTTATTTCGAATTGGAACGTTGTATGATATTGCCTTTTTGACGGGGTTCTCAGGATCTCTCCTTTGAACATGGCAATACCAACTGAGTCGGTCGTGTTCAATTTTTTGGGAAAGGGTATTCTTAACATGAAGGCTTCCTCGGATCTTCGTACTTCTAATTCGATCAAGCTTTGTAACTCCTGCTGTCATACGAAGCATCTTCATCTCAGCTGCCGTAAGCTTACTCTCATACTTTTTGTACATTGTCCAACATTGTGAACCGTATGTGAGTGCTGGACGCACAACTGAAGTGTAGAGCTTTCCTTTCAGCTTAGGGGGCATTTTTCGGTCACAGAAGATAGCAGAATTTTCCCGCCACTTCATCCACCCTACGCTTACGCGATGATTGATATCGTCATCACAAGTAGCTTCGTTATTTATCATAGACGCCAGATATTTAAACTTTTCACACTTGGGAAGCACTACTCCATTCAAATAAGTGTCTGGAATAGGTCTGTGTGGATCAGAAAATGGGCAGCCACTTCCTTCTAGAACATCCACCCATACGTCAAGTGCTCGTTGTAGGGATATCGGGTCTTCACTTATGATGGCTCCATCGTCAGCAAAGAATAACTGATGTACTTTTGGATCCGTCACTTTGCCTTCAAGCAGGTAATCAAGAACTGTAATAAAGAGCAGGGGACTCAAGACACTTCCCTGGTGTACACCTACTGTGATTTCGAATTCTTCGGTGACTGCAGCTGCGCATCTTACTTTAGTAACACATAGGTTTCTGAAACTCCTCGTTGCCTGAGGGCCACCCATGTTAGATCTCGTGGTTGCCGATCGAATGCTTTTTCAAAATCAACCAATACGACATGCAAATCCTCCAAAGAATCCCGATGTTTTTCCATAATTATTCTTATACTCTGGATTGCATCCGTGGTTGACTTACCCCCGACAAACCCGCACTGGTCATCAGATAGCCTAATTATTTTTCGCAGTCGGCTACCCAAGACTCGCTCAACGATCTTCATGGTGTGTGACATCAGCTTAATCGAACGGTAATTATCACAGCTTCGAGTATCACCCTTTCCTTTATAAATTGGAAGAAGGTAACTTTCCCTCCATTGATTAGGCATGCGATCACCTCGAATAAGTTTGGAGACAAGAATCATGAGCCATCTAAACCCGATGTCTCCCATCTTTTTCCAAAACTCTGAGGGTATTTCGTCTGGGCCAACAGCTTTTCCCTTTTTGGAGTATTTTACCGCCTCACTAACTTCTTCGACTGTGACGTCGGATACTTCGCTTAAGTTAGGTGAAGCTATTGGAAAGTATAGCCTTGGAAATTGTTCGTTTAGAAGTCCGTCACAATACTGTCGCCACCTGTGAAGAATTAATTTAGCGTTGCCTACAATTTTAAAATCCTTGGGCTCCAACACAACGAATGAGATAAGAAAAAAGAGATGTGAGCGTGATGAAACATAGTCGTTATTGTAAAATCAGTTTCAAACTATGAAAGCAGACGAGGATATACGCAATAAAGCATATGTAGCCGTCACGTTAAGGCTAGGCGCGCACATTAAATTTTTAGTTGCACAACTGTTTGGTTGCTTATAGAAAACAGATGCACTATTTGGTTGAATGTCCGCGCAGGCGTATATAATTATATGTTACACAAAATAGCGAACTTATTTTAGGCAATCGTTTACTTTGTGTCAAAAGACAAACTTTTTAGTTGCTCGAAGCAAGCAGTTGCGAAACTAAAAATTGAATGTGCGCGCCTAGCCATAGAAAACAGACGAACTATTTGGTTTAATGTCTGCGCAGGTGCATATAATTTATATGTTACACAAAATAGCGAACTCATTTTAGGCAATCGTTTAGTTTGTGTCAAAACACAAACTTTTTAGTTGTTTGAACCAAGCAGTTGCGCAACTAAAAACTGAATGTGCGCGCCTAGCCTAAATGAAATTAATAAATGAAGTAAGAACAGTCGCGCACATTAAATTTTTAGTTGCACATCTGTTTGGTTGCTGAAATGAAACATAAAGCCTAGTACGCAGATCGAGACAAGACAAATTTTATCTGTACAATTTTAATCTCTCCAACTCTCAGCCAAAAGTTTGAATTTGGAGAGATAAAATCTAATTAAATGTGTTTTGTAGTGTATCTATGGAACGCGTTGCCTTACAAAAGTCGTTCATACCTTTTTGGAATTTCCTCTTGATCCTTCTCTTTCAAGAGAAGAGTCAGCACCTTTTACATAAAAACAGTTTTGACAAAAATCACTTTCAGAAATACGGTGGCTGTCAAAATTTGTCCCGCGAAATAATTCTTGTTACATTCTTTTTCCTGGAAAAATTTAGTGGGGGCATTTAGTACAGCAATGCACAAAAGTATGAATTTTGCGCGGAAATTTACGCTCCAGGCCTAAGGAATTGCGGACTGATTTTATAACAACGAAAAGGTGATAGTGAATCATGTCTCGCTCTCGTTTCGTGTTTTTTTCACATTACCAATCGGACATAATTAGGCCCCAGTTATAGCTTTCATTGGAACAAATCAGTGGAATACTGACTTAATTTTTTTTGACAAACCAGCTATAGCAGTCAGCAAAAGATCTTGTCTGGTTGATTGAAACCAATTCTGTGCATTTGAGGTTAGAGTTGATCACTGAAAGGAAAACTGACATTTGAGAATAGAAAGAGAATCGAACACATTCAGTGGAATGATTGTGTTAAAGAAACGAAAATCAGCTATTCATTGAGATTGATTTCTATCAGTGAAATAATAAAAGTGAATTTAAAAGAAAGTTCAAATCAGAATTTTGTATTTTATAGAGTGTACAAATTCTAATACTCATTGCCTTAATTTTGGTATCCATTAAAGACATGCAGTTTATTTATTTGTCTTAAAAATGGGAATGAAATTTTTCAATGATGCATTTCAATGATAGCTATAACTGGAGCCTTATACAAACTTTTGTCTGTCGTTTTGAATTGGATTTCAATGTCAACATCTGACAAATTTAAGCAAAGATAAAAATGAACTAAGAAACGGCTAGTATTGTTGTTACGATGTAAGCTGCTCATTACGAACGATAAACTTAACGATTTTCATGTATTTATTACTTTTGACATTTATCATCTTTTCTTTAAGAATTCAATACATTCGCCAATAATTAACCATTTCCTATATTCATTAATGCTTACTTAATTCTTTTTATTTTAACCCTTGGAGCAAACGGGTGGTGTCTTATTGCACAAATGTAAGAAATTAAATTATAAGTATTTTTCAAATTGTTAATTAATGAATTTTAATAAAGATTTTAGTGCTATATTCTACTTAAAATACGTGTTTTACTACATCCGGCCCGACCGCTCAACATTCTAAAATATTTTTGTGTTAACCAAGACGTATTTTTGGAAAGAATATCCCGTGGACAATCTGACTGTCGGAAATCCAGAAACATCCAAGTAATCTCCAGAGCTTTGCGCTTAGGAATCAGCCTCACTGGTATGGTACAACGATTGTTCTTCAACGAAACAAAAAAATCCTTTTTAAATTTAGGTTTAAACTTTTCGTAATATTTTAATATTATTGCCACCATGAAGTCGTCCAGCAACAATTCAGCAATACGTCAAGAAATTGTTACTTTGTCTGATGTTAATGAAGACCAGCTTAGCGTAATGGGAGCTAATTGCATACAAACTTCATCTGGAATAGCCCACACTGCTACCGGAGCGGTATCAAAAGTTGTACAGGCGCCACCTGAAGTACTCATGCTCATTGCTCAAAAAACTGCACATTCATTAACCGATCCATTGTTTCTACCAGGAACAGTTTCTAGCAACCCAGTTGATCTTGCTGTATCAAGTTAAGAGTCATCGACTTTTGAAAACCAACAATTTAAATCCAATTATTATGAAAATGTCCCGAAATCTACCGTAAGCAGTATACGTCATTCGACATTTCTTAGTAACACAATCAATGGAAATCGCATCGCCTCTGAATTTGGCCAGAATTCTTCTTCTCTTCCACAATGGCGACAATCATTAGGCTTCGCTGCCCCTACTAGGTGCTATCCATCTTGGTACAATAGTGGAGCGAATGTCTCACCATCTTGCAACACCGTTCCCGTATGGTCATCGCGAATGCCTAACCCTGCGCTTGAACTTCCCCACTCAAATTTTGACGATCTTTTAAGCAATCATTCAATTGCCGGCAGAACAACAGCTCCGAAGTCCAACAACGTATTTGTACAAGCCACAAATAACGGGTGGTCTAGTTATACACCTGCTTTCATACACAACGGAGTGCCAATATCAATTCCCTCGGCCATCGCTACAACTTCATTCCCTCGGTCTACTGAAATGCTGTCAAACCATAGGTCAAGGGGCACCGCGCACATGAATTCCGAATCAAATTTACCTTACATGAACATTCACAGTGGATATACTGATATAACTTTGACTACGTCACAAATTGCCGCTCGCCACGTAATGACGAAAGATTTGCCTAATTTTTCGGGTAAACATGAAGAGTGGCCTCTCTTTATCACCAATTACTTCCAATCCACAGAGCGATGTGGATTTACGGACCAGGAGAATCTCCTCCGCCTGCAGAAATTTTTAAAAGGTCCAGCACTGGAAGCAGTGCGGGGAAAACTTATTGTTCCAAATACAGTTCCAGCTATCGACACGCTGCAGATGCTGTACGGCTGTCCAGATGTAATTTATCAAACTATGCAGCGCAAATTGAGACAGGAGGCTTCCGTTAAATCAGATAAGTAGGAGAGTTTGATTCATTTATCGTTTTCTGTACAAAATTATTGTTCCACTGTTCAAGCAATAGGTCTAGATGATTACCTGAATGACCCAGTTCTGTTAAGCGATCTTGTTGGAAAGTTGCCGAGTGACCTGAAACTTGATTGGAGCCGTCATCAAATGACATTGGCTCGAACAGATGTTAAAGCATTTGACAATTGGCTATCCATACTTGCTAGTTGTGCGAGCAGAGTAACTACATTCAGACAACCTCTACTATCGTCAAACAATAAAACAAGAAATTCAAACAGGCAATCGGTAATCATGGTCCATGACGTTGTGGAGCAAGCTCAGGAATCACCTAATAAACTAGTTCCTTGTCCAAAATGCTCTTCGGATCATCGTCTTGCAGACTGTGATGAATTTTTATTGCTACATACGCAAAATAGGTGGAAGTTCATTCGAGAAAAAGGGCTGTGTTTACGTTGCTTTAAAAAACATTACGTAAGGCGCTGCAATTCCAAAAGGCGATGTGGTGTAGACAGCTGTACGATGTCTCACCATCCTCTTCTTCACAGTTCAGGTAATCGCTCATATAGTACACGGTCCCCAACTGAAATCACCAAAAAGCAACGAGAACATAGTGAGCATCAAAAGGAAAAGTCTCCGGCAAGAAAATCACCCGATCGAGTTGTCTCTTTTCATTCAAATGAAACACGAAAGTCAATGTTTCTGTATGTTCCCGTAAAGTTGTTTAATGGAGATAAATCAATTCAGACTTATGCGTTCATTGACGAAGGGTCAGCCATTACACTGATGGAAGAAGACATTGCCACGGAACTTGGCCTGGATGGTCCTTTAGAAGAACTTTGCTTAAGATGGACCAACGATATTACTCAAAACGATGTGAACTCCAAAGTTCTAAGCGTAAAAATTTCATCTTGTAAGACGGATTCACAAAAATTTACTTTGAACAACGTGCGCACCGTCTCTAGCTTAGATTTACCAGTCCAATCCGTAACCCCCTCTTTTATTAGGGAACACGGTCATCTAAGTATGTTGCCGATTCTACCCTATACAAATGCTCAAGCAAGAATTCTCATCGGAATCGACAATGCAAAAATTGGCATGCCTCTCGAAATCCGAGAAGCCGATGACAACGACATGATTGCCACAAGGTGCAGAATTGGGTGGGCTGTATACGGCCGAGAGCGTGGTTCATTGTCATCAGAAAGTCATAGTGTTATGCATGTTTGCCCATGCAGCTCTGGAATTAAAATGAACGAGATGCTAAAAGCTTATTTTTCTTTGGACTCTATCGGTATATGTACCACAACATCCGCCCTTGCATCTAAAGAGGATGAACGTTCGCAAAAAATAATGAAGATATCTACCGCCTATCTCTCTTCCAAGAAAAGATGGGAAACCTGATTCATTACCAATGGCTCGACGAAGACTTTGGTGTTTGGAATCCAAAATGAAACGTGATCCTGAAATAAGACAATTTTTGATAGAGACAATCAGGAGCTACCAGGAGAAAGGCTACGTAAGAAAACTAAATGCAAATGAAATTCCATCTGGTGGAAAAGCGTGGTACATTCCCATATTTACAGTTACCAACGTAAATAAAAATAAGAAAAGACTCGTATGGGATGCGGCAGCCAAAGTTAATGACGTTTCTTTAAATATGAATTTGATGAAGGGGCCTGATTTTTTGACATCTTTGGTCGGAATACTCATACGATTTCGTGAGAGACCTATCGCGTTGTGTGGTGACATTAAGGAGATGTTTCACCAAATTCTTATACGAAAGGAAGACCAAGCATCTCAAATGTTCTTATGGCGTGATGGTGACTCTTTTAGGGAGCCTGATACATTTGTAATGCAAGTCATGACATTTGGTGCTTCATGCTCACCATCGTTGGCTAACTACATCAAAAATAAGAATGCAACCCGTTGGATCAAATACACTCCTGTAGCTGTAGCAGCTATATTGAAAAATACTTATGTGGACGACTGGTTGCAAAGTGCAGACAGTGAAGATGAAATGGTCAAAATGGCTCACTCTGTAAAAAGCATTCATAGCGAAGGAGGTTTCCAGATGAGAAATTGGACGTCAAACTCAAAACGAGTTTTAACATCTTTAACTGGCTTATCTTCCCAAAAGGACAAAGAAATTGAAGAGTTTAATACTACAGCACTTCATGAAAAGGTCCTAGGATTATGGTGGTGCCCCAAAAGAGATGAGCTGACATTTTTTGAGAAATTTCCCGAGGAAGTTTTTGATGAAAAAACATTACCATCGAAACGCCAGATTCTTCGAGTGGTTATGACGATTTTCGACCCACTTGGCTTGCTTGGTTTCTTCGTTATTCATGCCAAAGTAATTTTGCAAAACATCTGGCGTTCTGGAGTAAACTGGGATGAGCCTGTACGAGCTGAAGAGCGTGAACAGTGGTGGCAGTGGGTACGGTTAATACCTTCCATAAAATTAATTCAATTACCTCGATGTTATCCTCTAGTCAGCATAAGTGATAACGTCCAATTACATATATATGTAGATGCAAGCGTTAATGCTTTTGCGGCTGTGGCTTATTTACGAGGAGAAAGAAAAGGACAAATTGCCTGCTCACTTGTGGCCTCAAAAACTCGAGTCGCTCCACTCAAACCCGTATCAATTCCAAGGTTGGAACTGATGGCTGCCATTTTGGGTCTTCGATTGGCTAAATTTATTACTACCGAGATGTCAATTCATATTACACGTCGAATCTTTTGGACGGATTCCAAAAATGTTCTGCATTGGATCAGGTCGGACACCAGAAAATTCCACCAGTTTGTAGCAGTCCGAATAGACGAAATTCTTGAGGGATCTGAGGTCAACGAGTGGAGGTGGGTTCCAACTGCACACAATGTAGCAGACGAAGGGACTAAGTGGAGTAAGAGTCTTCAGTTTGATCATCAATCTCGGTGGTTCAATGGCCCTTCCTTTCTTACTTTGCCCGAAAACAACTGGCCGGAAACCGAAATGAATAACTGTTCCAACTTTGAATCAGAAGTCGTATGTCATGCAAATCTCGTAAATGAAAATATTTGGAGTCTATCTGCCATTGTAGCCGACCCTGAACGGTTTAGTAAATGGGAAAAACTTCGAAGCGCTCATTGATACGTGTTGAAGTTCCTAACGTTAGTTTCCAAACCAAAAATTGTGTCCGAAAGACTGCAAAATCTCATCAAAACACAAGGAATCCATGGAGCGGAACTTTTGCTCATTCGGATTTCTCAAGAAGAGGCATTTTCTGAAGAATTAGCGTTGTTGCGCTCTAAAACCGCGCGAGTGAGTTCTAAACAAAGAGCACATTAAGACTTATTATGTAAAACTGTGAAACCATATTTAAGATATTTTACGTCATAAAGTCTATTTTTTTTTTGTTGCTTCCTCCGCTTCTACTTGAACCGGATGTGCAAGGCTGCAACGGTCTTTTGAGAAACTTGTCCATAATCACTCGTAAACAACACAACACTTAATTTTTCAATAAGTACTTACTCTCAGTTTAAAAAAATTAAATGACAAAAAATTAAAATTACTGCAAGGCCTGTTACAATTTCATCGCGAATAAGTAAAATCTTGTGTAATTAGTCCGGGCTTGCAAGGGGTTCATTGTATGTAGCTTTTTAAATACACATTATAATGGGGGGTCGCCAAAATTTTGTTACTACCAAAGGGGTCGCGTACTCAAAAAGTTTGAAAAACAATGATCTAGAAAACTCAACTTCAGTTGTTGATGTTGGTAATCTATATTTATCTGACAACCATGTACTAGCAGTTTTATCCTCTCTTGATGAGAATTTTTCCGTTGCGCCAGACAATATTCCGCCAATTCTTTTAAAGGCTTGTAAATTTAAACTTGCGGTTCCATCATGTTTTATATTCAATATGTCTTTAATTCGATCGAGTGTCGATCCACCGCTCATACTAAGCGGTCGCTACGCGAGTGCGATAAATTTTCGTAGTGCGCCCTAACAAAGCCAAAAATATTACAAAAAAAAAATAATATAAACAACAGCAATAAAAACAAAAAAATTATCAACATCACACCAGTTAACGCCGCGCTCTCTCCATCACCATCTCCCACTTATCCACTTGACTTGAAGTAACTGTCGCTTGCTACCCATTGCATGTTTCTTGTGATGCTTATCGCATGATTCTTGTATAGTTAAGTGACTTCTGATGTATAATTCGATTGTGTTTGTGTGTCTTGAATGATTTCAAGTACAAAGCGTTCTATGGGCATAACACCTAGAACGGTTTGTATTTTGATTTTAATCCATTGGACATACACTTCACGGTTGAATTTAGATCGTCAGAGTTATGTTTTGGGTGTTTGTGATTTTCAACATGGTAAGTGATTTTTGTGTTGTGTTTACCAATATTCGTGGGCTAAGAAGGAATTTCTTTGACTTGTACGCCCATTCTGTTAAGTACAGACCAGCTGTTTTGGCACTAGGTGAAACACAGGTTGGTGCAAATACTGATCTTTCAGAATTTCGCCTTCCTGGCTATAATCTAATGCCTTTACTCGTTTTACGTTAGACATGATGTTGCTTGCCAGAGTCTTCCTCAATACGGACATTGTTCTAATACGAACTTTAATTTCATGTGGCTTAAATTTACTGTCCGCAAGCACATCATCCATTATTGTTTTATTTATAAGAGTCCGAATCTGGACAGCAATTCAACTCTTAATGAGTTTGATGCGCTGTCTGATTCCATTTCCCGAATTGTTTCCCTGTACCCTCACACTGAAGTCGTTATTGCGGGCTACTTCAATGTACACAATTCAAATTGGCTCCGCCATTCAGGACAGACAACACCCGAAGGAAGATATGTTGAGATCTTTGCTGAGATGCACCACCTTACTCAGCTGGTAGATGAGCCCACCCGTATACCAGATGTTTCTGGACAAAACGCTCACACTCTTGATTTGTTTCTTACTTCTAACCCTGATAAGTATACCATCATCATCATCATCATCGACAACCGGGTTCCGGTCCTGGCCTCTTTCAACAAGTCTCTCCACCTATCCCGGTCTCTAGCCGACGCCATCCAGTTGCGCACCCCAAGGCTTCGGGCGTCCTGGTCTACGCCATCTCTCCAGCGCAAGCATGGTCTACCACGCTGTCGTCTACCATAGAATGTACCACAAAGAACTTTCCGAGCAGGTTCCTCTTCGCTCATGCGAGCTAGGTGCCCTGCCCACCGGAGTCTACCGAGCTTAATTTTTGTCACGATATCTGCTTCTAGGTAGATTGCGTACAATTCATGATTGTACCGTCTCCGGAATCGTCCTTCCTCACATATGGGGCCAACAATTCTCCTTAAGACTTTTCTCTCGAACGCAGCTAAGAGGTCGGAGTGCCTTTTGATAAGCACCCAAGTCTCGGATCCATATGTGAGTACTGGCAGGACCATGGTCCTGTACAGCAGCAGTTTTGAAGTTATGGTGAGATTTCTGGATTTGAAAAGCTTTGACAGACTATAGTAGGCTCTGTTGGATTTGAGAAGCCGCCCGCGTATTTCTTCTTCTATATTGTTATCGGCTGCTACTATTGACCCAAGGTATTTAAAGGATTGCACCACTTCAAATTCGTGCTCCGCAACCTTGATTGTTTGACCAACTGTTCCTCTCGCATTCGACGCCACCATGTACTTTGTTTTACCTTCACTAATGTGCAGCCCCAGATTTTGTGCCGCCTGCTCGATCTGGATGAAGGAATCATGTACAGCTTGTTAGGTTCTTCCGATGATGTCGATGTCGTCTGCGTAAGCCAGCAACTGGCTGGACCTGTTGACGATGGTCCCTCTTGTTGCCGTGCCAGAGTCACGGATTGCTTTCTCCAAAGCCAGGTTGAAGAGAAGGCAGGCCAGACCGTCCCCTTGTCGGAGTCCATTAAAGATGTTGATTGGTCTGGATAGCAATCCGGCTATTTTTACTTGGCTTGTTACGTTGGTCATGGTCAACCTACATAGTCGTGTCAATTTATTTGGGATGCCGAATTCTCTCATGGCTTTGTAAAGTTCTACCCTGGCTATGCTATCATAGGCGGCCTAAAAGTCTATAAACAGATGGTATGTTGGGATGTTAAATTCTAGACATTTTTCCATCGCCTGCCTAAGGGTAAAGATCTGATCAGTTGTTGATTTGCCTAGAATGAAACCACACTGATATTGTCCGATGACGGTTTTAGCGTATGGGGTTATCCGGTCTTGTAGGATAGAGGAGAGTATCTTATAGGCGGTACTCAACAACGTGATACCTCTATAATTGCTGCACGTTGTGACATCTCCCTTCTTATGTATGGGGCATATTAAACCTTTTCGCCAGTCTTCTGGCATTTATTCCTGCTCCCATACGTGTACTATAATATCATTACCAAAGGTGTTACTGGTGTTTTCATTGCGCAGGGCAGCCGTGTTGATTCGAACCTGATCGGCGGATGCAATGCGTCTTCGCAAGGCAATCCGCCCTCGGAAAACCATACCAACAAGATAGTGATCCGAGTCGATATTGGCACCTCGGTACGTTCGTACCGTCATCAAGTTCGAGTAGTGGCGACGGTCTATCAACACGTGGTCTATTTGGTTACGAGTGACTCCATCAGGTGATACCCAGGTGGCTTTGTAGATATCTTTACGCGGGAACCTGGTACTCGCAACGACCATGTTTTTCGATGCTGCCAATTCTAAGACTCTAAGTCCATTGTCATTAATGTTCTCATGCAAACTATGGGTGCCTGCGTAATGCCTGATTGATGATTTTAACATCATACCTTGGACAGGCATTGAGGGCCCTCTCGACTTGTTCGTAGTAAGTCTCTTTTTCTTCGTCTGAGGACGTAGGTCCGTGAACGTTAATGAGGCTGATATTCGTAAATTTTCCTCGCACGCGAAGGGTGCATAGCCTTTCGCTTATAGCGTTAAAGCCGATGATGGTAGACTTCATTTTTTCGCTGACTAGGAAGCCTACCCCGAGCACATGGTGTTTTGTATGACAGCTATAGTATATGTCATATTCTTTCTTCTGTAGAACACCATTCCCCGTCCATCTGATTTCTTGAAGAGCTGTTATGTCAGCTTTATATTTTGACAGGGCATCGGCTAGCTGCTGAGCAGCTCGAGCTCTATAGAGCGATCGTACGTTCCATAAGAACATTCGTAAATCGTTTTTCAGTTTTCGTTGCGTTGGTTGTCGTCGTGTGATCAGTCCGTTTGCGAGGCTTGTTGTCGGTCTCGTAATTCTTTTAGTTTTACGGGACAGGGAATTAACCTGTCGCCAACCTGAGGAACCAGCCTGATCATATTAGCCAAACCTTTTTAAAGGCTTGTTTCTAGCGGCCGCCACGGAGAGGTTATGATCAGACTTCCACCAGTCCCGAATAGTTACGGCACGTGCATGTTTTCGTATGCTACATGTTATTCCCCCTATTCGTCTGATGGCTGACCGCCTATAAGTATACCATAACGGTAAAATCTCCATTCGGCACTTCGGACCATTGTGTAATATCAGCTAATTTCTCGTGTCCCATTCATCCAGTTAAAGAGAAGCATCCAACTAGGACCGTTTGGCAATACGAGAATGCCAACTGGGACGGTCTGAATAACTTTTTTAGAATTTTTAACTGGTCACTATGTTTCCTCGATAGTGACGTTGATGCCAGTGCTGTTATGATTACAGAAGTGATTTTTCTTGGAATGCGTACGTTTATTCCTTACAGAACTAAGAGTATAAAGTCTAAAGAAAAGTCTTGGTTCGATACAAGCTGTAAAGAAGCTATCAGGTTGAGAGAAGTAAGTTTCCGCTCTTACAAAGCCAACCCAACTGAGGAAAATCGGAAAAAGTTTAAACAAGTCAGAAACCAATGCAACGCTGTTATAAAGAGAACCAAATTTTTACATGGACAGAAATTAAGGCAAAAAATCCTGCAATGTTCCAAAGGCACTAGAAATCTCTGGTCATTTTTCAAGAACGTAAACAATTCAACTTCATCTTCGGTTCCAACGCTCATCTACAATCACAAACCGATAACTAGCTCTTTAGAGAAGGCAAATGTATTTGCAGCTCATTTAGCTGCTAGCTCCACGTTGCCTGTTAGCAACATTGCCCCTCCTGTACTTGAGAACGTAAATCATTCAATGGGACAGGTATATTTCCGCACTCGTACAGTTGCAAGAGCCCTTCGAGATCTTGATATAAACAAATCCGCTGGTCCTGAAGGTGTTCTTCATCGCTGGCAAAACCATTGCGTAAGCTTTTCCATCGCTCCTACTGTTTGGAATCTTCCCTAGAAAAGGGAAAACAGCATTTGTCCAGCCTGTTTCTTAAAAAGGTGACCCTTCCTTTCCCTCCTCCTATCGACTTACGTCCCTTCTTTCCAAGGACATGGAATCGCTGATAAATCATCAGCTCAAGAAATATCTCGAAGATCGAAAGCTTCTTAATGACCGGCAATACGGCTCTCGCAGCAATCGTTCCACTGGTGATCTTATGGCATATCTCACCGAAGAGTGGAACAGATCTTAACATTGTTTTGGAGAAAGTAAGATTATTGCGCTTGATATTTCTAAGGCATTTGATAGAGTTTGGCATCAAACTCTCTTATCGAAAATGTGTGCTTTTGGTATGAATCTCTTCTTCGATTGATGAGTAATGATCTTTCGGACCGTTCACTGCAAATAGAATTGGACTGTATCAAATCTTATATCCACAAAATAAACGCTGGTAGGCCCCGTTCTGTCTCCGACACTCTTCTTTATGTTTATAGATGATCTTTTGTCTGAAACTTCTAATCAACTAAATTGTTTTTCTAACGACAGTACCCCCAGCTTTTCATACTCGTTTTTAGACTCACATCCTTGTCCTTGATGTGGACTTCCAACGGAAGCGTATGATAAATTCTGATCTCAAGAGCGTTGTCCAATAGGAAATCAAAAACCGTGTAGAATTAAATCATTGGAAAACTCAATGCTGTCTCTATCTGCTGTCGCTTAAGTGGCCTCCGTCCAAAATATTGAGAAAAACGTGAAATTTGGCAAATTCGTGCAAGGTTTGTGAAGTCAATGCAAGACGTATTGAAATAAAATAAATTGCATATGAAAGAATTACATTTTATCTTGAAAAGCGTCGAGCCACTTTTTTATTTTTTTATATTTTTCTTATTTAATTTTAATATTCCGGTTGCTTCTTTCGTTAAATTCCACAAAACTGCTAAAGTTATGCAAGCTTTGTGAGAAATTGAAGTAGAAAACTTATAATATTTTTACGTCACTTTAAAGGTAATGAAGAGACCTAGAAGAGCGTCGGAGCGGATTTTTAATTTTGGGCTCTATTTTTGAATAATCATCTTTTGAAAAACATTAAAATTGCTCATTTTCCAATGCATTTTTTAATGTGTAGTTATGTGAAAAGATCATCATAACTTTCCCAAAATGACATCATGCTTTCTGTAATGACCTGATTAAATGGTACGACCGGTTAGTAAGAGAGAGAATAATAGACTGACTTTATTGAATCATAAGAATACAATAGTAAGGTTATTATATAATAGAATATAGGTACATACATGTATGTATATTATGTACATGACATCTTCCCTTTTTTAACAAATTTACAAAATTTACAAATTCATATTAACTTTGATTTTATATAAAATTAATACATTTATACTTTATACAAAAATGTTTATTGGATAAAAAAAAAATTAATCAAATTGTTAAATTCATAAGTCGATTTTATTTTTAAACTGTTAGATTTAGAAATTCATTTTTGTTTTGAAATAAAGAAAAAAAAAGTTTTATTTTTAAGTAAATAATTAAAAAGAAGATTATGTTGGCATATAACGATTTACTGGCTTGACAGTTCTTCCATAACGGGTGGTGACTGTATTAGTCGATGGATTTATAGACGTCGATGTTGAGCTCTTCGGTTCAGTACTTTTTTCTATGTTGATTGGCGAAGTTGATGATGGAATAGTAACGACTTCTTTTGATGTTGATATGTTTGCTGTTGTTGGATGAACGTGGATTGAATTTCGTCGAAAGGTTCTTCCATCATCTGTGCGAACGAAGAATGAGCGTGGTGATTTTGCAACCTTCTCAATCTCGCCTGAAATCCATTCTCTGTTTTTTATCTGCAGACGAACTTTATCTCCTGGTGACATTTCGGGCGATGGTTTTGCTCCCCTATCAGCAAACTTTTTACAGTCTCTTCTGGCTAGTTGTAGATTTTTGTGAACGTTATTAACGATTTTCGGTTTAAGTAGATCTCGGTGCGTAGGCAAAAGTGTCCTAGTTGAACGACTCATTAAACGCTGGTTTGGAGACATAAGCTCGTTGTTTCTGGCTGTATTCCGATAGTTAAGAAGCGCGATGTAGATGTCTGACTCGTCTTTGGCACATTTTTTAAGCATCCCTTTTGCTATTTGAACATAACGTTCGGCAAGGCCGTTAGATTGGGCGTACTTAGGACTTGAGGTTTGGTGATTTATGTTCCAATTATTGACAAATTTCCGAAATTCAATGGAAGAAAACTGAGGACCGTTGTCGCTCTCCAGAATGACTGGTATTCCATGTGTTGCAAAAAATCTTTTTAAATGATTAATAACTTTGTTTGAGGACAAGTTGGATAACGAAACGAAATCGAAAAATCCTGAATAGCTGTCGATTATGAGAAGATATTCTTTATTATTAAAATTAAACAAATCTACAGCTACAATTTCCCACGGAAGTGAGGGAATATTTTTTAAAATTAAAGGTTCTTTAGATTTAGATACTTGATAGCTTTGGCAAATACCGCAAGACTTGATAAAGTCTGTTATGTCATTTGTCATTCCAACCCAGAACATCAGCTCTCGTGCTCGATTCAAGCATCTCTGGATTCCAAAATGACCATCGTGAATTTTGGCTAGCATTTCACATTGTAAAGCTGCAGGTACAATCAACTTCGTGCCTTTGAATAACACCATATTTTCGTAAACAATTTCTTCACGAAACGTCCAATATTTACGAAGCTCAGCTGGAACTTTGTGAAGAGAATCCGGCCAACCATGTTGAGAAACTTTCACAAGTTGTTGAAGCTCGTGATCAGATGCTGTTTTCTCTGCAAAACGCTTCATTGAATCATTTGACACTTCATGTAGCGAATATATTTCAATTCGGTCAGTTTCGTTTTTACAAGGCGGATTCAAACAGTCCCTGCTAAGTATGTCAGCCAATGCTATTTCTTTGCCTTTTCTGTATATAACCTGTGGATTATATTGGGTTAGTTGAAACAAAATTTTTTGAAGTCTATTTGGAGCCGATTGTATAGGCTTTTTGAAAATAATCTCGAGTGGTTTGTGATCGGTTTCTATAGTTATACGTTTTCCAATTATGTACTCGCGAAACTTTTCACAGCCGAATTGTATGGCTATTGCTTCTTTTTGTATTTGTGGAAATGAAATTTGTGATTGTGATAGTGCTTTGGATGCATAAGCAACCGGTTGATCACCTTGTAGTAGCACAGCACCAACGCTGGAGTTACTGGCATCCACTTGGAGCCTTACGTCTTCATTGGGGTCATAAAATTTTAGTATTGGAGTACTCGAAAAAATTTCTTTTAAATGCTTAAAGGCGCTGTTCTGGTCTTCTGTCCAAACCCAGGCGACATCTTTCTTGAGCAATAATCTAAGGCTTTTTGTTAAATCAGAAAAGTTGGGTATAAACTTATTCATGTACGTGGCCATTCCAAGCAGTCTCTGTAGTTCAACCTTATTTGTTGGTGCTTTTAAAGACATAATTGCACTCACCTTGTCGGGATCCGCTTCCACACCTTTACTTGTGAGTATGTGTCCAAGAAATTTTATACGTGTTGCATTAAAAATACATTTTTCTTTATTTAGTTTTAGACCACTGCTTTGAATTTTGTTAAGTACTTGTTGAGTAATTGTTTCTAGTTGGTTAACTGTTTTACCATGAATTAAAATGTCGTCAATGGAGACTTCGGTGTTTTCAATTCCATCCAACAGATTAGACATATAGCTTTGGTACACCTCTGAAGCTGAAGCCACTCCAAAGGGTAGCCGCTTGTATGAAACTCGACCCCATGGAGTTGCCATAGTCAAAATTTTCGATGTACGTGGTGTAACCTTTATCTGCCAAAAGCCTTTTTTGCAGTCAAGTAAGGTAAAGTACTGTGACCCTTTGATGTTTGCAACAATCTCTTCCACTGTTTTAAGTGGATGGTATCGCCTAATAATGTTTTTGTTCACTTCAGAGGGATCAATACAAATTCTTATTTTACTATTTTTATTAACAACCACCATCGGAGACACAGCTGGAGTAATGCCTGAAGTTTTTTCTAAAACACCCATCTTAAGCATTTTATCGATCTCCAGCTTCACTTTGTCGCGAATAGAATGGGGTACTTTACGCGCCGCATAGATTTCAAAGCGCGGATTATCAACTAAATCGATGTCATACTCGTAATCTCGAACACATCCTAGGCCGGTAAAAATATTTTCATCGATTTTTAGTTCTTCAACACGAACTACAAGTTTTAATTTTTCACACGCTGTTTTTCCTAGAATTGGCGAAACTGGATAATCGACGACTTTAAAATGTATCCATGCTTTTTTATTACGAACTACACATTTTGCGTTGATTTCACCGCACACGTCTATTTGGTTGTCACCAAAGGCTATTAATTTCTTAGTAGCGGGACTTTCGAGAGCACTGTTGAGTTCATTGAAAATTGATTTAGGCAGCACATTACACTGTGCTCCAGTGTCTAATTTTAATTTTACTGTTTTGCCACATATTTTAATCTCTTCATACCAATTGTTTTTTGTGTCTTTATTTGTTTCTACCGCTAGTACTAATAGACCATCAGAGTCGGTGTCACTTTCTGTATAATCATCATCATCATCATATGTATAATGCTCATTATCATTTAAAGCATGTACTTGTTTCTTTTTAAAACACATTTCTGAGTAATGTCCTTTTTTGGAACATTTTGAGCATTTATGACGATATGCTGGACAACTATTTTTTGCATGTCGTTTTCCACATCGGTTGCAATCGAATGTTTTGATTTGGGGTTTCATCGTATTTTTGTAGGTTTGTCTATCTGTTCTAAAATGTGTCGGATCTTTATTATATATTTTACTTGAGGATGTTGATTGAGCGAGCTGTCTATACTTCGTTATAGCATTGACTTCATCTGCCTTATGTAGTTCTTTTAATTGTAATGTTGCTGCCTCACTCGCTCTACATATTTTGATGGTTTTGTTTAACAAGAGATCTTCCTCTGACAACAATTTTTCGCGAATTGCATCACTTAATACTCCAACAACAATTTTGTCTCTTATGAGGCTATCTTCTAAAGATCCAAAGTCACATTTTTTACTTTGATTTATGATTTTAGTAAGAAATTCGTCAAAAGACTCACCTTTGACTTGCATCATCATGTTGAAGGTATACCGCTCAAACGTTACATTTACCTTTGGAGCAAAAAATTCTTCAAATTTCTTTTGAACTACCACTAATTTTTTGCTATCTGCTTCGGATAATGAAAACGAATTATAGATGTTGGCAGCATCAGATCCAATTGATGACATAAAAGTCGCCACTTGAATCTCTGGAGATTTACTACCCATATCCGCAGCTACTGAAAACCATGTGTATTGCTGGATCCAATGCTTCCACATTAAAGCCATATTGTTATTTGTTATAACTAATGCTTTTGGTGGTTTGACAAATGATGATGAGTTATTGTTTGGTGGATCCACCGGCATCGTATATTTATTGTTTATATTTTTCGAATTATTAAATAGAAAAAAAAAATCAGATCAAAACTAGGTTTTTATTTTTCTTATTTTTTTTTTTTTATATTTATTTAGTCCGCTATTCTGACACCATGTAATGACCTGATTAAATGGTACGACCGGTTAGTAAGAGAGAGAATAATAGACTGACTTTATTGAATCATAAGAATACAATAGTAAGGTTATTATATAATAGAATATAGGTACATACATGTATGTATATTATGTACATGACACTTTCTAAATTTTTTTATAATTAAAAAAAGTAAACAAAAAGTAACTTTTTATTGCAAAATAACACATATTACAAAAGTCTTTTTTTTTTGCACAAAAGTCGTTACTTTTGTTTACTGGCTGTTTTTAGTTCATCTATTTGCCAAAACGTGGTTTTTTTCGAAGATAGCTATTTTTTGTTGGAACTGAAGCAAAAAGAAGTATGACGAACATGAAAGGCGAGTAGGCTTTTTGGTATAGGAGTGGTTCAGTAAAGGGGTGGTGTAGAAGGGGAAGAAATGGATGTGAGCAGAACCACCGTGACGGTGGATGATAATATTTGAGGGCTATGGTAGCATAGGGATTGGTAAGCGATGAGTATGGTGTGAATGTAAAATGAAGCAAAGGAGTAGATTTAACTTGCTGGATAGTTTTGTGTGTTTTTAGGAAGAAAAGTAACTACATATGTACATTGGTTGGTATGCGAAAAGTATTGAATGTATTATTTATTATGAAGCTCGGTATATTTGTTATGATAAGAAATCGGTTTGTATCTTATTTTGTATTGCGACGAACGACGAGATGAATATCCTTTTTTCGAATAGGTATTAGTTTTTTAATAATTTGGACAAATATTGGATTTTGAGGGAATTATTCATTCTAATTGAAAAATCTTGAAATTTTTCATTTTTGAGCTAAAATTTTCAACTTTTTCATTTCAAGGCAGGTATTAGTTTTTGCAATTTTGAGAAGAGATATTAGAGTTTTTAGGACATTACCCAACCCCTTTTTATTAAAAATGACTTTTTCTTATACAGGGTGTCCCACAGTCACCGCCCCAAACGAAAACCATAGATTCCTGAGGTCATTTTAAGTCGAAAAACTTAAGAGGTCATTTTCTCCTTTTCGTCCCGTTTTCGAGTTATAACGGTTTTTATGATTTTTGCTCTCTTTTCCCTTAACTGGCTTTATCTTTGCCAAACTAGGTCCGATTCGTAAGATTTTTTTTATAACCAATCAAGAATTTATTACAGTTTTAGTTTGTCTCAGAACTTTTTTTTCTGCGGGCAACCGTTTCTCCGCAATTTTGCATCAAACCCAATTTTTTCGTTTTTTAAGTTGTTTTTTTCACTTTGATATCATTTTTTTCAAAAAAACACGTTAATGAGTATTAATTTTTTTCGTTAATTATTAAAGCCCAGTTCATTTTCTTAAAAAAATATACTTTTTTTTTTTAAAAAGAATACTAAATGTAATTAACAACAAATAAACAAACGGAGTGAATTAAAAAAAAAATAATTTTTAAATACAAAATTAACTTTTTCTGAGCTATTGTGGTTAAGAAAAGGACAAATAGATAAAGTTGTCCCATTTCAGCGTATATTAATAACATTTCCAGATATTCTTGATTAGTGTAATACATTGTTCGCAAATAATTGAGAAAAAACTACAACTTGAATAACAAATCCAAAATGGAGTATCAAGTGAAAGGACACGAAGCGGACACTAGTTCACGCGAGAAAGACATGTACAACCTTCAAATCATAATGCAAATCTTTACTGTTTACATTAGTTAACGGTCTTACTAATAAACTTTATCTATTTGTCCTTTTCATAACCACAATAGCTCAGAAAAAGTTAATTTTGTATTTAAAAATTATTTTTTTTTTAATTCACTCAGTTTGTTTATTTTTTGTTAATTACATTTTTAAGGAAAAAAAAATATTTAATTTTAGAAAATGAACTGGGCTTTAATAATAAGTGAAAAAAATGAATACTCATTAACGTGTTTTTTTGAATAAATTGAATTCAAAGTGAAAAAATTGGGTTTGATGCAAAATTGCGGAGAAACGGTTGTCCGCAGAAAAAAAGTCTTTGCACAAACTAAAACTGTAATAAATTCTTGATTGGTTATAAAAAAAATCTCACGAATCGGACGCAGTTTGGCAAAGATAAAGCCAGTTAATGGAAAAATAATAAAAACCGTTATAACTCGAAAACGGGACGAAAACGAGAAAATGACCTCTTAAGTTTTTCGACTTAAAATGACCTCAGGAATCCATGGTTTTCATTTGGGGCGGTGACTGTGGGACACCCTGTATATAAAAATGATGTTTGTCCTAGAGTGGGCGCAAGGTCAATTATAGATTTTGTTTAATTTGTTGAGTTGTAACGTTTCGGGTGTGATTACACCCAAGACTTAAAAAACATGAATACAAAAAACGCTCAAATAAATAAGAAAAAAATTGGTATACATACATATTATTGCAGTAAGTACAGTCTTTTTTTTTTATTTTATTATTGTATGTAGGTATGTATTGTATACTTAAATGTTTCTAATTAAAATTTTGTTCATGATTTTGGAAGGAAGGTGTGATATCAGCTGAAACGTTACAACTCAATAATAATTAATCCACAAACATGATTTTCATAAACAAAATAGCGCAAGATTTTAAACATTTAAAACCTACTCTAAATCAATTTTAGAATGGGGTTTGACTATAAATATCGTTTATAAAAGGAGAACCGACTTTTTGTTAATTTTATACGCAAAACTACACTTTAACGTAAAAGAGCTCGTCGAACTTTAACAGTAGCAAATAGGTACTTTATCTTTTAAAAGTATACTTTATCCAGATTAACAATGGTCATTTCATACCAAAACAAATTGGAGTTGATTTTTTTAAAAGATGTGCTTTGTAAGTAGATTGAATATTAGAAATGCGAAACTTCAAAAGTGCTCTTCGATCTTAAATTTTCCAATATTGCAGCGGGCGATGGATAAATAAATCTGTTATTATTATATTTACAACATTCTTTATTTAGAAAATATAAGAAGTATATAAAAGAAAGTAGAACAATGACATAATATGCCCTTCTGTCGAAATAATTGACGTGTATTCCTACATTAAAAAATAAAAAGAAAAAAAGTAGTTTAATTGTAGAAACAAAATTATTGAGTTGAAACTATAGCGTTACAAAAGAATTAATTTAAAAAAAAAACATTAGTTAGTTTGTTGGATTTAAGTTACTGTTTGCAAATACATTTATACAAAGTAAAATTATGAATTTATTTGTTTAATTATTACAAAGTTATTACTATATTTAAAGGCATAATCACAGTATCTAAAAAAAAAAATTGTCCAACATGTCGTAAATTATGAAAAAGTTAGACAAAGTCGTTTAAAATTTTGTGCCAATATCTTTAAAATTAAACTATAAAACATTTTCCAAATATTTAATCATAATGTAAGTTACCAATTTGATAGATAAGTAGTAGGGTATAACTCTTTATCTCTTTATGGTGTGATTCAAATTCCCTTCCCTTGAAAACCAAGAAATGTAAAATTATGTCTTTCACTCATCAAAAGGATCCTATTGTTTTTAACTATTCATTGAATGAAAATGAATTGACAAGAGTTTATGAGCAAAAAGATCTAAGTGTTGTGTTTAACTCTAAGCTAATTTTTGACAAACAATACCCCTTCTTTTTAGTTAATGAGGCCAGGAGCATAGGTTTTATTTTCTGAACAGGTAGATTCTTTAAGAAATCTGAAATATTTATAGCACTATACTACTCACTTTTCCGCAGTACTCTTGAATATGCATCCACTATTTGGAACCCAAATTACGAAACATTTTTAGACAAAACTGAAAAATTCAACAAAAAAATTCAACAACAAAATTCACAGGATATACCTACAAGATATACAGAATTCAAAAATGTCTATTCAATATCATTTTTTTGTTTCAGCACAAGTTTTGTTAGACGAAATATTTATTTATAAGATTATTTCTGGCAGAATTGAATGTCAATTATTGTTTAACAACATAAATATACACATACACTGCCCGGTTTGTTCTTATCGTATTAATATACCATAACTTTCAGTATCCCATTTCATCGAACAAATTTATTAATGTTTAAGCAGTTTATTAAGATTATAACACACTATCAAAATCTTGAACACCTTATTCCCTATGAACATCACGACCCATACCTTTTCATATGGTTCCCACCAAAATTGCACAATCAGCACTTTTTACAGGTGCTCTCCTATCCTATTACATTTATTTTCCCACATTTAGTTTCCCATGAAATGAAAATTATTGTCAAATGTGTTTATGAATCAATAATAAATAGCAATGAAAATTATAATAAAATCAATTTTAATCCAGAAGTCAATTCATTTGTTTAATTCGAAATTGCTACCCCCCACCCGAGGTAAAGAGCAATATAATCAAATTTAAACAATCAAGTCGAATCGGAAAGAGGTTTCGACATTGAAATAACTACTGGTTATGGGCCCAGAATTCCAACAAATAATAAACAGAAAATTTGAATTATTTATTCTAAATAATTCAAACCTATCAGAATTAACTTTTACCGAATTTGATGTCTTAAGTTCACAATACCCCAATTTCAGTGGCGTGATATTAAGAATTGTTGCAGATTTTGGTTCGTCATTTATCTCTATTTTAAATAAATTCTTATTCATACATAAACTTTATTGCGTGGGCACTTGGCTTTTTATGTAAGTTTTAATCTTTTTGAAAAGTATGTTCTTAGATTTACTTATGTAATTTCTTTTCACTTATTTAAAAATTTAAAATGATATGTAGGTACGTACCAAGTTTAACGAAAATTGGGTGAGTCGTTTAGGCTGAAGTCGAACAGACAGAATTTCGAGACTCACCTTTTTCGTCTTCGCTACCATCGTAATGTCAACTTTGATCCAAATTTCGAGTTAAATTTTTTAGTACCTATAAGTCACAGTTAAAAATAGCTTTGTAGTTAAAAATGAACAAAAAAATTATGCATGAACATGTACATAAGCTAAATAGCCACATAATTACGTACTAATTTAACCTTTTTTGGATGTTAAGCCTTTTGTTAATCCCTTTTTACTATTTTTTTTATCAAATTGGTGACTGCCTACTAAGAATAAATATAAATGTAAATTTAGTAAAAACTCGATCACCACGAAAATAATTTTTTAGAAAGCAAAATTCGTATTCAGAATTTAAAATAAAAAAACCTTTCTAATTCATGCAAGTCTTTCTTTTTCATTTTATCGAAACCTGCAATTACAAATAAATAATGTACATGACTACGTATAGGTAGGTCAAGAAAATACATCTGTAATATAGGTACAAAATCTTACATAATAACTCTGAATTATTTCAAATTCAAGGTCAACATCACCAATTTTCCATTTTATGATATAGGTGTATACCTACATACATACATACACAGATATGTATGTAACTTCATTTTGCTCGACATATTGGAGCTTCTAGGTAGATACAAATAATATTTTTTTCTTGCTCAAATGTTCCATCGCCTAATACTTCACACAATGGAAAGGTTGATCCTACACTTACCCCTCTATACATCTTTACACTACCCTTTTCTACAAACAGATCAAACAGAGCAGAGGACACAAAAATAAAATCACCAGTCGATCTCGTACTGTGGAGGAGTGTAGACGCTTTCGACTTTCACAGTGACTTAAACTAAAATCGGGTGTGCATACAAGTAGTAACTTTACCAGTCAAATTCCAATATAGAGTATAGCTCAGTGGAAGAGGTGGCGGACCCTGGTGCGAGAGGTCACCGGTTCAAGTCCCCGTCGGGCACCCAAATTTTGGATGCTTTTTTTCACAATAGTGAAGTGCAAAGTATTATAGCAGAAGAGGAAAGACAACGAAAACGTACCAACAACAAAGCGGGGGCATCGAAAGGTGTTCTGCCAGCTAAAGACCCAACAATAACAACAACAACATCAAGACCAATGATGAAGCAATCAACGGCATCAAAACCGGGGACATCAAAAGATGCCCTGGCTAAGTCGACTGATGCGATAGCGTTACCATCATCTGATGTAGAAACGGCACCATCAGCCGTTGCCCCAACGAAGAGAAGGAAGAGGGTACAAAGTGTGCCTAACCTGGCAAAGCGTCGTACCATCACCAAAGCTGAGCTGCAAGCTAAAGGGAAGGTGACGGCGCAAAAGGCAACAACACCAGCAGCAGACACAAGTAAAACTGTGAATCCCTCGCCAACCGATGATGACGAGGCGATATCATATATGTCCGAGGGTGGATAGGGTCTCTACACCAAGGGCGATAGTCAAGCCTTTGTGGACTTGTCCACTCCAGAGGCGTCCGCAGACGAAGAGGAAGAGGATAGTCTCCTCTTCCTCTTCGTCTGCGGACGCAGACAAGTCCACAAAGGCTTGACAAGCCAAAATTGGTGCAGTACAGGGGCAGATTGAGAACCTTCAAAGCAATCTTGCCTCAATGATTCAAGCTTTGAAAGAAAAGCAAGAGGTGCGCAGAGCAAAAGAGAGACAGGAGCGCGCAAATAGAAAAAGTCTCCAGGCCCCACCAAAGGAGGCGCAACAAAAAAGTGCTGATGCGGAGCTGCAACCGCCAACCAAGCAGCCCCATCAGCCCCAGCTAAAACAACAACAGCCGCTGCTTACAGACAAGCCAAAGCAGCATGCAAAACAACAACAACAACAACAGCAGCAGAAACAACAGCAGCAGAGACAACAGCAGCAGAGACAATAGCAGCAGAACCAACAGCAGCAGAATCAGCAGCAGCAGAAACAACAGCAGCAGAAGCAACAGCAGCAGCCACAGCCGCAGCAACTAAACAAGAAGAAAGAGCAAGTGCCACCAATCAATGTATATAAGATGGACCTGAAGAAGACTATTCAAATATGTAAGTCGGCCATAGGTCAAAATTTTACCATAAAAAGACTAGGTCCTAACAGACATGCTATCCACTGCCTAACAGTGGAACAGCATAAAATTGTAAAAAATTTACTAAAAGCTACCACGACTGAATTCTTCAGTTACACACCTAAAGTAGATAAATTTCAAACAGTCCTGTTGAAGGGCATAGATTCCTACACGGAACCGCAAGAGCTCTTAAATGAGCTCCGTGAAAAAGCGAGCGACGATCTCGACTTTATCGAAGTCAAGCCTTTTGCCACGGTTAAAGCCAGACGGGAGAATCGGAAGTTGCCAATCTTCTTGGTTCAGCTTTCACCCAATAGCAAACTGGATAGTTTGAGGAGTATCTCCGTCCTCAACTACCAGGTTGTAACCTGGGATAAATTAAAGAGGCGCGGCGACATGCTTCAATGCATGCGCTGTCAAAGGTTCGGCCACGCCGCGGCTAACTGCGAAATGCAGTCACGCTGTGTAAAGTGTGGAGAGAACCACATTCAGGGAGAATGTAAGTTAGGGCAAGAAAGGGTCCAAGACATGACACTACTTAAGTGTGCACTCTGCCGGAAGGACGGGCACCCCGCAAACTATCGGGGATGTCCCATCTTTCAGGAAATAAAACAAAAAAAAGCAAAGCAAACAGAGATAGAAAAACGACCAAATACGCGTGTTTCTACAACAACGCACGTTAATCCCCAAATCTCCTACGCCAAATGGCGTCAGGAAGGGGAAATACGGTACAGCCTGCGCCAAAGTCAGCCCCACAGGCCCTCGTGCCTAAGGCTCAGGACGCACAGGCCGAAATAAGAAGCATGTTGCTGGCCATTTCTGGTCAGATAGCAGGTCTTCAAAAACAGATAACGGAGCAGGCGAAGAGGGTGGACCATATCTACTCTGTTTTGCCGAGCTTTACGCAATTTTTAGGTTAAGGGCGCGCTGCCGGAGAGGCCCTTAAGGATCCTTGCTGTGAATGTAAATTCACTGATTAGGATCGAACGTAGAGCAAACCTATTCCAATTGTTGAAAGATCAAAGTCCTGATGTGTTTATGGCTAGTGAAACTAAACTAAGTCAGAAACATAAATTGACAAATAATAATTACAATATCGTACGAAGAGATCGGCCCAACTCGACTCAAGGAGGTGGTGTCGCAATCTTTGTACGAAAAGGCATAAAATATAGAGTTATATACAATAGTGATGTACGCCGATTTCGGCTGCTTGAGGCGTGTATTGTATGCATTCCTCTCCAACAGGGGAAGCGGATGTATATAATCGCGACTTACGCTCCGGAATCACCTCAGCCAACTGACTTTTTGACAGAGCTCGAAAAACTTTTTCAAGTGCTACAACTGAACTCGGTAGAGAATTACTATCTCATGGCCGGTGATTTAAATGCCAAACATATAGATTGGGGAAATCAAGTACAAAATCCTAGAGGTAACCATCTATTTAATTGGATGGGTCAATACAATATTGAATATATGATCGACCTTCTAGCTACTGATAGACCATCGTTTCCAAGAAGCGGTGCATATCTGGATCTATTACTAAAGGACTCTAGACTGACAATTACTAACACTGTGGGTCAACGGACAAGAAACTGCTTACAAACGATAGACTATGACAGCGACCACTGTGGTTTCGCCGCAGTAATACAGTTGCCGAACGAGCTCGTAGAGTTGGAGGAGTATGTACCTGCGCATTCTTACAATTACAGTAAGATGCGCTGGCCACGCTTTACCAACGCCTTAGCAAGCGAAATTCGTGCCAACAATATATCCCCACCAAATAACAGGAATTTAACAAACAACGAAATTGACCAATACTTAGAACAAATGGACGAAACAATCCTACGAACTATGAACAGAACTATACCAAAATACAGAGAACGTAACGTAACCAACATGTACCGTAACGCGACTATTGATGCACTACACAGACAAAAAAGTGGACTACTCACAAGACTTAAACGCTTGTACCGATGGTTTACTGACTCACGCGATCTGGAGATTAGGACACTGAAGTCGTCAATTAAAAACATCAACCAATTGATCAAAGAAAATTATAGGTTGTCTATTAATTTGTATTGGAACAATAAAATTCGGGCCGTTAACACTAGCGACCCGAGTATTTTTCCACAAATTAACAAGATATTTAGACGGAATGATCAAAACGAACTTCCGTGTCTTAAGCTCCAGAGAACGACAGAAAACAGAAACGTACTTCTGACAGCAGGTATAGATCCAGATGACGCGGTCTTGGACGATAACCTCTTTATTGTCGAGGATCCGCAGGAGAAAGTGGAGGCTGTGGGGGCTGCTTTTCAGCAAGTGTATAAGGAGAATGCAAGTATCCACCCCAACCACGACCTGGAAAACAGAGCTCTACTCCATCACTTCTATCTTCGTAATGAAATGACGCAATGGCGATCAGAGAACCTAGGTTTCACCGGGTTCAATGAAGAAAACTTGGCGAATGCTATCATCGCCGTGCAAGATGGGAGTAGTTCCCTGTTAGTTACGAGGATGGAGCTCCAGTGTATCTTCGATTCACTAAAGAAAAAAAAGTCAGCAGGAGTCGATGGTATATCCAATATTGTATTTCGACATCTTCCTAAGGAAGCAATTGACATTTATGCCACACTGTTTAACAACGCACTGAATAATGCATATTATCCAGGGCGATGGAAGACAGCTGTGGTTCATCCTCTCCCGAAAAAGGGAAAGGACAACTCCAATCCGTCGAATCTCCGGTCGATAAGTCTTCTACCGAGTATCAGTAAGGTATTCGAGAAAGTCATAAATAGAGCTCTGTCCAAGTGGGCGGAGGACAATAATATCATACCGGATAATCAGTTCGGGTTTAAGGCGGGACATGACACCATTCATGCCGCGTCTAAGCTCGTTTCTGATATCCAATGGAACAAAACTAAAAATCAGTGTACAGGTGCTTGTCTGGTTGATTTGGAGAAGGCTTTCGACACCGTATGGTTAGAGGGTCTCTATCTAAAATTGACTAGGCTCGGCATAAGTAAACCACTATTATATATACTTTATGACATGCTCAATGGTAGAAAGTTTGTTGTCAAAAGTGGCAATGTAACTTCTACCGCAATCTTCGATATCAAGAATGGTCTTCAACAGGGAGCGGTGAACTCGCCGATTCTATTCAGCATTTACACCAGCGATCTGATAAGTAGTCTAACTCAGGCAATTACGTATGCCGATGACCTAATAGCGTACAGAACAGCTACAAAAGTTGAGGTTATCAGAATTCTCTTACAGCGTGACTTCGACAAGATTCAGCGATATTGTGATGACTGGAAGTTGAAAATCAACTTTCAGAAATGTGAAACGATTCTGTTTAGGACTCCGTTGGCTAGAGCCCCTAGGGATACTAGAAAGAACTGGCGTAAGCTGATGATCGTAGGGCCGCACCGGCAACCACTGGCGAGCAGAAGTGTGGTAAAGTACCTTGGCATCTGGTTGGATCAGTATTTGTATTTCGACAGACATATAAATGCTGCTCTGAACAGGGCTAGGGGAGCCTTTGCCCTGACGAAACGGTTGTTTTACAGCAGCCGGCTTGACACCAGAGTGAAGGTGATTTGCTACATGGCCCTCATCCGGCCGATGATTGCCTATGGTTGCCCGGTGTGGTTCAACGTTGCCCCATCTCAAATGGAAAAGATTCGGGTGTTTGAGAGGCAGTGTCTTAGACGTTGTCTTGGATTACACAGAACACCAGAATCGGAGTACAAACATTACTATTCCAACAGGACTCTATACAACGGAGCCAACATTAACAGAATAGATAATTTTTTGATAAAGCTGATTCGGGTTCACATTGCGAGAGCGATGACCTCAGCAAATAGCTTAATCTTTGGGGCTTACTACCCCAACACAGAATACTTCAAGAGTGTGCGTTTAAGTGGCCATATTGCACCTAATGCATTCCTCTATTTAGATAGTATAGGGTTAATCCAGGATAGAGAGGCGGTTCCGCTAATCTACCACGTCGGCCGTAGGGCTGTGGATAGGCGGCTCCTTTATAGTCGAGACGTCCTCGCACAAGACGGAGTTGAGCGACTTCGGTTCAGTAGGACTGTGTCCGATCGGGACCTGAAAGACAGGGTGAGACAGGAGAACCAGTTTTGGTGGTTGTCTATTGTTGATAGAGATAGTTGAAAAAAAAAAAAAAAAAAAAAAAAACGTAAATTCTTCTAATGTATATATATATAAAAAAAAAATCTCGAGAAAACAAAAAAAAAATATAGTTTTTGAATTAAAAATACTTTCTTAGGCCGAAAGGCACTAGATTTAAGATATAGTTTAGCTTAGAGCGCCCGCATAGGGCCAGTAAGTTAGTTTTAAGTTAGTAGATAATTAGGCTAGTTTTTATGAATTTTTGTCTAGCTTTAAGTAGTTTTAAGATAAATGAAAAATAAAAATGGATTTAAAAAAAAAAAAAAAAAAACACAAAAATAAAACAAGGAAATGAAAGAAGGTTGTGTGTAGGCAGGCTGTAACTTCTCTGCAACCCAAATGCAACTTTCGAAGATCAAACATGTTGAATGTGCAAATGCGGAGTGATTATTTTAATTCGAAGTTCCAATCTTCGAATCTGAGTTCGACATTTTGGACGGAGGACTCTTAAGGGTTTTTTTTTCAAAATATGTTCATATGATATTTACAATAATTAATTTCTTAAGTCTATCTTATAAATCTGCGAGCACAAAAGGGGCTCTGCTTCGTTAGGTTGGTTATGTTTTCTTTTTACATTTGAATAACATTTGTGTCTTAGGTCTAAATTTTTTTCTTATTATTATTTATGATATTTACGTCAGCTTGAGCAGTGCTAACGGTCGTTGGCTCGTGTGGTAAGAAGGGGTGGATATGGGTCATTGTTGATTGCTGTCTGGTCTTTTGGTGGCTTCAACCTCTGTTGTGCTGCGTCCGTGCAACATCATAGAAGTTTGCGAAGCTGTCTTCTCCAGCTATTCCAAATGCATGGTCCATCATGGAGAGCACCTGGAGATATCGGTCGTCTGTGGCTGAGTTACCTGTAATTAAATTAATAAGAGGACTGGGATGGGTTGGGATTTTTCTCAGCATCTTAGTGCTCAGATTGTAGATATATTTGTCAATCGGGACAATTCCTGAAGCTTCGTACAGCTTTTCATTGCTATAATAGGGGTAAGAGTTGGGTTTTCGGTGAAGGGAGGTGCAATGGCGGAGAGCTTTTCGCTCGAATAATTGCAATTTTTTCATATAAGTGGGGCTTATTGTAAACCAAATAGGGAAACAATATGTTAATATTGGGCGAATGAGTTGCTTGTATAGCAGAAGCTTCGTCCTGGTTTGGAGACCACCCCTCACTTTCATAAGGGGACGTAAAAGTGATAAAGCATAATTTGCCTTACGAAGTGTGAATTTGATGTGTTGGTTAAACTTGAACCTTTCGAAGAAGTGAACTCAAAGGTATTTAACACTTTGCTTGGGGGTGATAACTGTGTTATCAGGAAGAGTCAAGGAAAGGTTTTTGCATTTTGTTGCTAGGCCATTACGCGAGGGTCGTCTAAAACAGATTAATTCTGTTTTAGAGGGATTGACTTCAATTCCCCATTGGAGATAATATTCCCATAGTCTAAGGATGTGTGCCTTAACTCTTCGGAGGGCTACATGGTTAATGGATGAGCTATATGTGATGGAGTCATCAGCGAATAGCAGAGTTTTTTGTCATTGGCAGGTTTGCAGGTTGGTCGGAGGTATAGAGGTTAAATAGATCGGGTCCAAGGCGGGATCGTTGAGCGACTCCAGCTAAGATGTTCTTAAGGATTGAGTTAGTACTCCCCACGCGTACGTAAAACTTACGGTTATTGAGGAAACTATGGATGATGAGGACAAGATGTCTAGGCAAGTGAAGAGACTTCAACTTGAAAACCAAACCATCTATCCAGACAGAGTCAAATGCTTTTTGAATATCAAGCAGACATGTTACAGTGGTCTCTTTTTTGTTAAGAGCCAAAGTTGTATCAGCGTGGAGCTTCAACAACGGGTCGAAAGTGGAGTGGGATGCTTTGAACCCAAATTGGTTATGCTGCACTATTCCCATTGAAGAGCATAATGAGCGCAGTTTGAAAAGAATCAGCATTTCAAGAAGTTTGCTGAGGTTAGGGAGGAGGGAGATTGGTCGGTAGTTGCTTATATAATTTGCCCCTGACTTTTTTGGTATTGGGAATATCTCGGCTATTTTCCATTTAGTTGGAAAATAGCTGTTGTTGATACAATTGTTCAAAATAATTGTGAGAATAACAATTGCGGTTGAAGGGAGTTTTTTGATAACGAAATTGGAAATCTTGTCTAGACCCGAAAATTTTTTTGAATTACCATAGTGGATTGAGTCGTGAAGGTCTAATGGATTAGTAAAAATGTCATTGGCTGTCGTATAGACTGATGAATTTGCTTCAGAAAATCTTGTAATAGGGTCTGAGTTTTGAGATATCAATCCAAATATTTCGCTATTGACGTTGGTGAGAAAGTCGGGTAAATGAGCGGGGGGATTGGGTTTGAAGTTTCCTTCGAAGAAGTCTGCAAAAGCATTCGTTTTTTCTTGGTCAGATACAAGAACGACGTCATTGTGTTGGAGTTCACCAAGTATAGGAGATTTCTTTCCCACAATTTGGTTAATTTGCTTGAAGGTGTCTGGTCCAGGCTTTATGACGTTAAGTCTTTTCCTGAATTGGGAATCTATGAATGCTTTGGTGTTTTGTTTGATGAGAGTATTGAGGCACTTGAGTTGGGAATGAACACTCTGGTATTCATCTCCGTGTGTACTTAAAGTACGATGAAAAATTCTTTGCAGAATTTTCCGAAGCTTTTGCCTATATTTATACATATTTTGTATATGATGGGGAAGATCTATGTATTTTTATTTGAAATTTCGCGGTTGTGTCTGTTCAGCGATAGTATCAGTGATTGAGCTTTCAATAATATCGATTGTGTAATCGATTTCTTGGTTGCTAAGGTTTGCGGATGTGTTGGGCGTGTTATTCCGAAGCTTATCCGTTAAGGAACTTTGGAATACTTCCCAATTAATTTTTTTATAGTTTATGAATTCCTGCTGAGGAGTAGCAAAAGTATTAAGATTTGTCAGGAGACGAATAACTAGTTTTACCGCTAAATGGTCAGAATCTGATACAATGGCAGTGCAGGTGAAATTAATAAGTGAGGGAATTCTACAAATAAGATGTGGAGAGCACATGCAGAAGTCAAGTGTCGAAGGAGTTCGGGGGAATGTAGGGATTGGTTGAGATACAATCTCGAAGTTGCGGTTGTGCGAATTAGCACAGAGCCAGTCAGAGATAGCTACTCCTTGAGAAGAGCTTAAGGTATCGTGCCATAGTTGATGGCGCGCGTTGAAATCGCCCCCAATTATAAATTGAGTGTAATTTTGGCAGAATGCGTTAAGCAAATCGAGATCGTGTTTGATGTTAGTTTGGGATGCGGAGCACTTATTATACAAAGATACCATAAGGATATTTTCGTTATTTTCGAGTGCAATGACTACACAAGTGACTTCAAATGTAGTCAAACCGTGGATAATGACCTTTTGACATTGAAAACTTGATTTTACCAGAATGGCAGTACCAGTTCTGGCAAGATCTTTGTCTGTGCGGAAAAGAGTGTACTTATTGAAGTAAAGCCGATGCCTTGAGACTAGTTTAGTTTCAGAAAGCAAAACGGCGTCGGGTTGTCGCTTAAGGGGCCTCCACCCAAAATGTCGAACTCAGATTCGAAGATCGAAACTTCGAATTAAAATAATCACTCCGCATTAGCACATTCAACATGTTTAAACGTCGAAAGTTGCGTTTGGGTTGGAGAGAAATAGAAATAAAAAAATTTGATTTATGAACTGTGGTGACAGAGTACACACACAACATTCTTTCATTTTCTTGTGTTCTTTTATTGTATCCTCTGCTCTGTATGAACTTCGATGCATTCACATTTCGATGGAAAGGGTAGTGGAAATGTGTATAGGACAGTAAGTGTAGGTTCTACGTTTACGTTGTGCGAAGGCTGCATTTTTGTTCATTCGTTGCAAAATTGATGGAACATTTGAGCAAGGTAAAATAAATACATACCTATGTATATCATAAAATTGAAAATTGGTGATGTTGACCTTGAACTTGAAAGTTTTCAGACCTTTCGTTTGATGTATGGTTAGGGAAACATTGATATAAGATTTTGTACCTATCTTACACCTGTGTATTTTTTTCGACCTAGTTATACATATGTATATGTATGTACATTATGTATCATTATCAGTAACTGGACGATTAGGTACAATGAAGAAAAAAAGACTTTTTCATGAAATAGAAGGTTTTTTTTTTTTATTTCTATTTAATTAACTGCAATTTTTTGTGTGTTTGTCCTTTCGCTAGTATTTTCGTTGATATTTTTTAACGTCGCGAACATTTTCGCAACTGATGCATATATGTACATAATATACAGGGTGTCCCACAGTCACCGCCCCAAAAGAAAACCATGGATTCCTGAGGTCATTTTAAGTCGAAAAACTTAAGAGGCAATTTTCTCGTTTTCGTCCCGTTTTCGAGTTATAACGGTTTTTATGATTTTTCCCTTAACTGGCTTTATCTATGCCAAACTGCGTCCGATTCGTAAGATTTTTTTTATAACCAATCAAGAATTTATTACAGTTTTAGTTTGTCCAGAGACTTTTTTTTCTGCGGACAACCGTTTCTCCGCAATTTTGCATCAAACACAATTTTTTCGTTTTTTAAGTAGTTTTTTCACTTTGATATCATTTTATTCAAAAAAATACGTTAATGAGTATTAATTTTTTTCACTTATTATTTAAGCCCAGTTCATTTTCTTAAAAAAAAATATTTTTTTCCTTAAAAATAATACTAAATGTAATTAACAAAAAATAAACAAACTGAGTGAATTTAAAAAAAAAAATAATTTTTAAATACAAAAGTAACTTTTTCTGAGCTATTGCGGTTAAGAAAAGGACAAATAGATAAAGTTGTCCCATTTCAGCGTATATTAATAATATTTCCAGATATTCTTGATAAGTGTAATCCATTGTTCGCAAATAATTGAAAAAAAAAAATACAATTTGAATAACAAATCTTAAATGGTGTATCAAGTGAAAGAACACGACGCGGACACTAGATCACGCGAGAAAGACATTTACAACCTTCAAATCATAATGCAAATCTTTACTGTTTACATTAGTTAACGGTCTTACTAATTAACTTTATCTATTTGTCCTTTTCTTAACCACAATAGCTCAGAAAAAGTTAATTTTGTATTTAAAAATTATTTTTTTTTTAATTCACTGTTTGTTTATTTTTTGTTAATTACATTTAGTATTCTTTTTTAAGGAAAAAAAATATTTTTTTTTTTCAGAAAATAAACTGGGCTTTAATAATTAACGAAAAAAATTAATACTCATTAACGTGTTTTTTTGAAAAAAATGATATCAAAGTGAAAAAAACAACTTAAAAAACGAAAAAATTGGATTTGATGCAAAATTGCGGAGGAACGGTTGCCCGCAGAAAAAAAAGTTCTGAGACAAACTAAAACTGTAATAAATTCTTGATTGGTTAAAAAAAAAATCTTACGAATCGGACGTAGTTTAGCAAAGATAATGCCAGTTAAGGGAAAAGAGAGCAAAAATCATAAAAACCGTTATTACTCGAAAACGGGACGAAAACGAGAAAATTACCTCATAAGTTTTTCGACTTAAAATGACCTCAGGAATCCATGGTTTTCGTTTGGGGCGGTGACTGTGGGACACCCTGTATATTCCTTCATATACCTATACATTCCTTAAACAATGTAATGTTAGTTAAAAAAAGACTTTTTCAGACTGTCAAACATAGGTATGTACCTTGTTTTTTTAAGTCTTCGAAAATTTATTTTTTTTTTGACTTTTTTATTTGAAGAATAAGAATTTTGCGATCTTAAAACAAATTGTAGTGGTAATCGAATTTTGGTAAAATTTCTTTAAAAAATATTCATTGAAATATACCTATTCCTAGCAGTCGGTAGTCACCAATTTGATAAAAAAAGGCAAAAAAGGGTCAGGAAAAGGCTGAAAAAAAACAAACAAAAAACAAAAAAAAAGGAAAATTAGTACGTAATTATGAAGGTATCTTGCTATCTACCTAGTATATGTACCTTCATATTTTCTTCTTCGCTTTTAACTAGCTATTTTATTTTGCGATTTATAGGTACCATAAGATAAGTTATGCATTCGTAAGAAAATCGAACGCGATATTCTGATCAAAGTTAACATCACGATGATAGAGAACACGAAAAAAGTTAGTCCCGCATTTCTGTCTGTCTTTCCGATTACAGCCTAAACGGTTCGACCGATTTTCTTTAAACTTGGTAGGTATCATATTTAAATTTTCTCCATCCCGACTCAAAAAATAAACATAATCCTTAATTGACCTTAGACCCATTCTAGGAAAACATCATTTTTATAAATAAGAAAAGTTCACGAAGAAAGGAAATATTTGATATTATATTTTCTGAGAATATTGTATTCTGCTTAAAAAGAAATCAATTTAGCTTTTTACTAAAAAAAGGGGTGAATAATGTTCTCACAAATATTATAACTTTTGTCAAAATGGTAAAAACGAATACCTACCTTGAAATGAAAAAGTTGAAAATTTGATTGCTTGAACAAAGCACTTTTTAGCTCAAAAATGGAATTTCAAGATTCTTCAAATAGAATGAATAATTCCCTCAAACTCCAATATTTGTCCAAGTTATTAAAAAACTAATATTCAAAATAAAAATATTCACGTCACCATAGCAATACAAAATAAGATACAAAACCGATTTCCTATCGTACTAAACATACCGAACTTCATAATCATACATTCAATGCTTTTTGCATACGAGCCAATGTAAATACTTCCTTTTCTGAATAATAACACACAAAATAACAATTCAACTAGTTACGTCTACTTCTTTGCTTCATTTCACAACAGAACCATACTCATCGCTTACCAGTCCCTATTTACCATAGCGGCACGAGTACGATAACTTGGCCGCCAAGATTTGATAACGGGTTTTTATAGAGGGGTCAAAAACAAGCACTTTTTACTATGGGAGGGGGGGGTCTATCTCCCCCCGTTTAGGAGGTAGGGGCACTTTTAGAAAAAATGGTTTAAATTGAAAAAAAAAATATTAAAAAACAACGGCAACATCTACAATAAAGTGCTATACTGCGTTTGAAAGCCAGAAGATTGTTCTATAATCCTGCATTTAAATTAAATTACTGATATCAATAGTTTTTGACAAATTCGCATTTAAAGTCCAAATATTGATAAAAAAACGTGAAAAAAAAAGTTTAGACCGGTTGTTTTCAAAATTGTGAAATGAAATTGTAAATTAACTTATATGTGTTTCATGTACCTATCAGTTCTTAATCGAACGCAAGAAACCGCATGGTTCTATGTCTTCTGGTTTTTGAGAAAACCTCCGTTTAGGGGGTAGAGGCACTTTTAGAAAAAATGGTTTAAATTGAAAAAAAAAATATTAAAAAACAACGGCAACATCTACAATAAAGTGCTATACTGCGTTTGAAAGCCAGAAGATTGTTCTATAATCCTGCATTCAAATTAAATTACTCATGTCAATGGTTTTTGAGAAATTCGCATTTAAAGTCCAAATTTTGATAAAATAACGTGAAAAAAAAGTTTAGACCGATTGTTTTCAAAATTGTGAAATGAAATTGTAAATTAGCTTACATGTGATTCATGTATCTATCAGTTCTTAATCGAACACAAAAAACTGCATGGTTCTATGTCTTCTGGTTTTTGAGAAAATCGAAAATAACTAAAACTACTTTTCTACAAAATGTTTGATATTTTTTGCTTCCTTACATAAATAAATCAGTGCTAGCTTCCAACATTACAATATATAAACAGTAAAGTATGTATGGGGGGGCATGCTGCCCCCCTGCAACCCCCCTGCTTGGGCACACTATAGGATTTGGGGTAGGTGCGAGGTTGGGTGCATGCAAAGTTTCTTTTGCATTCACAGAATCTGTATTTAAAAAAATTCAAATTTATTCTATTTATCCAATGTCCACTAAATACATATAAAATACAATAAACGATCTTGAAAACCAAAACAAACTTCTGACCATGTTCACCAATACATGGCACTATTTTGCTATCGAAAATACTGCCTAGAAAGGAAATATAAGGACGACTGGGGTTCGCAAATAATAGAGTTTTTATCAGATGTAAAAAAAGTTTACCCTTGTTATACCGATGGTGATATATGTGAGGGTTTACAGTTAAAAGACATCGATCCTCCCACCCTTCAGAGCGAAAATTTAGAAAGTGTTTACCGCCAAAACATCCTCGGCTTCCCACGATAAAAGAGTAACTCAACGAACTCGACATTTATAGTACGGACGATGGCTTTATTAACGAGACTTACACACCTTTTTAATACATTTTGACCATTTTTAACTAACTATGACTGACTAACTCCTGACTAACTGACAAAATAACTGACCCAGATGCAATTCTACCTCCTCAAGGTGCATTCTGGGTAACGCTAAATGAATTGCGGTACTGAACTAACAAAGATTCATTATGTTTATTAACATTAATCCTTAAAATGGAATCACCGTCACCACCAAAAATCAAAAAAAGTAGTTTTGGTAATTTTTGATTTTCTCAAAAACTAGAAGACATAGAACCATGTGGTTTTTTGTGTTCGATTAAGAACTGATAGATACATGAAACACATACCTATCAGCTAATTTACAATTTCATTTCACAATTTTGAAAACAACCGGTCTAAACATTTTTGTTCACGTTTTTTTTATCAAAATTTGGACTTTAAATGCGAATTTCTCAAAAACCATTGACATGAGTAATTTAATTTAAATGCAGGATTATAGAACAATCTTCTGGCTTTCAAACGCAATATAACACTTTATTGTAGGTGTTGCCGTTGTTTTTTAATTTTTTTTTTTTTTTCAATTTAAACCATTTTTTCTAAAAGTGCCTCTACCTCCTAAACGGAGGTTTTCTCAAAAACCAGAAGACATAGAAACATGCGGTTTTTTGTGTTCGATTAAGAACTGATAGGTACATGAAACACATATAAGTTGATTTACAATTTCATTTCACAATTTTGAAAACAACCGGTCTTAACTTTTTTTTTCACGTTTTTTTATCAATATTTGGACTTTAAATGCGAATTTGTCAAAAACTATTGATATTAGTAATAAAATTTAAATGCAGGATTATAGAACAATCTTCTGGCTTTAAAACGCAGTATAACACTTTATTGTAGGTGTTGCCGTTGTTTTTTAATATATTTTTTTTCAATTTAAACCATTTTTTCTAAAAGTGCCCCTACCTCCTAAACGGAGGGAGATAGACCCCCCCTCCCATAGTAAAAAGTGCTTGTTTTTGACCCCCCTACAAAAACCCGTTATCAAATCTTGGCGGCCAAGTTATCGTACTCTCCCCACCATAGCCTTCAAACATTATCATTCAACGTCATCGTTGCCTAAACGGTTCGACCGATTTTCTTTAAACTTGGTAGGTATCATATTTAAATTTTCTCCATCCCGACTCAAAAAATAAACATAATCTTTAATTGACCTTAGACCCATTCTAGGAAAACATCATTTTTATAAATAAGAAAAGTTCACGAAGAAAGGAAATATTTGATATTATATTTTCTGAGAATATTGTATTCTGCTTAAAAAGAAATCAATTTAGCTTTTTACTAAAAAAAGGGGTGAATAATGTTCTCACAAATATTATAACTTTTGTCAAAATGGTAAAAACGAATACCTACCTTGAAATGAAAAAGTTGAAAATTTGATTGCTTGAACAAAGCACTTTTTAGCTCAAAAATGGAATTTCAAGATTCTTCAAATAGAATGAATAATTCCCTCAAACTCCAATATTTGTCCAAGTTATTAAAAAACTAATATTCAAAATAAAAATATTCACGTCATCATAGCAATACAAAATAAGATACAAAACCGATTTCCTATCGTACTAAACATACCGAACTTCATAATCATACATTCAATGCTTTTTGCATACGAGCCAATGTAAATACTTCCTTTTCTGAATAATAACACACAAAATAACAATTCAACTAGTTACGTCTACTTCTTTGCTTCATTTCACAACAGAACCATACTCATCGCTTACCAGTCCCTATTTACCATAGCCTTCAAACATTATCATTCAACGTCATCGTGTGTGTGATCTTTTTCATTTCTTCCCCTTCTACACCACCCCAACCTCTTATACACACAAATGCTCACTCGCCTTTCATGTTCGTCATACTTTTTTTTTGCTTCAGTTCCAACAAAAAATACCTAGCTATCTAAAAACGGCCAGTAGAATAAAGTAACGACTTTTGTATAAAAAAAGAATTTTATAAAATGTGTTATTTTGGAATAATAAGTTACTTTTTGATTACCTTTTTTTATTTAAACAATTTTAGAAAACGTTGTGTAGACAATCGGGCTTAATGATCTATTTGGAATAATGCAATTAATTTAAAAAACCAATTCATTCAAGACAAGAATGAATTAGTTTTTTAAATTAATTGCATTATTCCAAATAGATCATTAAGCCCGATTGTGTACACAACATACGTCACATTAAATGATCAAATACCATTACAAATAATTTTAGAAAACATTATGTCACTTTGGGAAAATTATGTTGATCTTTTCACATAACTACACATTCAAAAATGCATTAGAAAATGGGCAATTTTTCAAGAGATGATTTTTCAAAAATAGAGCCCAAACATAAAAATCCGCTCCGACGATCCTCAAGTTCTGTTCATTACCTGTAAAATGACGTAAATATAATATAAGTTTACTACTTCAATTTCTCACAAACCTTGCACATCCTGAGCAGTTTAGTGAAATTTAACGAAAAAGGCAACCGAAATATTAAAATTAAATAAAAAAAATAAAAAATTAAAAAATTGGCTCGACGATCTTCAAGCTAAAATGTAATTCATTTGCAATTGAGTTTTTTCCAATACGACTTGTATTGTCTTCATAAACCTTGCAGCAATTTGCCCAATTTCACGTTTTTCTCAACATTTTGGGCAGAGGCCTCTTAAGCGTAAACCTACCACAATACCACTATTCATGGGTGTTGCATCGAGGAGGCATGTGCATAACAGACCATCTTTTGTAGAGTAATCACATATTTGTAGTCGCCAAAAACGCTGCTAAGTGTTTAGGTTTTCTCCGTCGATACAAGAAGTTTTTTACCCCTTCTGATCTAGCTGTAATCTATAAAGCCTACATTCTTCCAAAGCTTGAGTACAATTCCCATATCTAGGCAGGTGCTCCACTAACACACTTGAGTCTCTTGAAAAGAATTCAAAAAAGAGCTTTAAAAATGATAGGTGATAGAAGTATAACTGAAACATTTGAAACTCTGGAGCATCGCACCGCCGAAATGTTTCATGTCTATCATTATTTTATCGTTATTTTTATAAACAGTGATCTAGTGAAATAGCCAGTTGCATTCCTCCCCTCAATCAATTAAACCGTAGTACCCGTACTTCTAGGAATGCTCATGACTTTACCCTTGAGCCCAATTTCAGACGTACTCTCAAGTAAATAGCTTCTTGTTTTAGCCACACTACACGAACATGGAATGCTTTAACCGGCTCAATATTTCCCAATCATTGCAATGTGCATACATTAAAAACCAATGTGCATCGGTATCTCCTTTCAAATCGTATCCTACTTTCCTATTTGCTCACACTGTGTCTAACATTAATAACACCTTGAGTGCGCGTATAATATAAAAAAAAGTAGAGAAATGCTCGGGCGGGATAAAGCCGCTTAGATGTATACTCTCATAATAATCATTGTTTGGTGGTAAGCCCCGAAAATTAGGCTGTTGGTCGAGGACATCGCTCTTGCAATGTGACCTCGAATCAGCTTTATCAAAAAATTATCAATTCTGTTTATGTGGGCTCCGTTGTATAGAACCTGGTTGGAATTAAAATGTTTGTACTCCGACCCTGGTGTTCTGTGTAATCCAAGGCAACGTCTAAGACGCTGCCTCTCAAACAACCGAATCTTCTACATTCGAGATGGGGCAACATTGAACCACACCAGGAACCCATAGCCATGTAGCAAATCACCTTCAACCTGCTATCAAACCGGTTACTGTAAACAACCGTTTCGTCAGGGCAAAGGCAGCATTTATATATGTATCTGTTGAAATACAAATACTATTCCAACTAGATGCCAAGGTACTTTACGACAACTTTTATTCGCCAGTGGCTGTTCATATGCCCCTACGATCACCAGCTTGCGCCAGTTCTTTCTCGTATCCCTTGAGGATCCATGCAGCTGAGTTCTTAATGTTTCAGATTTCTGAAAGTTGATTTTCAACTTCCAGTCATCACAATATCGCTGAATCTTGTCGAAGTCACGCTGAAAAAGTATTATGATGACCTCGACTTCTGTACGCTATTATATCGTCGACATACGCAATTGCCTAAATTGGACTACATATCAGTTCGCTGGTGTAAATGCCGAACAGAATCGTTGGGTTGATTGCTCCCTGCTGAAGACCATTCTTAATATCGAAAATTGTGGTAGCGTTTAGCTCTATGCGTTCTATTGAAAATACGGTTAAAACGGGAGGTTTATACGGTTTCTTAATGGACCTTTTTCGAAAACAAGCTACCTAGCCGCTTCGCTTAGGCTGTCTGCTACTTTCCTGATAGCCTGGTATAATTTGATTCAAGATGGCACTTATTTTTTAGGTATTTTGACGTTATCTCGAATGACAAAAATCTCGAATGCAAAAAATCTCGAAAAAACAAATTTTTAATCTAGAATGCAAAAATCTCGAATGAACAAAAATCTCGCAAGACAATATCTCGAAAAAAATATAAAATCGAGATTTTTTTTACCAATTTAAAGAGTTTACACTTAAATAAAACGCATAACATATTTAGTTTATTCAACAATTTATTCCTTTTTTGGGAAAATAAACAACAAAAAATCGATATTTAACAAAAAAAATCATTAGGTATCATAATCAAATTAATAAAAATATCAAACACAAAGAAAAAGTTATAAATTCATAAACATACCTACAAATTCATATGTACCAATAACAAAAAAGTATAAATTATTTTGTTATAAGCTCGAGTTGTACGCAAGACTCCTAAGGTACCCCACATAACTCCTCTCTTCTTTTTCGTCTAGTACTTTTAAAATTTGTTTTTCCCATCTTACCTTACGAGTAGTTTCCTGGCCCATCTGAATTTTTTCAACCAGACAACTTGTTGCAATATTTATACCCGAATTTTACAATGGGGAGTAAAAATATTTTATTTAAAAATATCCAGGAAACCGTGGCTTACGCCTGGATTAAAACCTGGAATTTTTTCAAATATAATAAATTACAAATACAAAATTAAATTGGTTGAAACCAATTGAAATCAAATGAATTAATTAACGATTAAATGAAATTGATTGCAACACGCGAGAGATAAGATCGGATTGACGAAATGTCAAAACGATCAACGATATGAGAGAGATTAGAGATTACAAAATATTGCAACAACAACTGCGATGTGTTACGACGCAGCAAACCGGCTAGTCAGCTGGGGGTGGGTTGATAGAATTAATATGGTTAAAAAAAAGAGTAAACACCTCAGATGGAATAAAAAAAGAATTAGTGTGTGAAACGAATTAAATTAAATCAAATGTAAGTACTGGGGCGTACTTACGTCGTAGGGTGGGCGCCAGGAAACTATTTATGGTCGTTTGCCTTAACCGGGATGCTGTAAGTTATTCTTCAAAGAAATGAAGCAAACACAGATTTATATTCCCAATGGGAAGGAGAATATTTTTATTTAAAAGAATCTGGGAAACCGTGACTTTCGCCTGGAATAAAACCCAGAATTTTTTCAAATACAAAATAGAATACAAATAGGAATTTAATTGGATGAAACCAATTTAAAAAAAATAAATGAAATTATTAAAGAATTATTAAAAAATAAAATGAAAATGAAATTGAAATTATATAAAATTAAAGAAAGAAAATTTTGAAAACGTAGACCGCTAGAATGGACCGCTATCGCTAGGTCCCGAAATAAACAGAAAATCAAACTACTGTAATAGGGGGTCGCGAGTCTCACAGTTTTGAATTAGTAAAACGAATCAAAGGCCAACCGAATTAATTTTATCCAACACTTTCTATCAAACGAATTAAACTTATTACAACAACACTGTACTTATCTTTTCCTTATTTTCAAAGCTTGATTCCTTTCTCCTTCCTTCTTCTTTTCCTCAAAGAATTTCCTCGCCCCGTTCTGGCGATTTTCAAACTCTCCAATTAAACTCGTTCTCCGAATTTTTTCAATTTTCTTTTTTACTTGCGACTTATAGGTACTATAAGGCAAGTTATGCATTCGTAAAAAAAAATCGAACTCGAGATTTTGATCAAAGTTGACATTACGATGATAGCGAATACCAAAAAAGTGGGTCTCGCAATTCTGTCTGTCTGTCTGTCTGTCGGTTCGACTACAGCCTAAACGGCTCGGCCGATTTTCTTCAAACTTGGTAGATATGAGTTTTAATTTTTCCCCCCGGACGTTTTTTTCTGTTTTTTTTTTAAGACCAAAAATAACGGTACCTGCCATACGATTTTTTTTTCGAAATTTTATAAATATTTTTTTTCTCAAAAACTGTCTCACAGAATTTTTTAAAAAAAATTTGAAAAATTTCATTTGGTTAAAACTAGCTAATGGTTGAAAAAAATTTTCCAAAAATTGTTATTTTTGATAGCCCCCTGGGTCCATTTTTTTTGTTTTTGATTTTCTCGAAAACGGTACAGCCGATTTAGATAATTTTTTTACGCCAAAGCTCCTCCAAAGGTTGAATATTATTTCATATTCAAATTTTCAATTTTTTATTTTTTGGATTTTTAAAAAAAAATTCAAAATTTTTTTTTGGAAACTCAATATTTCGAAAACTCCATGCTCGATTTTTTTCAAACTTGACAAATAAAAGTTTCAACATAATCTACAAGATTTGAGAAAAAAAATTTTGTTTTATCTTAAACTAACGGTACCTTCAATACAAATTTTAAAAAATGGTTTTCGAAAATCGTATTTTTCTCGAAAACGGTTCCGAGAATTTTGCTAATTTTTTTTTCTTTTGATTAATCTTTACGATCTATAACTTAATAAAAAAAAAATTGAAATCTAGATATTACTGACTGTACCTACCATAGAACGATTTTTTCGAATTTTGAATTTCTCATTATCGGCATAACGGATTTTAACGAAATTTTTTATAAAGAAGCTCATAAAAAGTTTAAAAAACATTGCATTTAAAAACTTAAGAAAAAATATTTTTTCAATTTTTAGAAAAAAAAGTATTTAATATTTTTTTTTGGAAATTAGACTTTTATTCGTACAATAATAAAAACTTAAGGTTGGCGTACCAAAATTTTTTCTTAAAAATGTTTTAAAAATTTTGTACATAAAAGCTTATTTTTTAAGGAACCACTACAACGACTTATAATTTTTGTTCCTGCATAAATTCATATTCTGCATTCTGTTTTTATCTCTTACTACTAAGAGAATTTAAAAAATTCATTTTATCCTTATGAACAGTTTTCTTTAATAACATCCGTTTTTAAAATTCCTAGTCTATTACATAGGAGCAAGTTCGTGCGACCCAGTCGTGCATTTTATTTAAAACACTTTTCTACTTTTCTCAAAAACTATTTTTTTTTTCTTCTTCAACGTTTTATTATTCCTTTTTCTTTTCTCTCAAACTTCCAAATCTTTTAATTGCGTATCGGCTTTGCTAGTTAACCAAGAATTAGTTTAACCATTTAGCCTTTTATTTCTCTTGGCCTCCTCTTTCACTCACACATTCACACTCTCAATCAAAAGCTTTCGTGGAACTCGGTCACGGTACCAGTCCGATGTTAAGTTCCAACGAAACTCTCATTCACCCACACAATCAATGAATTCCCCAAGTTGTTGGTGCTGTCCCAAAACTTAGCGAATCCAAGGCCGTACCCTAACATTTTTATAATAACTATTTTTGAGAAAAATAAAAAGAAATTATAAAAAGTTGAAGATAACTATTCGGAGCATTCTCTCCGTTACTCTACTATATTTTACTATTATATACTTATTCGAAAAAGGAGCAAATATGTGTGACTAATCTTTCCACAATTTTGAGGAACCGAAGGAGGAAGCCAAATATTCAAATTAAACTACCTAACGCGCAATCTACTATTCGGTGGACCTTTGTGCAGATTTGGTGGGATGGGGAAGAGCGTTTAGCGTTCCATTCTTTTATGCTGGTCTGTTATTTAAGTTAAGTTTTAAATGAAGAATTTTACGATGGGCTCAAAGTCGTCTTCAAAAATGATAAGTTAAAAATGTTAAGTTATATGATGTTGTGTTGTTCTCATATCCACTTTAAGTGTACGTGTATGTTTCGTTGTTGTCTTCCAATATGTTCTGAGCCTCGTTCTCTCAACAGATGGCGTGTGAGTCTCCAGCCCATCCGCTGGCTCAACACGATCGAATTATAGGGTACCTATTTTGTTATCCTCGCTGAGCTACTCTCAAGCTCCATGAGGACAACGGACTCAAAATGTGGGTCGAAAAATGGGAATGGTTGGGATGGAGGGGAAAACAGATATCGAGAGTAAGACTATGACTAATCAATATAGTCCAAAGAATGTTTGAAGAACCAAGATTAAGAATGGTTTTTGTTGCGGTAAATCTTACCGTAACAAACTAATTTGAACTGACTCATTAGCCAAAATTTCCAATAATTTGTAAAGACCAATGTGCGGCCTTCCAACTAAAACCTTAAGCCTTCTATGCCAGGACTCTACTCTGTTTTGAGTTCCGGGTAAGCTCTGTTTTACTTGCTCCGCACAAGACCAAAACGACGGAAAATACATGGGTTTAGATTAAGTGGTACCAACATAGTTTTTATCAAACCATTTTCCAATTTTTTTTACTACTTGCGCAAAATTGATTACTCAATGAATTGAAATAGTCACGCCTTCTCAAAGTCGGAAATGATTATAGTGGGATTAAGTCGGATGTTGTTTTCGGTAGAGCTTTTAATAATTTCTGAAAATAGAATGTCGTATGAAGCCCTTGACTTTGAGCTCATTATGCAAAAGAATGCTGGGACAACTTCATCCTTCACCATGCAATGCAAAGAAAAAAGCTGTCGCATGATCGAAGGAACAACTTCAAAAGTTCCGTCCATCAACGAAACTCTTAATTTAAAGAGTTTACACTTAAATAAAACGCATAACATATTTAGTTTATTCAACAATTTATTCCTTTTTTGGGAAAATAAACAACAAAAAATCGATATTTAACAAAAAAAATCATTAGGTATCATAATCAAATTAATAAAAATATCAAACACAAAGAAAAAGTTATAAATTCATAAACATACCTACAAATTCATATGTACCAATAACAAAAAAGTATAAATTATTTTGTTATAAGCTCGAGTTGTACGCAAGACTCCTAAGGTACCCCACATAACTCCTCTCTTCTTTTTCGTCTAGTACTTTTAAAATTTGTTTTTCCCATCTTACCTTACGAGTAGTTTCCTGGCCCATCTGAATTTTTTCAACCAGACAACTTGTTGCAATATTTATACCCGAATTTTACAATGGGGAGTAAAAATATTTTATTTAAGAAAATTTTGAAAACGTAGACCGCTAGAATGGTCCGCTATCGCTAGGTCCCGAAATAAACAGAAAATCAAACTACTGTAATAGGGGGTCGCGAGTCTCACAGTTTTGAATTAGTAAAACGAATCAAAGGCCAACCGAATTAATTTTATCCAACACTTTCTATCAAACGAATTAAACTTATTACAACAACACTGTACTTATCTTTTCCTTATTTTCAAAGCTTGATTCCTTTCTCCTTCCTTCTTCTTTTCCTCAAAGAATTTCCTCGCCCCGTTCTGGCGATTTTCAAACTCCAATTAAACTCGTTCTCCGAATTCTTTCAATTTTCTTTTTTACTTGCGACTTATAGGTACTATAAGGCAAGTTATGCATTCGTAAAAAAAATCGAACTCGAGATTTTGATCAAAGTTGACATTACGATGATAGCGAATACCAAAAAAGTGGGTCTCGCAATTCTGTCTGTCTGTCTGTCTGTCTGTCGGTTCGACTACAGCCTAAACGGCTCGGCCGATTTTCTTCAAACTTGGTAGATATGAGTTTTAATTTTTTCCCCCCGGACGTTTTTTTCTGTTTTTTTTTTTAAGACCAAAAATAACGGTACCTGCCATACGATTTTTTTTTCGAAATTTTATAAATATTTTTTTTTCTCAAAAACTGTCTCACAGAATTTTTTAAAAAAAATTTGAAAAATTTCATTTGGTTAAAACTAGCTAATGGTTGAAAAAAATTTTCCAAAAATTGTTATTTTTGATAGCCCCCTGGGTCCATTTTTTTTGTTTTTGATTTTCTCGAAAACGGTACAGCCGATTTAGATAATTTTTTTACGCCAAAGCTCCTCCAAAGGTTGAATATTATTTCATATTCAAATTTTCAATTTTTTATTTTTTGGATTTTTAAAAAAAAATTCAAAATTTTTTTTTGGAAACTCAATATTTCGAAAACTCCATGCTCGATTTTTTTCAAACTTGACAAATAAAAGTTTCAACATAATCTACAAGATTTGAGAAAAAAAATTTTGTTTTATCTTAAACTAACGGTACCTTCAATACAAATTTTAAAAAATGGTTTTCGAAAATCGTATTTTTCTCGAAAACGGTTCCGAGAATTTTGCTAAATTTTTTTTTCTTTTGATTAATCTTTACGATCTATAACTTAATAAAAAAAAAATTGAAATCTAGATATTACTGACTGTACCTACCATAGAACGATTTTTTCGAATTTTGAATTTCTCATTATCGGCATAACGGATTTTAACGAAATTTTTTATAAAGAAGCTCATAAAAAGTTTAAAAAACATTGCATTTAAAAACTTAAGAAAAAATATTTTTTCAATTTTTAGAAAAAAAAGTATTTAATATTTTTTTTTGGAAATTAGACTTTTATTCGTACAATAATAAAAACTTAAGGTTGGCGTACCAAAATTTTTTCTTAAAAATGTTTTAAAAATTTTGTACATAAAAGCTTATTTTTTAAGGAACCACTACAACGACTTATAATTTTTGTTCCTGCATAAATTCATATTCTGCATTCTGTTTCTATCTCTTACTACTAAGAGAATTTAAAAAATTCATTTTATCCTTATGAACAGTTTTCTTTAATAACATCCGTTTTTAAAATTCCTAGTCTATTACATAGGAGCAAGTTCGTGCGACCCAGTCGTGCATTTTATTTAAAACACTTTTCTACTTTTCTCAAAAACTATTTTTTTTTTCTTCTTCAACGTTTTATTATTCCTTTTTCTTTTCTCTCAAACTCTCAAACCAAGAATTAGTTTAACTATTTAGCCTTTTATTTCTCTTGGCCTCCTCTTTCACTCACACATTCACACTCTCAATCAAAAGCTTTCGTGGAACTCGGTCACGGTACCACTCCGATGTTAAGTTCCAACGAAACTCTCATTCACCCACACAATCAATGAATTCCCCAAGTTGTTGGTGCTGTCCCAAAACTTAGCGAATCCAAGGCCGTACCGTAACATTTTTATAATAACTATTTTTGAGAAAAATAAAAAGAAATTATAAAAAGTTGAAGATAACTATTCGGAGCATTCTCTCCGTTACTCTACTATATTTTACTATTATATACTTATTCGAAAAAGGAGCAAATATGTGTGACTAATCTTTCCACAATTTTGAGGAACCGAAGGAGGAAGGCAAATATTCAAATTAAACTACCTAACGCGCAATCTACTATTCGGTGGACCTTTGTGCAGATTTGGTGGGATGGGGAAGAGCGTTTAGCGTTCCATTCTTTTATGCTGGTCTGTTATTTAAGTTAAGTTTTAAATGAAGAATTTTACGATGGGCTCAAAGTCGTCTTCAAAAATGATAAGTTAAAAATGTTAAGTTATATGATGTTGTGTTGTTCTCATATCCACTTTAAGTGTACGTGTATGTTTCGTTGTTGTCTTCCAATATGTTCTGAGCCTCGTTCTCTCAATAGATGGCGTGTGAGTCTCCAGCCCATCCGCTGGCTCAACACGATCGAATTATAGGGTACCTATTTTGTTATCCTCGCTGAGCTACTCTCAAGCTCCATGAGGACAACGGACTCAAAATGTGGGTCGAAAAATGGGAATGGTTGGGATGGAGGGGAAAACAGATATCGAGAGTAAGACTATGACTAAACAATATAGTCCAAAGAATGTTTGAAGAACCAAGATTAAGAATGGTTTTTGTTGCGGTAAATCTTACCGTAACAAACTAATTTGAACTGACTCATTAGCCAAAATTTCCAATAATTTGTAAAGACCAATGTGCGGCCTTCCAACTAAAACCTTAAGCCTTCTATGCCAGGACTCTACTCTGTTTTGAGTTCCGGGTAAGCTCTGTTTTACTTGCTCCGCACAAGACCAAAACGACGGAAAATACATGGGCTTAGATTAAGTGGTACCAACATAGTTTTTATCAAACCATTTTCCAATTTTTTTACTACTTGCGCAAAATTGATTACTCAATGAATTGAAATAGTCACGCCTTCTCAAAGTCGGAAATAATTATAGTGGGATTAAGTCGGATGTTGTTTTCGGTAGAGCTTTTAATAATTTCTGAAAATAGAATGTCGTATGAAGCCCTTGACTTTGAGCTCATTATGCAAAAGAATGCTGGGACAACTTCATCCTTCACCATGCAATGCAAAGAAAAAAGCTGTCGCATGATCGAAGGAACAACTTCAAAAGTTCCGTCCATCAACGAAACTCTTAATTTAAAGAGTTTACACTTAAATAAAACGCATAACATATTTAGTTTATTCAACAATTTATTCCTTTTTTGCAAAAATAAACAACAAAAAATCGATATTTAACAAAAAAAATCATTAGGTATCATAATCAAATTAATAAAAATATCAAACACAAAGAAAAAGTTATAAATTCATAAACATACCTACAAATTCATATGTACCAATAACAAAAAAGTATAAATTATTTTGTTATAAGCTCGAGTTGTACGCAAGACTCCTAAGGTACCCCACATAACTCCTCTCTTCTTTTTCGTCTAGTACTTTTAAAATTTGTTTTTCCCATCTTACCTTACGAGTAGTTTCCTGGCCCATCTGAATTTTTTCAACCAGACAACTTGTTGCAATATTTATACCCGAATTTTACAATGGGGAGTAAAAATATTTTATTAAAAAATATCCAGGAAACCGTGGCCTACGCCTGGATTAAAACCTGGAATTTTTTCAAATATAATAAATTACAAATACAAAATTAAATTGGTTGAAACCAATTGAAATCAAATGAATTAATTAACGATTAAATGAAATTGATTGCAACACGCGAGAGATAAGATCGGATTGACGAAATGTCAAAACGATCAACGATATGAGAGAGATTAGAGATTACAAAATATTGCAACAACAACTGCGATGTGTTACGACGCAGCAAACCGGCTAGTCAGCTGGGGGTGGGTTGATAGAATTAATATGGTTAAAAAAAAAAGTAAACACCTCAGATGGAATAAAAAAAGAATTAGTGTGTGAAACGAATTAAATTAAATCAAATGTAAGTACTGGGGCATACTTACGTCGTAGGGTGGGCGCCAGGAAACTATTTATGGTCGTTTGCCTTAACCGGGATGCTGTAAGTTATTCTTCAAAGAAATGAAGCAAACACAGATTTATATTCCCAATGGGAAGTAGAATATTTTTATTTAAAAGAATCTGGGAAACCGTGACTTTCGCCTGGAATAAAACCCAGAATTTTTTCAAATACAAAATAGAATACAAATAGGAATTTAATTGGATGAAACCAATTAAAAAAAAAATAAATGAAATTATTAAAGAATTATTAAAAAATAAAATGAAAATGAAATTGAAATTATATAAAATTAAAGAAAGAAAATTTTGAAAACGTAGACCGCTAGAATGGACCGCTATCGCTAGGTCCCGAAATAAACAGAAAATCAAACTACTGTAATAGGGGGTCGCGAGTCTCACAGTTTTGAATTAGTAAAACGAATCAAAGGCCAACCGAATTAATTTTATCCAACACTTTCTATCAAACGAATTAAACTTATTACAACAACACTGTACTTATCTTTTCCTTATTTTCAAAGCTTGATTCCTTTCTCCTTCCTTCTTCTTTTCCTCAAAGAATTTCCTCGCCCCGTTCTGGCGATTTTCAAACTCTCCAATTAAACTCGTTCTCCGAATTCTTTCAATTTTCTTTTTTACTTGCGACTTATAGGTACTATAAGGCAAGTTATGCATTCGTAAAAAAAATCGAACTCGAGATTTTGATCAAAGTTGACATTACGATGATAGCGAATACCAAAAAAGTGGGTCTCGCAATTCTGTCTGTCTGTCTGTCTGTCGGTTCGACTACAGCCTAAACGGCTCGGCCGATTTTCTTCAAACTTGGTAGATATGAGTTTTAATTTTTCCCCCCCGGACGTTTTTTTCTGTTTTTTTTTTTAAGACCAAAAATAACGGTACCTGCCATACGATTTTTTTTTCGAAATTTTATAAATATTTTTTTTTCTCAAAAACTGTCTCACAGAATTTTTTAAAAAAAATTTGAAAAATTTCATTTGGTTAAAACTAGCTAATGGTTGAAAAAAATTTTCCAAAAATTGTTATTTTTGATAGCCCCCTGGGTCCATTTTTTTTGTTTTTGATTTTCTCGAAAACGGTACAGCCGATTTAGATAATTTTTTTACGCCAAAGCTCCTCCAAAGGTTGAATATTATTTCATATTCAAATTTTCAATTTTTTATTTTTTGGATTTTTAAAAAAAAATTCAAAATTTTTTTTTGGAAACTCAATATTTCGAAAACTCCATGCTCGATTTTTTTCAAACTTGACAAATAAAAGTTTCAACATAATCTACAAGATTTGAGAAAAAAAATTTTGTTTTATCTTAAACTAACGGTACCTTCAATACAAATTTTAAAAAATGGTTTTCGAAAATCGTATTTTTCTCGAAAACGGTTCCGAGAATTTTGCTAAATTTTTTTTTCTTTTGATTAATCTTTACGATCTATAACTTAATAAAAAAAAATTGAAATCTAGATATTACTGACTGTACCTACCATAGAACGATTTTTTCGAATTTTGAATTTCTCATTATCGGCATAACGGATTTTAACGAAATTTTTTATAAAGAAGCTCATAAAAAGTTTAAAAAACATTGCATTTAAAAACTTAAGAAAAAATATTTTTTCAATTTTTAGAAAAAAAAGTATTTAATATTTTTTTTTGGAAATTAGACTTTTATTCGTACAATAATAAAAACTTAAGGTTGGCGTACCAAAATTTTTTCTTAAAAATGTTTTAAAAATTTTGTACATAAAAGCTTATTTTTTAAGGAACCACTACAACGACTTATAATTTTTGTTCCTGCATAAATTCATATTCTGCATTCTGTTTTTATCTCTTACTACTAAGAGAATTTAAAAAATTCATTTTATCCTTATGAACAGTTTTCTTTAATAACATCCGTTTTTAAAATTCCTAGTCTATTACATAGGAGCAAGTTCGTGCGACCCAGTCGTGCATTTTATTTAAAACACTTTTCTACTTTTCTCAAAAACTATTTTTTTTTTCTTCTTCAACGTTTTATTATTCCTTTTTCTTTTCTCTCAAACTTCCAAATCTTTTAATTGCGTATCGGCTTTGCTAGTTAACCAAGAATTAGTTTAACCATTTAGCCTTTTATTTCTCTTGGCCTCCTCTTTCACTCACACATTCACACTCTCAATCAAAAGCTTTCGTGGAACTCGGTCACGGTACCACTCCAATGTTAAGTTCCAACGAAACTCTCATTCACCCACACAATCAATGAATTCCCCAAGTTGTTGGTGCTGTCCCAAAACTTAGCGAATCCAAGGCCGTACCCTAACATTTTTATAATAACTATTTTTGAGAAAAATAAAAATAAATTATAAAAAGTTGAAGATAACTATTCGGAGCATTCTCTCCGTTACTCTACTATATTTTACTATTATATACTTATTCGAAAAAGGAGCAAATATGTGTGACTAATCTTTCCACAATTTTGAGGAACCGAAGGAGGAAGGCAAATATTCAAATTAAACTACCTAACGCCCAATCTACTATTCGGTGGACCTTTGTGCAGATTTGGTGGGATGGGGAAGAGCGTTTAGCGTTCCATTCTTTTATGCTGGTCTGTTATTTAAGTTAAGTTTTAAATGAAGAATTTTACGATGGGCTCAAAGTCGTCTTCAAAAATGATTAGTTAAAAATGTTAAGTTATATGATGTTGTGTTGTTCTCATATCCACTTTAAGTGTACGTGTATGTTTCGTTGTTGTCTTCCAATATGTTCTGAGCCTCGTTCTCTCAATAGATGGCGTGTGAGTCTCCAGCCCATCCGCTGGCTAAACACGATCGAATTATAGGGTACCTATTTTGTTATCCTCGCTGAGCTACTCTCAAGCTCCATGAGGACAACGGACTCAAAATGTGGGTCGAAAAATGGGAATGGTTGGGATGGAGGGGAAAACAGATATCGAGAGTAAGACTATGACTAAACAATATAGTCCAAAGAATGTTTGAAGAACCAAGATTAAGAATGGTTTTTGTTGCGGTAAATCTTACCGTAACAAACTAATTTGAACTGACTCATTAGCCAAAATTTCCAATAATTTGTAAAGACCAATGTGCGGCCTTCCAACTAAAACCTTAAGCCTTCTATGCCAGGACTCTACTCTGTTTTGAGTTCCGGGTAAGCTCTGTTTTACTTGCTCCGCACAAGACCAAAACGACGGAAAATACATGGGCTTAGATTAAGTGGTACCAACATAGTTTTTATCAAACCATTTTCCATTTTTTTTACTACTTGCGCAAAATTGATTACTCAATGAATTGAAATAGTCACGCCTTCTCAAAGTCGGAAATGATTATAGTGGGATTAAGTCGGATGTTGTTTTCGGTAGAGCTTTTAATAATTTCTGAAAATAGAATGTCGTATGAAGCCCTTGACTTTGAGCTCATTATGCAAAAGAATGCTGGGACAACTTCATCCTTCACCATGCAATGCAAAGAAAAAAGCTGTCGCATGATCGAAGGAACAACTTCAAAAGTTCCGTCCATCAACGAAACTCTTAATTTAAAGAGTTTACACTTAAATAAAACGCATAACATATTTAGTTTATTCAACAATTTATTCCTTTTTTTGGGAAAATAAACAACAAAAAATCGATATTTAACAAAAAAAATCATTAGGTATCATAATCAAATTAATAAAAATATCAAACACAAAGAAAAAGTTATAAATTCATAAACATACCTACAAATTCATATGTACCAATAACAAAAAAGTATAAATTATTTTGTTATAAGCTCGAGTTGTACGCAAGACTCCTAAGGTACCCCACATAACTCCTCTCTTCTTTTTCGTCTAGTACTTTTAAAATTTGTTTTTCCCATATTACCTTACGAGTAGTTTCTTGGCCCATCTGAATTTTTTCAACCAGACAACTTGTTGCAATATTTATACCCGAATTTTACAATGGGGAGTAAAAATATTTTATTTAAAAATATCCAGGAAACCGTGGCTTACGCCTGGATTAAAACCTGGAATTTTTTCAAATATAATAAATTACAAATACAAAATTAAATTGGTTGAAACCAATTGAAATCAAATGAATTAATTAACGATTAAATGAAATTGATTGCAACACGCGAGAGATAAGATCGGATTGACGAAATGTCAAAACGATCAACGATATGAGAGAGATTAGAGATTACAAAATATTGCAACAACAACTGCGATGTGTTACGACGCAGCAAACCGGCTAGTCAGCTGGGGGTGGGTTGATAGAATTAATATGGTTAAAAAAAAGAGTAAACACCTCAGATGGAATAAAAAAAGAATTAGTGTGTGAAACGAATTAAATTAAATCAAATGTAAGTACTGGAGCGTACTTACGTCGTAGGGTGGGCGCCAGGAAACTATTTATGGTCGTTTGCCTTAACCGGGATGCTGTAAGTTATTCTTCAAAGAAATGAAGCAAACACAGATTTATATTCCCAATGGGAAGGAGAATATTTTTATTTAAAAGAATCTGGGAAACCGTGACTTTCGCCTGGAATAAAACCCAGAATTTTTTCAAATACAAAATAGAATACAAATAGGAATTTAATTGGATGAAACCAATTAAAAAAAAATAAATGAAATTATTAAAGAATTATTAAAAAATAAAATGAAAATGAAAATGAAATTGAAATTATATAAAATTAAAGAAAGAAAATTTTGAAAACGTAGACCGCTAGAATGGACCGCTATCGCTAGGTCCCGAAATAAACAGAAAATCAAACTACTGTAATAGGGGGTCGCGAGTCTCACAGTTTTGAATTAGTAAAACGAATCAAAGGCCAACCGAATTAATTTTATCCAACACTTTCTATCAAACGAATTAAACTTATTACAACAACACTGTACTTATCTTTTCCTTATTTTCAAAGCTTGATTCCTTTCTCCTTCCTTCTTCTTTTCCTCAAAGAATTTCCTCGCCCCGTTCTGGCGATTTTCAAACTCTCCAATTAAACTCGTTCTCCGAATTCTTTCAATTTTCTTTTTTACTTGCGACTTATAGGTACTATAAGGCAAGTTATGCATTCGTAAAAAAAATCGAACTCGAGATTTTGATCAAAGTTGACATTACGATGATAGCGAATACCAAAAAAGTGGGTCTCGCAATTCTGTCTGTCTGTCTGTCTGTCGGTTCGACTACAGCCTAAACGGCTCGGCCGATTTTCTTCAAACTTGGTAGATATGAGTTTTAATTTTTCCCCCCCGGACGTTTTTTTCTGTTTTTTTTTTTAAGACCAAAAATAACGGTACCTGCCATACGATTTTTTTTTCGAAATTTTATAAATATTTTTTTTTCTCAAAAACTGTCTCACAGAATTTTTTAAAAAAAATTTGAAAAATTTCATTTGGTTAAAACTAGCTAATGGTTGAAAAAAATTTTCCAAAAATTGTTATTTTTGATAGCCCCCTGGGTCCATTTTTTTTGTTTTTGATTTTCTCGAAAACGGTACAGCCGATTTAGATAATTTTTTTACGCCAAAGCTCCTCCAAAGGTTGAATATTATTTCATATTCAAATTTTCAATTTTTTATTTTTTGGATTTTTAAAAAAAAATTCAAAATTTTTTTTTGGAAACTCAATATTTCGAAAACTCCATGCTCGATTTTTTTCAAACTTGACAAATAAAAGTTTCAACATAATCTACAAGATTTGAGAAAAAAAATTTTGTTTTATCTTAAACTAACGGTACCTTCAATACAAATTTTAAAAAATGGTTTTCGAAAATCGTATTTTTCTCGAAAACGGTTCCGAGAATTTTGCTAAATTTTTTTTTCTTTTGATTAATCTTTACGATCTATAACTTAATAAAAAAAAATTGAAATCTAGATATTACTGACTGTACCTACCATAGAACGATTTTTTCGAATTTTGAATTTCTCATTATCGGCATAACGGATTTTAACGAAATTTTTTATAAAGAAGCTCATAAAAAGTTTAAAAAACATTGCATTTAAAAACTTAAGAAAAAATATTTTTTCAATTTTTAGAAAAAAAAGTATTTAATATTTTTTTTTGGAAATTAGACTTTTATTCGTACAATAATAAAAACTTAAGGTTGGCGTACCAAAATTTTTTCTTAAAAATGTTTTAAAAATTTTGTACATAAAAGCTTATTTTTTAAGGAACCACTACAACGACTTATAATTTTTGTTCCTGCATAAATTCATATTCTGCATTCTGTTTTTATCTCTTACTACTAAGAGAATTTAAAAAATTCATTTTATCCTTATGAACAGTTTTCTTTAATAACATCCGTTTTTAAAATTCCTAGTCTATTACATAGGAGCAAGTTCGTGCGACCCAGTCGTGCATTTTATTTAAAACACTTTTCTACTTTTCTCAAAAACTATTTTTTTTTTCTTCTTCAACGTTTTATTATTCCTTTTTCTTTTCTCTCAAACTTCCAAATCTTTTAATTGCGTATCGGCTTTGCTAGTTAACCAAGAATTAGTTTAACCATTTAGCCTTTTATTTCTCTTGGCCTCCTCTTTCACTCACACATTCACACTCTCAATCAAAAGCTTTCGTGGAACTCGGTCACGGTACCACTCCAATGTTAAGTTCCAACGAAACTCTCATTCACCCACACAATCAATGAATTCCCCAAGTTGTTGGTGCTGTCCCAAAACTTAGCGAATCCAAGGCCGTACCCTAACATTTTTATAATAACTATTTTTGAGAAAAATAAAAATAAATTATAAAAAGTTGAAGATAACTATTCGGAGCATTCTCTCCGTTACTCTACTATATTTTACTATTATATACTTATTCGAAAAAGGAGCAAATATGTGTGACTAATCTTTCCACAATTTTGAGGAACCGAAGGAGGAAGGCAAATATTCAAATTAAACTACCTAACGCCCAATCTACTATTCGGTGGACCTTTGTGCAGATTTGGTGGGATGGGGAAGAGCGTTTAGCGTTCCATTCTTTTATGCTGGTCTGTTATTTAAGTTAAGTTTTAAATGAAGAATTTTACGATGGGCTCAAAGTCGTCTTCAAAAATGATTAGTTAAAAATGTTAAGTTATATGATGTTGTGTTGTTCTCATATCCACTTTAAGTGTACGTGTATGTTTCGTTGTTGTCTTCCAATATGTTCTGAGCCTCGTTCTCTCAATAGATGGCGTGTGAGTCTCCAGCCCATCCGCTGGCTAAACACGATCGAATTATAGGGTACCTATTTTGTTATCCTCGCTGAGCTACTCTCAAGCTCCATGAGGACAACGGACTCAAAATGTGGGTCGAAAAATGGGAATGGTTGGGATGGAGGGGAAAACAGATATCGAGAGTAAGACTATGACTAAACAATATAGTCCAAAGAATGTTTGAAGAACCAAGATTAAGAATGGTTTTTGTTGCGGTAAATCTTACCGTAACAAACTAATTTGAACTGACTCATTAGCCAAAATTTCCAATAATTTGTAAAGACCAATGTGCGGCCTTCCAACTAAAACCTTAAGCCTTCTATGCCAGGACTCTACTCTGTTTTGAGTTCCGGGTAAGCTCTGTTTTACTTGCTCCGCACAAGACCAAAACGACGGAAAATACATGGGCTTAGATTAAGTGGTACCAACATAGTTTTTATCAAACCATTTTCCATTTTTTTTACTACTTGCGCAAAATTGATTACTCAATGAATTGAAATAGTCACGCCTTCTCAAAGTCGGAAATGATTATAGTGGGATTAAGTCGGATGTTGTTTTCGGTAGAGCTTTTAATAATTTCTGAAAATAGAATGTCGTATGAAGCCCTTGACTTTGAGCTCATTATGCAAAAGAATGCTGGGACAACTTCATCCTTCACCATGCAATGCAAAGAAAAAAGCTGTCGCATGATCGAAGGAACAACTTCAAAAGTTCCGTCCATCAACGAAACTCTTAATTTAAAGAGTTTACACTTAAATAAAACGCATAACATATTTAGTTTATTCAACAATTTATTCCTTTTTTTGGGAAAATAAACAACAAAAAATCGATATTTAACAAAAAAAATCATTAGGTATCATAATCAAATTAATAAAAATATCAAACACAAAGAAAAAGTTATAAATTCATAAACATACCTACAAATTCATATGTACCAATAACAAAAAAGTATAAATTATTTTGTTATAAGCTCGAGTTGTACGCAAGACTCCTAAGGTACCCCACATAACTCCTCTCTTCTTTTTCGTCTAGTACTTTTAAAATTTGTTTTTCCCATATTACCTTACGAGTAGTTTCTTGGCCCATCTGAATTTTTTCAACCAGACAACTTGTTGCAATATTTATACCCGAATTTTACAATGGGGAGTAAAAATATTTTATTTAAAAATATCCACGAAACCGTGGCTTACGCCTGGATTAAAACCTGGAATTTTTTCAAATATAATAAATTACAAATACAAAATTAAATTGGTTGAAACCAATTGAAATCAAATGAATTAATTAACGATTAAATGAAATTGATTGCAACACGCGAGAGATAAGATCGGATTGACGAAATGTCAAAACGATCAACGATATGAGAGAGATTAGAGATTACAAAATATTGCAACAACAACTGCGATGTGTTACGACGCAGCAAACCGGCTAGTCAGCTGGGGGTGGGTTGATAGAATTAATATGGTTAAAAAAAAGAGTAAACACCTCAGATGGAATAAAAAAAGAATTAGTGTGTGAAACGAATTAAATTAAATCAAATGTAAGTACTGGAGCGTACTTACGTCGTAGGGTGGGCGCCAGGAAACTATTTATGGTCGTTTGCCTTAACCGGGATGCTGTAAGTTATTCTTCAAAGAAATGAAGCAAACACAGATTTATATTCCCAATGGGAAGGAGAATATTTTTATTTAAAAGAATCTGGGAAACCGTGACTTTCGCCTGGAATAAAACCCAGAATTTTTTCAAATACAAAATAGAATACAAATAGGAATTTAATTGGATGAAACCAATTAAAAAAAAATAAATGAAATTATTAAAGAATTATTAAAAAATAAAATGAAAATGAAAATGAAATTGAAATTATATAAAATTAAAGAAAGAAAATTTTGAAAACGTAGACCGCTAGAATGGACCGCTATCGCTAGGTCCCGAAATAAACAGAAAATCAAACTACTGTAATAGGGGGTCGCGAGTCTCACAGTTTTGAATTAGTAAAACGAATCAAAGGCCAACCGAATTAATTTTATCCAACACTTTCTATCAAACGAATTAAACTTATTACAACAACACTGTACTTATCTTTTCCTTATTTTCAAAGCTTGATTCCTTTCTCCTTCCTTCTTCTTTTCCTCAAAGAATTTCCTCGCCCCGTTCTGGCGATTTTCAAACTCTCCAATTAAACTCGTTCTCCGAATTCTTTCAATTTTCTTTTTTACTTGCGACTTATAGGTACTATAAGGCAAGTTATGCATTCGTAAAAAAAATCGAACTCGAGATTTTGATCAAAGTTGACATTACGATGATAGCGAATACCAAAAAAGTGGGTCTCGCAATTCTGTCTGTCTGTCTGTCGGTTCGACTACAGCCTAATAGGCTCGGCCGATTTTCTTCAAACTTGGTAGAAATGAGTTTTAATTTTTTCCCCCCGGACGTTTTTTTCTGTTTTTTTTTTAAAAACAAAAAATAACGGTACCTGCCATACGATTTTTTTTTCGAAATTTTATAAATATTTTTTTTTTCTCAAAAACTGTCTCACAGAATTTAAAAAAAAAAAATTGAAAAATTTCATTTGGTTAAAACTAGCTAATGGTTGAAAAAAATTTTCCAAAAATTGTTATTTTTGATAGCCCCCTGGGTCCATTTTTTTTGTTTTTGATTTTCTCGAAAACGGTACAGCCGATTTAGATAATTTTTTTACGCCAAAGCTCCTCCAAAGGTTGAATATTATTTCATATTCAAATTTTCAATTTTTTATTTTTTGGATTTTAAAAAAAAAATTCAAAATTTTTTTTTGGAAACTCAATATTTCGAAAACTCCATGCTCGATTTTTTTCAAACTTGACAAATAAAAGTTTCAACATAATCTACAAGATTTGAGAAAAAAAATTTTGTTTTATCTTAAACTAACGGTACCTTCAATACAAATTTTAAAAAATGGTTTTCGAAAATCGTATTTTTCTCGAAAACGGTTCCGAGAATTTTGCTAAATTTTTTTTTCTTTTGATTAATCTTTACGATCTATAACTTAATAAAAAAAAATTGAAATCTAGATATTACTGACTGTACCTACCATAGAACGATTTTTTCGAATTTTGAATTTCTCATTATCGGCATAACGGATTTTAACGAAATTTTTTATAAAGAAGTTCATAAAAAATTTAAAAAACATTGCATTTAAAAACTTAAGAAAAAATATTTTTTCAATTTTTAGAAAAAAAAGTATTTAATATTTTTTTTTGGAAATTAGACTTTTATTCGTACAATAATAAAAACTTAAGGTTGGCGTACCAAAATTTTTTCTTAAAAATGTTTTAAAAATTTTGTACATAAAAGCTTATTTTTTAAGGAACCACTACAACGACTTATAATTTTTGTTCCTGCATAAATTCATATTCTGCATTCTGTTTTTATCTCTTACTACTAAGAGAATTTAAAAAATTCATTTTATCCTTATGAACAGTTTTCTTTAATAACATCCGTTTTTAAAATTCCTAGTCTATTACATAGGAGCAAGTTCGTGCGACCCAGTCGTGCATTTTATTTAAAACACTTTTCTACTTTTCTCAAAAACTATTTTTTTTTTCTTCTTCAACGTTTTATTATTCCTTTTTCTTTTCTCTCAAACTTCCAAATCTTTTAATTGCGTATCGGCTTTGCTAGTTAACCAAGAATTAGTTTAACCATTTAGCCTTTTATTTCTCTTGGCCTCCTCTTTCACTCACACATTCACACTCTCAATCAAAAGCTTTCGTGGAACTCGGTCACGGTACCACTCCGATGTTAAGTTCCAACGAAACTCTCATTCACCCACACAATCAATGAATTCCCCAAGTTGTTGGTGCTGTCCCAAAACTTAGCGAATCCAAGGCCGTACCGTAACATTTTTATAATAACTATTTTTGAGAAAAATAAAAAGAAATTATAAAAAGTTGAAGATAACTATTCGGAGCATTCTCTCCGTTACTCTACTATATTTTACTATTATATACTTATTCGAAAAATTAGCAAATATGTGTGACTAATCTTTCCACAATTTTGAGGAACCGAAGGAGGAAGGCAAATATTCAAATTAAACTACCTAACGCGCAATCTACTATTCGGTGGACCTTTGTGCAGATTTGGTGGGATGGGGAAGAGCGTTTAGCGTTCCATTCTTTTATGCTGGTCTGTTATTTAAGTTAAGTTTTAAATGAAGAATTTTACGATGGGCTCAAAGTCGTCTTCAAAAATGATAAGTTAAAAATGTTAAGTTATATGATGTTGTGTTGTTCTCATATCCACTTTAAGTGTACGTGTATGTTTCGTTGTTGTCTTCCAATATGTTCTGAGCCTCGTTCTCTCAATAGATGGCGTGTGAGTCTCCAGCCCATCCGCTGGCTCAACACGATCGAATTATAGGGTACCTATTTTGTTATCCTCGCTGAGCTACTCTCAAGCTCCATGAGGACAACGGACTCAAAATGTGGGTCGAAAAATGGGAATGGTTGGGATGGAGGGGAAAACAGATATCGAGAGTAAGACTATGACTTAACAATATAGTCCAAAGAATGTTTGAAGAACCAAGATTAAGAATGGTTTTTGTTGCGGTAAATCTTACCGTAACAAACTAATTTGAACTGACTCATTAGCCAAAATTTCCAATAATTTGTAAAGACCAATGTGCGGCCTTCCAACTAAAACCTTAAGCCTTCTATACCAGGACTCTACTCTGTTTTGAGTTCCGGGTAAGCTCTGTTTTACTTGCTCCGCACAAGACCAAAACGACGGAAAATACATGGGCTTAGATTAAGTGGTACCAACATAGTTTTTATCAAACCATTTTCCAATTTTTTTACTACTTGCGCAAAATTGATTACTCAATGAATTGAAATAGTCACGCCTTCTCAAAGTCGGAAATGATTATAGTGGGATTAAGTCGGATGTTGTTTTCGGTAGAGCTTTTAATAATTTCTGAAAATAGAATGTCGTATGAAGCCCTTGACTTTGAGCTCATTATGCAAAAGAATGCTGGGACAACTTCATCCTTCACCATGCAATGCAAAGAAAAAAGCTGTCGCATGATCGAACGAACAACTTCAAAAGTTCCGTCCATCAACGAAACTCTTGAGGGGCTCAGTAGTTGAAGACTCTCCACTGTTCCCAAAATAATGAATTTGTTTCCATCGTAATCTTTTTCAGATATGACAAAAAGATTTCCATCGATGTACCTGAAACCAGTACCAGACAAAAAACAACCAATTAACGTATCTATTATAAATAAGTTTACACATACAAAAATACATAATTATTATAAACGGACACATTATTTTTTTTTTTTGTAATTTATATCTATTTAATGTTCTACATTACATAGGAATTTACCGTAATCGCTGTGGAATGTTAATTTCACTTAAATCAGTTGGCTCTTTTTCCATTAGACTTCTAACTCGGGCAATTTTTCGTTTTTATGCAGCGTCCTATGGCAAATAGACCCTACATTCAACTGGGGTTTTTACTTTCGCTCTTAGAACTATTAGAAGGTGGATCACACGTTACCTTTCCTACATTCACTTGTTTCTTATGTGCGACAGGTGTATGCACAATGTCAGTTGGTATTTTAACAACACAATATTTTTCACTGTAATCAATCTAGCACGACAATTATGAGATGTATTGAGTTTTACAGTTGTATGGGTTACTAATCAGTCTCAGTCGTTAAAAGTTTTTAATAATCTAGAATTAACAATTAGCGCGCGCGAATGGTAACCTTTCTATCAAAATTTAATATATTAATTCTAGATTTTTGCATTCGAGATTTTCTTTTTAGAGTTTTGTTTTCGAGGTTTTACTTTCAAAATTTTTGCTTTCTGGATTATTGCTTTCTAGATATCGTGGTAGACCCTTCTGGATCACCTTTATTTATTCGGGCAGTCGGATATAAATATCGACTGCCAAATCTAATTTAAAAAATAAAAAAAATGTCACAAAAATCATTTAGCGCACTCTTACCGTTTCGTTTATAAAATTTTAAATTTTACTATCCTGCGATTAATCACAAGTTGGTTTTAAGTAACCGTAAATATTTAATTTAAAATTCTTTTCTTATAACAAGTTAATTTAATGGAGCAACCAAAAATGTCTTACTTGTATGAATAAAGAATTCTCTGCAAAATACCCCTCATTTCAGGGTCATTAAACCTACTAGGCAATAATCTATAAAGTTCGTTAAAACTTTAAAATAGTTATTTTTATACAAAATTAATTTCCATCGATCAGCGAAATCAAGCATCATTGTGCGTGGTGAGTACTTGGGTGGAGGACCGTTCAATACCGACCGTCTGCTGTTGGCATGTGTTTCTTCTGTTGTTCTTTCTTAATGTGTCTCTCTCTGTTGCCAGTGATTTCAGTGACTCTTTTTCGTAGATTTATTTAAATTTATTTATGTAGATTTATTTAAATTTATTTATGTAGATCTATTTACGGAGTAATTTAATATGTTATGTAATGTAATTTAAGATAATAGGTTTCTAAATTTTTGGATTGATTTTAAATAAAAACAAAAAGATTTCCAATTTGTTTCATTCAAAATATCGATGGTATCAGTCATAATAAGAGTTTTTTTTCAAGATGTTAAAATGTTTTTTAAAAACTGCACAAATGCTGATGAAGTGAAATATGTCTTCTTTGGCGTAAATATTACAGAGAGTGTAGAATTGATATAGCTGCCGTTGTATGGGATGTCATTTAAGTGGAGTATCTCACATTTGGTTTTGAATAGGAGCTAGATTTCCTGGTAGCTTAAATCATATAATTTTGACATGAAAGGTTGTGATTGAGCTGGAAGTAGATAATTCTGCTTTCAGATTCACGGCCTTAAACAACTAAATTATTTCGAGATGCATTTTCTTGTAGTTGTATACTGGTATAAAGATTTTCTTTAATTTGTTCCACGTTTTGAAAATTCATTTGAAGGTTTCCTAAGTACAATTTCTTATCTCATACATCAGCAATTTTTTTTGAAAATCTGTTAAGATTCTATCCACCCATTTCTCCAATCTGCTTCCAAGAACTCCACACAAAATGCTTGCTATTGTGTTCAAAAGATATTCCGCTGTAATTTTTGGGATTGCTTTCTTGTGAATTGTGAATATGACTGATTTATTAAACGAAACAAAAACCGTAAAATATAATGAATATATCGTCAACAAGTTTTTTAGTATTTTTTATTTAGTTGGTAAGCCATTTTTAGTTGATTTATATATTTTACATGGGTTGAAAAGAAAAGTGTCAATAGACTCAAGCTTTAGTCTTTCCTAACATAAATGTTCTTTCTTCTTAACTTCACGCCCGCGCTGTGTTGAAACATTTAAAGGGTAATCTAATCCCTTGAGCGCGGGTAGATTATAAAAAAAAAAAAAAAAAAAAAAAAGAGATATTGGCGCAAAATTTTAACTGAATTAGTACGATGCTAAAGCTGTTTTAGTATGAAACTAGGTTAAAACAACGAATTTGCAAATTTTAATCGAATATATGTAGCATCATACTTTCTCTACCCTTTTATTAAAGTTAAAATCATCGAATACCTACTTTATTTTTTTAGTATCGTGCTAGCTTCATATGACTGTCATTTGCAAATATCAAATATTCGTGTACTTACTTTTTTACACGAAATGTCATTGTTTTAGATGTGTTCACACGCAATTTATTGAGAAAATTCTTTTAGTACGATACTAGTTAGAAAATGTTCAAAATTAAGAATGAGTTAAGTTTGTAAACTACTATGAAGTTAGCAAATTGTTAAGTAGTATAATACTTATACCTTAATAATAGGCTGTTTAAAATTTTGGAAGTCAAGTCATACAAAACAGTTCGATTTCTTTAAAACTACTGATTTAGCAACTTTTATTAAAAAAGACATATATTCCGAATAACATCTAAAGATAGCACTTTATAAAAAAATAGGTTACAAACAATAATTTTTTTTGTATCACCTTATTGCCTTACACATTTAAAAATACTAAAAAGTTTTGAAATTCGGGATTCAATTCCAAAGAATTAGTGATTTTTTTGTATTCGGGTGTATGACATTCGAAATTATGGCTTTGGAATTATCTTTTTCTGCCATTCGGAATTATGTCCCCTTCCCCATAGAACAAACACGAACATTTTTAATGAATAAGGTGGGTCGATATCCTGCCATATCCTCTAGTGATTTTTTTTATTCTTGAGCTTTTTACGTTTTCTTTTTTTTTTTTGTCCTTTGAACATCAGTTTTTTGTAAATCAAGTTTTTTATTTTGAAAGAGTTCATAAAAATAAACAATATTGGAGACGACTATTATTAGATAGTTTGGGATAAATTGGATTGCATTTTTAAATCCTTATTAAAATTTAGCTGTACTTTGTTCGTTAAAGAAGAATATAAACTGATTTTATTCTTGTATTTATTGTTATTTTTTAGCTGTCTGTGAACGTTGTGGAGCTATAGGAGTAAAGCATACTTTTTACACCAAATCCAGAAGATTTTGTAGTATGTCTTGTGCAAGAGGTGAATTATTTTCTCTGGTTTGTAACAAAATGATTGGTTCAACGGGTTCAATAACTATACCAACTACATTAGCTTCGCCTATGACGGCTTCATTTTCTGAAGAAGGCCTAATCAATTCTATAAATCATCAACGATCTGATATTGAATCAGCTTTCCGAGTGTCACATATAAAAAGCCCGAATTCAAATTATCGCTTTAAAATTACAAATCAATCTTTGACAAATTTAAATGATAATGAACTGATGGATGTACCAGACGAAATTGCAGAGCAAGAGGAGGATAGCTATGAAAATCTTAATCAAAAGCATTTCATGTACCGTGATGCAATTCCTCACAACGATTTACCACAAATACCAAAATACGAGGTTCTCCCTTCGTGTCCGCAAAGCGAAAAAATTTGCAGTGTACGACGGAGGCAAGGTGATCCCTTGCATTCATATGACTGGACGCAAAAATTATCTCAGTCTGATTTTAATGTAGCACCAGTAACATGTTTCCCCCATGCTCCGGGATATGATGTATGGGACAATATTGGTGTTGACATGAAAGTAGAGGTCGAAAACACAGACTGCAACATCCAAGAAGTGGTGCAGCCAGGTCAAACACCTCACTCTTTTTGGGTGGCTACTATTTTGAATATTTGTGGGTACAAAGCATTAATGCGATATGAAGGTAAATTAATTTCAAAGATAATCTTAAATTATAAAATTTTGTATTTATTTATAGGATTTGACGAGCCCTCGCATGATTTTTGGGTAAATCTATGTTCTTCGGAAGTTCATTCGGTTGGATGGTGCGCCACTCGCGGCAAACCTTTGATTCCGCCTCGAACCATTGAAAGCAAATATATTGACTGGAAAGACTTTTTAGTAGAGCGATTATCTGGAGCAAGAACGCTTCCCTCAAGCTTTTATAATAAAATAAGCGATAGTATGAACTCTCGTTTTCGCCTCGGTCTGAATTTAGAATGCGTTGATAAGGACAAAATTTCACAGGTTAAATTGGCTACCGTCAATAAAATTGTGGGCAAACGTCTGTTTGTTAAATATTTTGATTCGGACGATGGCTTTTGGTGTCACGAAGATTCACCAATTATACATCCTGTTGGCTGGGCAACTACAGTTGGACATAACTTAGCTGCTCCTCAAGATTATTTAGAGCGAATGTTGGGTACATTTTAACTACCAGCGCTTTATTAAAAGTAATTTAATAATTTATTTTTGCTTTAGCTGGGAGGGAACAAATGATTGAGGTGCATGATGATGATGCAACTATAGAATTATTTAAAATGAATTTTACATTTGAAGAATACTACATCGATGGAAAAAAAAATGGTTTTATAGAAGGAATGAAATTAGAAGCGGTTGATCCTTTGAATCTATCAGCTATATGTGCTGCAACTGTTATGGCGGTCCTTAAATTCGGTTACATGATGATAAGGATTGATTCCTATCAGCCAGACGCAACGGGATCTGATTGGTAAGTTGCTTTGTGTAAAATGTTTCAGCATAAAATCTTACTTAAAGGAGTTTTTTACAAACAGATAGCTTATATTATTCAGCGGCGTCAATAATTTTCTAATTTTTCCTAATAATTTAATAAGAATTACACTATGCATGTCATTGTTTCTTGTATTTAAAATGAGTTTGTGAAGTTTTTTGCTTACTATAACTATTTAAAACAGATTTTCAAATATATGAAAGGTTTGATTAGTCAAAAGAAACATGAAATTTCAAATTTTCAAATTGAATAAATATGGTGATGTGAAACTCCTGAAAACCAGAGCCCAATGACTTTCTTTTTTATTTTGAGAAATTTGATATTTGTATCCATTTTTGAATTTGGAAATGGTTGTATTTATATCAAATTGATCGGTGAACTACGTGAAATCCGATAGTACCTTAATAAATTTTGAAACACATATTTTGATTTCAGAAAAGCTAATTCAAGTTAATCATGCTTATTTTGACATTCTCATGAATAGTCTATTCGTTAGAATGATTCTATTTCTTCTAATGAACTTTCTTAATTTTGCGATTCGAACGAATAACATTCATTTGCGAAAGATAGCATAAAATGAACTCCAAAAAAAATATTCATTTTCATTATCCTAATAATTTAATAAGAATTACACTTTGCATGTCATTGTTTCTTGTATTTAAAATGAGTTTGTGAAGTTTTTGCTTACTATAACTATTTAAAACAGATTTTCGAATATTTGAAAAGTTTGATTAGTCAAAAGAAACATGAAATTTCAAATTTTCAAATTGAATAAATATGGTGATGTGAAACTCCTGAAAACCAGGGCCCAATGACTTTCTTTTTTATTTTGAGAATTCTGATATTTGTATCCATTTTTGAATTTGCAAATGGTTGTATTTATATCAAATTGATCGGTGAACTACGTGAAATCCGATAGTACCTTAATACATTTTGAAACACGTATTTTGATTTCAGAAAAGCTAATTCAAGTTAATCATGCTTATTTTGACATTCTCATGAATAGTCTATTCGTTAGAATGATTCTATTCCTTCTAATGAACTTTCTTAATTTTGAGATTCGAACGAATAACATTCGTTTGCGAAAGATAGCATAAAATGAACTTCAAAAAAGATTCATTTTCATTATCAGCTGTTTGAAATTTACTATATTTCTATTTGAATTAGTATGACCGTCTTACATTTTTTTTGTTTCTAAACATTTTATAGATGTTGGATAAAGAAACAAAATAAATAATACACTTTTTTATTATAAAGTAAAGTTTAACCATAAAGAACTACATATTCATTACATTTTTTGTGTCAACTCAGCTGTTTTGAAACTATTCAAAAAAAAAAAAAAAAATTTGTTCATAACGCGTTCTAAATTTTTATTTTTTTTCGTATACAATTGGTCACACTTAGTGTTTGTGAAATGTCAAAACCAAAAAGTGAAATATTTGTTTATTTGTAATTTTTTTGTTTATTGTTTAATAATTTAAATTTCTTTGATAAAAACATAAAAAAATAAATAAGAAATAAAAATATGGCATTTGTGTTGTTTATAAATGAAGATGGCGTTCAAGAAGTGCAGAAAAGAAGTATAGTGGATGCTTCAAACCTCCGGGTTTTCTTCCATTATTTTGATTAACTTTTCCTTTTGTTCGCGGTTTGTCAAGTTGGAATGCGACCTTTAAACATAAAACAACAAAAAAATTAATAAAAGTAATTTATTTTCCATGAAATAATTAAAAACTTACATGTTTTGTTGCTTACTCGACAGAAAAATTCAAACGACACAAAAATGGCATTTAATTCTATTTTTTCGAATGTCAAAATTGAATTAGCTTCCGCAAATGAATGAACTTTCTATGGATTGGGTGAACTTTCGATTTGTTCGATTAACATTTTAATCGCCGAGTCTCAAAATTAAGTTTCAACGAATTTGACTCACTTTCGAACGAAAGAGAATGTCAAAATATCACCAATAAATTAATAAAATAATAAAAAAAAATATTATAAAAGAATTAATTAACCTTAACAAACCTGGAATACTATTCCAAAACCCTTTTTTTTCATCATCACCATTTCACTACAGAAGCTGGGTAATGGTTTGTTTATATTTGTTGTATTGATTTAAGAGTAGTTTTTTTATAATTCACACGCGCTCAAGGGTTTATTAAAGACCCTTATAATGTTAAACATAGCACTGGGAGGCACGGGAAAACTTTGTCGGGTAAATTATTCCATAATCGTGTTGTGCCTTATCCTATCTAGTTAACGCTATGATCTTCTTTTAATATGTGAGTTGCAAAGGCAGAGCGATTTGGTTGATTTAAACAAATGCATGATAGATTATCGTTGAATCTATTTTAGAAACTTCTTTTGGTTTCCCCAAAGTATTCTCTTTTGCAGTCATTGCATTTCACCGCCATAATGCTATAAGCGAGATATGTAACTTATAAGTTTGGTTTTGCTTTTGTGAACAATGATATTTATTTTTTTTCATTATTTCTGGTACAAAACACATGTACTAATTGATTTTTAACCTTTTCGCGACTAATCCAAAAAAAATTTAATTAAAAATCTAATTTGTTTGGTAGTGGCCCACAGCTTCAGTAGTACAATGTATTAAAGGTTCTTTTACGGCAATTAATTGTGCTGTAATAATTGTTTGTTTTAATTAATATACCAGGGTGAATTTAATTTTTCTGAAATCAAATTTAGGTGATTCAAAATTTAATAAATTGTTAGGCTTTTCAGGAGGATCCTTAATCAATTTTATTTAAAATGTGTACCAACTCAAAGTTGAACAAATATCCGCAACTGAAATGAATTTGTTTTTATGTAGGCACTTACAAGCTGGTAATAGGTTATAATTATATTACACCTTTGTCAACTTTCCTTTAAGGTAGCACGAATTTCCACACGCGGATAGTTTTATTCGGTAGATTAGCACTTTTAAATAACAAATATCACAATTTTAAAGTGAGGAAACATTTATAACTATTTTTAATTAATTTTTAAAGTTCCTCAATTTCCATACAAAATGCACCTTTTTTTTATTTTGACAATTCTCTTTGTGTAAGTATTACCAGAGTTGGGTTATTTTTGGGATATTATTGGGATTTTTTCCTTTTTTGTTAATTTTATAAGGGAATTATTTGTTGATTAAAAGGAAGTTTCTGAACCCACAGTACTTTTAAGTTAAAACACTGTTGACATTGGCGCCTGCCTGGCGACTTTACATACCCTAAGCGGAGCGACGGAGTCGCGTGAGCGGGTGTGTCCCTGAAAAAGAGAGTTAAAATCCTGAGAACCCGCGAAACGGGCCACCCACAGTACTGTTAACCTAAAAAACTATTGATATAATATCGAAATCTAGCCACTTTCAGTACTCTTAGTCAAGAAAACAATAAAAAAAAAAACAAAAAGTGAGGTTTAAACTGAAAAATAAAACATTTTTTTATAATTTAACGGTGTTTCCTCACTTTAATATTTTAAATCTGTTCTATTGAGACCACTAGCTATCTTTAAAAAAAAACGATACTATACTCGTGCTACCTTAAAGGAAAGTCGCCCCTTACACCTAATTTCGTAAAAATCAAAACAACGGTAAAATAAAAGATAGCTATTAAAAGTGCAAAAATAAAAAGCATCGCTTAATTGTGAAATAGAAAGAAAAAGCATCAATGGAACTTCCGTTATACCAGTTTAAACATGAAAATGTGTGAGAATGACCCTAATTTATTAAACAAACCTTCAAAAATTACATTTACGATTTGCATCGAGCCATGTGACATTGACTCCTCACTGGCAATATAGAATCCCTAGCTCAGTGTTGTAACCGAATTTAATTTTCAAAGAAAATAAAAACAACCAAAATAATATTTTGTTAGACGAAAGTAAAGACAAAAGATACCAAGCGGCGCGCGCAAGTTAAGAAAAATTAGATTTGTTTTTCTTTAAATTAGGTCTTTATTATCCGAGGTTTCGGTTAAGACTAACTTATTCTAAAATACATGACTATGTTGTTCAATCAGATAGGGTTACATTGCTTTATTATAATATGCTGATTGAACAACTAATAATATTGTCTTACAATTAATTCTTATGTGCTAATTTAGCATTTTGCCAAAAAGTATCTTCTTACTTTATGGGAAAATGCTTTGAGGAGGGGTGATTAACCTAATGGTGCTTAAGGTCACCATACAAATATGTAACTTCTCCCCCCTTAAATTTAAGATTCTCCTGAATCGATGGAGTTTTTGTTGGTGGCTTTATTATACTATTTACTTGAATTTTTAATTTTCTATTTGTCTTGACTATACAAAATATTACAATAAGAATTATTACAATTATAAAAAAACATTAATACATTACTGATTTGACTTATGTTTCTATGATAAGACAGTTCATTAATTTTATGCAAATTTTCAATTTGTTGAATTTTAGAAATTTCTTCGAACTTTAACTTATCTATAACATTTAAATTTATTTTTTCTTAATAATAAAATTTTTGAATGAATTCGAGTTTATAATTAAAAATTGTTAAATTGAATATTTTTATGGAACAGTTATTAATATTTAATATAAAATTTCGTGTTAAATTTAATTTTCTATTATCACAATTATTTATTACATTTTCTCTTTCCAATTTTTTACATATTAACGTATCGATGTAATTTTTTTCAATTTTAATTTCTTTATTATAACGAAAAGTACACAAATCTTTTGTTATACATGAATTACATATGTTTAGATCTTTAAAATAAATGTTACTAGGATTATACCTATTCATATTTAATGTTATTTATTTCAACAAATTTCAAATTGTCCATATCTATTTCTTTCTTTTCATTATTTGGGATTAGCATTTTTAGTTGAGTAAAAAAATAATCTTTTGGTAGTTTCAAAAGCTATTATAAGTCTGTCTTGGTCAAGTTTCGTAAGTCCAATTTTAGTGTTTTCACGTTTATAAAAGTCTATTCCTAACGTTATTATTAGAGTTGCTTTTGTTACCCTCATTAATATCATCTTGAGGATCACCTGCAGCCACAAGATTATCTGCAAATTTATTTGGTCTTTTAATATTTGTTGGGTCAACGTTTTGTAAATTATGTTTTCTATAATATGTTTCGTTTTTGTGTCTTAAATGTTTATAATTTCTGATGTATCCTTCCTTTCTTTTTTCATCATAATTTTCCCTAGAAATATTTCTCTTATCTATCATTTGTTTCTTCCTAGTTTCGATTCTGTTTCTCAAATCTGTTGTATTTGTATTTTCTGCTTCGTTTGGGCTAATACCTATTGTTGAATGGTATCTACTATTATATATCGAAACGGCCTTATGTATTTTACGATTAGTCGAAATGTCTTTATTTTTTATCGTCAGTAAAATTTCTAGTAAAGTTGAGTGGAATCTCTCTATATCTGAGTTTCCAGTATGTGAGTTTGGTTTAGTCATATGTATTTCTATTCCTTCTTCCCTGAAGTATTCTTTGATATTTTCTGAATTGAATTCATTGTCACAGATAATTTTTCTTGGTTTCCCGAATTTACTTAGTTGTTCATCTATGCATTCTAGTTTACTTGTCCAATTCTTACAGCTTAAATTGTATGCATAAGCCTTTTTCGTAAATTTGTCAATGAATGTCAGGTATGTTAATTTATTGAAATGGTAAACATCCATATGCAAAACATCGTTTCCTTTAACTGGAGTTTCTGTGAGTCTAAATTTAGGTCTTATTGGTTTCCTGTCGTATTTTCCCTCTTGACAAGTCTGACAATTTCCTATTACTCTTGAAATTTCCTGTATAAGCTTTGGAAAATATATTTTGTTTTTCAATTTGTAATATGTTTCCACTATACCTGAGTGATTACTTTCTTCTATATGATATAAGGATATTTGTTTATGAGCGTCTTCAACTTTTTCTAGGTCTCTTGCTCTCTTAGTCAGCTTGTAAAATGTAACTTCTTTGCCATTTCCATACATTTCAATAATTACCTTTTGCACTTTATTGTATTCGGTATCTTCTACTTCTGAATAAATTCCTATTGTTCCGGATTTAATGGTTCTTTGAAATAAATCTCTCCAGTATTTATCATCTTTCGTCATATCTACCTGAATTATGGTTTTATTGTGTTGTATCTTTATTTCACTTTGCACAGAATTAGTTAATATTAACTGTGTTTGGTAAAGATTTACAATTCCTTCTTTGATTTGTATGTGGTCTAAAAGTTGTTCGTCAGCTGAATGTACTGTTGCTGATGTTTCGTTAATGTCTTTTGGGATTCTACTTAAAAAGTCTGCGATTTTATTTTCTTTACCTTTTATGTACTCAATCTCAAACTCAAACTCTTGTAATTTAAGAAGTCCTCTTTGAACTCTTTGACTAAATTCTTTTCCGTTATATTTTTTATTTAAATATTTCACAGGCATATGATCAGTGATTATTTTGAATTTCTGCCCCCAAAGATAAGGTCTAAAGTATGTGGTGGCCCACACTATTGCCAAAAATTCTTTATCTGTTGTGGAATAATCTTTTTCATGGTCGTTTAATGTTCGGGAGGCATAACATACTGGCTGTCCTTCTTGAGTTAAAACAGCTCCTAAAGCAAAATTACTAGCATCAGTGAAAAGAGAAAACTGTTTATTAAAATCCGGAAATTTGAGTATTGGGTGTTTAGTAAGATTTGCTTTTAATCGTTCAAAGGCTTGAATGTATTCTGGGTCGTTACAATTTATTTTCATGTTTTTCTTTAGATATTTCACCATCGGGTACGCTATTTTTGAATAATCAGCAATAAATTTTCTATAAAATCCAGTGCTGCCTAAGAATCCTTGCAATTGCTTGATTGTCTGGGGCAATTGATATTTCTGGATTACTTCTATTTTACTCGGGTTAGGTTTCATTCCCTCTGAAGTAAGTATATGACCTAAGTACTCTGTGTTTTTCTTTAGAAAAGAGCATTTACTTAACTGTATCTTAAGATTGTGTTCGGCTAATTTTTGAAATATTTTTTCCAAAGATGATATGTGCTCTTCTAATGACGTCGAAAATATGAGGATGTCATCCAGATAAACTGTGCAGATCTTGCCTATGTACTCTCTGAGAATTTCATTCATCAGACGTTGAAATGTCGCTGGGGCGTTTTTTAGCCCAAAGGGCATTCTGGTGTATTCATATAGACCGTTTGGTGTAACAAATGCAGTCTTATGTATATCATCAGGATGCACCTTTATTTGATGATATCCCTTGGCTAAATCAAGGGTCGAGAAGTACTGAGATCTTCCTAACTTATCGAGCATACTTTCGATATTTGGTAACGGATACTTATGGTCTACAGTTATGTCATTAAGAGCTCGATAATCGACACATACTCTATATTTAACTTTTCCTTCTTTATCTGGTTTTTTAGCAACTACTACGATTGGTGAAGCGTATCGACTGCTAGATTTCCGTATTATACCCTGCCTTTCCATTTCATTGATTTGGGTTGTTACCTCCTCTTCATGTTTTTTAGGCAAACGGTAAAGTCTAGCATTTATCTGTACGTCTGTGGACAACTTTATTTCATGGAAAATACTTTCGCAATTGGTTAGTTGGTCTCCATCTCTATATAACAGATTTTTATATTTTTCAAGCAGATTTTGTATTTCCTGTTTTTCGAATGCTTTCAAATCATCTAAATTTATTTCATCACTACCCTCCAACTCATAACACTGTATAGACGGTTGTACTTCTAAAACAATTGGAAGTACAGTTTTATTTTGTAGAAGCACTTCCCTTTTTAAAATGTTTATGCTTTCTACCAAGTTACTAAGTACATCCATTCCTAACAAAAGACTATATGCTTTGTCTCCTAAATGCTTCCCATATGCTCTAACAAAAACATTTTTAGGGTATCCAAATTCTGTAGGTACTGGGACCTGGTAAATTTTTAATTTTTCCTTACTTTGACTGTTTACAGTAAACAAGTTTAAGGTCTGTTCATCCAGTACGTTATATGAACTACAGTCTATTTTATTTGTGTTTACTAAACTCATTGTCGACCCTGTATCTAGTAGGCATATATGTTTTTGGTTCTTGAATGCAAATACTATTTGTATTTTCCTACCGGAGAGGCTACATTCAGAAAAAACCGGAGCTTCTATTGAATGAATTTCCTCTATTACGACACCGGCAGATCGTTGATCTATATTATCAACATCCATTGGTTCTTGTCTATTCCGGGTCTGTCTGGAATAATTATTATAGTTATCGTTGTTTCGTTGATTTTGGTTTGTCTGAGCATTAGTATATGTATGTCGTCTATCTGTGTTGTTCGTTCTAGTACAATTGGAATCATTATTTTGTCGTTGGTAATTTGTCGATCTAAAGTTATTTAGTGGTTGTGGGTTGTTTTGTCGGTATGTTCTTTCTGTCGACTTTAAATGTTGATTTGGTCTGTTATAGTATTTAGTTTTGACTATATTTCCTTCATCGAACCCAACATACGAATATAAAATACTTTTGACTTTAAGTAAGTCATATTCGTCTCTTATTTCCCTAGCTAAATTTCCTGCTGCTAATTCCCTTATTTTATTATTTATTAAGGAATATAACATTATTTTCAAAGAATGTTTATTATTATCATACATGATAACTGTATGAGCATCCGTTAATATGTAGTCAATTTTATTAATTAAATCTAACACTGAACTTACTGTTATATTGTTGATACGACGAGTCACTTCCCCTTGGTCGATGGTTGGCCGGAATGACAGCTTCAAAATTCTTTTAGCTTCTCCCCAGGTGCTAGTGTTGTTTGTTAGTAGCAGCTCCTTGGCTTTTCCCACCACTTTGCACTGACTTATCGCCGTCCACATGGCAGGTCTTCTGTCTTCTGGTGTAAGATTCATGTGGTTATCCACAGCATTTATGAATTGGGTCAGCTCTTGTTTACTACCCGAAAATTCTCTTATGTAGGCGATTTTCTTCATGATCACCAATGCTCGACTACTTGTATGCTGTTGCGAGTTTTCTTCTAATCGCAGCAAAATATTTTTATTTAAACAATCACTCTCACACTTAAAAAAAAATCGATCGTGTTGCACCGACTGCGCCAGTTAAGAAAAATTAGATTTGTTTTTCTTTAAATTAGGTCTTTATTATCCGAGGTTTCGGTTAAGACTAACTTATTCTAAAATACATGACTATGTTGTTCAATCAGATAGGGTTACATTGCTTTATTATAATATGCTGATTGAACAACTAATAATATTGTCTTACAATTAATTCTTATGTGCTAATTTAGCATTTTGCCAAAAAGTATCTTCTTACTTTATGGGAAAATGCTTTGAGGAGGGGTGATTAACCTAATGGTGCTTAAGGTCACCATACAAATATGTAACTCGCACGACACTACTATGCGACAACGATATTGGAGTTTGATTTGAAGTTTAATATAAATACATACTGAAGGAAAGACCAGAGGCAACCGATTGATTAAGAGGAAGACAAAGTATTTATTCTCAAAAATAGTAAAAATGTATGCATGTCTAATTCTAGGGTTCGGATTACGTTGAGAATCATAACTCAAAGAGAAATTTGTATGGAACTTTCCACGTACAGATTAAGGTCGTATAACTTGAAGTTTTGACTCGAACTTAATAGCCGTGTTTTTTTGGAAAAGTTATCCGTAGTACAGTAGGATTTTATATGAAAAACAAATACAACATCCGCAGTAGGATCACTTCCGATACTCGAATAAACGTCAAATCACTATCCGCAGCAGGATTTCACTTCTCCTTTTATCGGCAGTGATCCTACTACGTATGTTGTATTTGTTATTCATATAAAATCCTACTGTACTACGGTTAACTTTTCCAATATAACATTTTCAATATTTAAAACCTACAAAGAAAGTGAATAACACTAGCTTACACAAAAAAAATACCTCAAAAAAAAAGTATTTTCTAGACTAATTTTGACTCTCTGAACACGAAAATGGCACTCAATTATTTTTCCAAAGAAGCGTTTTCGAGATATGAGCAAAAAACCGTTTTTTTTGCTGCTTTTCCGTGTATGAGCCTAATTCTCAAAAACGGTCGAACTAATTAACATATACTTTATGTTTTTGAACAGATATTTTGTTGGAAAGACACCAACAGTATACGACTTGTGTAAATCGGCCCAACAATCATCAAGAAAAAACCGTTTAAATTTTCAAGAAATAATTTTTCGCCGTTTTTTAGAAAATCGCTTGTTTTAAGTCATTCCGTAAGGATAGACAAAAAAATATTTAAAATACTTTAAAGATCTCAGGTGGAAGATATTGTTTTTACAAAGCTAAAACGCACAAGATCAATGAAATCGAATAATAAATGTGCAAGTTATGAAACAGTACGTGAAGGCAGACCATTTCAGTTTTTTTCTTTTTTCATAATTATTATTGAAAATATAACGTATTGCTTACACTTCTTCTTTTATGTGGCGTTGAATCTTCGCGGAGCTGCATCCAGCAGTAGTCATTCGTCATTCATTGGTCCCAAAAGCCCTCATACCTCTTTTCCATGATTGCAAGGTCCTGGTGGAATCTTTGTTTTTGAAAGACTTATCTGCTAAATACTCACCAAAAGCATGCAATGAATAGCATAATTTTTTCGATCAATTGACGATAGTTTGGACTTTCCCAAAAAACCATGAACTGCGTCTTGAAAAGCATTCCATGCTCTTTTCTCAATTATTCTTTAGACAATTCAAAAATCCGGTGTCACTAAACAATTTATTTATCTGTGGACCAACGAATATACCCGTCTCAATTTTTTCGGTTGACAGCTTGGGAAACTTTGTTTTCATATATACATATGTCAATCCTTTGTTTTCGGGATCTTTTGCAAACCCTCAGTTTCACAGTGAGAGCTTAAACAAGTTCTGCTGAACCTAAACTGGAGTTTAAATTTGAAGTTCAACTCGTCCGGCTTCACAGTCTTATCTGACTTTCAGTTCAGTTGGGGGTGGCCGTGGCGCGATGGTTGTGGTGCTTGCCTGTCAACCTCATGATTACAGGTTCGATCCCTACCGTCGTTATGTCGTTTTAATTCCATTAAAAAAAAACCTGCTAAAAATTGTCATCAATGGGTTGCTGGTTTACTCATTACATGTTTTTTTTTTTTTTTTTAATACATTTTTTTTTTAATTCCTTTTTTTTTTCATTCAATCTTATAACTATCTTAATTCTAGACAAAAATTCATAAAACTAGCCTACTTATCAATAACTTACAACTAACTTACTGGCCCCATGCGGGCACTCTAAGTTAAACTATATTCTTATAACTACTGCCTTTCGGCCTAAAAAATTATTCAGAATTCAATAACTATGTTATTTTTGACTTTCTCAAAAACTACAAAACATTTTGACATCCGGTTTTTTGTGTTTGATCAAAAATTAATAAGAGCATTGAATATTGAATAAAAAAATATTGCTTAATTACGTAAAATTTTGAAAAAAAAAAATGTTTAAAAACTAAATTTTCATTTTTTTTTTTCAAAATTTTGATTTTGAAAATTAATTTTTCAAAAACAATTCACTCGAACAACTTTATTTAAAAACAAAATTAAAGAATGTATTTCTGGCTTTTCAAAACGCTATAGCATTACTCGGTAGGTATCACCGTTATTTTTTAATAATTTTTTTTTCTGTTTTAAGTGATTTTTTTCTTAAATTGCCACTCCCGCCTAAACGGGGGGAAATAGACCCCCCCCTCCTATACGATTTTTTTCTTGTCAAGTCCAACCTACACGCCCTAGCTTTTTGTCACACCTTATGCAAATCACCCTGTATAAAACTTACAAACTAAAATTAAACTAATTAAAACTACCTAAAACCCCTTAAACTACTTAAAATAAACTAAAACTAAACTAAAATTACTTAAAAACTAGAACAGCCACAACGGAGTTTTTTTGTACATTTGAAGATTTTTTTTTTTTTTTTTTTTTGCCACTGTGCCTATTCTTTTTAAAAACTAAACCTGCGACTAAAAACAGGTATGCAAGCCGGCCACGGCTCTAACACCCCACCCCGACTGCCCATTATCAAATGTCGATTAAAGCCACCAAAACTGGTTCTCCTGCTTCGCCCTATTAGTTTTGTCCCGTTCGGACACAGCCCTACTGAACCGTAGGAGCTCTTCTCCGTCTTGTGCCAGGACGTCCCGAGTGTATAGGAGCCGCCGCACAGTGTGTTGGGTAGTGGAAAAGAATCAAAAACAAAAATCTTTACTTTCTTGTTTCCAAATAAGCCAAATTGAAGCTAACAATCCCGAGAACATTATTCAAAAGGTTTTTTATGATAAAGCTTAGCCACCAGCTATAAGCGCAGCTCTGAATGTCACCTTAGCTGGCTAGCTCAAAATAAGAGAAAACTATAGAGCGAAGCAATATGCGTCGCGCTCAAGATTTATAAAGAATAACAAATTGAGTTTTAATTTTTTCATGATCTCTGATAAGTACAGTTATTCTCACGTTTTTTTTTATTTCGTTATCTGCAAGTTGTAGGGTCTTAAATCAAGGTCAAAATCAAGGTTATTATTGCGTAGAAAGTGCTTTATTTGAATAGACCTATTTTTCGCGTGTCATCACTTGTTGTAAAAAAATATTTTTGAAAATAAAGACAAGATTAAAATCTTTTAAAAAAAGTAAGATTCATCTGCCTTTACCTGCCTTTTTCCTTAATACAACCTATTATTTTCATGCATTTTTAACAAAATGTGTTCAAATAGAGAGATTTTTCAGGTATGGTTGTCTGCTCCATCAATCAAAGTTCCAAATCTTTTGCAGTTTGTGTTAAGAAAATTTAATGTAGAAGGTATTTTGGAGCCTGAAGATGACATTAAATTTAAAGGTCACCTTTTTTTCTCTGTGCTCAAACATTTATAAGCGCTGGCAAAAGAGCAAAAGCACGAAAAGTATTTTTTTTTTGAAAAAAAAACAAACAAAACCAAAAATATTAGCAAACTGTAGCAAAATATTTTATGTCATTATGTTTTGTTGTTATTGTGCTTTCAGAAAATGTTTACTTTTCTTGCTACTTCTTGCTAACCTTCAAAATATATGACTTTGTAGGGCAAGGTCAAACCATAAAAAATTTAAAAAAATCAAGAAATGGATTTCTTTTAATAAAAACACAAAAGTTGAAAGTGTTTTTGAATTTATATTGAATGATTTAAAGATTAAGAACGATTTTGTTGGAAAAAGTATGCCTCCTTTTCAAAAATCTTGAACGTAGGTGGAAGGCTTGTACACGAAACGGCGATCATTTTGCGAGACGCCACGGAGTCTGGTTGAGAACTTCTTCCAAATATTATTCTTAATTTTCTGGAAAATTCATCATCTTGTAAATAAATTCTTCAAAAGTAGATTGGGTCTCATTGTTGACAAGCCTAAGTTTGGATTTGGGTCAACAAATTATGGAATAACGGCAAGAAGTTTTTTTCAGAATTCGAAAATAACTGCAAAAATAATAAGATTTGATGAAGAACTCATACATAAATTTTCAATCGCATTAAGAGTCTTAGCTTCAGGATTTTCTTTACAATTTCATCTTTAAAAATACCTTTAAGACAACTGTCTGAAGAAGCACTAGAGGCGAGTCATAAAAAAAAACGGAAAAATCACCTCCCTCACACAAGAAAATCATTAATACAATCGAAGACCTCTTGACAACATTACTTTTAAAGTCTGATCCTTTTATTTCGAATTTCAGACAGATTCAAGACCTTTAAAAGCTGACCGAAGCAATGTCAGGCCATATATCAAAATCTTTCTTCGTAATTGTTTATTTTTCAGTTTTTCCTTTTGATATTACTTTTTTTATGAATAACTATTTTTGTCAACAATAAAAATATTCATTCTATTTTGCAAAATCTTTTATGCCGATATATTCCGTAGTTTTTGTGCTTTGGGAACATACAACATTCCTACTAACCTTTAAAATATTACAACTTTTGTATAACGTAAAAATCATAAATTTTTTGTAATGTTTGACTTCCAACTAATAATAATAAAATTGTGAGCGTGGCAGTGGGTGGACTTCGGTTCAAATTAATTTTTTTATCACACACATCAATTTTGGACACTTTTTTCAATATCCTACGAGAAGTTTAAGAAAAAGCTATTTTATAAAAAAGTGGGCGTACTTCGCGATTTTATTAATTTACAATTTCTTAACTAACCAGAATATTAATACTTGAATTCACTATCGTACGGAAGTTTCCGTTAAACCAACTTTTTGTCCGCAGTGGGCGTGGCAAGGGGCGTGAAAATTCTTCAAATTGAGTAAAATCCTTTATTTATTGCATTTAATAACCAATTTTTGTGCACAGTTACCTTACTTTTGAAAAACAGATTTTTTTCCACTACCGCCATACAATCGACACACTGTGCGCCGGTCCACGGTTCTTCGTCTGACGTGGTAGATTAGGGGTACTGCCAATCTATCCTGTGTCAGACCGCATCTATCTAAATAGAGGAATGCCTCTGGAGAAATGAAGCCACTCAAGCGTGCATTTTCAAAATATTCGTCATTTGGGTAGAACGCCCAGAAAATCAAATTATTGGTCGAAGTCAAAGCCCTCGAAATGTGACCCCGAATTAGTTTTATCACGAAATTGTCAACTCTGTTGATCCGAGCCCCGTTGTATAGAGCCTCGTTCGGATAATAGTGAACATGAGAAGATTCGGGTGTCGGATGCAAACCAGTACAGCGTCGAAGACACTGCCGCTCGAACACCCGAATTCTCTCCATCTGAGATGGAGCAACGTTGAACCACACTGGACAACCATAAACGATCATCGGCCGTATGAGGGCCATGTAGCAAATGACCTTCACTCTGGGGTCAAGCCGACTGCTGTAAAACAGTCGTTTCGTCAGACCGAAGGCTCCTCTGGCCCTGGCCAGCGCAGCATCTATATGTCTGTCGAAATACAGATACTGATCCAACCAGATACCGAGGTACTTCACTACACTTTTGCTCGCTAATCGTCGCCCGTGAGGATCAACGATGACCATCTTGCGCCAATTCTTGCGCGTATCCCGCAGGGCTCTAGCCAACGGAGTCCGGAACAAAATTGTTTCCGATTTCTGGACATTTATTTTCAGTTTCCAGTCATCGCAATATCGCTGAATCTTCTCAAAGTCACGCTGCAAGAGAATTCTAATAACCTCGACCTTTCGGGCCGTTCTGTACGCAATTAGATCGTCGGCATACGCTATTGATTTCGGAAGACTACCTATCAGATCGCTGGTGTAAATGCTGAAGAGAATTGGCGAATTAACCGCTCTCTGTTGTAGACCATTTTTGATTTCAAACGTTGTGGTAGAAGTTACATTGCCACTTTTGACAACAAACTTTCTACCGTTAAGCATATCATAAAGCATATACATCAATGGTTTGCTAATGCCAAGTCTGTTCAGTTTCAAATAAAGACCCTCTAACCATACGGTGTCGAAGGCCTTTTCTAAATCTACCAAAACAGCACCCGTGCATTGTTGATTTGACTTATTCCATTGGATATCAGAAACGAGCTTAGCCGCGGCATGAATTGTGTCATGTCCCGCCTTAAACCCGAACTGGTTATCCGGAATTATTGTGTTGTTCGCAGCCCACTTAATCAGAACCTTATTAATAATCTTTTCGAAAACCTTGCTGATGCTCGGAAGAAGACTTATCGACCGAAGATTGGACGGATTGGAGTTGTCCTTTCCCTTTTTCGGGAGAGGATGTACCACAGCTGTCTTCCAATGCACTGGATAATATGCATTATTCAGCGCATTGTTGAAGAGCGTGGCGTAAATGTCAATTGCCTCATTCGGTAAATGTCTTAGTACAACTTTAGAAATACCATTGACACCCGCTGACTTCTTACTCTTAATAGAACTGAAGATGAGCTGGAGATCCATCTTCGTCACTAACAAGGGACTTGTCCCTATTCGCTCGGCGATTATGGCATTTGCCAAAAGGTCGTCGTTGAACCGCAACAAACATTACATGTTGTTCAGACATAATACTAACATCATGTAATTGAGTTAAACTAGCATGCCCCACAAGGATGAATACGAATAAAAAAATAATGTGAATTATAAGTGACATAGAAATAAGACACGGCATTTTTCCGCTTTAGTTTAGCCGCCATCCCTGGAGATAAAAAATCTGAGACAACCACCTTCAGTTTTGGAACATCGTGCCACACATCTTTCCTATCCTTCTTTCTCTTCATTAACTTGACGGCCGCGCTGTGTTGAAACATTTAAAGGGTATAATCCTAATCCCTTGAGCGTGGGTAGATTATAAAAAAAAAAAAAAAATTGAACGCGGTTTAAGTAAATTGTTTTGAATCAAAGAAAAAACAATCAAGGAAAGTTAGCGTTGTTTCAGTTGTGACCTGTGACAGGAAAACAAATTTAAAAATGAAAATAAATTCTATTTTCAAATGTTTGAAGTTGTTGTCAACCTGAGTTTTAAACGGCAGAATAGTGTCATTTAACTTAAACTACAGAATGAACTCTGTTCCAGGACTATGAAACCAAATTTATTGTTGAACTGAAGTTAAAACCAAAAGTGGCATTTAAACTTCCAGTGTGAAACTGGGGGTAAGGCTTTTACAAAAACCTTCATAATGCCGAGATTTATGTGCAATGGTGGAAGTATTGTATTTTGTTTTTCAACGAGTGCTTTTTCAGCAACGTTGCTCTTTCCTACTACATGAAATGTTTTTCATCTGCTCTGCTATCCCAAAAACACAGAAAACGGCCACCCAGCAGGCCAGTACGTGACTGCTGCCGGATGCAGCTCAGCGAAGATTCAACGCCACATAAAAGAAGAAGTGTAAGCAATACGTCATATTTTCAATAAAAATTATGAAAAAAAGAAAAAAAATGAAATGGTCTGCCTTCACGTACTGTTTCATAACTTCCACATTTATTATTCGATTTCATTGAACTTGTGCGTTTTAGCTTTGTAAACACCACCTGAGATCTTAAAAGTATTTTAAATATTATTTTGTCTATTCTTACGGAATGGCTTAAAACAAGGGATTTTCTAAAAACGGCGAAAAATTGTGTTTTTTGAAACTGAACGGCTTTTTCTTGATGATTGTTGGGCGGAATTACACAAGTCCGTCAGATTGTTTCAAAAGAGTAATGAGTGATGCATCGTTATGGCCGAGATTTGTTAGAGTTTAACAATTTGTGAACCAGCCAAAAAAAGAGATTGCTCCCTCGTTGAGCACTGTGAAATAATTCCGGCTGAAATTGATAAATACGTTTATACAAATTATACGGTACCTGTAATTAACCCTGGTGATGCTGATAATGATGTCGACTCGTCTATAAATAATGTACAATTTTCAAATGTTGCTGATAATGCGGTACATTCGTCTCATAACATTTTGCAATTTCCAAGTAATTTATGTTTTTGTTATCAAAATGTAGTAGGCATTAGAACTAAGTTGGATTATTTTTATATTACTTTCTCATCTGTTAGGAGCCAGGTTTCCACGGAGGAATGCTTCGGTGTACTGGAGGAGGCTGCGGCACGCTTGCGGTCACTCGGCTTTAGCTCGTCATATGGGGTGGTTCTTGCCACCTCTCAGTACACCTCCTGCTCGACTAATCATTATTTATTCGTGCCTAAGGTATAAGAGTAAATGTCAAATGACACAAACCTGAGAACCCTGACGATATTTAAGAGAAAACAAAAAGTTGGTGCTTCGAATTAAAGTAAAAAAAAAGTATTATAAACAAAAAACTAATCTTACTAACCTAAAAAACTTAACTGAAAAAAAAATAAACCCTTCACCTAACTAACAAAAAAAAATTAACTGAAAAACCCTTCACCTAGAAAAATAATAAAAAAAAATTAAATAAAGAAAAATTAATAAAAAAGTAAAAAAAAAATATAAGCCCTAACCTAAAACTAATCCCTAAACCAAAAAAAATATGTAACTTTTCCTTAAAGCACCTCCTTTTTATTCCTCCTGAATACCGCCACCCTGAATTCCAAATGTTCGTCTGATGTTGTTGACGAAGGTCTGGCCACCCACCCAAGTATCTTGAAGATACGTCCTTCGCTAATTTCATGGCCTCTTTTATTGGAAATAGCCCCTAATCGAACCCAACCAGTCACGGGTTAGTCAGTAGAGAAAAGTTAGTCTGTTATGTCCTCAAACCATATCTACATCTGGACGGCTTTACCAAACCTCCACACACCACTAGCTATGAAATTAGCACACCATATTTGTTTACTTTGAAATTTTTCAAATCACAATTTTATTTAAAATTATCTTCATAAAAAAAATTAAAATCAATGGAGCTCTCCCACTCGTTTCTTTTCTTCACTTTACTTCAAATTTCCAAAAATATATAATAAAAAAAACTAAAATAAAAAAATTTAAACCAAAAAAAAGAAAATTGACCTTAAAGGTTATTTGAAGGATCTTTATGCCCACAAAACAACAAGGATATAATAATTACTTACAGTTTTCCTGGTCCCTCGTAGTCCTGCCGGCATCAGGACTGGAGAAACTGGAGAAACAGGCGTAGATCAATTCAATCTTCCACTGAATTATTTTTTTAACTAAAATCTTTAAGATCACTTCTTCTTAATTCAACCCGAAATTCAAAAATGATATATTACAACAAAAAAAAAAGATTTGGAGAACCCAATTTCACACTAATATACAGGGTGATTGGCATAAGGTGTGACAAAAAGCTAGGGCGTGTAGGTTGGACTTAGACAAGAAAAAAATCGTATGGGAGGGGGGGGTCTATTTCCCCCCGTTTAGGCGGGAGGGGCAATTTAAGAAAAAAATCACTTAAAACAGAAAAAAAATTATTAAAAAATAACGGTGACACCTACAGAGTAATGCTATAGCATTTTGAAAAGCCAGAAATACATTTTTTAATTTTATTTTTAAATAAAGTTGTTCGAGTGAATAGTTTTTGAAAAATTAATTTTCAAAATCAAAATTTTGAAAAAAAAATGAATTTTTTTTTTTTTAAACAATTTTTTTTCAAAATTTTACGTAATTAAGTATTATTTTTTTATTCAATATTCAATGCTATTATTAATTTTTGATCAAACACAAAAAACCGGATGTCAAAATGTTTTGTAGTTTTTGAGAAAATCAAAAATAACAAAAACTACTTTTGTTCTAAGAAAAGCCTTTTATTTTAGTTTTTACGTTTTTGGATTCTTATGTAGGTGAATTTACGATTGAAAGGATTAACTTTCTTTTTACTATTCTTTTAATTATCGTCTTATAAGCATACAATAATGTGACAAAGTACTGGATTAACCATATTTCACACATTTTTTCATTGAGAACACCTGCGTGAGAGCATTGGTCAATTTTAAACCTGCCACTTTTTTATTATGGTGGGGTCGGCTTGGCTTAGGTGCATTTACGAAAGAAAGGATTAAATTTAAATAAAAATAATTATGTATTTTATCTAAATATGCATGTATTTCTTATTTTAATTAATTTCAAGATTCAGGAACATTTTTGTTCTTATTTCGCAATTGCATTTTTCTGTCACTAGTTAGGGCGTGTAACGCTGCATTATTTAAAAAACATTCGCAGATCAATATTAATCCAATGCTCTCACGCAGGTGTTCTCAATGAAAAAATGTGTTATTGTATGCTTATAAGACTGATAATAAAAAAATTTTACAAAAAAAGTTAATCCTTTCTTTCGTAAATGCACCTAAGCCAAGCCGACCCCACCATAATAAAAAAGTGGCAGGTCAATTTTAAACCAATGCTCTCACGCAGGTGTTCTCAATGAAAAAATGTGTGAAATATGGTTAATCCAGTACTTTGTCACATTATTGTATGCTTATAAGACGATAATTAAAAGAATAGTAAAAAGAAAGTTAATCCTTTCAATCGTAAATTCACCTACATAAGAATCCAAAAACGTAAAAACTAAAATAAAAGGCTTTTCTTAGAACAAAAGTAGTTTTTGTTATTTTTGATTTTCTCAAAAACTACAAAACATTTTGACATCCGGTTTTTTGTGTTTGATCAAAAATTAATAATAGCATTGAATATTGAATAAAAAAATAATACTTAATTACGTAAAATTTTGAAAAAAAATTGTTTAAAAAAAAAAAAATTCATTTTTTTTTCAAAATTTTGATTTTGAAAATTAATTTTTCAAAAACTATTCACTCGAACAACTTTATTTAAAAATAAAATTAAAAAATGTATTTCTGGCTTTTCAAAATGCTATAGCATTACTCTGTAGGTGTCACCGTTATTTTTTAATAATTTTTTTTCTGTTTTAAGTGATTTTTTTCTTAAATTGCCCCTCCCGCCTAAACGGGGGGAAATAGACCCCCCCTCCCATACGATTTTTTTCTTGTCTAAGTCCAACCTACACGCCCTAGCTTTTTGTCACACCTTATGCCAATCACCCTGTATATAGTAAGTTAAATTGTTCAAAAAAAAACTAACGTATGTTAAAATTTTTCCAATTATTCTTTCAGTTTTTTTTTTTCTTTTTCACTTTGTTCTTCCCTTAACACTTTATTCTTTTTTCTTCACTTTTATTCCTGTTCTTCAATTTCTTCTATTTCTGCTATTCCTCACTTTTCTAAGGTCTTTGCGAAGTACCCTTTTTCTTCTCCAAATACCCTTACCTATCTCCAATGGCATATCTATATATATATATGTATATGGGCTATATGTATAATACCCTCTGTTGAAGCTTATGGTCTTTGTTTCTTAAAGCTTGTTCCTTTGTTTCCTTGAACAAAGGAGTGCTTTTTCCTTCAAAGGATGCCCTCGCTGATGCTCAAGAACCGCAAATGAAGACTGAAACTCAACTTACATCCGAAATATTTGATAAGACCAAAAACATAAATGTTAAAAAAGAGCCAAGTTCTCCTATACAAAAACCTTTGTCTGACAAGTCAGCCGTGAAAAGTAGTGAGATCTAAAAGTACGCCAAGTTCTTACTTCATGAAGGTTTAATACCGAATATTTAAAGTAGAATAATATTGAAATAGCTGCAATGTAATAGAGAAATGTTATTATTTAATGATTACTGACTAAAATTTGATGAGCTTAATGGTCAAGTTTTTAAAACCTTTCGAATTGGGCATAAAGAAAAACTTGCCAAGTAAGCCCATCAAATTTTAGTCAGTAATCATTGAATAATAAAATTTCTCTATTACATTGCAGCTGTTTTAATATTATTCTACTTTAAATATTCGGCGTATTTTTAGATCTCACTACTTTTCACGGCTGACTTGTTAGACAAAGGATTTTGTATAGGAGAACTTGGCTCTTTTTTAACATTTATGTTTTTGGTCTGATCTGACTCCTTTTTGCAAAGATTTTAATATTTTGCCATGTCAAAATCTCGAAAGATACGGAAAGATAGAAGGGTGGTCTTCAACTTAGTTTATAGCTTCCTATATCTTTTGGTATATTTTCTTTTTGTTATTGGTTGTTTTGATTTGCGCTTCCATTGTTTCTGCTTGTCCTGGCAAGATACCTAATTAACACTACCATACCTACCTTAATTATAAATACTAGTACCTACATCCGTTCAAAGTAAAAAAAGCAATAATTGTTGAGGATGCGATGTTGTTTTTGTTGCAATTTTAACTCCTTTTTTTAATGAAGGTAGCCCACCAATTAATAGCCTAATTAGTGGTTTGATTATAGTTCACATCACAGTTAAGATTTTTTTTATGTAAGCTCATAATTTTTTGAGGTATGCAAATGTTTTCTTTTTTCATACATGTTAAAATAACATAAAGTACCAAATCGAGCACTCTAGTTCTAAGAAAAGTCATGAATTTTCAAAATGCATGAATGAATGAATGAAAATTTTTATTGAGTATTTTATTTGTATTTTACAAAGTTGTTTCATCTTATTCTATCTTTAACAAAAGTACAAAAGTGGCTGTAACGTATGGCCTTCTTTAACAATCTTGCTTATTTAGGGTTAAGCCTCGTGGCATGTCAATTTTTATATAATAATATAGTTTTGTTCTGCTCGTGCTCAAGGGCGAGCGTTATACATTTGCGTGAAACGGAAGTTTCGTTGACCATATACATATTTACAATTTTATAAACTAATACTAACTTAAAAACTAAAGATCTAAAAACTAAAAAAGCGCTGCGCGCTATATCTTTTTTAACATATAATCACAGATACTATAGTTCCATAGATATCGCACGCAGAGGAAAAAAAATGACCATTTTTCAATCGACTGGGACGTACCGCTACGTCCCAGTTTGATCGAACTAGCATGAATCATACTCAGATATTATATTGCATTGTATTATCAAGTAACTTGTTTTATTTTCTTTTTTTACTTCTTGTTTTTTTTTGTCTTTTGTGTATTATATGTTGATCTTTCTTAAAGATGTGTGTGAATTTTGTTTGTATTTCCTGGGTGTAACTTTTGTATGTGCCAAGGCCAACCTGTGAATATAAGCAAGGTTGTTCTTTAAAAGCAAGGTTCTTTAAAAGCAAGGTTGTTCTTTAAAAAAACATTAGCGCATGAAACTGGGGTAACATATAAAATCTTTAGAACAAATTATTGAAGAAACTAATTATGGCATAAGACATAAGAGTGGTCACAAAATACATTTCATGTACATAGTTCTTAGCAAAATTTAATTTTTTCAAAATAGGTACGTTGTCCTTAAAAATTAAATTTTCAGTAGAGTCTTCGATTTGAGCCGTGTATTAAAAAATAAATACAGGTGTACAGGTGTAGATACACATGTAAATAAAAATACACATCAAACAAATAATTAAAGGAACGAATCTCATTGGTTTTTACCTTTGTTTTATCATCATAAAAAAAAACGAAAATGAGTTTTTTTTTCAAATTTCTTCACAGTTTATCATTAGTTACGTCATATTCATTAAATAAAATGTGAATTTAAAAAAAAATCGGAAGAACAAATATTTTTTTTTTCAAAATTAAAAAAACAAAATAAAGTAAGTAGATTTTAATTATTTAGCTTAGTTATAAAAAAAATAGAAAAAACTCTCATCCTAAAGTTTTATTCGATTAATTTATTATTATTATTTATTACTATGTTAACTAAAGTTTTTTGTAGTAGATATGCGACAAAATGTTTCGACAAAAATGTTTTTAGTTCAACTAGGCAATCTCGCTTGAAACACTGGTTTTTGTATATTTGTTTTAAAACTTTTATTTTTTGTGCCCTGTAAATGATGTAATTGTATCAAGCGCAAAGTCTTGGCCGAAAAATTGTAGGTATTAAGCGACAAAAACTTCTTTTCTGAACCAATTTTCAGTTTTTCAATGATGATAAGTTTCTTGTTCTGAAAAAAAAAACCTTTCGAAATCTGTATGATATTGCATTCAAATAAAAATAAAAATAAGGTAATGAAAATGTAGCTTATAAGTTATCAAATTCTTACGGGAAGGTATCGATATATGTATTTTATACTTTAACTTTAAATATAGGGATATATGTATACTTTATACATGAATGTTGCACTCATTGTGGATTTTGGCCCATCGAGTGTGGTTATAAGTTCACAACTGATGTGGACTTTTGGGCTATGGGCTTTTACCCTGCCCAGTTTTAAGTGAGGTTCCCGTGCCTCTCACTCTTGAGGTGCTTGATTTAAGTGAGGTCCCCGCGCCTCTCACTCTTGGGGTGCTTGATTTAAGTGAGGTCCCCGTGCCTCTCACTCTTGGGGTGCTTGATTTAAGTAAGGTCCCCGTGCCTCTCACTCTTGGGGTGCTTGATTTAAGTGAGGTCCCCGTGCCTCTCACTCGGATTGTTTTTTACTTTTTTTCCTGATAATATTTGAATTTTTTGATTTTTTGATGTTATACTTTTTTGTATCTTCCACGAACAATGTTTCCGCAATAAAACGAGGAGGGAAAAGTATAGAAGGTCTTTGCGATGCCCATAGCAAGGATTTTTTTCATCAAACCAGCCTGAATCTCTGATGTTGGTTATTCTTATGCATTCCAACGCCATTGTCTCTCTTATATGTCTTTCTTGTGGGCGTTCTCTAAAAACTCTATTAAAAACTTTAAAGTGAAGTTTAGAAACATTAAAAAATTCCTCAGTTGGTGCCTTCAGACTTCCAAAGTCACTGTTTTGAGAGTAATTTTTAGCAAAGATGAAAAATTCCGAAGGACATGTTATTTTTTCATCAGCTTTTAAAAATAATTTCGAACAACTTGAACATTTGTTCCTTAAAAGCATTTTAAAAGCAAGATATCCAGTAAAATATCGCATTGCAGATGTTTCTAATGTTATTTCATTTCCGATTTCCATATCACTTATGACTTTTTCATACAGAGTCTCATCGCATACTATTTCTTTACGAGGCCTAGGCAGTGAAGACATTTTTGAAGTATTTGGTTGAGTTTGGGATGCGTCTAGCCTCAAAAATTCTACATCATCATCATTACAATTACTGTAAGGAGAAAAAGTAATAAGATTTGATAAAAGAATTTTTGACATCAAAACATTGAATTCGTAAACAGACGGATTTTTGTTATTTCCACCTTTGATACGAATAATAGAAAATAAATTTTCTAATACGTCTTGATGAATTCTCTTTGTGAGTAAATAATCCACGTTCTCATATAGGCCATTACTTATATCTTGACTAAGTAATAAAACCCCGTTTATCGTCTGTTCCATTCCTTTTAAACAAAAGTTTCTTGGAAGGTTATCTGATTTTTGTATTTCCTTTAAGTAAGACAAAAATTGTTTCAACTCACTATAAGCTGGATTCCCTAGCTGAACTCCGCGCTTTAAAATATTTTTGTCATAATGTGAACCACTATCCATGCAGTCAAATGCATTATTTACTTTATGTGTGAACTCTTGTTGCTATAGCTTCCTTCGAGCTTTCTTTTAAGCAATTAAGTTCAAAAGCAGTTTGAATAGATGCCGCAGTTGTCCTGCTAAATATTTGTGTTGCAAGGCGAACATGCATTTTTTCAAAGGCATTTGGTGCTATATGAGAACTTCTAAATTTCAAACATGTCTTAGCCACGTTGTCAATTTCTAAATTGTATATTTCTCTGAAAACATTAAAAGAAACCTTACCATCTGGAGTTTGTAAATCTGATTTCAGTAGAACATTACGAATTGATTTTAATAAGTGAGGAAAATCATAAAAACAAAATATTTTTTCATCATTAAAAATTGTAAATGGTTTTTCTTCAGAAACACCTAATATTTGATAAGCTTTTCTATTATTAGGTCCTTGATCGCAGACTACAGCGCAAACCTTAAGACCAAGATCTTGACAGATTTTCAAATTATTTCTTATAATTTCGCTTAGGTTAGCCCCATTTACACCGTTTGCTGACACAAAATAGTTTAAAACACTTTTCCAACTATCAAACAAACCATTTACCATGAAAACACATATTTCATTGGCAAAAATTCTCTTTCTTTTTGCTCCTAGGTCTTCGAAACCATCTATTAAATCATTTATAATATTATATGTGAGGTTTTGACGAATCCTAATCTCATCAAATATCAACACAACACAACGTTCTCGCTGGTTTAATAAAGCGAACTTTGATTTTAGATACAAATGGGCATTGTTTACATATCCTGGTTGAATTCCTTTAACAGGAGCCCATCTGTATAAAGAAGATATGTGGGGAATCCTGAAGCCCAGCCCATCCCTCAAAAATTTATAGGCGCTTTGCGATCTATAACATATATTTTGGGAAATTTCTTTTTCGTTGTTGTTATATTTTGCAGATTTCGACAACCCCATCAACATATCGCAAAATGTTTTTGAATGGTCGGAAATATGTAGCCCTTGGATTTGAGACGATAAAGATAATCTCCCTTTCTTTGAATCTTTTAAAGCAGTATGCGCTCTCTTTTTTTTATAATGCTTTATTTTTAAGTTTTTTATTTGAATTTTTAAACTTAATAATTTTTTTTTTAAAATTGCATTTTTTTTCTCCTCTTTTGCACATCTCTGTAATAATTGATCGCACCTTACACATGAAATGATACAACTGCTCGAAGTTCTTCTTCGTTTAGTTGGAGGAGACTTATTAAGATCTTCTAAATTTAAGTCTGAACCCAAATCAGAATTTAAATTTAAAGAAGGAACAGCATCCTTCTTAAGATATTTTCTTCCCACAAACTCGGGACAAAAATGGTCTGCACAAACAAAGTATTTGCCCTCATTTCTGAATCCACATGCCTGCCTCCACAAATTATTCAAAATTTCATTTTTTTCCCTAGAAGGGCACTTAAAAATTTTCAAATTAGGGTAATCTCTTTTCGTTTTCATACAAACGGAACAAGAAACCCCAGATAATCTCTTATCACCCATTGCTATTAAAAAAAACGTTGACAAATAAAATCGCTGAAAAAAGGACCACTGACTGTAAAATTAACAAAGAAAAATGTATTGCTCAATCATATAGTTACATAAATGAACATCCAAATCGTTCGAAAGTCGACGACTTCAAAATAAAAAGAAGAAGCCACACACAAACACCGATCGCACAACCCAAAAAAATATATTATTATTATTATAATTTATTAACATGATAATTAAAATTAAAATGCTAATATAAGGACGAGCACAAGCTGCTATGACTTTCGGCTCTGAGATGAAATGGTTTGTGTGTATCAAAATGAATAAATTGACATTTACATATGTATATGTAGTAAATAATAATTAGTTATAAATAATAATAATTAGTTATAAGTAAAAAAATAATTAGTTATAAATTATAATTACATTTTCATGTGAGAAAGGAAAGTTAGATGTCTAGTTTATATTTTTGTATAAATGAATAAACACTAGTTATATTTTCATGACTAGGGCTTTTTAAGGCTTGAAAGATTGATGTTGATTGCTGTTGGTGAGTATATGGGGTTGCACAGTTTTGCATGGTTAAAATATGTTTAATGTCTATTTCAGCGTTGCAAGTTGGGCATATTGGTGGATTTTCTTTTCGGAGTAAATGTTGATGGGTAGTGACAGTGTGGCCAAGGCGCATTCTAATAAAGCATGTATGCATTGGTTTGGTCGTGGTCGTTGGAAATATAGGCTGTATTTTTTCCTTGTTGATGAGAGCATAGTGATGAGAGTAATTGTTCCAGTCCAATTGGGTTTTGGTTTTCAGCTTTTGGTTGATATCTCGGAGCAAATCAAGCCGAGTGTCAGCATCAAAGCTGAAGATTGGTTTGCGGTGTGCTTGGGTAGCAGCTTTATCAGCGAGCTCGTTACCCTTTATACCCATATGGCTGGGAACCCACATTAGTTTTATGTTTTTTTGATTTCTAATGAGGCAATCTCGGATTTTTGATACAATTAAAGTATTGTGATCCGGATTTTGGATTGCTTTAATAACTGATAGGCTGTCGGTGACTATAACAAATTTATCAGCACTTGTACTGTGGAGGTGAACTATGGTCTTAAGGATGGCGAAGGCTTCTGCAGTAAAGATGGATGCTTTGTTGTCTAGTAGTCCTACACATATTACAGAGCCGTTTTCGTAGACAGATGCAAAAGATGTGTGTTGTGAAGTTTTGGATCCATCGGAGTAAACAAAGTTCCAGCCACCTTGTTTGAATTCAGATGTAGTACTGAGATAAGCTTGACAAATAATTTCGCTTGAGGTGTTGTTTTTGTTGAAATTTGACAAATTCATTATGAAAGATTTTGATAGCAGAGACCATGGTGGGAATACTGAGGTGTATTTGCCGATTTTTCTCACAGGGATTCCTAATTCACTTGCCGAAGTAATTGAAACGGATATGGCTGATGGCAATCGTTTCACGGTTTTACTATTTAAAGCAGAAATAACGTCTTTATCAATAATAGACCCATTAGAGAAAGAAAGTTTTGTAAATAGTTTTAACCTTGTTGATTCTGCTCGTTCTTCTAAGGTTGGGAGACCAGCTTCAACCAACATGTTTTTAATGGTAGTTGTTGGAAAAGCATTGAGACTTCTTCGTGCGCTTTGGTGATACGGTGGTTTGATGATGTTTAGTGTTGATTTCGGTGAATTGCCATATATAAAAAACCCATAGTCAATCCTACTTAAGATAAGTGATTTAGTTATATTACATAATGAATTTACATGAACATTACATTTCTTACTGGCTAAAAAGTTTATAACATTTGTTCTTTTAGTTAATCTATTTTTTAACTCCAAACAATGAGTCTTCCAGTTATATTTTTTGTTAAATATTAGGTCTAAGATACTAAGGCTATCAACGTTATTTATACTTATATTATTCAAATAAAGATTAGTATTGTTACATGAAGTTTTTCGACAGATATGTAGGGTCTTGCATTTTTCTAATGAGAGTTTGGCTCCACTCAAAGAAGACCAAGCTAATATATCTGTAAGAACATTTGTAAACAATAAGTTAGTTGTTGTTAGGTCGTTATTTTTGCAAAGAATATAAAAATCATCCGCGTAAGATATGTGGACAAGTTGTTTATGGTTAGAAATAACCGTGCTTAGGTCATCAAATGCTATTATGAATAACACAACAGATAATGGGGATCCTTGGGGAATTCCATTGAACAGAGGGTAATAGGATGAAAAGATGTTATTTGTTTTTACACAGATTTTCCTGTTGGTGAGAAATGATTTCACGTAATTAAATATTTTTGGACCTATGCCCCAAGTTTTAAGTTTCGTTAAAATTATATGAATTCCAACCCTGTCAAATGCTTTTTCGAAGTCTAGTGCGAGAATAGTTACATGGTTGCGTGCTGATAATGCATTTGCAATATAAAAGTCAAGATGAAGAAGCGCATCAGCGCACCCTTTTTTTCGTTGAAAGGCTACTTGGTTTGGTTTTATTAGTTTACGAGATTCAATTAACCAAAGCAATCTTTTGGCTACTATTTTTTCTAGTACCTTAGACATGCATGGTATCAGTGATATTGGCCTATAACCAGTAACACTGTTAATATTTTTATTTGGTTTTAGCAGAGGTAGTAAAGTAGCGTGTTTCCAATATTGAGGAATGACCCCTGTTTCTAATATACTATTGTATAGTTGAATAATCCTGGAAGTTGCAAGAGCGGGAAGATTTTTCAGCATAGGATATGAAATCCTATCTCTGCTCGGTGTTTTACCATTAAGTTTGGATAAACAACTTTCAAACTCCAAAAGGGAAATTTTATCATTTATGAGTTTAGCGGGTGTAGAGGTGGAATTTTCGTTAACCGTAGAGCTAATCGAGAGTTGTTTTTGAGTCACGTATTTAGGGTCGAAATTTTCATCTTTTGAGCTGTTGGACCAGGTAAGTGCAAAAAAGTTGTTAAGGTCAATTGGGTTTGAGATAAGCCCTGTGGGGGTTTCAATAACTTTTATAGTTTGTTGTATATATTCGCCAGTTAAGCATCGAATATTATGCCAGATTTTGGCAGTAGAGGAGTTTGGGTTTATAGTAGAGGTAAAGTCTTGCAAGCTATTCGATTTGGCGGTTTTTAGAGTCTTACGAAATTCAGCATTTTTTTTTTTGAAAAGAATTAAGTTAACCTGGTTAGGGTATCTTTTGAAGGCCCTCCATGCTTTTACTTTTTCATTCCTTAGGGTATTAAGTAACGGATTCCACCATGCAACAGTTCGTTTCAAGGGTTTTATTTTACTTTGAGGGATTGACATGTTGGCGGCTGTACGAATGGCTTTATGGAGAATAGCGGCTTCTTTGTTAATATTTAATGTATGTTTGTTAACTGTCAAATAGTCTGATATGTGCTTGCGAAAACAAGCCCAATCAGCAAGGTCAGTTTTAAATTTTATGTTTACTGTAGTTTGAGCAACAACTAGTCCAACAATAAGAGAACATATTATTGGGAAGTGATCACTATTATGGAGATCATCCAAAGCTAGCCAAGAAATCTTATTGTGCAATTCGGGAGAGCAGCATGTTACGTCAACATGTGTCAAAGTGTTATGGGTCGAAAAGTGGGTAGGAGAACCGTCGTTCAAAATAATTAGATTAGAATCTGAAAAAAAGTTTTCCAGTAAAGCTCCTTTCCTGTTTGTATTTGGGGAACCCCAAAGTGTGTTCCACGCATTGATATCACCACCTAGTATTATTGGAGAATTTACTTGACTTATTACATTATATAAATCTGTTTTACTGATTGCTAGTGAGGGTGGGAGGTATATGCAAATGAAGGTGAATTTAATTTTAGTTTGAATATCTATTGCTAGTACCTGTAGGCTTGAGTTTAAATTTAGTAATGTGTGAGGTATGTCCTTTTTTATTAATATGGCAATCCCTTGTTTGGATGTATTATTGCTTGGAAGATTGAGAAAGTAACCGTGATAATTTTTGGGTACAAAAGGTGTGAAATCGAAGCGACAGTGTGTTTCTTGCAGAGAAATAATAGTTGGGTTATGTTGTTTTATTAAAATTTTCAACTCATCTAGGTTATTGACAAACCCCTTAATATTCCACTGGAGAATATTTAGAGTTTGATTCTGTGAGCTTCTTTTATTTGAAAGAAGTGAAGGGTGGTTTGTTGATGTTTTTTTTTGAATATTAATTTGTTGTGAGACATTGAGGTTGACAGATGTATTTTGTTCAGTACTGAGACTCTGCAACCCAGATGTCGAAGCGATCGGACTCCCTAAAGAGTTCGATCGATTCAGCATCTGCACCGCAGAGTCAGTGGTTTGGTGAGAAGAATTATGATTATAATTCGACATCTTCAGGATTAGTAGTGTCAATATAATAATCATTGTTATCCAATAAAGTTTGGGTAACAGCTGATATTGGGGATTGTGTGGATTGTATCGTTCGTGTGTTGAAACTTTTTTGTATAGGTGTGTTTGGAATTAAAGAAGGTTGTGTTGAGGTTGATAGTGATTGTATAGACATGGGAATGTTGGAGTTTGATGTGGTGTGCGGAAGTGCATTTGAAATTGAGTGTGAGAGCCTAGCAGGTGCAGGAGGTGGGATCGTATTAGTTGCTGAGGAGAGGTGCGAGTGAGAAAGAGAATGTGTGTTAGAATTGAGGTTTGAGAGTGATGTAGTGGAAGAAGTGTGGGGTTTTGTTGTTGATATAGTTGATTGAGTGGAAAAGTTTTCAATTGATTGTGATGAGGCGGGAAGAAGAGGTGTGCGATTGGGTTTATTGTTGTTTGAAAGAGAAGATTGCGGGTCTTTTTGCTGAACCGGAGGATTTGTTGTTTTTTTTGTTTTATCTGCAAAACTTTCCGTTAGGAGTGGAGTATGGATTGCGTTTTGTTGATTGTAAATTTTCTTGGCTTCTGTCATTGTACATTTGTTCAAGGTTTTGGTTTTTATAATTTCTTTTGCCTGTATGTAAGACGGGCATGCTTTGGATGATGCGGGATGGGGAAGGGAGCAGTTAGCGCAACAACTGCGGTTACACGGTTCTGGTATATGAGGAGGAAGATTACATGACTCGCATTTTGGACTACCATTACAGCGTTTTGTTGTGTGGCCAAGCAATTGGCAATTCCGGCACCTCATGGGATTCGGAATATATTCTGTTATTTTGGCTGTATAGAAGCCAATGTCTACTGATTTTGGAGGTTGGAAAAGATCGAATGTAAAAAGCATTAAACCACTTGGTTTTTGCTTACCATCCTCATCTTTCTTCAAAAATTTGAAAATTTCTGTAACCCCTTGGGACTTCATTTCGCTGACTATTTCAGACTCTGTAACTTTTATCAGGCAGGGAGCGTACGCTATACCTTTCGATTGGTTTAATCGTTCGTGCAATTTAACATTTACTGGGCAAACGCCAGCAAGGTCTTTGGATCTGAGAAAGGCTTGTGCAGTTTTTTGTGAATTGACGAAGATTAATAAACTACCGTCACGAAGTTGAGTTATGTTTTTATAGTCCTTACTAATGGCATCGATTGCTTTTTTAAGCAGGAATGGGCTTAGGTCTGATATGGGCTTTTCACTCGTTTTTGGGGAGATTACAACGAAACGTGGATTTTTTTGGTTGGTATTTGTTGGGAGTTCTGGGAAGGAATTAAGGGGTATGGAGTTGAATTTAGTTTTTTTTCTGGGTTGAGTATCAGGAGGATCCGGGTCTAGAAGCCCGAAACGACCACCTATAACACTTGGCCCGTGGGCCATTTTAAACAGTAACTCACTAACACTCACGTACTAGCAAGAAGGAGAAAGATATTCGATAGAAAGTACGGCTTAAAGAGGAAAACCGGTTTGCGCGCTTGGCGAAAAGAGAAAGAAAAAAAATCACACAGTGAGCTTGAGAACGATGCTATCTGTTCGAGAGCTAGTCGATAATGTATATGTACCTACGCACGACCAAACAAATCCAACAACACACCAGACGAGGTTTGACTTCAACAAATCGCTTTAAATAGGGGATAAAAAATATGATCATTTTTATTTGCACTGGATGCGATATCTATGTAACTCTATTATCTGTGATATAATGTTGATATTTCTTGTCTTTTTTTTGAATATGAGAGCGAGAACGCTCTTTATGTTTGAATATACGATTGGTTCACTAGAGAAGTGATAGAGTGAAAAAGATAGTCAGATATGAGCGATAGCTCTATACTGCTTACATGTATACATTAAGGATGAGTGAGAAGATTATACGGTTACACTAATATCACATGACAGAGATAATCAGTTGAGATTACATTTTGATGATGTATTTTTTTTTATATCTTTCTTTTTTTTTTGTTTAAAATAGAGCGATAGCGCACTATGCAAATTAGACATATAATTACTATTATATAATAAAGGAATTATCACATATCGGTTACAAATAATGTCACTTAGTTTTGAATGTTAAAACTTAAAGATTATAAAGGTCTTAATCCTGAGCGCCACAAGTTGGTAAGCAGCGGTCAGTTTCCGTTTATCGGGATTCATCCAGTTTTTTAGAGACTTGATTCTCAGTTTTTGGCGACATATTAGGTCACCCGGTTTAGTAGTATCATCAGTCCCAGACCCAGGATTGAGATTTGGTTGCTGTTCGGCAGACTAATGCCCGCAGAACTGTAGTTGCGGATTTTTTTTTTAATGTGCAGGTTCGCTTCCTGCTGGGAATTAGCCACATGTCGGCGTCATCGATTGTTGTTCGGCGGACTGTTGCCCGCAGAACTGCAGTTGCGGATTTTTATTAATGTGCAGGTTCGCTTCCTGCTGGGAGTGAGCCATGTATCGGCATCGTCGATTTTTGTGTAGTGTATTACACTGTTGCTTAATCCACTTGTTAGGTTAATGCCTCATTTTGAGGTTCTACTTTTTGTTATCTCGCTGGGGAGAACTAATGGGCACTTTGTGTTAAAAAAAGTGATCTAGTTTTTTCGCTGTAATCACAGCACCATCCGGCGTTGAGTTTAATTTAGGATGTTTAGGAAGTTCGCTTTTAGTAAAAGCGAATAAAATTTAGTCAAAAAAGACATTAAAAACGGAAAAAAAATTAATTTAAACCGTAACACGTTTTTACAAGAATTATGTTAATTTTATTTTTTGGAGAGTGCAGACGCAGAAACACGTCTGCACTCTCGGACACTCCAATCCAACCTTTTCAAAATGCATGTATAGTTTCAAAATGACAATAAAAAGACACTTCGAATGAAAAATCTTAGATTTTCTATTTTTCGCTTTGAGTTGTACATTAAGCTTTACCACTCTACCAAATTTCATCATTCTAGTGCAATCAGAAGTGCTCCATATAAATTAAACATTTTCTCAGAAAGTGGGCGGATACCACGCCCCCTGAATAAAAAACCTAAATTTTTATTTTTGGTCCTTTATATGCGATTTGAGCCCTACCGTTCTACCAAATTTCATTGTTCTACTGCAATCGTAAGTGTGCCATATGATATACATCAGTTCTAAGGAAGTGGGCGGATACCACGCCCCTGAATGGAAAACCTCAAATTTTATATTTTTTTCTTTGTATGCAATTTAAGCCCTGCCACTTTACCAAATTTCATCGTTTTACAGCAGTCGCAAGTGCTCCATTCAACCAACACCAATTCGGAGAAAGTGGGTGAATACCACGCCCTCTGAAAGGAAAACCTTGGTGTTTATTTTTGGTTCTTTATATGCAATTTAAGCCCTACCGGTTCACCAAATTTCATCGTTTTACAGCAGTCGGAAGTGCTCCAATCAACCAACACCAATCCAACACCAATATTCGAAGAAAGTGGGCGGATACCACGCCCCCTGAATGGAAAACTTCAAATTTTCGATTTTTTCCTCTGCTTGCATGACAAGACCTACCGTTGTGCAAAGTTACAATACTCTACGATGTCGGAAAGTGCTCCATAATTTTGATGATCTGTCAGTCAGTCAGTCAGTTACGGTTTTTGTGATTTTTGAGGCCTTATATAACAGGAACCGCTTATGCTAGAAAATAGAAATTCGGTGAGGCGCTTGTGCCTGACTAGCTTAGCAAATATTCGGAATTTTAAGTTTCTGACTTCATTGGTACTGAAGATAGGGAGGGGTCAAAAACCGCCTGAGTTTGTTCCTGTAAAAAGGGTGTAGTGCCAGAACTTGGCTGGGCACTACCGTGCCCTTTGATTTAACTAAATTTACAGTTTTTAGGAAAGATAGAAGTAATTTATTAACAGGTATGGAAAAGGGTGGTAGAGTTATGATTGCAATACGTTTCTCCTTACCATGCAAACAGGTAGATTTGCTTTCAAATCAACATTTTTCGGAAACAATTTGTGATATTGATCGGTTAATTATATCGATTTTATAAAATAATAAAACTGAAATATTTATAATGCTAAGTTACATTCCTCCAAAAAGTTCTCTTGAAGTATATAATCTGCATCAAAATAACTGTAAAAACATTTTAGAAAATCTTAATACTTCGCAACATGTTATCTGTATTGGAGACTTTAATCTAGGTACATAATATTATTTGGAATTTTGATTCAGAGGATAAATACTTTATAAGTTGAGTGGAATCGATTTGAAATCTTTCCTTTGGCTTTTTTGGTCACTGTAATATTGGCAATGAAACAACTATGTTACATTGACTTTCCCGACGTTTCGGCAGGGTTTGCTGCCTTCTTCAGGGGAACTTTATTAACACAAAAATACAGAGAAAAACATCAGTTAACTCAAGAGTATAATAACAATTAAAACAATAAAATAAACTCACTTGCTTATAAGTTATTTGTTTTTTCACATAAAATATAAATGATTGTTAAAAAAAAAACAAAGAATAAAAGAAAAGAACACTTCAAATGAAACTTAGTCTATGAAACTTATTTTTAAAATGTCATAAATTAGGAGACAAGAGAACAATAGACGGCAGAAATGTTTTGTGTGTCCTGTTTTCTGTTCATGTTGTTTTTGTTACTCATTATGTGTAATGTTTCTAAGGTATAGCGTTTTGATGCATGTTGCTCGGTCTGCAGGATTTTGACACCTTCAAAATCTGGAGAATGACCGTTTTCGATGCTGTGACTCGCCAGGGCTGTCTTCGCAGGATTATTAGATTTGATGTCAGATCTTTGATTTGAAATACGTTGTCGAAGGAATTGTTTTGTTGTTCCGATGTAGCACAAATTGCATGGTTCGTTAGGTTTCCCCTTACAATTAATTTTGTAAATAACATCTGTTCTTCTTTCCTTGTCCGGTTTTGTTTTAAGTCTTGTAAAAAGGTGACTAAGGGTTTTATTCGATTTGAAGGCCAAGCGGACGTCCTTTAGATTTTTGTTGATGACTTCTTTAAAGTTCTCAGCCAAACTTGGAACATAAACAATACTTTTGAAGTAGCCATTTCTTGGATCCAAATTCTGTTCACGGACAGTTTTGTGTTTATGCTTTAAAAGCAGACCACGAATGATAGCTGGAGGATAACTAATGTCTTTGAGGATTTTGACTACTTTTTTCTCGTTGGCCGTGTGGAATCGTTCGTCACTCAACGTAAAAACCTTCTTATAAGGTTCGAGGCAGTATTAATAATAGTGTGTCTGACTTGGTTTGAACGGAAGTTGACTAATCTTCCTGATGCTGTACTTTTTTGGTACCAATCGAATAAAAGATGGTCATTCTCTCTATGAATTTTGACATCAAGAAACGCTATTGAATTATTTTGTTCCATTTCCACAGTAAACTGGATTTTTGGATTGAATTCGTTGAGGGTCAGTAGCACTTTATCTATGTTCTGTCTGTCGATCACGGCAAATATATCATCGACATACTTTGCAACAAATGTAGGTTTTTCTTCCATTACCTTAAAACATTCATCTAGTATGTGATCTAGTACTAAATCGGCAATGGTTGGTGACAGAGGATTTCCCATAGGCATTCCAAAAATTTGTTTAAAGATATCTTTAAATTGTAAATAATTATTGTCTTTTAGACAAAAATCGAGAATCTCCAGAAATTTAGTTTGGTTGATTGAAGTTTTTTTACTAATCAATTCCCATTTCTTTTTGACTATAGTGATAGCTAATTGTATGTAATACGAAACTAAAACATCATTATCTCTTAATTTAATGTTTTTAGCTTTTTCAACAAATTCAAATGAATTTTTTATCGCGTAGCTTGATTTTGTCGACGCGCACTGTAATATTTTGCCAACAAACTTGGAAAGCTCATAACATGGCAATTTTATTGATGATGTAATGGGACGAAGGGGCATGTTTGCTTTATGAATTTTCGGCAAACCGGCAAACATCACAATGAAGAACTACTACCAACACATCAAATACAAATACGGGTTACAAGTATGTGACAATTTGAAACAATATAGTAACTCACAAAGAACTTTAGCATCACAAAAACAAAACCTTAAATTTCTACTAATATGCCGACAAACAGGACTCATCCCTAACCATCTAAAAAAATCAACAAATAATACAAAACAACTCTTTTCTAACAAAGAATCTCTTCGCGTTTACGAAAAAATTGAGCTTAAATTCCATCAAAAAGTTCTCAACGTTGAAATATCGGAAATACATCATAAAATCAAACGTACACAAAATTCACTTCGTCTCCACGACCATCGCATCAAAGAAAACCTATCTCCAAATGAATACAAACAATTCACAACTAAACAAAAATATATATAGCAAAAAACAACAAACAAATGCACACAAAATTAACTCCCTAAAATCATCGCTTTGGAAGGAATTTAATATAGAAATGCATGAGAAATGGTTTGACAATCGAACTAATATCGAATTTCCTCTCGAGGTCAAATGGCTTTTATCGTTGGGTAAAAAATATGCACTTCCGATAGACAAACAAAGCTTCCCTCTATTTCAGTTGATAGCCGATGGAGAAGAAGTAATTCGCAATGTACAAGACGAAAGAGAACAAGAACTCATGAGGGCACAATACAGCAATATGTTGTACTCGTTCCAACGCCACCAACAAAATGATCGATTTGCCAAGTATGTTCTTAACGTAAATACAAAAACAATTAATTTCCTAAAGCAGCACAAAAACATTGTCATTGTACCAGCTGACAAAGGCAACGTCACAGTGGCCATGGAGCGAGCAGAGTACGATGATAAGATGTGCGAATTATTGTCTGATCGTAACACCTATAGGCGGGTGAGGAACAACACAACAACAACACTACAAGCTCGCAATAATGATCTAGTAAAGTGGTTAAGTAACAATAACTTTATTGATGATAGGGAAAAATCTAAGATGACAACATATACTGCTCAGCTTCCATGTATTTACGGTTTGCGAAAATTCATAAAGCAAACATGCCCCTTCGTCCCATTACATCATCAATAAAATTGCCATGTTATGAGCTTTCCAAGTTTGTTGGCAAAATATTACAGTGCGCGTCGACAAAATCAAGCTACGCGATAAAAAATTCATTTGAATTTGTTGAAAAAGCTAAAAACATTAAATTAAGAGCTAATGATGTTTTAGTTTCGTATGATGCCGTGTCGCTTTTTACTAACATTCCCATACAATTAGCTACATATCACTATAGTCAAAAAGAAATGGGAATTGATTAGTAAAAAAACTTCAATCAACCAAACTAAATTTCTGGAGATTCTCGATTTTTGTCTAAAAGACAATAATTATTTACAATTTAAAGATGATATCTTTAAACAAATTTTTGGAATGCCTATGGGAAATCCTCTGTCACCAACCATTGCCGATTTAGTACTAGATCACATACTAGATGAATGTTTTAAGGTAATGGAAGAAAAAATGGAAATGGAACAAAATAATTCAATAGCGTTTCTTGATGTCAAACTTCATAGAGAGAATGACCATCTTTTATTCGATTGGTACCAAAAAAGTACAGCATCAGGAAGATTAGTCAACTTCCGTTCAAACCAAGTCAGACACACTATTATTAATACTGCCTCGAACCTTATAAGTAAGGTTTTTACGTTGAGTGACGAACGATTCCACACGGCCAACGAGAAAAAAGTAGTCAAAATCCTCAAAGACAACAGTTATCCTCCAGCTATCATTCGTGGTCTGCTTTTAAAGCATAAACACAAAACTGTCCGTGAACAGAATTTGGATCCAAGAAATGGCTACTTCAAAAGTATTGTTTATGTTCCAAGTTTGGCTGAGAACTTTAAAGAAGTCATCAACAAAAATCTAAAGGACGTCCGCTTGGCCTTCAAATCGAATAAAACCCTTTGTCACCTTTTTACAAGACTTAAAACAAAACCGGACAAGGAAAGAAGAACAGATGTTATTTACAAAATTAATTGTAAGGGGAAACCTAACGAACCATGCAATTTGTGCTACATCGGAACAACAAAACAATTCCTTCGACAACGTATTTCAAATCAAAGATCTGACATCAAATCTAATAATCCTGCGAAGACAGCCCTGGCGAGTCACAGCATCGAAAACGGTCATTCTCCAGATTTTGAAGGTGTCAAAATCCTGCAGACCGAGCAACATGCATCAAAACGCTATACCTTAGAAACATTACACATAATGAGTAACAAAAACAACATGAACAGAAAACAGGACACACAAAACATTTCTGCCGTCTATTGTTCTCTTGTCTCCTAATTTATGACATTTTAAAAATAAGTTTCATAGACTAAGTTTCATTTGAAGTGTTCTTTTCTTTTATTCTTTGTTTTTTTTTTAACAATCATTTATATTTTATGTGAAAAAACAAATAACTTATAAGCAAGTGAGTTTATTTTATTGTTTTAATTGTTATTATACTCTTGAGTTAACTGATGTTTTTCTCTGTATTTTTGTGTTAATAAAGTTCCCCTGAAGAAGGCAGCAAACCCTGCCGAAACGTCGGGAAAGTCAATGTAACATAGTTGTTTCATTGCCAATATTACAGTGACCAAAAAAGCCAAAGGAAAGATTTCAAATCGATTCCACTCAACTTATAAATTCCAAATTGGTCAATAAATCATCTTAAGATAAATATTTTATACCTTATAATATAATCTCGGAAATTGAAGTTCAATTTATTGACTTTTGTACCCAATTTGATATAACTCAAATAAATTCTTTTAAAAATAATTTATCAAGAATATTAGATTTAATTTTTGTCGATAAAGAAATTGATATTTGTGTCGGTAAATCTGAGTTTCCAATAGTTAATAATTCTATGCATCATGTTGCATTAGAAGGTAAGTATTCTCATGACGCATTTTTTTTTTATTTACATGTCCGCTCACTAGAATCGCTACAGAAGCGCCAAAATGTTGCGAAGAAATTTGAGTAATTTGACATTAGAGTGAGAGTGAAATAATTTTTAAAGAGTAACTAGAATGAAAGGTTTACTTATTGATTTCTATATCAGTACGGTGACAAAGGGAGATGACAAATACAGCCATTTTGGTCATGAAAAGTGTTATACTATATGCCAAGAAAATATCGACGTGGGTTGTTTTGATACACACATATGTATGTATGTAGGTACATTATTATTTTTCATTTTTCAGCATTCATTTTGGAGTTTTTTGTTTTGCCTATTATAGTCATATCAAAGCAACGTTGCTCAATTTTGATATTACCTTATCAAAATACAACGTTGTTAGGTTAAAGTGGCTGTCATTAAAGCGTCTGACACACTTAGACCATTGGAGGTCCATTGTGATACCACGATCTAATAGGGAACAAAAAAGGTTTCCTATTAGTTAAAACCATTTGGAGCCTCTGATGAAGCGAAGGAGACTTTTAATGTCTTTGTCCATGAGATCGCTTGGTTCATTATAGAAGTGTTCTCCTAGATGAAGTTTGCGTCTGTAAGAGAGAGCAGTGCATGTACAAAGAAGGTGTGGGATTGTCTCCTCTTCCTCTTCGTCCAAGCAACTCCTGCAGAAATCGTTTGATAGCACACCGAGACGTGCGGCGTGTCTACCTATGAGACAGTGTCCAGTTATGACACCTATGACGGAGCTGATCTGAGATCTACTGAGGGACAATAGACATTTTGACCGTTTCAGATCCAGTTTAGGCCAGATCCGCTTGGTCGCCATACAAGTGGTAGTATTAAGCCATCTTGTATTCGATTGTTCCAGAGCGATTCGTTTCAGCATAAGTTTACTTGTAGCTATGGGCATACCTATATTTGCCTTTTCGGGTAAGATAGGCATTTCCGTTCCAATTCTGGCGAGTTCGTCGGCTTTACAATTCCCCGGAATGTCCCTGTGACCCGGCACCCAGAATAGGTGAATGTTAAACTGTTTGGCCATCTCCATTAGAGACGAACGACAGTCTTGGGCTGTAATGGAGTTTACAGAGACTGATGCTAGGGATTTCAAAGCAGCCTGACTGTCTGAGAAGATACGGATATCCGTGTTAGATATCACGTTTTCTTTAAGCCAGGACAATACTTCCTTTATCGCCAGAATTTCCGCTTGGAATACGCTACAATGGTTTGGTAGGCGGAAGGAGAGACTAAGATTTAGTCCATCTGAGTACACTCCACCACCCACTCCGTTTTCAGTCTTCGATCCATCTGTAAAAAAGTTTACTGATTTATTATCTGCCAAAGTCCCTTCCTCCCAAGCTGACCTTGAGGGAATGGTGACTTCAAAGTTTTTATCGAAGACCAAAGAGGGAGTGATGTAGTCAGAGTGACTTGGTAGAGTTCCGAATAAATTCAGAATGGTGGTGTGGCCAATAGAGTTATTGGTCCATTGAGAGATGGCTTTGAGACGTATGGCTGTGCTCGCGGCTATTTGTTTACTGTAAATATCTAGGGGTGTCAGGTTGAGTAGTATGTCTAGTGCAGCGGAAGGTGTCGAACGGAGAGCTCCGCTGATGCACATACACGCTGAACGTTGAACTCTGCTTAGTTTATCGCGATTAGTCGCTTTATCTAAGGCCGTCCACCATACGGTCACCCCGTAAGTAAGTATCGGTCTGATGACCGCAGTGTATAGCCAGTGAGTAATTTGTGGAGACAGGCCCCACTTGTTCCCTACGGCTTTTTTGCAAGAAAAGAGAGCTACCGTGGCTTTCTTTACTCTTTCCTGTATATTAGGTTTCCAACTTAACTTTTTGTCTAAAATAAGACCCAGGTATTTAGCTTGATCTGAGAAAGTGAGTGGAACACCTTTAATCGATGGAGGGTCTAGTTGAGGAATTTTGTATTTCCTTGTGAAGAGGACTAGTTCAGTCTTGTGGGGGTTAACACCTAAGCCACATCGATCTGTCCATTTTAGTAGCTTGTTGAGAGCGGTTTGTATAAGTTCTGTTAAAACTTGAGGGTGCTTTCCTGATACGGCAATGGCAATATCGTCAGCGTATGCAATCACTTTGAATCCATCTTCTTCTAGGTCTATTAGCAGATCATTAACTACCATGTTCCATAGAAGTGGGGATAGGACTCCACCTTGTGGGGTTCCTCTACTGACTGACCTTCTTGTAGTAAAGCTACCTAGTTCCGCATTTATAATTCTGCTTTTCAGCATGAAATTTATGAGGTTATCAAGTGAGCTATCCACATTGAGATTCTGCAGTGTCTTCGCTATTGCGGCGCTGTCGACATTGTTGAAGGCGCCTTCTATATCTAGGAATGCAACTAGAGTGTATTCTTTGTGATCTAGGGAGTATTCGATTGCGCGTACCAAGGTGTGTAGCGCAGTTTCTACTGATTTTCCCTTGCAGTAAGCGTGTTGTGCTGTAGAAAAAAGGTTTGGTTTTATAGCACTACGCAGATGAATGTCAATCAATCGTTCCAGTGTCTTGAGAAGAAATGACGATAGACTAATCACCCCGATTACCGATGTCGTAAACGACAGCGAAATATACGACCTGACACGATCTGCATTCCATAAGTCGTTTCCAACTTTTGTCACTCGTTTTGTTGTCGTCTGTAAATGTCAAACGTCGTTGAACACTTTCTTTCTGCATTCTGTAAGACGAAAAAATACGACGACTAAGAAAAAAAACCACGATATCTCTCGTTCAGAAATTTACACACGACAGAGACATAGAAGGTCGCAAAACTGCGAGTATTCTTGTTAAATAATTTATTTTATCGAATTTGTTTACGATAAATAAAACAAGTACATATTTGTCTAAAATTGTTGTACTATACTATATACTTAAATGTTGTAATTAACAAATAAAAACCAATTCCAGACGCTCGTAGATTTGAGGAAGAAGACGAGCAGTTAGGGTTTTTTTTTGAAGGGGATACAAAAAAACGTCCTCCAGTAAGAGATGGAGATGCTTGGCAAAAGTTTTGAATCGCTTATTCTATAACGGCAAGCTTTCGCTATTAAACAAAAAAGAGCTACGCTTTCGAAGAAGCAGTGTGTACTCCAAGAAATAACCTTAAATTGTATCAATGAAAGTATAAACAAAGGAAGAAAAGAGGAATATAAGTCATACAAATTAAAGGAGCACACTGCTAGGAGAGACACAACACATCTTAAGATCCAAGAGGAAACACTTGTAATTTATAAACATGGGATGGAAAGAAAAGAAACTAATAAATGTAATACATTTCAACACTTATCATTTTATTTACTTATTTATTTTCTAATAATTAAAAAAAAACTGCATTTGTTCATTAATTGAACATCGAGCAATAATATTGTATGTAGACCAGTGTTGGGACTTCTACCACTTAAGTGGTATTTCTACCACTTTTTGCTGTTCATGAAAACCTACCACCTAAAAATCTAATTCTACCACTTTTTGCAACTCAGATTTCACTTCTTCCAGATAATAATGTGATCTTTGAAACATAAAGAACCGAAATATTATTTCTTTTATTTTTGTATTTGAATTATTTTCAATAAATTTATTTTCAATATACGATTTGCTACATAAAAATGGCTTTTAATTTCTACCACTTTTTTGACAACCTTTCTACCACTCTTTAGCTTCTGCGAAGTCCCAACACTGATGTAGATTTTCCTTTGAATTTGACAGATGTTTGTTACTTTTTCATCGTTTTTAAATCTGTTACAAAATCATCGCGTCGAAGAAGTTATGGAATGCCATTTAAAAAACGAGGCGACAGAGAAAACGAGAGACATCGAAAAAACGAGACGACATAGGTAATTGGGGTGAATAGGTCTTAGGTCCTTGGGCGTAACGTGGGAGCATTTACCAGCTTTGGGTATAAAGACTACTTTGACTTCTCTCCATATACGGGGAATATGAACCAGATTTAGACAACTGTTCATTATTATCTCTAAAGTGGGTAAGATAATGTCTAAAGCAACTTGCAGTTCGGCTGGTATTATGCCGTCTGGTCCTGCCGATTTGTATGGATCGAAGCTGTTAATTGCCCATTTTAGTTTGTCCCTTGTTATTAACCCTCGGATCTTTATACCTTTGTTATTTGACTCTAATGAGTTAATGTTGCAAATGTTTTGCGAGCTACCTGGGAAGTGAGTGTCAAGTAGCAAATTGAGTGATTCTTCACATGAATTTGTCCAGGAGCCATTTGACATTTTCAAAGAGCTTGGCATGACTGGATTTGTTGAGAGGATTTTCCTCAATCTGGATGCTTCAGAAGTATCTTCTATTTTATTACAGAAGTTCCGCCATGAAGATCTTTTGCTTGTCCTCAATTGTTTCTTATAAATCTTTAAGGATTCTTTATATAAGTCCCAATCTGAGGATTCTTTTGTGTATTTAGCTCGATTGAAGAGTTTTCTGCAACTTTTCCTGAGCGGTTCTAATCCTGAATTCCACTAATAAGGTTTCTTTTTTCCTCTAACTTGAAGAAGAGGACAAGAAATATTCATTGCATTGTTCAGGATTAGTGTCATATCCTTGACTTTGTTATCTAGATCTGAGGTGTTGGAGGGGATATCTAGAGATTCGGCTGTAAGCGATCTTTCCAGTATATCTCTATACGTTTGCCAGTTTGTTTTCCTATAATTACGAAAAACTGGCCGTGTGGTGGGTACATCATTTAAACTGAATTGAATGTATCTATGGTCTGAGAATGAGTGTTCCTCTGATGCTTTCCAATTCGTTATCATTTGATATATAGTGTCAGATACAAGAGTGATGTCTAGCACTTCTTGTCGGTTTCTGGTAACAAAGGTAGGTTCATTACCGATGTTACTGACTACAAGGTTAGTACTAAGAATATAATCAAAAAGAGACTCACCTCTATCGTTTATGTCCGTACTTCCCCAAACAGTGTGATGGGCATTAGCATCACACCCAATAAGGAGGCTGATATTTTGCCTTTTTGCCTCAGCGATGATCCTCTTGAGCGTATCGCCACGAGGGCCAGGGTTGTCGTGGCCAAGATATGCCGACACTATCCAGTACGTTCCATTATTGGTGTGCATTCTGTCGGCGGTTATATCTCGATCGCTGAAATCAGGGAGTAAATATACATTAGAACTACTTTTAACTAATATGCAGGATCTGGGTTCACCTTTGTCCGATGCATACAGCAAGTAGTAACCAGGAGTCCTGAGTCCCTGAATTCCAGATTTGGCAATCCATGGTTCTTGGATCAGGACTATATCCTCTCGGTTCTTGTGCAGACGGAGAAGAAGTGAGGCCGAAGCCTCGATGGAATGTTGAAGGTTAATCTGAAGTAGTTGCAGCATTTTGGCTACACTCATCCAGACCAACCTCCAACATGGTTAGATTCAGGTCTTCCGATTCAGAGGACGAATCCAGTAGCTCGGCTTCAGAGTCCGAGCCAATGGGTTCGTCTTCACTCAGATGGACCTTCCTCACGGAGTCTTCAGCTTCCTTCTCGGAGAGACTGTCGACATTTTCTGGAGCCTTTTCGGCGATGTTTGTGGTCTTCACTTCAGTCTCAGAGCTGCTGGGAGCATCAATTTCCATTGCTGGGTCGATGTCTACCGCAGATTCTTCGACTGTGGAAGTACCTATTTGTTGTGGAGGAACGGTGTTACCCTCGTCTTTTTTATATACTTTCAAAGTAATCGAAGAAAATCCATACCCAATCACACTTTTGGTTGCCAGTAGAGGAGCCAAGGACTCTTTATTCACTACAATAATTGCAGATCTTGAAGCGCCCTTTGGTTCATCCACTTTCGCAACTTTCCAGTTATGAGTGGGCAGGTCTGGATTACTGATGATTTTAAGGATTGTATCCGGTCGAGAAGGTTCCTCTGGAATCCAGGTGCGAGCCCTTGGCCTTGTAGGGATTTGCTCTCTAGCAACAACCTCAAGCTTCGCGCCTGTCCAGATCTCTCCTAACTTGCTGACAGCAAGCTTATATAGATCGCAAGATCTCTGATCTCCACAAGAGATAAGCTTTACTTGGCCTCGGTGCCAGCCGTTATCTCTAATAACTGGGGGTGGTCCTGGATTGGCTTTCATGATGTCCAGGTAGCTTACCGAGAGCTCTCTTGTTACCACTGCCCAGCGATCTACTGAGATCTTGCCATCGATATCGCTTATGTCGATGACTGCAACTATTATATTGGATTTTAGCGCATCGCTAAAAGAAAGATCATCCTTCCTTAACGCAGTTGATACCGTGCTGGTCTTCTGCACTTTCGGGCGCTTGGGTTCCGAAGTGGTTCCCTCAATGGACCTTTGTCGCTTTGACGTGGAGTCACCGCTGGTCTCAGCATCTTGCTGTCTAGCAATGACGCTTTTGGCCCATGCTAGCGATGCTTCCTGCTTAGAGTCACCATTAGTTTCTAGTTTATCACCTAGTCTTTTGATGATCCTCTTAGCATTCCGCAATTCGCGAACGCTTTGCGATAGGGGATGTCTCGTAGTGGTTACAGCAGACCCTTTTTTCAAGGGCGCCTTACCACTGAAATGAGGTTTATTGGTAGTACTACCACTGACCATAGTGGTTACAGCAGACCCTTTTCTCAAGGGCGCCTTACCACTGAAGTGGGGCTTACTGGACGTACTGTCCCTGGCCGTAGTGGTTGCAGCAGACCCTTTTCTCAAGGGTGCCTTACCACTGAAGTGGGGTTTGTTGGTAGCACTACCAATAGACCGTAGCTTATCAGTCCCGCCACAGCCCGTGGACCCTGTCTTAACAGTTGTTCCGCAAACTGTGTCAGGCTTGATAGCCGCTTCACCTACTAAAGCTGTCATAGTCGCTGGCGACTTATCCTCGTTAGAGGCCAAGCCCGTGCCGGCAGTCGCGACTCCTGCCGACGTATATCCCCGTTCGAATTTTTTCTTTTTCTGTAGCTTTATTCATGGTTCATTAGTTGTTTTGAATTTTGTTTGTTGTCTCTGCTACCGCAGCTGGATTGCTGGGGTAGAAAACAGGACGTAAGCCTTCCCACCGCGTCAAGGTCAAATTCACGGGAAGGATATAACGTTGTAGTTTTAATAGATTTATAGATTTCAGTAGGAAAATTTTTTTAAATGGATCCTTATTAGGATTTTTTGATTGGTATGGATGTGCATTAGACTGGGCCAAAAAAATTGACTATTTTTTTTTTTTGAAAGATATATCGAGAATATCATGGAGAATGACAAAAAAAAAAAATTTTCGTAAAAGTTTGAGCCCTTAATATCAATTTTAAGAGGGCTATCATCGCTAATTTTGATTTTTAGTCATAATTTCATGTTTTGCGTCAGAACTGACAAAACATTGAAGTTTACTTTTTTAATTTGGAATTTTGTAACTAACGAAAAATAACAATTTATTAAGCTTAATTACTCAAAAACGGCTTGTCTGACGAAAATTTTCAATCAGACCTTTTTTGTAGGGAATTTAATTTTATATAAAAGTAAGTCAAAATGAATTTTTTTACTTCAATGTTTTGTCAGTTCTGACGCAAAACATGAAATTATGACTAAAAATCAAAAATTAGCGATGATAGCCCTCTTAAAATTGATATTAAGGGCTCAAACTTTTACGACAATTTTTTTTTGTCATTCTCCATGATATTCTCGATATATCTTTCAAAAAAAAAAATAGTCAATTTTTTTGGCCCAGTCTAATGTGCATACATGCATATGTTAACATATTAAGTAATTTATATTGATTATAATTATTATTATTTCTGTTGTTCAAAATTTCAAATGTTGTCATTTTGAAGAACAAAAATAATAATTACAATTATAAGACAGAAACAAAAAGTATTTTTACTTGCGACTTATAGGTATGACATAACGATTTTTTTCGAAATTTTATAAATATTTTTTTTCTCAAAAACTGTCCCACAGATTTAAAAAAAAAATTCATAAAATTTCATTTAGTTAAACCTAGGTAATGGTTGACAAAAAATTTCCAAAAAATTATTATTTTTGGTACCCCCATTGGAACCTTGTTTTTGTTTTTGATTTTCTCAAAAACGGTACAACCGATTTTGATAATTTTTTTTATGTTAAGGCTTCCCAGCAGTTTCAATATTATTGTGTATTCAAATTTTCAAAACATTTTTTTTTTGAAAACTCAATATTTCGAAAACCCCATGCTCGATTTTTTTAAAACTTGATAAGTGAAAGTTTCTTAGAATAATCAACAAGATATGAGAAAAAAAAATTATTTTATCTAAAAATCGTATTTTTCTCGAAAACAGTTCCAAGAATTTTGCTTAAATTTTTTTCTTTTTAATGAAATTTTTTAGAGACAAGCTTCTATAAAGTTTAAAAAACATTGCATTTCAAAGCTCGTTTCAAATGTCAACTTTGGGGGGTCTACGAGGCTCCGTTTAGCCGCAAATCGCGTTTAAAGATAAAAATTCGATTTTCGTTTCATGCGATACGTGGATTGAAAGATGGCTTTCCCTAGATCACAAATATGTAATTTTTAACTCGCTAAAATGCCTAGTTTAGCCAGAAATGACGTTTGAAAGTACCTTGGGTGGCAAATTTTTGTCATATTTCTTGATTTAAAATAATTATTTCATATTTAAAAACAATCGGCAGAGAAAAATGTATGAAAAATCGAAATTTCTTCAAAATACAAATTGTGGAAAAAAAAACTTTGTTAAAAAAATATTTTTGACAAAATGTCCAAAATTATTTTTGGCAAAAGTTCAAAAATATTTTGGTCGAATGTCCAAAAATAATTGTCCAAAACATTGAAAATCATCTCTCTAAATATGGAGGAGGTTTACCTCCTCGGAGTTCTAACAAGAACTGAATTTTTCCCGAACCAACAGTTCCTTAAATACTTTCCATTTGTTTAAAATTAGATCAAAATAAAATATTTAATTAATAGTACTAAAATAGTATTGCAAATCCCGCCAAATATTTCCAAAAATATCTGTCGGCGCGCTTAAAAGCATAAAAGAAACGATCAAAATTGGTGGTACCGTTTTTGAGAAAATCAAAAACAAAAAAATTTTACCATGGGGGTACCATTAATAAACATTTTTCTGGACATTTTTTTTTTCACCCATTACCTAGCTTTACTAAATGAAATTTTTAGATATTTTTTTAAATCTGTCGAACAGTTTTGAAAAATATTTTATAAGATTTCGAAAAAGTGGTAGGTATGGTAGGTACCGTTATTTTCGGTCTTACTAAAAAAGAAACAGAAAAAACCTGAGAAGGGAAAAATTTAACAATAATAATCTACAAAGCTCAAAGAAAATCGGCCGAGCCGTTTAGGCTCCAGTCGAACAGACAATGCATAACTTGACTTATAACACCTATAAGTGGCAAGTCAATACCTACCATAGAAAAATATTGCTTTAAAAATCAAAATTAAAAAAACACAAATAGATTTATTTTCAAGGCGGCAACCATAACTGCAAGTTTATTTCCCATATACCTACAAAACATCACCCTCAATATAAAAAAATCATACACACAAGTCTTTTTTTTTGTTCTTGTCTGCCTGCCCAATTTTGTTGTTGTCTTTTATCATTGTCTAGACAAATCTTCTGCCTGCAAGTTGTTTTCTGTTATATTGTATACAATCGAAAAAACGTTTCTACTCTCTCATAATTTGTTCTTCTACATTTTCACTCAACGATAGAAACATTGTATATAAACTTATAAAGTGACATTCCATTTCTTGTCAGGGTGCCAGGTGACGCATCAATCGATTGGCCTCATGAGAATACTATAAAGTTTTTATACAATGGTTTTCATTTTTATGATTATATAAAAAAGAAATACATAAATAATACATATGTTCCAAACTTCGTTAGAGCGAAATTTGATGCAATGAATGATTATTTTTTCTCCTTTAATTGGGATTCTATTTTATATGACATCGATGTTCAATTAGAACTCTCTAATGAAAATCTTTTGATGGCTATTAAAGAGGCTGTACGTTGGTTTGTTCCTAATAAAAAATTGAAAACAAATTCTCATCCGATATGGTTTAATAAGAGATTAATAAATCTCAAGAATAGGAAGAATAAAGCTTTTAAAGTATTTAAAAAGAATCGTAATTGTCCTGATAAATGCGCCAATTATAAAGTAATCCAACAAAAATTTAATAGCTAAATAAATTTTTGTATCAATCCTACATGTTTTCTATTGAATTTAATGTAAAAAACAATAGTAAATGTTTCTGGAACTTTATTAACTCCAAACGGAAAACTACGGGTTATCGAAGCTGCATGAATACAACGAGCGATATAAACTTAATATTTGCTAGATTTTTTAAATCTGTGTACTCTCTGGAAACTCTTACAAATCAAGTATTACCAACAGTCAATAGAGTTTTTGATATAGGAAGTATGGTTTTGGATGTATCTGAAGTTGAAGATGCTCTTCTAAAACTAGATTATAATAAAAAGTAAGGGCCTGATGGTATTCCACCTATTATATTGATTAAATGTGCAAAGTCATTAGCTGAACCACTTACTAAAATTTTCAATTCTTCACTTTCCAAAGGTAGGTAAGTTTCTTGACTGTTGGAAGCTTTCGTTTTTAACCCCAGTCTTTAAGTCAGGATCTAAGCAAGACATTACTAATTACCGGCCCATTAGTAAGATTTCAGCTATACCTAAATTGTTTGAAAAGATAGTTTACAATAGATTAGCTTTCCAATTAAGAAGCCACATATCTGACTATCAACATGGGTTTATTTCCGGTAAATCAACAACAACTAATCTAACATTAATGACAAACCATATTATTAACAATTGAAAGTCATATTCAAACAGATGTAATATTCACAGATTTCGCAAAAGCATTTGATCGTGTAAGCCATCTAGTGCTTCTTTATAAATTATCGTCCATGGGATTTCACTCTGAACTTCTTAGTTGGATAGAATCATACCTTACAAATAGAATTCAAATAGTTAAAATTGAAAATTGTCACTCGGAAAATATGTATGTCTCATCTGGCGTGCCGCAAGGTAGCCATTTGGGCCCATTGTTGTTCCTCTTATTTATTAACGATATTCCTTCTATTTTTGCATCTTCGTTATGTCTCTTATTTGCTGATGACCTTAAGCTCTATCATAAGATAGAGTCATTATCTGATTGTTATTCACTTCGTGATGATGTATTAAGACTTAATGAATGGTGTTATAACAATTTTCTTTATTTAAATGTTTCAAAATGTCAAATAATGTCATGTTTCAGACACGTAACGCCTATTTTATTCAATTATGAAATATATCATAAAAGTCTTCAGCGCGTTGAACGTAAAAAGGATCTAGGGATTATCTTAGACAGAAAGCTTTCATTTTTACCTCATATTGATTACATTGTTAATAAGGCTAATCAAATGCTTGGATTTGTAAAGAGAAATACAAGAGAATTCAAAGATCCATATTCACTCAAGACGCTTTTTAATTCCCTGGTCAGATCTGTGTTGGAATACTTTAGTACGGTTTGGAATCCCTTTTATAAAAACTCATTTAATAGAATTGAAAAAGTTCAAAAGAAATTTACTAGATATTTGATCTTCAAATTGAATTGGCGTATGGACATGACAACTTACGAAACAAGGTGTTTATTGTTTGGTATTAAGACTGGAAAATCTGCGTACTTGCTTTTCTGTTATGTTCATTAGAGATATTTTATCATATCATATAAAATGTCCTCAGTTACTTAGTTTTGTAAAATTACGCGTTCCTCAAAGAGATTTTCGTAATTCAAATTTATTACTTGAATATTTCCATCGGACAAATTATGGTATAAACGAACCAATTTCACGTTGCATCAGGGAAACTAACGTTGTTTGTTCCAGAATAGATATTTTCAGTAATTGTACAAGAGATACTTTCAAAATGAATTTATTAAATATTATAGTTACACAATCCGTTTAATGCGAATAGTAACTTATTGTATTTTTATATTATTTTAACCAATGTAAATATGATATTTATGTAATCTAAAAGCGATCTTCTCTCTGTTTGATGAATAAATAAATAAAGATACTTCGAGTAAAGTCGTATAGTGTTGTAAAGACAAACAAAATATCTGTTCAAAAACATAAAGTATATGTTAATTAGTTCGACAGTTTTTGAGAATTAGGCTCATACATGGAAAAAGAGCAAAAAAACAGTTTTTTGCTCATATCTCGAAAACGCTTCTTTGGAAAAATAAATGAGTGCCATTTTCGTGTTCAGAGATTCAAAATAAGTCTAGGAAATTGGAGGTACTCGCTACAAACTGAAAATTTGTAAATTAGTGCAATCACCGGTTATAGGACATTAAGTCTAATTAAAGAAAAGAAAAATAGTTTTATAAACGGTAAGAGTGCAATGAAAAAGTTTTGTGGCCAATTTTTTTATTAGATTTGGCAGTCGTTATCACTTTAAAGTTATCCAGAATAACTAAGGATAAAATAAAATAAAACCAGGAACAATCCAAATCCAGAAATTTAGAAAAGTAGCAGGCAGTAGCGGCAGCGAAAACAAAGCGGCTACGGTAACCCAAGGAAACCGCATAATGCTCCCGTTCAAACCGGCATTTTCAATAGCAACTATAGGGCTGCGGGCTAACGCGCTAAGAAAGAATTCGAAATACCGGGGTTCAAATCCCACCAGCCAAGTCAATTTTTTTTTATTTGTATTATTTTTTTTTTAATTAATTAATGCTTTTAATGCTTTTAATTTTAATTCTACCTGGAGTAAAAATAATTATTAAAAATATAACAACGCGAACCGTGGAATTAAATTTTGAATCGTGAAAGTGAATATACATATATATATATATATATATATATATATAATATATGTAAATACATAAATTCGGAAAGGCACAGCAAAGGTGCATAAAGAAAAAACTACTCGACGTTGTCCAGCAGCAGATTAAGAAGGGTGAGTTTCCTTGTAAAAAAAGCATATACAAATTTCTGGTGAATAAAATTACATTTATATACATATGTACATATTTATATACATATATTTCCGCGATTTGAATAATTGGGGTTTTGTTTATTGCGGGGATTAAAGTAAAGATTAATTAAAACATAAAGATAAAAGCAAAAAGAGGATTGAAAATCCTAATTTTGTTAATATATCGAAGACGTTGCAGTGTGGTTTAATAAGAATTTTTATTACTGGTCGCGTTGCTATCAGATTAAATTGCATTCGTATAAAGTAATTTAAAGTTTTTTTTTTTTAATTTGAATTAATAATATAAAAGGATGTGTAGTAATTTTAAGATAACCTGAAAATATAATAGCAGAAGAATGGTTTTGAGTAATTTTAAAATTAAAAGAAGTGTTTTACAATGAGTGAGTAATTTTCACACAAAAAGGAATGAGAAGGATAAGGAGAAGAGGATGATACACTGAGAGAAAAAGAAGCCTAATTTAGGGGTTGCTTCAGCGAGAAAAAAAAACATGGTAGGGAGGGCAAGGGCAACAGTACTCGCACTTTATAACACCTGTGATGTTTAGACCGACTACTACCAAAAAGAAGACGATTTGTTGTTCTCCAACTTGTTAAATCGCCGCCCCAGGTAGCAAAACTTAGCTATCAGTTGGATTCTTCGATATTAGACGAAGAAATAACCTACATGGATCGTCATCTGATGAAGGAGAGTAGGTATTAGTAAAGAAAATATGTGATTATGAGAAGAAAATTTCACTCCTCAAAGCAAAACTAGACAGCAGCAGGCACACCAGCCTACAACAAAAAACAACGCCAACAACAACAAAATCAGCAACTAAGGCAGCAACAAACTTAACAGCAGCAGATCGCCGGCCATAGGCAATAATTTTATTATTAAAAGACGTAGTGTACATAGGCACGGAATTCAATGCACAACGGTGAAAGACTATTGGATTATCAAAGTACTTTTAAAAGCATCCACAACTTAATTCTTTAGTTTCACCCCTAAAGCATATACGTTTCAAAGGATTCTGCTAAGGGTCATTAATTCGTGCACTGAACCACATGCGCTCTTAAATGCACTCCGTCAACAAGCAAGTCAAGGCCAGACGGGAGACACGGAAATTACCGTGCTTTCTGGTCCAGCTTTCGCCCGCCAACAAAGTGGATAGTCTGAGAAAAATCTACATCCTCGAATACCAGGTTGTAACTTGGGATAAACTAAAGAGGCGCGGCGACACGCTTTAGTGCTTTGCCAGGCTGCAGCAAACTGCGAAATGCAGTCACGCTGCGCAAAATGTAGTAAGAACCACAAAATAGGAGGGCGTAAATTCAGACAGGAACGGATGGCAGATAGGACCCAGCTTAATTGTGCACTGTGCCAAAGCGAGGGGCGCCCTGCAAATTATCGTGCATGTCCTAAGTTTCAGGAAATAAAATAGAAAAAAGCAAAGCAAACAGTAGTGGAAGCGAATTTAATTCATTTATTTATTTACGCTTAATACAAGCTAAACTTAAAAATAACAACATTCATTTAAAATAATATAGAATAAAATCAGGAATATAACATTAGGCGTATTTTATTGGTAATCTATACATAGTGCAGCAATGGAAGTCCGAATAAAATGCTTTTTTGACTGCATATACACTTTTACTTTAAATTTTAAAGTTGGTATGCTTTGCATTTATACCCGTGTCAAAATCAGAAAAGAAAGTAAAATAAATATGTAATTTCTTACAAAAATAATACAAATTGAAATGAATAAAGATCCAAAACATAAAGGGGCAATACATAATTTCTGAGTTTCTTTTAACAAATCATCTTAATTTAGTAGATATTTCAGACTCATTAAGTAAACAAAATAAAAGGAAACAAAAACTTAAAATGAAATACATATATACCTACGAATAAACAATCCACTTTTGAATAAGCTAAGGGATGCGTTGGAAAAGTGAACGTTTTTGTATGAATAAAACGTAAAGATGTGGTTTATGCTGAATTAACATCACTGACAAATTTGTTGTCAAACAAGTTGCAAAATTATTAATAAAATCAAATCTTAATGGCATGTATGTGCACAAAGTCAAATAAAGACTCGGTGTCAGAAAAAAATCATTTTCATGTTTAATCGTTTGGCATCGCAGCCATCCTTCGATGAATTTCATACTCTCACGTGACAGATAGGGAACATGCACACGCATTAGGAGGCAACATTTTGACCAATGACTATTAACGTTTACCGTCTAATCGTAAATTAATATTTCAAACCACATAATTTTGGCTCTTGTGAAAATTTACCATGAAATGAACAAATATCACCCAACACATTCGCGAATAATCAAATGATCCTTCTCATAAGCGGATTCGGGTGGTCGATGATGTTCCTCATTAATTTCTTTGTTGAATGAACTAGATATTTGTCCAGTGGGATTAAATTCGCTTCTGTGTAAAGATGCTCGTTCCTGTAGTGCTTCTATCGTTGACGGTCGAAGTAAAGTCCAGTGCAGATCCTCAGTATCTTCCTTTCGAATAGTTTAAGTTCCTTCATAGCTGTCTTCGAGATGGAAAACCAGACTGGGAAGGAATAGCTAATCACTGGTCGCAGGAGCTGCTGTAGATTAATATCTTTGTCGGTTGGCTAAGACCTGATCTTCTTTTAAGCAATGGGTGCAAACGGCTGAAGGCCCAGCTGGCCTTTTTCAGAACGTTTCTTGAGTGCAGGTTAAACCTTAGCAACTCGTTGAAGTGCACTCCCAGGTACTTGACATTTGGCTTTGCCACTATGGAGGATCCGTCAGGGAGTTTTGTTGGGAAATTACTTATAAAGAAAAGGCAACCGAGTCTGAATTCAATGAGGTTTATTACAAGACTAAAAAATATATATAGTTTTAAGTTCAAAGAAGTTATATAATGCAAGTGTAATTGTAAATAAAGTATAGTGTATAATAGTAATAGGGAATTGCCAGAACTATATTTTCAACACAACCCCTCAATTCAAAATTACATTAAACCAAGTTTATTTACAAATTTATTGTGCTTAATTTTCTTCAAATTTTTGGTCAGAATATCGGCGACCATTTCATCTGTAGGAATGTATGCTAGTTCAAGCTCTTTCCGTTCATAAACATCTCGAACAAAATGCATCTTGATGTCGATGTGCTTGCTCCTAGCGTGGAAAACTGGATTTTTCACCAACTGTTGAGCACTCAGATTATCGCCATACAAGATTGTTGGTTTGGTAACTAAACTGCTGAATCCCATTTCACTGATGAGGTTACGTAAGAACACGATCTCCTTCGATGCGGAACAAAGTTCCATGTACTCCGCTTCAGTACTACTAAGCGCTACTGTCGGTTGCTTTTTCGACTCCCAGGATACAGGACTGCCAGCCAAAAAGAAAACATGACCGGTAAATGATCTTCTATCATCGCTGTTACCACCCCAATCAGCGTCAGTATAGCCAAGCAAATTTAGCCCAGTTTTTCTGTAAATAATCTGATAATTAATTGTACTAGAAAGATATTTTAGCAAATGTTTTGCTGCAGTAAGATGTTCAAAGTGAGGATTCTTATTATACTGAGACAATCTTATAACCGAATGAGCAATATCTGGTCGTGTAGTGATGCTTATAAAATTTAAAGACCCTATTAAAGATTGGTACAGTGTTTTGTCGACTTTCGAACAATTGTTGCAGCCATTACATTTCCTCAGCTGAGTGCCTGGATCAAGTGGTGTGCTCACTTTCCTGCAGTCAGTCATCTTGAAATCCTCTAAAAGACCCTTTATTAGCTGCTTTTGGCTGAGTTTAATTGACCCCCGTAGGCCATCTCTTTGGATTTCTATACCAAGAAAATGATTCAACGGTCCTTTATCCACAATATCAAACTGACACGCTATTTGCTTTTTAATAATAATAATAATAACAGAGTTTCTGGAACCATCTCAGCTTACGCCAAGAGTACCTATCTCTGCATTGCAGGAGATTAGGCTCTGATGTGTGCTTTAGATTCTAAAATACTCAATATATAAGGTCAGATAAACCTTTACAATAAAACATCTATGTATTATTAAACACTATTTTTTATATACAAAATAAGTTTATTTTTAAAAACATTTATACTTAGCTCATTCTTCAATTCATTTTATTGTAATTCTCCAACGTTGATAATATTAACTTTTAATATATAAACTTTTAATATATAAAATGAAAAACAATATGGTTCCTGAACACTTAAAAGTTAATATTATCAACGTTGGAGAATTACAATTAATTATTTCCATATCGCGTTCTTCCCTACACGCGATTAAGATATCGTCAACGTAAACAGTTATAATTATATTTTCATCTTTATGCATAATATATATACATCTATCATTGATGCAGTTTGTAAAACTCATATTTTTTAAGATACGGTCAAGCTTTAAATGCCATTGCCTTCCTGACTGTTTGAGACCGTATAAAGCTTTCTGGAGCTTACAAACTTTATTAGGATTGGTTTCGTCTACAAAACCGGTTGGTTGGTACATAAAAATATCTTCATCCAAATCTCCGTTCAAATACGCTGCAGTAACATCAATTTGATGTAACAACAGGCCAAATTCAACTGCTAATGCAATAACTAGTCGTATATTCGAATATCTTGCTACCGGTGAGAATGTTTTGTAAAAATCAACGCCATACTTTTGCCCACAACCTTTGGCAACAAGTCTAGCCTTATAGCGTTCCACATACCCTTCCTTATTGCGTTTAATGTTGAATACCCACATTGACTTAATGGCATGTCTGTTTTTAGGTAAGTCAACAAGTGTCCAAGTATCGTTTTTAGACAAGGAATTGAACTCGTCTCTCATAGCTTGACGCCATTTATCAGCGTCTTTACTTTGAAAAGCAGCTTCTATTGTTGAAGGGCATTCATTTTCAACATCTTTCGCATAATTCAGGGAATTAGTTACTCCTCTACGTTTACTTTTTTCTCTATTGCTATCTACAACACGAACTCTACCACTTCTTAATACTTTTTTAGGACTTACTCCGACAGATATTTGTTCTTCATCCATACAACCTTCACTACCATTTTCTTCAGCATCGTCGTCTTGTACATCTCTAGTCGCAGGTTCAACAGCAACATCGTCAACATCAGCTTCAACAGCATCCGCAGCAGCAACATCCAAACTCTCAGGTCCCAAAGCATCTTCGAAAACATCAGCATCAGCCTCTTTTTTAATTAGTGGCACCTCCACTTCTAACTTGCTTATTTTAGTTTTGAAAGGTTCTGTAAGAAGGTAATTAACGTCTATACTTTTTGATTCAAAATTCGGATGTTTTTCAATAAACTTTACATCTCGGCTAATGTATACTTTACCAGTTTTGCGGTTTAAAAGGCGATACGCTTTGGACTCACTTGCATACCCGATCATTGCGCATTTGATCCCTTTCGACTGGAACTTGGAGTATCCTGGTTGCTTGTTTAACATAAATGCCTTACAACCAAATACTTTCAAATGTGAGACATTAGGTTGAAAGCCAGACCAAACCTGGAATGGTGTGATTCCTTGTAATGTACTGCATGGTGAGCGGTTTCTTAAATACACAGCTGTATTTACAGCCTCTGCCCAAATGCTCTCAGGCAAACCTGACGCAATCAACATACATCGGGCCATCTCCACAATTGACCTGTTGGCTCGTTCCGCAACGCCATTTTGTTGCGGAGTATAGCGTGCTGTTAGCTGGTGATGAATTCCACTGGATTCCAAAAACTCTCTAAATGGCCGGTTCACAAATTCAGTTCCATTGTCGCTCCTAAGTGTCTTGATCCGTTTCGAGGTATGCGTCTCAACCATGGTCTTAAATTTCTAGAACATGTCGAGCGCTTCACTTTTTGCCTTTAAAAAATAAACAAAAAAATTTCTTGAATAATCATCGACAAAAAGTAAAAAATATTTTGCTCCTCCAGTGGACGTTATCCTCATGGGGCCGCATATATCCGTGTGTATTAAATCTAAAATACCTTCGCTCCGGTTCTGTTCACACACATATGGTAACGAGCTTATTTTGCCTTTCATGCAAACTTCGCATTCGAAATTCAAATTGTTGATCTTACCTTTAAAATTAAGACCTCTTACCAATTGCTTCTGGATTATGTTGCTCAAACTCTTTGCATTAAGATGCCCATACCTCTCATGCCATGCGAAGATATCACTTTTACGCGATTGCCCATTTTGACACGTGTATGCGTTAACCTCATTTTTAATTATCTCACTACAAACGTACATATTTTGTAACTTCTTTGCAGATAATAAAACTCGTACAAGCATTCAATATTTTTGCGCCGTGTTGGTCAAAAATTATTTTGTTCAAATTGCAGCTTTGGAAATTGAAACAAAGTTCATCTTCATCGACGGCACAAAAAGAACATCTTTCAGAGTGACAATGCCGTGTTTGGTTTTTAATATAACTTCACTAATACCTTCTGATAAAATGTGAGCATCATTAGCAAGAGCTATCTGCTCAGTGTGTGGGCGAAGACTGATAAACATTCTCTTATCACAGCATAGATGGCTTGTCGATCCACTGTCGAAAATCCATGATTGACTAGTAAGCCCTCCAGCGCATGTTGTATTAATCATTGCAAATGAAGATGTTGTTGTTTTATTTTTGTGTCTATCTCTGCAATTAGCTGCCAAGTGTCCACGACGATTACAATTAAAACAAGTTCCTTTAAAGGTTGGTCTATCGGTCTTCCCACGTTGTGGATGTTGCTGGTTTTGCTGTGAGGATTGTTTTTGGCTGCGATTTCTTACGTACAATGCTTGTTCTAGTGCAAAATCATTACATTCGACCCTTGTCTTCTGTGTCCTTCTTCTAGAAGCTTTATCTTAAGGTTTTCACACGTAGGTAAAGTGTCACGTGCTTCGATAGCAAGAACGAAATTTTCAAAGCTGGTAGGAAGGCTAGAAAGCAAAATGATTGACAAAAGTTCATCTTGAAGTTCAATACTTATCTCTTTTAATTTTTCGACGAGTGATGAAAAATTATTAAGATGTTGTTGTGTATGCGACCTGGCATACAGTGATGTCTACATCTCCAATCACATCAGTTCGCTCGTGGTTATCAAGACCTAACGTCGCGTCATCATCTAACTATTGTAACATTGTAAACTTTACCTAAGCATTTAATCTAATTAATAAAGTAATATTAAAGTAAGCTTGCGCATATTTAATATTGGCGACGAGGATGGGATGCAAGACACAGTTAAATTAATGTGCGCAAGATTCCATACCAAGTTGTCCTTAACTAATTTTACGAAGGCGAAGAAGAACAAAGCATAATTAAAAATTAAAGACATAGCAACAGCAGTCACATCACAATGCATAACGCGTTCCGTTACATTGATCTGCAAGACATTAGAACAGTGCAAGTGAAATCGCCGTTGTTTGCCCTTGTTCTTTGATCACATGGGAGACGAAAATGAAATTGGCGAGAAAAAAGTAAATTCCAACAAACTAGTTATAAAGACAGAATCAGCTATCGCTAATCAGACTTCACGAGTCATCATGGCTGGAGTTGGAAGCCTTGAACCTTTCGATTTAGCCCAACCTAGCAAATGGACTGCTTATGTAGAGCGTTTCAAATTATTCCTGTTGGCCAATGATGTCAAAGAAGACGAGCGTAAAAAAGCTGTTTTTCTCACTTTGGCTGGCGCTCCGCTTTACGACCTATTGACATCATTGGTATCTCCAAAACAGGTAAGCGAATTAAGTTTACAAGAAATTTACAATATATTAACCGACCATTTATCTCCACGTCCCTCACAAATCGCTGCGTTCTACCATTTCCATAAACGTGATCAACATCCGGAAGAGTCCGTCAGCAACTATATGGCAGCGCTTCGCACACTGGCTGTTGAATGTAAATTTGAGTCAGCACTGGATCGCATGTTGCGTGATAGATTTGTGTGCGGGATGAAGGACGAAAGTTTGCAGAAAAGTTTTCGGGCAGAGAGTGAGCTAACGGTTAAACAAGTCATGGATCGCGCCGCGGTAAGTGAGGCTGCAGCGATCAGTGCTATGTCTATGAGACACGCTACGAAAGACCACCAAGAAGAGCCGCATAGTGCCGAATCTATTCATGAAGTCAGGGCGAGTTCGCGTTCACAGCAGCGTAATCTCGCCAGCAGCCATGGGCTGGATGTGGAGGCCAGCATTGTCGAAAGCAGTGTCCACACCGAGACACTGTTTGCTATTCCTGCGGCATTAAAGGTCATCTACAGCGCGTTTTCCGCAACCCTCGAGCAACAAAATCGTCAACAATTACACCAAGTTCAACATCAGCACGTCAAGGTGCGTCACAACACATATCATCTCGAGGAGAATCTTCGATCAACCAAATCTCACATTTAGTCAACCAAAAAAAATCTATCAGCGTTGTCATCAACGGCCATACTTGCACGTTTGAAGTAGATTCTGGGTCGCCTGTTACTATCATGAAAGAAACCGTATTCAAAAATATCTGGCCTGAAGAAACTCCAGTTCTATCCAAATGTAAATTGGATCTAAATGATTTTCAATGCAATCCGATTCCTGTGAAAGGAGTTATCGATGTGTCAATTCATTACAACTATTGTAAAATTGAAAATCTTCCACTTATTATCGTGTCTGGTGGTGGCTCAAATTTGGTTGGATGTAACTGGTTTGACGCACTGGGTATACGCATCGAAGGCGTTCACGCCATCAATCATAATGAACACAGTGTCGATGCAGTTGTTAACAAGTTTAATAATTTATTCTCACCCGAACTTGGTCGTTATACGGGACCGCCAGTGTCATTACACGTCGATTCAACTGTTCAGCCAGTGAGACTACCACCACGTCGTATACCCTTTGCTATCAAAGGTCTGTATGAAGAAGAAATCAATCGTTTGTGCAGTCAAGGTATTCTTGAACCCGTAGAATATTCGGAATGGGCTACTCCCACTGTGCCTGTCATTAAGAAAGATGGCTCTATACGGATATGTGGCGACTACAAATCAACTTGGAATCGGGCAATCAAACCACACTGCCATAAAATTCCTGCAGTCAACACACTTCTGGCGTCCATCGAAGGGGGATCCATTTTTGCCAAGATCGATTTGGCACAAGCATACCAACAATTGGTGGTCGATGAACGCTCAGCTTTACTACAGACAATAGCCACACACAAGGGCGCATTCAAGGTGACTAGACTCCAATTCGGAATCTCATCAGCGCCTAGTATATTTCAAAACTGTATTGTAAAATATACTACAAAACATTCAAGGAGTCTTACCATATTTTGACGACATCATCGTTATGGGAAAGTCAGAACAGGAGCTGGCAGTAAGGTTAAATGAGGTGCTGTCCCGATTTGACAGAGTTGGCTTACGATTACGAAGGGATAAATGCCAATTTGGCGTAGCATCAGTGGAGTTCTTGGGATTCAAAATTGATTCTCTGGGTATACGACCGTCAGCTGATAAAGTAAATGCGATCCATAACGCACCGGCACCGAAAGATAAAAAACAATTGCAAGCATTCCTAGGCCTATTAAATTTTTATCATACATTTTTGCCACAGAAAGCTACTGTAGCAGAACCGTTGCACCGTCTCACACAGGCGGATTTTTCCGACAGAATTTCCGGACTGTGCACTAAAATTTTATGCACTGTTGTTGGCATATTGTACCCCGGATATATGTAGGTCACCAAACTTGTTTGCAGTATCAATGCAGTACTCCGTGAAACATAAATTAAGCATTCAAAAAACCGAGTCCAAGCATGTAACGGTGAAAGCCCAAACCCCAATTTTGATTTGTCCTGAACTTGTTTGGTCACAACAACATCCATTTTATTAAAATCTTTCGATGTTAGTCCGCACAAATAGCACCTTTGTGTTGATGAATTTTCTGTGATAGCATTGCAAACCTTTCCATCTATCATGATCAGTAGCATTGTATGTTTAACCGAAACACTTCCACTTGAAAAATTTATAATGGTCTCACTCAATGAAGATATTTGGCTTTCAACATGTTCCAACTTCTCTTATCGTTACATCAGTTGTTTCATGGACAGATTGAATCCCGATTGGTCTGCAAAATCTTGGAGAGGATGGACGAAGATTTTGCCATAAAACTATTTTATTGCTGGAGTTTGGGTTCCCTGCTAGCATCTAGAATATTCGGGTCTGAAAAACGTTGTTTGTATTCGCTCTTTCCGAGCTTCCATCGCAACCCCATTTAGAAACAAGGTGAAGGTTACGCATTTCATTACAATTTAAACTATCAGCTACTTCTTTGATAGCTTCAATCAAACTCTGAGTAGTATGATCGAGTAAATTTTGCAGAGGCGATTCTGCAACTGACTCGGTTATGATCAAATTTCTAGGATAACATTTTTTTTTCGCTTCTGTAACCGCTTCATAGGTCGGATATATATTGACATTGTGTTTTTTTGCCTCATCCCTTATTATATTATATTGAAACTTTGTTAATTTAGCCTCAACAACAAAGCTTCATCTGCGGTATATGGAATAATATCACTCTCCATTTTTTTAAAACCGTTTTGGTATTTTTCTGCACATGTCGGAGTCGAAAAAAAACGATGTTTTTCACCACAACCGCAGAATCTATCTGTCCTCTCTTCCGAAGTTGCATTTGAGCAGCATAGCATAGCACTTCGGGTTCGAAATCAGATCGCAAAACTTCGGTTTTTCTCCTTTTGGATCTTTCACTTAGTTCGCCAAAGTTGACTTGTGGTCGTCCAACAAATCCATGGGCTCTGCATGGAAACGAGATTTCGAGCTCCAGCCAAGTTTTGTTTTTATTATTGAAAGCCTGGTTATTTCTTGAGGAGGCTAACCATCGCGATTTATGTTCCGATACGAACCTTGCTAATCTTGGTTCCATCTGATGCATCAATGTGGGTCAAACTTTTAACTTTTTCTGATAAAAAAATAAGTTTTTCATTGAAATCCTGAGATGAACAGTTTCTCAAGAACTCACTTAGTAAATTTCTTGATAAAAAAATAAAACTTGATTGTAGCAAAAAAAAAAAAAAATTGAAATAAAATGAACTCTTATTTTCCGTGTCTTACATCACTTTCCTTCACGATATCTTGTAACATCGCAAAATATCGCAATGGATTATTGTTATAACTTATTAAGGAGGTTTGTATATAAATTTAAAGTTAATTTTTATAACCGGGACATGCCCGGAGAATAAACTTATACCTTGTTCAATAAAAAAAACAATATTTTTTTTGATCCAAAATTAAGCTTTTTTTGGAATCCATTCAAATCAACTTTAAATTTTAAATTAAAACAAAGTTTTGAATTATAACTATTAAACTTACCACTAGCAACAGATTCCATATTATAATTGTTAAGTAAATGCACACGGAAAATTAAAAAAAACTTAAAGAACACTAACTTCTAATCACAAACCAAATCTGGTACTGCACCTGCTTAACAAAAGTGTTTACTTTAGCCGCATTGTATGACGAAATGCTTGTAAAATAAATAGCGGGACTAATCAGATAATATGCTCTTGTTATATGTAAACAAGTTGTCATCGAGAAAAATGAACAAATTAAAATTAAATTTTTTATAGTTTTGGCCATGTTTTTGGGAAAATCCGCCTGTGTGCGTCTATTGGATAAAAATGCACACTGGACATGGAAACAACACCACGAAGAGGCTTTTGCGAGACTCAAGAAGATGATTGCATCAGATGATGTGTTAATTCATTATGATGAGAAGCTACCATTAGTTCTAATATGTGACGCATCACCCTATGGTCTCGGAGCTGTCCTCAGTCACCAGTTAACAGATGGGACCGAAAAACCCATTGCATTTTACTCAAGAACTCTATCCAAGTCTGAAAGAAGCGCAAATCGACAGAGAAGCAGTGGCTCTCGTTTCAGGAGTAAACAAATTTCACAACTATCTATATGGTCGGTCATTCACGCTAGTCACAGACCATCGCCCACTATTAGGAATCTTTACTACAACAAAATCAGTTCCCGACGTAATATCGTTTCAAATGCTTCGTAGATCAATATTTCTAAATGCCTATAGCTTTAACCTTGTACATCGTGCTGGAGCAAAAATAAGTAACGCAGATTTCCTGAGCCGCTGTCCCATATCGATCGAAGTGGAGTCATCGTCCGAAGACGTTCTTATGATAGAATTAGCAGCATCACCAGTTGTGAGCGCACAACCACTAGCGACTCAAACCTTGAAGGATGCCCAACTTTCCAAAGTCTTAAGATGGGTGCTAAGGGGTTGGCCAAACACTAAAATCGACCGTTCAGGTGATTTATACCCTTATTATTGCAGAAGAGATGAACTTTCTGCTAATAAGGGTGTCATAAATTGGGGAAATCGTGCTGTTATTCCTCCTCCGGCCAGAGAAACAATCTTAAATGCGTTACATGCACCACAATCTGGTATCGTCAAAATGAAGGCAGTGGCACGCAGCTATGTTTGGTGGCCTAATATCGATGCCGAAATCGAACTTGTCGTGAGGAGGTGCCCACAATGTCAGCAGAATCGGAATGAGCAACCACAGTCTACAGTACAACATTGGGAGTCAGCAAAACGTTAATGGTGCCGCCTGCATGTCGACTTTGCGGGGCCATTCCAAGGAAAAACATTTTTTTTGGTTGTCGACTCTTACTCAAAGTGACTCGAGGTCGCCGTGGTCAGTTCAACGTCATCAGCGTCCGCCATTAAGTTCCTTCGTCAGCTCTTCGCCACCCATGGGATTCCTGATGAACTGGCGTCTGACAACGGGACAGCTTTTACCTCTGATGAATTCAAAGTTTTCATGGAAAACAACTTAATTCGACACATTCGATCTGCTCCTTTTCATCCGGCTACGAACGGTCAAGCGGAGCGAATGGTACAAAGCACAAAGAACTATCTGAAGAAGATAGGTCACAACACAAATATTGACCTGAGCCTGGCTAGATATGTGTTCAGTCAGCATACTACCCCACATGCACTTACCAATCGTTCGCCCGCAGAGCTATTATTCAACCGCGAGCTAAGAACATACTTTGATAAAATACAACCACAAGAAATAACTTCTGGTAAGGTCTGTTAGCCCATTAACTCTAAATGTTTCATTGCAGGTAGTCCAGTTTGGGTTCGAAATTATGCCAATGGGCCGAAATGGATTGAGGGAATGGTGTCTCAACAAACTGGTCCCATTTCTTACAGTATCCGTCTAAACGACTGCCGAGTCGTAAAACGTCATCAGGATCAGCTACGTAGTCGAGTGCCACCAACTTCAATCGGCATGTCTGTTCACGAGGACCCTAGAGAAAAACCATCCATTGACGAATCAGGTCACAGCGTATCACAGTCTTCTGAACCGGAGCAAATAACTTTACCAACTGCTACTGAATCAACGGCAACTTCATCAACGCCATTGGAAGCAACGACGCCCCGCAGATCTAATCGCAAACGACAGGCCCCACAATTTTATAACCCATCTGGATGTTAAGGGGTGTTGTGTATGCGACCTGGCATACAGTGATGTCTATGGTACATCTCCAATCACATCAGTTGGCTCGTGGTCATCAAGACGTAACGTCGCGTCATCGTCTAACTATTGTAACATTGTAAACTTTACCTAAGCATTTAATCTAATTAATAAAGTAATATTAAAGTAAGCTTGCGCATATTTAATAGATGTGATAACACGTGATTATTCTCTTGCATTTTTAATTGTAGAAGCAGCTTAAATAGGGTTACTTTTCTCGCTGGCCCTTGTGGCTGATGAGTTTTTTGTAGAATAATCCACGCTTCATTTGATGTTTTACAATTTTTAATATAGTTGAGTTGAGATGACTTCACGGACAGAAGGATGGTGGCCAATGCCTTCTCATCACTTTTGGTCCAGACTGCACAATCCTCTTCTGGTTTTAGGTTAGCTCCATTTACCTATGACCACAATTCACTATGGATTAGGACGCTTTTAATTTGCAGTTTCCATGACTCGTAATTCTTTTCGTCTAATTTCTCGATTTGATACAAGGAAGAAGACGCCATCGTAAAATACTTTTAAGTTCTTTCTAATTTTTTAATTATACTATATATGTATATGTACTCGTATATATGTAATTCTTTGTCTGGGGTCTGGGCCCATAACCTTTGTTGGGAATTTACTTATAAAGAAAAGGCAACCGAGTCTGAATTCAATGAGGTTTATTACAAGACTAAAAAATATATATAGTTTTATGGTAAGTACAAAGAAGTTATATAATGCAAGTGTAATTGTAAATAAAGTATAGTGTATAATAGTAATAGGGAATTGCCAGAACTATATTTTCAACAAGTTTTATGGCCAGATTTCTGCAAATTGTTGCGGTGCGAGGGCCTCTACCAGTTGAAGGTCTCCTGAAGCAGACAAGTTCCGATTTGGAACTATTGATTCAGATGCCCCATTTCTGGTAGAATTGGAAGAGTGTGTTAATGTGGGTTTCTGCTTTTTGGACAGCGATTAGAGGTGACATTGATGTGGCATAGGTGAGCGAGTCATCAGCATACAGGAGGTTCTCGCATCCAATTGGTAAAGGTTAGTCTGAAGTCATCAAGTTGTAGAGGAAGGGGCCTAGTTTTGAGCCTTGGGCGACTCCAGCTCTGATGGTCTTCATGTTTGACTTGCAGTTATCTACTTGAACAAAAAAATTCCTGCAAGATAGGAAAGAAAAGAGAATTTTTATTAATGGCGGAGGTACTTGCATAAGATGAAGTTTGTGGGTTAGACCGTCTATCCACACGCTATCGAATGCTTTCTCGACATCCACAAAGCATCCGACGGTGACACGATTACTGTTGAGGGCTGTGGTGATATTGTGTTGGAATTTAACCAGTGGATGCAAGGTTGAGTGTTTTTCTCGAAAGCCGAATTGCATGTCAGGGTTGATTGAATTTTCACAGCAGAATTTCTTCAGTCTTCGTAAAATTAATTCTTCCAGTAATTTGCTGATATTGTTGAGAAGTGATATTGGTCTGTAGTTGGAAACTAAGTTGGAAGCACCTTTCTTCGGAATTGGCACAATCTTCGCTGTTTTCCACTTCTGGGTCAAGTAAAAGTTGTTGATGCAGTTCTTTAAAATGATTGTGAGGGAAATCATTACCGCCTGTGGCAGATTTTTCAAGATGTAGTAGGGGACACCATCTGGTCCAGCAGACTTTTTTGGCTTAGAATTGCCGATGATTTCTACAACCTCCTCTAGATTGCTTAAATGTGGACTATCGGTGGGATTATTTGCTGGATTGATAATATTAAAATTTATTCTATCCGGATTTGGTTGCAGTGTTTGCTGAACTGTTGCCTCAACTTCTTGTAAGAAAGTTGGGTCAGTAGGTGGGCTCGGTTTGAAGTTTCCTTCGAAGTAGTCGGCGAAAGCTTCCACCTCGTCTTGGGCCGAGGTAGCTTGAGTATCATTGCTGATGATGGTTTCCGGTATTTGTGGCTGTTTTCCAATGATCCTATTGATGTTTTTAAAAGCATCTGGTCCTGGCTTGATTGCTTGTAATCTTTTCTGGTATTGGATATTATTGTGGTGTTGAATAGAGTTCCGGAACATGATGTTGACTTGCTGTAGCTCATTCCAAGCTATCTAGTAATTTCTGTTTGTTGTATTCAGATCACTTTGATGAATCAGCTGGAGACTTTTTCTTAAACGTTGTCTGTGAGCATACAGATTTTGAACGTACTCGGGAAGGTGCTGGTACCTATCTTTTGACGTTTTAGACTGTTTTTGCTTGTCCAGGGCATCAGATACGGCATGTTCAAAGTTGACAATTGCTGCATCGATTTCGATATCCAGAAGATTCTTGTCTGAAGGTGGGAGAGTTAAGCTGTCTTCTATGTCTCTGTGAAGTCTATCAATATCCAGCTGTCTGAAATTAATGAAATTCTCAGGAGCTTCTGTTGTAAGGAGTATGGGTTGGTTGAGGTTAATCGATAGTTGAACAGCTTCATGGTCCGAGTCACTATGCAATAATGTACAGACATAATTCCGGATTTCCGGAAGAGTGCACCAGGTTCGAGGAAGCCAGGAAGAAGTCCAGCGTTGATGGGGTTCTGGGAAAGGTGGGTTTGTGTTGTGAAACAACCACTAAGGAGTGCTGGTCGTTGTTGGCGTCCAGCCAGTCAACAATCGCCTTGCCCTCAGGTGAAACCGTAGTATCCAGCCAAATGTGATTCCTGGCATTGAAATCACCGCCGATGAGTCCATATGTGCTTCTCTCGAGGACACCGTTGAGAATTTGGAGGTCATTGTGAATATTTCTCATGCTGGATTGGCATTTGAAATAGACACTGATGATGATAAGAGTTTTATCTCTTCCAAGTTTAATGGTGACGGCAATGGCTTCACTGGTTCTGAGACCTGTGATAATGGTTTCGGCGGTGTTGGGGCAAATCTTCTTTTTTACGTAGATTGCCGTCCCTCTACGGCCCTCATCTTTGTCCTTTCGGAAGGTTTTGAAGCCGGCCATGTCGATGTTGTTGCGTCTGGTGACGTTGGCCTCACTGATGAGAGCGATGTCCGGGTTTTTGTTTTTCATCCATAAATTAAATGTCGTTCTCTTCTCAAGGCTGTACAACGAATTGACATTGTACGTCAGGATGCGGAGCTTCTTTAATTGCATATTTGGAATATGAAGGTGGCCAGCGCCACGGACTTCTCACCTTCGCTAAGCTGAGCATAGTTCGATGGAACTGCACTCCGAGCTTTTCCAATGACCGTGAGTAGGTCGGATCCAAAAATCCTTTAGACTTCGGTGCTCAGGTTCGTTGGTGCGGTTGTTGTTGGCTTGGTTGGTCCACTCCTTGGTGTCGTTGCTTGGGGTGTGATCAACTTCGCTGGTTTCGTTTTCTGTTGTTGCTGTTGGCTCCTGGAATTGGTTGGTTTCTGCGAAGAACCGCCTTTCGGTGAGTCTTTCCTTAAGTGTTGGGCAGCCCTTGAAACTGGCTGGATGACCTTCCTTTTTGCAGTTGGCACAACATACATCCAACCCAGTATTCTCACTGATCAGCTGTAAGCGATCCGAATAAGGAAATAGTCGATAATGATCGATAAAAAATTCGAGAATTTTTTTTTTCTTCATACAACTGTTGGAGTTTCAAACGCACTCATCGAACACATCACTTCTTGTCTCTCTGACAGTATATATCTTTCTATATCTTATTCACGTTTCTGTCTGTTTTTGTAAATTGAAATATACTTAACGCTTCTCCTTTTAACAGATACTTTGATGGATTGAATTCTCAAACAATAAAGATTAACTCTATAATAATTCAGTTGTTATACTTTTATTTTCTCTTGGGCTGAATATATTCTACAGGGCCCAGTTCCATGTAGAGATAAAAGTTTTCAATTGTTTATTAAAGTTCTTAAAGTAATTTTCGTCGATATTATGGATGCCAAGTTTTCATTCCAAAGGTTAAATAATGAAAATTATTTCACATGGAAATATGAAATGGAGATGCTGATCAAGGAAGGACTCTGGGGGTATGTATCAGGTGGTATAGTAAAGCCCGAACCGATTACTGCTGTATGGATTTCCAAAGATGATGAAGTTCGTGCAACGATTGCATTGTCGATCGAAGACAATCAGATTCAACACGTCAAGAAATCGACTACATCGATGGATGCATGGAACTCATTAAAGAAGTATCATGAACGAAATACTCTGGGAAATAAAGTTCAACTCATGAGGCAGATTTGTGGACTTCGACTGGGGGAGGGTGGAAATATGGAAACCCACATAGCAAATATGAACACCTTGTTCGAGCGGTTAGCAGCAATCGGTGACGAGCGTCTATCGGAGCAGTGGAGCGTACCAATGCTGTTAAGCAGTTTGCCCATAAGCTACGACACGTTAATCATGGCATTGGAAACTCGAGAAGGACTGAGCTTTGACTGCGTGCAAACAAAGCTACGTGAAGAATTCAGGCGAAGGACAAACCCACTGATTGAAAAACATGAATTTGCCATGAAAGTAACAAAGGCTGTGCGTATATCAAAAGGCAATGGTCCAGAATGTTACTATTGTCATCAAAAGGGTCACTTCAAGAAGAATTGCAGGCTGTACCAAGAATAAAAGAACAAAAACAAGCAAAAGGCACATTTGGTTTCAACATCTGCATACAAGATAAGTTTTTGCACTTCATTCTATAATACAAACGGGTGGATAGTGGATTCAGGCTCAACGTATCATATAACAAATGTAACAGATTTTTTCGTGGGTTTTAATCCTGCTATCAAAGAAAAGGTTTTTGTTGGGGATGGCAGCGATTTATCTTCAGAAGGGAAAGGCACGTGTATAATCAAGATTCTGAACATGAAGAATGAAGAAACTAAAACCACTATCCGAATTGTTTGGTATGTTCCGAAGATGAAGGGAAGTCTTATATGGGCTTATCCGTGCAAATTTTAACTTTTGCCATGCGTCGAAATATATAGACGTTATTATTAAATATTCAGGTTTTGGAACTTATAATATTATATATATCATTGAGTTTTAACTATTCAATTTATAAAATGAACCATCGAGATAGTGCGAAAGTGTTTGAAATCGAAAAAATCATCGAATATTGAGACTTTTGGCTGCGTGCGTGGATAATTAACGTTTTGTATTATTGCAAAAATAATGTTTAACATAAGATTACTTAGTACAATTTTTGTTTTTCCAGATAAATGAAGGTCAAAATTAATTGAAATCATTCATTTTGAGTGCGTGCCTTCCTTATAAATAATCCTATATGATATAAATTTTAGAAAAAACTGCCATGCGTGATTTTTCGTAAATCTTTAATTGTCACAAATTTTCGTGTCTATTTTTTTAACATTGATCATGGGGCATTTTTTTATGGTCTGCACCATTATTTAAGCTATCTAGAGTAAAAAAAACTTTGGCTTCAATGCGTGCTTCATTATGTACAAATTTTATGAAGCTAACAAAACGAACGTAAAAAACGTAACTGTTTCAAAAAAGGCACATTTTTTACTAGCACACCAAAGCATTGTTTGATTTTACCCTTACAATGAGCGTAATTTAAACTGTAGAAATCATTAAAAAAAATGGTAAAAGTGTTAAACAAATAAGTTTGAAAACAGAAGCTGTGAAGATTAAAAATAAAAACCAAATCAATTAACTCGGTGCTTAAAATAAATTATTTTAAATTCATTTTTCTATACGTTATACCCTTATACTCTTTAACAAAGAATACATATGAGTTATTTTGAAGTTTTTTATTTATTCGTGGTCTATAATTGAAGAAAAACTCAAATTTACATGCGTGCCTTAATTTTTTTTTTTGTTTTTTTCAAACTCAAAAAGTTAAAATTTACAGGGATAAGCCCATATCAGTTGCATGTGTAGCAGAAAAAGGCATAAAGTTATTTTTGAGACAGCGATATGTAGACTTGTTAAGGATGGTGCTGAGATTGGGTGTTGCAGATCGAACTGAAAATATGTACACATTAAGGCAATCAAAGAGAGTTTTTGTCACCGGTCATAAGGACAATTCCATACATGAGTGGCACCGTATTCTTGGACATAGGGACCCGGAGGCCATTGAACTAATAGTTTCAAGGGGTTTAGGCACTGGTATCAAAATTGATAAGTGTGGCATAAGTGATTCTTGCGAGGTATGCATGCAAGGAAAATCAACTCGTCTTCCATTCCCGAAACATTCGGAGAATAATTCAATTCATGTCCTAGAATTGATACATATGGATGTACATATGTGACCCCATGGAGGTGAGCAGTGTAAGTGGAAATCGTTATTTCCCTACCTTTGTTGATGACTACAGCAGGTATACTGTCGTTTATTTGCTCAAACACAAGTCAGAAGTCATTGACCGAATATGAAGGAGTATGTTGAGATAGCAAAAACTAAATTCGGGAAAAAGCCAAAGCTCTTCAGATTTTTTTTTTTTTTTTATTATCTACACGCGCTCAAGGGATTATGATTACCCTTTAAATGTTTGAACATAGCGCGGGCGTGAAGTTAAGGAAGAGAAAGAAGGATAGGAAAGATGTGTGGCGCGATGTCTGAGACTGAAGGTTGTTGTCTCAGATTTTTTTATCTCCAGGGATGGAGGAGAGTACACAGGTCATCAAATTCAGCATTACTTGAGGCAGGAAGGCATTCAAAGCCAATTTACAGCAGCGTACTCTCCGTAGCAAAACGGCGTTGCTGAAAGGCGGAACCGATCTTTGGTAGAAATGTCAAGGTGTATGCTGATAGAATCAGGTTTAGGAAAGGAGTTTTGGGCTGAGGCAATTTTGACTGCTGCATACTTCCAAAATAGACTACCTTCAAGAGCAATTATGACTACTCCTTTTGAGATGTGGAATGGTACTAAACCACGTTTTGAACATCTTCGAACATTTGGAGAAAGGTGCTATGTACATGTAAGAAAAACAGAGGAAATGGGATAGAAAGTCTGAAGGCATGGTGTTTGTGGGTTATGATCAGAATTCGAAAGCCTATAGATTAGTAAATCCTGAAAATAAAAGAATTGTAGTCATTAGGGATGTTCGTTTCCTAAAGCCAAGTTGTTCGTCATGTAATACTCTGAAAGGAATTGTTCCTGAAAAAGATGTCTCTGTTTTCGATGCTGCATAGAATAACTTACCAAAGCTGCAAAGTTGTAATGAAATGGTTGAAGTAATTGTTGGTGTATGACCAAACCAAAAGAATGAACCAAGTGTGATGGATGCTATTCAGGATAAAATGGAATATTTTTCTGGTGAGGATGTGGATTCTTCCTCCGAATCTCAATTCTTTGGATTCGATGAAAGGAACGTTAACAAGGCTCAAGGTGTCGGTGAGGAGCAAGTTGTTCAGAAAAGAACATCCTACAGACAAACAAAGGGTAAACCACCTTCGAGATTAATTAACGAGATACTTACGGTAAAGCACAATACGTGAAATTATCCAACAAGTTTGAAAGAGGTTTTTGATTGCGATGAATCGGAATACTGGAAAGCCGCTATGAAAGAGGAGATGCAATCATTGCAGCGGAACAGCACATGGGATATAGTGCTATTGCCTCATGATAGAAAAGCAGTAGTGAGTAAAGTGAGTACAAGGCTCGTCTGGTTGCGCAAGGTTTTTTCTCAGCGGTATGGAGTAAATTATGACGAGACGTTTGCTCCGGTCGTTCGTCATACTACATTAAGGGTTCTTTTGGCAGTTGCAGGACATAGAAAAATGCATGTACAGCATTTTGACGCTAAAACCACATTCCTTAAAAGTGATTTAAAGGAAATAGTTTACATGCACAACCTCCAGGTTTCGTAATTGAGGGTGAAGAGCATCACGTGTGCAAATTAAAGAAAAGTATTTACGGACTAAAGCAGTCTGCGAGGTCTTGGAATCAGGTAATACGTTCAGCACTTATTGACACTGGATTTCAGCAAAGTAATATTGACCAATGCTTATATACGAAAAATGTTAGTAATACCTGGATTTTTATATTGATTTATGTTGATGTTAAAATATTAAATTTATTAATGATGTCAGCAAGTCATTGGGGTCTAAGTTTGAAATTAAAAATCTTGGGACTATTAAACATTATCTAGGACTTAATGTGAATCGCAATAGCAACGGACATTTCTTGATAAGCCAAACAGGATACATCAACAAGTTAGTAGAAGACATGGGTATGAAAAATGCTAAGGTTTCAAATGTTCCATTGGATCCCAGCTATGGAAAATCAAATTCTGATCAGTCTTTACTATTCGACAACAAGAAATATCAGAAGTTTATCGGGTGTCTATTGTATATCTCAGTTAATTCTCGACCGGATATTGCAGCTAGTGTGTTTATTCTTGCTAGAAAGGTATCGCAACCGTCATCAGAAGACTGGTTGGTCAAGTATCTAAAGGGAGCAGCAGATCTAAAACTATCTCTTGGTGAGACGGACAACGCAAATATACTTTTTGGTTATGCTGATGCAAACTGGGCAGAAGATCGCAATGAAAGGAAATCCAACAGCGGATATATGTACTTTCAAGGTATTCGGTGGAACAGTCAGCATGTTTTGCAGAAAACATAGCTGCGTATCTCTTTCATCCACAGAAGCTGAGTTCATCGCTTTGGCAGAGGCTAGTAGAGAAGCAGTTTGGTTTAAAAGGTTACTAGAAGATATCAACGAAAAATTCAAAGAACCAGTTCTTATATTAAAGGATAACTAAAGCTGTTTGAAATTAATATCAAGCGAAAAGTTTAGCGGTCGTTCTAAACATATAGACACAAAATATTATTTTATCAAGGACTACATCGCCAATGGAATCATAAGATGTGACTACTGTGAAAGTAGTTGAGCACGTTTGAGGAGGAGTGTTGGAGTTTCAAATGCACTCATCGAACACATCACTTCTTGTCTATCTGACAGTATCTTTCTTTCTATATCTTATTCACGTTTCTGTCTCTTTCTGTAAATTCAAATATACTTAACGCTTCTCCTTTTAACAGATACTTTGGATTGAATTCTCAAACAATAAAGATTAGCTCTATTCAGTTGTTATACTTTTATATTTTTATAATAAATTATTTGATAACAATCTGTTTTTAATATTAGAAAAATGTCTAAATAAAATATGTTATACCTACTTTTATTTTTTCTTGGACTGAATATATTCTACAACAACGACGGGACAGCCTAATGATCATCCCACGGAAGACTACGCAGAGCAAATCTATTAAACCTACGCTGGACGGCTTCGATCCGTTTGATTTGGGTTAATTGATAAGGGGACCATACTTGAGACGCGTATTCAAGAATGGGACGAACAAATGAAATGAAGAGAGATTTTGTAACATACGGGTCAGAAAACTCTTTTGACCAGCGTCTAATAAAACCAAGCATCGAGTTGGCTTTTTTGATAACGTTGTCAATGTGGCAATGAAAGTTGAGTGTCACGGGCGGAGTTAACTACAGGTACTAGAACACCATTTATATAAGGCGTTTTTCTTTTTTAGCCCCGAGCAGGGCACAGAGCGGACCCTGAGCGCTTAGAGCTCGCTCCGAACCGAGCTAGACCTGAGCGCTCTGAGCTATTTAAGAAACACATCTAAGCACTGAATTGTCATTGTATCATTTTTCAAAGAAGCTGTCAAAATTCTCAGCTTTGTTTGTGAAATTTGTGTTTTCATATTCTTCAAAACTAGTTTTTAATTAATTTCTAATTAATTAAAATGGAAAAAGCAATTATTTTAAGGGAAGAGTTCAATTTGTTTTTTGATTTTGATGATGAGGAAAACTTTGAGCAAAACTCGCTCATAATTATATTTATTTTTCCTTACCTTCACTGGGAGAGCAACCAGCTTCGCCCGCCATTTCCATTTGTTTTGATTTTTTATTTCTTTTTTTTTTCTTTTACTATCATCCCTTCCAAAAAATTTAATGAAGTTAGCCGCGCTCAGCTTTTTGCTCGGTCATTTATTATCGAGCTCATCGAGCGAACCCCGTTCGAGCTCTGAGCTAAAAAAGAAATGCAAGTTGAGCGCCTAGGGCGCTCTGGGTTAAAAAAGTAACATAGTTCTTTTTTTGGCAGTTCAGTGCCCCGCTCGGAGGTAAAAAAGAAAAACGCCTATAGTAGTTTCGACGGGGAGGAGGGAGGCGTTTGCGTGAAAAAGTTAAATTGTGGCATTTACTGACAGTGAGCTCAAGGGGATCTTTTTGGCACCAGAGAGAGAAAATATCCAGATCGAACATTTTCGGTATGCATGATAGTTTTGCTATGGGGCGATAGTTAGAGACATCATTTTTGGAACCTTTTTTGTGGATAGGAATTATGTATGTACGATATTTTCCATGATTGAGGAAAGGTGCCTTGCAAAATGGATATTGTGAACAGGTTGGTCAGCGGATACCAATGAAGGCATTTATGCATTTTTTTAGGACGATAACCGGCACCCCCATCTGGTCCGGTAGAGTAATCATCTTTAAGTTCTATGGTTTTGTCTTTTACGAAGGCTGGTAGAATGTTGATGGTTGTAAATGAGGTTTGAGGGGAGCTTTTTAAATAGTGGAAATATCAGGTATCAGGTTCAATATCATTGTCGGTAAACGACTGTTTGAAATGGTAGGCAAAGAAATTGGTGATTATGGCGGGATCAGAAGAAGAATTATTATTTAAAGTTAGGGAGGATGGATAGCCATCTGACTTTCTCTTTATATTAATGAATTCATAGAAACATTTGGGATTCGATTTTATTGAGGATTGCATACGAATGATATACTCTTTATAAAGTCGTTCGCAGAGATTAGAAAATTCCGTAAAAGCGTGTGAAAAGGCTTGATAGTCGTAATGGGACTTGGATCTTAAATAATTCTGCCACAGTTTATTTTTTAGATTACGAGGTGAGGCAGACATATTTTTACGTGGCATAAACTGTACAGAGTAAGCAAAACAGCTGAAAACTTCAGTATAGAAAGATGTTAGTGCTTCATCAATTTTTTTTTTTTTTGAGGAAAATTGAATTCTATTTTATTGAAAAGCTTGTTTAGTTCTTGAAATTTTGCGTTATTGAAGTTGAAATTGTATTCAGAAACGGTGGAAGAATTAACTGTTTCGTAGGAGAAAGACATAAGGAGAGGCGGAGAAAACGATCGAGAGTAGAAAGAAGTTGATTACTTTCAATTACTATGGAGTTATCAGGTTCGGATGTGAAGATAAAGTCGAGTTGCCTACCAAGACCATTAGTGACGCCATGCTTTACCAAGCCAGAATCAGTAAAACAATCTGTCCATAAAGTTTCTTTTTCAGATTTGGCATTAGTTGAATAGAAGAAATTGCCTTCATTGGTGGGAGACCATTCGATATGTGGGAGATTAAAATCTCCCAAGCATATGATATCATCATTAGAGCTGGCGGCATTAAAGAGAAAATCGACTGCCTCAACAACGAGTTGATACGAACTTAAAGGTTGAGAAGGACGAATGTAACAACGCATGATATATACATTCCGAGATTCTAATTTAACTTTTATTGTAATAAATTCAAAATCAATTGAATCGACTTGAATAAGGTGGAATCATAATGGTCAACACGAAAAGTGACATAATCTGCGGTCAATAATTCACTACTGAGAAAATCTGAAGTAAGATAGTTTCGCTTAAGGGTAGGTCTACCTCAGAAGCAAACTCAAATCTCATGTAAAAACGTGTACATGTATTGGTGCACAAATATGGCTCTCTTAGTTAAGAATTTTTGTGTTAGGAAAATAAATTTAGCTCGTCTCGTCTCTTCAGGATACCTCTTTTTTCTCATCACGCATAGAGATAGAGAAAGATGGAATAGAATATCAAAAAAAAAAATAACAGAAAACGGGAACAAGGCACGAGTGGCAAGCTGGCAAGCCGCACAGGCAGCGCACAAGCATTTGATTTTGAATTGACTCGGATTGCGCACAAGATAAATGAAAGTTTTTTTTCCTTTTGTATTTTGGGTAGAAAAAGTAATTTTTCGTGAATCGTGATTGTTTGAGGTTTAGAAAAGGCAAATTGAGTTTTTTGGATTCAGCGCTCACAATTAGACACAATAATAGACGGTTTGTTTTCTGTTTTATTTTTGGTTGCAGGTGTATTGAAACTTTTTGCATTTAGGTAGATAGCGTTTTTATTCTTTGCGTATTTATACAAGGTTAATCTGTTGGTTCTAGGACTTTTACTTTTCAGGATATTTTAAAAAATAAAGAAAAGGGAGCACAGATTTAGACATTAGGAACCCGGGGAATTTGCTCTGATATTTATAATTTATTTTTAACGTAGACAATTAATTTTAGGAAAAAGTTCACAATTCAAAAATTGCTCAACTAAAAAAATTATTAAATTTCCTAACCCAAGTAAATTAATACACTTTCAAAAATAATAATGGTAACTATGTACCTATACCTATAAATGTTCTTTTGAGTCTTTTTCAAAGGGCTGTAACTCTGCGAAAAGTGGTCGTATTGGGATGAAACCAAAAGCGTTTTAAATATTTCTTTTTCTTGTTTCAGAGTTTTTAAAAATAAAAAATGTCCATAGTTATACATTTTAAATTTTTATTTTTTAAAGAGCTTCATTGTCTTGAGATTATTTATGATTTAATAGAATTAATAAGTGCAAAAAAATATAGCTTCAGATTTAAAAGTGGTTCCGTCTTTGACTACTAATTTACATGTAAAAATTGACAACATAAAAGGTAAATTGGGCAGTTTTGAAAACATGAATAAATTCGTTATAGATAATGGATTCTTTGAAACAATTTATGGAGATACATAATTGACTTTTTACAATTGACCGTTTATTTAAGAAAAGTGGAGAACTGTTTTTTAAACAAACAGATTATCAATTTTGAAATTGGTTGATCAAACCGTTCGTTTATTATCTATTGTTCCTGAATATTATGTACCTAATCATCAAAATAAAAACAATGATAACAATTTTCATAGTTTTGCATTTGTTTGACTTTTTACTTGCTTTTAGACAAATTTGAACTGGGAATTTTCATAAGTTGACATTACAACACAAAAGAGTAATGATTCCGTCTATCTGCAACTCTGTACCTCAATCTGCAGCCTAGAGGAGAAATTGAAATGGTTTGTTTTACTTTAGCTCGGTTCAATCCATACAGCCATTATGAAATATTATAATTATTTTGAAAACGGCTCTAATGCTTTTTTTTAAATTATGTATAGATAACTGTACCAACAATGCAGTCCACACTTTGGTAAAAAATAAATGTTATTATCGGTACCTGTCATAGAACCTTCTTTTTATTTTCTACTTTTTAATTTGCGACTCTTCCAATTTCGATCAAAATTTTTACATCGCAGATTCTTTGATTTTGAAATAATATTGTATACGACAAATGTTTCCCTAAATGTATACTTTTAAATACTTAAAATTGTCAATACATTTCTTTTAATTTTAAAGAAAATTGTGTACAAAAATTTAATTTAATTTAATTATTAAAACATTCTTTTTTAAAAAATAACATTAAAATTACTATATTTAAATATAGTTTAATTTTAATAATTTTAAATTAAAAACACATATGCAAGCGAAATTTTTATACATAGGATTCGTGTACACATCAGTGTGTTGAGTTCCTATGCTTTTAAACTTACTTACTTGTGTATTTTTATTGTTTTGATATTCTTTTTTTTGTAATTCGATGAATCTCTTCTTCGTTGGATTAGAAATTACCTTTCGGACCGTTTACTAATAGTAGTTTTCGACGGTTTCAAATATGATATTGGGCATTCAATCCCTAGAATCACGACGTATTTATTTCGGTGTAATGCTTGTCAGAGATTTAATAAATTATAAAATCAATTGCCCTTACTTGCTTTCGTTGATTGGCTTTCATGTTCCTTGTCGTGAATTACGTAATAATCGTTTATTTTGTGTACCCTTTCATAGGGTCAATTATGGAATCAATGAACCCTTAACTCGCTGTTTAAGACAAGCTAATTCTGTTTGTAATGCTATTGATTTTAATTTATAGGTAAGTAGGGACTGTTTTAAAAAAAAATTGTTATTAATAATAAACTTCGGTGGTTAATGTCAATTTTTTTTAGTTTTTAAATAATTTGTAAATATCTTGATTCTAGTTCACATTTTTGTAACTATAAAATTTCAATTTTTAATTTTTAAACTTGGCGCTTAAATTATACCACTCGCCATAATTTTTATATATTTGAATTCGCTTTAAATTTTAAATGTTAAATATAACGTAATCTCTCTTTTGAATTTTACTGAAAAATTGTATAAATACCGCTCTACGAAATAAACTCGTACTGATTGTTACACAAACCTTAGTGGAAAATCTTTGCCGTTTTTATTCTAAAATTTTCGTCGTTGTTTTCGCTCGCTTTTATGGTCTTTTTTCGTAAGCCATTAAAAGTCCTTCGTTATTTTATTAATTATACACAAGATATAAAGTAATCGGAAATAAAGCAGTAAGGTTTTAATACAAATTAAATTCGCTTTTTTCGCTACCGCTGACAATAGGTCAACGCATAAACCAAGATCTGTCTATCCTTTCGATAAAAGGAATAAATAGAGATCTCCGGTTGACGGTCAAGTATTTGATCGTTCAACATTCTATTTTTGTTTTGTTTTATTTATTATTATTTATATAAATTTACTATTGTTCTAAGTAGTCTTTAAGAGCTGTGTCTCTGCTTGATGAATAAATAAATAAGTAAATAAATAAGTAAATACTGGTGTGCCCCAGGGGTCAGTTTTGTCTCTGACAGTTTTTGTCTGTAACTGTTGCTCCGATTAATTGTTTTGCTGACGACAGTAACCTCAGCTTTTCATATTCGTTTTTAGATTCACATCCTTGTCCTTCGGATGTGGACTACCAACGGCAGCGTATTATAAGCTCATTAAATTCTGATCTTGATAGCAATGAGGAATCAAAAAACGTATAGAATTCAAAGCTTCGAAAACTCAATGCTGTTTGGCACTTGCATCGAGGAGACTGAACAGCTTCTAGGTATGTGCATCACAGACCGTCATTTGTGAAGTGATAACATGTTTGACGTAACGAAAAACGCCGTTAAGTGTTTAGATTTTCTCCGCCGATGCAAGAAGTTTTTTACACCTACTAATCTGGCTGTAATCTATAAGGCCTATATTCGTCCAAATCTCGAATGCAATTCCCACTAGGCAGGTGCTCTAAAAACCCTCCTTAGTCTCTTGCACAGAATTCAAAAGAGAGCTCTAAAAATTATAGGCGACCGTTGTCTAATTGAAACATTTGAATCTCTCGAGCACCGCCGCAATTTTCATAAACAGTGCTCTAGTAAAGTAGCCAGTTGCGTTCTCCCCCTCAAACAATTCAACCGTAATACCCATACTTCTAGGACTGCTCATCTTTTTCGCCCAATTTCTGACGTACTGTCAAGTACAGTGATTCCTTTTTTAGCCGCACTACACGAATCTGGAATGCTTTACGCGGCTCAATATTTACCACTCATTGTAATGTGCAGACATTAAAAACCAATGTGTATCGGTATTTCCTTTCTCATCTAATCCTACTTTCCTAATTTCTTGCACTGTGTTTAACATTTTGATTTTATTCATAACCCCTTGACCTTGAGTGCGCGTTTAATATAAAAAAAATACTACCTAGAGTGAAATAGAGAAAAAGAAGTAGATTTGGATTTTTTTTTGTAAAATTGAAGTAGGTTGAAACAGAGATTTTTAAAATGAGGTAGATTTCAGTATTTGGCTGATGGTGCGAAGTAAGAAGTAGATTTTAAATATTTTGAAAAAAAAAAACTAGATCTACTATAATTGAAGTAAAATGGTGCCACTGGTTCCCATTAACTGAAACAAATTTTGTAGAAAAAGTTTGTCAATTTTATTTCCAATAACATCATTGTATTTTACATTAATTTTAAGCTTCTATTTTATTAAGCAAAAACTAAAAATGCATTTTATATAAAAACTGATCTTATTCAAAAAAAAAAAAAAACGAATTTCATTTAGTCATTTCGAAATTATTCACAATTTGTCAACTACCAACATAACAATTGGTGGTCGTAAGTAAAACGTGTTAGAAAAAAATGTTGATGGGCAGATATGTACAGATAACCGGCTAAGCTTTAATAGAAACGAACTTAATATTGGTTTTTCAAACATTTCAAAATCTTCATCGAAAAAAAAAAACAAAAAATGTGCTCTTATTTTTATATCATTTTTTAATTTTGACACCAACAACATTATTGGAAAACTAATACTTATTTTTTTTTTACAAATTAAAAACTAAGTGATAATGAATATATGAACATATGTATGTACATATGTATATTATATAAAGGTCGTTCTTATTAGAACTAGGCCAGATTTGCCTATTGTCCTTTGTTAAAAATTATCTCATTTCGAAATTTTGAACGAAATTACATCATGTGGCCTAATGAAAACGAAGTAGGTATTACCTATGTATGTATTTTCTATTTGGTTACTTTTTATCAATTTTTTTTGCTTGAGTTTTTTGTTTCCTTTGTTTGTTTTTGGAGGCAGTTGTTGCAAAAAAATATTTATAGGTATGTACAAAATAGATTTGCACAATAAAAACACAACAGAAAATAACTGTAACGAGAGTATTATCTATCACCATGACATATTAAAATAAAGGAGACAACTCTTCCTATGTAAAACCAACAAACATACATAAAAGAAGCGCACTTCCCATTCTATATACTTTCACCATTCTTCTACCAGTGGAATACGTCACCACCGAAAACAAAAAGTGATCGAATTTTCCTTCTTAACTTATTTATATAAATATGTACATAGGTATTTAGATTAATAGATACCTGCATACATAATATTTTGGCGCCATCCACTTGCCATATCCCTTGGTTGTTGCGTATTCGCTTACAGTGAAATGCAATTTGCGTTCATTCACAGGATTAACATGTACTAATCTAATATATTTTTGATACATCCATTACCTACTTACGCAAAATTAAATCAAAACAATCCTTACGATACCCAAATCAATACAAGGCGTTGCACCTCTACATTACCTATGAACCTACCTATCGGAAAAAACAACACAAAATCTATTGTAGATACTTATATGCATATGTATCATATTCTATACACAACATCGGAGATTTCCTTTCTTCCATCATGTACACACCCTTTGGCAAATAAAAAAAAAAGATGAAGATCACTATGCATCGCAATTTATGTGTGTACCTAAAATGACTTTCCATAGAAGAAACAAAAAAAAAAAACAGTAGAATGATGATAGATCGCAAATAAAAAAATACAAAAAAAACAAAATTTATGACAGCGAATAACCTACTTATATTCTTTTTTATACATACACAAAGAACATTTTTCCACCCTACCTCCGACAATGTGGAATGGTCATTACATCATATACCTACTAAAAATAATCATTTCTCACACTTTTTTTTTATTTTTTCTGTTCTTGTAACACGAGAAGCAAGATGACAAGTCATAAACAAGAATAAAAACCTAAATGAGCCCAGACAAAAAAAAAATCAAGAGAGCGGATTGGCGGACAAAATTCTTTTGCACAGAGAATACGAAACCTTCTCTTTCAAAGCGCTGATATTGCAGTGGCATTCTTGTGAACTGAAAACTTACTTGTGTGCGTGTGCAAAGGAACTTTTTGTTAAAAAATGCAAAATAGACCTCTTTTATAAAAATAAAATTAAATAAATATTGAGTGAAAAAAGTATTTTGTATTTTTGAATTTAGTAAATAAAATATCAAACAAAAATAAAAAAAATATGTGAGAACTGTATTGTCAATACTTTTCTTGCAAATGCATTACAAATACTGTCATATTGAATTGCATTTTTATGAACTTTAGATGAGTTTAATTAAATTTTTAAGACCGATACGCTGTTCAGAGAATATAAATCTTTGATTAAAAAATTATTTCCAAAAATTAAAAAATATAACTCTCAATTTCCCAGGGTAGAGAACAAAATATTTGTAAAAAAATGTATATTTTTTGACTTTTGTTAGTAAAAAGTTACTGTAAAAATAAAAAAAAATAAAAAAAATTTTTAAAGTAATTGCACATACTTATTGGCTTTATATAAGAGTGAATTTTACTTCGTTATCTTTTATACTTATGAAGTTTTATACAGTAGAGCATTCATACCACTATGCAAATTACCTTCGTTTTTCATAGTTTTGTATATTTTTTTTTGAATAAATAATAAAACAGAATAAAAAAAGAAGACCGATACATGATTTGGGAATATGTTGTTTCTATAAAAAAAATATAAAAAAAATAAAAAAGTAATATTTTCGGAATTTCCCTATCATTTGAATAAGGACCTTACTAAAATGTATGATTTTTCCACTAGTGTGGCAGTTTTAAGGCACACAATATTTTTATATTTTTTTCAAAACTGCAAAAGTATTTTGACTAACATTTTTCTAATCGATGACCGTTTATTTCATTGAAATATTCGTAAAATTGTGAAAGTTATACAGCTTAGCGCAAAAGTCTAACCTATTTTTTCAATGGACACCTACCCTTAAGGCAAACATCATAAGGAAATTTTTGTGAACTTAGGAAAATTGTAGATGTTTTAGTACGCAGCCCTCTTACATTCTGGTAGTAGATAGTGAGACAAGTTGGATGATTATTATTTAGTTGCTTGGAAGAAATATGGTTAGGTACGAAAAAAGTTATGTTTCTCGCGATTGCGTTGAGGAAAGGAGATGTGCTTAGAGTCGACGTACAAAAGTCGTTAGTGACCATTTCGTTCGTAACGTTAAAGGCTTTACGAAAGGAGTTATAAATGAATGAAGATAGAAACTAATTTCTGTTTAAGAAAAATAAAATTCACAGTCTATTAAAGCTGTAAATTTTATAAGAGTCGGTAAACATCGACCAATATTTGCGTCTTAGAAGGGTACGGCAGCATCTAACTGATGAGCCCACTGTCGTACCTGGGCGAAACGCACCTTGGAGTTGAGGTCACTTGAGCTTTTAATTGGAGTTATAAATGTTTCGAAGGATGGTAGGATTAGTAGGAAGGCCTTCCTGATGAATCGAAATCATAACATTCGTTTTTGTCTTACCTTCGAAACATACTCTGGTTTATCATGAAGGTAAGCCAGGTAAAGCCGAACGTTATCGTAAATGCGACGGTCTCTTAGTCTAGACATTGTATATCGGGCGTCAGGTGAACCTGCGTTTCGTATTGTCAGTTTGACTGTAGAGTGGAGAAGGGTATCAAGGAAACGGGGTGCGTTAGTTGTAGGGTGAGAACACGAAAAGCTATTTCCAACATTCGGTTGGTCAGGAGGAATATGTTCTGAAATTTGAGTAACTGGTATATTAGGTACGGAAACTTTTGGGTTAAGAACGTGTGAAAAGGAGAAATTCGGGTATTTGGTATTAGAATTACTGGGTGGTTTATTATGAAGTGGTATATTGGTAGCTTTGGGGTTTAACTTATATCTAGGCTTAAAGTTAGATTAAAAATTAAATAAACCGAAATCATCCCTAAGCTTTTTACAAAGTGTCCGGTGATCAACCGTGTCAAACGCTTTGGAAAAGTCCAACAACGTTAAAAAAGTAGCACAACTAGTGTTCATCGATCTTCGAATATCATCTACAACAAGTAAAAGGCTGTTTTGCAACTTCTGCTTTCTCGAAATCCTAATTGGTTTGAGCTTAAAGGGCGATTTGTATTTAGATATGCCTGGATTTGTTTTAAAATTGACTTTTCGAAAACTTTTGACAGGTATGACAATAGGTTTGTTCGTTGCGCCCTGAAGTCACCCTGGGGTCGCCCTAAATCGTTTTTTGAAAAACCTGAAGTCACCCTGGTGAGCAAATTCTGTGTTTTTTGAGACCTGGGGTCGCCCTGACCTCGCCATGAAGTAGATCTAGGTATTTTGCTGGGGCTAGTTCAGGTAACGATCAAACTGTCAAAAGTCATATGAGATTTCATATGTATTTCTTTTGTTGTCGTTGGGCGATTCGCATGTTGCATTTTATTGCTTGTATTTGCAATTAAATGTTTGTTATACTCATCGGATGAAACATTCAGCAACAACGCGAAATTGTTTTCGTTCATTTTTAAAACTAATTTATAACAAATTTAAAGTTTTATCAGATCACAGAATGATTTTGTCTTGCTTTTAGCTGTCAACAAAACAATTGAAAGCCCTTGGGTGTTTTTTGAAAAACGAAAACCCCAGTTTTTGTTGACAACTCTGACGGTTGTCAAGAAAACCTGGGTCAACCCTGGGTAAAGTTCAACGAACGAACCTAATATAGCAATAGGCCTGTATTCTGGGTTAGCGGAGTTTTTTGTCTTAGGAATTGGAAGTATTTTGGCATTCTTCCATAGTCTCGGATACTCACAAGTAGTTAGTATAGAGTTGAATAAATGGGTTATAAATTTAAGGATCTGAGGCAGAACAATTTTCAAAAATTTAGGATTCAATTCATCTATTCCCACCCCGTTCGACTTAATGACAAAATAGCCTATACTATATCTTCTTCTGTGAAATTTATAAAGTAAAAACATTGTTCAGGGTCATTAGTATTTTCAATAAAATTAAAATGCTCTGAGTCATGAGAACTTGATGAATTATTTGTTGAAGGAACGGATACAGACACAAACTGGGCATTAAGTAGGTTGCAATCTATATTTAAAGGAGTCTCAATGAGTCGTTTACCATTACCCAGTTTTCGCAAATGAACCAAGTTTCAGATATACATATGACGTCAACCTGAGAGTTAGTGAACAACCACCGAAATTCGTCGAGTTGTGGATACAAACTTTGCGCATTGAGATGGCATATGTGTAAACCTTTTTTCCGCGAACGTAAAACCCGAATCATTTGAAATAAATGTTCATCCATTTCACCCACATCAAACTCATTACCATAAACATCTGATTCCATTGATAATTTTTTTTAGGGAATTGGGAATGTATCAAAGCATGAATAACACGAAAAATATGTAAAAACAAAAGCAAAAAATCAAAAGAATGAAAACAGAGTTTAAGAGAAAATTCACTGTTTAAAGTAAACTCTGACGCTTGACCAATAATAAATCATAAATTAACAGAATATGTCAAGTAAAGTTATTAGAAAAGAAAACAAAATAAAGAAAAAGAGAAAGGAAAAGAAAAGAAAAATTACAGTACTTATAGTAAATAAAATTATGCAACTTGAGTATGGTGTGTCGTTGTGTGATCTTCTCTCTGCTGACATCTCATGTCGGCAGCATTTAAACTGTCGAGATCATCAATAGCTAAGCTTCTCCCGTTCTCAGTTAATTTGACGAGCACAGAACCAAGGTGTGTGTACACGGAGAATAACTGCTTTTTCTTTTTTATGCTCACTGCGTGTTGAAGAAGAGTGCGATTTTTTTGTGACAAGCTCTCGTTCACAAACACGCTGGCATTAGAATTTAATCCCAGTTTCCAGATCATGCAACGAGATCGGCTGCTTTGATTTTTTGCGATAACTAGCATTGTATATACTTCTCTCACCCACACTGTTGAATTGTCATTTTGATTACGGGGTGTTGTGCGAAAAATGTTCTTCAAAGCGGGGGGTGGTAAGTCAATGGAGTTGCAAAGCTTGTCGAACATGTTATGCAGGTTCTCATTCATGAGCTTAGCTTAGGAATACCAAAGATAACAAACGCTTCATCAAGTAAGACTTGATCTGCAGATGGGTTGCGGATGAAATTTCTTTCAAAATAATCGGCAAATGCCTCTGCTTTGTCCTGTGTCGTTGTTACTTCTCCATTGTTGTTTGTTTCTGGCATCGGTATTATTTCCACGATTCGCGTAATGGTACTTTTATTAATTATGCACATTTAATCATTATTATTAAGTTATGTACTTTAAAAAAAAAATTAAAAAAATCGACTTGGCTGTGTGGTATTTGAACCTCGCGTACCACCACCACAGCGTTAGCTTTATACGATTTCTTTATGGGCGTTTCTAGCCAAAGAAAGTTACCGCAGCCGCTTCGCCTAGGCTGCCGCTATTGCCTGCTACTTTCCTGGTAACCTAGTATAAGTTGATTCAGTGTAGCACTTTTTTAGGGATTTTCTAACTTCCTTGAAGTCGAAGTTTTCTGGATCACATTTATTTATTCGGGCAGTCGGATATAAATATCTACTGCCAAATTTAAAAAATAAAAAAATGCCACAAAAATCCTTCAGCGTACCCTTTCCGTTTCGTTTATAATTTTTTTTATTTTTTAATTTAATTATCTTCCGATTAATCACCAGGGGGTTTTCTTTTTCTTTCACAAGTAAATTCTATGGAGCAACCAACTTGATTAAAGGCTGTATGAATTAAGAATTCTCTTATCGCCAATAAGTTTCAGTCGAAGCGACTAGAGATCTTTGGAATTTTCTGCAAAATACCTCTCATTACAGGGTCATTAAATCATAACAACAAATTTGTATGAGTTGACTGTCGTTTAAGGAAAAGCTGATTTCCACATTAACGCAAGTATTTCTTAGGGGGTGTTTATACAAATGTGTGTTTCTTACTTACTTGCTTAAGGTGGCGCTACAGTCCGGGGTGGACCAGGGCCTCAACCAACAAGCTTCTCCAGCTAGCTCGGTCCCTAGCTAGCTGTCTCCAGTTTCGCACGCCAAGTTGGTTGAGGTCCTCCCCCACTTGTGTGCGCCACCTGAGTCGCGGTCTTCCTCTACTTCGCCGTCCCTCGGGGTTTAAGTCGAAGACTTTCCGGGCCGGAGCATTCGGGTCCATTCGCTCTACATGACCAAGCCATCTTAGTCGCTGGACTTTTATACGTTTGACTAGGTCAGTTTCACTGTACAGCCCGTACAGTTCGTGGTTAAATCTTCTCCTCCACTCCCCATCTATGCAGACGGGACCAAAGATCACACGAAGAATTTTCCTCTCGAAACAGCCTAAAGCGCTCTCATCCACCTTCGACAAAGTCCATGTCTCTGCACCATAGACAAGGACCGGGATGATAAGGGTCTTATAGAGGGACACTTTAGTTGCTCGATAGAGGACTTTGCTACTCAATTGCCTTCTTAGTCCAAAGAAACAGCGATTGGCAAGAGTTATTCTCCGTTTGATTTCAGCACTGGTGTTGTTTTCAGAATTTATAGCGGCGCCTAGGTATATGAAGTCCTTCACTACCTCAAAGTTATAGCTGTCTATAATGACGTTTTGTCCAAGACGTCGGTGTTGTGTGTCCTTTCTTGATGACAGCATATACTTGGTCTTGCCCTCATTTACCGCTAAACCCATCTTTTTCGCTTCCGTCTCAATGTTGACAAAAGCGCCACTGACATCACGCTTTGTTCTTCCAATAATATCAATGTCGTCGGCGTATCCGAGTAATTGGACGGACTTTTGAAAGATTGTGCCTCTTGTGTTGACGCGTGAGTTTTGCACTATTCTTTCAAGAACTATGTTGAAGAAGTCGCACGATAGAGCATCGCCTTGCCTAAAACCTTTTTTGACATCAAATGCATCGGTAAGATCTTTTCCGACCTTGATGGAGCAGCGTGAATTCTCCATCGTCATCCTGCACAAGCGGACAAGTTTGTCAGGGATGCCAAAACTAGACATTGCTCTATATAGTTCGTTCCTATAGATGCTATCGTACGCGGCTTTGAAATCGATGAAAAGGTGGTATGTGTCGATTTGTAGCTCCTGGGTTTTTTCCAAGATCTGCCGTAATGTGAATATTTGATCGATGGTGGACTTTCCTGGTCTAAAGCCGCACTGATATGGACCTATCAGGTTGTTGACGAAAGGCTTCAGACGTTCACATAACACGGCAGAAAGGATCTTGTATGCAATGTTCAGGAGACTTATGCCTCTGTAGTTGACGCAGTTCAGAGGGTCTCCTTTCTTGAGGATCGGACAAACAATGCTGAGGTTCCATTCATCGGGCATGCTTTCTTCCGACCATATTCTGCAGATGAGCTGGTGCATACTCCCAACCAAGTCATCGCCTGCCGCTTTGAACAGTTCGGCAACGAGGCCATCAGCTCCAGCGGCTTTGTTGGACTTGAGATTCGATATGGCTATCTTCACTTCGTCCAGGTCGGGTGGGTGGTATTGTTGGTCTGCGTCGCCTAGGTTGAATGGTGCTATCTCTATAGCAGCGGCATTTTCTTCTTCATCGCCGTTATAAAGATTGGAGAAATGTTCTTTCCATATTCTCAGCATGGACTGCGGTTCTACTACGATGTTCCCGTGATCATCCTTGCAGGCTTCGGCTCGGGGATTGTATCCTTGTGATGTTTTTTTTACCTTTTGGTAAAACTTCCGAACCTCATTCCTGCCATGGCATCCTTCTATTTCCTCGATCAAGCGCTTCTCATGCTCCTTCTTTTTCTTTCTTAGAAGCCGGTGTTCTTCTCTCCTCTTCTGCTCGTAGAGCTCGCGAGCAGCTCTAGTCCTTTTTTGCAGCGCCGCTTTGTATGCGTTTTGTTTTGCTGCATGTGCTTGCCGGCACTCATCGTCAAACCAGGGGTTTCGTTGTGGTGGTCGTGTAAAACCCAGCACATCAGAGGCGGCATCTTTGATGGCTGCTTGGCAATGTTGCCACTGGTCCTCAATACTTGATGCTGGCGGCAAAGGACTTCTTAAGAGGTTGTTAGAAACTCGATCGGAAAAGGACCTTGCGATCTCTTGCGACTGTAAGCGTCCAACGTCGAACTTCCTCACAGTGCTTCCTTGTTTTGGCTTGGGTCGGGATATCCGCAGCCGAACCTTGGCTACAACGAGGTAGTGGTCCGAGTCGATATTAATCCCTCGAAACGTGCGGACATCCTCTATACTGGAGAAGTGCCTTGAATCGATCGCAATGTGGTCAATCTGGTTTACGATTGATTGATCAGGAGATCGCCATGTCCCTTTGTGAATATCCAGATGTTTGAACTGCGTACTGGCTACAAGAACGTCTCGCCCCACAGCGAAGTCGATCAGCCTGAATCCGTTATCGGAGGTGGTGTCGTGCAGGCTATATCTTCCAATTGTGTCACCAAAGATGTCTTCTCTTCCTAGCTTGGCATTAAAATCTCCAAGGACAATTTTAATGTCATAACTAGGGCACTGCTCATATGTTTTGTCCAGGAGCTCGTAGAATATGTCTTTGGTGTCTTCATCTTTCTCCTCTGTTGGGGCATGCGCGCAAATCAGGCTAATGTTGGCGAATTTGGCCTTGATGCGGATTGTCGTGAGGCGCTCGTTCACACAGTTGAAACTTAAGACTTTTTGCCTGAGCCTAGTTCCGAATACGTCGGAGTAGCCCTGTAAGGTGTTCACTAAGTAGTTCAGCCTCACTGGAACTGTAGACGCCACCGTTGATTCCATCTGGGGAATTCCTCCGCTGTCGCCTGGATGAAAGGAGAGATGCCTTAGTGGAAACACCTCTCCCCCCCTCTCTCGTTTGCTACCCCCAACAACCTTCCACTGGGGTTGTGACCCAATCTCCAGTTGAGGTACTAGGCACCCGATGTTCACCACGAGGAGGTGAGAGTAGGAGTCGATAGACAGAGGTGGGTTTTAAGAAAAACCTGTGGACGCTTGTGTCCTCTTGGGTGCACGTGTCTACCATTCGAACATCAATGTGTGTTTCTACAAAACAGAAAATTATCTAGTTGCATTAATAACCTTATTATTTCTTTTTTGTTTAGAAAATTTGAATATGAAAACCAGTGAATGCTTTTAAATTGAATATATTAGAGAAAATATAAAAAAAATATGTACATATGTTCTCCTTGCTTCAGAAAACAATTACAAATCTTAATATATTAAATTGCATTAAATTGCATAAATTATTTAAACCTGATGTTTATACAAGTCAATAGACCTTCTATCAAAATAAACATAATAGATATTAAAATTAAACTAGGCTGTCCATGAAACTTCAAAAATTAGAATATCGACATTATTCTTTTATAACACCCTGTTAAACATACTTTAAGTTTATTCAAATGATCACTGTATTTATTTAGTCATATTCTATAATGTGTCTTTTATTTCATTGAAAATAAAAAATGTCAAAGTTATACCTGAAAACGTTCGTTCAAACTGTTAAAATAACAACAATTTCACAATATTTTTTTCATTGAGGAAGTAAGTATATTGTGTATTATCTTACAAAAAAAGGATAATAAAAATTATAAAAAAGCTTTCCCCCATCTAAAATGCTAATTGAGTCTGAATTTGTAAGAAATAAAATGCACGACTGGATCTCACGAACTTGCTTTTATGTAAAAGTACTTTGGAATTAAAAATTTTATATTTTTATTTTTTTTATTTTATAAATATAAAACATGGATTTAATTAATTAATTTAATTTTTTATATAACAAATTTCTTTAAAATTTTTCTAGAACAAAATTTGGGATGCCCACCTTAAGTATTTTTTTTAGTAGTATAGATTTTAGGAAATAATTTCAAAAAATAATCGTTCACATGTTTTAAAGATATTGATTTTTCAAAAAAAAACTTCGATTTTTTATTTAAAAGCCAAAAAATATTTTTTCGAATATTATATTATATTTGATTAAAATCGTTAGAGCCGTTAATGAGAAAGTTGAAAATCTAAAAAACCGTTCTATGCCAGGTACCGTTGATAACATTTTGCAACCAAAATGTAGTCCATGTCCATAACACACCTAGTTTTTTCATCAAAATCATTAGAGTCGTTTTCGAGATAAATAAGATAATGCATTACAAGTGTATGGGGAGATACCTCTAGTTTTAGAGCTAAAAAAAAAAAATTCAATTTCCTCTCTAGGGAATCACCGAAAACCCTTAACTAGCGAGATTGAAAAAAATAGTTCCAGTGGTTTAGACATAGAGACATACAGACAGACAGACGGAATTGTCGGACCCACTTTATTCGTTTTCGCTATCATCGTAATGTCAACTTTGATCAAAATCTCGAGTTCGATTTTTTTCCAAATGCAGAACTTGCCCTATAGTACCTATATCGCAAGTAAAAATAGTAAAATTATATATCTATATGATTTAAGTGATACATGTATGTGCGTATATTTATTATCTATGTAAAAAACCTTATTTCATCAAATTTTCTAAATTTCCAATATTCTCAATCGCCGAGAAGACATACATGTAGAAGAAATACTTGTACCCTGCATATTTGGCTTTCATGTCGTAAGTTCTGGGTTATTTCAGGGCTACTGCCTCTTAGAAGAAAGTGACAAATAAATCCTCAAAGAGTATCTTTTCTCAAGAAATATGCTTATTTTTTATATGTTGTATAACAACAACTTAAAACTTTTTATTCTAAATAAAGAATGTTAATGTATTGTGATCCACTAATGGCTGCTTACTCGAAACTTCTCATAAAATAAATTAAAAATAATCAATATTATATTTTTCAGGTTTTGTTATCATGAAAAATCTCCGAGTATTTTTCCAGTAGGTTTCTGCGAGACTAATAGTATATGTCTCACGCCTCCAAATGGCTATGAACCCAAAAAATTTAATTGGATCAACTATCTCAAGGAAACACAAAGTATAGCAGCTGGAGAATATTTGTTTCATCGCATAGTTCCGGATCATGGATTTGAAGTAAGCTGATTTACTAAAATATGCCATCATAGTTTATACGGATTTCCATTTTAGCCTGGCATGAGTTTAGAGTGCGCTGACTTAATGGATCCACGCCTGGTATGCGTTGCAACAGTGGCTAGAGTCGTTGGACGTTTACTTAAAATTCATTTTGATGGCTGGACTGATGAATATGATCAGTGGCTTGATTGCGAATCACCTGATGTTTACCCAGTAGGATGGTGTGTTTTAGTCAATCATAAGTTAGAAGGTCCACCGATGCATTCAAAAATAACTTTCAAAATGTCTTTAAAAACAAAACACAAAAAAAAGAGAAAAAAGATTGTTAAGCCAGATGATTCTTTTGGTATGTAAAAATCCTTAGATGTTTGTTTCTTTCCGAATAAATAAATCAATAATTGCTTAGGTGATAAGAATTTGGGCCGACCAATTAATATTAAAAGGGAAGCACAAGACAATCAGTGCGGCGATAGAAATTTTTCTTCCGAACGATTGGGAATTAAACTTGAAATGAAATCGGAACCATTGTATTATGATGACGAAGTTGATGAAGAAGATCTAGAAGACGATGAATTGAGACATTCAAATAGATCAACGCCTCTTGCGACATATCCAGAACTTGGTGAAAGAAGTAACATTTCTGCAACGGAGAATGTGATTTGCTTGAATATTAATCATAATTCAAACTCACCAGCCCCACCAATCGAGCGTAAAGCTACAAGTTACATAGGGGTAAACAAATCATGTCTAAATTATATTCACATATATTTATAAATTTTGGTTTAAATAGAATTCAACTGTATCGAATAGCAAGTACATTCCTCGTTTAATTGATCTAGCACAGGATCCCATGTGTGGCCAGGCCAGTGGAGAGCTTATGCCTGAGACATGGAATATATACGATGTTTCTCAATTTCTTCGAGTTAATGATTGCATTGCTCATTGTGATGTGTTTAGTCGAAATAAAATCGATGGAAGACTTCTGTTGCATTTATCAAAAGACGAGATTATTACTTTGCTGGGAATGAAGGTTGGCCCTGCATTAAAAATTTTTGACTTAATACAGCAGCTTAAATGTAAACTGAACCCGAGTAAATCTAGACTACTAAGGGCAAATAAATTATTTTTATAGTGCCTTTTTATTTCGTTTATTGAAAACATTGAATCGTGTTTGTTTTAATTTCTTTAACTGAATACATATTAAGAAAAATCATATTATTAATTATATTACTATAAGTTTTAATAAATCTACTTTAAATAGTTTTTAAGAATTCGATTGCAATGTTTTCCAAAGTACATGAATGGTAAATAATTTGATGTATATAGAAGAAAATTGAAAAAATCACATACATTATATACATATACATTATCCAATTTCGATAGCTTTCATTAAAAGAGTTTTTCTTGAGATTTCATTTATTTTTGTTTAAAATTTCGGTAAGCATATTATTATTTATTTACATACAATAAAAATTACGGCCTTTATTACGAGTGTCGTTCAACGATCGATGCGATAAAAGTCGAAAGCATCGATAATAAGTAGTTTTGGTATTATGTATCTTCGTCGACAGAGTTTCTTGTTACTGTGGACAGCGAACGTTGGTATTTTGAATAAAGACTATCACCCCGATTACCGATGTCGATTACGACAGCGAAATATACGACCTGACACGATCTGCATTCCATAAGTCGTTTCCATAGCTGGGCATTAACTCGTTAATCGTTAATTAACGAAGTTAAAATTTTGATTAACGGATTAACTTTTAAGTTAACTTTTAAAAATGTTAACGGACACATTAAATCCGTTAATCCTCGTTAAGTCCGCTAATCGTTAATCCAATGCCTACTATTTACCGCGCGGCGCGAAAAAACAGGTTCAGACAAGTATGAGACAAGTGCCGTGCGGTGCGTGCCGCGGGTGAAACAAAAACAGCTATAGATAGGTACGTATTATATTTTGACGGCGCGTGCGAATGAGAAAACTGCGAAGAGATTCGTTTCGTTTGATCATTTCATTATGCCGGTCGTCCACTATCTATGTGCGCGATAAGTTCAACCAACTTCGTTCAACTTTTTATTCAACTCTTTCGTTCGATAAACGAATTTACAACCTCTTACACAAGTGCAGCAACTTACGTAATTCACGCAACTAAAGTTGAACAAAATGCGTTTGGAACCCCGTACACATACTGGACCAACTATTCCATATGTTGATTAACCCCGCACACCTAGTTGATCAACTCTTAAAACTTATTCCAGTGTTGAATAGCTCCGTACACCTAGTTGACCAACTTACTCAAATGTTGAATAACCTCGTACACTAGTTGATAAACTTGTCGATTTTGACAGAAAAAAATTTTTTTCGAGTTGATCAACTGCGTTTTCGATATTGTTGCTCAACCAATTGATCACTCGTTGGGGAACGCGTTGAACGCAGCACGATAAACAAAAACTCAAACGTCAAACCTGAAATAATTTTGACTTCAGTTCGGTACATACATTTATTGTCGACGCACGCCTTCGCTTTAAAATATTCTTAAATTTTTGTTCCGTATGAGTATGATTTCCTCTAAGAAAAAAAAAGTAGCTGCCGTATTAATAATATTAGAAAATGAACGACAAACGAAGAAAAAACAGTCAAGACGATTCTGGGTAGATGATTTTTTCTTGAGTCGCGAAGAAAATTGTTTTTTCAATGAAATATATGAGAAATTAAAATCGATTGATCCCACCGCGCCCGTAAATTCGAATTCAAAGTTTAGGCAATTGCATTTTCGAGGGAATTTGAGACCAAGCCAATTCCCTGGCATCTCGATTTTTATAAGAGGGGCTCTTGCGCAATTCGTTGAGCAACGGCCAACAACTAGATCCAACCTGTTGGTTGAACAGAATTAAAGGCACCGTACATTGGAGTTGAATGCGTTGAATTCGAAATTTGTGCGTTGATCGCCTAGTGGACGACCGGCATTACTTAGCGCCGCCGGTGCTCAGAGTAAAAAAATATAAAAAATGCAATTTTTATCACATGTTAACAGATTAACGTTAACTTGCGTTAATTCTTCCGAAATTTAACGAAGCTAACTTTTTTAGTAGCGGATTAACGAAGTTAACTGTTTGATTAACGGTGCCCAGCTATGGTCGTTTCCAACTTTTGTCTCTCGTTTTGTTGTCGTCAAAACGTCAAACGTCGTTGAACATTTTCGTTCTGCATTCTGTAAGACGAAAGGAAACGACGACTAAGAAAAAAAAAACGACGATATATGTCGTTCAAAAATGTAAACACAAAAGAGACATGCAAGGTCGCAAAACTGCAAGTATTGTTAAATAATTCATTTTATCGAATTTATTTACGATAAATAAAACAAGTACATGGCTGAGTTCATAATTGCAACATTTTTGCACATGCCATGCAGAAAATATTTACTCAATGCATCTATGAACAGAAAAACTGTTGCTAATATGCGGCAGTTCTGCTGTGCAAAAAAGCGCGTAATTTATCAAAACAACATTTGTGCAAAATGTCTATATAATATTAGAATTGATTTGAGGAATAATCCATTTCCGAACGTTCTCGGGTGTGTAAATGGTACTCAAATACCCATAATAGCCCCAAGGAAGACCCCACGAGCTATTTTAACCGAAAGAGTACATTTTCAACTAATATGCTGGTTTGCCAAGTTATTCAATAGTATCACTTATTCCGATTATGATGGAAATCGTTTAGTCATATTCAATAAATGGTTCCATTTCATGGTATATGTGATCATAGCCAGAAGTTTAAAGACTTGTGTTTTGGATATCCCGTTATTTGCCACGATGCTTCGGTTTGTGCGCAGTTCAATTGGCAAGGCATTGAAGACTGGGGCCCTACTATGTAACTCGATTCTACTTTTGATTCTATTCGAAACTAATTTGCGATTCTACTTTCAAATGGTACTACGCATGAAAATAGAATAGAATGCCGGTAATGACAAGCTATTTGCCAACAAATTTGCGATTTTAGAACGAGACTCGAATATTTCTGACATAACAAAAAAAAATAGACAATATTTGCTGTGGAAACCGAATTTATAGTGCAACAATAAATTAAAATAAATAAATATGGCCAGTGTCGCGATTTGGTTAGATTTAGATTTAGATGAAAATCCGGAACGAATTCAAAAAATTGAACGAAGGCAGATTCGAGATAAATCTAATATAATGGAGCTCAGCAAGAAAAGGTTTTACCATTGAGTATTTATTAAAGACATTTTTAATCCAATAAAATAACTTAATTCCAGCTTTGTTAAAAACTACCGCCTTTCGAAAGATGCCTTCATGTATCTACTTAATAATGGTGCTTATTTTGACATTCTCATTCGTTAGAAAGTAAAGTGAGTCGAATTCGTTGAAACTTAATTTTGAGACTCGGCGATTACAATGTTAATCGAACAAATCGAAAGTTCACCCAATCCATAGAAAGTTCATTCATTTGCGAAAGCTTATTCAATTTTGACATTCGAAAGAATAGAATTAAATGTCATTTTTGTGTCGTTTGAATTTTTCTGTCGAGTAAACAACAAAACATGTAAGTTTTTAATTATTTCTTGGAAAATAAATTACTTTTAATGGTGCTTATTTTGACATTCTCTTTCGTTCGAAAGTGAGTCGAATTCGTTGAAACTTAATTTTGAGACTCGGCGATTAGAATGTTAATCGAACAAATCGAAAGTTCACCCAATCCATAGAAAGTTCATTCATTTGCGAAAGCTAATGGTGCTTATTTTGACATTCTCTTTCGTTCGAAAGTGAGTCGAATTCGTTGAAACTTAATTTTGAGACTCGGCGATTAGAATGTTAATCGAACAAATCGAAAGTTCACCCAATCCATAGAAAGTTCATTCATTTGCGAAAGCTAATTCAATTTTGACATTCGAAAGAATAGAATTAAATGTCATTTTTGTGTCGTTTGAATTTTTCTGTCGAGTAAGCAACAAAACATGTATGTTTTTAATTATTTCATGGAAAATAAATTACTTTTATTAATTTTTCTGTTGTTTTATGTTTAAAGGTCGCATTCCAACTGCACAAACCGCGAACAAAAGGAAAAGTTAATCAAAATAGTGGAAGAAAATCCGGAGGTAGGTAGCAAAGGGTTTTTTTTACCACCCGCGTTGATACGGAAAGCATCCACTATCCTTCTCCTCTGCACTTCTTCAACACCATCTTCACTTATAAACAACACAAATGCCATATTTTTATTTATTATTTTATGGTTTTATCAAAGAAATTTAAATTTTTAAACAATAAACAAAACAATTACAACTAAACAAAGATTTCACTTTTTGGTTTTGACATTTCACAAACACTTCTCTTTTGTTTTCGATATGTTAGTGTGACCAAGCGTATACCAAAAAAAAATAAAAATTTAGAACGCGTCATGATCAACTTATTTTTTCAAGAATAGTTTCAAAACAGCTGAGTTGACACAAAAAATGTAATGAATATGTAGTTCTTTATGGTTAAACTTAACTTTATAATGAAAAAGTGTATTATTTATTTTGTTTCTTGATTCTTTATCCAACATCTATAAAATGTTAAGAAACAAAAAAAATGTAAAACGGTCATACTAATTCAAATAGAAATATAGTAAATGTCAAACGGCTGACAATGAAAATGAATCTTTTTTGAAGTTCATTTTATGCTATCTTTCGCAAATGAATGTTATTTGTTAGAATCTCAAAATTAAGAAAGTTCATTCGAAGGAATAGAATCATTCTAACGAATAGACTATTCATGAGAATGTCAAAATAAGCATGATAAACAACACAAATGCCTTATTTTTATTTATTATTTTATGTTTTTATCCAAGAAATTTAAATTATTAAACAATAAACAAAACAATTACAAATAAACAAAGATTTCACCTTTTGGTTTTGACATTTCACAAACACATCTCTTTTGTTTTTGATATTTTAGTGTGACCAAGTGTATACGAAAAAAATAAAAATTTAGAACGCGTCATGAACAACTTATTCTTTTTTAAGAATAGTTTCAAAACAGCTGAGTTGACACAAAAAATGTAATAAATATGTAGTTCTTTATGGTTAAACTTTACTTTATAATGAAAAAGTGTATTATTTATTTTGTTTCTTGATTATTTATCCAACATCTATAAAATGTTTAGAAACAAAAAAAAAGTAAAACGGTCATACTAATTCAAATAGAAATATAGTAAATGTCAAGCAGCTGACAATGAAAATGAATCTTTTTTGAAGTTCATTTTATGCTATCTTTCGCAAATGAATGTTATTCGTTCGAATCTCAAAATTAAGAAAGTTCATTCGAAGGAATAGAATCATTCTAACGAATAGACTATTCATGAGAATGTCAAAATAAGCATGAATATTTCAAAGGAACTTAGTGTTCGCAGAAAGCAAACTTTTGTGCCCAACATCATAAAGGTGGAGACAGGCATGCGGGACTTGCACAACAAACTATGTCCAAGATTATAACTGAGGTTGTAACTGCAATCGAAAAAGTAATTTGTCCGTAATTCATCAACTTAAGAATGACAGAGGAAGAAAAAAGAAAATCAAAACGTCATTTTTGGGAAAAATCGAGAATTCCTGGTGTGATTGGTGTTGTCGATGGAACTCACATTCAACTCATTCAACCGGCTACGAGTGAACATCTCTTCTTTAACAGAAAGCTCAAACACAGTATAAATGCGATGGTGGTAAGATCAAATTATCATTTACTTACCTTGTATATAACTTGAACTTCAGCTGAAAATGTTTATTTTTTGATTAACTAGATATGTGAGTACAATCAGCCTTATTCTGTAAGGCGCTGAACGCCAAAAATAAAACGACAGTGTTAACTTGGTATTACGTAAGTCGTTCAGCGCCAAATAAACGTCAATTTGTCGATTCTCTCTTGTGGAACGAGTTCACTATATTTTTTTGGTATTCCGTTAGTCGTTTCCATAAAAAAAACGTCTGTAAAACTGCCGGATTCTGTCGTGGAGAAATTTGTTGACGACAGGAGTCAAAATGTAAGTTTTTTTTTAATTTATTTTAGTTTTTATAATTTAAAACTCTTTGTTTAGGGTAAAAATAACAACCCATAAGCAAATGCGGCGACTGGTCGAGCTCATGGAGGAAAATGAACACCTTGCAAAAAATTATAAAAGAGGTGTCTCTTCAATAGCTAGCAGGAATGTTGAATGGGAGTCGTTGGCAGAAGATTTAAATTCGCTTGGACCACCATTAAGAAATGGAAAAGAATGGCAAAAAGTGAGGGAATTTTACATTTTGTAACAAAAAATTAATTTGTTTGTGTTAGGTCTGGTGCGATGCAAAATTTAAAGTCAAACAAAAACTTGTATACAACAAAAAAGAAGTGCAGGCCACAGGAGGAGGAACGTTCAAACAAAAGTATTTGAATGACGTTGACGAAGCAATTATCAGAATACTTTCATTGAATGATGTCGTCAGTCCATCAGGATACGTCGCAGGTGGTTCGTTCTACTTTGCTTCCGGCAAACCCGTTGCAGTCACTTCATCCACACCGACGAAGTCTAAAAATGACTCGGCAGCGGTTAAAATTGCAACTCTGACTCCTTCTACAAATGAATCACCAACCAAAACCACTGCCACGCCTGTTCATGAGATGTTGTACGAGATGTGCTTTGAAGATCCGACATTGGATGACCAAGAAGAACATACATATGAGGATGAAAATGTGAGACAGAAAACAAAAAGAAACAAAAAGGAAAATGTTTTTCAAAAGATGTTAGAAAAGCAAACACAAGTCCAAGAAAATTTATTCACCAGTATTGACGATTCTTTAAAGAATATAAGAAAAAACTTTAAAGAAAACGTAAATGCGAATGACGCTATAAAAAATTCTTTGATAACTATTTCTGGGTATCTCAAAGAAAGTTCCAGATACAATAGAAAAAACTTCTATGTCCAACAAGAGCAGCTTGAGATGCATAAGGTTCAAATGGAACGTGACGAACGCCAAAGGTTGCATTTGAACAATTTGAAGTTCTTGGACCTAGAAATACGAAAGAGGCAGCTTGACATTGAAGAGAGAAAAATGGAGCTTCTTCAGAAATAATTAATTAGTTTTAGTTTTTATATTTATTATCTATATGTACATACTAAATCGTTCCTAAAAAAAACAAGACTGAATTAAACAAATCTTAAGTTACTTTTTAATACCTATCTTAAATAAATATTTCATAAAATGTTGTTTAATATTTCATTGCGTATTTGTACGGCTGCTTGGTCATCGTTGGTATTCATTGGAATAACTTCTAAATTTGGAGTGTTTTCATTCGAAAGTTGAACAAGATCTGGCGGTGGATTCAAGTTGTAATTTACACAAATATTGTGCAAAGCTGCACATACATTCACAATTTGGGTAGCCTTTTGCGGAGTATAGTGTAATTGCCTTGCACCAAGGAGACACCTGAACCTATTCTTCAATACTCCAATTGTTCTCTCTATGATATTTCTCGTTCTCGAGTGTTTGGTATTAAAAAGACTTTGTCTACTCCCTTCTTCTGGTGATCTATATGGAGTTATAAGAAAAGGTTCAAGAGGGTACCCAGCATCTCCTGAAAAATGTATTTTTATATGTATTTAAGTGAATCATAAAATGTGATCACATACCCAAAAGCCAAGTATTTCGTTCTCCTCCATCATAATTCCTTTTCAAAAATCCACGAAACTCACTCGAATTCCAAACCAGTGCATCATGGCTCGCTCCAGCATGTCTGGCATCCACGTATCTTATACGCATACGGTTATCACAAACCTAAATAATTTTCAAATTCACTTATGAATTTCTGAATTATCGTCTTTGCTTACCAGCATAACGTTTATGCTAAAAAATCCCTTTCTATTATAATACATATGTTGATCCGTCTTATTAGGGGCCAAAATTTTAACATGGGTGCCATCGACGCAACCAATAATACCTGGAATGCCAGCTTGTTGGAAAAAATGCATTTTTGCTTCACTTTTTTCTGTTTCTGAAAGCTCCATTTTTATCCAGATCGGACAAAGTTTTTCCTCTAGGATGTTTAACATTTCCTTCAGTATTTTACTTAATGTAGGCTGTGCTAGTCCCAAATTGAAGTCGTTTCCAACTCCTTTTTGGTAGCTTCCTTCAGCGAAAAATCTTAGGGCGGCAGCTAGCTTCAAAACCATTGGAACTGCGACAGAACGTTGTTGAGGATTATCAGTTTCGATCAAACCTAAGATATACTTGAAGGCTTCTTTGTTCACACGAAAGTACATTTTGAATCTGAATAAAATTGTGATTAAATGAAATGCAAAAATTTTACCATTATTACGTACTTTAATTCTGGTAAATCTAAAGGATTTGCTTTGGATCGAATCAATCTCCTCTTCAATAATAATTTTTTCTTTCTGTCTGCTTCCTCTTCGTCGTCACTGCTGCTCCAAGAAAAATAACTTGCTACACTATACATTTCTCCGTGTTCTGTATTTTGAAATAATTTTAATCAAAGAAAAACTAAAATTCCAATTTTTTTTCAATTTGAATTTGAATAACTTTGATACATCAAATGTCAGCTGTTTTTGTGGATTATATTGTGGAATGTAAGAGCGAGAGAAGTACTGGCGATTTACTTACGGAATACGACTAATCAACCGCCACTAAAACGACACGACTCCTAAAACGACAGCTGGCGTTTTACAAAAACGCCTATCGGAATAAGGGTGAATATGGCTATAAGATCCATAAATGGACGATATGGAGGCGCATCACATGATTCTCATGTCTGGGGTCTTAGTGACGAAAGAGCTTACTTCAAACGGTGCTTTGATAGAATTGGAGATAGGTCGTCATGGATCTTAGGTATGTAGCTGTATAATTTTAGACCGACACTATTATAAACCTTCTTTAAAGGAGACTCAGGATATCCTAATATCTCACACCTTACAGAACAGCAGCGGAAGGATCTGCTGAATCCAAGTTCAATAAAAAATTTTCAATATCGAGATCAATATTATTGAGCGCGTTTTTGGTGTTCTAAAGGCAAGATTCCGATGTCTTTTGGCAGCAAGGGAACTTCATTATCCACCCGAGAAGGTATCTCAAATTATGAACGCTTGTTGTGGACTCCACAACCTGTGTTTGAAGTATAGAGGATATCTAAGCCATTTTAAAAAAAAAATGTTTTGATAATTGATTTTATGAAAAGAGAATAAAATTTTCAAAAAAATATATGCCAAGTGTTTCATAACATATGCTTATTCAATTTTTTTCTCTGTGCTTAACATTTTGTTTCGTGCTGTATACTTACTTTTGTGACTGTGTGTAGGTATAAAACTATTTCTTTAAGCAAATCTAATAGGTACGTATACCTATATTTTTATTAGAGAAAATAGCCTTTACATATTTACATACCTATATAAAATATGGTATGGTAGAAAATAATTTTGATTACAAAAAAAATATTTTTATGCATTCATAGGTATTTATATAATTAAAAATAAAAAAAAGAAATTTGATATAGGTATAGACCAGTTTTTAAAATTTATTCATATAAACTTTGTTTGCAAAAAATATAGAAAATGTTTAATACTTTTTATGTTTATATAAACAATTTCAGAAATGTATAAATATTCACATAAAACAATTGTGGAAAAAAAATCAAATAAGTTTTTCGAGAAAAAAATAATTTTAGAAAACTTAAATTAATTAAAAAAAAATTAGAATAAATAGAATAAAATTATTATTGACATAATATTTAAAAAAAAATCAGATACCTTTCTTGGAAAAAATATGTTGTATGCATTTACATATTGCCAAAAGCAATTTTAGAAAAATTAAAAAAAAAAAAAAAGAAATATGGTGTCAATTTTAAAAAAATTATTGATGCACCCCACATGAAAAACTTTGAAAATAAAAATAAACGTTTTTTATAAAAAATAGTTTTTATCCATATACCTATTTTGTAAAAAAAAAAGATATTTGCCCTGCCAATTTTGAACAAACAAATATTTCTTTTAATGTTTGTCTACGAATTTTCATGAAATTTGGAAATTATTAATTCATTAAAATAAAAATTTTGTTTTTTTTTTGTATTTTGTTAATATAAATATAAAAAGTAAGAATTTATGCAAACAAAGTTTTAAAAACCTTTTATTATTAAACTGATTTTAAATATAAGAAATTTCTTTAAAATTGTTCTAGAAAAAATTTGGGATATTAATTTTAAGTATTTAAAAATAAAGATTCTAGGAAATATTTTCAAAAATTAATCGCTCGAACTTTTTCAAGACATTGATTTTTCACAAACAATTTTTTTAGATAAAAAAATATTTTTTCGTTTTCTGATCGTAAAGTCAACTTTGATTAAAATCTCGAGTTAAATTTTTTCCTCATAAAAATATTGACCCGTTTTTGAGATATCGAATTTTCCAAGAAAAAAAAATACTTTTTTTCCAAAAATTAAAAAAATATTTTTTTCAAAGCTTTGAGACGCAATGTTTTTAAACTTTTTGGAAGCATCTCTATACAAAATTTCGATAATGAGAAAATTGTCAAATGTCAAAATTTGAAAAAATGGTTCTATGGTATGTGCAAGCTGTAATATCTTAATTTCAAAATTTAAATTAAAGATCATACAAAGGAAAAAAAATGTATCAAAATTCCAGGCGCCGTTTTCTAGAAAAATACGATTTTTGAAAACCATTTTTTAATTTTTTTTTACATTTGTATGGTGGGTACCTTTATTTTTAGGTAAAATAAATTTTTTTTTCTCACATCTTGTAGATTATATTGATAAACTTTTACTTATCAAGTTTAAAAAAAATCTAGCATGAGGTTTTCGAAATATTAAGTTTTGAAAAGTTTATTTTAAAAATCCAATTTTTTTTTTTGAAAATTTTAATACACAATTCTATTTAAGTTTTGGGGAAAAAATGATCAAAATCGGTTGTACCGTTTTTGATACAATGAAAAACAAAAAAAATGGTTCCATGGGGGGTACAAAAAATACCCATTTTTTGAAAAAAATTTTTCAACCATTACCTTAAAATAAATAACCACTGCCAATCGCACAGACAATGATTATGAGAAAAAAAAATTGAAAATTTATTGGCAATTAATGTATAATGCTGCTCAAACACCTATACATATCCATTTGCCTCTAAAAAACGGCTGAAATATGAAAAAAATAAGACATGCTTGCCACATTTAAAAATCGCCATGTTAATTCTTTTAGCAGAAATTGTTTTTTTCTGATTTAGTAGTTGAAGTTTACCTATTACAAATGACATTTTTAAACGTGATTTCTGGCTAAACTAGGTATCTTAGAGGATTAAAAATTGCATATTCGTGGTCTAGGGAGTGCCACATTTCAATCCACGTATCGCATGTAACGAAAAACAAATGTTTATCTTGAAATGCGATTTGCGGCTAAACGGAGCTTCGTAGACCCCCCAAAGTTGACATCATCTAACGTGATTTCTGGCTAAACTAGGCATCTTAGCGAGTTAAAAATTGCATACTCGTGATGTAGGGAGTGATGTATCACATGATTTTTTTTTGTTATTTTGTATTTCAAAATTCTACATTTTGAAATTCTACTTCTCAAAATTTTGAATTTCAAGATTCTAATTTATAAAATTTTAGTTTTCAATATACTACTTATATAACTTAAAGTTTTCAAAATTCTGCATTTCGAAATTCTACTTCTCAAAATTCTGCATTTCCAAATTTTACTTACTAAGTTTTGTGCATTTTAAAATATTATTTCCCCAAATTTGGCATTTCAAAATTCTACTTCTCAAAATTCTGCTTTTCAAATTGTCGGCCCTACCAAGGTAACCGTCGGAGCGGAACTTTCTCCGCAACGCATTCTCCTTCGGAGGTTCAATTTCGGTTCAAAGTAGCTTTCATCGGAAGAAATTTTACAGAAATCCAACAACGCATTGCGATGGATATAAATTTCAGACAGAGATGTGCTAATTAACCGATATATCGAAAATGCGATATATTTTCGATAGTTTTTTATAAAATAAACACCATAAGCGTTTTAAACCATGAAAAACCGGTCAGAGAGTGTAGTTTATTGTTTATAAAAAAATATTTTTTTCAATTATAATGCGCTAGCGTTTTTAAAAAATGTAATTAGATGCACCGATTTTTAAATCAAAACTATCGAATAAAGTCCCTTCCCTATTTCGAGACGTATGTTTTTTGTTTCCATTTGAAGTGTCAAACAAATAATAAATTGAAAAAAAAACTTTGGAAACACAATATTTATATTTATTTGACTAATAGGTACTTTAATCACAATGGAAATGGATCAAAACACAAAACAAAAGATCACGAACATAGTTTTTTTCCATCCAAACATCGGTCCCAATTAATTTAACTGATTGGGGCCAGATCTTCCCAAACACAGCTACAATTTCTGGTGTCCTTTTGGTGTTATCCGCTCATAGCTCATATTCGGCCCTACCAAGGTAACCGTCGGAGCGGAACTTTCTCCGCAACGCATTCTCCTTCGGAGGTTCAATTTCGGTTCAAAGTAGCTTTCATCGGAAGAAATTTTACAGAAATCCAACAACGCATTGCGATGGATATAAATTTCAGACAGAGATGTGCTAATTAACCGATATATCGAAAATGCGATATATTTTCGATAGTTTTTTATAAAATAAACACCATAAGCGTTTTAAACCATGAAAAACCGGTGAGAGAGTGTAGTTTATTGTTTAATAATAGTATATTTTTCAATTGTAAAGCGCTAGCGTTTTTAAGAAATGTAATTAGATGCACCGATTCTTGAATCAAAACTATCGAAGAAAGTGCCCTCCCTATTTCCATACATGTTTTTTGTTTCCATTTGAAGTGTCAAAAAAAGAATAAATTGAAAAAAAAAAACTTTTGAAACACAATATTTTATATTTATTGGACTAATAGGTACTTTAATAACAATAGAAATGGATCAATGCACAAAACAAAAGATCACGAACATACTTTTTTTTCCATCCAAACATACATGTCTTGGTCCCAATTAATTTAACTGATTGGGCCAGATCTTCCCAAACACAGCTACAATTTCTGATGTCTTTTTGGTGTAGCCCGCTCATTGTTGCGAAGTTTTTTTTTTCGTTCTGCCTTAGAACAAGAAGTCTATTATAAATAAGTAACACAAGTTAACGCAAATAAAGTTAAATTCTTTGTTACTTACATTTTAATTAACTATTTCTTTAAAAAGAAAACACTTTCCGCAACAAGAACTTGTCGGACGATTTCGGAGAAAATTTTGTTTGTATGTGTCAAAAATAAGACCATTAGAAGTGCTTCATCGCACACAAATGGCATGCGTTGAATTTCGTCGGACAGAATTTCCGATCAGCTGATCGGAGAAATACCATGAAGCAAAATGTCTCCGATTCGTAGGAAATCGGAGAGAATTCCGCTCCGACGGTTACCTCGATAAGGCCGATTGTTGCGAACTTGCTTTTTCGTTCTGCCTAAGAACAAAAAGTCTATTATAATTACATATGTAACACAAGTTAACGCAAATAAAGTTAATTTCTTTATTACTTACATTTTAATTAACTATTTCTCTAAAAAGAAAACACTTTCCGCAACAAGAACTTGTCGGAGGATTTCGGAGAAAATTTTGTTTGTATGTGTCAGAAATAAGACCATTAGAAGTGCTTCATCGCAAACAAATGGCATGCGTTGAATTTCGTCGGACAGAATCTCCGATCAGCTGATCGGAGAAATATGTACCTTGAAGCAAAATGTCTCCGATTCGGAGGAAATCGGAGAGAATTCCGCTCCGACGGTTACCTCGATAAGGCCGTGTACCTATTAAGTTTTCTGCATTTCAGAATTCTTGGCCTTATCGAGGTAACCGTCGGAGCGGAATTCTCTCCGATTTCCTCCGAATCGGAGACATTTTGCTTCAAGGTATTTCTCCGATCAGCTGATCGGAGATTCTGTCCGACGAAATTCAACGCATGCCATTTGTTTGCGATGAAGCACTTCTAATGGTCTTATTTCTGACACATACAAACAAAATTTTCTCCGAAATCCTCCGACAAGTTCTTGTTGCGGAAAGTGTTTTCTTTTTAGAGAAATAGTTAATTAAAATGTAAGTAATAAAGAAATTAACTTTATTTGCGTTAACTTGTGTTACATATGTAATTATAATAGACTTTTTGTTCTTAGGCAGAACGAAAAAACAAGTTCGCAACAATATGAGCTATGAGCGGATAACACCAAAAGGACACCAGAAATTGTAGCTGTGTTTGGGAAGATCTGGCCCCAATCAGTTAAATTAATTGGGACCGATGTTTGGATGGAAAAAAACTATGTTCGTGATCTTTTGTTTTGTGTTTTGATCCATTTCCATTGTGATTAAAGTACCTATTAGTCAAATAAATATAAATATTGTGTTTCCAAAGTTTTTTTTTTCAATTTATTATTTGTTTGACACTTCAAATGGAAACAAAAAACATACGTCTCGAAATAGGGAAGGGACTTTATTCGATAGTTTTGATTTAAAAATCGGTGCATCTAATTACATTTTTTAAAAACGCTAGCGCATTATAATTGAAAAAAATATTTTTTATTAATAATAAACTACACTCTGACCGGTTTTTCATGGTTTAAAACGCTTATGGTGTTTATTTTATAAAAAAACTATCGAAAATATATCGCATATTCGATATATCGGTTAATTAGCACATCTCTGTCTGAAATTTATATCCATCGCAATGCGTTGTTGGATTTCTGTAAAATTTCTTCCGATGAAAGCTACTTTGAACTGAAATTGAACCTCCGAAGGAGAATGCGTTGCGGAGAAAGTTCCGCTCCGACGGTTACCTTGGTAGGGCCGTCTACTTGTCAAAATACCTTTTTCAGAATTTTACTTTTTAAGTTTTCTGCATTTCGAAATTTTCTTTCCTAAAATTCTGCATTTCAAAATTTTGCTTTTCAAAATTTTACTTAACGATTAATACTTACTTAACGCAGTCGCTTAGCTTGGAGGCTTTGTCTAACTCTTTCATAATTTTAAACACTTTAGACCTTCTAACTAATGTGGGTTTTACAACAGAAGTTAAGCGAATTTACGTTGAACAAATCTAATTTGAAAGATACATAACTCAAACACAACAACACAAATAAAAAAAAAGCCAAATAAAGCAATAATTTTTGGTCGGAAAAAGTTAACTTTACATATCTACTACCTCCGTACAGATTTTGATTTTTTTTAAGTTATTTACATTATTTTTGTTGAAATGAAGTATATATAGCCATTGTATATAAAAACCTTTGAGTATATATAATATGGAGGGCTCGTTCCTATCCCTAATGCATTGTAGTACTTGCAGTTGTGATAGGGGTCGCTGTGTCACTTTCTGTAAGTTAAGGATACAGCTGTATGCTGTCAATTTGTGTTTACCTTCTCCTCGCACATCGTTCTCCGTCACATGTGATATGAAGCACTCACTAATCTCTATAATACACTGGATTGTCACATGGAGTCACGGCACCTGGCAGTCAGCGCGTGAACCTTCAATTGGAGATAGATTTTCTTTCGATTTGACGTTCAATGTATTTCCCATAAGAAAAAAGCAAAAAAGGGTCAGAAAAACTTTGATTTAACTAATCAAATTTATATGAACCGGTATGCATTTTATGATTTCAAAAGAATAGTAATATGTGTTAATTTCTAAATCCAGTTGAAAATATAGTAAGAAACTTAATTAATCTTTTGTAATTTGGCTTCAAAAATCGTAAACATATCGTATGTGAATGACAGAAGAAACAATTTTGTTAAGAAGCAATTTGTATGGCCTTCTTTGACCAGCCGTATTTTAGTCTCAAGGTAGAATATTTGTCCTTAAATTGATAATTATCTATTTAATTTAAAATAAAACAAACATAAGACTCCTGTATGGCCTGGCCAATTCTAAGGCTGGTATTCACCGAGCGCTCTTAAACGGCTCTTAACTTTACGAGGCTCTTAACTTGAAATTTTTTTGGGGTATTCACCAACCACTCACAAGTGTTTTTCGAAGTTCGAAAATGAGAGCCACTCTCTCTTGTTCAGGCATACCCAAACTGTGAAATGTTGTGGAATGTTGGTCTTGACAGCAAATGGATACTCTTCTACTTGGCATTGCTCACATGGATTCGAGTCAAATGCGTGCGTGGCACACGCACAAGCGAACAAACTTTCGAAGAGAGCGCTCGTAAGTTAGGAGTGGTCGGGACCACTTTTAACTTTTAAGAGTGCTCGTAGATCTTCACTAATATTGCTTGGTGAATAGGTTTATGAGCTTCTTAAGTTATGAGCGCTCGGTGAATACCGGCCTAAGTCAGCAATTTTTTCAAGTGTAATTAAATTTCTATGTAATATAAGAAAACAAATGTAACAAAAAAAACACAGTTAAGTTTACTAATAGTACTTCTATTAAGTTTTCAACTCGATTAGGTCGGTGTACGTCGTTTAGTGTTTTCATGTTTTATGAAAATTTTTATTTTTTCTTGTTAACAAGTTTCTATGATAAAAAAGACAAATTAAAAAGCAGGAAAATGTAAGTATTTGTTGTTGTTTTCTTGCAATTTCTTTACTTTTTTTTAGTACAAATTGCACAGGATTAATTATGTTTTTGATATATTTCCCACCTGATTTAGAAATAAACACATATTACTATTCTTATAAAATCATAAAATGCATACCGGTTCATATAAATTTGATTAGTTAAATCAATGTTTTTCCGACCCCTTTTTGCTTTCTTCTTATGGGAAATACATTGAACGTCAAATCGAAAAAAAATCTATCTCCAATTGAAGGTTCACGTGCTGACTGCCAGGTGCCGTGACTCCATGTGTCAATAAGAAGTTGAAACTTCAGATTGATATTAAAAAAATTTAGTTATTGACACATGGAGTCACGGCACCTGGCAGTCAGCGCGTGAACCTTCAATTGGAGATAGATTTTCTTTCGATTTGACGTTCAATGTATTTCCCATAAGAAAAAAGCAAAAAAGGGTCGGAAAAACATTGATTTAACTAATCAAACTTATATGAACCGGTATGCATTTTATGATTTTAAAAGAATAGTAAAATGTGTTTATTTCTAAATCAAGTTGAAAATATAGTAAGAAACTTAATTAATCTTTTGTAATTTGGCTTCAAAAATCGTAAACATATCGTATGTAAATGTAGAAACAATTTTGTTAAGAAGCAATTTGTATGGTCTTCTTTGACCAACCGTATTTTAGTCTCAAGGTAGAATATTTGTCCTTAAATCAATAATTATCTATTTAATTTAAAATAAAACAAACATAAATCTCCTGTGTAGCCTGGCCAATTCTTAGTCAGCAATTTTTTTAAGTGTAATTAAATTTCTATGTAATATAAGAAAACAAATGTAACAAAAAAACACAGTAAAGTTTACTAATACTACTTCTATTAAGTTTTCAACTCGATTCCGTCGGTGTATGTAGTTTAGTGTTTTTATGTATTGTGAAAATTTTTATTTTTTCTTGTTAACAAGTTTCTATGATAAAAAAGACAAATTAAAAGGCAGGAAAATGTAAGAAACTTTGTTATTATTGTGACTTAATTCAAAAAATTCATGTTATCCATTTGCTTTAAGTATTTGTTGTTGTTTTCTTGCAATTTCCTTACTTTTTTTAGCACAAATTGCACAGGATTAATCATGTTTTTGATATATTTTCCACCTGATTTAGAAATAAACACATATTATTATTCTGTTAAAATTATAATATTGATACCCGTTCATATAAAATTAATTAGTAAAATTTATGTTTTTCGAGCTCCTTTTTGCTTTTTTCTTATGGGAAATACATTGAACGACAAAGCGTAAAAAATTTTATCTCCATTTGTCAGTACACACACTGACCTCCAGGTGGTGTGAAAAGCAACTTACCAGGTGCCAATAGCGCATTCATCCAAAAAAGTCAATGATCTCTATATATTATAGAGATCAGTGGTTTCGCCTCGCTCATTTCGCCAATTCTTATTTCCACTCAATTCTAATTTTGACATTCCAAAAAAAAACATCGCATCTTAACCAATTTGTTTCATATCATATAGGATATGAGAATATTATCATATGTCTCCATTACCTATAAGATGACGTCACCAAAAGGAATTATCATCCGTTTACATACCGACACCTGCGAAAAAGTGCCACGGTACAAGTGTCGCAATGAGGAAACTTTCATGAAAATTTCTTTCTTTATAAAGATGTTGGTCTAAAAGTCATAAGTCAACAAAAGCTTCCCACGACCATTCCATCACCCTTTCCACCACTCTACTTTTTCAGTTTTAGAAAAAGGTGAATTTTTCCTTAAAAAGGATATTCTCTGATAGTATGGGGTAAAGTTTTCATAGATTCCTATAAAATCCATGAACTAAACTGTCAAACTCTTTTTCAAACCAGTTTAAGATTTGACATTTAAAGAAGTGGACTTACAACAGGTTACACTTATCAATTTGTGACAACCATCGCATTTTTAATTCATAATTTGCGGTTCAGAAATCCATCAACTACAATTAATCGAAATATCTACAAAGAATATAGCATTCCCAATGACAGAAAACATCTACTTGGAAGAATAAATTGTCAAAAATGTCAGTTTCCCTCTTTGAGTATATATAATTATTATATATACTCAAAGGCACTGACTTACACTGATTAGCGTTCGTTGAGCTAAACTAGTGTTCTCTAGTTCAGAATATTTTGCACTACCTTTTGAGCTAGTGCAGGTTGGTGAAAACTGACAAAATCAGTTGATGTCATTATTCGATTATATTTTGTTAACGAATAAAGTTGATTTTTTCCGCGCTTTCTATTTTTGATTAAAATTTTTAAATAATGCATACATTGATTAGAGCTAACTTCGAGTGAAGGCCACTCTTTAGTCATTCAGTGTTCTCCAATTAATCCAATAATTTCTTAATTAAATCTATATAATGTATATTTAAACGAAGAATTCCTAACGCAAACGTTTGAAAGTTCGATGAAAAAAGGTGAAGAGGAGGAAGAGATTCTGTGCCTAAAAAGCCGACAACGTGCGAGTTATGTCAAGCTCAGCAACTTCCGTTTCCCACAACCGTAGTTAACAATAAAGCAAAAGAAATGATGACAACTCATAATCGAGTTCATTTACCAATCGTTTAGCCTTAAGCCTAGTACGCAGATCGGGAAAAATTTTGTCTACCATACATTTTTTTTCCTGGGACAAATTTTGTCTCGGATATTTTTCCCAGCAGTACGCAGTTCGCGCGCAAAATTCATACTATTGTGAATTGCTCTTCTAAATGTCTCCACTAAATTTTGCCAGGAAAAAGAATGATACAAGCATTATTTTACGGGACAAATTTTGACAGCCACCGTATTTCCGAAAGTGATTTTTGTCAATTCTGATTTTGTGTAAAAGGTGCTGATGCTTGTCTTGAGATCATCAAGAGCAGATTCCAAAAAGGTATGAACGACTTTTGAAAGACAATCCGTTCCAGAGATACACTAAAAAACACATTCAATTAGATTTCATCTCTCCAACTTCAAGTTTTTGCGCGAGATTTGGAAAAGCTTTGTAGAGATTAAAATTGTAGAGATAAAATTTGTCTTGTCTCGATCTGCGTACTAGGCTTTAATTCCGAATACCGATATTATGCTGACTCTAACAAATGCATCCAATCGTGCACTGCTTGACATAGCTTCGACTTCACAAAATATAAGAATGTAATTGCAGTTGGATACTAAACACCGTTTAATAAAGTTTAATAATATTTTTTAAAAACGCTTTTGCTTTGATAACGAATCTAAGTTGCGTTGTCACAGCACTGGGAATGAATTTTGTCCCTTTGCCATCGACTTCAGCGCAGGCATAAGGCATTTTACTTGTGCCGAATTTAATTTGTTTTCTTCTTTTTAACATCTGACCTATGACGTTTTTGCTTGAGTTTGCTCTGACAGTTTTCATGAGCCTGCACTGCACTCTTTGAGTATATATAATATGGAGGACTCGTTCCTATCCCTAATGCATTGTAGTACTTCCAGTTGTGATAGGGGTCGCTGTCTCACTTTCTGTAAGTTAAGGATACAGCTGTATGCTGTCAATTTGTGTTTACCTTCTCCTCGCACATCGTTCTCCGTCACATGTGATATGAAGCACTCAGTAAATTTTCAGTCTTGTTTGCAAAAAACCGCATATCAATAAGCTTTGTGACTGCTTTAATTCTTTACAAGTTATACGTAAAAATAAAATCAAACTTTAAAGTGACTGTTAATTGCTATTTTGTAATCAAAATATTAAAATTCCCTACTTGGAGGCGAATAGCTTCCCCACAATGTGACTAATACAATGGATTTACCAAGGATGGCGACTACAATCGGGAGATCTTTCAACATCTGGACTGCAGTAATTTAGCCTCGATTAAGAGAGATGAATAGCAGAATGATTTTTCCGACATCAGCGATCCCTGCCCTGCAATTGGTTTGTGTCACCTTTGTAATGAGGTAAAGATTAAGGAACTGGCACAATTCCAACCGAAAAACGAGTCCAAATTCGAAGACGAAATCAAGGTGTAATGAGTTTTAGTTGGATTTAAAAAAATAAATTTGTAGAAATATTTAGCTTGAAAAAGTTTTACAGCCGTATTAATAAAAAACACTTATTCCACCTATATTCCATGGTTATGCTAAACCATGGAATAGGAGTTAAGCCATGGCTTAAATATTTTCATTAATAAAAACAAAATGTTTCCGGAATAGTAAAATGACGTTTATCAAAAATCCTTTTAAGAAAAGCTTCTATAAAAGTAAGCAATCTCTTTTTTTATATTCTGTGGCTACGTAAATTGATTGTCAATTGCTTGTGTCTGACTGTGGACACTTCTATTTCTTATTCCTTCGCTAAACCACCTACTTCGGTGGTTTAACTAATCATAATTAGTAAACGTCACTTAACAGAAAATTTGTTTTATTAATGAAATTTCGCACTTAGTCCAGGACTTAACGATAAACCTCCACTAAACCATCTTTATTAATATGGGTGTTAGTGTTTATTTGGTGGTTTATTAATGATACAAAAAATGTTTTTTTGTTTGTTAATTTGTATGCTATTCTTTTTTTCTAACTTAGTATCTTCCCGCAAGGCAATCAATCCTGCCAAAAACTTTTTTTTGGTTGCCGCTGTCAAAAAACTTTGTCTTACACAAATTTGAGCAGCGCCGCCTATGATAGTCACGCATTTGGAATAGAAACGAGCCCTCCATATTATATATACTCAAAGGCCCTTAGTAATAGACATTCATAGAATCGGTTTTAAAGTCACTTTTTGTTAGATGTAGAAAAGTTGCTTTTAAAATTTCGTAGTAACAGATCAAATTTACAAAAGTCTTATTTATACCAATAATTGTGACTCATTTTCATAATTTCGTTATTGTGAACTGATACACAAACAGATTTCTATTAACCAGATTCGTAAAGTTCTATTGTGATTCTATCATTTTAAATTTAACTTAGTTACAGGAAAGCCGCTTTTAAGTATTTATACTTGAAATTTGTTTTATTTCTACGAATGTTTGGTTAAAATCGAACTTAGGCTAGATTCGGATCTATTACTCAGGGCCAAAGACTGCACTACACTACTCTACTCTGGCCTTTCCCTGGTTGAACGCAACTAAGGTTTTGATTTTGCTTCAAGCATACACGCAATCCGTACGTGTGACTTTTTCGCAAATACACTTGCACGTGCTGGAAATCCATCTAAGCATTGTGTAACTTTTTTTGACGTCTTGTAGCCAAAATGAATGTTCGCCTCTGTTTCCTACCCTGATTTCATAATCTCTGGATTCCTTTGTCCTTTGTTTGTGGCGTTACATCTATTAAAAGAAATTAAAAAATAAACTTGAAACTTATGGATGTGAAATCATCCAGAAAAGTAAATAATACTCAAAGTGTATTCAAATTTAATAAATTATACATCATATATATATTTTGAAAACTTTTCGATTATAAAAGTGTTTATATGAACAACACAAATATGAATAAATACGTTCTCTCTTTAGAACATTTATAACCAAGAGCGGTACATAGTGTACTAGAATTATTAGAATGATCCATTGAAAAAACAATTGAATTAAAAAAAACAATCGGGAGTAGAAGAATAAAAAACAGGAGTAAGTGCAAACGAATATTGTGTAAATTATTTTTAACATTCTATCAAATGGAACTTGTAGCCAAATTGTTCTTTATATAAAGAGGTAGTGCGTTTCAACTTTTTTTCGATTTTCGAAAACGACATTAATCTAAAACTAAATCAAGAATACATAAATATATTCAAAAGAAATTATTACTACATTGTAATGTGCGATATTCTACGAATTGGGAAAACAAACAAAGCGAAAAAAAGGATAATTGTTCATCCATCTACGATGTTCAGAAACTTTTGTGAAGTCAACAGAATAACCATAGCCGCCGTGATAAATAGTTACTGCAGACAAAATCTTCCTGCTATAAATTTAGCTGCTGATCTTAGCCTAACGATGAGGCCAACCAGAAATTTAATTTGAATTTTTGAAGCGAAGAAAGTTGGTACATTTTGTATTAAAAAACAAAAGTACTTCACAAAAAGCAAACATTTTCGAGTAAAATTTCTTAAATTAAAAATTTTAACTAAGTGCGGTTGCAAAATAATATAAAGACCTAATTCATTTTCATAATGGGTTTTTCAAGAAATGAATCTTCGTAGGACTTCTATCCATGTCAAGGGAGTAATTCCGTTTTTTTGAAAAATTGAGAGAAAATAGAATAATCGAAAGAAAAACGAGAAAATATGAAATTGCTTGAGAGCTCAAGGTTTGAAGCAATTAATAATGCTCTATCAATACAAACTGGGGACAGTACTATTTTTGGGCGTATAGAGAGCTACTCATGCAAAATGGTAGCAGCGGATAAGGCGTTGTATAAGCGGTTCACTTCTGAAATTCATGGAATAGGTCCGCATGATTTGCAAGCCTTGTCACCACCGCAAACTATTGCAGACTTATCACCGAATTTCAACAGGAATAGCAGCCAGTCGGGAGATGAAGGCATTATTTTGTGTGACACTATTTCGAGAAAAACATTATTTCATTTGATTGCGACTTTGAATGCTGCTTTTGAGCCAGACTATGATTTTTCTGATGCAAAGGTAACTATTAAAAATTTTTTATATGTTTATTCCATATGAATATTACTTAATGTAAAAGACCGATAAAAATAATAGGTTTGTTTCTTTTTTGGAAAAGATAAAAATGGTAGTGCTTAAAATGTATGTGCAGTATTTTCACCGAGAGCGAAATTTTATCAAACTTAGTAAAAAACAGTATTCAGCAATATCTACCTACAGTTCCTGAATTTGCATTCATTATTTAAAAATAGTTACGCTAAATACAAATTAAAATTGATGATATCTTCCAAAAATAATATAATATAATATAATATAATCGGACCAAACTGATTGTGTGGCATCCAAATCTATGCTAAAGAAATATTCAAATTTAGCAACTCAAGATCAACCCTAGTGTCTTTGTGACACTAATCAACTAGAATCACCAAAGACGAGGTGATTCCCTAGATTGAAATATAAATTTTTTTTTAGCTCCGAAACTAACGGTACCCCACATACACCCGTAATACATAATCTTGTTTATCTCGAAATGATTTTTGATAAAAAAATTAGGTGTGATATTATGGACATGGACTACATTTTGGTCGAAGAAAAATTTGGTGCAAAATGTTATTAACGGTACCTATCATAGAAACGTTTTATGGATGTTTGACTTTCTCATCAACGGCTCTAACGATTTTAACCAAAAATTTTCAGCGGGAGCCCTGTTAAGTTTAAAATAATATTGTATATAAAAATATTCGAAAAATATTTTTTGGGATTTAAAAACAAAAAAAAAATTCCAAGTTTTTTTTTTGAAAAATCAATATCTTAAAAATATGTGAACGATTATTTTTTGAAATTATTTCCTAAAATCAATACTACGAGTATTAAATACTTAAAATTGGCATCCCAAATTTCGTAATCGAAAAATTTTAAAGACATGTATTTGACTAATAATAAAACGATTTTTAAACTTTGTTTGCATAAATTCATACTTTTCCGGAAATCAAACGGCAATTCCATATATTTGAACATTTTTATCTCATTAAAGCCATGTTTTATATTTATAAAATGTATTTTAAATTCCAAAGTACTTTTACATAAGAGCAAGCTCGTGGGATCCAGTCGTGCATTTTATTTTTTTCTAAAGCCGCACAAAAACTAGAAAAAAAAAGTTAAAAAGTTCTATTTATACAGAAAATTATGAAAGAAGTTAATCAATGAATTAAGAATAAAATTAATTATAAACAAACAAACAAAGTGATCTTAAAACAAAGTCAATATTGAATATACCTATGTACATATAAATACTCTAAGAACTGTATTGCAATAGTACTCCAACGATATTTTGCAGGAATGTGGACTAGTTCTACCTAATTTTGTAGTTTCAGGGGGATCTGGATGAAAATTAGCAGATTTTCTTTCTTCATGTGCCTAAGTTATACGTGGCTTAATAGGAGAGCTGGTTTGTGATGGTCAATCGAAATATTCTTCTGATTACCTTTCACCTCCAAAGTAAAACATTTGTTTGTCTTTGATTTCACCAGGTATGGACTATCATAAGACTGTTGATGACTTTTTTTTTGACTGCATCGTTACGAACAAAAACGTATATGTGGAGTTTTGAAGGTTTATCTTAACAAATGTTTTGTTAGGTCCATGATGTTTGGGTTGGATTGGTTGAGGATTTTGCATTTCCTACCGAATTTTTAGCACCGATGAATTAGTGTTGATCTATGGCTTTTACTGTCAAGCAGCTTTGCGAGTTCATTAAAAAGAGAGGATTCAAATTGTCTTTCTAGGTCTATAATGATTTCTTTAAGGATTCCAAGCCTGGAGATACATCCAGAAAGAAAGGCAGTTGCAATTGTGTCGGCGGCGATATCTGTGAATGAAACAACTTCTGGCCATCTACTGAAACGATCAATGCATGTAAGGACATATGTGTACCAATTAGAAAAAGCCAGGGTTCCAACAAGGTCTAAATGGACGTGCTGGAAATGAAAAATTGCCCAGTTGATCATAATTCATTGGCATTTTCTTTGGTTTTTGCTATATAACTTTCAGGATTTAAACTTTTTAGAGCTTTTGATAGCAAATATTTCTACTTTAGAGGAAAAGGTGTTGACGCTTGGTGTTTTTCTGTTTCTTTTATGTATTGAAAAACAGTTATATAATTGTTTACTATTATCTTTTAGAGAGAGTTTTTATTATGACTTATGTTGAGAAAGTGATTGAGCCAAAGATGTGGAAAATGGATGTTTTTACTGAAGGTGCAATGGAAAGTTTGATAATAAGCTTGAATGGACAAAGCAGTAACAGCAATTACTCGTCGGCATCGGAGTAATGACGTCATTTGTTTTTATTTAAAAAAAAATTTGGTGGTGCAACAGCTGCTAGTGACTTACAACTCTCAACCATTCCTGTGTGCGTGTTACCAGGAACGCAGGGGACCTACAATTTTCTGCCGATTCCGAACGGCTAATGAGCAGCACTTTTCAAGACAAGAGATACTCTTGGATGATTTGTCAATTCCTCGCAAGAGGCAGTACAGCCCTGAAAAAAACTTTCTTGCAGCGGCTGAGAATCGAACTCGAGACCATCTGCATGACAGTCCAACGCACTAACCATGCCAAGGGGTACTACTTAATTAAGTTTTTTCTGTGATTTATTTTGTACCTAGAAAAGGATTAGGTCTACTAGGGATAATCTTAAAAAAACGCACCTGCTTTCTTAGCTCTTTGTGGTGTGGGAAAAGATAGATTCATTTTATTTAGGTCATCATTGTTTTTGATTATAAAATGTGCGTATAGCTATATCTATATCTATACTATACTATATTATATAAAAGCGAAACCATTTTAAAGTTTGTAACGCACGATCTCAGAAAGTAGTCAACCGATTTATTTGAAATAAATTTTATTATTTTCTATATTGTTATAAGAGTGTTTATGGCTATAATTTTTTTTCATTAATAATTTGTCAGACTTAAATATTATTAATTTTACATTTTTTGTCCATTTTTTTCATTAGTTGACTTATACAATCACTCATATCTTAAAACCTATAGAATAATCGACAAAGATTAGCATTGCTTCATAAAGTCAATATTGTTGCACAAATTTTAAGCCCAAAATCAATTCTTAGTTAAACATACAACCTGAGAAATAAATAAAAACAAATTATAAACTTTTTGAATTTATTTTATCCAGGAATTAGATTTCATCACAATCGCGAGGTCGCTGCTTTGTTTCATGTAATTATCATTCCAACATTTTTAATTTTCTTTTCTTCCCGTTCCCATACTCTCTCTCTCTCTCTCTCTCTTAATATCTGTTCCATTCAATAGTTACGTTTTTTCTCTTACCTACCTTATCTACATATTCAATTTTTCTGTATTGTATTTGTATAGTTTATCTAACTAACCGACACACACACATTTTTTTGTTTCTCTAATTCTATCGTCACATCGCTGAGCAATGTGGGGGTGTTCTCTTTTTACTTGCGATATAGGTAATTAATAGGTACTATGCATTTGGAAAAAAAATCGAACTCGAGATTTTGATCAAAGTTGACATTACGATGATAGCGAAGACGAATAAAGTGGGTTCGACGATTCCGTCTGTCTGTCTGTATGCCTGTATGTCCGTATGTCTGTATGTCTGTACCTCGATCTAGAGCCTAAGCCACTGGAGCTATTTTCTTCAAACTCGGTACTTAAGGGTCTTCGGTGATTCCCTAGAGGAGAAATTGAAATTTTTTAGCTCTAAAATTAACAGTACCCCCCATACACCCGTAATGCATACTCTTATTTATCTCGAAACGGTTCTAACGATTTTGATAAAAAAAAATTAAATGTGATATTATGGACATTGGACATGGACTACATTTTGGTAAAAAAAAATTGGGGCAAAATGTTATTAACGGTACCTGTCATAGAACCGTTTTTTGATTTTTTTACTTTCTCATCAACACCTCTAACGATTTTAACCAAAAATTTTCAACAGGAGCCCCCTGTTACCGAATCTATTTATTTTGGACAGAAAAGATTTTATTAAAAACAAAAAAAACACACAAAACATAAAATACACAACGAGAACGACATAACTAACTTGGACCGGACGAAGACGAAGTGTTTGTATGTTTTGTTTTTATGAGAACATCTGTCAATTGAAATATCGTAAAAAGGAAAATGGAAGAAGGATGAAAATTTAAAAACGTAATAGATTGTTGGTTCGATCTGTCTGTGGAATAGATTCCTATTTCCAAGTTTAGACATACTTTTTGCAGATCTCTCGATGCAACTTTTGAGAGCAGAGCGAGTGGCTAGGGTTTCTGGAGTTTTTGACTCAAAAATGAAAATGTTGCTGGATTGGGTATGTGCTCCTGGAAAATGCGAGCTTTATCCAATTCCCATGGTGCAGCAGAGAGTTGAGAAAAGACTCGAGAACTAAATAAGTTTAATTCAAAATTATATTCAAAGCGAGCAGTAGAGTTTCTTGTAATAGCCGTAGTTAAAAGTAAAGGCAAAGCAATTTAGTTTAACAAAAAGAAGTGTTAGTGAAATAAATTTTTTTATTGAAACTAATAAAAGTTTAATTTCGTTTTTGGATAAAACACCTTAAAGGTTAAAATAGTAACCTGTGAAAAATACATACGAGGATATAAATAAATCTGGCGGTGTGAGAAAAACTCACCAAATAATTTTTATTGGAGGATTCCAAGGAATTCAGGAAATCCTACAGGAATTATAAATCGCTGTTACCAGGGCATCAGGAATCAAAGCCAACGGATTTCCTACCGTTTATAAAGGAAAATCTTACTGTGAACAGTTTGGAACATACCAGCCGTTAGACAACTGAAATTAAACATAGACATTAGCCTAGGTGGCAAAAGCGGCTAAATTTGAGAACCACTGTGCAAAGTTCAAATCACCAAAAGTTTAATTTATTTTTTTTTATATTTTTTTATTGAATTGAATTTAAAATTTTAACGCAACTTAACAGTGTATACTTTTTTAATTGAAGTTTTTTTTTTAAATCATTCTTGTTTTTGTGGTAAATCAAAGAATCGGTTTTTTAGAAATTAAAGCGTAAAACCATTTAAAAGAAAACTTACCTGCATATCCACCTACCTAAATTGGTATATGGCAAATAAATTGAAATAAAGTGCATTAACAAAACAAGTCCATCCAAAGTATCCAGTTGCAGTGGCCACAGCATCCAGGAGTAAGGAGGGTGAGTTACATTATATTGAAAGAAAGATATATTTGCATTTATATTTGGATTTACGCGCATTTATACGGGTTGATAGGTGTGATATATTAAAATTAAAAGGAAATTGCTTATTGTCGCACGATCGAATTGATTTAAGAAAGAAAATTTTGATTAAAATATAGTTTTTGGTTTTTTTTTTTATTAACGTACTATTAAAGTAACTTACAATAAAGTAACGTAATTCATGAAAATTTTTAATTTAAATGAATATCTATTTGTGAACATTTCGTAAAAATGAAAAATTCGTCTTTTTATTGAATTTGGAAATGATAATAGGAAAAATGTTTTCTGAGTAAATTTTTTTTAAAAAGGATGAGAGAAGGGTGATTTAGAAGATAGAGAAGAAGCCTAGTCTAGGGGTTGCTTAGACGTGAAAAGCAACCAAGGAAGGGAGGGTAAGAAAAATAACTCGCGATATCCAAATTACACCCTGGATAACCAGAATAAAGCCTGGTAATTAAAAAAATTTTTTTGTAAAGAGCAAAAGGGTCCAAGAACCACTCCCAGGACTGAGCTAGGGGTTCGTTATTACCAGCAAAGACCAAAAGGCAATAAGGCTCGTTACACCCCTTAAGTTTAAAATAATATTGTATATAAAAATATTCAAAAAAAAAATTTCTAAAATCTATACTACCTAATACTTAAAATTTGGCATCCCAAATTTTGTTCTCGAAAAATGTTGGGAAATTTGTCATATAAAAAATTACTTAAATATTAAAAAGATTAATCAGACGGCAATTCCATACATTTGAACATTTTTATCTCATTAAATCCATGTTTTATATTTTTAAAATGTATTTTAAATTCCAAAGTACTTTTACATAAGAACAAATTTGTGCGATCCAGTCGTACATAAACAAGCTCCTTTGTTTTCAAATGTGAAAGAGAATTTAATTCGTTACGGTATGTTATACATATGAACTAAAATTAATATTATTGTAGCAAATATATGCTCAGTCCCATTGAGAAATGTTTTCATATGCTAATATTAATATTAAGAAAATATTCGTAGTTACAATTTGCGAAGCAACGCAAGTACGGGTCGGCTAGTTAATAATAAGCTAAGATTGCAAATATCGTGGTCCAAGACGTTTTGCAGACAGCCTTTTGTCTGCAAGACGCGATAGGAATAGGGTAGGTACGTCTTGCACGAACGCCTGCAAAACGTCTTAAACCAGCATGATTTAATTTAGTAATAAGTTAGTTTCAAGTCAAATTGTATATAAAACATATTGAAAAAATTAAAATTCTTAATAATAATGGAGTTTCAATCTATGTTATACAGAGAAAAGCTTGGTTGTCTTTTGACGTGCTGTTTTCGTTTAAGTTTGGCAAATAAACTTTATCAACAATAGATGCGTTGGTGAATGTATGCTTAATCTATAGTTTAGTTGTTGTGGATACGAGTTTTTCTTCTATCGACGGCAGATCAGCTTCAATATGCAAATTTTTAATTGTGGTTGTTCGAAAAGCGTTTGATGATGTTGAGTGTTGATTTTAATTAGGATAAGTGATTTCGTTATATTACATAATGTATTAACATAGACATTGCATTTTTGACTGACTTAAAACCTGGTAATGTTTGTTCTTTTAACTAAGCTTTTTTTTACATTAAACAATGACTTTTCCAGTTATATTTACTATTAAATGTAAGGCCTAGGATTTTCTTAGTGTCGACGTTTACAAAAAGAAGTTTTGTTACATGAGCTTTTACGACAAATAAGTAAAGTTTTACATTTATCTATAGAAAGTTTGGCTCTAGAGAAAGTAGACAAATTTTGTATGCCATTAAGAAGGTTAGTAAAGGGTAAGTTTGTTGTTGTAAGGTCTTTGTGTTTGGAAATAATTATAAAAATCATCAGCGTAGCAGGTATGGACTAGCTGTTTATGTTTGGTAATAAGCAAGCTTAAATCATCGAACGCTATGATGAAAAACCACAAAGATATTGGGGATCCTTGTGGAATTTTATTAAATAAGGGGTAGAAAGATGAAAACTAGATGTTTGTTTTGACACAGATTTGCCTCTTGGTAAGAAAAGATTTAACATAATTAAACATTTGTTGTGTAGACAATCGAGCTTCATGATCTCTTGAAAATAATGCAATTAATTTAAAAAACTAACGACAATATTCACAAACAATAAACCACCAACAAAAAAAAACTCGGCAACATGGTGTCTATGAAATCCCACGCAAAGGAACCTGGCGAAGAATGCCAACAAATATATATTGGTACAACAAAACGTGCATTAGTAGTAAGATTGTCAGAACATGAAGAGAAGCGCATGAACTCACGCCTCACCTTAGAGAGTCTCCGTATTCAACAAAATATAAGAAAGACAATGAACCACAAAGAGGACACAGATGATATAAGCGCCAGATGTTGCCATAACCATAACATAATATGTGATATTAGGTTAACAATCTTTGTTTTGTCTAAAATTTAATCTTGTTAATTTGTTAATGTTTAAATTTTCAGTGATAAAGTAAAATTGTTTTAATACAGTATTAATTGTCATATTCAATAAATATTTTGCTTGCAATACTTCACATCATAAAATGTAGCCAAAACCAAACTAAAAGCAAGTGCAATATCAAATAAAAACATTAAATTTAAAGTAATTATTGTAAATTGTTTTTTTTTTTTTTTATAAACTAACAGCCATATTTATAAACTCATTATAGTGAGTACATAAGGCTATACAACCCTTATAATGCCTCTAAACGCAAAATCGTTATTTATAACACTTATGTGACGTTGAATAGAAGCATTATAAGCTAAACGCGTTTGGAGGTTGAATAGTACAATAGTACATAAGGAAATTTTAGTGTTGATCTGTCACATTCACTTTGACATCACATTGAATTATAAAGATTATCAACAAATTAAAATGACTTACTTGTTATTGAAACTAAAACTTTGTTGTTTTTATTTATTGAATAAAATAGATAAATATACTTGTTGGTGATCTCTCACCACGTATCCTTCTTCATCCGGTGTGTTTGTGTTGCAATTTGTATTTTGCATTATTGAATTTTATCCTCAATAACTTGTCTCAGGAGTATTCCAGCTAGGATAAAATGATTAACAATTTGATTTCCAGTAAGTGCTATAGATAATTACATACCTTATTTGATGAATCAAAGTTAATTGTTCGAATTCTATTAGCTTTTGGTAGTTCCATTTTTGTTTATTAAATTCGATAGACAGACAGGATGTTTTTTTTTTTGACAAACAGCTGAGTGTTATGAAGGCTAAATGTAATAGATTCTTACTTTTTGGTACTCATTATAATTATGCAGTATAGACATATGTTTTATAAATATGAATTTGCATAGTGGCTGAATAAGTCGTTATGCAATGCATAACTATTCACGCGTTCAGCGAATTCTAATAAATAAGGCTGCAAATAAAAGCCGGATAGAAACCGGTGAAACGTTGGAAAAAAAATCAATTCCCAATTTTTAAGTTTCGTTAGAATTACATGTACTCCAACTCTGTCAAAGACCTGCATCGTGTCTGATCGGGAAACTATTGATTGCCTAGAACTTGGACTGGGCCAGTAGCGCAACAATCAACCACGATGAAGTGCTTGTTTTACCTCCACGTGGTTGTTCCAGGGCAACTATTTGTGGATCCCTATATTCACAAATAGGCCAAAATTACTAGTGCGAAAAGGCGTAGCTTTCTAGTATAGGCTTCGAAGGTTAGCCTTTGTTTTCTTTCTAACTGAAAACAGCTGGGTACCGAAATCAATACTACGCCTCGGATTAGAAATGATAACACTTTGACGACTTTTGGCTATTGTACCCGGACAAAGATAGGTTTCTAAAATGTGAATACGCTTCTTGCTGACCGAAAAGAAGGTTCCGAGAATGCCAAATTCCTCCAACTTGTAATCATTAAATTTGCATCTAAAAAAAAAAATAGATCTAATGTGCCAATTAATGGTTGCATACCCTACAAATGTTCAGGGGTATATATTTTTTTTTTCTTGCTAGCTTACTATCTTTGTCTCCTTGTTGTGGCTTTGGCCTCAATCTCCCCTCGCCCAACACCACCATGTATTTTGTTGCGCTTGCAAAGAATTTACTGCAAGTTATTTTGTGTGTCTTTCATTGTCCCCTTTTCGTATTCGACTATATGGTATGGGGTGATTGAAGAAATGAAGATTGAAATAGACGCGCGATTCTAATTTGTGATTGGTTACAATGGTGAGTAACCAACTGTAATCTATGTCAGGTGGTGATGGCGTGATCTTGGTTAAGTTGCGCATGGAAGATGGGAATGGAATTTTTTTGAAAAATAAAGTCAGTCGTTGACAGGCATTCAAAAAGGGCACAAGTCCCTTAGACTCGTGTCGCGTGTCGCGATTCAACAACGTTTTGTGATTTTTGGTAGTATATATATTTTGTTTTTTTTGCTTTGCAATTGAACTGCAAACAATTTATTTCGTTAAATGTTAAGTTCAGCAAATTTAAATTAATTGCTAAGAAAATGAAATGTAAAGTTTAATTTAAGAAATAAAAAAAAAAAAAGAAAAATCGTACTCCTACGTGTTTAAAAAAGCAAAAAAATCCACCAATAAAATTACTTACCCTGCTATATTAACTGATAAAAAAAAATTACCTACTTACCTGCCAGTGAAATAATATATAAAAAAAAAAAAAAAATTACTTCCCCTGCTATATTAGCTAATGAAAAGAAAGAAAAAAAAAAAATAACTAATTACCTGACAGTGAAACAATAAATATAAAAAAAATTTAAAATTACCTACCATACTATATATTAACTAATGAAAAGAAATAATTAATTACCTGCTATACAGTGAAACAATGAATAAAAAAAGAAATAAAAATTTTAAAAATACTTACCCTGCTATATGTTAACTAATATAAAAAAAATAACTGCTTACCTGCTATACCGTGAAACAATGAATAAATTATAGAAATAAAAATTTTAAATTTACTTAACCTGCTATACAGTGAAACAATGAATAAATAAAAGAAATAAAAATTTTAAATTTACTTACCCTGCTATACAGTGAACCAATGAATAAGAAAAGAAATAAAAATTTTAAATTTACTTACCCTGCTATACCGTGAAACAATGAATAAAAACAATGAAAAATATACTTACCCTGCTATACACTAAAACAATAAAAAAAAAAAAATGAAAATTACTGATCCTGCTATATATATAAAATAAAAAAAAAAAAAAAGACAGATTAATGCCAAATAAATACCTGCCAGTGAAACTAAGGAAATTTTGGAAAATTTAAAGAAACGGAAACATATTGGAATTGCTAAACGAAAAGGAGTAATTATGAATCCAAGAAAAATTAAACATGTAAGCTAGTATAAGTATAAATAAGTATTTATATATAAAAACTAAAAATAGTAATAAAACAAAAAAAAAAAATTTGATAGTAATTTAAATTAGAGGCCTCTACTATGATCATATTTCTTTTTTTTATGTTAGTATTAAGTTAGATAATAGATAAATGTTTTAAAAAAAAAAATGGAAGAAATTTTTGATTTTTTTTTATAAATAAAGCTTCAAAGTATAATGCAATGAAAACTAAAAATATATTTTTTTTATTTATATAATATTTATAAAATGAAGAAGTAAAAAAAAAGCGGTGACATGGAAAACTGAGATAGAGGCTATATAAAAAAAAAAAGGTAAATATAAGTGGGCCACAGTTTTTTTTGTCGGCAAAGGTTGGGAAGGGTGAAGAAAGGGGTGAGTTCCATCAAGATCATCCAAGGGTGACCTTCGTGGGTTGATGAAGGGTTGCAATAAAAAATTATTAAGTCCAATTTTAAGTCTCAAATAAATCCGATGCATTCAATATTAATTGTGTAAATTGGTTATCACACAGTATCAAAACCATATGAAAGTAATTAAAACCCACCCCGTATCCGACAAGAGCTATACGCCTACACGCAGAAATGCATCGATAATTACTTTTAATTTGATACGCGATCTTTTTGATCGTTCCTCTTTTTTATTGCGTTTTTTATCAGATAACTATTACATAATTTGGCGCCCAACGTGGGGCGAATAAGAAAAAAAAAAATCCCATGGTCAAGATCGGTTTCCGAATTAGAAAGAATAGATAAGAAAATTTTATGTGAAAAGTTAATGATCTATGGAAATGTCGGTTTTGATAACAAACAAGTATTAAGTTCCCTTATTCTTGCTCCATGCAATTTCAATAGTCAGTAATTACAATAGTTTCGTATTTCGTTTAAAGAAAGAAAATTACATTTTGTACTCATAGTTGGAAATTTTTGCCTAGAAGGTAGTCCTTTGGCAAAACCACATTATGAGATTCAAATATTGTACATTTATTCTAACTTTGTTGGACAATCTTCTGGAATTGCAAGTTTCTGGACCAATTCGGAAATTTGACCGATGAATTTGTTCAATAAATCAACCAGTTCATAAATACCAAGCATTTATTTTTAAATAGAAAAAAGCAATCCTTTTGTCAGCCGATGAGATGTCAACCTAAGTCAATTTTTTTTAGCCCAATTCTTCAGTTTTCCATGGAACAAATTTATGTGAATACAAACACTTACTATTACAGACCAATTATAACAAAAAAACTGACTAAAATATAATAATAGTTTGTATGAGAAATAATCTTGAAGAGATTAAAAATATTGATTTGAAAAAAAAAAAAAAAAAGAGAAGAAGAAGAAAAATTTGTAATTAACTTGATTAGTTTAAATTTGTTTGAGATATTGTACATATAATTCAAAAAAAATGCCACTTCGTCATAGTGACATAAATCTTCGTCAGCCGAGTCTAGGGGATGCGAGTCAGAACGTCTGTTCAATTTGTCAAATTGTTATTTTTAATTCAACCAAAAATGTTGTCACCGTTTGTGATCACCACTTTCATAACCACTGCTTAACGCAATGGCTGACTACAGCATCTACATGCCCTGCTTGTCGAGGCGAGAATTCAAAAAAAAAAGATAGGTACTTGTAGTTATGTTCTTGAAGATCTTAAGGGTAAAACAATTGGCATTTATAATGCTAAAGATATTCGAGCGTAATTAACTCCGTTAATTCCAACTTCAGATTTTTCATCCTACTGATGTACAGAAGAAAAATCTGTTTTGTAATCATTAAATTTGCATCTAAAAAAAAAAATAGATCTAATGTGCCAATTAATGGTTGCATACCCTACAAATGTTCAGGGGTATATATTTTTTTTTTCTTGCTAGCTTACTATCTTTGTCTCCTTGTTGTGGCTTTGGCCTCAATCTCCCCTCGCCCAACACCACCATGTATTTTGTTGCGCTTGCAAAGAATTTACTGCAAGTTATTTTGTGTGTCTTTCATTGTCCCCTTTTCGTATTCGACTATATGGTATGGGGTGATTGAAGAAATGAAGATTGAAATAGACGCGCGATTCTAATTTGTGATTGGTTACAATGGTGAGTAACCAACTGTAATCTATGTCAGGTGGTGATGGCGTGATCTTGGTTAAGTTGCGCATGGAAGATGGGAATGGAATTTTTTTGAAAAATAAAGTCAGTCGTTGACAGGCATTCAAAAAGGGCACAAGTCCCTTAGACTCGTGTCGCGTGTCGCGATTCAACAACGTTTTGTGATTTTTGGTAGTATATATATTTTGTTTTTTTTGCTTTGCAATTGAACTGCAAACAATTTATTTCGTTAAATGTTAAGTTCAGCAAATTTAAATTAATTGCTAAGAAAATGAAATGTAAAGTTTAATTTAAGAAATAAAAAAAAAAAAAGAAAAATCGTACTCCTACGTGTTTAAAAAAGCAAAAAAATCCACCAATAAAATTACTTACCCTGCTATATTAACTGATAAAAAAAAATTACCTACTTACCTGCCAGTGAAATAATATATAAAAAAAAAAAAAAATTACTTCCCCTGCTATATTAGCTAATGAAAAGAAAGAAAAAAAAAAAATAACTAATTACCTGACAGTGAAACAATAAATATAAAAAAAATTTAAAATTACCTACCATACTATATATTAACTAATGAAAAGAAATAATTAATTACCTGCTATACAGTGAAACAATGAATAAAAAAAGAAATAAAAATTTTAAAAATACTTACCCTGCTATATGTTAACTAATATAAAAAAAATAACTGCTTACCTGCTATACCGTGAAACAATGAATAAATTATAGAAATAAAAATTTTAAATTTACTTAACCTGCTATACAGTGAAACAATGAATAAATAAAAGAAATAAAAATTTTAAATTTACTTACCCTGCTATACAGTGAACCAATGAATAAGAAAAGAAATAAAAATTTTAAATTTACTTACCCTGCTATACCGTGAAACAATGAATAAAAACAATGAAAAATATACTTACCCTGCTATACACTAAAACAATAAAAAAAAAAAAATGAAAATTACTGATCCTGCTATATATATAAAATAAAAAAAAAAAAAAAGACAGATTAATGCCAAATAAATACCTGCCAGTGAAACTAAGGAAATTTTGGAAAATTTAAAGAAACGGAAACATATTGGAATTGCTAAACGAAAAGGAGTAATTATGAATCCAAGAAAAATTAAACATGTAAGCTAGTATAAGTATAAATAAGTATTTATATATAAAAACTAAAAATAGTAATAAAACAAAAAAAAAAAATTTGATAGTAATTTAAATTAGAGGCCTCTACTATGATCATATTTCTTTTTTTTATGTTAGTATTAAGTTAGATAATAGATAAATGTTTTAAAAAAAAAAATGGAAGAAATTTTTGATTTTTTTTTATAAATAAAGCTTCAAAGTATAATGCAATGAAAACTAAAAATATATTTTTTTTATTTATATAATATTTATAAAATGAAGAAGTAAAAAAAAAGCGGTGACATGGAAAACTGAGATAGAGGCTATATAAAAAAAAAAAGGTAAATATAAGTGGGCCACAGTTTTTTTTGTCGGCAAAGGTTGGGAAGGGTGAAGAAAGGGGTGAGTTCCATCAAGATCATCCAAGGGTGACCTTCGTGGGTTGATGAAGGGTTGCAATAAAAAATTATTAAGTCCAATTTTAAGTCTCAAATAAATCCGATGCATTCAATATTAATTGTGTAAATTGGTTATCACACAGTATCAAAACCATATGAAAGTAATTAAAACCCACCCCGTATCCGACAAGAGCTATACGCCTACACGCAGAAATGCATCGATAATTACTTTTAATTTGATACGCGATCTTTTTGATCGTTCCTCTTTTTTATTGCGTTTTTTATCAGATAACTATTACAAACTAGAGAAGGAATTCAGGCGGAATAAGATGGACATGGATAATTACAGTTAGATGGTTGGGCTCAGGTAAGTTTAAGTCAACTACCCTACACTGTACTATTCTCTTCCGGAAGGACACCTGGGGCCTGTTTCACAGATCATACATCACATACATTACATACATCATTACAATAAATTGATTATCATACATTACATCAAATTACAGTATCTCATTGGAAATATTCCAGTCGATTACAATGTTGTATGACAGTGGTCATACAACAATTCTGTGAAACAGAAATGATACATCAAACCTGTCAAAATCTTACAATGTATGTAATGTATGATTTGTAAAATAGGCCCCTGGAAACACTCGGGAATCTGGAGTTGGATTCCTGCTTTCCAAACAGCTCTCGCAAGCTTAATTTTCTGGGAGCCTTTAGGTGACAGGATCCTGCAAGCCAGGTTCCGGACTAGACTACGTCGTCGCACAGTGGGGCCATTTGTATGGGAGAGCGGAAAAAAATCTGTAAAATCTGAACCATGTAACGGAATTAAATGAAATTTTGCACACATTTGGACTGGGCTTACACACATTTTGACAAAGTTTGGTTAAAAAAAATCATTAAGAGAAAAGTTATTGACATTTTTCGGATTTACAGGGCTTATTGACTTATATTGAAACAATTTTTTTAAATCTTTTTTGTGTTTGTTTTGTTTTTGAGCTAAATAATCAAATACATACATAATGACTCAAGCATATATCAAATATAAGAAATAAATAAATAAAACGAGAACACATAATCAATAATATTAATAAGTTATTTAATTAATTCAAGAGCTTCTTCACTCAAAAGAAGATGTTTTTTCTTTGGTTCAGGTGTTAATTGGGTTATAAATGGATCGGATTATATCAGGATCATATGGAATATATACTAGTTCGTTGATAACCGGGAAAACTTCCTGGAGTGGTGGGTCCTATAGTACTTGTAGTCCTTATTCCTGCATTCTTGGGCCTCTTCTGAAAGTGATCCAACTGGCAAGGATGCACTTTCTATTACTTCTGCTCCGTGTAGCAAAATTTTGTGAACAGTTGCGGGCATGTGATACCAAGGGTATAACGATATCGCGAGCTTAGCTGTCTCTTCACTATAAGTTTTAAATTTTTGTTCCAGTTCCTTGCTTTATAACTTCAACTTTTATTCCAACCTTTGATACAAATTCTGCTTGAATTCGTTTTTATTGCTCTTCCTTGATAGCACGAATAGTATCATTAGTTCTCCACGCTTTAAAGCTTAAGTTATATCCCAGGTGCAATATATACTCCATAAATCGAATCCGTGCATGCAGTGATGAAATTCCTAGAACAAGAGCTTCTTCGTTCAGGATCTTAGATTGCAACTTGGATAAGTCATTCACCTCTGAAGGTTTAGCTGCACAAATAATGCAATTGCTCGCTGAAGTAGTATTTTTCACAGCTTGAACTACTTTTCCATCTATCATAGTAAAATAAAAACGGTGTTTAACTTTGACAACATGGATTCCAACAGTGATTGAGCTCTCTTCCAGTTCTTGAATTTTATTTCCACACGGTTTTTCTCTTCTCGTATGATGTCAAGTGTTTCCTTCTTATATTCAAATTTTAGAGCTCTGCAATATCTCGTTCGGGGATTAATCCATGTAATATTGTTTTCTCCAGTAGTTTGGTCTTTTAATTGTAAAAGTTCATCACTATTAATTATTTTCAAAATTGGGCTAGCAGTATTCCCTTGAAGAAAACCCTAACTGCTCGTCCTCTGCATCAGCTTTACGAGCGTCTGGAATTGGTTTTCATTTGTTAATTACAACTTCAAATGTAGACATATATGTACTTGTTTTTTTTTTTATCGTAAACAAATTCGATAAAATAAATGTACATATTTAACAAGAATACTTAGTTTTGCGACCTTCCATGTCTCCGTCGTGTGTAAATTTTTGACCGAGAGAATCGTCGTTGTTTTTTCTTATTCATCGTTTCCTTTCATCTTACAGAATGCAGAGAGAAAGTGTTCTACGACGTTTGACGTTTACAGACGACAACAAAACGAGTGACAAAAGTTGGAAACGACTTATATCGTTTTTATTTGGCAATCCGGAATCTTTCTCCGATCCGGAATCCCAACTAAACACTTTTTTTTGATTCTGATGATTCTGAAGTTTTTTGTGATCGTATGTGTGAAACTTCAAATGGGGACAATCACCCTTATTCCGATAGTCGTTTTACTAAAACGCCAGTAAAACGACAAGGCTCTAGAAACGAAAATTGGAAATTTATTGAAACGACTATTGTTATAATGCTTAGAAAAGTGAATAACATAGAGAACGCTGTCCTTTTCGTATTAATTAAACTTCAAAATATGGTCTCTGGAGCCTTGTCGTTTTACTGGCGTTTTAGTAAAACGACTATCGGAATAAGGGTGAATAATGAAAATCAAGACTAAATATATGTTGAAAGATACACTTCGTACAATTAGCATACAAAAAATCACAGCTGTTAAGTTTGACGTTTAAGAATATGAATGTGTGAGTGCTTCTGGTTTCGATTCTGATTTCAAAACCAGAAGCAAATTTCTTGTTTTCAGAATCAGAACTGTCATTTTTTCCCAAGTGAACACTTTCAGAAGAGTCCAGAAGGCTTCCGGATTGCCAAATAAAAACGACATTATGGAATGCAAATCGTGTCACGTCGTATATTTCGCTGTCGTTTACGACATCGGTAATTGGGGTGATTTACAGACGACAACAAAACGAGTGACAAAAGTTGGAAATGACTTATGGAATGCAGATCGTGTCAGGTCATATATTTCGCTGTCGTTTACGACATCGGTAATCGGGGTGAATATTGTATGTAGACTTTCCTTTGAATTTGACAGATGTTTGTTACTTTATCATCGTTTTAAAATCTGTTACAAAATCATCGCGTCGAAAAAGTTATGTAATGCCATTTAAAAAACGAGACGACAGAGAAAACGAAAGACGTCGAAAAAACGAGACGACATCGGTAATTGGGGTGTATTTTATTTTATTTTATTTTCGTATATAAAAAATAGTGATTATTAATACATAGATGTTTTATTTGTAAAGGTGTGTCTGACCTCATATAATGAGTCTTTTAGAATCTAGAGCACACATCAGAGCCTAATCTCCTGCAATGCAGAAATAGGTACTCTTGGCGTAAGCTAAGATGGTTCCAGAAACTTTGTTATTATTCGGTTGCCAACACCAAGCTTTTCCATAACATTCCTTAGCCCAGTGTTGTCATTGCCAACCTTTGCATTCAAGTCTCCTATCACCATAATGATATTTCCTCGTGGTGTGCTATCATAAGCAGCACGCAACCGGTTATAAAAGGCCTCTTTTTCCTCGTCAGAAGAGAGCAAAGTTGGGGAGTAACAGTGTATGATGGTGACACGACGCACAGTGGTGCTTTTGCGGAAATAAATACAAAAAATGAAATTTGGAATATGGATTTGTTTTATTTATTTTTTCATAGATATATAACTGTTGAAACTTAATTTTGAGACTCGGCGATTAGAATGTTAATCGAACAAATCGAAAGTTCACCCAATCCATAGAAAGTTCATTCATTTGCGAAAGCTAATTCAATTTTGACATTCGAAAGAATAGAATTAAATGTCATTTTTGTTTCGTTTGAATTTTTCTGTCGAGTAAGCAACAAAACATGTAAGTTTTAAATTATTTCATGGAAAATAAATTACTTTTATTAATTTTTTTTTGTTGTTTTATGTTTAAAGGTCGCGTTCCAACTGGACAAACCGCGAACAAAAGGAAAAGTTAATCAAAAATATGGAAGAAAACCCGGAGGTAGCAAAGGGTTTTTTTACCACCCGCGTTGATACGCAAAGCATCCACTATCGTTCTGCTCTGCACTTCTTCCACACCATCTTCATTTATAAACAACACAAATGCCCAGTGCCGGATTAGCCATGAAGCAAGAGTAGCAAATGCTACGGGCCCCGCGCATTTGAGGGCCCCGCGCACCAACCTTTTCTGACCATAAAAAAGTATTATTTACATATTAGATTTAGTCACAATTATTAAGAAGAAAATATTTGCATCAAAATGATCAACTAAAATTTTATTTTTCTATCTGCTGGTCTTACCAAAAATCATGTTTCGCACCGCACCAAACGCAAATTGGACAACGGTATGAAATTCAGGTATTTATTGTCACCATTGATAACGTACTCACTGCTTTAGGTAAACGTATATGAACAGTTATCATAAAATTGCTGGCATTTTCGGAATATTCCGAGAAAATCTCTTCCTGATTCAAAATAGCTTTTTTGGCCTTTAGTCCACAAAAACTGGCGTTTCGTCCGGGTGATCGCACATGGACTCATCAGTTGGCTGTGAGGACCTTGTCAATACGCAATTTTTATTGAATTCAGTTCATCTTACATCGATTTTTTGACAAAAATCCAATGTGAACTATATCCAACCAAGATTAAAATTATAATCATTAACGTTGGAATATTTTGCCCGTGGCCGAGCATTGATTCTATATGAAGGTTTTTATAATACAAATTCTACATACTACTGAAATAAATCAGCCTAGTAGAAGACTTAGCACTATTAATGGATTTGTTGAATTTGTTGAAAATAGCAAAATATTTCAACGTTAATGATTACAATTTTAATCTTGATTGGATATAGTTCACATTGGATTTTTGTCAAAAAATCGATGTAAGATGAACTGAATTCAATAAAAATTGCGTATTAACAAGGTCCTCACAGCCAACTGATGAGTCCATGTGCGATCACCCGGACGAAACGCCAATTTTTGTGAACTAAAAGCCATAAAAGCTATTTTGAATCAATATTTCAACAAGTCCATTAATAGTGCTAAGTCTTCTACTTGGCTGATTTATTTCAGTAGTATATAGAATTTGTATTATAAAAACCTTCATATAAAATCTCTTCCACCAGAAGAATCTGCAACCATAGTAAGTGCTTACGCAGATGATTTGGAGGACAGTCTGGGCAACGAATTAGTGCAATTCGCTTCAATGCTCAATTCTGATGTGGCTGGTATTATTGACAGCAGGAATCATGAGGCTCTGGAAATGCAGGTTTACAAGCTGTTGATAAATAATTCTTTACAATCTTGTTTCCCGAACGTTGAAATTGCTTTGCGCATTTATTTGTCTCTCATGATCACCAACTGCAGTGGTGAACGATCTTTCTCAACATTAAAACGTGTTAAAATGAATTGAGGAACACGATGAGCCAACAACGTCTTAATCTCCTCACTTTAATGAATATTGAACATGATTTACTCCGAGAAGTCGATATCAACAGCATTATTTATAAATTTTCCCAAATTAAATCAAGAAAAGTTTGTTTGTAACAGTTTTGTTTGGGGGGGTGGCCGCGACCGTGGCGCGATGGATGTGTGCTCGCTTGTCAACCTCATGATGACAGGTTCGATCCCTGCCGTCGCACAGTGGGGCAAAATGGCGAAAAGATGGCATTAAATCAACTAACAGGTCTAGAAACTTGAAATTTGGCACAAATACTACTGATACCAATGTTAATACATGGCCAAAGTTTCTAATGGCCACGCCCATTTCTAGGGTTACCACCCATACAAATTTCATTAGTTTACGAAACTACTCAAAAGATTTAAATGAAACTCTGCGTGTATTGCATCCTTCGTGATTGTTATACAACTACATTTATAAAACAAATTAAAAAAAAATTATGGGGTTACCATTTCGGGATATTTTGTGTTACTAATTTTTGTTTGCTTAACTTAGTATCCTTTCTTCAATAGAAATAAATTCTTTGGTTTTCAGCTACATGTACACTTTTAAAAATTCAGTTTTAATAGGTCTACAATATCTATTTGAGCTTGGACGTGAATTTTTGTATATTACCTTAACACCATAAACTAAGCGAAGTGGAACAAGGCAAGTAAGAAAAACAGTCGATTCTACCTGGTTCAATTCATAAAAGGCTTGCTTATTTGAATAGTGACCAAAACTCATATCAAAGTCCCATTTAGAGTACAAGCATACATTTATCAATTCTTAGTGAAGTGAATCAATCTCGTCTTTTTGGAGAATAATTAAGCCTTTAAATGTTAAGTTTAACAAACTTTTTTAAACTTGTACTCACAGAAGTTTTCGAAACAATGATATATGTTCAGGATCGGGATAGCAATTTTTTTAACACTACTGAACTATTTTATACGAAGGAAATACTTAACAAGCTTTTGATCTGATAATTTCATATTGAAATTTAGATAAACCTGCTTCAAAAATTAACGCAAAAGCTTCTTCACCATTCATCGAAGTAGGTTAAATGGACTCTCTTAAAGCTTTCCTACACTGTTTGACTTTTCTAGGACTTTGGGGTACTTCGCGAATTAGTTTTGCAGCTACCGACTGCCCACATGTTCTCAAACTAATTTCAGATGCATATGCCAATTCAGAAAGAATGTATGTCATTTCAAAAGTTACCCAAGTATTGAGTTTGCCTTACAATTTCTTCCTTTAAAAAATCCATCTGGCTATTAAATCCTTGGCAACTTGACTTCTTCTTTATATTAAAAAGATCTTGCCTGGTTATTGGTAGTATTTTTGATTTTGTTGGGCGTAAGAAATGTCAAAAATACAATAATATTGACGAAAAATATCTTTTTCTAGAAAGTGACGTCACCAACGAAAATGTACACAACACACAGGGGAGCAGATTGGAGCAAGAAAATTTTGCACATTCTGAAAGGAGAATGTACACTTAACAAAATGACATATAAAACTTATTGGCACCTTACGGCGAACACAACTAAACGTCTAAGGATTTCAGAGAAATGCAAAAAAACAAGCAATTTTTTAACTTTTTTTTATATTCAACTACGAATTAAAATAAAAAGAATTTATTTTTTATAAAAAAACAAACATACAAAAATGCTCCTGAGATTACTGATTCTATTGCAATTTAATTTAATTTGATACACGCAATAAATAATAAACTGTAAACTGTACTTAACCAACTCGAAATGACAAAAAGAGGTCTGCGATCGACTCAAAACGTGAACTTACTCTTCATTTGAGACGATCTGCAGAAGATTACGTGATTCAAATAAACTTTCTCTCTCTCATTTCTAATTCTCTATCATATTTGGAAGAGAAATAGAACGGTTATTTAAGACAAAGCTCAACTTCATAATTTGATTAAATGCCAGCTTTTTTACGTTTTGCCCCATTGTGCGTCGTCTATGTCGCTTTAATTCCATTAAAAACCTTCTAAAAATTGTCATCAATGGGTTGCTGGTTTACTCATTACATGTTGTTCAGGCATAACACTAACAACATGTAATTGAGTTAAAATAGTATGCCCAACAAGGATGAACACGAATAAAAATAATGTGAATTTTAAGCGACATAGAAAAAAGACACGGCATTTCTCCGCTTTAGCTCAGCCGCCATCCCTGGAGATAAAAATATCTGAGACAACCACCAACAGTCTCAGAACATCGTGTCACACATCTTTCCTATCCTTCTTTCTCTTCATTAACTTCACGCCCGCGCTGTATTGAAACATTTAAAGGGTAATCATAGTCCCTTGAGCGCGGGTAGATTATAAAAAAAAAAAAAAATTTAATACCATAAACTTGATAAGTGCCTAACCTAAAACAGTCTAAGGGCCCCTTGATAGAATTTGCTACAGGCCCCGCGCTGGCTTAATCCGGCACTGCAAATGCCATATTTTTATTTTTTATTTATTATTTTATGTTTTTATCAAAGAAATTTAAATTATTAAACAATAAACAAAACAATTACAAATAAACAAAGATTTCACTTTTTGGTTTTGACATTTCACAAACACTTCTCTTTTGTTTTTGATATTTTAGTGTCCACCAAGTGTATACGAAAAAAAAAAAATAAAAATTTAGAACGCATCATGAACAACTTATTTTTTTTCGGAATAGTTTCAAAACAGCTGAGTTGACACAAAAAATGTAATGAATGTGTAGTTTTTTATGGTTAAACTTTACTTTAAAATGAAAAAGTGTATTATTTATTTTGTTTCTTGATTCTTTATCCAACATCTATAAAATGTTTAGAAATAAAAAAAAATGTAAAACGGTCATACTAATTCAAATAGAAATATAGTAAATTTCAAACTGCTGATAATGAAAATGAATCTTTTTTTAAGTTAATTTTATGCTATCTTTCGCAAATGAATGTTATTCGTTCGAATCTCAAAATTAAGAAAGTTCATTCGAAGGAATAGAATCATTCTAACAAATAGACTATTCATGAGAATGTCAAAATAAGCATGTTTATCGAGGGATATGCGAGATACAGCGGTCTAAAGTTACCCTATTGAAATTTATGTAATTTCTTGCATTAATTGTTTTTCATGAAGATTAGCATTTTAATAATTGTTTGTAAAAACAAAATTTTTTTAATAAATAATATGCTATTGAGCTTTCAAAATAAAAAAAAATTAAAAATATAAAAATTTTTTTTTCGTCTTTTAGTTGGGTTAGGACTGAGTGACCTAAAATTAATATTTTAATGTTCTTTCCTTAGAGCTACAGTTTTAGCTACATTAAGCTACGTCTAGTGGCTACTATTTTTGGAAAGCTACAATATTCAACTTACTATTCTCGAAAGAATTGAATCAGTCCTGATCCGATTTTGAACGCAGGGTACAAATTTGTTTCACTGAATCCGATTAAAAAAACACAGTTTCGTCTTTGCTCATGTTGCAAAACTTGTAATTTCATGGCCAATAATGGTTGGAAAGAATGCAACCAAGATTTTATTTTTGTTAAAAATATATATCTTTCATTAAAATATAAAATAAAATTAATCCTTTGACGGATCTCTCAAATAATTCAATTTTAAGCTAAATAATTTTTCTTGTCTCAAGTTTTTTTCCAAATTCAAACTTATTTCTTTTTGGAAATACGAGTATGTGGTGAGCTTAATTGTTTTATGATGTTATTAGAATGAACTAATAGTACTTTAAAAAATGTGTACTTTAATATTTTAATCCAACATTTTAGAGACAGGTAATAAAAAAAAAAGTAAATTTATTTGTGGGTTCTTACCTGCATACGAGTTTTTGTCTCCAAACATAAAACAAACAATTAGTAGGAATTTTATTGCTTTGTCCCCTATTACACGTTGCCTCATGAAACATGTCTCATTTTTGACTTTCCTTTTAAATTTGTATCCCGTGAGGCAAAAGCTATTACACGTTGACTCATGTCTCATGAGACTCATGTCTCAAATTTGACTGTTGTTCGTATTTTTTAATGCACAACACAACATAAAACGAATTTGAGAAAAAGAAACGTCAAAATGAGACTACTAAAAATCAGCCCGGTACTCACCGGGAATATTTTTTTGCATCTCATTTCCTCATATCTGCTTTCTTTTTCGTACTTACGTGAGCCTCGTCTCGTGAGACATCGTGTAATAGGGGACTTTCTATTGCTTTTTATGATCGTGAAAAGATTTTGAAGGGTGTTCTGAAAACTCTTTCAGAATTTGTACGGTCTTAAAAAAATGATAAATTGAAAAAAATATTGTTGAGGTCAAAAAATCTTGCTATCCGAAGAAAACGAGACATCTTCTAGAGTAAGGCTACAATATTTGCAAGGGGATACTGTCAGAGGCTAGCTATCTCTCTCTTATTTTGACAAATAGCAGAATGAGAAAGCGAAGAATAATTTATACGCACACGTGTTTTTCTTAACTCCGACAATTTGGCGACGAGGATGCCTTTAATTAAAAGAAGAATACTCGTTTTTTATTGAATAACTAATAATAAAATACAAAATTCATACAAAAAATAAAATACGGACTTATTTTTTTTTTTCACGTGTATAATTAAGTGCCATAACCTAAATCGTACACCAAAATGACAGAATCTACAACAATCCAATTCAATTTCGAGAGGTTTGATGGCGGTGTCACCAAATGGTCACGCTGGTTAAAACGATTTGAAACAGCGTTGGATATATTCAATTGCGATGTTTCTAAAAAAAGCAATATTTATTACACTACATGGGAGCTTCTACTTACGATGTGCTGTGCGACAAGCTCCTGCCAAAACTACCAGAGGATTCAGAATACGGCGAAATAACTAATGGCCAAACCACAATCTCGCGTTTGGTCGGTCGGGCTTTGACATTTTGAATAAAAACAATAGACTCTTATGAGGCAATCTGAAATGTTACCTCCGGCGTTGCGACCGCTTTATATCGTAATATCGTAAACGTCAGACCAACGCCAGGCCAAAGCAAAAGTAGATCTATTTTCTATTCGGTCGGGACAGTTCATTGTCGGCCGTATTTTGTATTTGTTTTGAAAGTTGCAAATTGAAGTGAAATAAGAAGTAAGTAATTGAAGTGCGAAAAATACCTTTAAAAAAATCAATTTTTATTGCAAACAAAAATAATTTCAGTGGCAGATACTACTTACATAAGGGTGAGAAATAATCTACACATAGGAGAAATTGGTTTTCTCCAAGAATGCTTTTCTAGTTCTGGCTCGATAAAAGTTCTCAACAAATCGAATGTCGCCGGTTTCATTTGGGTTATTTTAAAAAAATGTTCTGGATCATGCTTTTGCATTGCATCATAATTAAGAGCAAAGAATCCATCAGTGTCTCTGCTTAAATTTAGCTCCCGAACCCATCGCTGCCTTTCTACTCTTTTTTCGTCGTTTTTAAATGCCTCATACCCAGCATAGCTCACAACACCGAACAAGGAAAAGTCAAGGAGTTCATCCATATCGGCCATATCCATCTCTTGTTTAAGAAAATAGCTTTACAAATTAACTATTTTAAATGCCCAAAATTTAAAATACGCAATATTATATACCTTGTAAATTAATAAACAGTAACAAAATTCATTGGAATATAACAATTAAGTAGGTACTTATCAAAGATGTCATGGAAATGTCAGTCAACGCTCAAGGTTTGAAGCTAAATTTCGTTTTACAAATGCTACGGTCGCGCTTTTTGACACACAAAATCGTATATACGATCAAACGCCCATTTAACGCCGGACCGACGAACGCGAGATTGTGATTTGGCTATAATATTTTAAAAGAGCATTTCGACCCGACACGGAATGAGATTCTCGAAAATTATCGTTTCCACTTAAGGAAACAAAAGGAAGGTGAGACATGTGCAGATTTCTTAGTGGCTCTAAAACGTTTATCGGCAAATTGCAATTTTGGATCCTACTTAAACACCGCTCTACGAAATCATTTTGTGTTTGGACTAATAAACCAAAAAAATCAGAGTCGTCTACTCGAAAAAAGCAACTTGAATTTGGAAACGGCAGTGAACACAGCTGAAAAGGGAGGCATAGAATTACATCAACACATGTCGAGGTCAAGCATTAACGAAATCCAAGAAACAGTCAATGCATTTGTTGATAAACGTAAGGACACAAAAAAATCCGAGAAGAATTTGGGTACGGGCAATAAACAGCCATTTACAAGAAAATGTTACCGCTGCGGTAGTACATCTCACTTGGCGAACCAATGTAGCTATAAAGAAGTGGTTTGTGGATTTTGCAAGACAAAAGGACACCTTCGTAAAGTTTGCTTGAAGGAAAAGCCAAGCTAACCTGGTTGCAGAAGAAGATGACATTTTTACCGATAATGTCTTTGTAGATGAGCTATTTCAAATATACGAAGGAAGGGTAAACAATATAAAAAACGACACATTGTACTTAAATCGTTCCAAATTATTTTGTAACCTTAAAGTTAATAATTCCCTTTTAAATTTTGAAATTGGTACAGGTGCACCGGTGCCGATCGTGAGCTTGGGTGATGCGGAAAGGCACTTTGGCGATCTGGTGATACAGGGTGCGGCACGGAAACCGAAAGGATTTTAAATCATAACAGCGCCACCTGTAAGCAACGTAGAGAAACGAGCTTGGTCGCGTTCGAAAGAAGAAGAAAGAGCAATTTCTTTAAACTAATAACGAACAAACATGGGTGAGTAAACGGTTGAGCAGCGCGCGTTCGCCATAGAACGGTTTTTTTTAGAAACAATGATTTGTACGTATTGACGATGCGCGAATTTCGAAAACGTTTTGATTTAGGGCGTAAAAAACTTGTATTCTCTGAAAAAACATTGCGGACGTGGGTGAAAAATTTTCACGAAACTGGGTCGGTTTGTTAAAAATCGCCAAACTTCGCGCGTGTCCGCGCCGCCGTTCAAGCCAGTCCGAGTCGCTCTGCGCGCATGCACTCTAAAAATTTGAATTTATCCGATCGTACCATACGCAGAATACTTCATTCTGACTTAAACTTCCATCCATACAAAATTTTGTATACTCAATAATGATTTGTTTAAAAAAAATGTCGGTAACCGTTTAATTTCACTTAACGCCGAAATCGTGTGTCCGTCGCGCTCACCCGATCTCTCCGTCTGCGATTTTTTTCTGTGGGGCTACTTAAAATCAAAAGTATACGAAAATAAACCTAGAAGCCCTGAAGACTGAAATTTGACGTCATTCCGCTGCAATTCCGACTCCTAGTTGACTAAAGTGTACGATAATTTTATTTTGCGCCTTCGTAATTGTATCGAAAATGAGGGTCGCCATTTAAACGATGTTATCTTTAAAACTAAAAAGTTTTCAACTTAAATAAATATATCAAAAAAATTGCTCTTTTTTCTTCTTTCAAACGCGACCAAGATCGTTTCTCTATGTTGCCTACAGGTGGCGTTGTTACGATTTAAAATCCTTTCGGTTTCCGTGCCGCACCCTGTACATAAAAATGATACTTTGTTATACAGCTATTGCAAACCTCCATTGGATTGTGTGGGGTACATCATGGTTAATGTTGCAACATCTACAACTAAACACCAAGTTAAAATGTATCTAGTGCGAGCGGATGATAGAAAGCCCTTACTAGGACGTGAATGGCTCCGCACGATAAAACTCGACTGGGATCGGATCATAGCCGACCAACTACAAAATCCGGGATTGGGTGTAAGCAATATTCATGCAGAGAAATTCAAGGATACAAAGCTTAAAAACATTGTGAGTAAGTACAAAAGTTTATTTTTGCTTCTACTGGAGAAATTATGGGACACCAAGCTAGATTACACATAAAAGAAAATGCCATGCCTAAATTCTTTAGGGCTCGAAGGGTACCATTTCCATTAACCGAAGCTGTAGAGAAAGAAATCAAAAGACAGGTAGAAGAAGGATTGTTAGAAAAGGTGGACACAAGTGAGTGGGCAACACCCATTGTCGTTGAAAAGAAATAACGAAATACGAATGTGTGGGGATTACAAATTACACTTAATCCTGCACTAAGAGTGGATGAACATCCGTTATCAACCGTTGAGGAAATGTTCAGCACAATGGCGGGAGGACACAAATTTTCTAAAATTGATCTATCTAAAGCTTATTTACAACTGGAAATCCACCCAGAAGATAGGCACTATTTAACAATTAACACGCCATTGGGGTTGTTTTAACCAACGAGAATGATGTATGGGGTTTCCGTTTTCTTAGATGACATAAGAATTACCGCAGATACCGATGAATTACATTTAGAACGAATTAACGAGGTCTTAAAACGTCTAAATAATTTCAACATGAGAGTAAATTGGGCAAAATCAGAGTTTATGAAGAACGAAATTGAATACTGTGGTTATATAATTGATAAAAATGGCATTAAGAAAGGGGATACAAAAGTAGAAGCGGTACAAAACATGAGACGACCAACAAATAAGGACGAAGTTCGTGCATTTGTTGGACTTATCAATTACTACGGTCGCTTTATAAAAGACTTAAGTACAATTCTCTTTCCCATTAATAGACTTTTACAAAATAAAGTACCTTTCGTATGGGACTTAAATTGCGAAAAATCGTTTATAGAGGCAAAAAGACAAATACTATCCGATATCTTAAATATTTTCTCCACAAAAAGGTTTATCAACTCTATCGGCGACTAGAATGCAACATTACGCAATATTTTTAGAATCATTTGACTTTGAAATCCGTTTGAAAAGATCCAAAGATTATGCCAACGCAGATGCTGTGTCCAGACTACCTATTCAAGACATCAACAATAACGTAGAAGAAGTGGATATAATTGAGAATGAGTGTTTGGAAAACTTACCGATCCATGTATCCGAATTAAGAGATGAGACGATGAAGGACGATGAAGTACGCCTTCTTTGTGAAAGTTTAAAACATGGTCGAGAATGCGACAGTACGCATCGTTGGGGTATTCGACAAACTGAATTCACCTAACAACAAGGCTGCATATTACGGGGGATCCGTGCATATATACCCAAAAGCTTAAGGAAACGTGTACTTGATGAACTTCACTCAGCCCACTTTGGTACAACGAAAATGAAGTCTCTAGCACGTGGTTACTGCTGGTGGAGTAGGATGGATAATGATATAGAGAAAATAGTTGAAAATTGTGGAGATTGCCAGTCCACAAGAGCACAACCAACCAAAATATTACCGGTTCATTGTTGGAGTACACTTTCGAAACCCTTTGAACGAGTTCATGCTGATTTCGCAGGACCTTTATTAGGAAAATACTTATTTATTTTAATTCATGCCCACAGCAAATGGCCTAAAGTACATGTTATACCCAATGTTACAACAGAAACCACGATCCAAACTTGTTGAAGTATTTTTGCTACGTTCGGTACGCCAAAAGTGTTTGTCAGCGATCATGGATCCTGTTGAATCATCAAAGTCAAGTCTTAAATTAAAAGGCTCAGTTTTCTTTATAACTTTAATTCAAATAGAAACTTCTAATAATTTGGATAACCTCTAAAGCGGAAGGCGGAATTCAAAGTGAGTTTACCCACGAGGTAGGATTAACAGGAAAGCAAAAACATAGATAATTGTATATAAAAGAAATGTCATTAGGTATATTATGTTTAAACAAGAGTTGCCAATGCGCAATTAAGTTGCTGATGCTTCAGCTTCCCTCGCATCTAATCTAAGGACCATACTTAACTTTTGTGAAAAGCAAACGGTCAGATCTTCTAGATGTACTCGGATTCGGAATTTTCTTCTGACGTTAGGGGTCCACTTGTTGACTATTGGATGCTGACGGAGAAGTTAAGTCCACAGGACTTGCAGCAGTAGGGCTCTCCAAAAATATTGAGTCATTTGAAGGCTTTGTTCGTGGTGAATTTGGATGGTTATTTTCTGCAATTAGATTTTTAGAAAAATCATTAAGCAACAAATTACCATCAACATGCATGTGTGGTGATGCCTGATGATTTTCTCGAGTTCGAAGTTGATTTTGGTGTCTTCTGTAGTTGCCACTATTAGTTTGCACGATGTACATCTTACGATCAAGTTTTTTCAAGATTACACCAGGTATCCACTTTTGTTTGTAAAGGTACTGACGAAAATATACCGGTTGTTGCAGAGAGAATTTAGCGTTATTCTCGCATGGTTTCGTAGCAATGGGTTTTTTTCGGGAACCATTGCAGCTAAAACTGTTCGATGCAATCAACCATGCAACTTTTCAGCTGGGGAGATTCCTGCGCTGTCTGGTGTCGAGCGATATGTCGCCAAGAATATGGCCAAAGCGTCTTCATTTTGAGATGAGGCTTCCAAAATCTTAGATAACAACGTCTTAAAGGCGCGTACCATACGCTTACAAAATTGCTCCTTGGACGTAAATTGCGGCCCATCATCAGAAACCAGGGTCTTCGGCAAACCCTCCAAAGCAAAAATAGTTTGCAACGCGTGTGTGGTTGCAAGTGACGTAGTCGATGTCATCTTGATTACGAAAAGAAATTTGGAGTTGGAGTCGACCACTATGAGCCACATACTCTTCTTAAATTACCCCGCAAAATCCACATGCAATCTATCCCAAACCTCAGCAGTAGTTGACCAGCTAGAATATTCTTTCGGCGAATGACTAGCATTTATTTGACATGAGTGGCAATCCTTCACTGTCATCTGTATCTGGTCATCGATACCAAGCCACCAGCAATATCGCCTCGAAATCTGCTTCATCCTAGTCATGCCCCAATGTCCATGATGAATATCTGCAATACTCTTGGTTGTAAGGCTTTAGGTACTACTACTCTACAAAAACTCTCGCTCTGAAAAAGAAGAACATTAGCACACACACATAAACAGAACTTTCTGCGGAAAAACGTAACTCGGTCTCAGAAGAAGGTATATAATTTGGCCAACCATGCTGAACATACGACATGACCTTTTTTATTACTTCATCACGTCTTGACGCAGTCGCGATGTCTGCCACATTAACAGGAAAATTCTCCAGCACGTTGTCTATTAGATGAACTCTATCTTCCTCTGACTTGTCAAACTCCTCGTCTGGTCCGTGGGGTAAACGGGACAAACAATCCGCATTTCCATGCGATTTCGTAGGTCTGTAGTGAATCGTATATGTGTAGCTCATAAGTAAAATCGCCCATCTTTGCAAACGATGAATGGTCATGACCGGTAGTTTCTTATTCGGGCTGAAAATAGTGACCAAAGGTTGATGGTCCGTAATTAACTCGAACTGACGGCCATATAGATCTTGGTGGAACTTTTTCACACCAAAAATCATTGACAGTGCCTCTTTCTCTATCTGGCTGTATCCTTTTTGCGTTTCTGTAAGCGTTTTTGACGCAAACGCAATTGGCTTCTCCGTTCCATCGGCGTAATAATGGGATATCACAGTTCCAATGCCATGCGAAGAGGCGTATGTAGCTAGAGAAACAGGAAAATCATTTCGAAAATGAACCTAGCTCGAAATCTTCATAAATTTCTCCTTAAAATCATCGAACGATTTTTGCTGCCGTTGACCCCAGACGAAAGGTATTTCTTTGGATCTGAGCTTGTTAAGCGGTGCCGCTAGCTGTGCAAAATTAGGTATAAATTGGTTGTAGTAATTTAACTTACCCAGAAAAGCTTCCAGATCCTTAAGATTTTGTGGTTTAGGTAAGCTATTAATGGCCTTTACTCGCGTGTCTGAGGGTCTTATTCCATTCATGTCAATTATATGCCCTAGATATTCAATTTCGGCCTCAGCAAACTTGCATTTCACCAAACGGCATTTCAATCCATGATCTTCGAAGCGTTGAAATAGTGTCTTGAGATTTTTTAAGTGTTCATCATTATTTCGGTCGGAGACGATGACGTCGTCTAAATATGAGACACACAAATCCAAATCAGTTGCTCCATATAGCGTTGGAAAATCCCAGTCGAACTTGCGGTCCCAAAAGGAAGACGCTGATATTCGAACAATCCAAGATGCGTATTGATAACACACAGACGCTTTGGAATTTGGAGATAAGCGTCAGAGAGATCGACTTTTGTAAAAAAACGACCGCCTTGAAGGCGACAAATCAATTCCTGAATCCGAGGAACTGGGTGTCTATCTATTTCCAACTGAGGGTTTATGGTGACCTTGAAATCACCACAAAGTCGAAGATCTCCATTTTGCTACTTAACAACTACGACGGGGGCTGCCCACTCACTAGTTTCTACGGCTCGCAAAATACCGAAATTGATTAACCTCCCAATTTCCTTTTTAACAGCGGCTTGTTGAGCGAAAGGAACTGGCCGGTATTTAAAATATCGTGGATGATGGTCAGGTTTCATCGTAAGGTGAGCCACGAAATGTTTGCTACAACCAAGTCACGATGTGAAAACAGATTTGTATTCCGCACAAAGAGCTTGTGACTGTACTGCGAGCTGATCACAACTACCATCTGACAACTGCAAAATGTTCTCCTCATTCGGATATTTGACCTTAAATTGGAAAGCTTCAAACCAATCCAGTCCCATTATGTTTGAGGCACTGGTACTGTCAACAACGAGCAAAGTTAGCTGCCTCCTCTCGTCACGCCATTGCACTGTAACAACAGCTTCACCCTTGATGGAAAGAGACATATCACCATAAGCCCTAAGAGTGCGACTTGTAGGTAACAATTTAAAGTTAAGCTTTTCAAAATTCTCCAGTCCAATTAATGAAGAGGTAGCACCTGTGTCCACCTGAAAAATAGTTGGGGTTTGATTTATGTCTAAGCGTATAAACATCTTTCGCCCCCTTCGCTCCACCTCCCAAGCTGATGACACCTCATCTGAACTTGAAAAGGGTGCTTCCTTTTCCACTGTTGCAGGCTCTGATTTTTCTTCTTCTAACTGATGAATGGAGTGTGCTGATTCTTGTTCTTTTCTGCGATTATTATTATTATTTATTATTATTTATTTATTTAATATCAACTGTACATTAAGATAAACTTATAATTAGTACATGAAATAAGTGAAAAAAATAAAAAAAAAAGTTAATTTAGAAATATACATAGTTAACTTAAAAATTAAATTTAATTTAAAAATTTAAGAATTAAAACAAAAGAAAGGAAAATCAAAAGAAACAAAGAAACAAGGACGCACCAACAGATTAAAGAAGAAAGTAAGCATATTCAGTTCATACTCGTATTAGAAAAATATTCAAAGGAAAGTCTATGAAATGTTCTGTTCTCGATTCCAGTTTTCAGATGACTGGGAATATGGTTCCACAGTCTAACAGCATAAACGAAAAATTGTCTGCGTGATGTTAAATTATTAAACGTAAAAGAACGAAGTAAAATAAATCTATTTGAAGAGAAAAAATTAAGTTTATCAAAGAGATAGCTTGGAGTTTGGTTAACAATTAATTTGAAAAGAAAAGAACAGCAACGATACTTGAGGAAAGCTTGAAGGCTACAGCCTAGAAGTTGTTGAGCATGAGATGAAACATGATCATATCGCCGAAGATTGAAAACAAATCGTGCGATTGAGTTAAAGGCGACATTAAGCTTTTGTAATGATTGGTAGTCAGGGTCAGCAAATAACTCGCAACCGTAAGATATGATGGGTATGATAAGAGCCTTAACAAGTTTAAGTTTAATCTCCACAGGTAGATACTGTTTAGCCATAGATAAGCCTCTAAGGGAGGCGTAAATTTTAGAAACTACAGAGCTGATATGCGTGTTCCATGATAAATTGTTGTTGAAAATTATTCCAAGGTTTTTAGCTTCTGTGACATATTGAATTTTAGTTGAATTTAAAACAATGGGTGGAAAGTAGCAAAAGTTAGATTTATTCACAGAAATGGGAATGGTTTTAGTTTTATCCGGGTTAAGTTTGAGTCCATTGCGTATGGACCAATGATAAATTGAGCACAAATCTATATTCATTTTATTTATTTGTGATGCTTTTTTTCTCAAAGGCTGAGGTAGCGTCAGCTTGTCCAGGGTCAGTCCGAAGAAAGCACAAAACTCGGTTTTTGAAAGTTCAGAACTCCAAATAATGTCCGACTTTATTCAGTTTTATCTTAATTCTAGCTAACACTTTATTTCATATACTTCTACAATTGTATCAAATCCTTAAATAACTAACACGGTATTTCATATAGTTCACAAATTTTCAAGTACCTAAATAATTAACACGGTATTTCATATACAAGGGTGAGATGGTGGGATTAGATCCCTAGCCTTGACTGAAGCTATAGGCAGAACGCAGTGGGATTAGATCCCTAGCCTAAGGCAGCGACAAGACACGGTCAGACGGTAGGATTAAATCCTTAGCTTTGATTGAATTGCCTGGCAAAATCGGTAGTGAGATTAATCTCTAGCCTCGGCTCAAATCGCAGCGGGGTACAAACGGGGTAGGATTAAATCCTTAGCCTCAAACAAACGTTCGTGGCAAAACAAGGGGCGGCGGTGACAGAAGGTGGGATAACTTCCCTAGCCTTGACTGAAGCTATAGGCAAAACGCAGCAGGATTAAATCCCTAGCCTAAAGCAGCGACAAGACACGGTCAGACAAGTAGGATTAAATCCTTAGCTTTGATTGAAACGGCTGGCAAAATCGGTAGTGAGATTAATCTCTAGCCTCGGCTCAAATCGCAGCGGGGTACAAAAACGGGTAGGATTAAATCCTTAGCCTCAAACAGAGTTTAAGACAAACTAAAGGGGAGGTACCGAGAAGGCAGAACAACACACACACAATTTACGGCCAGAGCCAAAAGCTTTGAAACGTCTGGATGTACACTACGCACCCTATCAGCGTGTTTCGGGGATAATCTGTAACCTTGATACTCTAAATTGGTATCCCAACAACAATAGGCGAGAGAAAATCCGATTTGGTCTCGATTTTCTACTTCCCTATATTACATCCATCGTCAACAGCAAATGTAAATACATAAAAACAAACACAATGCATTCATCGTAATTTGTTGTTGTACCACCGACAATGCTTTCTTCCTACTTTGTTGTTGTACCATCGACGTGTTGTGTGTACCTACCTCTCCGTGGGCGCCTTAAGGTAGGCAATAGTTTTGTTGTACTTTCAGCTGTACCTTCGGTGTATACGTTCAGATGTCGGGTTGAGCAGAAAAGGCGGCTTTATATAAGTAGCTGAGTAGTAGCGTCGGCGTGCCGCGGTGGGTGAAGTATGTGACTTCGTTACATATTGCATCTTCAATTCTTTCCATAGGAAAACTAGTATAAAGTTGTACGTCATCGGCGTATATGTGGAACTGACAATGAGACAATATAGAGGGTAAGTCGTTGATAAACATAGAAAACAATAAGGGCCCAAGGATGGATCCTTGGGGAACACCAGAATAAACAGGTAGCAAGGAAGACAATTTTCCATTAAACGAGACGGATTGCAATCGATTAGTCAAATACGAATAAATTAAATTTTTAGTTTTGTAAGAAAAGTTAAAGTTGTTTGTCAATTTATCACAGAGTATTTTTGGATTAACGCAGTCAAAAGCTTTAGAGAAGTCTAGTAGGGTTATCACAGATGTGTATTTTTTATCTAATGCTAGTCTTATGTCATCAGTAACTTTTATAAGTGCTGAAATGCAGCTGTGTCCTGATCTGAATCCAGATTGTAAGGAACAAAGAAGATTTTTTTGTTTAAGATATGTTTTTATCTGAATACTTATGACTTTTTCAAAGACCTTTGACAAAAAAGAAAGAATGGCTATTGGTCTATATTCATTTTTACTTCCTTGCTTAGGAATGGGGATAATTTTTGAGATTGGAAAGGTTGATGTCATTAAAATAGTATTAAAAATATGAGTTATGTAGGGTAGTAACAAAGGAAGAAGTATTTTTAAAAAGTCAGGATGAATATTATCTAGACCAGTAGACTTAGATTTGATAGAAAATACAGTTTTGCCTACAAGATACTCACTAACAGCACATACAGAAAACGCATCATCTCTTTCATCTGCTAATATACTTAAATTACTAGTGTTGGGTGACATTAAGGGAGTTGAAAACTTGTGATTTAACAGCTCTATATCTATATTTTCATCACATGAAGTATTACGTTTGTTTACGCCAATAGCACGAATTTCTTTCCACAAACATTTAGAAGAGCGGTTAAAGTTAAATTTGTTATTATAAAAATTTGATTTCGCAGTTCTTATTAATTGTGTTACCAGATTTCGTGAACATTTGAAGGATTTTAACATTTCAGGACAACCGAAACGTTTCCATCGACGGTATGATTTATCCCTCATTTTAATAGCTTCCAAAATTTCTTGAGAAAGCCATGGACAACTTATATTTTTAATGCGACGAATCTTAATAGGCACATGTTTATCGAAGAGGTATAAAACATTAGAATTAAAAAATTCAACCTGTTCATCAACGTTTGATGTCATATACAAATAAAATGCACGACTGGATCGCACGAACTTGCTCTTATGTAAAAGTACTTTGGAATTTAAGATACATTTTATAAATATAAAACATGGATTTAATGAGATAATAATGTTCAAATGCATAAAATTGCCGTCTGGTTTCCGGAAAAGTAAAGAATTTTTGCAAATAAACCTTAAAAATCGTTTTATTATTAAATAAATTTTTTATATAAGAAATTTCTCTAAAATTTTTCAAGAAAAAAATGTGGGATGCGGATTTTAATTATTTAATAATATTGGGTTTAGGAAATAATTTCAAAAAATAATCGTTCATAGGTTTTGAAGATATTGATTTAATTTTTTTTTTTTCAAAAAAAAAACAATAAATATTTTTTCGAATATTTTTATATACAATATTATTTTAAACTTAAGGGGACTCCTGCTAAAAATTTTGGGATAAAATCCTTAGAGCCGTTAATGAGAAAGTCGAAAATTAAAAAAACGGGTCTATGGCAGGTACCCCTAATAACATTTTGCCCCAAAATTTTTTTTGACCAAAATGTAGTCCATGTCCATAATATCACACTTAATTTTTTTTATCAAAATCGTTAGAGCCGTTTTCGAGATAAAAAAGATTTTGCATTACGGGTGTATGGGGGGTACCCTTAGTTTTGGAGCTAAAAAAAAAATTTCAATTTTTCCTCTAGGGAATCACCGAAGACTCTTAACTACCGAGATTGAAAGAAATAGGTCCAGTGGTTTAGGCTGTAGTGACAGGTACAGACATACAGACACACCGAAACATGTTTTTTGTGTACTAAATTTTACTTAAAATTTTTATAAAAAAAATTGATATGCAAATTATTAGTATTTAATAAAATACATTCTAAAACGTAATTTAAAAATTTAATCGTGTATCGGTTTTCAAGATATTGAATTTTCAAAAAAAAAATTGTATTATTTTTTTAAAAATCCAAAAACTATTTTTTCGAAAAAATTTTCAGTTTATATTTTTTTAAATGCAAAGCAGCTTCTGCATAAAAATTTTTGTTAAAATCGTTAGAGCCGTTGGTGAGAAATTCGAAAATCAAAAAAACCGTTCTATGACAGGTACCCCTAATAACATTTCCCCCCAAATTTTTTTTCACCAAAATATAGTCCATGTCCATAATATCACACTTAATTTTTTTTATCAAAATCGTTAGAGCCGTTTTCGAGATAAATAAGATTTTGCATTACGGGTGTATGGGGGGTACCCTTAGTTTTGGAGCTAAAAAAAAAATTTCAATTTTTCCTCTAGGGAATCACCGAAGACCCTTAACTACCGAGTTTGAAGAAAATACCTCCGGTAGTTTAGGCTGTAGTTCGAGGTACAGACATACAGACATACAGACATACAGACATACAGACATACAGACATACAGACAGACAGACGGAATTGTCGGACCCACTTTTTTCGTCTTCGCTATCATCGTAATGTCAACTTTGATCAAAATCTCGAGTTCGATTTTTTTTCCAAATGCAGAACTTGCCCTATAGTACCTATATCGCAAGTAAAAATGCCAAGGAATGCAATAACAATCATTAAAAAGATATTCAACATTTATGTTACGAAAATCACGAAATTCATAAGATAATGGGGACTTAGAAGCGACGTGTATATCAAAAGTTGCAAAAATAAGGTCATGATAAGAGAAAACAGGTAAAGAAAGCTGACTCGAGGAAAGTACAAGATTTTTGTCACTAACAAGGAATACATCTAGAAGAGACGGAGCACTGTGGGGCTTAAAGTGAGTAGGTTCAACATAATTTACAAATGATAGACCAAGAGAATTCATAGATAATTTAAACGAATTAGATAAGGGTTGGAGTAGATTTATATTAAGGTCTCCACATACAATTACCTTAGGTGCTCGTAATGATATTTTCTCTATAATCGGAGTAATTATATTCGAGGAAGCAAATCGTGGTGGCACATACATAACCCCTATACTGCATTTGAACTCACTATGAAGTAAATCAATAAAATAATAATCGCACTCTTCAGAACCATCAGAACACATAAAATGACAACATTGAATATATTTCTTTACATATATTGCAACACCCCCACCTGTAGAACGAGTTCTATCGGCACGATATGGTTTCTTAAAGCCATTAAGGGAAAAAAAATCGCTAAATAAAGAAGTATTGAACCATGTCTCAGATACACATATCACATCAATTAAACTATTCTCAAATATCATTCTGAACTCATCAAATTTGTTAACAAGACTCTGAGCATTGATATGGCATATGTGCAATCCATTATGAGTCTTACAGAGAGTGTTTAATAGAAATTTATTTTTTTCATTTATGCCGTCAAAACCAGAATCATTGGCCCTTAGTAATAGACATTCATAGAATCGGTTTTAAAGTCACTTTTTGTTAGATGTAGAAAAGTTGCTTTTAAAATTTCGTAGTAACAGATCAAATTTACAAAAGTCTTATTTATACCAATAATTGTGACTCATTTTCATAATTTCGTTATTGTGAACTGATACACAAACAGATTTCTATTAACCAGATTCGTATAGTTCTATTGTGATTCTATCATTTTAAATTTAACTTAGTTACAGGAAAGCCGCTTTTAAGTATTTATACTTGAAATTTGTTTTATTTCTACAAATGTTTGGTTAAAATCGAACTTAGGCTAGATTCGGATCTATTACTCAGGGCCATTGTTGCTGTTGTTTCCCATTATTAAAATATGAATCTAAAGACATGCAATCGAGAACATAAAATTCATAAACATTCAATAAGAAAAAAGACAAACAAAATAGTTTAAATATAAAAGGAAAGAGAACTGAGGCAACTTGCACAATAAAAGACAATATATTATTAAAAGGTTGGTGCGACAAGGATAAACTTATAAGCAAGAAAAAATAAATTAATAACATTGGAACAAGTTTAGAAACATTCACATAATTAGTTACAGCCATATGCATGTTGATCATTGTCGTCATCAATCCCAACAGCATTCCTTAGGTCTTCCATATTGTAGATGATGAATGGATTTTCGATGCTTGGTGTGCTTATATAAATTTGTCCATTGTATATGTGAACAGATTTAAGAAGAGACCTTCTTTTCAATCTATTTGCATAACGTTGTAGGCTATAATTATTTTTCGTCAGGCAGTCGTTGACATAAAAGCTTTTTGAAGAATCAATACCAATATTTCTGAGATCAAGCGAAGCTTTTTTAGCCTTGCGAAAGCTTACAACAGCTTGCATAAATTTTTGTTTATTTTGCTTTTCGGCGAATTTTATTATTATGCTTGAGTCTGATTGAGGTTGAGTATTTTTATTTTTGGCGCGAAAGATGGTGTTGGTATGAACTGGTTGGATGTTGATAGTTGTACATATTTTTGTATATATAGCATCCAAATCCTCTGCTGGGGACTCAGGTACTCCGACAATTACGGCATCACAACTTACTTTTTCTCTCTCACATTGATCAACAATAATCTCAAGCCTCTTAACATCCTGCTTTGTTTTATGAAGCTGTTGTTCGAGATGTATTTTATTATTAACAATCTTCTCATTTATGCGCTCTTCCAAAGCAGCAAGTTTACTATCTAACGATTTGTTAAATAAATCCATCCATTTGTCAAGCTTCTCTTGCATACGGCTCCATAGTTTGTCAGCAATACCAGATGATGCAGCATCTCTCGGAGAGGAGAAACTATTTTGTTGTTGCATCTGGGCACGGGTCGCTCTTGCATTGGAATTAGCAGGCATGTTGAACTTTCGCGAATGCAAATATATATAATTTACGATGGAAAATATTTTTATTTATACAACGCGAGCACAGGTATAATTCCAGAGATGAATACAAAAACGAAACAGGTGTTAGGTCAATTAAAAACTCTTAAACTATGGTTGTATGAAGATACGATAAATAAAATAGGAACTTTATGGGAAGATGAGTGCAGACACGTCTAGTTGCTTTGCATGCTCGGACACTATTCGATTCTCTGTGCTTTGTTTCTTTGCAGCACGGCCACGTGCCTTTGGTCGCCTATACTTCAGATTTTGCTTTGAGAATGAAATTCCACCTTCGGATCGATGTGCTGCTGACATACATACGCTATTGATGTGACCCTTCTTACTGCAGAGATCACAAACTGAATCCAAATGACAATCGTTTCGATCGTGGTATATGTTGCAACCTGGACGCGTATTGCCAAACTGTATATCAGTACAGAGCTCCGACGCTCTATAATAGACTACAGAATGCTCATTCAAATTAAGAGCATACTATATACTGTGTCAGATCAAAAGCAGATTTTTCTGTGTTGGTATACATTTTGCTCAGGAAACTAAGAGCAAAGTACCTGTGATTACAGAGCCATCGTTCACGTTGGTATAGTTATTGTCTGTGGTGAGTTCTGGGTTGGTATACATTTTGCTCAGGAAACTAAGAGCAAAGTACCTGTGATTACAGAGCCATCGTTCACGTTGGTGTGGTTATTGTGTGTGGTGTGTGGTGCCGTGACATAAGGCCAAGTGACAAAAGGCCAAATTTGTTTGTGACTTAAGGCCAAACATAAAATGTTTTGTCTTGAGCAACAGTACCTTGGGTGGCCCGCTTCGCGGGTTTTCAGGATTTTAAATCCCTTTTCGGGGCTCACACCCGCTCACGCAACTCCGTTGCTCCGCTTAGGGTATGTTCAGTCGCCAGGCAGGCGCCTGTAGCAACAGTTTTCCTGAGCAGCAGTACATAACTGTTAGTTGTTTACTCCAATTAATGTAAAATATAAAACTGTTGCTACAGGCGCCTGCCTGGCTACTGAACATACCCTAAGCGGAGCAACGGAGTTGCGTGAGCGGGTGTGAGCCCCGAAAAGGAAGTTAAAATCCTGAAAACCCGCGAAGCGGGCCACCCAAGGTACTGTTGCTCAAGACAAAACATTTTATGTTTGGCCTTTTGTCACTTGGCCTTATGTCACGGCACCACACACCACACATAATAACCACACCAACGTGAACGATGGCTCTGTAATCACAGGTACTTTGCTCTTAGTTTCCTGAGCAAAATGTATACCAACCCAGAACTCACCACACACAATAACTATACCAACGTGAACGATGGCTCTGTAATCACAGGTACTTTGCTCTTAGTTTCCTGAGCAAAATGTATACCAACCCAGAACTCACCACACACAATAACTATACCAACGTGAACGATGGCTCTGTAATCACAGGTACTTTGCTCTTAGTTTCCTGAGCAAAATGTATACCAACCCAGAACTCACCACACACAATAACTATACCAACGTGAACGATGGCTCTGTAATCGCAGGTACATTGCTCGATCTGAACTAGCATATAGTTTGCATCAGCTTTTTTAATATTTTACAAGCAAACTGCATGTGACCACAGAGCGCTCTGTGGTAGCATACAGTTTGCTCTACAATACTTTCAAATTCGGTGAGCAGAAAATGGCTGAGCACAGTCTATGGAGATCTGTGCTGATATACAGTTTGGCAATACGCAACCTGGACAAGACCTTCTTGCTTGGCTATCAATAGTCTTCTTGAATTTGTTGGCAGCACTAACTGCGTTAACCTCAGAAAAAGCAAAAGATTTTCCTTTGTCTTTTAGAATGTCACTTGCAAGCTGGGTGGACTCATAGGCAGTGGCAATATCCTCTATTTCTTCTAGTGTAGGATTTTTCTTCTGAGTAGCTGCGTTGAGAACTGCACCATGCGGAGTGTAAAACACTATCATGTCGCGTCATATCTGCATTACGACTGACTGCAACCCTCTTTACTTTTCTTAATTCCGCGATCCACTCTGCATATGACTGGCTAGGAGACATTTTTGTGCGGAGGAATTTACAGCGCGAAGCCAACACATGTAATTTTGTCGAAAAATGGCGAGTTAGTTTTTCCGTGAGTTCTTTAAAAGTGTGCGTACTTACGTTCTCTGTCTCAAAAAGTTTTCTGATTAGTTCGTTGACGTCTGGACCACACTCCGATAGAAAATGTGACTTCCGAAGGTTATCGTCTTCCAGAGAATTTGCAGTGTAATGCTGTTGCAGCTGAAAAAGATAGTTCTCCCAACTTTCTTTTTCGGAATTAAATTGGCGAAAAGATGGAACTGACGATGAAGAAACTCTTGCACTCTTCTGCAAAGCCTCCATAAATTCTTTGTTGGACTCAAAGATCTTTTCCATCCAAGCTTGTTGCTGCGATAGCAATTTTTCCATTGCTGCTTTATCCATTGTAGAGATATAGTTAACTTTCACTAATCCTCGTCGCCACAATGTTGAATCATCAAAGTCAAGTCTTAAATTAAAAGGCTCAGTTTTCCTTATAACTAATATAACTTTAATTCAAATAGAAGGTTCTAATAATTTGCATAACCTCTAAAGCGGAAGGCGGAATTCAAAGTGAGATTACCCACGAGGTAGGATTAACAAGAAAGCAAAAACAGATAATTGTATATAGAAGAAATGTCATTAGTTATATTATGTGTAAACAAGAGTTGCCAATGCGCAATTAAGTTGCTGATGCTTCAGATCCCAATTTAATTCCAAAGATTTTCAAGTATTTTTGAAAAATAATGGAATAACTCACAAGCAAGGTGCACCATATCATTCGGCTACTAACGGACTCGCTGAACGCTTTGTACAAACAATAAAAAATAAGCTAAAAGCTGCTAAATGCCAACCAAGCGAATTAAAAGCTGCAATTTCAAAAATCCTATTTGCATATCGTCACCAGCTATGCTTATTTTTGGCCGTCAAATTCAATCTCGGCTAGACTTATTCATTCCCAAAGATATGGTAGTTGTTTCTGAGTGCCCAGTTATTAAAAAAAAAAATTCAGTGGGAAAAAGAGTGGCCGTAAGAGATTATTTATCGAACGACAAATGGAAATTCGGAAGAATTACAGCAAGACAGGGTGAGCTACACTACGAAGTTAAATTAGACGATTATAGAGTTTGGAAACGACATGCTGATCAAATTCGAAAAATTGGGAATCAAATACAAATTCCTGCTGATGACCCTCATCATAATATTCCAGAACCGGAAGAAATCTCTCCCAGAACAGAAGAAGATACACCATAGCTGCAAGATTCCTCTTCACCAAAGCAGACCAAGCCAACATCAAACAGACACCATAACTGTTCCACCAAGCATGCCAGCACCATCACCTCCTTGCGAATCGATCGTCACCAAAACACCAGGTAACATTAACAACACTCCAAATGATACTCAAACACTTCGTTCAAAAAGGACAATTCGTCCATCTGAACGTTTTAAAGATTTTGTAATGTAATAACGAAATAGTTCCTATCATCATTCAAACTTTCTTATTTATTATTATTAATAAAGTTTCTATAAAAAAAAATCAAAGGGCACGGTAGTGCCCAGCCAATTTCTGGCACTACACCCTTTTTACAGGAACAAACTCAGTCGATTTTTGACCCCTCCCTATCTTCAGTACCAATGAAGTCAGAAACTTAAAATTCCGAACATTTGCTAAGCGCACAGGCGCCTCACCAAATTTCAACTTTCTAGCTTAAGCGGTTCTTGAGATATAAGGCCTCAAAAATCACAAAAACCGTAACTGACTGACTGACTGACTGACAGATCATCAAAATTATGAAGCACTTCCCGACATCGTAAAACCTTGTAATTTTGCACAACGGTAGGTCTTGTCATGCAAGCAGAGAAAAAATCGAAAATTTGAGGTTTTCCATTCAGGGGGCGTGGTATCCGCCCATTTTCTTCGAATTGGTGTTGGTTAAATGGAGCACTTCCGACTGCTGTAAAACGATGAAATTTGGTAAAACGGTAGGGCTTAAATTGCATATAAAGGACCAAAAATAAAAATTGAGGTTTTCCATTCCGGGGGCGTGGTATCCGCCCACTTTATCCGAATTGGTGTTGGTTGAATGGAGCACTTCCGACTGCTGTAAAACGATGAAATTTGGTAAAGTGGTAGGGCTAAAACTGCATACAAAGAACAAAATAAAAAATTTGAGGTTTTCCATTCAGGGGCGTGGTATCCGCCCACTTCCTCAGAACTCATAAATTATATGTATATGGCACACTTCCGATTGCGGTAGAACAATGAAATTTGGTAGAACGGTAGGGCTCAAATCGCATATAAAGGACCAAAAATAAAATTTGAGGTTTTCCATTCAGGTGTCGTGGTATCCGCCCACTTTCTGAGAAAATGTTTATTTTATATGAAGCACTTCCGATTGCTGTAGAATGATGAAATTTGGTAAAGCGGTATAGCTTAATGTACATTCGAAGCGAAAAATGGAAAATCTAAGATTTTTCATTCGAAGTGTCTTTATTGTCATTTTGAAACTCTACATGCATCTTGAAAATTCATGACTTTTCTTAGAACTACATGAATGAAAAAAGAAAACATTTGCATACTTGAAAAAATTATGAGTTTACATAAAAAAAAACTCTTAACTGTAATGTGAACTATAATAAAACCACTAATTAGGCTATTAATTGGTGTGCTACCTTCATTTAAAAAAGGATTTAAAATTGCAACAAAAACATCATCACATCCTCAACAATTACTGCTTTTTTATGACTGAGCGGATGTAGGTACTAGTATTTATAATTAAGGTAGGTATGTTAGTGTAAGTCATCTTTCCAGGACAAGAAGAAACAATTGAAGCGCAAATCAAAACAACCAATAACAAAAAGAAAATATACCAAAAAAATACGAAGCTATAAACTAAGTTGATTATAGTAGGTAGAGTGTGTCTTTCAAGATTTTGACATGGCAAAATACGAGGGCGGGTCAATAAGTCCGTGACTTGTGGAATAAAACACTGATTTTTTAATAAAAAAATAATTTTATTTTTCAACGTAGTCTCCCTTGAGCTCTATACACTTTGTCCAACGCTTCTCCAATTTTTGTATCCCTTCCAAAAAAAAAAATGATTTGTCGAGTTCCTCAAAATAGGCCTTTGTTATAATAGGTCAGTAATCATTAAATAACAGTAAAACCCGCTTAAGAGAAACGGCAAAATGTCACAGTTTTGCTTTCACTTAAGCGGGTTTTTCACTTAAGCGAACCCCGCTTAAGTGAAAAATAATTTCACTTAAGCGGAGTTCGGATAAGTGAAAAAAAAAATTTCACTTAAGCGGATTTAAAAATTCCATTAAGCGGAGATTTAATGCTAGAAACAATATTGTTTTTATCTTTTGAACTTGCCTTGAAAAAAGTTAAATAAAACAACGATTAAATAACACAAAAATAATTTATTGAAAAACGAAAACTAGCAAATTTTTGTTCTGTTCGATTCAAATTTTTTTTTTTCACTTAAGAGAGTTTTTTTCAATGAAAAATATTAAAAATTAACTGAAAATATGTTTCAGTTATCCGGATTTTTCGCTTAAGCGGGTTTCACTTAAGCAGAGTGTTTTAAGGGAAATTGGTCGGAAAATACTTGGGGATGAAAAAAGTGTTTCAGGTAAGCGGGTTTTTCTCTTAAGCGGGTTTCTCTTAAGCGGGTTTTACTGTAATAAAATTTCACTATTACATTGTACCTGTTTCAATATTATTCTACTTTAAATAATAGGTATTGAACCTTCATGAAGCAAGAACTTGGCGTACTTTTAGATCTCAGTACTTTTCACGGCTGACTTGTTAGACAAAGGTTTTTGTATAGAAGAACTTGGCTCTTTTTTTTAACATTTATGTTTTTGGTCTGATATGTATTATCTATAAAATTAATAAATTCAAGAGTATTTATATTTATATTTAATTCCATTAAAACCTTCTAAAAATTGTCATCAATAGGCTCAATTCAATTTAAACGAAACACTCTTCTTCGCTTCAGAAAAGTATCTGATTAGTTTTTATTTTAACAAATCTATTTATAACAAACTATGTACATATTATCTTACAGTAAATAACCTTATCTTATGGAAACGTTATCGCTTCGTCCCAACAAAAGGTCGATGGTGTTATGTTTTATGACTATGAGTATTTTATCTGTGCGTATCTTCAGCTATGCGCTATCATAAGATTGTTTTTCTTAGAATAGTGGACTGTATATTGTATCTTATCTGGTGATAGCGCGCAGCTGCGCACATCTGTAAAATCCCTGTTCATTTATGAACATTCTGCGGGCGGCCAGAAAGGTTTATTTTTATAACATTTTTTGACTGACATTTGTAGCGAATATAAAAGGTTAGTAAACATGCTATTAAAATTAAAGTTAATGATAAGGACAAGTGACCACTATTTTTATGAAATTCAAGCCCCTTCAATTGTAGGTCATCTTTGGTGATTCTTTGTATTTGCTGTTGAAGTGCTTTCATATCCTTGTTGCTGTTTATTTGTTTTATGCCTAAAGGTGTTATTTTGTCTTCTGGTATGTCGTGAATTGTTGTAATAATCGGGTCGATATCTTCGCTCATTGCAATCTCCGATTTTAGATGCTGGTATCCAGACAATGTTAAACCTTCATACCTTGCTGTACAATCTGTTTTTAAAGAAAGGATGCCTTGCGATGGGATTTCCAAAATTTCTTTTTTTGTTTTTCCACATTCCAAGTGCATGACTGCCTTTTTAAACGTTTTAAATAGCCATTGATTTTCCTGATTTAGTTCCATCCAGAAAGGAGTCGATCTTGTTTCCTCGTATTCGCAGTTAATGTGGATAGTTTTTATAAGGGCTGATAGTTCGCAAGTTTGATTTAGTGCTGGTTGCCATGGTGATTTTCCTTTACATACAAAGTTGTTCTCCAGACTCTTTTGACATCGGTTCAATTGAGATTTTGACATTAAAAAATACGAGTTGAGGCCAAAATTGTATGCCAGAAACTCGTTTCTTAATTTAGCTTTTACTATTATTCCTTTATGTTCAAACGGAATAGCAATTATTTTGTAGAGTTCTGTCGATCCGCTTTGTACAAGAGGTATATCTGCTTTTATCACCAGCTTGTTTCCTATGATTAGTCCTTGTGCTGACATCAGCTTGTAAACGTCACGAAGTTCATTTTTGTTTTCTTTTCCAGGTAATTGAAGCTTGGCCGACAATCGATCTTTAATGGATTTCAATTCATTGCTAAGCTGTGCCGGAGTAACAAGCGACGGATTAATTCGCCCGTGATTGAGATCAATGAGTAAATCAATAATAGATTTTTGAATGGTCTCACATTCGTCCATTAACATTGTTATTTGTGTTTCTAACATTTTGAACTGAATTGCCATTTTGTTTCTGTTGATGTCTTTGATTATATCTGATTGGTATTGGTTAATCTGTAACGTTATTTTCACAAACTGTGCATTCACTTCATCCGTAGTTTTTTTGATTATATTTTTGGTAGAATTAATCAAAGAGACATGCTCTTTCATCCTGTTTTTCAAGCTTTCCTGGTTGCTGAGTAGGTTTTTGAAATTATTTTCAATTTGTTCTTCATCATCAGCATCCATCAAGCCAAATATCATATTGTAAAGGGATCCAATAAACTCCAAGGGAGCTCGTCTTTGTCTCTTAATTTGTACCAATAGGTTGTCGTTACTACTAATGGTTGCAAACCGTCTTTGCAAAGACTGCGTTATCATTCTGCATGCTTCCTCGAATTCTGTTAGTAGGTGACAGTAGTCTTCGAGGCTTCTAAGTGCTTTTGGGATTTTGTAAACCTGCTGCTTATACGGATCTTGAGACATGTTCTCGGCTGAAATTTTCCACTTATTCCTTTGTTGCAGTGTATATAAATATTTATCTTTCCAACGATTGCAAAAGTGCCGTTGAATTTTGTGTACCAGTTTCCATTTGTTAAGTGTTGACATATTTACATCTGAGTCTGTACTAGGAATGGATAACAATGGTCTACCAATTAGGAAATGACCTGGTGTCAGAGCATCTTCACCATTTCCATCATTAATTACGTATAGAGGTCGTGAGTTTAAAACTGCTTCTATTTGTGCCAAAATAGTTGACATTTCCTCAAAAGTGAGTTTCACTTCTCCAATCGCTCTTTTTAGGTTGTATTTCATAGCTTTTACTCCCGCTTCCCAAATTCCACCAAAGTAAGGTCCTGCCGGGGGGGAAAAATGCCATTTGATGTTTTCATTTGCTAGTATTGGTGCAACACTTGCATTTTGTTTGATCACTTTTTTTAACTCGGCATCTAGTGATCTATTTGCACCTATGAAATTAGTGCAATTGTCGGAGTAAATGTGACGGCTTTTCCCTCGTCGAGCTTCCGTCAATCTATTTCCTCCGTGTATTGTAGTATGGTGTGCGTCTTTAGTCAAAAGTGCTGTCAAATTTGATTTTTGAAGGATTATTGGGTGCATTGAATTACATGGTAGGCCTGCATTTGTTAGCCTACCGCCAACTTGTAGTACTTCGTTCTTATCCAAGAAAGGATTAAGGCTTACAATTTTGCTAGTATTGTCAACGGATTTATTTTTTGATAGGTTTCTTATATCTTCTTTGAAGTCCTTATTCTGTACCAATCGGATGATTTTCATATTTGCAGTTTGCAGCTCTTCCTCTGATAATTCTTTTTTTAAGTCTTCATTTTCTTCGGTTTGGCTTTTTATAATTGGTTGATCCAGGAGTCTGTTCCATTGAGTTGTGCACAGAATACGCTTGTTGTCGTATCTCTGTTTAAGCAGAAACCATGCTGATTCATAGTTTTCACTAGAATTTTGCAGGTGCTGAATCAAACGTGCTGCTTCGCCTTTTAAACAAAAACGTAATCGTTGCATCTTTTCTGCCTTCGAAATTTGAGTGTTGTTGTGCACCATATCCTGGAAAATGTTGTGGAATAATGCCCATTCTCTCACTTCCCCATAGAAAGCAGGAATATTCAGCTTTTCTAAAATTTTCAAATTATTTCTTAACTTGGGAAGCTCTTCGAAATATTCTTCCATTATTTCTTCATATAAGTCTTCAACTTCTTCGTCGTTATATTCCGACAGTTGCTTGGTGTAAAAACTTCTCATTCCATCGAATAAAATCTCTAAATACCTTATTTCATATGCATTTATTTTGCTTGTATCGCAAAGATCATCAATTTGTCTTCGAAGGATGTCTACTTTCCTTTTAAATTTAGTGATGTTGTGATCCAGCGTTGTATAGATCTTTTCTTTTAAAAGAAGTTCTTGTCCAACAAGGTTATTCTTCGGGTCGTCTTTTAGATTTGAAGTTTCTCCAGAAAGACTTTTTCCTCTATTGATACCCATGTTGATTTTGATTCCGAACAACTTTTTACACTGCTTTGTTGGAGGTGTTTTTGGTTTGGTCGCCAGGTTGACCTAGCTGTGCCTCGACTCACAACTTGTTGATCTCCAAGAAATTTTCTTAGTTTCCCCGAAAAGTATTTTTTCGGTGATTAAAAAAATTTTTTATTTAAAAAATCTTTTTTTTTTTATTTTTAAAAACGTTGTTTAGCCACGTTTTACGCTTGCCAGTATTTTAGCTCTGACTACGCTTTTTAATTAAAGTTCTTTTTTTTTTTTCTAAGTCTCTTACCACTGGTGGGGGAAAACTTAAAAAATCAATTTTTGTAGAACCAAATTTAAATTTTTGCTTAGATTATTTTCCAAGTCTTTTTTTTTATTTATTTATTGGTTGAGCTCAATATCGCGGCTCGATGGACCAAAAATAAACGAAACACTCTTCTTCGCTTCAGAAAAGTATCTGATTAGTTTTTATTTTAACAAATCTATTTATAACAAACTATGTACATATTATCTTACAGTAAATAACCTTATCTTATGGAAACGTTATCGCTTCGTCCCAACAAAAGGTCGATGGTGTTATGTTTTATGACTATGAGTATTTTATCTGTGCGTATCTTCAGCTATGCGCTATCATAAGATTGTTTTTCTTAGAATAGTGGACTGTATATTGTATCTTATCTGGTGATAGCGCGCAGCTGCGCACATCTGTAAAATCCCTGTTCATTTATGAACACAATTCAATTTTGTTTTATTGAACATACTATTTACAATTTGGCTTACAACTAATAAGATACTACATATGTATGTATGAAAGTTTACATTTGTTGGCTCATAGGGGGCCTAACTATATACAGTGACTTATGTTTAATTATTTTTATATAAAATTTACATGACGAAAAAAAAAAAATTAAATTTAAAATGTCGGTTGTATTGTCCTCAGGGTGTTCATTCCTGGTTGTCAGTGGTGATTTTTGTGGGTTGTGGGCAGGGATGGCGTTTTAGCCGCGGTGGTAGGCTGACCCAATGTCAGCGTAGAACGATACTACTTCCTCGTTGTCCATGATTACGTTATCATCCAGAGTTTCCATCACACTGAGGTACCTCGGCTCGGGATGTTGTTGTTCTGTGGTCATCCTTTTCATAAGCTGATTCGGGTGGTCGATGATGTTCCCCATTAGTTTCTTCGTTGAAAGAACTAGATATTTGTCCAGCGGGATTAAATTGGCTTCTGTGTAGAGATGCTCGTTCCTGTAGTGTTTCAGTCGTTGACGGTCGAAGTAGAGTCCATTGCAGATCCTCAGTATCTTCCTTTCGAATAGTTGAAGTTCCTTCATAGCTGTCTTCGAGATGGAAAACCAGACTGGGAAGGAATAGCTGATCACTGGTCGCAGGAGCTGCTTGTAGATTAATATCTTTGTCGGTTGGCTAAGACCTGATCTTCTTTTCAGCAATGGGTGCAAACGGCTGAAGGCCCAGCTGGCCTTTTTCAGAACATTTCTTGAGTGCAGGTTAAACCTTAGCAACTCATTGAAGTGCACTCCCAGGTACTTGACATTTGGCTTTGCCACTATGGAGGATCCGTCAGTGCCGCGCACTAGCAATTTTTAGTTGCGAAACAGTTTGGTTACTTATAGAAAACAGATGAACTGTTTGGTTGAATGTCCGTGAATTTGCAGATAATTATATGTTCAATAAAATGGCGAACTTATTTTAGGCAATCGTTTAGTTTGTGTCAAAACACAAACTTTTTAGTTGCTCGAACCAAGCAGTTTCGCAACTAAAAATTGCTAGTGCGCGGCTAGCCTTAGGACCAGATTTCTGCAAATTGTTGCGGTGCGAAGGCCTCTACCAGTTGAAGGTCTCCTGAAGCAGACAAGTTCCGATTTGGAAGTATTGATTCGGATGCCCCATTTCTGGTAGAATTGGAAGAGTCTGTTAATGTGGGTTTCTACTTTTTGGACAGCGATTAGAGGTGACATTGATGTGGCGTAGGTGAGCGAGTCATCAGCATACAGAAGGTTCTCGCATCCAATTGGTGAAGGTTGGTCTGAAGTCATCAAGTTGTAGAGGAAGGGGCCTAGTTTTGAGCCTTGGGCGACACCAGCTCTGATGGTCTTCATGTTCGACTTGCAGTTATCTACTTGAACGAAAAATTTCCTGAAAGATAGGAAAGAAAAGAGAATTTTTATTAATGGCGGAGGTACTTGCATAAGGTGAAGTTTGTGGATTAGACCGTCTATCCACACGCTATCAAATGCTTTCTCGACATCCAGAAAGCATCCGACGGTGACACGATTACTGTTGAGGGCTGTGGTGATATCGTGTTGGAATTTTACCAGTGGATGCAAGGTTGAGTGTTTTTCTCGAAAGCCGAATTGCATGTCAGGGATGATTGAATTTTCACAGCAGAATTTCTTCAGTCTTCGTAAGATTAATTCTTCCAGTAATTTGCTGATGTTGTTGAGAAGTGATATTGGCCAGTATCATTGCTGATGATGGTTTCCGGTATTTGTGGTTGTTTTCCAATGATCCTATTGATGTTTTTGAAAGCATCTGGTCCTGGCTTGATTGCTTGTAATCTTTTCTGGTATTGGATATTATTGTGGTATTGAATGGAGTTCCGGAACATGATGTTGACTTGCTGTAGCTCATTCTAAACTATCTGGTAGTTTCTGTTTGTTGTATTCAGTTCACTTTGATGGATCCGCTGGAGACGTTTCCTTAGACGTTGTCTGTGAGCATACAGATTTTGAACGTACTCGGGAAGGTGCTGGTACCTATCCCTTGATGTTTTAGACTGTTTTTGCTTGTCCAAGGCATCAGATACGGCATGTTCAAAGTTGACAATTGCTGCATCGATTTCGATATCCAGAAGATTCTTGTCTGAAGGTGGGAGAGTTAAGCTGTCTTCTATGTCTCTTTGAAGTCTATCAATATCCAGCCGTCTGAAATTAATGAAATTCTCAGGAGCTTCCGTTGTAAGGAGTATGGGTTGGTTGAGATTAATCGATAGTTGAACAGCTTCATGGTCCGAGTCACTATGCAATAATGTACAGACATAATTCCGGATTTCCGGAAGAGTGTGCACTAGGTTCGAGGAAGCCAGGAAGAAGTCCAGCGTTAATGGTGTTCTGGGAAAGGTGGGTTTGTGTTGTGAAACAACCACTAACGAGTGCTGGTCGTTGTTGGCGTCCAGCCAGTCAACAATCGCCTTGCCCTCAGGTGAAATCGTAGTATCCAGCCACATGTGATGCCTGGCATTGAAATCACCGCCGATGAGTCCATATGTGCTTCTCTCGAGGACACCGTTGAGAATTTGGAGGTCATTGTGAATATTTCTCATGCTGGATTGGCACTTGAAATAGACACTGATGATGATAAGGGTTTCATCTCTTCCAAGTTTAATGGTGACGGCAGTGGCTTCGCTGGTTCTGAGACCAGTGATAATGGTTTCAGCGGTGTTGGGGCAAATCTTCTTTTTTACGTAGATTGCCGTCCCTCTACGGCCCTCATCTTTGTCCTTTCGGAAGGTTTTGAAGCCGGCCATGTCGATGTTGTTGCGTCTGCTGACGTTGGTCTCACTGATGAGAGCGATGTCCGGGTTTTTGTTTTTCATCCATAAATTAAATGTCGTTCTCTTCTCAAGGCTGTACAATGAATTCAAATTGTACGTCAGGATGCGGAGCTTCTTTAATTGCATATTTGGAATATGAAGGTGGCCAGCGCCACGGACTTCGCTAAGCTGAGCATAGTTCGATGGAACTGCACTCCGAGCTTTTCCAATGACCGTGAGTAGGTCGGATCCAAAAATCCTTTGGACTTCGGTGTTCAGGTTCGTTGGTGCGGTTGTTGTTGGTTTGGTTGGTCCACTCCTTGGTGCTGTTGCTTGGGGTGAGATCACCTTCGCTGGTGTCGTTTTCTGTTGTTGCTGTTGGCTCCTGGAATTGGTTGGTTTCTGCGAAGAACCGCCTTTCACCATTGCTGCAAAGCTGAGTGCAGGGCGGGTAACCAAACATGCAGATTTTGCAGCAAATACCTGTTGTGCTTTTTTTCGGCTGACATTTTGTTTTTTTCGGTAAGTCTTACCTTAAGAGTTGGGCAGCCCTTGAAACTGGCTGGATGACCTTCCTTTTTGCAGTTGGCACACCATACATCCAACCCAGTATTCTCCTTACGTTGGCATTGCCCGGGTTCATGATCCTCTTTACACTTGACGCACACGTACTGACGGCCGCAGTTGGTGGCAACGTGTCCAAAACGCTGGCAGTTCCGGCACTGAACAATGTCGTCGGTCTTTAGTCGCTCCCAGTGCACCCTCTGGTTCATTATTAGAGTCTTCGTGTAGACTTCGTTAATGTCACATGTCTTCGATAGCTCTACTACAAAATTGTTATAGGTTTTCCCTTGGGCCTTCTTGGCTTTAAAATGGGATACCTTGACCACTGGAAGTCCTTCTATCCGTAGTTCGTCTTCAACTTCGATAGCAGCATAGGTATGGTGTATTCCTTTAAGAAGAAGTAGATTCTTCCTATCCTCGCGTGGTGTGAAAGAGTTGAACTGGATTTTCCTGGCTTTCAGGAAGTTTTTGATGATTTCGAAGGCTTCTCTGTTTCCAGTGCAAATAATAGTCGTCTTTGTATTTCTGTTTTCGAAAGTTACACTCAATCCCTTGCTTTTGCAGAACCTGCTGATTTCAGCAATGTTGCCAGAATAGCAAAAAATTGGGGGCATTCCTGGGGCCTTGGTTGGTTTCACTGTGGATTTATTCGATGTCTTTGTAGGCTGGACTGGAATGGGCTTAGTGGCTGCTGATGTTGAAGATGATGAAGCTGGAACAGGCTTGGTGGCTGCTGATGTTGAAATTGTTGAGAATGTCATCAATAGGCTGCTGGTTTACTCATTACATGTTGTTCAGGCATAACACTAACAACATGTAATTGAGTTAAACTAGTATGCCCAACAAGGATGAACGCGAATAAAATAATGTGAATTATAAGCGACATAGAAATAAGACACGGCATTTCTCCGCTTTAGCTCAGCCGCCATCCCTGGAGATAAAAATATCTGAGAAAACCACCAACAGTCTCAGAACATCGTGCCACACATCTTTCCTATCCTTCTTTCTCTTCATTAACTTCACGCCCGCGCTGTGTTGAAACATTTAAAGGGTAATCATAATCCCTTGAGCGCGGGTAGATTATAAAAAAATAAAATAAATTATTTAAGTTTTTTAAAACAAGATATTTATTGTCTATGAAATGTATTCGCTGAAAAAATATCATTATTTTAACTTTTATTTAAACAAAATAACGACGGTTAACTATGAATATCTCCTATGTCGCATTTTGTAAACTTTAAAGGGGACACAACAAAACTGATTATAGTCTCAAAATTAAAACGCATAATAATAAAATTTTATACATAATTATCAGTTTTGAATATCTATGATGTGAAATAGTTTAAATTTTAAAAATTCATCGAAGCAGATGGAAATTATTAACGAAACTGCATCAAAAAGTGAGTTTCACAAAAAATGTATGTTAGGAGATATTCATAGTTAACCGTCGATAATTATGTATTAATTGTTTATAAATAAAATGAATTTAAGAAATATTGTGAGGGGAAGAGGTGTCAGAGGCTAGCTATCTCTCTCTTATTTCGACAAATAGCAGAATGAGAAAGCGAAGAATAATTTATATAATAAAACTATTACAGAATGGAAAAAAGTAAATTATTTAGAACAAAAAATAGCAAATTTTAATTTATTGTACGTACATACATACATAATCATAGGTATGGAGTGATCAAAAAAAATACGTAAGATCGAAGGCAGCTACAAATCTCAAAGCAAGAAATGGGACTTCTGGTGGACCCAACAAGGAGCAAAAGTTTTCTGACTACGAACAGGCAATATACAATTTGGTAGGAATGAAAGAGTCCGTAGAAGGTGTTGATGCAATAACGTTTGGGCTGGACACCTATCCAAAAACGGAAACAAACAATTTGGTTAGGATAGATCCCGAAGAAGGTGTTAATGATACAAAATCTCGACTGGACTCCTTTCCAAAAAGGAAGGCTAACAAAGAAAATATGGAGCCACCCAAAAAAGTTATAATTTCTTCGCCAGTGGAATTTCTCACTGAAGCAGAATACGAGGTCATAGAAATCGAAGGTCTCAACGATGAAGCGACGCCAAAAAATATCACACACAAATCTTATTCCCGTCCGCAAGCATGTACAAGTACATCCAAAAGTACTGCATCTGAAGTGTTTGAAAAAGAACTAAAAATTCAGAAGGAATTATGTGAAGCTGTCAAGGATTTTATAGGAGGAGTTCAAGAGAACTTCGTTGTACAAAAAGAGCTATGTGAAGCCGTCAAGGGTGTAATTGGAGGAGTTAAAAAGAATTTCGTTACACAACAGGAGCTTTGTGAGGCTATCAAGGGGGTAGTTGAAGAAATCAAAGACATCCGTCGAAATACCTCAAAAATACACCGTGCACTTGAAAAAAATGCTGAGCATAAAAAGAAAAAAAAATGAAGAAACCAAACGGCACAACATGCACATGGAAGAGTTGCGCCAGCGAGAGGTCGAAGATAAAATTGAATATAATCGTCGGGCTCTTGAAATCGAAGAAATAAAAAAACAAGTAATGGAATAGGTTTTGATTACGAACAACTTTTATGCAATATTTTGTTTGCTTGTTTTTTTAACCTTGTGTTTATGTCTTTTTTATTTTTCTATTAGTTTTAACATCAATTTACTTATGAACTCGTACTGTGACCTTGAATTAATAATTTTTAGTTTATTTTATTTATTAATACTTTTTATTTACTGAATATATATATTTATTTTGTCTTACAACATGCTTTCTATTTTAAAAGAACCTAAAGGTTGATTCCTATATTTGTTCGGATTCTCTGCGCCGCTGTCATATACTCTGAACTCTGTAATGACGTGAGTTCATTAGCAGTTTCAGGATTGGTATGTTCCACAGAAATAACTTCATAGCTGACAAAATTTGATTTATAATAAATACATATATTATGTAACGCGCAGCACACGTTAACAATTTTGGCCGCCTTTGTCGGGCTATAGTGCAGCTCTCTTGCACCAAGAAGACACCTCCATCTATTTTTTAGTACTCCATTGGTACGTTCAATAATATTACGAGAGCTTGTGTGGACCTCATTAAATTTACTTTCAGTAGACCGTGTTTCAGGTGTCCTATGAGGGGTCAAAAGCCAAGGTTCCAAGGGATACCCGGCGTCTCCTGTAAATATTTCAAATAAATTGAAAACTGACGTGATATTAATGTAATAAATTATAAAACTTGCCAAGAAGCCAAAAATTTCGTATCCCACTTAAATATTCCTGCTCTAAGTGCACCCTTAGTGAGCTCACATTCCAAATGAAGGAGTCATGGCACGCACCTGGATGGGAAGCATCCACGTATTGAATTTTTAGTTGATCATCACAAACTAGCATTACATTAAGGCTGTATGTTCCTTTTCGGTTGTAAAATAAATGTTTGTTTACGGAAGGGGCAACGATGCGAACGTGCGTTCCGTCAACACATCCAAAAATGCCAGGAAAGTTGTGCTTTGTGTAAAAAGCCAACGCAACTTTTCTTTTTTCTGCTGTCGTCTTACATATTTGTATCCATTCTGGACATAGGTGCTCCTCAAAGACTTGCAGGACTTCGGCAAGCACTTTACTAAAACTAGGTTGAGATATACCCACATTATAATCCTTTCCAACACCAGTTTGGTATCCTCCTTCAGCAAAGAAACGCAAACATGAGCTCAATTTTATAATTGGCGGTATTGCAAAACACTTTCTAGCTGGCTGACAGGACCTTCCAAGAACATCTAGCAAATATTTGAAGACAATCTTTTTAACTCTAAAATATTTTTGAAACCTAAAATACAAATAGTTTAATGAAGTATGATTACAAAAGTATAATTTATTTGTGTACATACAACCATTGAGGCAACTCCAGAGGATTTGAGGAATCCCTTATGGATCTTTGATGTCGGTATCTGCTTCTTTCAAATTCCTCTTCATGCAGAATTCGTAGTGCAGTGCTGAACATTTTGTTGCTTGTGTATTTATTTATAATTAATTACAATGAGTCTGAACCTATTCACGTTGATAGATTATTTGTTTTTATATTTTTATGTGTCAAATACAGCAAAACAGCTATTTCGAACTGTCATAATTCTCACTCCCGCTTTCGAAGGGAAAAGTATTCTCCCGGGGAATTCGGAATAGGAGGATTCTACTCCCGGGAGATCACGTCTCCCGGGGAGTTATTTTCCCGGAGAATATTTAGAATTGGGCTGATCATCTTTTCGATCCTGAAGCCGTTGTTGAAAACAATGACATAAAAATATACTACGACAGGACAATTTTCACTGCTCACAGAAGGGAGCACAATAGACCAGATATCACCATCATTCATAAAAAAACAAAAAAAGGCATACTTAATAGATGTAGTAATACCATTAAGTAGAAATATGGAAAGAACATATAATGAAAAAAATATCAAAATATGCAGAATTAGCAGTGGAAATGAAAAACCAATGGAATCTTAAAAATGTTCAAATAGTTCCTATCATTATGTCTAGTGTAGGAATAGTACATAATAACTTAAAGAATTGTCTTCAGCAATTAAATATTAGTGAAAAGCTGATAGGAAAAATACAAAAGGCTGTTATTATAGATACCTGTCATATTGTTCGAAAATTTATGCAATAATGTTATACCAAAGATTAGTTTAGTTAGTTTAGTAAAAGGTTTAAAATTGGAATTATAGAAAAAATACAAAAAGCTGTGATAATTGTCATAGAAAAATGTTTGCAATAGTTTGATACCAAAGATTAGTTTATGTTTAGTAGATATATATATTTTAAAATTGGACCTACGGTCTCTTAAATTGTATTAACACCAAAAAATGAGAAATAAAGAAATAATAATAATAAAAATAATAATAATGTGGGCTATCGTGAATAAAATTTCCCTCGGAATTTTCCCCGTCTTCGAAAATTGGAAAGGTCAATACTTCTGCACTGTTCATTGTAAGCTGGTGATAGGCCTTCTTAAATGAGAGACAAAGTCACTATGAAACTTTATTCTCAATATCAATAAAATCTAATCTTTCGACATTATACGAATTTCCCAGGCAAATTTTATTCATGATAGGCGCCAATAATAATAATAAAACTTCCTGCATTAACACAAACTCAAGCAGATACCGGCACTTCACTTCAGTATTTAGAAGTAATCGCTTTAAATACGGAATATAGTTTCGCCGAATTTACGGGTAAAGTTCCGTAGCAGCAACATCAAGAACAGTGATATAAAACTGAAGAACCAGCAGGAAAGAAAAGACGGCAAGCTTACGCTATTAAACAAAAAAGAGCTGCGGTTTTTGAGAATCGGTGTGTACTCAAAGAAATAACTTTAAATGGTATCAACGAAAGTATAAACAAAGGAAGAATACAGGAATATAAGTCATACAAATTAAAGGAGGATACTGCTAGGAGAGACACAAAACATCTTAAGATCCAAGAGGAAAGACTTGAAATTTATAAACAAGGGATGGAAAGAAAATAAGCACAAAGAAAACAAACAAATGTAATACATTTCAGAACTTAACATTTTAATTACTTATTTATTTACTAATAATTAAAAAAATGCATTTGTTCTTCAATTGAGCGTCGAGCAATAATTTGGTATGTAGACTTTAGATTTTCCCTTGATTTTGACAGATGTTTGTTACTTTTACATCATTTAAAAATCTGTTACAAATCATCGCTTCGAAGAAGTTATGGAATGCCATTTAAAAAACGATACGACAGAGAAAACGAGACGACATCGGTAATAGGGGTGATTAATTTCCCCATCCATACATACATTTATGGGTTTCTTCACTTTAAGTTTCATACATTTTGTCTTTTTCAAATTCAATTTCATTTTATTCATTTGAAGCCACCTGTTTATGCAGCCCAAGTCCTTTTTTAAACATTGTAACAACAAGTCAACATTTTTTCCACTTATATATATCAGGGCATCATCCGCAAATAACACAATTTTGCAAAATTTCATCACGCATTTAATATCATTTATGTACAAAAGGAAAAGCAACACACCCAAAACTGATATCTGAGGGACTCATATCATCGCATTTGGTGTAATATTGCCAACCTTTGTTCTTTGGGCCCTACCTGAAAGGTACGATTTAAACCAGTTCAGTTTATTGCCCCTAATTCCATACATTTCCAACTTTCGCACCAATATATTTCTCTCAAACGTTTCAAACGCACGCTTTAAATTTAAAAACACTGCTATTAGGGAATTGTTGCAGTCAATCTCTTTTTTTCCATTCATATATTAACCAATTTAACGCAGTTTCGCAAGAGTGACCTTTTCTAAACCCAGATTGCTATTGTATTAAAATTTTATTGTTTTCTATGATCATCATATTCCAATATGGTCATCAGCATATTCACTGGACGGAACTCTTCGCATTTTACCACTTTTTCTACCCGAATAACACTTGATTCTTTCCAATTGCTTGGATATATCCCACAGCACAATGAATTATTAACAATTTTGATTAACACAGGGCCAATGATTTCAATTGATTTTAATATAATGTCTCTGTTAATACCACTTAATACCTTTTTATTATTTAATTGTTTAATGAGGGCATATAACGATTCCTTGCTTGCATAACGAAAGTTAAAAACACAATTCAGGTGTATGTTTGGTGGAATATATTATTGAAAAGGAATTGAATAATTAATTTCGACAACACTCTTAACAAAATACAAATTAAACCTGTTAGCAATTTGATATTCATCATTCAAAGATTCTTGTCCAAACTTTAATTGTTTTTCATAATAAGAGACTTAATCATTTTCCATGTACCGACTTGATTACCATTATTCGTTTGTATCTCCGTGCGAAAATGTTGAATCTTTGCTGCCAAAACTTCTATTTTATATTTATTCCGAATTATTTTATATCCGCCAATTTTCAACATTGCTGCTGTAAATTGCTGTTAATTCTCCATAGATTACTATTGTACCACTGACAATCAACCTTCACTCCAACCAATTCTTCAACAGTCATAGCGTCACAGCATCTTCCAATATGATCATCAAATCTCATCGTTAGATCATCAAGGTTCCGTTCATAAAAGAATTCAGAAAAGCCGTTATTATTCAAAAGATTATCAAATTTAGGTTTGGAATATTTAAGGATATTTTTCTTCTGCAAATCATTTTTATAATTATTACACTTTATTTCTACTCTAATTGTCTCATGATCATGATACCTTAAAGTTCTTATCCACACGCACATTAAATTCATCTTTCGCTTCTATGTTAACACACACATAATCAATCAATGTTCGAGAATTTTCTGTAATTCTTGTAGCCTCCTTTACAAGTTGAATGTCGCCTTGATCAATAATTAAGTCTAACATTCTCACTTTATTAGTATTATCCGTTAGCAAGTCAATATTAAAATCTCCCATTACTACTGTGTTACTTTCACTTTCCAAATTCTCTGCGTACTAATTTTCATAAAACCATAAGAATTCATTTACCGGTGAGCTCGGTGATCTACATATATACACCAACAAGCACCCATTTTTTACTTTTAAACCATACATACAATTTTAAAATCCATACAAAAATGTGTAACATTCACTACTTCAAAACGTAATCCTTTTTTAATGTACGCCATTACACTGTATGCCTTGAATGCGAGAAGCAGCTAATGTGGGAGTAGTTACTTATTTTATATTCACATTCTTCAATATCTGTTGTTATTCGGGTTTCCGATAGCAACAATATATCAGGTTTACAATCGTTTACCAACATGGCTTTTGTTATGGAAAAAACTGCGCATTTAAACAATACGAAATAGCCTTCCTCTTATATGTGGGTTGCTACAAATGTCTTTTTCTTTCTATTTTGAGTTTGCGGAGATAAACGTCACAACAATTATCCGAAGCATTACGATCCACATCTTAATTTAGTTTTAATTCATTTTCACACAATTCACACAAGACAAAAATGTCGCGGTACATTCAGAACCAGTATATTGCCCACCACATTTAAAACATACCATTTTTTCATTTACACAGTCCTTACTAAAATGCTCACAACCCAAACACTTGTAGCATCTCTTTACATAAACAGCTTCACTCACTTGACATTTGTCCCATCCAACACTGATGTTACCAACTTTCATGATCTCATTGTAGCTTACTATATCCACTATACTATAGTACACCGATGTTTTACCCTTTCGCTTCCACATAGTTTTGAAGTCTGTCTCAGAATTCTTTAAAAAAATCATTTTGCCTACGAATGCATGATATAAACTCGTTATCTTCAAATTTGTCCGAGATATAAGATATTTTAACTCTTGGCTTCTTATTAATCACATTTACACAATAATTATCTTCAAGCTTATCTCTAACATCACTTGATAATTTTTCAATAGAATTCTCGTTATCACACGACACTATTATTGCTCCACTATTGAGCTTTTGTATTCCTGACATCTGAATACCACTAGTAGGTGGATTCACTTTCGATTTCACTTCAGATTTTGTTTTTTCTGCACTTTGATTTAATTCCTTTGGTGTAACTTTAATTTGAGAATTTTTCTTTAATTCTCTTGCATATGATTTCTTTTCAACCATACTGTCAGCACTCTTGTTTTTCTTTTTAATTTGTACAGTAAGCTTATTTACCGATTTGGTTATATCGTTAACACTTTCCTTCAAATGATTATCTCTCTCACTCGCGTTATTCACAATTTGATTTGATTTGATTTTGTTAGCGAATCCATTGCATTAATTATTTAATTTACACCATCACATATCTGATTACTTAGATCTTTCAAACTTAAATTAAAATCACAAATTGTTTTAATTTCATTAACACTTTTTTCAATGAATTTATACGTATTGTTAAACGAATTTAACTTTTCCGTGCCTCCTTTCCATTGCTTCTAAAGAGTCCGTAAACTGTTCTTTGTACTGATTTAATTCATTGTTGTTTTCGTCTATAACTTTTTTAATATCATTTATTAAACTGTCTACATTATAAATATGATTTAAACAATCATCACAAATAAATTTAACCATTTTCACTGTTTGAATAATACCACTTCTATAGCTGTCCAGTCCACAACACTTTGACGACATATACCAACCTTTTTTGCATATACCATCACCTTCCCCCCTCAGTATTGCATTTTTGGCATTCCATCTTTAGAAGATTTCCGCCAAATAATTAATACTGCCCAAATTAATCACAAAAACACTTGAAACGTGTCAAATATAATATATAGAATTAAACACGATTATTGAAGCGAATAAAAAGCACGTCCGCACTCGACAACTGACAAGGAAAAAAAAAGAAGAAAAAAACCGAAATTACAAAGGTGAACGATTGTAATGCGCCGTTCGAAGTAACAATCTCCGGAATACGCACCCTCCAGTAATGAAGAAATCATTACCGCCATCAAAGCACTGAAGAACAACAAAGCGATTGGACTTGACGGTATTCCTGCAAAGCTCTTACGAGCAGCCCCAACAACATCGTGCGAGCTACTGCACCCACTTATTAGAAGAGCTTTCCTGAAGAGTGGAACATAGGAATGATTGTCAAGTTCCCAAAGAAAGGAGAAGAGTTTGAAATCCAAAGTGGGGTTAGGCAAGGCTGTATACTGTCACCAATACTGTTCCTGTTGGTGATAAGTGACGTACTGCACGCAGCTTTGTCAAATGGAAATCGGACGACGTATGCTTAATCTCTCATAGAACCATGGATCTCCATCAAATGACAACAAGGGTGGAGAGAGAAGCAGAAATCCTGGGGCTAAAGATAAACTCGGCAAAAATCCAAGTAAATATTTCTGGACAACCGATAGAGATGGTAGATGATTTACAATATATTGGGAGTATTGACTCTACGGGTGGCGGAACTGAATCAAAAAAGAAAAGGCTGGGTTCGCAATGCTGTTCAAAATATTTAATCCGTGTTGCTTTATGGGTGCAGCACTTGGAAAGTCACAAACACGTCACAAGAAAGCTGCAAACATCTTGAGGATTTTCTGGCCCAACGATATCTCCAGTGCTGAACTTCATGCGAGAACAGGTTAGGAACCCATAGAATCTATTATACGAAGACGAAAATGGCTGTGGATTGGCCATACGCTTCAAAAAAGGCGATAGGTACATTGCGGGTCAAGCGATTCAGTGGAACCCACTCACAAAAGAAGGCAGACAAGTGGGCTGGCCTAGAAGTACTTGGAAAAGAACGGTCAAGCAGGAATCAGCACAACTGGCGAAGAGTTGGAGAGAGCTAAAATATATTTCCAGAAATTGCACATGATGGCGCGTAGGAGTAATGAGGGCTCCATGTCCCGTAAGGGAAACACGGACGCAATAGATCCCAGGACCTAAGTAATTAACTCTGTCAAAAGCTTTTTCAATGTCAAGTGACGAGGCAGTGAAATGGTTGCGTGCCAATAAAGTATTGGTTATATAAAAATGGAGTTTAGATAAGCCAAAACAATCTTTTTGCAACTATTTTTTGAAGTACTTTAAAATTGCAGAATATGATGGAAATGGGTCTAAAATCGTTTAAATTGTTGATATCTTTCATTGGTTTAGGTAGAGGCAATAGAGTAGCCTGTTTCCAATGTTGTGGGATGATACCTGTTTCTAAAGTATTATTAAACAATTAGTCTAGAAGTTGCGAGAGTTGAACTGTTGGGCCAAGTAATTGCATAATAGTTACTAAGTTGAGATAGGTGTGAAATAGGACCTGTGTGGGGTATGACAAGTTTGATTGTTCTCTGTGCATATTCACCAGTTAAGCAGCGGATCTTATGCCACAATTTGGCTGTGAAGGACCTTGGGCTTATAATTGAGGTTAACATTTGTAGGCTGTGTGATTTAGCTGTTTCAATTTCTCTACGAAACTAGGCATTTTTGTTTTTAAAAGAATTAAGTAAGTCTGATTTGGATCTTTTCAAGATGCGCCAAGCCTTCACTTTTTCGAAACGCATATCGTTGAGTTTAGAACTCCACCAGGCAACCGCTCTTTTTGAGGGTTTTATTTTACTTTGCGGTATCGCCATTTTTGCGGCAGAACGTATACATAGCCTTGTGGAGAAGTGTCAATTAGTCTGATATATGCTTGTGAAAACAAGCCCAGTCGGCAAGAAAATGAAAATAAATTGTGATTCTTTCTTTTTTCTTTTTTCTTTCTACTTTTTTACTTTTTGTTGTTAATACAGTCAAACTTCCTGAGGTGCAACGACAAAAAAAAAACTAAGTTTTCGTTTCAGTTAAGCGAGTTTTAAATATGCAAAAATTAAAATTTCAACTAATTTTTTCTCAGATATCCGGGTTTTTCAGTTAAGCGAGTTTCAGTCAAGCGGTTTTTACTGTAAATGTGAATTTTATAAAGGGGAATAATTTTCATGTACAGTGATGGAAAAAATAATAGAAACAAAGCTTTACATAATGATCAACCATTAATAACTACATACAATTACGTCTTCCTCGGTTCTAATTTTTATATATTAATTGCACCTAGTTTGATAAGATATTGGTACGACTGTGTAAAAAAAAGCCTTTTTCTTCTTCAAACAACTTGAAAATTGAACTAAATGCGCCTGTTTCAAGTCGTACAATAAGAAACCGACTAATGGAAGCAAGACTTCCTGGAAGGAGTCCCAGAAAAGTACCATTCTTGAGCAAGAAAAATATTCTGCAGAGAATGACTTTTGCAAATAAACACGCCCAACGAGAAAATTGGAACAACGTTTTATGGTTGAATGAAACAAAGATACATTTATCTGGTTCCGATGGCAAAATGTATGTCAGACGACCTAAGAACGCAGAATTCGATCCAAGGTACACAAAAAAGACTGTTAAACATGGTGGGGGAAACATCATGATTTGGGGGTGCTTCTCAACATCTGGGGTTGGTCCAATTTTTTGGATAAAAGACAGAATGTGTGCTATTGACTACGTCCGAATCATAAATGAAGTTATGCTGCCATTTGCCGAAGGGAACATGCCAATTAAATGGGAATTCCTGCAGGTTAACGACTCCAAGCACTCCTCAACATTGGCTAAGGAATACTTTAACAAAAATAAAATAAATGTTATGGAGTGGCCATCGCAGTCTCCGGATCTTAATCCCATAGAACACCTGTAGGACATACTTAAGAGGAAAATTGGAGACTTCAGAGCCAAGAATAAGGAAGAACTGTGGTCTATAATACAAAATGTACGGTATTCCATACCTTCCGAGACATGCGCCAAGTTGGTTTATTTCATGGGGCGGAGATGTGAAGCCGTCATTAAAAATAAAGGTGAAACGACCAAGTACTAAACGAATATGAACCAATTTAACTGTTAAGTTTCTCTTTACCAAAAAGAAAAACACAATTATAATATTGTTTCTATTATTTTTTCCAGGGTAAAATGGCTGTTAATATTAATTTTAATTTTTCTCATTACTAATTTTTCTTTTTATTAATAAATTTAATATTGTGTATATTTTAAACTTTATAGAGACTTATTGTATGTATTTTGAATTTTCAATTTCCTTCCAATAAACTTTTTGTTTTTAAAAAAACGGCACAGAAGAAGCTTGTTTCTATTATTTTTTCCATCACTGTATATATATATGGTTTAAAGCTAAAATACCCCAAAAAATAATTTTGGCCGCCTAAATCTTCAAAATCGACCTACATATGTGCATCGTTGAACGGTTTGATTCTGTCAATGGCAACTGACAAGTTTTTTCCTTTGAGTATATATAATATGGAGGGCTCGTTTCTATTCCAAATGCGTGACTATCATAGGGGGCGTTACTCAAATTTGTGTAAGACAAAGTTATTTGACAGCGGCAACCAAAAAAAAGTTTTTGGCAGGATTGATTGCCTTGCGGGAAGAAACTAAGTTAGAACAAAAGAATAGCATACAAATTAACAAACAAAAAAACATTTTATTATTCAATATTTTTGTATCATTAAACAACCAAATAAACACTAAAACTTTTTCAAGCTAAATATTTCTACAAATTTATTTTTTTAAATCCAACTAAAACTCATTACACCTTGAGTTCGTCTTCGAATTTGAACTCGTTTTTCGGTTGGAATTGTGCCAGTTTCTTAATCTTTACCTCATTACAAAGGTGACACAAACCACTTGCAGGGAATGGATCGCTGATGTCGGAAAAATCATTCTGCTGTTCATCTCTCTTAGTCGAGGCTAAATTACTGCAGTCCAGCTGTTGAAAGATCTCCCGATTGTAGTCGAAATCCTTGGTAAATCCATTGTATTGGTCACATTGTGGGGAAGCTATTCGCATCAAAGTAAAGAACTTTAATATTTTGATTACAAAACTAGCAATTAACAGTCACTTTAAAGTTTGATCTTATTTTTACGTATAATTTGTAAAGAATTAAAACAGTCACAAAGCTTATTGATATGCGGTTTTTTCGGCTTTTTGCAAACAAGACTAAAAATATACCGAGTGCTTCATATAACATGTGACGGAGAACGATGTGCGAGGAGAAGGTAAACACAAATTGACAACATACAGCTGTATCCTTAACTTACAGAAAGTGAGACAGCGACCCCTATCACAACTGCAAGTACTACAATACATTATAGACCGAGAGCCCACAGCAATTTTTGGGTGTGATTGATAACAAAAAATAATTAGCATAATTAGTTAGGCCTTTAGTAGTTATTTACAAATGTGAACGTCTTGCATACTCTAGTGGGCGCAATAGTGCATTATAGTGCATCAAGTATGCAGTTCTTTCCTTATTCTAAAAAATTGGGAAAACAAATTTGCCATAACTTCAAAATGAACAGCTAAGTGCCCTGATTGCAAATATCGAGGTCCATGACGTTTTAAAGGTGGCCTTCTTAGTGCAAGAAGTTGCCTATTCTTATCGCGTCTGGCAGGCAGAAGGCTGTCTGTAAAACGTCTTGGACCTCGATATTTTCAATCAGGGGGCTTAACTCTACATTTTGGCAAAGTTGTTATCACAATTATTTGGACTTGGAAAGAACTGCATACTTAATGCATTATAATGCACTATTGCGCCCACTAGAGTATGCAAGGCATTCACACTTGTAAATAACTATAAAAGGCCTATCTAATTAAACTAAATATTTTTTGTTATCAATCACACCCAAAAATTGCTGTGGGCTCTTAGTCTATTAGGGATAGGAACGAGCCCTCCATATTATATATACTCAAAGGTTTTTTCCAGCTTTTTCAATCACAAATTGTTTACGCAGTTTTCTAACTATTTTAAAAGGACCCTCATAAGGAGATTCTAATGAATTTTCTAATTTATCGTTCCTTACCAGGACCTGACTGCAATTGTACAACGTTTTTGGGAAGTGGACTGGTGTTGGCGGACTCTGTTTTCTAGTCTGTAATGTCGTTGTCGATATGTTTTGGAAATTTTTTTTTTATTTTTGAATAAAATCATGTTCGTCTGAGTCATTTCTGATTGTCGATGAAAAGGAAAGATCGTGTAGTATTTTTATATTTTCGCCGTATAAAAGTTCTGATGGTGTATGTTTCGTGTCTTCTTTTGTAGTCGTTCTAATTCCTAACAATATCAAAGGTAGTGCTTGTGACCAGTTTATTTTGTCTCCAGAGGCACGTATTGATGATTTTAATTGGCGGTGGAATCTTTCCATCATTCCATTTGCCTGTGGGTGGTAGGCTGTTGTGCGGATACGTGTGGTACCCAAAAATTTATTTAATTCCCTAAAAAGCTTTGACTCGAATTGTGAGCCTTGGTCGGTTGTTATTGTGTTAGGTACACCGAATCGAGAGACGTGCTCATAAACGTAAGTCTTGGCGATTGTTTCTGCACTAATGTCCCGCATTGGATAAGCTTCTGGCCACCTGGAGAATCTGTCTACTATTGTCAGAAGATATTTGTTGTCGTTTGACGGGGGTAGTGGCCCCACTATATCCATGTGAATGTGTTGGAATCTACCTGGACGAATTTTAATTTGGTCAGTCGTCGATTTCACATGTTTGTGTACTTTTTCTTTCTGACACGAATCACAACTTTTTGACCAGGAGTTTATATCATGGTTCATTTTTGGCCAGAAGTACATTCATCCGACTTTTTTTCGTGTGGCTCGGACTCCTGGGTGGCCAAGTGAATGTATTGCATTAAATATGTTTTTGCGTTCGCTTTGAGGGACGTATGGTCTGTTGGTTGTGGTTGTTTCACACCAGAAAGAGCTGTTAGAAGCAGGAATTTTCAAAAATTCTAGTTTTAAACTGGAATTTTTGGGTGGGTTGCCAATGAGTTGGGTAAGTTCTTCGTCGGAAACTTGGGCTTCGGCTAGTTTTTCAATGCCGGATAGGGTTAAATCAATTAAAGCAATATCTGGGCGTGAAAGGGTGTCAGCCACCACATTAAGCGAGCCTTTAATATAACGTATGTCGTTTGTGAATTGTGATATGAAATCTAGTTGCCGCTCTTGTCTTGGACTACGCTTTGTCTTTGTTGTTAAAGCTGTTGCTAGGGGCTTATGGTCTGTAAAAACAGAAAAATTTTGCCCTTCAAAAAAATTTCTGAAGTGCTCTATAGCCATGTAGATCGCTAGCAGTTCTCTGTCAAATGCAGAGTATTTTGACTGGGTAGGCGAGTGGTTCCCAGATATCTACATTTAACTGTTGTATTACCGCCCCAATGCAGTGGCAGATGCGTCTGTTGTGACGCTGAGCTTAGCATTCTCTTTTGGATGAATGAGCAGTGTTGCCTCAGCCAGTTTTTGTTTGGCGTTTGTGAATGCTTCTTGGCACTCATGAGGCCAAGTGAAATCTTTCGACTTTTTATCTTTTTTGGAAAGTTGTGTTAGATGGTCGTACATAGGCGTGAGGACGTTTGCAAGGTTTGGTATGAAACGATGGTAGTAGTTTACCATTCCGATGAACCGTTGTGCATTTTTAACTGATATGGGGGCAGGAAAGTTTTCGATTGTTTTAACCCGATCTCGAGATGGTTTCGTCCCTTCCTTTGAAATTTCAAAACTCAAAAACTGCAAAGTAGATACACCGAAGGAGCATTTTGAGGTTTTGATTCGTAGACCATATAGAATAGACACTTTAAATGCTGCTTGTGCAGCTCTTCAGACTTGCTGGCAACTAAGATGTCATCCACATAGACAAATATGAACTCAAGGCCACTAGTAACTTGATGCATGAACCGTTGGAAGGTTTGGGCTGCATTTCGTAGCCCAAATGGCATGCGGGTGAATTCAAATAGCCCGAAGGGTGTGGTCACTGCCGTTTTAAGGACGTCTTCCTGAGCCATTGGTATATGATGATATGCACGTTTGAGGTCAATTTTTGAAAAAATTGTGCATCCGTGAAGGATGGTGGCAAAATCATGTATGTGTGGGAGTGGATACCTATCTGGTGTTGTTATACTGTTTAACATACATACGGTACTCACCACAAGGTCTCCAATCATTTGCTTCTCTTTTAGGTGCCATGTGCAGCGGGGGGGGGGGGGGGGGGCGCATGAAGACGAAGATGGTTGTTGTTTAAACGCCTCGGTCGTGAGTGTGGTAGGGGGCCTTTTGTCAAGATGTGGTGTACCACTGTATGTTTAACTGGGAAGTTGAAATCGGGTGGCTCCATTAAAAACGGGAAATCCGTTAAAATGGAGTTGTACTTCTTTTCAACTGCAAAGAATCGTGGGCTTGACAACGTTTGTTGGCAGGGTATCCCATTTACCTTTGTGTTCGTCAGGGGGTCTATTACTTTCGAGTTTTTAACGTCAATTATAAGACCAGTTTGTCTTAAAAAATCAGCACCGATAATGGGTTTAGTGACTGATGCTATGAGGAACGTATGATTGAACACACGTCTGAACCCTAGACTCATGCGAAGAAATTTGGTTCCAAAAGCTTTGATGGATGAGCCGTTCGCTGCAGAGATGAATTGGTCTGGCTTTTTCGAATTTGGCTTGTAATGTGATGCAGGGAGAGCTGATACGTCAGAACCGGAATCTATTAAAAATGTTATGTTTGATATAGGGTCTTTTATGAAAAAGCGGCATTGTAAATTAAGAGTGCTACTGTCATTGGCCGCCATAATGACAGTAGTGTTTAGTTTGGGTTATTGTTATTGAAGTTGCATAGTTTACTGCATTTTTGAGCATTTTTTCCCCAGTGAGCATGGTACCAACAAAATTTGGCCCTGTCATTGGTTCTTGAACGGGATCTATTACGAAGTGGTCTGTTGGAGGAAAGCGACCTGTATGAATTTCTAGCACGAGAATTGTTAAGCTTGAGGTCTGAGAGCATAGCTTTTATTTCAAAAATTTCAGTTTGGAGGTTTTGATTAATGCTAGTAAGCTCACTAATACTTTTGTCGGAATTATTCGCGATGGAGAACGTGGAGGGGTTTTGCTGTTGATACACTTCGTATATATCGTCAGCTATCTCTAATAGTTCTTAGATTTTTGATTTGGAGCTAGCTTTTATTGACACTCGAACAAGTGTTGGAAGTCTGCGCTTCCACAATTCTAAGATCAGACTTTCTAAGACCATTGTAGATTGCCCTGCTAAATTTTGGAGTCTGCGATAAAATTCGGATGGTTTTTTATCACCCATCTCTTCACCTGATAGAAGTGCTTCTATGCGCTTTCCTTCACTCATCGAATGGCGTTCTATGAGTGCCTTTTTTAAATTTGTGTAAGGGGTAGGGGAATCCTGAGTAAGTATGTCATACACACTTGCAGCCACGTCTTGGGGAAGCGATTGGACGACATAATGGAATTTTGACTGCTCGACTGTAATGTTTCTAATCGCGAATTGTGATTCTACCTGGATAAACCAGATAGCGGGCATTTTTGTCTAGAATTCTGGAAGTTTTATTGCCACAGCCTGAATCATTCCCGTTTGCTGAGAGCCACTGGGTGTGTGTTTATCGTCTGGTTGTGGTTTTGGAGTGACTGTATTGATCATGACTACTTCTAAAGTTACCGCGTGAAAGATTGTATACCGATAAAGGAAGAAAGGTGGCCGACTTACAATAAATTTTTAATTTAATACTCTAAAGAGGGATGTTCAAAGAATTTTGATTTATATAGAAAATTTTAAGATGGAATCTATCGAAATAATTAGTTTTTTATATGAAATAGGTACTTAAAAATTAGATAAATAATTATAATATACGTATAATAATAAGTACGGCTACGATACTTGTTGGGTTTCTTGATTGGTTTTCCTTGTTTGCTGATGGTAAGTGGAGATTTTTGTCGATCGATCAGTTAACAGGCTGCTACAAAGAGATGACCCTTCGGTGAACCGTCGATTGCTGCCGCCGTTAGTCGTGATTTGACGACGAATGTCCTTTGGAGCAAAACCTTCTCCGAATGTAGTTGTTTTGGCGAGCGATGTCTCTTCGTGAAACGTGTCGTCGATGGCTGACGGAGATGGTGGATGGATTGACGATGAATGGTTGTTGTAAACGAGGCTACGTCAACGGATGTGGTTGTTTGACGCAATTTGACGGAGGTCGCTCTTTTGCGGGGTCGTCAATCGATGGTGTTGAATGACAGATCGAAATTTTTATGAAGCACTAGTATCTTCTGCAAATAGTGCTTTTTTGAAGCGAGAATCGGTGCTGAGACGTCTGGATGGTTTGAGACTTGACGCTGACACGAGGATTGATGGTGATCCACGTGCTTTACGTGCGTTCGTGTTTTATTGTACAGGTTGCGTGTGAGCACTGTTTTCTCTTATTTTTGTTCGGGGTCACCAATTTCGTGTTCGTTGTTTATGAATTTATGTTTAATAAAAACACGACAATTGATTTTAACAATTCTTTATTTTAATTTTCTCTTAATCACGAATCTCGTCTGTCTTACGACTCAACTACCCTATCTTTTATTTTTTTAATGAAAAAACAAAATGTTCACGCCTTTCTTCCTTTTTGTTACTATCGCCATCTATGTGTGGTCTCTACACTCTTCGCTTCCTAGAGGTGCACTTCTTATTCTCTCTCCATCGTCATGTTTTGGAAGTCAGTTACGTCTGCCCTCATTCGCTGGCTCTGTTGTGCCGAAATTGTCTTTTTTTGTACAATGGATTGTTGCATTTATTTTCTCAATCCATTTTGTGTAATTCTGAAGAGTTGGATGGATAATTTAACATGGCACAATATGGGTATCCCACTGTAGCGCAATAAAGGTAGTAGCTTATCGATCAAAACAGGCAGCAATCCAGAAAAGCTATTCACTTCTAGGTTAGCAGATAGAATATTGGTGTATACACCTCGAACAGCGTTGGTATATTTAATGAAACTTCACAAATCACTTAAAAATTACAACTTCGAAGCTAAAATTATCTTTCAACAAATTTAGGATCTCTTCTGAGTCCTCTCTGGCCATTTAAGGGCTGGACCAAATAGTACTTTTCTAGTTTTTGCGATATTTTCTTGTGATGAAAAGCCACAGTGCCGATCTACATCCCACCGTGAGCGCATGCGAGGGAGTGTAGACTATTGCATCGTAGTGTTGTTTTTTTTTTTTTTTAGTTCAAACAATAAAAATATAAAAAAAAAAACAATTACAAAAAAAGAAATATATATACATTTATATATAAAACCCATCAAGTAAAATAATCTAAATTAAAAATAAAAATACCGCGCAGTGTTTAATAAAAAAAAATAAAAAAAAACAGTTCACTATCAAAAAAAAATATCTCCGTACAAAAAAAAAGAAGAAAAGCATCAATACAGTGCAGTGACTATAACACTGTGCTCCTCTCCTCTCCCTCCCTCTCCGTGTTCCAACTCCGCTCACAGTTGCTTTATATAGCCACTCCATACATTGTGTGGCAAACATCTTACAGTGTGGCATTTTACTATATAAAGCAATATTTATAGATTGCGGTTGTTGATTTTGGTTGTACAAGAGCGCATGAAAAAAATTATTACTTTCATCTCCAAGGTTCATAGTCAGATTCCAGACCGGCACTATCCGAGAACGGAAGGAGTGTATGCAGACGAACGTCCGGGACAGTCGTCCGAATAGCTCCGACCCGATATCGGCCGATGATTCGGTTTTAGTGTACGCGAACTGCAGTACTTGAGAGCGTAAACGATTATATGGGACGAATCTTCTTTCGCACTCGTGCAGTTGCTAGAGTACTAAAAGATCTTGACATTCACAAATCCGCGGACCCGGATAGTATTTCTGCTATTGTTCTAAAGAGGTATTCTTCAACGCTGGCAAAACCTCTGCGTTAGCTTTTCCATCTGTCCTACTCTTCAAATCTCTTTCCGAGTAGATGGAAAACAGCATTTGTCCAGCCTGTCCCTAAAAAAGGCGAATCTTCTTTCCCCTCTAATTATCGTCCAATTGCACTTACGTTTTCTCTGCCGATGCAAGAAGTATTTTACCCCTTCTGTTCTGTTTGTTATATATAAAGCCTTTGTTCTTCCGACAATTTACAATTTCCATATATGTTCTTCGGAAGTGGAACTTGAACGGCAGCGTATGATAAGCTCATTCAATTCTGACCTTGTGCTTTTTGCTTTCCAGCCGAGATTCTGCTCGTCGGTCTTGCCAGAGTCGTCCTGAAGAAAACACGAAACTCCAGATTTAAAGGTCTTCAAACCTTATTACAAAATCTTTATTGAAAATAACTCTTAAATCTATAACATACAATAATCTGCTACTAATATTTCACTTAATTCGGGTAACGGAACGGTTCACGTTCAAGTTCAAGGCCCCTGGTGGCACTAAACAGAAGGCTAAACGCTCTGGTAGATCAGCAGGTTCAAGGCCCCTGGTGGCACTAAACAGCAGGCTAAACGCTCTGGTAGATCAGTGGTAGATCAGCAGGTTCAAGGCCCCTGGTGGAACTAAACAACAGGTTAAACGCTCTGGTAGATCAGCAGGTTCAAGGCCCCTGATGGCACTAAACAGCAGGCTAAACGCTCTGGTAGATCAGCAGGTTCAAGGCCCCTGGTGGCACTAAACAGCAGGCTAAACACTCTGGTAGATCAGCAGGTTCAAGGCCCCTGGTGGCACTAAACAGCAGGCTAAACGCTCTGGTAGATCGGCAGGTTCAAGGCCCCTGGTGGAACTAAACAACAGGTTAAACGCTCTGGTAGATCAGCAGGTTCAAGGCCCCTGATGGCACTAAACAGCAGGCTAAACGCTCTGGTAGATCAGCAGGTTCAAGGCCCCTGGTGGCACTAAACAGCAGGCTAAACACTCTGGTAGATCAGCAGGTTCAAGGCCCCTGGTGGCACTAAACAGCAGGCTAAACGCTCTGGTAGATCGGCAGGTCCAAGGACAATTCTCGGTGTTAATATAGAAGTAGTATAGAGTAGAGCGGCATGGAACGCTTCGTTACATACCCCTCCTCCTTCGGAGACGAGAACCCTCTCGTCTTGAAATTCATGCGCGCTGAAAATTCAAATCCATTTTTTTTCCTATTTTCTCTTTTTTTCCTTTTTTTTTTTTTTTTTTTTTTTTTCTCCTTGTTTTTCTACTTTTTTTTTTTTTTTTTTTTTTTTTTTTTTTGTACTTCAGTTACCGTTTATTTTAAAAAAAACAAAAACAAAATATTTCAGGAGAGTATGTGAACTTAAACAAAAAAAACTTAAACAAACTTAAACAAAATTCATTATAAAAATATCTATAGGGTTATCTCGTTCATGGCACGAAAGTGACCCTCTTCCTGGCACCTGTCTTGACATGGGTGAGGATGGCTACCCCGGGTTTAATGATTCTGACGTCTACTCGTCCATAGCGCCCTACAAGCGTAAATCGTTGGCGTCTATATCGGAGATTGTATGTCGGATGTTTCTTGATGGAGATTCCCATGAAAGGATCATCTTTCGGACGTGGTTTGCTTACTCGTTGCTCGGTCTTACTGGTTGGGAACTTAAGATTCCGTATGGTCAAAGATCTGGTCATAGCGGTTGCAAGAGCGGCGGCGGCGGATGTTGACGGAATTGAATTATAAATGTAATCATTGGTACGGTGTCCGGCGGCGGTTATCATGTTGCTGGCAGCTGGTGCGAAAGGGACCAATAAAGCGGTCGATGCCTTGGCAGCAGAGGTGGCGGCGGTATTCGGTGTAGTAACTGGGGGTAAGGTAGTCGTAACGGCAGATTCGGCGGACAGAATGGAAGAATGAGGCCTTCTGGTACTAGCGATTTTCTTGGTGGCCGCAGCGATGGGCATTTGTATCTCGGGTGGTTCGTCTGAACGTTTGGTTGGGACAGCGTTATCTGGCTTATGGTTAAAGTGCCTTATTCCAACTCTTTTGGGATCGGTAACATCAACAGCAGTTGACAGCTCAGCTTCAGAATGGTCCGGAGGCGATTTTGTTGGCCTTTTGCGTGGCCCAACTGTTCTGCCTTGGCTAGACCTCACTCTTGGTTGCATTTTTGCTGGCTGCGTAGGTTGCTTGTTCCATAGCTGGTCGGTATTTTTGCTGTTGGGCTGCTCCATTTGAGTTGTTGATTGCTCGGCGGTTGTGAACTTACTGGTGGTTAGCTTGCCTCCGTCGTTCTTTTTATTTTCCTGTACGGCTAATCCTTTAAGATTCTTTAAGTTTGATCGAACTTTACTGCTTCTCATTAATCTTTTCGGTACTACAATACTCGTAGAGTCATATCGGGTGACTTCTCACGGTTCATCATAGCGACGTGTTAAATTTTTACTGGGCGGACTGTCGAGCTTTTGGAGTTCGATATCAAGCATTCCGCCAAGGAATTCTTCTTGTTTCCGTTTTCCTTTTACTAGACAAAGTTGGTTCCGGCATTGTTCTTGAACGTCACTTATCATAGGAATTTCTTTACCACGTAGAGTCATCTTGAAATTCGCTCTTGATAGCAGGTCTACACCAATAACCATATCCTCGGTGAGATGACTCATGTACGTTAGTTCACCCTGAAATGGCTCATCATTGATGTACAAAATCAAATTATAGTGTTCTCGGCTAGCTACAGATTCTCCATTTGCTAGCTGCGTGAACTGTCTCCGATATTGGATTGGTACCTTGCAGTGGCGTGGCGTGAATAATCTCAGAAGGTAAGTCGAAGTAAAATTAGCTACCAGAAAAGTAAATTGCAAATATATTTTTGAAATTATTTCGCGCGATTCCTATCTGCTTATCAAACCCTAAAAGTTGAACAATTCAAGCCAATTTTATTATACCTTAAGTCATTAAAATAGAAAGTAACAATGAGCTCAACGCATAACAAAAGTGGCTTCGAAAGAAACCTTTTTTTGCAGATGCAGTGTATTAAATAAATTTTTGGTATTTAAAAAGAAAAAAAAAAGTAAGGAACTTCACAAATATTTGTTCATTAATAAATTAAAAAATAAATTAAATAATTTAAATACTTCAAATGATATTATATACAAGAAACATTAAAAGAAAAACATTTTTCTAAATAATACAAGATAAAATTAAAAATGTGAAAAGTTTTACTAAATTATTCTTTTCCTATTTGTATTCTAAAGCTATCCTACGATCTTTTTTATTAAATTCTGCAAGAACTCTATCGTAAAATTCAGATTTACTTTTAATTTTTAGAAGAAGTTTTTTTCTATGGATAGAAGTGCTAAATCAGAAAGCCTATTTTCTCCTTGGGAATTTCTTAAATATGTATGGATTCGCTTTAGAGCTGAAAAAGATCTCTCCACAGAAGCAACAGTTATCGGTAGTGTTAAAATTAAACTACTCAAGCTAAAAATTTGCGGAAATGTGTCATGCAGTATTTCATTTTTAAAATGCTTATGAAGTGCTTGAATGTCAAGGTGTCGAAGAGAAGGTGTTGTATATAAAACTTTAAGTTCGTTCTTTAAGGCTGTAAAATCGAAAATTCCATGGAAAAAATTTATTAGAGAAGATATTTTTTCGTCTGGATTTGCAAGTGCAAAACTGTCATATTTGGATTTATTAAGTAAATCTAAAAAAGTTAAATTTGTAAAAGATTTATATCTTGAATTAATTTGGGATATAATATTGTCCTTTATTTCCACAAAAAGACGTTTGTAATATGTTCTTGTGTCGATTTCAAGCATTCTTCTTTTTCGTGGCGGTTCGGATAAATCTCAGAGCAAAGCCAAGACTCAAAACTTTCAATTTCTCTTTTAGCAAACTCAACATCCGTTTGCTTATTTTGAACTATATTAAAAAGACTATCAGTCCTAGCAAAAATTTCGGAGAGAGTGTTGAGAAAAAAGCAAAAATCTTTGCTTTCTAATTTAACTAACAAGCTCTCGGCTATAGAAAGCGAGTCATTGTCCCATTCGTTAGGGTTATCTAAGATTTTGTTGAAAGTTTCAGTTATATCTAATCTGCAATTTAAAATATTCGCGAATGATAATGCCAGCGAGTCTCTGAAACTCCAGGCATGCGTCGGTTGGCTATTTGTTTCAAAAGATTCGAACGTTTAGTTGACTTATTGAAAAAGCGAACTATAGTATTAATATTACCAAAAAAAACTTTTAATTCAGATATATTTTCAAGTGAACGCGATAAAACTAAATTAAAAACGTGAGCGTAGCAAGGAATAAAGTTAGCCATTGGACAAGCATCAAGAACTTTCTTTCTCACACCACCCACTTCCCCTGACATAACGGCCGCACCATCGTAAGATTGCCCAATTAACTTTTCCTTGCAAGAGAATTTATCTAGAATATTAAAAATATGTTTGGACAGCTCATCTGCGTTGCGGCACTCGCTCACATCAAAATAACCTAGAAACCTTTCCTCTATCCCATCCTCCGATAAGTACCGTAAAACTGCACTAAGTTGTTCCCTATGGCTTACGTCAGGTGTTTCGTCTATCATTATTGACACAAATTGCGTTTTGCTTATTTCAGTTTTAATTTCCGCTTTTAAAACTGCAGCGATACTATAGGTGTGTTTTTTTTGCAAGTCCATATAGATTTGTAAAAAAAAACGACATCGGGACTAAGCGCTTTACATGCAAATGCAACAACTACTTAAATCTATACAGAGTTAGCTAAGACCAGATAATTATCGAGAGTTAATCTAAGACCCGATAAAAATGGTGATGCCAAAATAGTATTATCTATATGTTATCGATAATTTGCTCAGAGACGTCAAAAGTGAAGTTTTTGGATTGGTTGATGCTAGTCGTCAACAAGCTGACAAATGTCATAGCGTACACAGTGCTTCCAGTTATGTGGAAAAAAAGCTCCTAAATCCCGATGTCGTTTTTTTTTACAATTCTATATGGACTTGCAAAAAAAACACACCTTATGTATCAAATCGTTTTGAATGTCATTTAAAAGACCCGAAAAGATTGGGTTTTGAACGCTTGCACACTGTTCTAAATGAGTGTCCATTAACGTGTCATATTTAGACAATAATAATATTGTTTCAATATAATTTCCACGATTATTGGAATCTGGCTTTTCATCGTGGCCTCGGAATGCCTGCTCTTGTTTGCCTAAAAGAACTACCGTATCAATGAAACGCTCCATCAACTTACGATTCCTTTCAACTTTTTTATTGTGGGCCGTAAAGCTAATGCCTAGTGAGGTTTCTATTCTATTTGTACCAAACTCATGCAGAGATAAACAACTGCGAATATGCTTTTCCGTTTTGACATGTTTTTTTTGAAGAATTAGCAAAATTATTTATGCCTGCGTAGCCTGTTCGACTCCAAACACTGGGAGAATTGGAAAAAAGAAGGCAAGGAAAACAAAACATTTTATTTAATTTACAACTTCCTGTCAACCAAGTATACTTTTGGTACAAAGATGCATTAAAATGCGAAACAAAACCATCTTTTCTTTTAAATTGTATAGTCATGGAAGGGGTAGAGCGTCCTAAATCTATAATGTTTTTTTTTCAACATGAAACTAAGCTTATGAAAACTATTTGACACTTAATAAAGCCATAATTATATATGAATAATCCTACCAAAAACTTTTCACACTTTTAACACTTTTTAATCGAATTATTAGCCTTTAATTTCCAATATTGTTAAAAAATTCACAAGTAACACAAAATCAATTTAACTTTCACACTGCGTTCTGCTTGTAAACTGATTTTTTTCAAATAAGACAAAACTTCACCCATTTGAATTCATTTGGGCCAGTTGTACTACTTTACGGAAAATATTGTAAATTTTTCAACTTTCGGCCAAAAATGTGTCTTATGCCAATAAATCTTATACAAAGTGCATATTTTTTTGAAGTGGCAACCTTTGACACACCAGCTCGGAGCATATACATCATTCAAGTTCACCAAAAAAGACGGAAGGAGACCGGGTTATTTCCTATACATTTTCCTCTGAGTAAACTTTTTTTTTCTTATAAAGAGAAACATACCCCAACCTGACTCTGCGCAATACATTTGCTTCACCATCATAAGACACACGAGTGAGAGATAGACACAAATTTAGAAAACAAATTGTTTTTGTTTTTTTTTAAACAGAAACCTACCTCAACCTCGCTACATTTGGTTCATCAAGTTCACCATCACGAAATAAGACGATACATCACGGGTTATTTTCTTCCATAAGACAGCGTGTATTAAACAGAAAGCTGTCAGCAGCAGCGAATAGTATATGCATAAAGAGGAAAGACAACAAATTTGTTCTATCCCGCAACAAATTTTATAACCCGACTTACTTCGATAACTTTTTTGTTGCTTCAATGTTGTGTTTGCTTATGGAGTGAGGTAAAAAGCAGAAGTGTGTGTAGAATAGAAGGTACAGAGATTCAAATAATGTTGATAGCGTACAGGTGTATGATTTTATAAGATTCATGTGGCTAGGAGTTTGAAAGAATAACTGAAAGTGGAAATTTTGAAAGGTAAGTCGGTAGGAATCGAGTTATATGGACGCCACGCCGCCGCTGGTACCTTATTTCTATGTAAAATTCGGCGGGTCTTTGCATTAATGAAAGACTTGGTAGCTCCGGTATCCAATAATGCCATAACAATTTGATCATAAATCCTCACTGGTATGAAGCATCTTGGATCTTTCCATGGTTTTAACACCTCTGGCGGTAGCCGTTGCTTAAAAGCTTGAACTTCGGGTTTCTGGTTCTGGTTTGTTTCTTCTAGTAGAGATTCTACATTATCGCTTCTGAAATCATCTGGTTCTTTTATAGCTGGTCTGGTGTGTCTTGACTTTCTTTTCTTTTCTTGTTGCATCGGTAGTTCGTTAAGCGAGTTCAGTATAGATGCTTGATGTGGGTGACAGGTACAATCATCGGTTAGGCGGCCATCTTCACCGCAGAAGGAACAAAACAGCTGGAAAGGACGACGGCAGTTACTCTTCGTATGCCCACGCTGCTTGCAGTTCCAGCAGTGGGTTGCTCGATCATACTGGACGGTAGGGACGGCGGGCCGGTCATAATTGTTACGGTTAAATGGTACTTTAGGCGGCGGCGGTGTGGGACGGTTATAATTAAACGTCCGCTGGTTTGTTGTGAGTATTATGTTTACCCCTGGGTTAGGTCGTGTTGCAGGTTGTCGTTGATTCCGGTCTTGGCCCTGTATGTACTCGTACTCTTCGGCTAACTTCATTAGTTCGTCTAAATTCTGGAAGTCTCGTCTCTTGATGTACAAGTGGTATTCTGGACGAAGGCTGTCATATATTCTATCGACACTTTCCGAAAGACTCATACGGGGGTGCTGGTGTATAAGATATTGAGTTGCCTGTATAAACTCTAGCTTTCTCTCGGGTACCTTGTTTTCTCCGCATGATCTCGTCTTCTAACTTATAAATGAAACGGACTGGCAGGTAATGTTCCAAGAAGCATGTGCGAAAATCTTGCCATGTTCTAAGTCTGTCTCGATTTATCCTATACCACTCTAAGGCTGTTCCTCTGAGGATTTCTGGAAGGGCTTTCAGCAAATCGTCTGGGCGGATATCGTAATACTCGGTCAGCTCCTCAACTCTTTCCATGAATGCCAACGCATTTCCCGAAGAATCAAATTTTAATCCCCACTTCCTTACTGTATTCATAACCTCGGCATCGTGACTAGGAGTGAATCTGGCGGCGGGTCCACTTGAAGTTTGAATTTCAGGATGTCGACTGTAAACGGTAGTAGCATCTGGGATAGTGGCGGCTTGGAATGTATTTGGCTAGGGCCAGCCATGTTTGGAACTGGACGAGGTGGAACTTGGAAAACAATTTCCGTGTAGTTAGGAGATTTCGGTATGTCAACATCTTCGGTCCTTTTCGAATTATATGGTGCTGGAACTATGTTGTCTTCTTCTTTGTATTCTCGGTCAGTAGTAGTTTTCACTATTTCCTCACATAAATTTTGTGTGGATTTTCGTTGTCGGGCTTCTTTAATATAAGCGCTGAAGCGGGCTCTCAACGCGGTGATCAAACCGTCTGTCTCTATTCCTAGCTGGCCCATTCGTTCCATTAACTCTTGTTTTCGCAAGAGATATATGGCTCCTAGGCTGGCGAAACAATCGAATTCCTCTTCGCTATCAGACATGTTGAATTGGTTCTTATCGGGCGGCGGCGGCGGTTGTATGTTATAGTTTGAGTTTTTCAGATTTTGTTCCTTACGGGGTTGGACCTTATAGGTCCCTGCTCGGGCGCCAATTTGTGATGTGCTTTTTGCTTTCCAGCCGAGATTCTGCTCGTCGGTCTTGCCAGGGTCGTCCTGAAGAAAACACGAAACTCCAGATTTAAAGGTCTTCAAACCTTATTGCAAAATCTTTATTGGAAATAACTCTTAAATCTATAACATACAATAATCTGCTACTAATATTTCACTTAATTCGGGTAACGGAACGGTTCACGGGCATCAACTCTTCTGGCTTCTAGTCTAGCTGCCTTCCATCAGTTATACTGCTTGCTGATGATCTGGACCTGGTACTTGATTACGGCTGTTCTGGCTTCTGGTAATTCGGCTTCAAACGGGCCCTTTCATTCGGATGTCTGGTTCTTGACGGGATCCCTAGGTATAAGGCCCCTGGTGGCACTAAACAGCAGGCTAAACGCTCTGGTAGATCAGCAGGTTCAAGGCCCCTGGTGGCACTAAACAGCAGGCTAAACGCTCTGGTAGATCGACAGGTTCAAGGCCCCTGGTGGCACTAAACAGCAGGCTAAACGCTCTGGTAGATCAGCAGGTTCAAGGCCCCTGGTGACACTAAACAGCAGGCTAAACGCTCTGGTAGATCAGCAGGTTCAAGGCCCCTGTTGGCACTAAACAGCAGGCTAAACGCTCTGGTAGATCAGCAGGTTCAAGGCCCCTGGTGGCACTAAACAGCAGGCTAAACGCTCTGGTAGATCAGCAGGTTCGAGGCCCCTGGTGACACTAAACAGCAGGCTAAACGCTCTGGTAGATCAGCAGGTTCAAGGCCCCTGTTGGCACTAAACAGCAGGCTAAACGCTCTGGTAGATCAGCAGGTTCAAGGCCCCTGATGGCACTAAACAGCAGGCTAAACGCTCTGGTAGATCAGCAGGTTCAAGGCCCCTGGTGGCACTAAACAGCAGGCTAAACACTCTGGTAGATCAGCAGGTTCAAGGCCCCTGGTGGCACTAAACAGCAGGCTAAACGCTCTGGTAGATCGGCAGGTTCAAGGCCCCTGGTGGCACTAAACAGCAGGCTAAACGCTCTGGTAGATCAGCAGGTTCAAGGCCCCTTGTGGCACTAAACAGCAGGCTAAACGCTCTGGTAGATCAGCAGGTTCAAGGCCCCTGGTGGCACTAAACAGCAGGCTAAACTCTCTGGTAGATCGGCAGGTTCAAAGCCCCTGGTGGCACTAAACAGCAGGCTAAACGCTCTGGTAGATCAGCAGGTTCAAGGCCCCTGATGGCACTAAACAGCAGGCTAAACGCTCTGGTAGATCAGCAGGTTCAAGGCCCCTGGTGGCACTAAACAGCAGGCTAAACGCTCTGGTAGATCAGCAGGTTCAAGGCCCCTGGTGGCACTAAACAGCAGGCTAAACGCTCTGGTAGATCGGCAGGTTCAAGGCCCCTGGTGGCACTAAACAGCAGGCTAAACGCTCTGGTAGATCAGCAGGTTCAAGGCCCCTGGTGGCACTAAACAGCAGGCTAAACGCTCTGGTAGATTAGCAGGCTAAACACTGGTAGATCAGCAGGTTCGAGGCCCCTGGTGGCACTAAACAGCAGGCTAAACGCTCTGGTAGATCAGCAGGTTCAAGGCCCCTGATGGCACTAAACAGCAGGCTAAACGCTCTGGTAGATCAGCAGGTTCAAGGCCCCTGTTGGCACTAAACAGCAGGCTAAACGCTCTGGTAGATCAGCAGGTTCAAGGCCCCTGATGGCACTAAACAGCAGGCTAAACGCTCTGGTAGATCAGCAGGTTCAAGGCCCCTGGTGGCACTAAACAGCAGGCTAAACACTCTGGTAGATCAGCAGGTTCAAGGCCCCTGGTGGCACTAAACAGCAGGCTAAACGCTCTGGTAGATCGGCAGGTTCAAGGCCCCTGGTGGCACTAAACAGCAGGCTAAACGCTCTGGTAGATCAGCAGGTTCAAGGCCCCTGGTGGCACTAAACAGCAGGCTAAACGCTCTGGTAGATCAGCAGGTTCAAGGCCCCTGGTGGCACTAAACAGCAGGCTAAACGCTCTGGTAGATCGGCAGGTTCAAGGCCCCTGGTGGCACTAAACAGCAGGCTAAACGCTCTGGTAGATCAGCAGGTTCAAGGCCCCTGGTGGCACTAAACAGCAGGCTAAACACTCTGGTAGATCAGCAGGTTCAAGGCCCCTGGTGGCACTAAACAGCAGGCTAAACGCTCTGGTAGATCGGCAGGTTCAAGGCCCCTGGTGGCACTAAACAGCAGGCTAAACGCTCTGGTAGATCAGCAGGTTCAAGGCCCCTGGTGGCACTAAACAGCAGGCTAAACGCTCTGGTAGATCAGCAGGTTCAAGGCCCCTGGTGGCACTAAACAGCAGGCTAAACGCTCTGGTAGATCGGCAGGTTCAAGGCCCCTGGTGGCACTAAACAGCAGGCTAAACGCTCTGGTAGATCAGCAGGTTCAAGGCCCCTGGTGGCACTAAACAGCAGGCTAAACGCTCTGGTAGATTAGCAGGCTAAACACTGGTAGATCAGCAGGTTCGAGGCCCCTGGTGGCTCTAAACAGCAGGCTAAACGCTCTGGTAGATCAGCAGGTTCAAGGCCCCTGGTGGCACTAAACAGCAGGCTAAACGCTCTGGTAGATCAGCAGGCTAAACGCTCTGGTAGATCAGCAGGTTCAAGGCCCCTGGTGGCACTAAACAGCAGGCTAAACGCTCTGGTAGATCAGCAGGTTCAAGGCCCCTGGTGGAACTAAACAACAGGTTAAACGCTCTGGTAGATCAGCAGGTTCAAGGCCCCTGATGGCACTAAACAGCAGGCTAAACGCTCTGGTAGATCAGCAGGTTTAAGGCCCCTGGTGGCACTAAACAGCAGGCTAAACACTCTGGTAGATCAGCAGGTTCAAGGCCCCTGGTGGCACTAAACAGCAGGCTAAACGCTCTGGTAGATCGGCAGGTTCAAGGCCCCTGGTGGCACTAAACAGCAGGCTAAACGCTCTGGTAGATCAGCAGGTTCAAGGCCCCTTGTGGCACTAAACAGCAGGCTAAACGCTCTGGTAGATCAGCAGGTTCAAGGCCCCTGGTGGCACTAAACAGCAGGCTAAACGCTCTGGTAGATCGGCAGGTTCAAAGCCCCTGGTGGCACTAAACAGCAGGCTAAACGCTCTGGTAGATCAGCAGGTTCAAGGCCCCTGGGGGCACTAAACAGCAGGCTAAACGCTCTGGTAGATCAGCAGGTTCAAGGCCACTGGTGGCACTAAACAGCAGGCTAAACGCTCTGGTAGATCGGCAGGTCCAAGGCCCCTGGTGGCACTAAACAGCAGGCTAAACGCTCTAGTAGATCAGCAGGTTCAAGGCCCCTGGTGGCACTAAACAGCAGGCTTAACGCTCTGGTAGATTAGCAGGTACCGAAGCCCCTGGTGGCAATTAGGACATTAAACTTCGAACTAAGACCCCTTACCGCTGGTGGGGGGAAGCCTTAATAAGAAATAGCTGGACAATCTCACCTAACTAACTTGCTAAATGACCAACTCGTCTATACTTCTTGTCTACGACTGGATTTCGAAAGATTGATCAAATCAATTTACTGTGCCGCCTGACTGTATGTATGAGCGAAGAGGTGATTTTCGTTCACCCGAGTAGGTCCTCTTGATAGTTTTTCCGTAGAAACTGAATGTGAACTGTATGGGTGGCGAACGAAAAATATTATTGTTTGGATTTTTGCGTGACGTCATACGCCTATGTCGTGTGTGAATCTTATTCGGGCGAAGTATAACTCTTAGTATTAATTACAATTCTCGGTGTTAATATAGAAGTAGTATAGAGTAGAGCGGCATGGAACGCTTCGTTACAATTTAATGCTTCAAAAACCCAATGCTGTCTTCTATCGTTAAAGCGAAATCCTCCCCTTTTGCCGCTATCCATGAGCGGCACTTGCATTGAGGAAACTGAACAACTCTCAGTGCTCGGTATGTGCATTACAGACCACTTTGTGGTGAATGACCACATATTCGACGTTGCCAAAAACGCTGCCAAGTGTTTAGGTTTCCTTCGACGTTGCGAGAAATTTTTCACCCCTTCCGATCTGGCTATAATCTATAAGGCTTATATTCGTCCAAAGCTTGAGTACAATTCCCATATTTGGGCAGGTGCTCCAATAACACACTTGAGTCTCTTGGATAGAATCCAAAAAAGAGCCTTAAAATGATAGGTGATAGAAGTATAACAGAAACATATGAATCTCTCGAGCACCGTCGCATTGTTTCTTGTCTTTCATTATTTTACCGTTACTTCTATAGACAATGCTCTAGCGAAATAGCCAGTTGCATTCCTCCCCTTAAACAATTTAATCACAATACTCGTGCTTTTAGGAATGCTCATCAGTTTACCCTTGAGTCCACCTTCGGACGTACTGTGAAATACAGAGATTTTTTCTTTAGCAGGACTACACGAATGTGGAATGCTTTACCCAGCTCTAGTTTTCCTTCCCATTGTAATGTTCAAAAATTTAAAACTAATGTGCATCGGTATCTCCTTTTAAGCCCCTCCTTGTTTTTCAATTGCTCGTACTGTGTAAATCATTTTAAGCGTAGTAATAACCCCTTGTGTGCGAGCTAATTATATAAAAAAAAAGGTGCTCCAAAAACCCACTTGAGTCTCTTGGACTGTTGTCTAACTGAAACACTTGTATCTCTCGGGCACCGCCGCAATGTTTCATATCTATCATTTTTTTACCGCTATTTTTATAAACAGTGCTCTAGTGAAATAGCCAGTTGCATTCCTCCCCTCAAACAATTCAACCGTAATATTTACCCTTGAGTCCAATTTCCGACGTACTGTCAAGTACAGAGATTCTTTTCTTAGTCGCACAACCCGTATGTGGAATGCTTTACCCGGCTCAGTGTTTCCCCATCTGTTTCAATATGTAGACATTCAAAACCAATGTGCATCGGCATCTCCTTTCAAATCCTATCCTACTTTCCTAATTTCTCGCACTGTGTTTAACATTATAAGGGTATTCATAACCCCTTGAGTACGCGTTTAATATAAAAAAAACACAATGACGTGCACTCAAAAGTCGTGCCATCAAAGCGAATAGTTGGGCCATTGTTGTCTGAAGGTCAGGAACATCTGAATGCTATCGTGAAATTTTTGCAACCCATTATGTTGTATCTAGATGCTTGTTTTCGGTCACGTTCGAAACTTAACTTTAATCCTCCTCCAAGTCGTCATCATCGCTTAATAATTCCAGCTCCAAAAGAGTTCTAGCTTCAATAATTCTTTTCGGATTGAATGCTTGGAACTTGTCGACTTATTTTTCCCATTCGAACTCATCTGTTTTTGGAATAGTGCCCAATATTGTCAGAAATTGATTATTTGCCTCCTCGATATCGCCAGCATCAATTGCCAATAGATTCATGTGTCCGAAATTGTGGTAGTTCTTCCAAAATTAAAGGTCTAAATGAAGTTTTTATTATTAGTACTAGCAGCGCAATTACCGTTAACATAAATAGGCCAAAATAGGCCTCTTCCTAAATCCCCGATATATGATATACAAATTGGAGATAGGCCCTTTCGTTAGAACGATTTTCTTCTTAGAATATATCCATAATGTATCTTAGAATATATCCCTAAAATATTATGCACGCGTTTTTCGCAACATCAAATATGTGATCATGCCACAAAAAATGGTCAGTAATACACATACCGAGAACGGAAAGCTTTTCGGTTTCCTAGATGCAAGTGCCATCCATGGATGATTTCGGGGGAGGAATATTTCGTTTGACGGCCAGAAGACAGGTTTAGCATTTCGAAGCATTAAATTCCACGCGGTTTCTAACAACCCATTCTACAATGCTGTCAAGATCGGAATTTAATGAAGTAATCATACGCTGCCGTTGCAGAGCCACTTCTGAAGATGAAGGATATGGATTAGGAAACGAATATGAAAAGCTGAGAGTACTGTCGTAAGCTAAACAACGTAGTGGATTAGAAGATACAGACAAGAGATTATTCATGAAGATAAGGAAGAGAGTCGGAGACTTCGATGCAAAATGCACGCATTTTCGATAAGATAGTTTTATGCCAAACTCTATCAAATAAAAATTAAATAAATTTGGTGGTGCAACAGCTCGGAGTGAACCAGGACCTAGTGACTTACAACTCTCAACCATTCCTGGGTGCGTGTTACCAGGAACGGAGGGGACCTAACCAACCAGATATCTCAAATAACCCATCATGTTCAAACGCCACAGCTAACACACTCCATTCTATCGACCCTCTTCTTCCTCCAGCTGTCAAATTAACGTTGCCAAAAGCATCACCTAATTTTTTGGATCCTCTAGTTCCTCCTGTAGTTAAAATGACGAACCAATTCTCTGACCTAAACGGCGATGGCCGATATGTTCTTTCACGCCTCAGAGACCATCGTATTTATGCGAACGTGCGATTGTATTTAGCATATCTTCATGACAAACATGATTCTATCTGCGTTGATGGTATAACTAGAACTAACGTAATGGTATTTATTCATCAAGAAGGTCTTCCTACCAATGAGCTCTTAAAAATATATATTCTATTTCATAAAACCTTTAATTTAACTCCCACTGATGTTGAAAATGACCTATCTGCTTTTGCTTCATATGTCAATTCTAAAAGGCTTTCGAAACTAAACAAAAATCGAAACAACATTAATAACAAAAATCCTTTTCGTTCCTAACCCTAACATCTAACCCTAACATTTCAAACGTTTCAAAACACCAACTTATATCTGTTTACTACCAGAACGTTAGGGGTTTACGTACTAAAAGTTCTGAAGTCTACTTGAACTCACAAAAACTTCCTTATGATGTATTTGTTCTTACTGAATTCTTCACTTCAGAGTTTAATGTGTTTCGAAAGGATATCTTCGTTACTAATGTGACTAGTCATGATGATCCCTCAAATAGTTCATCCACCGGTCGTGGTGTCCTTTTGGCACTTCATTCCAACCTTGACTCCTCCTTGCTACATATTCCCAATACATCAAACCTGGAACTTGTTAGTGTTAAAGTCTCTGTATCAAACCGCTGTCTTTACATATTGTGTTGTTATATACCACCATCACAACCAACTTTTCATCTAATGCTATTTCCGAAAAGGAAATCCTTTTCACTGACCGGCTCCTCTCTTCGCATCTTGCCCAGATGAGTGGTGTTAAGAATTGTTTAGATAGACAATTAGATCTGATTTTTTCATGCGATGCCCATAATACCGAAGTAATGGAAAGTAAGCATATCCACTCTAGACTAATAACATCCAACCTTACTCCCTTACATCACGAACATTCAATTTTCGTAAAGCTAACTTCGAAAAACTTAACGATCTTATTGGTAACATTAACTTTGATTTTATCTCCAATGACTCTAATATCGACATTAAAACATCCACTTTTTACTCTCAGATACAAAACTGTTTTTCTCAAACCATTCCACTTTTGCCTCAAAAGAACTTTACTTCCTCCCCTTGTTGGTACAATAAAGAACTTCGCTCTCTAAGGAATAAAAGGAATAAACTTTGGAAAAATATCTGAGGTCGAGGTCTAATCAAGACTTCTTCAATTATGTCTCTATTCACAATAACTTCTCCAACCTGTGTGAATCTCTCTACTCCAGTCACCTTATTCAAACCCAAACCGATCTTATTTCGAATCCCAAACATTTCTTTCAATTTATTAATTCAAAAAAGAAGTCTGATGGTTATCTTTCCAAATTGAAATACCTGAATTCCCCATCAACAGATCCAAATATTATTTGCAACCTTTTTGCTGATTTATTTCTTTAGTCAAGCATTTGTTTCTGATAACACTGAAGTAGACAAAAATTACTTCAATTATATGAGCAACTGCACTCAAACTTCCTTAACTTCTATTTATATATCATATTCTTCAGTAGTAACCAAAATCAGTCTACTTAAGGATGACTTTTCTTCTGGGCCCGATGGGATTCCTCCTATAGTCCTTAAGAAATGTGTTTTTAAACTTGCCCAACCTCTCTCAGCTCTTTTTCAATTATCTATCTCTTGTGGTATGTTTCCTATACAATGGAAGGACTCGTTCATCATCCCTGTACACAAAAAAGGATGTAAGAATGATACGAGTATTAGTAACTATAGGCCCATTGCCTTACTCTCCTGTATACCTAAACTTTTTGAGAGTATAATTCATGACACCATGCTTCTTCATTGTGTACAACTTTTTTCTCCGATACAACACGGCTTTCTTAAAGGTAGATCAACGATCACAAATCTTACTGAATTTGTTTCCAAAACTTTATGTGCTCTGGAATCTAGCCATGAAGTGGATGCAATTGCAACGGATTTCTCCCATAACATTATCATCTTTAAACTTAAAGCTTACGGGTTTCCTCCACTTTTTGTATCTTGGATACAGTCCTACCTTAACAATCGTCAGTATAAAGTTATTTTTAGATCATGCACTTCAAACCCTATATGCTCAAATTCAGGTGTGCCGCAAGGAAGTCACCTTGAGCTCCTGATTTTCCTGTTAACTATCAATGATGTTGAACTTATTCTTACAGAATCTGGCCTTGAGATCTACGCTGATGACATGCGCATCTCAAAACAAATTTTATCTGGTTCAGGTGCGCAATCGCTACAACTAGACTTTAATAATTTCTTTACCTGGTGTCAACATAATTTTCTTGAGCTTAATGTAAGCTAATGTCAAGCCATTACTTACTCTCGTAAACGGACGCCCTTGCCACAACGTCAGTACCTGATTAATAATCACCCAATTTTCATCGTCACTTCCATTCGTGACCTAGGTGTTATTTGCGACTGTCAACTTAACTTTCGTGAACATTTAGCAGTATTATTAATAGAGCTAATTCCACACTTGGGTTCGTTAAACGCTGGTCCAAAGAATTTTCAAATCCCTACGTCACCAAGTCTCTTTATATCACCTTTGTAAGACCCCTTCTAGAATATGCCTCCCAGGTCTGGTCACCATACCATCAGATTCATATCCAACGTATTGAAGCGGTTCAGCGTAGATTTTTACGATTTACATTACGTGGCCTTAGTTGGGATGACCCATTGCACTTACCTCCCTATGAAAATCGTCTTAAACTTATAAATCTACATACCTTGTACCGACGTCGTGATAATGCAGAAATTATTTTTATACACTAGCTCTTGACTGGTGGCATCGATTGTCAAGCTCTTTGTGAAAAAATTAAATTCAACGTAAACCAACGTCATTTAAGAACCATACCACTTCTATGTATTCCCTTCCATCGAACTGAATACGGCCAGAATGAGCCGATGACTAGAATACTTCGGAAAGCTAACATTTCAATCATTTTCGATCCTAATCTGTCTAAATCCTCCCTTCTACGTGCTCACCTAACTTAATCCTTAGTTTTTTTTTTTCTCGCTCCTTAGTTTTTAATTTAGTCTTAAGATCTTAATTGTTATTCTAGTTTTAAGTATGTTTGATTGCTTGTATTAAGCTCATAAATAAATGAAATACGAAATCAATTCATACCATCTGAGATCTATTCTCTAGGGTATGAATTGAACCACATGTATGTATATAGAACCTCTAAAACCTGCACACTCTAGTTTTTTCATTAAAATTTTGTGGTTGACCATATCAAATGCTTTAGTTATATCAACAAATAAACCTTCTGTACATTTTCTTTCGTCTAAGCTTTTGAAAATTTTTGAACAGTAATCTAAGAGTGCATCTTCCGTTGATTTTCTTTAACGAAAACCAAACAGAAGAAGCGAAGAAATTTCTTTTATTAAGAAATTTCACAGCCCTTGTCTTAATAAGTTTTTCAAAAACCTTACTTACTGACGGAAGTAACGAGATGGGTCGGTAATTATTTACCATATTCTTACCACCTTTTTTATAAAGTGGTATGACATCAGCACATTTCATCGCATCAGGAAAAATACAAAATCTGAGAGTTGCGAGTTGGAACGTTGGCAGTATGACAGGTCGAAGCTTCGAGCTGGAAGAGATGATGAAAAGAAGGCGAGTGGACATCTTATGTGTTCAAGAAACAAAATGGCGAAACACGGGAAACAGGGCCCGTTTCTTGGATACGAGGACAAAAAACTATAAGATGTTCTACTATGGAACGGAAAAGGGTAAAAACGGAATCGGAATCATCCTTGCAAAACATCTATTAGGCAGCGTATTGACCATTTCGAAATCCAGCGACCGTTTGATGTCCCTTAAATTGGTGATTAAAGGAAAGTTGTGGAATATTGTCACTGCATATGCTCCCCAAATTGGATGTGAGCAGGTGCAAAAAGATGCATTTTGGCTAGACTTTCACTTTTTGTTCGTGGGCGGAGATTTGAACGGACATGTCGGGAAGACAAACGAAGACTATGAAGATTGCCATGGAGGCCTCGGATACGGCACCAGGAACCCTCCTGGTGAAGACATCCTGAGCATGTGTAAAACATACGGTCTTATCGTACTAAATACCATGTTCGTCAAACAAAGCCGACACCTGGTCACTTACAGCAGTGGTGGAAATGAAACCCAGATTGATTACCATTTGGTATCTAGTTTCATGAAACCCCGGGTAAAAGATTGCAAAGTGATACTAGGAGAAGCGATCGCCCACCAACACCGTCTCCTACTGACAGAATTTTTTATGGAGACAGTGAACGACAACAAACATACAAAAACTTTTGGGAAGATCAAATGGTATAATCTGGAAAAGGAAAAAGGCGAAGCTTTTATTTCGAATATGCAAAACGTTCTGTATAACAACACCGATATAGTTCGAAATGAAGAGAGTACAGCACAAAATATGTGGGATCTCCTACACAGAACTTGCAAAGAAAAAGCCAAAACACTGTTAGGGGTTTCAAAAGGACACAACCAACAAGGCAAAGAAACATGGTGGTGGAATGATGAAGCTAAATCAGTTATAAGTAAAAAGAAAATGGCTTTCAAGGCTTGGTCGAAGTGCCCCTCTAATGATACAGAGCAAAAGTCACGCCTCGAAGTGGAATATAGAAACTGCAAGAAAGAAGCGAAGAAGAAGTGCGCCCAAATTCAAGCAAACAATACAGAAAACCTGTATCGGGAGCTGAATGAAATTTCTACCCCGACAGCTGGTGCTATTCAAGAGCTACGGCAAAACACGAATAAGGGCGCAACTATCTTTAAAATAGCCGCTCAAAGAAGAAGAAATGCCCAGGAGATTTGTTCTCCAAAGTTCATTAACAATGCTCAAGGCCAACTACTTGTGGAAGACAACGAAATTCTTCACAGGTGGCGACAGTATTGTGACGGACTTCTAAACGAACAATTTCCAAGGCTATACTTTCCAATAGCTTCACCTAACTTAAGCGAAGTATCCGACGTCACAGTCGAAGAAGTTAGTGAGGCGGTAAAATACTCCAAAAAGGGAAAAGCTGTTGGCCCAGACGAAATACCCTCAGAGTTTTGGAAAAAGATGGGAGACATCGGGTTTAGATGGCTCATGATTCTTGTCTCCAAACTTATACGAGGTGATCGCATGCCTAATCAATGGAGGGAAAGTTACCTTCTTCCAATTTATAAAGGAAAGGGTGATACTCGAAGCTGTGATAATTACCGTTCGATTAAGCTGATGTCACACACCATGAAGATCGTTGAGCGAGTCTTGGGTAGCCGACTGCGAAAAATAATTAGGCTATCTGATGACCAGTGCGGGTTTGTCGGGGGTAAGTCAACCACGGATGCAATCCAGAGTATAAGAATAATTATGGAAAAACATCGGGATTCTTTGGAGGATTTGCATGTCGTATTGGTTGATTTTGAAAAAGCATTCGATCGGCAACCACGAGATCTAACATGGGTGGCCCTCAGGCAACGAGGAGTTTCAGAAACCTATGTGTTACTAAAGTAAGATGCGCAGCTGCAGTCACCGAAGAATTCGAAATCACAGTAGGTGTACACCAGGGAAGTGTCTTGAGTCCCCTGCTCTTTATTACAGTTCTTGATTACCTGCTTGAAGGCAAAGTGACGGATCCAAAAGTACATCAGTTATTCTTTGCTGACGATGGAGCCATCATAAGTGAAGACCCGATATCCCTACAACGAGCACTTGACGTATGGGTGGATGTTCTAGAAGGAAGTGGCTGCCCATTTTCTGATCCACACAGACCTATTCCAGACACTTATTTGAATGGAGTAGTGCTTCCCAAGTGTGAAAAGTTTAAATATCTGGCGTCTATGATAAATAACGAAGCTACTTGTGATGACGATATCAATCATCGCGTAAGCGTAGGGTGGATGAAGTGGCGGGAAAATTCTGCTATCTTCTGTGACCGAAAAATGCCCCCTAAGCTGAAAGGAAAGCTCTACACTTCAGTTGTGCGTCCAGCACTCACATACGGTTCACAATGTTGGACAATGTACAAAAAGTATGAGAGTAAGCTAACGGCAGCTGAGATGAAGATGCTTCGTATGACAGCAGGAGTTACAAAGCTTGATCGAATTAGAAGTACGAAGATCCGAGGAAGCCTTCATGTTAAGAATACCATTTCCCAAAAAATTGAACACGACCGACTCAGTTGGTATTGCCATGTTCAAAGGAGAGATCCTGAGAACCCCGTCAAAAAGGCAATATCATACAACGTTCCAATTCGGAATAAAAAGAAACGTAGGCCTTAACACTCCTGGTACAAACAAATGCAAAAACACCAGCATTCAGTTGGCCTCAGAAATGGAACAATACAAAACCGGGAGGCTTGCCGCCGATTTCTGAGGTCAACCCGGCGAACCCCACAGGCGGATCACTTGTGTGAAGCAGATACGTGGGAGAGTTATGATCCCCTCGACATCGAGATCATAACAGCTCCGAAGCAAAGGAAGAAGAAGAAGAAGGAAAAATACTAGATATTACGCTGTTATTGAATAAGTGTGCTTGTTTTTTAGTTTAATTCTTTTCAATAATCCCGGGGAAATCCAAGGCTTTAGTCTTTTGTTTTTGTTTTTACGTGTTTGTTTATAAATACATTTTTCCATGCTCCGTTTTAGGATCTGAATAAAAAGATCATATGATTTAGATATATCATTTTCATTATACACTGATTCCCAAGACTCAAGCATAAGCTTGTTGTTTAGTTTAATGTGATCAACTCTAAATAGTTCATCAATATGGTTATTATACGTCTTACGTTTAATTTTATTTGCTGTTTCGAGAAGTAAACCGGTCATTGAATGATCTGTGATTTGAAAATCAAATACACATTTTTCTAAACCCATATAATCTTTATTGGAGAAACGACCAAAAACATGATCAAGACATTTCCCCGATATTATTCTAGTTGGCTCGTTAATCTAAAAATGAAGAGACCATTTCATTTTTTTCCAAGATGTCAATGTTAAAATCTCCTAGGATCAACAAGTTCTTTAATTTTTCACCTTCTAACAACCTTGAAAACTCTTCATAAAGCACCGAAAAGACATTTATGAAATCTGTATACACATATAATGACAAAATCCTCGCGATTTACTTTAAAATTAATTCTTATAACATCAGCACTCACCAGATCATTAACAGAGAATTCATAACAAAAGTCATTCCTTATACTCTATTATTTGAATAACAAACATATTTAAAATTTTTTTCTCTCCTCGCCCCTTTAGCTCGCATTAGAAGTGCCTGGGTATATTTGGTTAAGACATCGTTTATGTACGAGTAAATGTTTCCTCTGTTGTCACCAAGAATGCAAGAGTTGACGATTTCCTTCTTTGTTTTCTTTTCCTTCATTATTCGTTGCTTGACTGCGAGATCGAAGAAATTAACGCATAGGATAGACTCGTGTGCGGTCGAGGTGTGGGCTCTGTATTATTATTGTTTTTGTTGCTTTTAATTTGTTTGACAAAGCATTTATCGATGCCTTTATCGGTTACATTTAAAGACAAAGCAGAGCGAAATATTTGAAGCGCAACACTTTGTGCATTGGTGTACTTGACTTCAGGGACTCCAGTTATTTCAATGCATTTCTTTTTTTGATTCTGGTTCTGCCAATTTAATTTGCTCTCAAGAGTGTTCAATTTTGATTTGAGATCAGCATTTTCTTTACGTAAATCTATCACGGTTTGTAAGAATTCCTTCTGCAGCGCTTCCATACTTAGAAGTTTTTGGTAAACCATCTGTAATGTCGGTTCGGCATCAGTGCGAGTAAGATGAAATGCTTGGGGAGTATTTAAAGCTTGCGTATTTGTTGTTTCTGCAGTTGGTTGTTGTGGCGAAGGCTCGGAGTTGTGAAGACTGCGGCGTTTTAAGACGGTACACATGTCACATCGATATGATCTCTTGTTTGATTTCATATATTCAATGTCTTCAAGTTTTAGATTGACGGAGTTTATATGAAACAAACACTTGGGCTCAACTTTCCTTTAAGGTAGCACGAATTTCCACACGCGGATAGTTTTATTCGATAGATTAGCACTTTTAAATAACAAATATCACAATTTTAAAGTGAGGAAACATTTATAACTATTTTTAATTAATTTTTAAAGATTCACTTTTTCATACAAATTGAACACAATAATGGCTGCGATGCACATGAAAAACTTTTTTTGCTTTATTTTGACGTTTTTCCTCTCTTTCTTTGGTTCAGTGATTTTATACGCGCTGTTTTTTTGGGATATTCTTCAAATTTATTGTACTTGTATTGAAATTATGAAGTACAAAAGAAACTTTGCGGGCACCCAACCTCGCACCTACCCCAAATCCTATAGTGAGCCCAAGCAGGGGGGTTGCAGGGGGGCAGCATGCCCCCCCATACATATCTCACTGTTTATGCGCCATAATGCTGGATGCTAGCACTGATGCATTTATGTAAGTATGTAAGCAAAAAACAAAAAGTAGTCTTAGTAATTTTCAATTTTCTCAAGAACTAAAAGACATAAAATCATTCGGTTTTTTGTGTTCGATTCAGAATAGATAGTAACATTGAATACATAAACCAATTAAGCACTTTAATTTACAATTTCGCCAAAAAAATTGAGTCAAACAAAAAGTGAGGTTAAAACCGAAAAGAAAATATTTTTTTTTAGGATTTAGGGGGGTTTCCTCACTCTAATATTTTAACCCTGTTCTATTGAGACCCATACCTAACTGTAAAAAAAAAATCAACACTATACTCGTGCTACCTTAAAGGAAAGTCGCCCCAACACTTGCAATCACCAAATATTACTTTGGATTTAAATCCTCTTTCAAGTTTCTCTTTACACACGGAACTATTCATTTTTTTTTTACTTTATTTGATTAGTGTATACAAAATTTATGGTTTCTTTCAAACGATGTGCACCCCATAACACTCAGAGAGAAACTTAAGAAATAGTTTTCTACCTATGTATGTATGTACATATCTATATTAATTGCAAAAAAACAATTGCCACTACCTATCTACCCACCGCATCTAATGTAGGCATTTAACCTAGTTGATTGCAATTATTATTTTTGTACACCAATTATTATACTTTTGAATAACAAAAATAATAATAATAATTAAAATAAAATCAACATAGGTAAGTTACTTAATATATTAACATAATGTACCTATGTAGATAGGTATGTATACCTATACTAAAATCTTAAAAATCCAAATCCTTATGTATCTATACAAATAAAAAGCAACGTTATATTTTGTTAGATATATCGAAATTGAACAACGTTGCTTTGTTGCGTATGAAATAGACAAAACAAAACTAAAATTCGACAAAAAAATATAACAACAGAACACAGAATATCCTTCAAAAGGAAAATACTACAAAACAAATTTGATTTTCTCATTCTCGTCTTTCTCAGCTGATAAAATTTTCTCGTTCTATCCTCAATTACCATCCCACCCTAAATCATAAGTCTCCACAACAATATTTTCCTCTGACAGCGCCATCGGTAGTGTGTATTCCACAACTTTTTTTTCTGTTCCATGAGACTACTATAGATTTTATATAAAGGGTTTTCCAATAAGAGGTGTTATTTTGATATTCAAAGAAAAATGGCATTTTTGGAGATAAATGATCGGATGTCTATTTCATTATAAAGAGGAAGGTATGCCGTTAATAATGGAACACAACATCAGCCAAATGGCCGCCAAGACCACGCTTACAGGACCATATCCTTTTCATGAAATTTTCCATAACCAAATCGCAAAGTGGCTGCCCTATGTCCTCGATAGCCTCACGAATTTCATCTTTGAGGTCTTGAATCGACGCTGGGCTGTTGGCGTAGACCTTATCTTTCACGTGGCCCCAAAGGAAGAAGTCGCAAGGTGTTAAATCACAAGATCTCGGTGGCCAATTGTGATAACCTCTTCGAGAGATAACACGGTCCGGAAACTTTTCCCGTAAAAGATCGATGGTTTCATTGCTTGTGTGGCACGTAGCGCCGTCTTGTTGAAAGTAAACGTTGTCCAGATCAATACCATCCAATTCAGGCCATAAAAAATCATTAATCATCTCTCGATAGCGCAATCCATTGACCGTAACTGTTGCTCCAGCCTCATTTTCGAAAAAGTAAGGTCCAATGACCCCGCGGGACCATAAACCGCACCAAACAGTCACGCGTTGAGGATGGAGAGGCTTTTCAACAATAACTCTTGGGTTTTCCGAGCCCCAGATGCGACAGTTTTGCTTGTTGACGTAGCCTCCGAGGTGGAAATGGGCCTCATCAGTCAAGATGATTTTTCGATGAAATTCCGGTTCATTTTCATGCATTTCAAGGACCCAATTTTAATAATTTCAATGCGTTGTTGAAGCGTGTATCGTTCCATTTTTATTAATAGCGTAGTTTCTACTTGTCAAATGTCAAAAAATGACAGCTTCAAAAGTGACAGCTACCGAAATAGCGGGCTATTCAAAATAACACCTCTTATTGGAAAACCCTTTACCATGGCTAAACCCTTGTATATAAAAACTATAGTACTCTCATGAAGAGGAACGAACGATCCGGCACCATACGTGGAGAGTAAGGACAGACGATAATCAGGAAGGGGTGATAATATTTTCGGTAAAAGCAAACCGAAGGTGCAGAACAAAGCGACGACAAGAAAGCTATTTTCTGTTTTCTTTTTATCAATTTTCTATACAAATAAGTATGAGGTGGCATTTTTTGCTTCACGCATAGAGAAAAAACGGTATATCGTTAGGTTTGATTTTTTTCGTTGTATTTGTATTGGAGCAAATGTAGGATTTTTATTCAAATACACGAATTCTTAAACGGTTACCACTCAGAACAATTATTTTGTGTAGATACGAGTAGATAATTATTTTTGTAGGCAGATTTTTCAAATGCAGAATTTTGAGAATTGGAGTTTTGAGTATTATTCTGAAATACAGAACAATTAGGTATATTGAAAGCTAAAATTTTGAAGAGTAGAATTTTGGAATGCAGAATTTTGGGAAATTAAATTTTGAAACGCATAAAAATTAATAAGTAAAATTTTGAAAAGCAGAAGTTTGAAATAGGAATTTTGAAATGCAGAAAGCTTAATAAGTAAATTTTGAACAGCAGAAGTTTGAAAAAGGAATTTTGAATGCAGAAAGCTTAGTAAGTAAAATTTTGAAAAGGCAAATTTTGAAATGCAGAATTTTAGGAAATAAAATTTTGAAATGCAGAAAACTTAAAAAGTAAAATTTTGAAAAACATATTTTGAGAAGTAGAATTCTGAAATGCATAAAACTTAATAGGTACAATTTAAAAAGCAGAATTATGAGAAGTAGAATTTTGAAATGTAAAATTTTTGGGAAATATAATCTTGAAAAATGTGCTTTGAGAAGTAGAATTCTTAAATGCAGAAAACTTAATAAGTAAAATTAGAAATTCAAAATTTTGAAAAGTAGAATTTCAAAATGTAGAATTTTGAAATGCAAAATAACAAAAAAAAATCATGTGATACATCACTCCCTACATCACGAGTATGCAATTTTTAACTCGCTAAGATGCCTAGTTTAGCCAGAAATCACGTTTGAAAATGTCAACTTTGGGGGGTCTACGGAGCTCCGTTTAGCCGCAAATCGCATTTAAAGATAAACATTTGTTTTTCGTTACATGCGATACGTGGATTGAAAGGTGGCACTCCCTAGACCACATATGCAATTTTTAATCCCCTAAGATGCCTAGTTTAGCCAGAAATCACGTTAGAAGATGTCAACTTTGGGGGTCTACGAAGCTCCGTTTAGCGGCAAATCACATTTAAAGATAAACATTTGTGTTTCGAAAAAAAAAAATATTTTCACATTTTTTACTTCTAATGGAAGAAAAATATATGTATGTATTAAATGTTTTTTTTTTTGGTTAATTTGTAAAAAACTTCAACTACTAAATTAGAAAAAAAAACAATTTCTGCTAAAATAATTAACATGGCGATTTTTAAATGTGGCAACCATGTCTTATTTTTTCATATTTCAACCGTTTTTTTAGAGGCAAATGGATATGTATAGGTGTTTGAGCAGGATTATACATTCATTGCCAATAAATTTTCGCGTTTTTTTTTCTCATAATCATTGTCTGTTATTTATTTTAAGGTACATAATGGTTCAAAAAAAATTTTCAAAAAATGGTCATTTTTTGTACCCCCCATGGAACCATTTTTTTTTTGTTTTTCATTGTCTCAAAAACGGTACAACCGATTTTGATAATTTTTTTTTGCTAAAGCTCCCCAAGAACTTAAATAGAATTGTGTATTAAAATTTTCAAAAAAAAATTTTTGGATTTATAAAATAAACTTTTCAAAACTCTGTATTTCGAAAAACCCATGCTAGATTTTTTTAAACTTGATAAGTAAAAGTTTATCAATATAATCTACAAGATGTGAGAAAAAAAAAGTATTTTACCTAAAAATAAAGGTACCCACCATACAAATGTAAAAAAAAAATAAAAAATGGTTTTCAAAAATCGTATTTTTCTCGAAAACGGCGCGCGCCTGGAATTTTAATAATTTTTTTTTTCTTTGTATGGTCTTTAATTGAAAAAGACAAATATTGAAATTAAGATATTAGGTACAGCTTGTACCTACCATAGAACCTTTTTTTTCAAATTTTGACATTTGACAATTTTCTCATTATCGAAATTTTTTATAGAGATGCTTCCAAAAAGTTTAAAATCATTGCGTCTCAAAGCTTTGAAAAAAATATTTTTTTTAATTTTTGGAAAAAAGCAATTTTTTTTCTTGGAAAATTCGATATCTCAAAAACGGCTCAGTATTTTATTTCGAAACCTAATTTCCATTCGTACAATAATAAAAACTTTTTATTTTATTTTCACTTACAAAATTATGTAATTGCAAGTTTTGCATGTGCAAAAAATTTAACTCGAGATTTTGATCAAAGTTTATTTTACGATGATAGAGAACACAAAAAAATATTTTTTTATCTAAGAAAATTGTTTTTTAAAAATCAATGTCTTGAAAAAGTTTGAGGGACGAATTTTTGAAAATATTTCCTAGAATCTTTATTTTTTAATACTTAAAATTAATATCCCAAATTTTTTTTTAGAAAAATTTTAAAGAAATTTCTTATATTCAAAATTATAAAAATAATAAAAGGTTTTTTAAACTTTGTTTGCATAAATTCGTACTTTTTATATTTATATTAACAAAATACAAAAAAAAAACACTAAATTTTTATTTTAATGAATTAATAATTTCCAAATTTGATAAAAATTTGTAGACAAACATTAAAAGAAATATTTGTTTGTTCAAAATTCGCGGGGCAAATATCTTATATTTTTACAAAATATAGGTATGGATAAGAACTATTTTTTGTAAAAAAATGTTTATTTTTATTTTAAAAATTTTTCATGTGGGGTTCATCAATAATTTTTTTAAAATTGACACCAAATTTCTTTTTTTTTTATTTTTCTAAAATTGCTTATAATAAGCATTTACAATGCATACAAAATATTTTTTCCAAAAAAGGTATCTGATTTTTTTTTAAATATTATGTCAATAATAATTTTATTCTATTTATTCTTTTTTTTTTTTAATTAATTTAAGTTTTCTAAAACTATTTTTTTCTCGAAAAACTTATTTGATTTTTTTTCACAATTGCTTTATGTGAATATTTATACATTTCTGAAATTGTTTATATACACATAAAAAGTATTAAAAAATTTCTATATTTTTTGCAAACAAAGTTTATAGGAATGAATAAATTTTAAAAACTGTTCTATACCTATATCAAATTTCTTTTTTTTATTTTTATTTATATAAATACCTATCAACGAATACAAATATTTTTTTTTGTAATCAAAATTATTTTCTACCATACCAAATTTCTTCTATTTTATTTTACACTATTTTATATAGGTTTGTACATATATAAAAGCTATTCTCTTTAATTAAAATTAAATTCTTAAAGAAATAGTTTTATACCTATTTATATACATATGGTACATAATTACATTAATTGCAAAAAAAAAACAATTTCCACTACCTAACCACCCGCTGCATCTAATGTAGGCAGTTAACCTAGTTGATTGCAATAATTGTTATTTTTGTTCTTCAAAATTACATCAATTATTATACTTTTGAACAATAAAAATAATAATAATTGCAATCAACATAGATAAGTTACCTAATATATTAAGATAAAGTACCTATGTATGTAGGTATACTAAAATTCAAACAAGCCTAATCCTATCAAGAATCAAATTTCAAAATTATTCCTACTTAAATCTATTCAATATACTGAAATTGAACAACGTTGCTTTGTTGCGTATGAAATAGACAAAACAAAACAAATATTCTTGACAAAAAAATATAACAACAAAACACACAGAAGATCCTTAAAAAGAAAAATGCTACAAAACAAATTTCATTTCCTCATTCTCGTCTTTCTCATTGCCACGTGGCTAAAAAAATTTTCTCGTTTTTTCCTCAATTACCACCCCACCCTAAATCAAAAGTCTCCACGAAATTTTTTCCTCCGGCAGCGCCATCGATAGAGTGTATTTCATAACATTTTTTTCTGTTCCATGAGAGTACTATAGTTTTTATATAAGTTAATAAACACTATTTGCATTTAGTTAAAAAAATAATTTTTTTCTTCAGGCAGATTGCCTGAACCTTTATTGATAAATCACAAATAACAACTCAAACTCATATTTTAACTGCACATGTATTTATAATTGAAATAGAACAAAAGACAAGAGTGATATGATTGAATATGAATACTTGGAATTTGGGTGATGATGACTGCAACTGGCCACTGCACCATGAAGTAATGTGTTCTCTGGAATTTGGGTGATGTGGTTGCACTATTGCATCATTAAGTCTTCCCCTCTTAAATGCGATTGTCCTCGATCGCTTGAAGTGCATTAGGTCATAGAACTCTGGTGTCGGTATTATGTAAGTCGATAATGATGTAACTTCTGTTATTCAAAAATAGGGTAGGTCATAGAATTTGGATGTAGGTATTACGTGAGCTGGTGATGATGAGATCGTTGACTTTGTTTCGTCTGAAATGACATGCAATGGTATTTCGTCTCGTTTTGTTTCCATGGTTTTTATGGTAATGTTTGACTGATTGGATTTGGTAAGTAATGGCTTGCATATGGTTGATAATGTGAATAGTATGCCAAGAAATATGATCAGCCCATATATGGTGAATTTGTGGGTTTTTCCTTCTATTTGAATCTGTTGTATTTCTTTTGTGTTGTTGATGTGGAGTTCGTTGACCATTTCGAGTGATATGAGTTTGTGGTACTCTTTTTCTGCGGGTGAGGGTTGAAGTATTGCTGGAAGGATTTTATGGGTAGTTATTTCTCTTGATGTAAACTGTTGATTATCGATAGTAAGATTTGTATCGTGATATTTGATGAGAAACGTTCCAGTAAGATTTTGACTCATGTTTTCGGCCTTGATTGTTCCGTTGAAGTTGTTAAGTAAGATGATGCCAGATGTTACTTCGTCAACGTAGGGAAGATGCTGACTGTTCATTAAGTTGCACTCTGCTTTTAAACTTTTTAATAATTTAGCAATACATGTGGAGTTAGTTAAGTTTACAATATTCTTAGTATTACAAATTGTTACATAGTTAATAGTTTTACAATTATTGTTTATTGCATAAGTTTCATTTTTATTTCGTATGATATTTTCGTATTTTATGTCAAGGGCTACTTTTCCCTTTTTAATAGGTTTTAATAACAATTTTTCATAATTTGTTTCTTTTGTGATTGGTATGCTTATAATATAAAGAAGTGAAGTCATGTTTGTTGCAATTTTAATTTCAGCAAAATTTAATGCTTCTTCGATTGTTTCATAAGGAATCTTTTCTTTATCTAATGTATTTATAGCTAGGTTTATTTCTTCTTTTGACAATATTAATGAGTTAATGATTCCCATTTTTGCCCAAAATGGCAAGATTTATATTTTGCAATTCTTCTTTAATTATTTTTATCTTATATTGGAGTTTGGTTACAATTTTACTGTTAATAGTATTATCTTTCTTTAGGAAATTTAAAATTTCATTATTAATTTTTGTTAGATTATTTACTCTTTCATTATGTAATTTATTAATAACAACTTGGTTATTATTGTTTTTTAACAAGTTTGACATTTTCTTTTTTTATAATTAAAAAATCGTCATGGTCAGGGTTTCCTGCAACCCATTTCCATGCGGATCCAATAAAATTAAGTGATCTCTTTACTTTCCTAGTCTTGGGTTTAATATGTAATATTAAATTTTTTATTTGTTCAACCTCATGTGAAATCAATGGAAATAATGTATGGTTACGGGTAATATTAAGATTTAAAGTCGGAGTAATATCTTCAATAAATTTTTGATATTGTTCGATATCGACATCGTGTATTATTTTAAGGTTTCCTTCTTGTATTTTTGCCTGTCCAACATGTAGAGATACGAATTGTGAATTTGAGAAATCCAGAATTTGAATTTCTCCTTTAACGGTGATGAATAGTAGCCTGTAATTAAAATTTCTTATTTTAGTTTCTTATTAGACTTTTATGAACCGTTCTGCCTGATTCTGTTATAACTACTGTATTCTTGTTTTTTTTTACTGTTTCTTTCGTGTATCTAAATGTTAATTTTGATCCTAATCTTTTATTATGTTTAACGTAAATTGTTTCTCCGGGGAGGTAATTCTTAATGGGTTTTCTTTTTTTATTATGGTAGGTAAGGTCCTGTTCCTGTTTTGCTTTAAGAGTTTCAATGTTGCTATTGCGTACTTTTTCAAACTCTTCGGGATTCAATCTGGGTATTCGACCGTAGAATAGCTCAATGGGTTTTTTCCCTGTTGTTGAATGTATTGAAAAGTTATATTCGTTGACAGATCTTTCTAGGAGTTGTTCAAATGAACGAGAAGGTCCGTCTGCTTTTAGGCATCTCATTATTTCTGCCAATGTGGAATGAAACCTTTCCACTTGTCCGTTTACTTCACTTTTGTAGGGGGGTGTCGTATAGACTTTAATCTGAAGGTCGTCCTCAAGCATTGAGGTAATGGATGCAGAGTTTAGAGATTTTTCGTTGTCGATGACGACATTTTCTGGAACGCAAAAATAGAATAAGATATCTTGAAGGGGTCTTTTAATGTGTTCTGTTGAACGAGACTCTATTATTTTTGCTTGCGCAAATTTAGTAAACTTATCGAGTGCTGTAAGCACGAGGAATTTTTCGGTTGAAAATATGTCTATGTGAAGAGTATGACCTGGATAATTTGGAATGGGAGTAGGCTCGAATACTTGGTTGTTTGGATGTAGGTCATATTTATTTGCTTTGCACACTGTGCAACGTTTAACCAGATTTTTAATTTTAAAGTTCATTCGTGGGAAATAGTGTTTTTGAAGGATTTGCAATTTATTTTCTTGCGCATTCCTATGAGCTCTTTTATGTTCATTTAATATTACTTCTTCTTGGTCGTTTTCATTTTCTATATCTTGTACTAAGGTTTGCGTATACCTGATTCTGTAATTTTTAAAGTGTACGGGATAAATTTCTTGTATTTTTCCCATTACTTGTTCTGGTGCTGAAAGACCATTAACTATGTTGGGGTTCAAATATCTCTTAAAGATATTTATGAGGTCATTTTCATTATACTTGCGTTTTATTATGATATGTCTAGTAAAATTCGAAAAAAGTGGTTTTATTTGATAACTATCTTCATTGTCTAATTTTAGAATTAGTTGATTACGAAAAACGTTTATAGGACTTTCAACTGTAGGGATTAAATTGTGTGGAGAACTTTCGGAACTGTGTTGTGTCATTGTAAGAGAGTTCAAATGCGTTATTGGGAGAATTCTTGAAAGTGCGTCTGCTATAACATTGGTGTTTCCTGGCTTGTATTTTAGTTCGTAGTTGTATTCTTCCAGGATGGCTTTCCATCTTTTCATTTTACTATTGGTATTTTTGTTACTGAGGGCATAAGTTAACGGTTGATGATCCGTATAAATTTTGACTTTTCTTGATCCATACAAGAAATTTCTTAGGCTTGTGAGAGCCCAGATTATTGCCAACATTTCCTTTTCGTTTGTGGCATAGGCTTCCTCAGTTTTATTTAACGTTCGAGATAGGAATGTGATTGGCTTATTATCTTGAGATAGGACTGCGCCAATAGCGTAGTCAGAGGCGTCCGTTGTCAGTTCGAATTCCTTTTGGAAGTTCGGATGAGTGAGTATAACTTCTTTTGAAGTAAGAGCATTTTTTAATTCCTCAAAGGCTTTTAAGGCATTTTTATCAAGCTGTATTGGCTTTTTTTTGGATGCGTTCTTGGACACGCGTCCATCTTCCCCTCTTAAAAGAGAAGTTAGTGGTTTAGCTAACTTGGCATAATCTTGAATGAATCGTCTGTAATAACCAGACATGCCGAGGAATGAGCGAAGTTCCTTCAAGTTTCGAGGTGGAGAAAGATTCACAATAGCCTTTACTTTAGCGGGGTTGGTTTTAATACCATTAATACCTACTAAAAATCCTAGAAATTCGATTTCTTTTTTAAGAAATTCGGATTTATCGAGTTGAATCTTCATATTCGCTTTTTCTAGTGTCGTGAAGACTAATTCTATGTTTTTAAGATGTTCTTCTTCAGATTTCCCAAAGATAATAATATCATCTATGTAAACATAGCAACGTTTACCTATGTGTTCCCTCAGGATATCGTCTAAAGTTCTTTGGAAAATTGAGGGCGCATTCTTAAGCCCAAAAGGAAGTCTTAAGAACTCGTATTTTCCATTATTAATGGAGAATGCAGTTTTTTCTATATCTCTAGCTTTTAATGAAATTTGATGAAATCCACTTTTTAAATCTATTATTGTAAAATAATTATTTTTTCCCAATTGTGCAAGGACCTCATTTATTTCTGGTATCGGGTATTTGTCAGAAACAGTGATTGAATTCAGTTTCCTGTAATCAATTACCATTCTATATTTTTTCTGGCCGGATGCGTCCATTTTTTTTGGTACTATCCATACGGGGGAGTTATATGGAGATCTAGAGGGTCTTATTATTCCCTGATCGCGTAGCTCTTTTACTTGGGATTCTACGACTTCTTTAAGAGCCATTGGGTACGGATAGGTCTTTGAATAAACTGGGGTATCTGTCGTCGTTCTTATTTCTCCTTTCACAGTACTTGTATAAGTCAACTTTTCGTCGGGGTCGGAAAATAGATTAGGACATTTTTTTAGAATAGCGTGAAGCTTTTTGCGCTGTACTTCTGTCAGATGTGAAGTACGTAAATTCACATTATTTATATTTTCGGAATTAAATTGTTTTAACGGAATTTTTATGTTTTCATGAATAGTCATATAATTTTTGTCCGTATGTATTATTGCTTTAAGTTCTCTTAAAGAATCATTACCTATTATTCCGTCAAATGATTTTAAAGTAGGAAGAATGAAAAATTTTATTTTGTTTCCATTTTTATCAAATGGATTGAAAAAGGCATGGTGGGTAACTTTTATGTTGCCTCCAATGGAGTTTGCAAAAAACGGTTTTGTGTTAAGGATAGGAGATTTAATGCGTTTTGCTTGTACGTAATTTTTATTAGATCCCGTATCTATTAAAAATTTTAAAATTTCTCCACTCTTCACTTTTAGTTCAACGTACGGGAGTGAAGAGCGGTTTAGTCTAAAAAATATATGTCTTCCAATTCCTCAGGTTGGTCCAAGGAAGGATTTTCTTCATAATCTGGGTATGGATCTAGTTCTTGATGTTTTTCATCATCCGTATTTTGGGTTGTATTTTCGACTTCTAAAGGTTCGGTATGTTCTTGTTCTTCCTCCGTGTTGAAAGTATTGTAAATCCTTTGAAATTTATTAGGTGGTCTCGTCTGGTATTGATGAGAGTTTGAGGGATTTCCACGTTTTATTGGAAAGTTGCGGATTTGCGGTCGATTCGCATAATTGACTTGCCTGGATTGGATGCTTCTATCTATATCCATTGGTTCTGGTGGAGGTTGAGGCCTAGAGGCATATTGTCCTTGATACCGGAATTGTGGTTGATTGTAAAATCCATGTTGGTTTGCTCTGACCTGTTGTCTATTTTGGAATGTGTGTTGTTGATTCTGATTTGGTCTATAAGCTTGTGGATTGTGGAATAATTCTGGATAGAATTGTTTACGGGGAACCGTCATATGTTGATCCCGCTGTTTTGGTGGTAACGGCGGTGGTGGCATGTGTGCTTTACGCACAAGATGTTGACTATTATTCGCGTATTGCGTTCTATAGTCAATGTTTTGTAGTTTAAGGCAGAGGTGAAGAGCCTGTGGAAGGTCTATAGGCTCTTTAATGCTAAGAAGACGTGGGAGGTCTCCTCTTAATCCGCGTACAAATGTATCTAGTGCTTTACCACGATAACATTTGTATCATATTGGTAAGCGATTCATGGTTCATTTCCATGCTTGACAATTTATTTAGTATGAGGGAGAGGTGTTGGTACACCATTTGATAGAATTCAGGGATGGAATTATTTCCCTGAACTAGAATAGTCATTTGGTACTCCAAAGTTCCAATGTCTCTTTTATCCGCATAGTGGAGTGTCAGACATTTTGAAATTTTTTGCCAGTTGAGTGGCGTATTGTAAGATTCGAGTGCTATATCAGCTAAACCTACAATTTTGTTTCTGATGACACTCAAAATACCGTAGTATTTTGGGGTGCCTTTAAGATGATCATAAATTGATAATATTCTGTCTACACTTTTCCGCCAGGAGCTAAATTCTCCTGCCTGTCCGGAAAATTCACGTAGACTTTTAACTACATCTGGAATTTTATCTAATTCCGATAAATTTCTGTCTTGTCCTACGTTAATTGCTTGATCTGTGTCATTTGCAAAATCGAGATTAGGGTTAAGAAGCGATTGCAAAATTGTTCTACCTTCTCGTAGAAGGGTTTCTCGCATTATTCTATTAACATGTTCAGTAAGTAAATTCATATTAAAAGGTTCATTGTTATTTTGTAAATTTTGTTGACCTGCATTAGCAGGGTTAGGAGGATTAACAGGGTTATCGTTTATACGAGGGGGTCTTACTAAATTGTTAGGATTCATTTTTAAATATTTAAAATTTTCAAGAAAGTAAGGAGATAAATAATGTTTGATATTTTTCAATTTTCAGATCTTATATTAGTTTCAATTAGGTATAATTATATTTCTTTTCTAAATTCGTCACTGCTTATTCATCAATATTTGTGTTTTTTTTTTTTTTTTCTTTTAAAATCACTTGTATTTTCCTAATAATTTCACTCTTAATAAGTTCTAAATCAAGTAAATTCTTTTTTTTTCAATTTCCTGTTTCAATAAAATTTTTTTCTTTTTTTTAAATTCTTTATTTTTCTTAAAATTCTTACTCAAATTTTTTCTTATTGTTTTTTTTTTATATGTTCTTTTTTTTTTCCTTTTTAATTATTTCCCTTTTTTGTATCATTAAATATTTTCTGAATTAATACCATTTTTTCTCCAAGGGTATATTTTTTTGGCTCTGCTTCTACTATTTCAATAATTTTCTTTGCCATTTTTCTTTTTATTACATATTTCAATATTTGTTTATATTTACTTTCAAATTTAATATTTTTTAATCTCTTTAAAAATTTTAATTTATTCTCTTTTAACTATTTTGATTTAATGAATAATAATATTTTTATCTATTTTTCTTTTCTTTCTTTTTTTTCTGTTTCAATTTTAATTTAATATATTTTTCCTTCGTTAGTTTTTTTCACTTTTTATTTCAAATGTTATTTATTTTATTTTTTAATTTAATGTATTTTCTTTCAAACTTAATCTAAACTTACAAGATTATTATCATCTTGGGAGCTGCTATTATTTTCCTTATCCTTTCTTTTGGTCCTCCGTGAGGGTAACAGTTGCGAGGCGGCAATGTCCGTTTTGTCCTGAATTTTATTGTTACAGGTGACTCCGGGGCCCTTTAGTTATATTTCCTTCTGCACTGTTTTTAAGTCCTTTAACACTATTCACTGTCTTATCTTACTGATTAAAATTTTTTATTAATTTATATTTATTCAAACTTTTATTCTTGTACTTTCAATAATTTTAATGTCCACTTTTAATATTATTTTAAATTTTCCACTTTTTCAAAAGGAACTTATTTACTGAGTTTTAAACGCTATCACGGGGTCCCTGCTCGGGCGCCAGTTAATAAACACTATTTGCATTTAGTTAAAAAAATAATTTTTTTCTTCAGGCAGATTGCCTGAACCTTTATTGATAAATCACAAATAACAACTCAAACTCATATTTTAACTGCACATGTATTTATAATTGAAATAGAACAAAAGACAAGAGTGATATGATTGAATATGAATACTTGGAATTTGGGTGATGATGACTGCAACTGGCCACTGCACCATGAAGTAATGTGTTCTCTGGAATTTGGGTGATGTGGTTGCACTATTGCATCATTAAGTTATACAAGGGCTAAACTAAACAAACATTTTGAAACATCCCACCTGCTCCAGTTTCCAGTAACACCATAATCTTACGACAATCCAACTGCTTGCTCGACTCATTTTAAAACTTGCTTTATCGATTTCATTTTTATATCTCTAATTTAAGAGCATAGACAATTTTTTTTTTAATCAAATGGGTATCTATTTTGATAATTACAGATGAAGTTTTTTTTTTTATAAATTCTTATTTTAAAAATAGCGAATATCTTACTGTGATCATTTTTAAATGTAATTGTAGTAGAATGAGTTATAGTTATTAATAGTGCACGAAAACATTTATTTTTTGTTTTAATTTTTTTTTTGAAACTAGAATTATTAACGCAATTATAAATTTTTCTTAAAAACAGTTTGAGTAAACTATTATGTTGATTTTCTTTCGTTTTCTTTCTAGTCACATGAATTTAGCAAGGAACCTTCCGTTCATTGGGTCATGAATTCAGTGCATTCAAATTTGTCTGCCCTTGCTGGAGATCAATATCAATTGCTTCGTCAGTCGTTATGGTCGGCTATGGATGATGAAATTAATATAACTGAATGCGACATTTACAGCTATAATCCAGATTTGAGCTCGGATCCATTTGGAGAACCTGGATGCTTGTGGTCCTTCAATTATTTCTTTTATAATAAGAAACTTAAGCGAATTGTGTTCTTTACATGTCGCGCTGTTAAGTAAGTTAATAAACTTTTGTACAATATATAATATACCTTATGTACCATATTCACCGTCGCAGATAAAAACAATGGGTACCTGAGGTCATTTCAAGTCCAAAAGCTTATGTGAATTTCTTGTCATCATTTAATATTTCAGTTATCACTTGTTTTATGATATTGGGTCCCCTTTGTTTTAACTGGCTCATTTTTTTTTTGCTAAGCCGTGCTTCATACGTACACTTTTTTTTCTATTTAAACACAAATTCCTAACCGTTCAAACCTTTTTCCTGATCGGAATTTTTCCCGCTATTTATTATCAAATACATTTGTTTTTATATTGTTATTATTATTGTTTAATAAAAAACCATTCAAAAGCATTTTTTATTTCGACTATCGGCTGCACATCTTTTGAAAGAGCGTTTCGTTGAACATTTACGCACTTTATGATTGAAAATATTGAAAGAAATAATCCAATCAATAACCTAATCCCACCGCGAATTTATAAGCCAACAGTGTTATAGATAACATCAAATATTAAAAAAAAAATATAAAGACCCAAATTTCAGTACAAACAATAACATTAATTGTAGTTTAATATACAACCTCGGTGTATAGTGCATAATTCATTAAAAAAAAAATAAACAAACAAAACGTATTGAGTATCCCATATTTCCTTTCTACGTCTACATCTCAAAGTTGACCTAGCTTGACCACTATGGTATAATCCCAATGGTTAAAGCTGGATCAGGTGTATGATTTGTGTTTTCCTTAATAACTAGGATTATATCGATTCATATTGTCACTTACCCAAAGCACTAGTGACAATTTGCAATTAAATTAATTTTAGATATTTGAGTGTTTTTTTTTATATAACTTAGCGCATTCATTTTATTCCCATCATGGTCTCACCAATAATATAAAAAATGTAATTGGGTACCAAATTCTACCGCACTATGGTTTGTGTTAAAACACAAAGTTCAATTTCATGTGGTTTGAATTCACGGTCGATAAACGCATTTATTGAAGCCCAAAGCTGGACAAAGATTCAAATTTTAACGAATTTGATCCTCTGTCCGACTCCATCCAAAGAATTGTGTTTCATTGTAATCCTCATTGCGGGCGATTTCAATGTACACAATTCCGCTCCGCTTTTCTCTGTTGGTCAGACAACACCTGATATTCGCTTAGTTCAACTGCCTAACTCAGCTTGTAGACGAGCTAACTCGAAAACGTTGCAGATCAAACCGCAAATACGACTCGTAGCACATCAGACCATTGTGTCATATCTGCTAATTTCTCGTCCTAAAAAAACTCAGTTAAAGAAAAAACATAAGAGGACCACTTGTCAATGTATGCAGGATCTTCATGGTCACTATACTTCCTCAAAAGTGACATGAACTCCAGTGTAGTTATGATTGCAAATTTAATTCTTTTCGGAATGAAAAATTATATCCCAAATGGGGAAAACCCTATCAAACAAAGAACAAACAGTGTTTGGTTCGAGCTTTTAAGAGATTATCAGGGTTAGAGAAGTAAGTTTCCGATGTTATAAGCCCTACTGAGGAAAACCGGAATAAGCTCAAATAAGCTTAAAAGACCTGGGCCCTACTCTGTAGGGTCGAAATTGCTTTTCGTTCCACTTTTGATTTTGTACTTCGTGAAACATTCGAAACGGAATAAAATAGTACTCCGTAGTACTTCAAGAAAGCAAACAAAAATCTAACAACGCGGATAAGAACAAATTATGGTTTTTAAAGAAATAATTTAACATAAAACAAAAGAAAATTGATTTGGTTGCTCTTTGGATGAATGCAGAAAATAATGAAGAACGGATTGAACGAAAAATTATACGGGACAAATCCAATATTATCACCCATGTTCTGCATTTCACTTATTGTGAATTGGAGCAACAAAAGTGAATTTTGATGTTCTGCATTCCGCATAAAATGACTTTTGTGATTTGTTCATTCCGAATGTGAAATGTTGGTGTTCTGAATTCCACCCGAAATGAAGTTTGTGAATTGAGTTTTCGGAGATGAAAATTCGTGTTCTACATTTCGAATACATAGCTTTTTACGGTGAATTCAATTCACTTAGTTTTATTTGGTAAAATTGATAAACGTGTAAATAAAGATTTGAAATTTTGATTGAATGATTTTGATTTGATTGATTGATAAATTGTTGTTTACAAGAAAATACAAAAGAGCTCCCGACAAGAAAAAGTTGTGTTGCAATTTATGAAATAAGAAGGAAGAAAGGTAAGAAGGTAATTGAAGTCGATTTTATTATTTATTTCAAAAATATAAACAAATGTCTCTTCGCTTAGTCTGAAGCTTCTTTTGAAACTACAAACAATTCAAATATGACCATGTTAATTCATTCCCCATTTTTTACTTACGCTGCTTCTGGAAGATCTAAAATTATGGCTTTACTACGTAAAACTTTTCCACAAACTCTCTACCATTGATTTTCGTCCCTTCTACCACTTATTAATAATAATAGTGAATCTATTTTCGATATGCACAAGAAACAATGTTTTAATAAATGATGCAAATTGTCTTTCAGCTGATTTTGACATTTCACAAATAAATTCGGAGTGAATTGAATTCACTCGGAATGTAGAACATGCCTTTTCATTTTAAGTGAAATTGAAATTCGTTTTCAATTCACTTTCACTCGGAATACAGAACATGGGTGTATGGAAATGTGTGGTAAAAGGTAAAATTTATTTATTTCACTATTTAACCGTTTTTCATTATTTTAGTTTTGTACAGAAAAACGATTTTTTTTTATGTTTTAAATACAATACAAGATGAACTCCTTGTTCCTTTAAGATCAACTGCAGTTCCAACCATCTTGAAACTAGCTGTTACTTTAATTTTTTTAGGACAAGAAGGCTATCAGCACCAAAAGGACACGAATATTCCGTTGACATGGCATAGCAAACAACATCAAGTTCTATTGCAGAAGTCAGCACCGCGATAGAAAAAATATTGTGTTAAAAACACATACATTTTAAAATTAAGGAATTAAAACGGTGAGAAGCAAAGCAATGTTTCTTTTTGAAGTCAGGAATTCCGGGAGTTATTGGTGTGCTTGTATTTCGATAGAAAATTTGAGCATAGTATTAATGCAATAGTCCTAATGGAAAAGCAAAATCTTATTTTACTTATGACTTCATTTCAAAGAGCTCCAGAAAATAGCGCCGATTGCTACTAATTAAAACAGTATTCGGAGTACTAAAATGAAGATGCTTCAGCAAAAGTTGTGCAATGAATGCTTGTTGTGCATTGCATAATATGTATGTTTGGAACACAATATGGCCTTAAATAACGCTGTCTTCTCAAACAAATTAACAATATCTTACAAAATTAGTAAACACTTATAGGTGAAATAATAAAATAATATATTCATTTATATTTATTACTAGCTTAAAAATAACTAATTGAATACAACAAAAAAAAAATTGATTTGTATTGTGTTTTAATTTTAATACAATTTTTTCGAGTGATTTTTGATAAACAATTTTTGTTCGTTTTTCCATCGGTTAAAATTAATAAGGCAGATGGTTTGCCTGCACGTGAAGATGAAACACACAGTTGCCCATGCGCAAATACTGGAACCTTGTAACGAGCTTTGCCGTTTGATCCATACTGGCAATTTAAATCCCTAAGCTCAGTCGTGGGGGTGGTTCTTGGATATTTTGCTCACTACAAATGCCAGTCTAAACATCACCGTTGTTATTGATGTGCGAATACTGTTGCCCTTGCCCTCCCTACCATGGTTGCTTTTCTCGCTACATCAACCCCTAAACTAGGCTCCTTCTCCTCCTCATCAGTTCATCATCGCCTTCTCCTCATCCTTCTCATCCCTCTTCCATGTTGTAGTTACTTACTCATTGTAAAATATGTATTTTATCTTCTAAATTATTTAAAACCATTCCTTTCTTAATATTTTTGTTATTATATTTTCAAACGTACTATACATTTCTTTGGATTATTAATTCAAATTTAGAAAAATTTATTAATAATTAATTATATTATGTGACCAATTATTTTCAAGTATATTATTGAGTAGGCTTCTTTGGTCTGTTTGTAATTTAATGCAAATAAAACAAGTTTATTTCATCTTCTCCCAACGTTTCGTCGCTATCCACGACTTCTTCAGGGGTTTATCTAGATTTTTATTTTAATGTATGTATTTAACAATTTTACAATTATGATATTTTAATTTCTTAAACTTACTGATTTTTCTAAATTTGTTGAATTTTACATAGGTATTTTTGTAAATGATTTTTAATTACTTTAAATTTAATTGAAACAAAACAAAATAAATTAACACTAAAATAATTTAACATAAAAAAGACATTACTTTACGGAAAAAACAAAACAGAAGGAGAGACTTAAGTTTTTACTGAAGTGCAGGGAATATGGAATCATAACCAAACACATTACACATACAACATCAAAACTAAGCAACAACTTCACAACACAACATAGCTACAAAAAGTTGAATATAAATTTTACACAAAAATCTTAAATCTTGAAATCAGCCAAACAAACATATCAATAAATACAATAGGACAAAATATATTTCACACAGTCAACAAAATGCGATCTATGCTAAATGAAATAGAGTATACCACATTCACCACGAAACAGAACTTTATGTACAATGAAATAGCAACACTTATTCAAAAAATTCACACATGCAAAATATCAAAGCCTAAAGTGATATGCCCTGCAATTAGGCATAAACGAGGTTCCACCAACTCAGCTCATTGCATTATGTCGTAACACTATTGAATTACTGAATTACAAGTATGCTAACTCATCAATAGTGTTTCGACATTGCAATTGGCACAAGAGAGGAACAACCTCAAAATGCTTCGTAAACTATTTGGTCATCGGCAAGTTTCGATTGGAAACATGAATGTTCGGTGAGTTCATTTTAAACCACTGAAAGTGCGGGTCGTTTTTCATTCAAGCAATTAATTCAAGAAAATACTTAACATTTTGGCGCAGCCGGGGGAAAAAAAGTGTAAGATATCTCCCAAATAAATATAATCGGTGCGGTGTTTTAATTAAAAAGAAAAAAAAAAACGACTGTGAACTCCACATCGCAACCTTTTTTTTTAAAAAAAAAATAAAAACAACAAAACCTGTGACTAGTCTGGTGATTTCGCAAAAAATAAATCCCATTGCTTCCGTGAGTCACAGGTAAGTATTGAATTTTATTTTATTTTACTCGTATGTGCTGGAAATTCGAGATCCAGTATTATTTTTCATTTATTTGTGCTAGTTTTTTTGGTTTATTGTTGGTAGCTGACCAACGTTAATTATTGTTGGAGTAGGTTAACATTTTGGTTTAGGTTTGATTTAAAATTTGAAATAAAATTAAAAAGCAAAAAAAAAAAAAATCCAAAAGTAGAGAAAAAAGAAAATAATAAGTTTAGATTATTTATTAAAAAAAAAGTCATCACCGGTTGTATTGTTGGGATAGGTTTGTTAAAAATCTGTTTGAGTGACGTTGGTCATATAAAGTAAAAAGATGTCTTATGAAAAGGTATCTAAGGTAGTATCCCGCGTCATACCTCAATTCTCAGGGCAAAGGACACCGGATTTACCTAATAAAGTATATGAATTTTTAAATGCCTGTCAGCTGGGTTTGAAATGTTTAGATACCGGAGATACGGAGGAAATGTATGTGGCTTGCATTTCTACAAGGCTAACTGGTGACGCGTTCAAATTGATTCGAGCAAATCAACCAACGACTGTGAAAGAACTGAAATCTGTAATCAAAACGGCGTATTTGGCAGTAATAACTCTGGATAGTGTGATGGTTAAAATTAATCAGTCACGGCAAATGTGCTCTGAAGATTTTCAGTCTTATGCCAGGCGATTACAAACCCTTAAGACCAAAGCCAAAGAAAATATTGATTCGCGCTACAGTTCAACACAGTCAATAGCCTTAGTAGCAGAATTAAACAATAGTTTAATAAAGGTGTTTAAGATGGAATTGTTTGATCCCGCGTTGCGTCAATTTATGCTGACAACCGCGGAAACAGACCTGTCAAAGTTGGCTGACTTGGCGCAGCAAACATATCTTTTAACACATGCGTTTAGTGGCAGCCTACCATATTCTTACCCATCCACTTCACAACAATTTCAACCAACATACCAGCCTGCTTTATCACAACAACTTCAACCAACATATCAGACCGCTCACATACAAGGTTTTCAAAACGTGTACACACCCCAAACCTTTAACCAACAACAACCACAAATTAACCCTTTTTTAAACAGCTCGTCAGCCGCGATCCGAGGAAATGCAGAATAAAATAAAAAATAGGTAGGGTCCCAGAGGCAATAAAGTGCGGTTTCTGTAATAAGCCAAACCACACATAATGCAGACATATGGCCATGCTTTAGGAACATGTCCCAAAGGCCAAGTCTTCACGACAGCGGCTAAATAACGAAAGCCAAGGCTTTTGGTGTTCTAGGGTCGGCCACTCTGAGGATGATTGCTACAGCAAGAGCAACTACCTTTTAAAAAAGGGAGAGGGAAACGGAAAGGGAGCCAGCCTGCAAAATTGAGCTGAGCCCCAAAAGTCCCACAATCTGAAACTGAAAAATGTGCAAAAGAAAATGTTAATACTCGTAAAGTTAATAGTAACAATAAAACATCCTTAGGAATCAAAATAAAAACAATCAACAAAGGTCAGGAACATCCTGAAAAAGAATATTCGAAGGTAGAAAACGGATTTTTTTTGCGAGCCAAATATACCCATCAACACTGCGACGGTAGACAAAAAACAAACTGACATATTATATGAAAACATTCGAATGAGGACAAAATTTCTTATCTTTGAATGGCTAACAATGATGAACTTATTACTTTGGATCACTAGTTCAAAAGTAACTCAAATCATAAAAGAAGCCAAAAAAATCATATCACACAGTTAAAAGTATATTTATGCTACCATGAGTCGGTTGAATAAGAGAGGGACAATTTGGAAGGCAAAAATTAACTTAATCAAAGAAAACGATGTTTATGTAGAGTTTCCTATGTCATTAGCTAAAAAAGGAAAAATTGTAGTGCTAGTAGATACGGAAGCCGATACCAGTTTACTAAAACTGAGTGTTCTTAAAAATATGCAAGACATTTTACGAAAGAGATTAAGGAATTAGGAGGGGTCTTTGGTGGTAATGGAATAATGTTAGGGACAGTTAAAGCAAATAGATCCTAGGTCGAGATATACTTTGGAATCATTCTATTATAGATACAGTGACCAAAACTTTGAAATTTTTAGATACAAATAAATCAGTTGTCTCTGAATATCCTCTAAGGCATGCGGTTGAGAGAAGTAATAACATTCAACACATGGTAAACAACGCACGTTTGGAACAACGGAAAATAAAAGCCCGTACTCAAACGGTTGTGACGTTAAAAATGCCTTCGAAAACCCCCGAAATTCTAGTACACTCACAAGAAATTCACCCAGGCATATACATATTTGGCCAACACGGTGGTAAAAGTGAAAGACGGAAAAGTACAAGTACCGGTCTTGGACGCAACAACAAAAATTTTTTATATTTATGAAAACTTTACACCTAAATTTACAAATTTTAATCAATTTAAGATCTTAGAAAATAAGACTCCAAACATCTATAATATACATAGCTCAAAACGTGTAAAAGAATAGATACTCGTACATTGCTTAAGGCGTTAAAATTAGATCCCTCTTTAAATAATGAGGAAAGAGCGTGTATAGAAGAAATATGTACTCAATACAATGACATATTTCACTTGGATGGTGACAGCTTAAGCTACACGGATGTTCTTTCTCCTAAAATATCAGTGAAAGTAGATCAAGGGCCAATCAATCAAAAGCAGTACAGGTTACCTCAAATTGCTAAAGATGAAATAAAGTCGCAAGTTGAGAAAATGCTTCAAGATGGAGTTATTTCCCCCAGTATTTCGCCATGGAATTCTCTTTTAGTCGTCCCTAAAAAAACAGGGTCTGACGGACAAAAGAGATAGAGAGTCGTGGTTGACTTCCGAAAACTGAACGAGGTATCTGTTACAGACGTTTTTCCTCTGCCAAGAATAGAAGATATTCTTGACCAGCTAGGAAATTGTCGATACTTTACTACTCTTGATTTGGCCAATGGATACCATCAAGTCCTAATAGACAAAAAGGGCCGAGAAAAAAACGTGTTCAGTACAGGTCTAGGTCATTACGAATTCAATCGTATGCCTTTCGGGCTTTCAGGAGCACCGGCTACTTTTCAAAGAATAATGAACCACATCTTGACCGGGCTCCACGGTATTGACTGCTTCGTGTACATTGATGACATAGTCATCTACTCTAAAAATTGGAAAGAGCATAGTGAGAAGTTACTAAATGTTTTTGGTAAACTGCGGAAAAACAGGTTCCTTTGCAGAGAAGTGGTATATCTGGGTCACATCTGTTCTGAAGACGGCGCACAGTGATGCTTTTGCGGAAATAAATACAAAAAATGAAATTTGGAATATGGATTTGTATCATCTATTTTTTCATAGATATATAACTGTACCATGTTTTCCCCAAATTTGCGAAATTTTTATCAAGGGATATGCGAGATACAGCGCTCTAAAGATACCCTATCTTTAAGTTTTGAAAATTATGTAATTTCTTGCATTAATTTTTTTTCATGAAGATTAGAATTTTAATAACTGTTTGTAAAAACAAAATTTCTTTAATAAATAATATGCTATTGAGCTTTCACAATAAAAAAAATAAAAAAAAAAATTTTTTCCTCTTTTAGTTGGGTTAGGACTGAGTGACCTAAAATTAATATTTTAATGTTCTTTCCTTAGAGCTACAGTTTTAGCTACATTCAGCTACGTCTAGTGGCTACTATTTTTGGAAAGCTACAATATTCAACTAACTACTCTTGAAAGAATTGTATCCGTCCTGGTCCGATTTTCAACGCAGTGTACAAATTTGTTTTACTGAATCCGATTAAAAAACACGGTTTCGACTTTGGTCATGTTGCAAAAATTGTAATTTCATGGCTAATAATGGTTGGAAAGAATGCAACCAAGATTTTATTTTTGCCAAAAATATATATCTTTGATTAAAATATAAAATAAAATTATTCCTTTGACAGATCTCTGATATAATTAGATTTTAAGCTCAATAATTTTTCTTACCTCAAATTTGTTTCCAAATTCAAACTAACTTTTTTTTGGAAATATGTGGTGAGCTTAATTGTTTTATGATATTATTAAAATGAACTAATAGTACTTTAAAAAATGTGTACTTTAATATTTTAATCCATTTTAGAGGCAGGTAATAAATAAAAAAGTAAATTTGTTTGAGGGTTTTTACCTGCATACGAGTTTTTGTCTCCAAATATAAAACAAACAATTAGTAGGAATTTTATTGATTTCTATTGCTTTTTATGATCGTGAAAAGATTTTGAAGGGTGTTAGACAATATTTTATAAGCAATGTTCTGAAAACTTTTTCAGAATTAGTACGGTCTTAAAAAAATGATAAATGGAAAAGAATATTGTTGAGGCCAAAAAATCTTGTTATCCGAAGAAAACGAGACATCTGCTAGAGTAAGGCTGCAATATTTGCTGGATAATACTGCTAGCCCAATTTTGAAAATAACTCCTAGTGATGAACTTTAACAATTAAAAGAGCAAACTACTGGAGAAAACAATATTACATGGATTAATCCCCGTCCGTCTTCAACGAGATATTGCAGAGCTCTAAAATTTGAATATAAGAAGGAAACACTTGACATCATACGAGAAAAGAAAAACCGTGTGGAAAATGAAATTCAAGAACTGGAAGTGAGCTCAATCACTGTTGGGATGCATGTTGTCAAAGTTAAACACCTTCTTTATTTTACTATGATAGATGGAAAAGTAGCTCAAGCTGTGACAAATACTACTTCAGCGAGCAATTGCATTATTTGTGGAGCTAAGCCTTCCGAGATGAATGACTTATCCAAGTTGCAATCTAAGATCCTGAACGAAGAAGCTCTTGTTCTAGGAATTTCATCACTGCATGCACGGATTCGATTTATGGAGTACATATTGCACCTGGGATATAACTTAAGCTTTAAAGCGTGGAGAACTAATGATACTACTCGTGCTATCAAGGAAGAGGAAAAAAACGAATTCAAGTAGAATTTGTATCAAAGGTTATAATAAAAGTTGAAGTTATAAAGCAAGGAACTGGAACAACGAATGATGACAATACTTCACGAAGATTTTTCGGAAATCCAAATGTGGCTGCAGATATCACCAAAATAGACATTAGACTGATAACCAGATTCGCAGTTATATTGGAAGTTATTTGCAGCTATTTTTCAATCGATACCCAAAAATTTGAAACTTATAGTGAAGAGACAGCTAAGCTCGCGATATCGTTATACCCTTGGTATCACATGCCCGCAACTGTTCACAAAATTTTGCTACACGGAGCAGAAGTAATAGAAAGTGCATCTTTGCCAGTTGGATCACTTTCAGAAGAGGCCCAAGAATGCAGGAATAAGGACTACAAATACTATAGGACCCACTCTAGGAAGTTTTCCCGGTTATCATCGAATGAGGATATATTCCATATGATCCTGATATCATCCGATCCGTTTATAACCCAATTAAGACCTGAACCAAAGAAAAAACATCTTCCTTTGAGTGAAGAAGCTCTTGAATTAATTAAATACCTTGTTAATATTATTGATTATGTGTACTCATTTATTTATTTATTTCTTATATTTGGTATATGCTTGTGTAATTATGTATGTATTTGATTATTTAGCTCAAAAACAAAACAAGCACAAAAAAAGAAATAAAAAAAAATTGTTTCCATATAAGTCAATAAACCCTGTAAATCCGAAAAATGTCAATAACTTTTCTCTCAATGATTTTTTTTAACCAAACTGTCAAAATGTGTGTAAGCCCAGCCCAAACATGTGTGCAAAATTTCATTTAATTCTGTTACATGGTTCAGATTTTACAGATTTTTTTCCGCTCTCCCATACAAATGGCACCACTGTGCGGCGCACGACCAGATCCATCTAAAACTAGTTGCGTAACCAGTTTTCCACCTCCCAAAAATATCAAGGAGATCCAGTCTCCTGGGATTTGTAAGTTATTATCGCAAGTTTGTACCGCAGTTTGCAACTATAGATTCTCCAATAAACAATCTAAGAAAGAATACACCATTTAGATGGACGTGCGAATGTCAACAAGCTTTTGAAAAACTAAAAAGGGCAGTAACATCGCCACCTGTCCTAATTTATCCTGATTTCACTAAGACATTCATCCTTACAACCGATGATAGTGGTAAAGCGCTGGGCGCGGTTTTATCTCAGGGTAAAGTGGGAGAAGATAGGCCAATTGCCTATGCCAGTAGATCGTTAAGTCCATCTGAGAAAAGGTATTCAACAATAGAAAGAGAATTATTAGCTATTGTATGGGCGACTAGAAATTTTAGAACATACTTGCTAGGGCGCCATTTGTAGTTTAAAGTGACCATCAACCACTGAAAGGGGTATTTAACGTGAAAGACCCAACAACTCGTCTTATCAATTTTCATCACAAACTTTCAGAGCATGACTAAAAAATCGAGTACAAACCGGGAAAGATAAATACAAATGCGGATGCGCTGAGTCGCATTCATTTGCCCGATAGTCAGTGTCTGGCAAGCACAAGCCGCTAAAGAAAAAGAAATCAATGCTACTAGCCGAAACTCACAAAAAAGAAGCCAAAGGCACTGACCCGGAAAAAGGTAAATCCCAGTTGAAAAGTGTATTTACAGCTGGACATTTCTATCCGATCCGGACGAGATCCAAACCGTGCTAAAAGATTTTCATAACTCGGCACTCGGTGGCTACCAAGGTGGGGAAAGGACCTTCCAACGCATCAGGCAGCAGTATAGATGGAAAGGCATGAAAAGACAGGTACTTTACTATGTAAAGAGGTGTCCGGCTTGTCAGAAAAATAAGAGCTCATCTCCTACTAAAATGGCCATGGTAATTACTGATACTCCATTGTTACATTTTGATAAGGTGTATATGGATATAGTTTGCGGACTTCTCACGTCCTATTCAGGGAATAGATATATTCTTACCTTTCAGGATGATTTGACGAAATTTATGGATTGTGCGTCAACGGTAGCTCAGGTGTTTTATGAACAAATAGTAACACGTTACAGAATACCGAAAGTTCTTGTCACTGACAACGGTGCTAATTTTACTTCTGAGATATTTTCACATACATGCAAATTACTTGGAATAAAGAAAATGCACACAACAGCGTATCATCCGCAATCCAATGGGTCTCTAGAAAGAAGTCACAGGCCATTAGCGGAATAGATAGATAGATAGATAGATATTTTCTTTATTTCCTCAGATAAAATTACAATTTTTCTTAAAATAAGAATACGGACCTGACAATTTTGCCGTCTGCCGGAAATGACATTTCAGTAAGATGAAAAGAAAATAATATTATATAAAGAGAAAATGTAACGATAATTCTTGTTTACAATAATGTTTCGGTAAATTTAAAATAATAAACAATTAATAGGTATTTACATAATGTACATACGATCGTTTAAATGAATATACAAAAAAAAAAGTTAAAAAATAAAAAAAAAGAGAGAAATTTTGGTATTTGAACAATTTTGATGATTTGCAACATAAAAAACTTCTAATTTTAATGATTTAAAACATAAAAAGAGTAACAGATTTAAATTCTTGTTAACATATTTGTTTTGAAAAATAAACATAATGGAATACTCAATGAGAACTTAAATACATTTACATGAATATTCAAACTTAGTTGATAGGAAAGTGAGAAACCTGGAGGCCGTCGACAATTTTGATGATTTGCAACATAAAAAAAAAAAAAAACTTCTAATTTTGATGATTTAAAACATAAACATAATAACAAAATTAAATGGTTATAAACATTCGAATTCGCAATGAATATAGACTTGCTATATCTCTTGACTTTTCAAAAACTATTACGATAAGTCATAGCATGGCTGCAATATTTATATAGAGCGAGCCAGCCCCGAGAACCCTTTAATATTTCGTAGAGATTATTTACAGTCAGAAAACTTTCTTGGAAGTATAAACGTCGGATTTCTTGTAAAATGGGACACACCCCAATGAAGTGGTACACACTTTCGTCTTCTCTCCTGTTACATAAATTACAAGTTTGCTGAAGATCGGTTCTATGTGGAATGAAATTTAAATTCAATAATTCGACTCGGGCTCTGAAAATGGTGCTTATAACTTTAGGTGGATATTTAGCATTGAAATAATTTCCTAGGGTTAGTAATCGATGATCTAGATTGCGGTAGATTAGTCTGGAAACCGAAGAGGATGTTCTTGTTAAGTGTTGGTCATATATTTTGTCATCAACCTTAGCTATAATTATGAAAAATACTTAACTTTGAAATCAAACAAACACTAACAACTATAAACACAGTAAATAAAAACATATTCCAAGCAGAAATTAAAATGAAAAACATTCTCAATGAAATCGAATACAAATCATTTATACAAAAACAAATCCATATATTCAATCACATAAGAAAGAACACAGAACTCATACACCTATCAAAAATCAATAAACTAAAACAAGAACACATAAATAAACTTGGTATCATCTTTAATGAAGACTGGTTTGTTAACAAAACAGAAATAGTTTTTCCTGAAGAGAGTCGATGGCTTCTCTCTTTAGGCAAAAAATTTGCATTACCAATACACAGAAATAATTTCTCCCCCATACACATCATAGCGGACATAGAACAATGCATACAAAAAATAGAAGATGACAAAGAGAAAGACATTGCTAGGCATTGCGTTGCCAACAGAATACAAACATACAAAAGAAAAATCAAAAACACAATGAAAGAAAAATTTATTCTAAAAACATATGAAAAAACACAGAAAATAATAAGAAAACATAAAGATACAATCATAATAACTAACGCGGATAAAGGAAACAAGACAGTCATAATGTATAAAGAAGACTACAAAAACAAAATGAATGAATTGCTTGAAGACAGAAACACCTACAAAAGACAAAGAATAGACCCAACTGCAAGACTACAAAAAACAAACAATGACATAATCAGTAATTTGTTCAAACAAAAACACATAGATATAAAATTGAAAAACAAATAAGCATGTTCCGCAGCCTCGGCGCCAACATTATATGGACTTCCAAAAATTCATAAACCAAATTTACCACTCAGACCGATTTCATCTTCAACGAACGTGCCTTGTTATAACCTGGCTAAATTTATTGGAGAAACACTTCAACATATTGTGTCTGAAACCTACAATGTCCGTAATGCAATGCGCTTAAAAGAAAAACTCCTAGATATAACAATAGACGAAGATGACATTTTAGTTTCCTTTCACTAACATACCGACGTACATAGCAATCAAGAACATCATGAAACAATGGGAAAAATTGAAGGAACAAACGAATATCCCAAAACCACAATTCCTTAATATTTTGCAATTCTGTCTCAAAGACAATAACTACTTTAAATATGAAAATAAAACATATAACCAGACGTTCGGCATGCCAATGGGAAATCCCTTATCACCAACCATAGCTGACATCGTATTGGACAATCTTCTTGACGCCTCAATAGAGAAACTCCATAAATCCAACATTACTATAAAATTCATTGGGAAATATGTAGACGATATTTTTGCAGTAATTAAAAAACAACACAAAGACATAATTCTCAATACTTTAAATCAATATCACGAAAAACTTCAATTCACAATAGAGACAGAAAATAATAAATGCATACCATATTTGGACACTATAATACACAGAACAGATGATAAAATATTTTTCAATTGGTACCAGAAACCTATAGCGTCGGGGAGAATGATCAATTTCTTATCTACTCAACCACAGAAATATAAAATCAACACTGCAAAAAACTTTATTAACAAAGTTCTAGATATTTCTAGCCCGAATTTCCACAAAGACAACATCACAAAAATCAGAACAATACTCCTAATGAATAATTTTCCACATAAAATAATTAACGATTTAATAAATGACAAAAATAATCAAATTAAATATAACAACAATAAACAAAACCAACACCAAAAACAGACAAGGGGCAACGCTGACAACATCACTTTCCACAGCATAAGTTTCATTCCTAAGCTTACTGACAACAAAAACTTATATAAAATAATAAAAATTAACAAAGAGAAAACTTCATTCGCTCATAAATCGAACCATACTCTTAGCAAAATATTTACACGGACTAAACCACCACTACAAAAAGAACAACAACATGACGTGGTATACGAAATAAAATGCAAAGGTAAGACGAATGAGGAGTGTGATCTTGTTTACATTGGCACAACAAAACGCACACTAGCTACAAGAATAGCCGAACACCAAGCTGACGTTAGGAAAAATAGAGCATCAACTGGACTCTCACATCATATGACAGAAAATGGACACACCGCTGATTTTGATGACGTAAGAATTCTTGACAAGGAAAGAAACATTAATAAGAGATTTACGCTGGAGAGCCTAAGAATACAGCAAAACATTAAGAGAACAATGAATTTTCAAGAAGACAAAGACAAGCTGAGCGCAAGCTACAGTGCCGTCATAAAGTAAACATTGAGTCTGTGATACTAGTTCATAATTTTTGTTTTGTCTTGGTTTTTTAATTTATTTATTTATTTAGTTTTCCGTTTTAAAAAAATGTAAAAAATACAAAAGTGCAATATAAATGTTTAAAAACTATAAATGTAACTGACAATAGTAAGTAAAATTATATAAAAGTTATTAGTACTCAAAATTCAAGAATTATAACGTGTTATAGGTCCAATAAAAATATCCCTTGAAAAAGTTGGAAAATACCCAACGAAACGTCGGGAATAATTTAAAAAATGGCTTAATTTGTTTTATTAATTGCATAAAAAAATAAAAGATCAGAAAGCCCAATTAACGCACACACTTAGCTATAATTGTTGCAAATATATCATGCCATTCGCTAACATTACTTTCAGACAAGGATATACTGATATCGTGAGATAGCGCCAGTTGGTTCCAATTACTGAAAGGTGTTGCATTAGTTTGCAGCAATCTAACTAAGATGGCTCTATGAAAACTGTTTCTGCTTCGGTTCATCAACCTTATTAAAAAGTCTGCATGGGCTTTTAGATTTTGCAAATATATGGGTGGCAAACCAGACTCCACGTGAATTGCATAGGTTGGAGTTGCATTCGGTAATCTAAACAAACGCTTAAAGAAATATCTCTGAACATCTTCAAACTCCTCAAAGGGAATTGTCCCAAACGCCTGCACACCATAACACAAACATGTGTTTACCGTAGCCTTAAATACTTGATATTTAGAAGACAGATCAATGTTTTGGTTTGCGAAAAATTTCGGCCACAACATGTTTAGTGCCAGTTTTGCTTCTCTATTTTTTTCTTTCGCATGTTTCCGGAAGTTTAAATTACTTGAAAACAGCACACCAAGGTACTTAAACTCCCGAACTACTTCTATCACCTCGTTATTGAGTCGCCAAGCCTCTGCACGTAGTCTGCCTCTAAATCGGTTCTCAAAAATCATAACTTTTGTCTTCAAAACGTTTATATGGAGATCCCATGTCTTACAGAACGCCTGTAGTTTGTTTATTTGGAGTTGTAACGTGAAAGGATTGTCCGCTAACAGTACCAAGTCATCAGCGTAAAGGAGTACTTTTACGTGATTGCCCGCGAAGCTAACACCACCAGGGAGAATCTCAGTTACTGAATCAATAAATAGGGCGAAGAGAATAGGGCTTAAAATGCAACCTTGGGGGACACCTGCCGACGTGTCGAACCATTCCGACAATTTGGATCCATCCCACACTGCTGCACTTGATGCCGAGAGAAATTTAGCATAGACCAGTAGGAACTTTCTTGATACTCCGAGGGAAGCCAATTTATAAATCAATGCTTGCCTGTTGACTGTATCAAAGGCTGCTTTGAAGTATACGAAGCAAACATATAACTTCCTCTTTATTTCAATATATTTTCTGGCAATGCTAGTCAGTGCAAAAATATGATCTAAGGTTGAAAATCCTGAACGAAACCCTGCCTGGTATATGCTAAGACGATCGTTGCTTTCTATCCAAAGAGAAAATCTTCCATAAAGAATTGTAGCAAAAATCTTTCTAAGAGAATTAAGAATAGAGATTCCTCTATAATTTTCAACTCGACTTGAATCTCCCTTTTTAAATAAAGCAAATATAAGTGCTTTATTAAAAGAAGTAGGAATACACGCATTATCGAATAACAAATTGAAATATTCCACTATGTAAAGTTTGAGTTGTTCCGTTGCATTTTTAAAAAATTCGATTGGGATGCCATCACTACCCGGAGCTTTATTGTTTTTCATGACCTCTAACGATGATTCTAGTTCCCTTAAAGAGATCGGGTGGTCTAGTTCGGACACAACTTCGTTCTGTAACGCATAGCTAAAAGTTTGAAGATTCTCCTCCGCTGATAATAGAATTTTAAAATGCGCTGCTAAAGTATCAGCTTCGAGAGTAATCTTCATACTTCTGCACCGCCCTCCTAACTCACGAACATTACTCCAGAATTCTTTAGAGTTTTTAGAGAGTTGTAACTTCATAGCAAAACGTTTGAGGAAAAGACTTTTTCTCGTAACACATTTGCTTGAAATCCTTATTGGCACGTAAGTACATAATTTTGAAGGCAACGGAGTTTGTTGAACGAAATAGTTTTAAATACTTGAAAGAAAGATTCCGAAGGATGACACAGACACAGTCTTTATCAAACCATTTATTCTTAGCTGTGAAGGAATAATTACTACTTGTTGGAGTAGCCGAAGCATAAATTACACTTGTAATGCTTTCCTCAATTAAATCAACATCGCTTAATGATTGAAGTGGAAGAAGATTGCAGTGGTGATTCAAGAGACTTTTGTATCGGTGGGCTTTATTCTCAAACCAACTAAGTTTTCGAGGATAATCTGTACCGGTATGCTGAACGTTCTCGAAAAAGCGGAATATCTAAGATCGTCTATCGCTAATGACGAAAAGCATTGGAATCAGTGGCTTAGGCAAGCTATGCACGTGCATAACAATACAGTTCATTCGGTAACCAAGTTGACACCTTTAAATGCTTTATTTGGTTTCGAATTCGAAATGCCTACGAATTTGAAAAGAAAGCCTACTCCACTTTATTCTAGTGAAAATTATCCCTGTGCTTTGAAATACCAGCTCACTAAAAGCCACCATATAGCTAACGAGAATTTGAAAAAAGCTAAAATTAGGTCGAAAATAAATTACGATAGGCACCTTAAGAGCATTTCATTCCAGGTCGGGCAAATGGTTTTACTTAAAAACCCAATTAGGAAAAACAAGTTTTCTGAAAAATGGGTTGGCCCGGTGACTTCTACGATTAGATGAAAACAAAATACAGAAAAGAAGTACATAATAACCGACTAAAACCTTTCTATAACTAAATGTTTTATACTTGTGGGGAAAGCAATTTAGTGAAAAGCTTCAAGTATCTGTATTATTTGTATACAACATACGAGTACAATTCAAAACTTACTACTTATTTTCCTTTGTAATGGGTTAAAACATTTACACTAATTATTATTTAACTTCAGACGCCGCCGATACTGTCTTCCAAGTAATGGAAAGTCTAGAAATTCATTGCATTGACTATCTTTTTAAACTGAACAAAATAATCAAGGTTTTTTCCATTTTCAGATTACACGGATGTCTAAATTATTTTCATTCCATTCTGTATTCAAATTTCCCATTGTTATATTTAAATCTCCCAGCAACTATTATACGATAATCTTAATAACCATTTGAGGTGCTAGTTTTAATTCTTTGAAGTAGAAGTCAAATTATAAAAAAAAGGTCTTTAAAAAAAATTTACACCTTTATTTTGTTCAATTTAAATATTTTAATGTTCATTGTTCCAAGCAATATCTTCAAAAATATTGTGTTTCAATTCTTATGTTATTAATATAATAAAAATTAAATAGTTTTTAAATTTTATTCTTAAGAAATAAATGAAAATAATGTACTTCATTAAACTTGCTTAAAAAGAAAAATTTACGCTCTTACAATGTAAGTATTATAATTATTATAGTTATATTTTATATACCTCATGGCAAATGTATTAACCGTCAGCATTCACCACTAATATTTCCATACCAGTCAGTTGTGTAAAACTTCAGCAATCAAGAATGAATCAAAGATCAACAAATGAAGTATCTAATAAGCTCCAAAATTAAGACCAATGTTTTTGAAAATGCCGTTTTTGACGACAAGGAGACGGATTCTTCATATTTACTTTAAAACAACAAGTGCAATTTTCAAAACCAAATTCTTCAATCTCCAATGTTTAACGTGGCTGTACAGTTTTTGCTCAATATTTCCAACTTTAAGGCACCAAGAAGATAATTTCTTTGGTCAGCAACTAACAAAATTAAAAACTGATTTAACTATTCTACTCGCAGTGCAGTGAGACGGTGTATATCTTCCAATGATTTAATAATCATCTATTTGATTACGTTTTTTTTTTTTTTTCAAAAAGTCAAAATGACATCTGGAGTGACACTCAATTATACTAATAAATCTAATCTACTCGTCATTTGTGAATGATACTATTATAAAAAAAAACATAAACATATATCAACCAATTGAAAGAAAACGCCTTTGAGGAACTGTATACAATAATAAATTAGTCCTCGATCTCATCACCGAAGATGTTAAAGTTGCTTAAGATATTTATCAATCATATGAGCAACAAAATGACAAACAGAAGAAAGTTTGAGTTCCATTGTGATCAGCACTCCCTTAAAAGCGAGACTAAGTTTCTGTTCCCGTAAGCCATTTGACAGACAATGGCAACGATTTACAAGTACACATTATCTAAATGTGTCCATCATCGTTTTTTGAAGCTCTGGATATTACATTCTTTACTGTGCAATTTCTTCCGAGAGCGCAAAATATCGACAACAATAACCTCGAAGAAATGACCAATAGTAAATCTATGTAGCCAAAATGATAATATCGTTACTAGGCCTTGTTGGAAGATGAGCGGATATAAATTTAAAGGTAACAAAGAAGTGAACAAGCACTAAGATAAAGTTAAACTTCACTTGAATTCATTGACGTTCGTCAGTGCTGTTACAAAACTCATTCGTTAAAAATAACAACAAAATACTCTTCAAGAGATTCCAAAACTACCACCCGAAGTTTAATAAAAGCAATTTTTGATGTCTTACTACTTACAAGCAAGAGGAGTCACATTGCCAGAGTTTATTTATATAGAAATATATATTTAATATGTATAGCAGTACCTGCATTATATAGAGGTACATATTTAGTTAATTTAAAAAAATAATTTGTAATTTATATTTACACGATTTTAAAAAAATAATGTAATGTTGTCATGGGAGTCAGTTTAAATTAAATACAAAATACTTTGAAAGAAAGGGAAAAACAAGAGATTTTAGATGATATTGGAAATAAAGAACAAAAGCTTCGAATTTTCAAATCGTATAACAAATTAGAAACAGTGAAAGTACAAAAGTAAAAATTAAAAAAAAAACATATTTAAAAACCATTTCAGATTTGGATTAATTAAAAAAGCCAAAACTAAATATAAACAAAAGCAAATTTAATTTAAATAATATTTAAAAAATGTTGCTATTGAAAAAAATGGATTTGAATAAAGAAATAGTATTAAAGTTAATTTAATTTTTAAAATATATGTATGTAAAATATAATATTTCAAAAAAGTTTTGTTTTAGTTCTAAAACAATTTTCAATTATAAATTAAACGCACTTAAATCTTTTAGAATTTACTATCTATTTTACATAGAACTTTCCAATACTTTTTTAAGAAATTATTGTTTAAATTAATAACCATAGGCATAAGTTTTTCTAATAAATAAAAATATATACACCGAAGTTGGTGTTTCTGGTCGAAACTTCCCACAAGGGGAGGAAATGTTATGCCCTGCAATTAGGTCGCGAGGCATAAACGAGGTTCCACCAACTCAGCTGATTGCATTATGTCGTAACACTATTGAATTACTGAATTACAAGTAAGCTAACTCATCAATAGTGTTTCGACATTGCAATTAGCACAAGAGAGGAACAACCTTCGTGGATTATTTGGTCATCGGCAAGTTTCGATTGGAAAAATGAATGTTCGGTGAGTTCATTTTAAACCACTGAAAGTGTGGGTCGAACAATAGAAGACGAGAGGGAAAGGGATGTTGCCAGATCAGCTATATCACACAAAATTATTGCTTACAAAAGAAAAATTAAAAATACAACAGTTGAAAAATTTATTTTAAAAGTACATCAAAAAACACAAAAACTCCTTCATTCTTACAAAAATAAAATAGAAATAACAAAAGCTGACAAAGGTAGCAAAACTGTAGTTATGTACAGAGAAGAATACAATACAAAATTGAAAAAAAACTATTAGAAGATAAAAATACATACAAAACTATACGAACAGACCCTACCCAAAAATTGCAAAAAACTAATAATGAAATAGTCAACGAATTATTCAAAAATAAACACATAGACCAGTGGCAAAAAGTTAACCTTTACTTTTCCGCAGCAACAACTCCAAGACTTTATGGATTGTCGAAAATTCACAAAGCAAACATTTCTCTCCGACCAATTTCTTCATCTACTAATGTACCCTGCTACCAAATATCATATTCTAAAAAATAACATTTCAGATAAATACAACGTAAAAAATTGTTACACAGTTAAGGAAAAACTGAAAGACACTAGTAAAGAAGAAGACGACAAACTTGTCACTTTTGATGTGGTATCGCTCTTCACCAACATACCTACCTACCTCGGTATAAAGATCATTATGAAACAGTGGTCAACAATAGAAAAAATTACAAAAATACCAAAGAAACAGTTTTTACGTATGTTAGAATTTTGTCTTAAAGATACTATTTCCTATATGATGACAAACTCTACAACCAAACATTTGGAATGCCCATGGGGAGTCCTCTATCTCCTACAATAGCAGATATCATTCTTGACGATCTTCTTGACAGTACAACTAATAATTTAAAAGCTGAAAACATAAATATTAAACACATATCAAAATATGTCGATGATATTTTTGCAATAATCAAAGATCGAGATAAAGTAAAAATATTAGAGACACTTAACAATTATCATACCAAAATACAATTCACCATAGAAATGGAACAAAACAACACCCTACCATCTTTAGACGTAAGAATTCTTCGAATAGACGGAAAAATTGGTTTTAATTGGTATTCGAAACCCACAGCTTCCGGAAGAATGATTAGTTACCTATCCACACAACCTTTACCGCAAAAAATAAACACAGCAACTAATTTCATAAACAAAGTCCTAGTGATCAACAATTTAGAATAAATAACATAAAACAAAAAAAACCATTCTCGACATGAATAATTTTCCAAATTTTCTAATTAATAACTTACTTAAAAGAAAACTCAACAAAAACCTAACTCAACAAATAATAAAACAATCAAAAACAAAACTGATGGCAACACCAAATACTGCAGCATGACATATATACCAAACCTAACTGACAGCAAGAGCTTACACCAGACAATCAAACAAAAGAGTGCATCGTATACGTATGTACATAAGTCCAACGCAACACTAAAATCAATGTTCACTAACACCAAAGCTCCAATAGACAAAAACCAACAATACAATGTAGTCTATGAGATCAGCTGCGATGGAAAAGAGGGGGAAGCATGCAATTTGGTATTATATTGAATGAAAGAGCATAATAGCCAAACCACAATCTCGCGTTTGGTCGGTCGGGCTTTGACATTTTGAATAAAAACAATAGACTCTTATGAGGCAATCTGAAATGTTACCTCCGGCGTTGCGACCGCTTTATATCGTAATATCGTAAACGTCAGACCAACGCCAGGCCAAAGCAAAAGTAGATCTATTTTCTATTCGATCGGGCGTTTGACAGTTCATTGTCGGCCGTATTTTGTATTTGTTTTGAAAGTTGAAAATTGAAGTGAAATAAGAAGTAAGTAATTGAAGTTCTTTTTTGTCTGGGAACTCCTTGCGAAAAATACTTTTAAAAAAATCAATTTTTATTGCAAACAAAAATAATTTCAGTGGCAGATACTACTTACATAAGGGTGAGAAATAATCTACACCTATGAGAAATTGGTTTTCTCCAAGAATGCTTTTCTAGTTCTGGCTCGATAAAAGTTCTCAACAAATCGAATGTCGCCGGTTTCATTCGGGTTATTTTAAAAAAATGTTCTGGATCATGCTTTTGCATTGCATCATAATTAAGAGCAAAGAATCCATCAGTGTCTCTGCTTAAATTGAGCTCCCGAACACATCGCTGCCTTTCTACTCTTTTTTCGTCGTTTTTAAATGCCTCATACCCAGCATAGCTCACAACACCGAACAAGGAAAAGTCAATGAGGTCATCAGGATCATCCATATCGGCCATATCCATCTCTTGTTTAAGAAAATAGCTTTATAAATTAACTATTTTAAATGCCCAAAATTTAAAATACGCAATAATATATACCTTGTAAATTAATAAACAGTAACAAAATTCATTGGAATATAACAATTTAAGTAGGTACTTATCAAAGATGTCATGGAAATGTCAGTCAACGCTCGAGGTTTGAAGCTAAATTTCGTTTTACAAATGCTACGGTCGCGCTTTTTGACGCCCATTTAACGCCGGACTGACGAACGCGAGATTGTGATTTGGCTATAAAGCAGACATTAAAAAGGGAAAAGAATCAACGGGTCTCTCACAGCATATACATACTTGACAGCGGACACAGAGCCAACTTTTACAATGTAAGAGTACTGGGCAAAGAAAAGAGAATGAATGCGAGATTTACTCTTGAGAGTCTAAGAATTCAACAAAAAATAAGCAAAACAATGGTCGCGTTCGGGTACGTATCCAAAGGTATCCGGATTTGTTGGTGTTGTTGTAATCCCATAGGAAAAAACAACTGATTAACGAAACAGCTGATGTCAAGCAGAAATCTAAAGCTATCCAAAAACTTTTGGTATACTTAACTATCCAAGGGGAATTTTGAAGAACAGCTGACATTTCAGCTGATCTATTTTCTTTTGTGTCGAGTACAGGGTTGGCCGAACTGTAACTTTTTAACATTTGTTACGTCTAGTACTAATTTACTAATTGAGAAAAGTAAAGTTTGTTGCATTAAAGATCTCATTCGGATCCTACTGCAAAACTTTTATTCTTTGAACTTCAGATTGTTTCTTGATATAGGAGGTATTAAACTCAAATTCTTTTAGGGTTTTCATAGAAATATGAAATGATCTTAACTCTTAAACATGACTTGTTATGGGATTATATGGACATATTATTTAGAGCTGAGTTTTCAGAAAAGGATTCTTTTAAGACTATAAGCTTATATAATCTTATTGCAAGAAGAGAAAATTGTTTCGCTATAAGATTTAAGTAGTTGTAAGCTGCAAAAGTTTTTACCTCTTAAAATAAAAATGTTATCAAACCCAGTTCAGTTTCATAACAAGATATTAATACTTAGGTATAACAATGGGATGTAAGAGAGTTGTATGTGAGTTTTTTTTTGTCAGATTTCAAGAGTTTAGCTCTGGATAGTATGTTAGTTGGACTTATTCATTTTTAATAAGTGAAGTGAAATTGGCTGGTCAAAAAGTTACATAATTATTGGGCTGAAGGTGGATTTACTTCAATTAAAATAGAAGATGATCCTGCTGGAGTGCTGCGGTTTAAATTTAATTACCAGTTCCTGGTTTTCATTATTTTTAAAAAGTTTTTTGGTAATATTTATATGTACGTACCTTGAAACGACAGCGTCTGCTCACCAAACGCTAACAAGCACTAAAAGAATTCGTAGCTTAATTCTGTCGGCTTAAAGCTCACCGCTCATTAAAATAACAAAAAAAAACCTTGTTGGCGTCAGATAATTTGTGGTTAAAAAATCTGCCCTTTTCAATTTACCTTTCCTCATTGCAGGATTAAATTATCAAAAAATTGAACTAAAAACTTAATAGAGACATTGTAAGTTGTATATATTTATAAGGGCTATACCATATTATATTTAAAAAAAAAAAATCAGGATTTGTAATCCAGTATATGTATAATATTATTATATTTGTTTGCTTTGCGGATTAGCAAATGGTCTCTTGCTGCAACTAACTCGTCGCAACATACCTTGTACAATAAATTCAGCATACAAAAATATCTTTAAAATCATGTGTTCATAATCCAAATCCTTTAATTATGCCAAAGAAAATTGCTTGTCTCCAAAAATAAACTTCCATCTATCATGCATAATTCCTACAATTTATCATCCTTATGGTAAATGAAACATTTTCAGTTTTTGTACAAACCTTCATAAGATTAAGATCATTAATGTGCAAAATTGTTTGGTTTTCATTATTCTATTTTAGTATGAATTAACTACGTATGTAGCAGATGTAACAAATTGTATTAAATTAGGCATGTAGTTGATTCGGCCAACCCTGGTCGATTCACGTCGTTTTTTTTACTTTGACAGTAAATGTTACCTATCCGGTTTTGGTCGTTCGCCAACGTATCTGATACTAAAGCATCTTAGATACCCTGTCGGACTACGAGGTGAACGCGACCAATAGTTCTGTTCAACCAGCTGCACTGGACTACTCTGGGCAGAAAAGTATAGCTTTTTTGTGTTCATTGAGAACATTTCTGCACTGACTTACACTGATTAGCGTTCATTGAGCTGAACTAGTGTACACTAGTTCAGAATATTTTGCACTACCTTTTGAGGTAGTGCAGGTTGGTGAAAACTGTCAAAATCAGTTGTTGTCATTATTCGATTATATTTTGTTAACGAATAAAGTTGATTTTTTTCCGCGCTTTGTATTTTTGATTAAAATTTTTAAATAATGCATAGATTAGAGCTAACTTCGAGTGAAGGGCAATCTCTAGTGATTCAGTGTTCTCCAATTAATCCAATAATATCTTAATGAAATCTATGTATGTATGTATATTTGCACGAAGGATTCCGAACGCAAGTGTTTGAAATTTTGATGAAAACAGGTGAAGAGGAGGAAGAGATTTTGTCCCTAAAAAGCCAACAACGTCGTCGCAGGCAGTGGAAATGAATTTCTTCCCTTTGCCATCGACTTTAGCGCAGGCATAAGGCATTTTACTTGCGCCGAATTTAATTTGTTTTCTTTTTTTTAACATCTGACGTATGACGTTTCTGCTTGAGTTTGCTCTGACAGTTTTCATGAACCTGCACTGCACTACACTACTCTACACTGGCCTTTTCTTGGTTGAACACAACTAATGAATACACAAGAGGATAGAAACAATACGATCGTGAGCTATGCTTTGGCAATTCAATAAGTATCTGAATACACTACTGTGATAATTTTTGTCTTGTTTATGTTAAATTATTTTAGTGTTAATTTTTTTTTTGTTTTGTTTCAATTAAATTTAAAGTAAACCATTAAAAATCATTTACAAAAATACCAATGTAAAATTCCACAAATATAGAAAAATCAGTAAGTTTAAGAAATTAAAAAATCATATTTGTAAAATTGTTAAATACATACATTAAAATACAAATCTAGATAAACCCCTGAAGAAGTCGTGGATAGCGACGAAACGTTGGGAGAAGATGAAATAAACTTGTTTTATTTGCATTAAATTACAAACAGACCAAAAGAGCCTACTCAACTAAAAAATAATTAGAAACATTTAGTTTACTTTATGCAAATGAAATTTACTTTAATAGCAACGCGACCAGTAATAAATTTTTTTATTAATCCACATGGCAACGTCTTCGATTTATTAACAAAATTGGGATTTTCATTCCTCTTTTTGGTTTTCTCCTTATGTTTTATTTAATCTTTACTTTAAACACTTAAATCCGCACAAAATACCAAAAACCCAATTATTCAAATCGCGTCAGTTTCCAAATTGTATCTATATATGTATGTACATACATATGTATTTATATAAATGTAATTATGTTCACCAGAAATTTGTATATGCCTTTCGCAATTTATGTATTTACATATATATTATACATATATATTATACATATATAGTGGTGGAAAAATAATTAGAAACGATTTTTAAGTTTTTTAAAAACAGGATGTATCTACATACATATATATTATTTTAAGTAATTGGTAACAAATATTTTTTTGTTTCATTTTTTGGTTCTTTAAATTCATTTTAACATAAACAAAATTATTTTTTTTTTACAAATAAAAGCTGCATGTGATATAAATTACAAGGAAATGTGTTTTTAGCTGGAAAAATAATTAGAAACATTTTGTAGTTAGCATGTGCTTATTGCATTTTGATTTAATCCAAATAAAATTTACCAGATTTTCCAACTTGAAACGTTAGTACTTGGTCGTATAACCCTTATTTTTAATCACGGCTGCACAACGCCTTGGACGGCTGGCTACCAGGTCCGGACATCTCTTCACGGGAATTTTTTTTAAATGCTTCCTCAATGTTTTTGAAAAGCTCAGATGCATTTTTAGATTTTGTCTTATCTAAAGCTCTCTCTACATCGCCCCACAAATCTTCTATTGGATTGAGGTCCGGACTTTGAGCTGGTCAATCCAAAACTTTAATTTTTTCTATTTCAAACCAACACTTCACTAGACGTGAAGTGTGTTTTGGATCGTTATCTTGTTGAAAAATGTAAGAAACAGGCAAATTTTCTAACGCATAAAGCTCCATTACATTTTCCAATATATTTTTATAAAGCGATTGATCCATACGTCCTTCAATTCGCACTATAGGACCCACACCTCGCCAAGAAAACGCTCCCAAAACCATCACATTGCCACCGCCATGCTTAATAGTCTTGACTGTACTTGGGATTTAGGTCCTGGTTAACTGGACGTCGCACATAGCATTTGCCATCTGATCCAAATATATTTACTTTGGATTCATCACTCCATAAGATTTTTTTTCCAAAATGAGAGCGGTTTTTCCAAATGTTCTCGCGCAAACTCCAAACGACGTTTAAGGTTTTTTTTTTTTTTTGAAACGCATGGTTTTTGACGAGCAATACAACCCCGCAAGCCACTTTCAAGAAGACGATTCCTTATAGTCCGTGCTGTTATTTCATGGCTTGATTGGGATGAAATGGCATCACGAATTGCTTGACTAGTGGCGAAAGGATTGACCCTACTCTGTCGGACTATGAGATGATCTTCTCTTGGAGTTGTTTTTCTTTTTCTCTCTTTCCTCTTACGGTTTTCAAGGCTGCCAGTTTCGGTGTAAACCTTTATGGCATTAAATACCATCTTCCTTGAGCATTTTAACTTGCATGCAATGGCTCCCATGGAAGATTTTTCTGAGCAGTACATCTGCACAATGAGCTTACGCATTTTTTTTTAACAAAAATGAAGTTGTTTCTAATTATTTTTCCAAGGAAACCGACTATTTGTTTGTGGAAAAAACTCAAAATTTAATAATTTTTTTCGTTTTCCGTCATTCAAAAAAAATCTAACGAAGTAGAGACTAATAATAGTTATGTTTAACTAAGTACCTATTGCCGTTTGTATTGAATAGTTAATATGGCCAAAATTTAAGAAAGAAAAACAATAATTGTTTTTTTTTTTTTATCGTTTCTAATTATTTTTCCACCACTGTATATATTAGGGTGGTCCTTATTCTTAAGAAAAAAATTTTTTTCTTTAATTTCGCGGGGCACCACTTAATTTCATTATATACCTTAAGAAAGTATTTCAGTATTTTTTTGGAATTTTTTAAATGACATTTAGAGGTCGCTACCAAGGTTTGAATTTTAAATACAAACTCAAAATCTGTATTTGTTAGATTCTTTTATTTTTATAGCCAGGACATACAAAATATTACAAAATTATTGTTGTTATAAATTAAGATATTATGTAGATATTTGAATCATTTATTTTTAAGATACAAGAGTTGACTTGTTAGTATTAGGGTACTTTTTCCTATACTCTTTTACCAACAAAAGCAAATATTGCTTTTGTTCTTCATTGGCTGTAATAATCCGTGCCTTCCTTCCAAGTTTCCACGTCTTTTTTCTACTACTCACGAAGTTTTCTATATTTTTTTCATGGATATGTGTGATATCAAGGTTTATTCTTTTTAAGCAATCTTCTGTGCCTTCAATTTTCAGTGCTTTTACCAATTTTTTTCTTCTCTTGAACTGAAAGTTCATCATCGAAAAAGGCAAGCGAAACTAGCTTTTCCGACAAATACCACAAATGATTTAGAATCTTCAGCGCAACAGTAGCTATATTTTTATTAAAGCTTTCAAAGGCTTTAAGGTCTTTTAATAATTGTATATCGTTTCTTAGTGCTGACCATCCGGTAGAGGCTTGAAACCAATATTTAACATAAATCATCACCGTGAAAATGCATATTTCTCTCACAGCCTTTTCGTCCTTCTTCGTTAGCTTAAACTGATGCTTAAATAAAAAGATAATTTTCAAACAGCACAAGGCTCTTGCCATCCATCTAGCTCAATGTAGACCAGCAGGTCTCCTAAATAAAACGCCTTTTTCAAGAGCACCTCCTAAGAAAATGATAGTGAGATTCAACAGTTCTCTGTAGTCATCGCGAGGTTGATGTACTTGTAGTTGCTTTTTGACAAAAGAAATCCTGCAGCCACTTCTGCAAAAATATTTGCCTCAGCATCATATCAATAGTATCAATAGTGTTCCAATTGTTCTTAAACTTGTGTGTCCCTTGCGACAAGTAATTGGCTATCACGTCGTGTGTCCCTTGCGACAGTGAATTGGTGGTACTTTTTCCTGTCCCTTGCGACAGTTAATTTGGTGACTTTAATTCGTGTGTCCCCTGCGACATTGGTGGTACCATTCATAACGGTAATTTAGTGTTCGAAATTTGACTTTTAAAAAATGGCTCATCTAACCAAACGATCCGCGGCCTGCGCAACCATCAAGAGGATGCATGCAAGCATCACTCCTGAGTACGTTCGGGATTGGGACGCCGTCCGCGTCAACCTAGAGCAGCGGGCTCTCGATCAGCAGCTCGAGCGCTTCCAGTTGGCCCATGATGAGGCGCTGCTCGAGCTCAAAGGTGAAGCAGCGAGCTTTGAGATGCATGACGCACTCCTACGTACTGTACAGGACCAGTACAGTGAAGCTTCTGCGGTCTTGGACCGTCGATTAGTGGAATTGAACCCAGCGGTGCGGGAGCCAGCACGCGTAATGGAAGCCACCCCGGCGACCGTGGCAAACCCTGCCAACGTAGAAATGAAGTTGGATCCGGTGCAGATCCCCAGCTTCGATGGAAGCCTACATAACTGGCTGGCCTTTCGAGAAGCCTTCGAAAGTTTGGTACATTCAAAGCCAGGATTGCCGGTGGCGTGCGTACAAGCTACAGAAGCTGCGAACGGCGTTCCTCCCAATCCACGTAGGGATGGTGGGAAATATCTACTCTGGTGGGTATGAGGAGCTCTGGCAGGAGCTTACCGAGCGCTTCGACAACCCGAAGCTGTTACCCGAGACACATGTCGCTCGGCTGATGAACCTCCAAGCGGCTAAGGAAGAGACAACCAAGTCAATCCTTGGGATTGTGGACAGCGTCCAGGAGACGATGCGAGCATTAAAGGTGATGAAGCTCCCGGTCGAGCACTGGGATGCTCTGGTGGTCCCACTGATCACCTTCCGTGTACCAGTAAAGATAAGACAGGCATGGTGCCTACATTGTAAGCCGAAGGAGATCCCGTCCTTGGCATCACTCCTAAGTTACCTACAGTTGCGGGCTCATAGCTTGGCAACCGAGATTAGCATCCCTGGGCCAACGGGTGGACAGCCCTCCACCTCCAATTCAAACATAAATTATAAGCGGCATCAGGTACCAGTGGCACACGTCACTGCCGTGAATGAACTGAAGTGTGTGTTCTGCAACGAGGGACATCGATCCTTTCAGTGCGGAAAGTTCCGTCACTTCGATTCTGGGAAGAATTTGAATGCCGTCCGAGACGCGGATGCCTGCTTCAACTGTTTAAAGCAAGGCCACAACGCTAATGCTTGCCCTTCTAAGATTTCCTGTCAGAAGTGTGGTCAGCGGCATAACACCCTGTTATGCAACAGGACGCCTGCACCCCGCAGGCCCCGTCGTAATTCAGCACCCCTTGGGCCAAAGGTTGCACCGGCTGCATGGCAAGACCGAAAACATGGTCCACCCGATCTGTTTGAACACTCGGACGAATGGAATTGACTCGCTCAGCACGACCGTATTGCTAGCGGCAGCCTTGGTCTACGCATACGGTCCCATGAAGGAGAAGCAGCTTGCCAGAGCCCTCTGCGATCCTGGATCGCAGGTAAGTTTTGTAACTCTTTCCTTATCCACTAGGCTCAACCTTGAGATTACCCGCTTTGAAAAGGCTGTGTATGGCATCGGCGCTTCAAGAAATACAACCGCTCACGGTCAGGTGACGCTGTCACTCCGTTCGACGCGATTCTCGCTGATGATCTCAATCAAGGCATTGGTAATCCCTACCATTACATCATTGCCAGACACACCAGTGGACGTGTCTCGTTGGTCACACTTATCCGGCCTCCCCTTGGCGGATAAACATTTTGGCACACCTGGACCCATTGACATCCTGTTGGGGGCCGATGTCTGGGGCCTCCTTGTACAGGATTCGGTCAGTCATGGTCAACCGCATGAGCCACATGCGCAACAGACGCGCTTAGGATGGGTAGTGCTTGGTCCAACCACCATGATGCAACCGCAGCCTCCAGTTCAAGCCTTCCACAGTCAGAGTGTGACTGTCGCTGCCCGTGACTACCCGCTCGAAGAGCTAGTCAAGAACTTTTGGCAACTAGAGGAAGTTGCCGCAGATCACACCAGGGAAGACGAGTGCACGAGACATTGCATGTCGTGGCATTCATGAGAGAATATGCAGCCCTTGGTCATATGGAGAGGGTTGGTCAACATGGCGATCACCCTGGCTTCTACTACATTCCACACCATGCAGTTACCACTAAGTTCCGTGTGGTCTTCAACGCATCTGCTCGTACTACAACAGGTGTCTCCCTCAACGACATCCAATTGGTCGGTCCCACCATACAAGAGTCACTTATTAATGTGATTTTTGGTTTTCGACGCTTCAGTATAGCCCTAACGGCTGACGTCGAGAAGATGTTTCGCCAGGTGCTGGTGGCACCCGAACATCGAGACTCAACGGATTCTTTGGAGAGAATCCCCATCAGACCAGCTCGCAGTCTATCGTCTGACGACGGTTGCCTATGGCATGGCTTCCAGTCCTTACACCTCCGTAAGGTCCATGATGCAGTGTGCTTGGGACAATCAGCACTTGGTGCGTGATCCAATCCGCTCCCGGGCAGCTCGAATGATTATTGAGAAGGCATTTTACGTCGATGACCTACTTACTAGCTGCAGTAGCTAGGCTGAGGCAGTCAAACTAGCAGCGGACTTCAATACGGTCCTCTTGGCTGGACACTTTAAGTTGCGCAAATGGAACTCGAATTACGCAGAGGTAATTGGTAAGATAACTAACAATGTTCTCTCCACTTCTCTTTCCACAGAGCTCGTTATACACTGCCCGACCGCCACAGTACTTGGTCTCCGTTGGGACCCAGCAACCGACGAGCTCTTCTTCTTGGTGGAATTAGAAGTACCTGGGGCCATCCCTACAAAGCGGAGAGTCCTCAGCGAAGTGGCACAACTCTTTGATCCCACGGGCTTACTGGCACCCGTAGTAATTGTTGGGAAGACATTCATCCAAACACTCTGGTCGGCGGGTCTCACTTGGGATACCCCTCTCCCACCAGAGCTTTAGCACGAGTGGAAGGTGTTCCGTGATGGGTTGCTCAATCTCAACCGAGTCCGAGTGCCTCGATGGTTGGGCATGGGTCGACATGGGACCACAACCATCCATGGCTTCTGCGATGCAAGCTCCAGAGCCTATGCAGCGGTAATCTACCTAAGAACGATGGACGAGCAGAACCGAGTCCACGTCTCCTTACTGACGTCTCGGACCAAGGTCGCCCCACTGAAGGGTGCTACCATCCCCCGATTGGAGCTGTGTGCAGCTTCACTTCTGGCTAACACTTGACGGTATCCGCAATGCCTTGGGACTACAGGCATTTAACTACTACTTATGGTCAGACTCCAGCATTGTCCTCTGCTGGCTGAAGAAGGAACCCTCCACTCTGAAACCCTACGTCGCTAATCGAGTGCGACAGATCCAGCAGCTCACCTTACCCGAGCGATGGCATCATGTACGATCGGCTTATAACCCAGGCGACTGCGCTAGTCGAGGCATTGGCGCCTCCGAACTTATCAGACATCCGCTATGGTGGCAAGGCCCAGCCGGGCAGTTATCCGAAACAGACGTGCTCCAAGTTGCAGCCGAGTCGAAACCATCGGTCATCACCTCGCCTCACTACCGCTGACCACCAGATGCTTGGATGGCACAATTATCCCGTTGGTGGAACGATACAGCAGCATCTCCAAGCTCTTACGCCTGGTCGCCTACATGTTGAGATGCAGAGGAGTGCAGATTATGCTACAAATCTTGCGTCGCAAGTATTGGATGGTGCATGGCCGTCAAGCCGTGCGTACTTTTGTTCACAGATGTGTTGTCTGCCGACGACATCGGGGTACATTACTCGAGCAACAAATGGCCCCACTCCTCAGCCATAGAGTTAATGCTGCGAGACCATTCCTAGCGTCTGGCGTTGACTACTGTGGTCCATTCACCCTACGTGTGGGTACCAAGCGATCCCGCACCACTACTAAGGGATATCTGGCGATATTTGTGTGCATGGTAACCAAGGCCGTGCATTTAGGGGTCATAGAGGACCTCTCATCCCAAGCTTTCTTAGATGCTTTCACCCGTTTCACCGGCAGGCGTGGACCCTGCCCCGACCTATATAGCGATAATGGGACCGCCTTCGTGGGAGCCAACCGGCTCATGAAGGAAGACTTGGCTCACTTTGAGTCCCACTACAACAAACAAGCTTTGGCGCATGCAGGAACGAAATGGCATTTCATCACTCCGGGCGCTCCTCATCAAGGTGGTTTATGGGAGGCCGCAGTGAAATCCGCGAAACACCACTTGCTCCGTTTGGTGGGATCCCAGTCTCTCTGGTATCATCAACTGCACACCCTGGCAGTCCGCATCGAGGCATGACGACCCCGAAGACAAGATGGCGTTCACCCCGGGCGACTTTCTCGTTGGAGCTCCACTCATTACCATTCCGGAACCAAAAATTGGAGATGTCCCACTCAACCGATTGAAGCAGTATCAATGGCTGCGTAAGATTCATCAAAAGTTCTGGGACCGATAGAGTGAGGAATACCTGGTTACATTACAGACTCGTGGTAAATGGGAAAAACGTGAGCCTGAGATTCAAGTCGGTGACATCGTTCTGGTACGACATGAGAATCTTCCTCCCACCCATTGGAGACTTGGTCGAGTAATTGCAGTTTACCCGGGCAGGGATGACCTGGTCCGCAATGCTATACTACAAATACAGGCCGGCGAGTGCAGACGACCTGTCCAGAAACTAAGTCGCTTGGTCGACTACAACACATAATACACTTCCCTGTTCCTTCGCCCACCCCAGGAGGTGTCTGTGGGCCATCTTAGAATCAATTCTGGTCTCCTTCAAGCACCAGACCAATTGAAATACATATGGGTCCTTAATACTTTCCTAGTATTAGATGACTCCCTCGAACTGATTGAGAAACTAGGTAGTAGTCGTATCACTCCGATACCTACCTCAACATAGCCAACTAGGGCGCTAACTACATCACATTTCGAACCCAAGGTAGGATGTTCGGTCAACAACCCGTTGACCTAAAAATTACCACTCATCTCAGCTGACTCCGCAATCTCTACGAACTTAGTTCACCCCGCAACCCACCACCAGCCGAGCAACATCATTTCACACATTCCATTCGATGGACATCGAATTGCGACACATTTTGAAGCCACCTTCGGGTATATCTATAGCCATAGATATTACCATGCAGGCCAACGACGATAGATACTTTTCTATCGGCTACACCGCAACCATCGAAATCGTCACCCACAAGCCAGTGACGAAACGAGATACTTTTCTGTACAATGGGTACACAAGCACACATACCGCATATCGTCATATGAGGTATCGTCATCCAGTGGATAGCAGATACACATAGCATACCATGGGTATGGCTAAGCGGCTCGCGACGACGACTTGCCCACTCATCGATACTGGATACTTCTTGTCGCCAGTCAATCGTCGCTGCCCTATATTTATCTTGGATAAATATTGAAGTGCAGCCCTATCATTAATGTAATTCTTGGAAGAACGTATAGCAATTGATAACGATGCCTAACCCTCCTATGACTTTCCCACGGATCGTGGCAATAGCTGGTGTCGGCACATTCTTTCTGGCGTGCCGTTGGATCTCAAAGGTTTGGGCATGGTACCAGCTACTGGACTCCCTTCACTTGTGGGAGTTTTGGTGCATTTTCTGGACACTGGTGGTTGGATGAGTGACTTGGCGACAGAATTTGTCTGTCAGTACATAGTTGGAAGTTAAATATCACCCTGGTTAGACGTCGCAGCTCCGCGCATCGCAAACATCGACTTGGTCGCGTTTTGGTTAAATAAATAAATACCCTTGTAAATAGTCAAATAACAATATAATAATAATAACAGCACACAATTTTTTGGAACTTCTAAGACTTTCAGATTCACAACCCCCGACCCCTGAACTTGCACGGAAGACTAAATCCCCGACACTATTTTTCATAAGTTTTTCAAAAATTTTGCTAAATACAGAAAGAAGTGAAATAGGCCTGTAATTACTAATTTCAGTAGCAGATCCCTTTTTAAATAATGGCAAGACATCAGCACACTTGAGCTCTTCGGGAAATTTACCATCATAAACGCACCGATTGAATACATAAGCTAGAACATCAACTAAGTAAAAAGCAATTTTTTTGAGTACATAATTTGAAATACCATCAGCTCCACACGAAAACGAAATACGTAAGCTCCCAATAACTTTCAGTATTTCAAATGTAGTTATGGACTGCTGCTTTGAATATTCTCAGTACTTTGACAAAGAGAAGAACAACTACAACATAAATTACTTGATATAAGATTACAACCAACATTAGCGAAATAGCAATTAAAAGCATTAGCAATATCAAGCCTATTACAGACAATTAAATTATTCACATGCAGAACTACAGGTTTCTTAGTAACAGTAGATTTATTCAGTAAACTATTCACTACACGCCATTCATTTTTAAGATTACGCTGTGCAGAGCTGAATTTATCACGGTAATAGGTGTCACGGCAAATAGGAATTTCCTTTTTTAATTCAGCACACAATTTTTTATATCCCTTTTTTAAACGTTTGTTGGCAAGATACTTTTTGCATCTTAATCTTAATTTATTTTTTCTCGTAACTTTATTTACAATAGATCTAGTTATCCAGGGCTTAAGATGTTTAACAGTATTTTTTGTAGGTAGAAAACAGGAAGCGGATGTTTTATGTTTCTTCAGAGAGTCGGTGAAAATTGTGTAAGCAGACGATGAATCACTTGAAGCAAAAACATCTTCCCAAACCTCGTAGCACAATTTATTTTTTAGCTTAGCAAAATTAATCTTCAACTTCAACTTATCGCAACAAGAACATTGCCATTATGTCAGATAGTCAAGCAGCACTAAAGGCACTGAGCTCATACACCACCAACTCTAAGCTGGTGGGGGAGTGCATAAGTAGGCTAAACGAACTAGGCAAACAGAACAGGGTCACACTTTATTGGGTACCTGGTCACGTTGGTGTTCTTGGAAACGAAAAGGCAGATTCCCTAGCAAAATTAGGAGCTTCAACTCCCCTAACAGGGCCTGAACCCTATTGCGGAATAGGTGAAAATGTCATCAAAACCAAAATTAAACAGGAAGAGGAGGCAAACAGAATAAAGAACTGGAATGAACTCCCTAAGCTGAGACAGGCGAAACTACTGCTGGGTAACTACAACCGGCAACGTTTCGAAAACTGTATCAACCTTAGTAGGAATAACCTAAGAATAATAACAGGTATTCTAACAGGACACTGTAAACTTAGAAGACACCTTAATCTAATTGGTGTGGTAAGCAGTGCCACTTGCAGATTCTGCAACATGCATGAGGAAACTCCGGAACACATACTGGGAAAGTGTTGTCCAATCATGCACCAAAGGAAATCCCATCTGGGACGGTACCAGGTGGAAGAGAGCAACCTACCCTCTCTAAAAGTGCCCCAAATACTAAAGTTCCTTAAGGCAATAGGTTTGGAGGAAGAACTGTAGGATGAGCCAGCTCATCATTATAAGAGGGGGCACAATAGATCTACAGGTCGCAGTGCAATTAATCCCCAATACAATTCATTCATTCCTCTCACCAGAATTAGAATATTTGCTACGTCTTTTATTATTGATGGCTAAAACAAGTCCCGTCATGCAATGATTAGTGCTTTTAAGATCGAAAACACATTTATCACACACAATACATTCAAAATTACTGAAACGACCATGAATATGATCTAAACAACTTCCAGAGACGGGCCTAGTAGGCTCATAAATAAAGCACGTAAGCCCTTGAGATGCAAGTAAAGTAAGATAACTGGAGATATTATCATTCCCATCCAAAATATTTATGTTAAAATCACCTACAATAATTAAATTCTTAGATTTTTCACTAGCTTAGAAGTTAGAGAATTCAGTTATAAATGTTCCAACGCTAAACATATGCAGTCACACATACACATACAAAGATATACGTAACATGATCAATTTCCACGGAAACTTTTAGAACGTCAGCACTAAGTAAATTAACACGCAAGAATTTAATGATTACGAAATTATCTTTGTCAAAGCAACCAACTCCACCTGCAGCATAATTTTTAATCGTTTTTGAATAAAAGTTAAACCCAGGAATAGCCTAATCAATTTTCCTCAAAGCCATAAATCCAAATTTCAGATAGAAAAACTATATCTGGAACGCAAGCAAAAGAATCAATGTGAGTAACAAGAGATGCGAAATTTTCCCTCATACTTCTAATGTTTTGACGAACAATACAAAATTTATCATTACAAAAGGAACCATTTGTAAAAACATCACAGTTGGAAGTACGTACATATAGGAGAGAAAAGTCATCATTGAAATCTATATCAGAATTCATGTTTAAAATAAAAAAGAAAAAGATATGTAAAGCACTAAATCAGTGCAAGATCATTAAACGATTTAATAGAAATGATTTTTCCCCCTTCAACATTTCTTATAAGAATTTGATTATTACTATACCAAACATATTTGCCGTTTGTTTTCATCATAGCTTCTTTAGTCTTCATCAAAAGCGCTTGAGTAAATTTAGTGAGAGCATCGTTGATAAAAATTCCACTACCTTTACTCTTTTTACTGCTGCTGCCGCCGTTGCTGTTGCTGCCGCTCGCTTTGATGTTGAGTGTTGATGTGTCCATCGATGCTGAGAGAATTTAAATTGATTTTATGTTTCCTCTTTGCGCACATAATTCGCTGCTTCGTTGTTAAGGACTATTAACATGAGAGCGACCAACGAATAAAAAAACAAATGGGATTTAAAACAGTTATAAGCCTAAATTCTTCAAAAAACTTTACAAAAGGTAGGAATCTAGTTTAATTTAATGTTAATTTATTAAAATTTGCGTTGTAATTGCAAAAATGAGAGAAATTTGAGAAAATAGATTGGTCGTAGGAATCATATTGCAATTCGCAACGACCAATTTATTTTTTCGAATTTCTCTCATTTTAGGAATTAAAACGCAAATTTTAATAAATTAACATTAAATTAAACTATATTGCTACGCTTTTGTAAAGTTTTTGTGAAGAATTTAAGCTTAGATATGTTTTAAATCCCATTTGTTTTTTTTATTCGTTGGTCGTTGGTCGCTCTCATGTGAATAGTCCTTTAGTAATGAAATTGAAATTGCGGGTGTATCAAATGCAAACGAATATTTTCTAAAGCACTCTTAGTTGATGTTCCCGAAAATGACATTGAGAAATGCTATGTGAAGAAAATAAAAACGAAATCATCTTCGTCTATTCTAAAATCAATCATATGTCTGAGATTCTCCAGCCTAAAGGACTATTCACATGAGAGCGACCAACGAATAAAAAAACAAATGGGATTTAAAACATATCTAAGCTTAAATTCTTCACAAAAACTTTACAAAAGCTTAGCAATATAGTTTAATTTAATGTTAATTTATTAAAATTTGCGTTGTAATTCCTAAAATGAGAGAAATTCGAAAAAATAAATTAGTCGTCGCGAATTGCAATATGATTCCTACGACCAATCTATTTTCTCAAATTTTTCTCATTTTTGCAATTACAACGCAAATTTTAATAAATTAACATTAAATTAAACTAGATTCCTACCCTTTTGTAAAGTTTTTGTGAAGAATTTAGGCTTACATCTGTTTTAAATCCCATTTTGTTTTTTTATTCGTTGGTCGCTCTCATGTGAATAGTCCTTAAGCAGCTGTTGTTGTTGCCAGTTCAACCTACTTTCAAGCAAATTAACTCTCGATTTCAATTCTTTATTTTCATTTAGAAGTAAGTTCATTTGAGCGAGAAATTGTTTATTGGTATCCTCTAAAGCCGAAATTTTTGCATAAACCATTTGAAGAGTGCAATGACTTTCACTGTCCATGTTTACCGTGCCTCCTTCCACTGTTGCTTGTGTTTTGACTTTATTCGCTGCATTGTTGTTATTTTGCAGTGGTAATACCGGTGGCACCGGCAAGTTATGAAGAGAGCGTCTTCTTAACACTGCACATTTATCACAACGAAAAGGTTGGACACTTGATTTAAAAAAGTTTGCATCGTCTTCAGTGATATTAACACATTTAAAATAAAAAAAATGTTTGCAATCATTACAATTAATTTTTGTATTGCAATTGCGATCAATTTTATTTGAACAAACAGAGCAATTCATATTGAAAATAAATAATAATTAAATGTGTTCTACAAATGCGCACCCCACGACAATCAAGTGAGAACATAATGGGGATATTAATAGAATATGTTCCATTTACCTAATGCCTTGCCTTTTTCGTTTTTTTCTAAACAAAAAAAAAAGGATACCCCAGTAGGAAATTGCTTTTTTTGGTAGATAAATATATTCCATGTCATGACTTTTTACAGATTTAAAATGGTGCCCCATTCAAAAAAAACAACAACAAATCTTTGCACTATATGCAACCTTCAAATGAAAGAAGACACATTCCACTTCCTAGCAATATGTCCAATTTAAAAAGATTTGAGGCTTATTTACTTCGGGAAGCTACCCGGATCATTAACAATGGAGCAAACAAAAAACATTCTTGATGGTGATAACTGGGTAGCAATTCACAAATTTATTGAGACTGCATCTGCGTATAGAAATAATATTCTAACCGAATTTTTATAAGAACAAAAAAAAAAAATAGTAGTAATATGTCATGGTTTTCATTCACTTAAATTTTTAAAATTGTATATTGATAAATTGATAATTTTTTAAACCTTTTAGCGCGTCAATCAGGCGGACGGCAACGCCAGCCCACTTAAATTATTTATATTGTTTTTCTGTATTGTATCTAATAATGTAAATTAAGAATGTAATTTGAAAACAAAATTAAATAAAAATATCTATCTATCTATCTATCTATATTCCATATGAATAAAGATAGCCGCATTATCTGCCTCTATTATTTTTCTCGCGCATAATGAAAAAAGTCCTTAAACATAAGAGAAAAATATTATATTATTCTCTTTTTTATTCAGAAAGGCTTTCTTAAGTCGACTATAAAATTCTCTTCTTCTTATGAAACCTTCTTAAGAAAGCTTTTGTCTGCTGGAAAAAATTTTCGATGACAGAATTTTGTATGGATAATTGAACGGATTTTACAATATTTGTGGGGCCGCCAAAAATTCCATCGTTTGTAGAATCACACAAATACACAAAATTATACTTGACATAGCTTTTTAATTGATATTCGCACCTGTCTTGGTTCCAAGAATTGAATTCCAAATTTCTTAAAGCCTTAGGGCCATATTGCGGTTGTCGATTTTGTAATCGATGATCGACCTTTTTCGATCATCGATCGTCGATTACTCTATTTCATATTGCGAATGTCGATTGTGATCGAAACTTTTCGATTTCACAGTCGTTTCTTTTCGATTGTCATTTTCTGATCGACGCGTATAGAAGATAAAGTCCAGAAGTTTTTCTTGTGAACAAAATGTAAGTTTCTTATAATTAATTATTTTGAGGACAAAACATTCAAATATCTATTAAATGCATGTCGAAAGTGATAACGAAGAAAAGGCAAATAGAAATTTTGGTTGGATTGATGTAGGGAAATCTGGACATCGCGAAGATGGTTTCTGCTAAGAGCCATCTAAAGCAAAGATGAGAGAAATTCGCTAACGATTGTAATATGCGTGCTGAATTGCTTTTTTTTGAGACACTGGGTGATATGCATAAAACGGAAGTATTTACTACAAGTAAAAGATTTAAAGTATTTACTTCATTCCATATGCATAAAGTTTAGTACTTACTAACTGGCAAATACTTTCAGTATATACTAAATTCATCCAAGTAAATACTAGAATTCATCGGAAATTGATAGTAAATACTAATAAATACTAGTACCAAGGCTCCTATGCATAATGGGAACCTGTATTTGCCTAGCCAATCATTTTTTGCTCCCAGCTGTTCTTCATAGCTCGATTGAAATTTTATCCAATGAGAAGCTTTGTCTTTTATTAATCTTGCAACAAAATTAACTGTTCTGGATACAGTACTCTGATGAACGCCTATATCTTCACCAACGCCAACTTGAAATCCAGGATCTCCAACGTATCGTAAAAAAATTCGCATCTTTTCTTGACGAGTGATTGCCCCTCCTTTTGTTTCAGTTTGATCTCCTTAAAAAGTATTATATATGTATATGAACCATTTGTTCAACATAAGACTCTAAATAAACTTGGCGACTAAGGGCAAGTTTTGGGTGCCGGGGCATAGAGACATTCCAGGAAATTGTAAAGCTGACGAACTTGCAAAAAACGGAACAATATTACCTTTGTTGGATAGCAAATCTAACATCGGTATACCCCTAGCTACTTGTAAACTTATGCTAAAGCAAGATACCATAAAGAAAGCCAACCACAGGTGGACCAGCACCCCAACTTGCCGGTCTACTAAACTGATTTGGCCATTGTTTGATGCTAAACGCTCAAAACAACTAATTTCTATTGGTAGATTGCATATTAGCTCCATTATAGGTGTCCTTACTGGGCACTGCCTAATAGGAAGACATGCTTCTCGTCTTGGAGTTCCTGCAAATGACTTTTGCAGAAGCTGCATGGATGAAGAAGAAGAGGAGTCAATTCCCCACCTTCTATGCTCTTGTCCTGCCCTAGCGCAAAGACGTAGACTCCACTTGGGAGACTACTACTATAACGATCCTAGCGATCTAAATAATTCCGACATTCACTGTCTCAAACGCTTCATTATTAGCTCAAAATGGTTTAACGAGTAAGGGGGATTTTTGAAATCCTTGTGGTATCACAACGGACCAAATATTGGTCTAAGTGTGCTGTCCTTTTCCGGTCAGCAGCCACTTTAACCTAACCTAACCTAAGGGCAAGTTTTAAAACTTCGCCAGTAACTAAAAACCACTAACTCCTTTAACTAACGGAAGCCTATTGGTATAGTATCGCAATATAATATAACAGTTTTCATAAGTGTATGCTTCTTGTAAAATTATAAATTATATTTTTAAGTTAACAGGCGTATAAGAAAATAGAAAGTTTTACACAATTTCCGCGAACTAACAAAAGGCTCCAAATAGTAAGGGTGTGTCAAGTTTTAAAACTACAAATCACGATTTTGCAATGACTTACCAATGAAGTTTTCACTCAACCAATCTACGTTTTCCCTTTCAAAACGATAGAGTTGCTTAAAATTTGATTCTGAACCCGATCTTCGACTTTTATATACTTTTTGTGAACTAACGCGTACAAATTCCGCTATTTCAGTACAGTCAACAGTAACTTAATTTTAATTTATATCAGCGACGTGAATCCTTTGAGAATAGAGTTAAGACTGTAAGTTTTTATGGTTTCGAAGCTACATAGTTATGTGTTTAAATCAAAAAAAGTATGTACTTTTAAATTTTCATGTTGCTATCCTTTGACTTTGAAAAAAAGAAGTAATTCCTACAGAAAAAAAGTACTTGCTACTTTTTATGCATACGGAATAAAGTATTTACTGAAAAAGTTCATCCGAAAAAAGTAAGTACTGTGGCCTCAAGTAAATACTTTATTTTCAGCATTTACTGCATTTTTATGCATATCAAAAAAAGTAATTACTTAGAAATTCTCAAGTAAAAGCATTTACTATCTTTTATGCATATCACCCACTATCTTGATAATATACATTATACATAATGGGTACTGTCAATACAGCCTACCACACCTTTTTCATAAATATGAATTCTAGCCCGAAGCTAGAATTTGCAAATATGCGTTTCTAGAACTGAGAGCTTTTCCTTTAGTACTTAAGACACTTTGGATTGTGCAAGGTCAATACAAAATTAATTACCAACACTAACTTGGTAAGATCCATGAGCACAGAATCTTAAAATATTAGCAATTAAGCAATTAATTAAGCGAAACTATTTAAAAAAGCAAATATGTGTATGTGTATACCAAAGGTTTAGATATGTCTCTGATATGTCTTCTTTTTCTGGTAATTTCAAGCTGTCGGTATGTGTGTTGTGTTACTATCGCTAAACGCTAAAGATTTTTTTTTAAGATTAAGAATTTTATTTTTCAATTTGTTTTATATACAATTTGACTTAAAACTAACTTATTACTAAATTAAATCATGTTGGCTCAACAATAGGGGCCCAACGTTCTTCATTTGGCTTTACATAATGCTATTTGCTTACAATAGCATATTAATGTTTTCTTAATCTAATTCATGATTTTTTTAATACATATTAACTAAATAATAATTTTTGATGAGTGGGCGTTTTATCCCCTGTAGTATTGATTGTTGTTCTTCTCGTAAAAGGGTGCGTTGTCGTTATGGATGATGTCTTCAAATTGATCGTCAGTGATGGCTAGAGTGTATAGATACTTGTCACGAGGCTCTAGTTCATGCTGGAGAAGTTGTTGCACTTCTGTGTTGGGATGATCTTCCAGGTTCCTGATGATTTTTCTGGAGAGCTGCAGTAAATACTTGTCCAATGGTATTAATTTTGTTTCTTTATACAGATTCCTTGTTGGTATATATTTCTTCGTCAGTGTGTTACGGTACAGTCCAGTGCAAATGCGGAGCATCTTTCTTTCAAAAAGCTTCATCTTTTTCATTGTTAGTCCACTTCGCCTCCTGAGAAGCTAAACGCTAAACCATAACTCTATTCCACTCATTTTAAAATGTAAATAAACTATTTTAATTTATATTACAAAAAGAAATCCAGAAAAACAAATAATGATTTCGAAAGCTAACACATCATAGAACTGTCAAATTTGAAATAATAGCAATATTCTGTGGGTTCATTCACAATAGTACATTGTACGATCGATTGAGTTACACAATACAAAATATGAAAACCAATCGAAACAATCGAAAAGTTTCGATTCGATTGGCAATCGACAACGGCAATCGGGGCCTTAGAAAGATAAAGCCTTAGGAAGATAATTTCAAAAATGAAATTAATGGTGCAATATGAAAATATACATCAGTGGCGTGGCGTGGATAATTTTAAATGGGAACCCGTTATATAATTTTGTCACCTATAAAAATGAAAAAGAAAAATCTTAGAACATTAAAAACAACATTTCTAGTAAAGATATGGTATCTACAAATGCATTGACTTAGCATAAATTTTTAGCTATATTTTTTATACTTCAAGACAGTACTATTTCAATCAACAATGAGCTTGAAACATAATAAATAAAATGCACGACTGGGTCGCACGAACTTGCTCCTATGTAATCGACTGGGAATTTAAAAAACTAATATTATTAGAGAAAACTGTTCATAAGGATAAAATTAATTTTTAAATTCTTTTAGAAGGAACAGAATGCTATGCAAATATGAATTTATGCAAGAACAAAAATTATAAGTTCTTGTAGTGGTTTCTTTAAAAGAAGCTTTTATATACAAACTTTTTAAAAGCTTATTAAGAAAAAAATTTGGTACGCTAATTTAAAGTTTTTATTATTGTTCGAATAAAAATTAAATTTACGAAAAGAAATATTGACCCGTTTCGGAGATATCGAATTTTCAAAAAAAAAAAGAAAAAAAATAGATTTTTTTTTTCAAAAATTCAAAAAATATTTATTTTAAAGTTTTGAAATGCAATGTGTTTTAGACTTTTTAAAAGCTTCTCTATAAAAATTTTCATTAAGATCCGTTATGTGGATAATGAGAAATTCAAAATTCGAAAAAATGGTTCTATGGTAGGTACAAGCTGTAATATCTTAATTTCAAATTTTTTTTTATTAAATTAAAGATCGTAAAAATTAATTGAAAGAAAAAAAATTTTAACAAAATTCTAGGTGCCGTTTTCGAGAAAAATACGATTTTTGAAAACCATTTTTTTTAGCATTTGTATGGTAGGTACCTTTATTTTTAGGTAAAATAAAAAATTTTGTTTCACATTTTGTAGATCATATTGAGAAACTTTTATTTATCAAGTTTAAAAAAAATCTAGCATGGGGTTTTCGAAATATTGAGTTTTGAAAAAAAAATTTTGAAGTACATTTCTTAAAAATCAAAAAAAAAATTTTTTGAAAATTTGAGTACACAATTCTGTTTGTTTTTGGGAAGCTTTAGCAAAAAAAAAATTATCAAAATCGGTTGAACCGTTTTTGAGAAAATCAAAAACAAAAAAATGGTTCCATGGGGGGTACCCTCAATAACCATTTTTCGGAAAATTTTCAACCAATACCTAGATTTAATTAAATGAAATTTTTCTGTATATTTATTTTTAAAATCTGTTAACAGTTTTTGAAAAAAAAAAAAAGTTTATAAAATTTCGAAAAAAATTTGTATGGGGGGTACCGTTATTTTTGGTCTTAAAAAAAAAAAAAGAAAAAAACGTGTGGGGGGAAAAAATTAAAAATGATATGTACCAAGTTTAAGGAAAATCGCCCGAGTCGTTTAGCCTGTAGTCGAACAGACAGACAGAGAGACAGACAGAATTGCGAGACCCACTTTTTTAGTCTTCGCTATCATCGTAATGTCAACTTTGATCAAAATCTCGAGTTCGATTTTTTTTACGAATGCATAACTTGCCTTATAAGTAGTACCTATAAGTCGCAAGTAAAAAAGGACCTCCTTTTAGACACCACCCCCTTCGTCGGACATAACTGCGGCACATTCCTAGGAATGTTCTATTAACTTTTCCTTGCAATCATATGTGTCAAGAATATAAAATATATGATGGGACAACTCATCTGCATTAAGACTCGCCCTAACGTCAAAAATACAAGATATGTTTCTTGTATTCTTGTAAATATGGCACTCAGTTGCCCCCTATGACTCAAACACACGAACGGAGCTTCCATAATTTCTGTTTTAATTTCAGATTTAATAACAGCCGCGATACTATGTATCAAGTCATTTTGAATATCGTTGCCCTATAAGACTACTCTAAATAGGATTCCATTAAAATTTCTGTGTGAACATGTTGATCCCCCGCCGGTTTTGCGTTCCTTCACACCCAACAAAAAATTATTTTTCTTTGACAGGGATCAAAATCTTTAAATCCATATTTAAAGAGGGATTTACAAACGAAAAAAGGATAAAATATAAACTATCAACTATCCTTACTAAAATTATTTGGTTTCTCCGATAGGTAATCTGTTAAACAGCAATCTACATTTATCAAAGACATTTCCAAGACAAAATCTGGAACTGCACTAAAATTAAGAAGCTAAATTTTTATTATCACTATAGTGGGTAATAAAAGGAACTAAATCTTCACTTTAACATCTAACTTTTCACTATTTTTAATTAAGTTCAAATTGGCTTTTGAAAACACTAGATGTATTTGAAGTTAGTGAACCTGTGCAACACAGTCTTTTATTGAATGCCAAATGAATCTAAATTTAAATTCCTATTAAAAAAAAAGCAAATGCATTTTATTTGTCCAGAGTATATATGCTAAATTTACACGGCTGACAAATTGCCATATATTCTACCATGATTTATTTCATAATTCAAAATTATCACAGTAAATTTGCAAAAATATCAATCGTGCATTTTACATTAGCATACAAATCAACATCAAAATCAAGAATTTGGACGTGGCGCGTTGGATGTGTGCTCGCCTGTGAACCTCATGATCACGGGTTCGATCCTTGCCGTCGTCTATGTCGTTTTAATTCCATTAAAAAAACTTCTAAAATTGTCATCAATAGGTTGCTAGTATGCCCAACAAGGATGAACACGAATAAAATAATGTAATGTAAAATAATTATAAGCGACATAGAAATAAGACACGGCATTCTCCGCTTTAGTTCAGCCGCCATCCCTGGAGATAAAATATCTGAGACAACAACTTTCAGTCTCAGAACATCGTGCCACACATCTTTCATATCCTTCTTTCTCTTCCGTAACTTCACGCCCGCGCTGTGTTGAAACATTTAAAGGGTAATCATAATCCCTTGAGCGCGGGTAGATTATAAAAAAAAAAAAAAAAATCAACAATATCCACATGCCATATTTATATTTATATGACACTCCTGGTACAAACAAATGCAAAAACACCAGCATTCAGTTGGCCTCAGAAATGGAACAATACAAAACCGGGAGGCTTGCCGCCGATTTCTGAGGTCAACCCGGCGAACCCCACAGGCGGATCACTAGTGTGAAGCAGATACGTGGGAGAGTTATGATCCCCTCGACATCGAGATCATAACAGCGCCGAAGCAAAGGAAGAAGAAGAAAGAAAAAAAAATAATAAATAAGTCGAAGAACACCGTTTTATTTCTTACACAAGGTTGAAAAAAGGCGAGCACCTGAACTCCTGCAATGTATTATCTTCCTACTGAAATGCAATGCTAAAGGGAGAATAAAATACAAATACATAGTTCCAACTCCTACTGGTATACATCGAAAATTTTATAAGACGGAATGTAGCGTCTTATTTTTTGAATATAAAAGCGGATGTTGAACAAAGAGGATCCGAAACACAATGCTTGGGGAACAAAGGGATATAAAACAAATAAATAAGACGGTGATTGAAAAGTTTACGTCAGAGTATTTTTGTGACTCTCTTGATTAATGTTGGTTGTTGATTGTGGAATGTGTTTGGATAAAGTAAATATAAGATACAAACGAGAGGCAGAATGAATAACTTAAACTTATTCGATGTTTATTTGGTAAATTGTGTTATTTGTGGATTTTCTAAAAGGGAAGACGATAGGAATCGTGTTATATGGACGCCACGCCACTGATATACATACATTACCAGATCGAAGATGAAGATAAAATTAGGAATACAATTTGTGATGTGCCTTTTGGTTTCCAGCCGAGGTTTTGCTCGACGGTCTTGCCAGGGTCTTTCTGAAGAAAACACGAAACTCCAGGTTTAAAGGTCTTCAAACCTTATTACAAAATCTTTATTGGAAATAACTCTTAAATCTATAACACACAATATACTACTGCTAATATTTCACTTATTCCGGGTAGTTGAATAATCCACGTGATCTTGGTGCTTTGTATCGGTCGTACTAGTTGCGGCTGTTTCGAATCGGGTACTTGGTTACGGGTATTTCGTTTCTGGTATCTCGGCTTCAAACTGGTTCTCTCTTTCGGCTTATGATGGGATTCAACGGTGTACCACCCCTGGTTGCACTAATCGGCAGGTACTATACGCCCCTGGTGGCACTAAAACAGCAGGCTTAAACGCTCTGGTTGATCAGCAGGTACTATACGCCCCTGGTGGCACTAAAACGGCAGGCTTAAACGCTCTGGTTGATCAGCAGGTACTATACGCCCCTGGTGGCACTAAAACAGCAGGCTTAAACGCTCTGGTTGATCAGCAGGTACCGAAGTCCCTGGTGGCAATTAGGACATTAAACTTCGAGTTAAGACCCCTTACCGCTGGTGGGGGGAAGCCTTAACAAGAAATAGCTGGACGATCTCATCTACCTAACTTGTCTTCCTACGAAACCCCTTACCACTGGTGGGGGGAAGTTCCGCACAAAACAAGGGAAACTAAATGACCAACTCGTCTAAACTGCTCGTCTACGACTGGATTTCAAAAGATTTATTCAATCAATCTACTGTGTGTATGAGTGAAGAGGTGTCTTTCGTTCACCCAAGCGGGTCCTCTTGATGATTTTTCAGTAAAAACTGAATGTGAATTATGTAAAAGGTGAATGAAATATATTGATGCCTGTTTTTTGGGTGACGTCACATGCCAATGGTGTGTGTGAATCCCATTCGGGTGAAGTATAATTCTTGGTATTAATTACTCTTCTCGTTGTTAATACTGAAATGGTATAGGGTGGAGCAGCATATAACGCTTCGTTACATACCCCTCCTTCTTCGGAGACGAGAACCCTCTCGTCTTGAAATTGGTTCCGGCTGAAAACCAAAATTAAATTCATTTTTTTTTGTTTTATTTTAATAGTAATAACAAAAATAATAGTTCACAGAAGTATTATAACAAACTTAAAAGGAAATTCGGGAAAAAAAAACAGAAAACTTTAAAACTTAGCCTATGTAAACTTCAAAAAAAACTTAACTTGCACAAAATTCATTCTGGTGTGTTATGGCGCGAAGGTCACCTTCTTCTTGATGCCCGTTGCGGCGTGAGTCAGGATGGCTTCTCCTGGTTTGATAATCCGAACATCTACTCGTCCGCGGCGTCGTATGCACGAAAAGCGCTGCCGCCTATATTGGGGGTTATACCGAGGATGCTTGGTTATAGCGATTCCTATGAATGGATCACCCCTCGGACTTGGTCTGGTCACATTGTGCTCCGTCGAGGTGTCTGGCATGGTGGGCTCCGTCTTAATTATAATGGGGAACTTAATATCCCCCACGGACAGTTGTTTAGATGTAGTTGGCGCAGGGAGAGCGGCGGCGGAGGTTGATGGTGCTGCGGAATATAGGTCCTTGTTGATCAGCTGCCGGGTGGTGTCTACGACGTTGCTGGCGGTTGGTGCGGTGACTGAAGTCATGGCAGCGAAGGCGGCAGTGGTGGTTGAAGGCCTCGCTTTGTTAACTTCAATGGGGTTCCTGGCGGTGTTGAGCCCTGCTTTCGGTCCAGCAGTGTGGCCTGACTTGCGTCTTACTTTACCGTTTCCGGCCTTAGTGGAAGGCGAAGGGGGGACAGCATGGTCCTTTGGTAGTTCCACTTTCCTTGCTTGAGTGGCCGTCTTCAACCGGATCTTCCGATCTCCGGTGGTTTGTACACTGGGCTGCGGTGGTCCGCCTGTGCCGGGCAGCGTCGGTAAAAATATAACCGACTTGATTTCGGGTCGAATCTTCGACGGCCTCGTTGGCTGCCTCGTCCATGGCTGGTTGGTTGTTTGGTCTCCTGGCTGTTCCATAGTTGTTGTCGGCTCGGTGGTTATGAACGTACTGATGGCTAACCGGCCTTCGTCGTTCCTTTTATACTCTTGTGTTGAGAAGCCTTTTAAATCCTTTACGTGAGACCGAACTATACAGCTTCTCTTTCCGTTCTCCGTTTTCCTTATCACTGCGATAACGGGAGAGTCGAATCGTATGACTTCATATGGACCTTCATAGCGAGGTGCTAACTTTTCAGTAAAGTGTTTGGCGGCGGAGGAGAGGGTTTTTACTCTCTTGAACACTCGTTCCCCAATGCTAGGCTTCCAAGTTCTGTGTCGTAGGTTATAACCACGCGCTTGCTTCTGAGCGGCCGGCGGCTTGCGGGTTGGTTTGCACGAGTCGATAAAGAGCTCTTAGTCTCTCTTGCCTTATAGAAACTGGTTCTTCTTCGTCGTTGCAGGGAAGGGGAGCATGCTGCGGTGCTTTTATCTCTCTTCCGAAATTGAGGAAAGCGGGGGTGAAACCGGTAGAGTCGTGTTTGCTTGTGTTGATGGCGAAAGATAGTTCGGGGATGTGCTCATCCCAGCACCGGTGATTATCATTCACATATTGTGCTATCATGGTTTTCAACACTCTATTGACTCGTTCCGTCGGATTTTCTTGTGGTGTGTAGGGTGCAGTGAACCTCTGTTGTATTCCCATCTCTTTCAGAAAATCTGTTAGGACTGTGCTTATAAATTGGCTACCATTATCGGAAAGGAGTACGCGAGGGACTCCGAAGTGAGTTATGATCCTTTCCCTTAGAGCTTTTATTACTGCTTGCGACGACGTTGCAGCCCTTAATGGTACTGCTTCCACCCACTTCGTGAATTTATCCACCATAACCAACATCATGGTGTTACCCTTCATTGATCTGTTCAGCGGGCCCACAAAGTCTATGCACACCGTGTCCCAAGGTCTGCTTGCTATATTCGTGTGCATTAGGCCACTCGGTTTCTGTTGGGAGACCTTGAACTCCCTACATACTTGGCATTTACTCACGTACTTAGCTATGTCGCGGTACATCCCCGGCCAATAATATTGTTGTATTATTCTAGCCGCAGTCTTGGCTATTCCTAGGTGGCCAGCAGTGGTGACGTCATGAATATCGTGTAGGATTTTATCCCTTTCAGCTGTAGGGACACACAACTTCCACTCGGACTCTTAGCTTGATAGGGGGTGAGCGGTGAACTTCCGGAATAAGCGTTCCGTAATTATTTGGTAGTCTGGATATTTTCTTGGGTTCTGACGGACCTGCCGGTTGCGTTTTTGCGTCCAGTCTTCCTGCATACTGGTTATAGCTGCGATATCGCTTTGAGTGAAAGGTAGCGGATCTCTAGATAAGGCGTCGGCGACTACGTTCATTGCCCCTTTCCGATATACAATCTCGAAGTCATATTGTTGCAGTTCTATGGCCCATCGGGCTAAACGTCCGGAGGGATTGTCCAAAGAGTGAAGCCACTTCAACGAGTGGTGATCGGTAATAACGGTGAAGTGGTATCCTTCAAGGTACGGTCTCATTTTCTGCTGAGATTTTGTCTGGATCGGTGCTTATCCCACGGTCACTTACCAAGTATCCAAGATATTTTAATTCTCTTTTGCAAAACTCACACTTGTCCTCATTTATCCTTAGGTTCGCCGCTTGAATACTTCCTTTAGGTGTTCAAGGTGCTCCTCGAAAGTTTCACTTATGACGATTATGTCGTCCAAGTACGCGAAAGCGTAATCATCCATATCAGGACCTATGATGCCGTCTAGCATGCGCTGGAAGGTAGCGGGGCGGAATTTAGTCCGCATGGCATAAGCTTCCACTGAAAAAGTCCACGTCCGGGTACGGTAAAAGCAGTAGCCGGCCTCGATGAAGGGTGCAAAGGAATTTGCCAATAACCCTGTTTAAGGTCTATGGTTGAAATAAAATTCGCTCGCTTGAGTTTGTCAAGGATCGCAAAAATCTGATTAAGGGGATATGCGTCCATGACTAAGATGCTATTCAATTGTCGGTAATCAATGCAAACTCTCCATGAGCCGGTCTTTTTCTTCACAAGGACAATGGGTGAACTATACGGGCTGTTCGACGGTTCTATTTTGTCATCATGTAACAGGTCGTTGATCCCGTCGTCGATGATCTTTTGCATTGCGGGATTCTTAGGGTAATACCGTTGCTTAAACGGTTGATCGGTTTTTAACTTGATATGGTGCACTGCGGCGTTGGTGGTTTGGGAAGGCCATACAATTTTGGGAGTTCGACGTCCAGCAATTTAGTGAGGCGTTCTTCTTGTTGGGTTGACAGAGGTTTTCCCCCTAGCAAACAAAGTTCATTGCGGACTTGTTCTGGTATGTTGTTGAACGACCGAATTTCTCTACCACGCAGTCATTTTGAACTCTGCGCTCGTTAAGAGATCCACACCTATTACCATATCTTCGGTAAGTTGCTCCATGTATGTTAGTTCGCCCTGCACTGGCTGGTCATTGATTAACATTGATACATTATAGTGTTCTTGACTCTCCACGGGTTCTCCGTTCGCAAGGTGTTTCAAATGTCTTCTACATTGCATCGGTACGTTGTTCCGTCTTAACAGGAGGCGAGTCTTTGTATTTATAAATGACTTAGTAGCACCGGTATCCAGCAAAGCCTTAATGCGTTGATCGCAAATCTGGACTGGTATTAAACATCTGCGGTCTTCCCAAGGTTTCGACACTTCGGGTTTAGCTAAATCTGGAACTTTAGCTTCCTGTTCTTGGTTCAGTTTTCCTGGTAGAAGCTTTACGCTTTTGATTCTCCCGTCGTCTGGCTCCATTCTGACTGGTCTATCGTTCCTAAAATTCTCATTAACTGCATTCCCGGGTGCTTCAGTACTTTCTTGTCGCATCAGAGGTTTGCTTATTCGATTGGGTCTATCGTTCAGTATGGACGCACGATGTGGGTGACATGCGCAATCGTCAGTCAAGCGACCATCTTCGCCACAGAAGGAGCAAAACAGCCGGAAAGGGCGATGGCAGTTCCTCTTGGTATGCCCACGTTGCTTGCAGTTCCAGCAGTGCGTTGCTCGATCATACTGAGCGGACGGTGTGGCAAGTCGGTCAAAATTATTTCGGTTAAAAGATACCCTGGGCGGCGGCGGTGTGGGATGGTTATTATTAAACGTTCGCTGGTTTGTGGTGGGTATTATGTTTAATCCTGGGTTCAGTCGTGATGTGGGTTGGCGTTGATTTCGGTCTTGGCCCTGTATGTACTCGTACTTTTCGGCTAACTTCATTAGTTCGTCTAGGTTCTGGAAGTCTCGTCTCTTGATGTACAAGTGGTATTCTGGACAAAGGCTGTCATATATTCGGTCGACACTTTCCGAAAGACTCATACGGGGGTGCTGGTGTATAAGGTACTGAGTTGCCTGAATAGACTCTTTGGCTTTCTCTCGGGTACCTTGCTTTCTACGCATAATCTCGTCCTCTAATTTATAAACGAAGCGGACTGGCAGGTAATGCTCCAAGAAACATGTGCTGAAGTCTCGCCATGTTCTGAGTCTGTCTCGGTTTATCCTGAACCACTCTAATGCCGTTCCTCTTAGAATTTCTGGAAGAGCTTTTATCAGGTCGTCTGGGCGGATATCGTAGCACTCGGTCAGTTCCTCAACCCTCTCCATGAATGCTAACGCATTTCCTGAAGAATCAAATTTCAACCCCCACTTCCTTACCGTATTCATGACCTCGGCATCGTGACTGGGAGTGAATCTGGTGACGGGTGCACTCGAAGTTTGAATTACAGGCTGTCGACTGTGGGCGGTAATAGCATCTGGGCTAGCGGTGGGGTGTGGCTCGGGCGGCTTGGAGTATATTTGGCTAGGGCCGGCCATGTTTGGAGCAGGACGAGGTGGAACTTGGAAAAAGATCTCCGTGTAGTTAGGAGATTTTGGTATGTCAATATCTTCTGTCTTTTTCGAACTATATGTTGCTGGAACTGTGTTGTCCTCTTCTTTGTATTCTCGGTCGGTAGTGGTTTTTACGATTTCCTCGCATAAGTTTTGGGTGGACTTCCTCTGTCTGGCTTCTTTAATATAAGCGCTGAAGCGGGCTCTTAACGCGGTGATTGAACCATCTGTTTCTCTTCCTAGCTGGCTCATTCGCTCCATTAACTCTTGTTTCCTTAAGAGATATATGGCTCCTAGGCTAGCGAAACAATCGAATTCCTCTTCGCTATCAGACATGTTGAACTGGTTCTTATCAGGCGGCGGCGGCGGTTGTATGTTATAGTTTGAGTTTTTCAGATTTTGTTTCTTACGGGGTTGGACCTTATAGGTCCCTGCTCGGGCGCCAATTTGTGATTTGCCTTTTGGTTTCCAGCCGAGGTTTTGCTCGACGGTCTTGCCAGGGTCTTTCTGAAGAAAACACGAAACTCCTTTAAACCTGGAGTTTCGTGTCTTCAAACCTTATTACAAAATCTTTATTGGAAATAACTCTTAAATCTATAACATACAATAATCTGCTACTAATATTTCACTTAATTCGGGTAACGGAACGGTTCACGGGCATCAACTCTTTTGGCTTCTAGTCTAGCTGCCTTCCATCAGTTATACTGCTTGCTGATGATCTGGACCTGGTACTTGATTACGGCTGTTCTGGCTTCTGGTAATTCGGCTTCAAACGGGCCCTTTCATTCGGATGTCTGGTTCTTGACGGGATCCCTAGGTATAAGGCCCCTGGTGGCACTAAACAGCAGGCTAAACGCTCTGGTAGATCAGCAGGTTCAAGGCCCCTGGTGGCACTAAACAGCAGGCTAAACGCTCTGGTAGATCAGCAGGTTCGAGGCCCCTGGTGGCACTAAACAGCAGGCTAAACGCTCTGGTAGATCTGCAGGTTCAAGGCCCCTGGTGGCACTAAACAGCAGGCTTAGACGCTCTGGTTGATCAGCAGGTACTATACGCCCCTGGTGGCACTAAAACAGCAGGCTTAAACGCTCTGGTTGATCAGCAGGTACTATACGCCTCTGGTGGCACTAGAATAGCAGGCTTAAACGCTCTGGTTGATCGGTGGCACTAAAACAGCAGGCTTAGACGCTCTGGTTGATCAGCAGGTACTATACGCCCCTGGTGGCACTAAAACAGCAGGCTTAGACGCTCTGGTTGATCAGCAGGTACTATACGCCCCTGGTGGCACTAAAACGGCAGGCTTAAACGCTCTGGTTGATCAGCAGGTACTATACGCCTCTGGTGGCACTAAAACAGCAGGCTTAAACGCTCTGGTTGATCAGCAGGTACTATACGCCCCTGGTGGCACTAAAACAGCAGGCTTAAACGCTCTGGTTGATCAGCAGGTACCGAAGTCCCTGGTGGCAATTAGGACATTAAACTTCGAGTTAAAACCCCTAACCGCTGGTGGGGGGAAGCCTTAACAAGAAATAGCTGGACGATCTCATCTACCTAACTTGTCTTCCTACGAAACCCCTTACCACTGGTGGGGGGAAGTTCCGCACAAAACAAGGGAAACTAAATGACCAACTCGTCTATACTACTCGTCTACGACTGGATTTCAAAAGATTTATTCAATCAATCTACTGTGCCGCCTGACTGTGTGCATGAGTGAAGAGGTATCTTTCGTTCACCCAAGCGGGTCCTCTTGACGATTTTTCAGTAAAAACTGAATGTGAATTATGTAAAAGGTGAATGAAATATATTGATGCCTGCTTTTTGGGTGACGTCACATGCCTATGATGTGTGTGAATCCCATTCGGGCGAAGTATAATTCTTGGTATTAATTACGCTTCTCGTTGTTAATACTGAAATGGTATAGGGTGGAGCAGCATGGAACGCTTCGTTACAAATTTTATCAGGTAATATTTTTTTCTTAAGTGTATTCCGCAGCGTACATACAAAATAAAATGCACGACTGGATCGCACATACTTGCTCTTATGTAAAAGTATTTGGAATTTAAAATACATTTTATAAATATAATGTATAAAATTGCCAGAAAAGTATGAATTTATGCAAACAAAGTTTAAAAATCGATTTATTATTAAATTATTTTTTTATATAACAAATTTCTTTAAAAATTTTCAAGAAAAAAATGTGGGATGCCAATTTTAAGTATTTTCAATATAGATTTGGGGAAATAATCGTTCATACGATTTGAAGATACTTATTTTAAGAATTTTTGTTCCAAAAAACACAAAATATATTTTTCGAATATTTTTATATATGGGTGATTCTCTGTTAAAAGCTCCTTTTTGGTATCGAAAATGGCCCCTACCTAAATTTGAGAAAAAAATTATGCCCAATTGATTGTTGACGTAAATATCGCAATAATTGATAATTTAAAAGTGCGGCCACTTGTTTTTAAGCGTTTTTACGAATTTTGTCTTGCTACGGAAATGACGACTTCGTTACGGAAATGATAATTATCATATACGGAAATGACTTTTTCTGCTAAAATTAAGAAAAAATAGTATATTTTCAATTCAATAAGATATTTTTTTATTTAAGGTACTTAGTATTTGACAAAGAGATATATATAGGTATCAAAAGTCAATATTCTTAATCTATTGATTGCATTAAGGAAAATTTATAAAATAGTCGATTTCCTTGTAATACAATATTAGGTGTTGGCAAAATAGATTGTATTTGTTGGATGTTAATGTATGAGCTGTCAGTTTCATTAAGCTTATAAAGTTGTTCGACTTTACCTTTATTGTACCGTTTGTAGAAAACAATTTCCACCTCATTTCCCTCCATATCGCGTTGGCAAACAGCAACAAAGTTTTGTTTGCGCCTTAAACCTTCTAATAAAATGAGTATATTGGTACCGAAATTTATGTCTTTTTAGGAAATTTTATTTGGAAATTGTAGGTTCTCGTCAAAGTAGTAAATTTCACTGTAATTTGCTCTGGGCATCTTATGGCTACTTGAAGGGACATCATCGTCAGAGTTTTCAGTGCTTTTAAGAAAATTCAAGACGCCCAAATGAAAATGGACGCATGACTTTTGGCATTCAAAACAACTCAATGACCGTAACCACAAGGTACTTCTATGAGCGCTTCCTAACACAAATGTATATGAAAACAAGACCATTAAATCTATCAGCCTCTGTATAGTAAAGTATAGTCATCTGATAAACCTTCATTGTTCCAGAAAAGTTTTTGATTGTTCTAAGTTGGCAGTTTTTACAAAACTGATTATGTCTTTTTCAAAAATAGGATATATGTTGACAGCTTTGCAGTTTTCTTTAAGGACTCGGATCAATGTGACGAAGTTATGGACATCCTTTCCCTCTCCTATTATTTTATCAGCAGTTCTTTTGCAAACAGCTCTTATTCCGTCAGCGGAAAAGGATCTTAACTTACTTTGTAGTTCGGATGTTGTTCAATAAATTTTGAATGTAAGTTTTTTTATGTGTACACCAAGTAACGTTTTTGTTTTGTTTATTTTTGCCTTTTGAAACAAAATCCTTTTTGCCAGGACATAAACGGCTATTTATGTCTTCCTCCAAAAATACGCAAATTTTCATTTTCTTTTCAGCTTGTAATCTATGTAAGCTTGAGGCGAGGCTTGTAATATTTTTTAGAAATGTTTTTTTTTAAAATGTTTTTACGGCAAAAAGATTGAAATTTATATCTTTTTAATATTTGTCCAGCCAAAAGCGTGCATAATATTTTTTTCTTTTTTGTTTGCGAAAAGTCATAGCTTAATACCAAGTGGTCCTTAAGAACTTCACCAAATAGTAATCTTTTAACTACTTCAGGACTTTTTGAAGAAGGACTAGAGTCAAAAATTTGTTGAACCCTTGTTTTGGGTGTCAGATGATCAGTTGTTGGTATTTCTTTTTTTGGATTTTAGCCTTCTTATGTTTTTTTGACATGCTTTTATTTTTGTTTTTAAAGTTTCAGTATTCAGTTACCTGGTTTGCTTCTTCTTTATTTGTTTGCGCAGGTGCCGATTGTTTTTTTTAAGTAGTTTCACTTCTTTTCTGATATCTCGAACGGGATGTGGCTGTTCTTGTTCTGGGTATCCATGTAAATTTGGATCTGGATCTGGCTGTGGATTCGGCTGCGGATCTGGCCGTGGATTTGGCCGTGGATCTTGCTCTTGAATAATTACAAACAGCTCCTCTTCATCTGATCCTGGTGGCGTATTTTGGGAAATAAACAGTTGCTCGTTTTGTTGTCTTTCTATGGCATTTGTTTGTCGATTTCTGTATCCCCTAGAGTATTTCCTCCAATTTTTCCCTCTCACCCGTTGTTCCCTCTTCGTTTTTGACCTATAAATTTCGCAACTGCCCTTTCTTTTTTCCGCAAATATCGCAAACGTTCCTTTTGTTTTTGTTCCTCCCTTTTTACAGGATTTTCTCGAATTTTTCTTCGACGCTCACGTACTTGTTGCGCTCGAGTTTGTTTAGAAAAATGCATTGAAATCATTTTCGTAGCCATCACGTCATTCCCGTAACTCAACGATAGGATACGGAAATGACGCTACGGAAATGACGAAAATCGATGTTTTTTAATTTTTTAGTCACGCAAAATAGAATGTATTTTTTTGATATTTGGTATGAAGAATTGTGCAACATAGTGCCACAAAATTATTACAAAATATTTTAACAAAATTATACTCACTTACGGAAATGACGTAATTAATGGAACACGAGATGAATACAGACACTCACTTGAAAATTTCACACGAAACTTTTGTATTTTCACTGTTCTTTAATATATTTCAAAGAAATTATAATATTTTTTTATTTAAAAGCTAAATAAAACACTTTTTCTGTGCTAAAACGAGGAGGAGACACGTTACGGAAATGACGTTTGGCAGTTTAATGTTACTTTTTTTTTATTAAACATTTGCAAATATCTCAAATTGAGAAGTGGGCCAGTTAGGAACGTTGCTTACGCTGCTATTGACATTAAAATATTTTTAATTTATTGATGTTTTTTACCATTTTTGGTCGGGGCCACGAAAAGGAGCTTTTAGTGGAGAATCACCCATATGGTAAAATGCTATTTTAAATATAAAGGAGGTCCTGTACAAAAATTTTGGTCAAAATCGTTAAAGAGCAAATGGAATATCAAAAAAGCAGTACCGTTAATAAAATTAATAACATCTAAATGTAGTCTACGCCCATAATAACATCTAATTTCTTCGATTGAAATCATTAGAGCCTTTTTTAAATAAATAAGATTTCGCATTACGGCTGTATGGGGGTACCGTTATTACCAAAAACTATTTTTTTGAATATGTTGATAAACCATATTTTTTCAAATTCAAAGAAGCTCCTGCATTAAAATTCTGGCCAAAATCGTTAGAGAATATCGAAAATAAAAAAAAAAAAAACGGTTCTATGTGGGTACCGTTAGTAAAATTTTTGTTTGAACAAAATCTAATTCATGCTCATTAAAGCGCACCTAATTTTTTTTTATCAAAATTGTTAGAGCCGTTTTCAAGATAAATAAGATTTTGCATTACGGCTGTATGAGGGTATCGTTAGTTTTGGAGCTAAAAAAAAACTCAATTTCTAATCTAAGGGAATCACCGAAGGCCCTACAGTGGTTCAGGCTATAGGGAGAGTTACAGACATACAGATATACAGACAGAGACAGAATCGACGGACACACTTTTCGTGTTCTTTATCATCGTAATGTCAACTTTGATCAAAACCTCGAGTTCGATTTTTTTTCAAATGAAGCAAGTAAAAATTGACTACCCAAAATACAAATGTTTCTTATGTCCATAGCTGGGCATTAACTCGTTAATCGTTAATTAACGAAGTTAAAATTTTGATTAACTTTTAAAAATGTTAACGGACACGTTAAATCCGTTAATCCACGTTAAGTCCGTTAATCGTTAATCCAATGCCTACTATTTACCGCGCGGCGCGAAAAACAGGTTCAGACAAGTATGAGACAAGTGCCGTGCGGTGCGTGCCGCGGGTGAAACAAAAACAGCTAGGTACGTATTATATTTGACGGCGCGTGCGAGTGAGAAAACTGCGAAGAGATTCGTTTCGTTTGATCATTTCATTATGCCGGTCGTCCACTATGTGCGCGATAAGTTCAACCAACTTCGTTCAACTTTTTATTCAACTCCTTCGTTGGATAAACGAATTTACAACCTCTTACTCTAGTGCAGCAACTTACGTAATTCACGTTGAGCAACTAAAGTTGAATAAAATGCGTTTGGAACCCCGTACATATAAGTGACCAACTTTCCCATATGTTGATTAACCCCGCACACCTAGTTGATCAACTCTTAAAAATTATTCCAGTGTTGAATAGCTCCGTACACCTAGTTCACCAACTTCCTCAAATGTTGAATAACCTCGTACACTAGTTGATAAACTTGTTCGATTTTGACAGAAAAAAAGTTTTTCGAGTTGATCAACTGCGTTTTCGATATGGTTGCTCAACCAGTTGATGAACGAGTTAATACCTTCGTACACTTAACCAAGTATCACTGGTTGGGGAACGCGTTGAACGCACCACGATAAACAAAAAACTCAAACGTAAAACCTGAAATAATTTTGACTTCAGTTCGGTACATACATACATTTATTGTCGACGCACGCCTTCGCTTTAAAATATTCTTAAATTTGTTCTTAAAAAGTGGCTGCCGCATTAATAATATTAGAAAATGAACGACAAAGGAAGAAAAAACAGCCAAGACGATTCTGGGTAGATGATTTTTTCTTGAGTCGCGAAGAAAATTGTTTTTTCAATGAAATACATGAGAAATTAAAATCGATTGATCCCATCGCGCCCGTGAATTCGAATTCAAAGTTTAGGTAATTGCATTTTCGAGGAAATCTGAGACCAAGCCAATTCCCTGGCATCTCGATTTTTATAAGAGGGTCTCTTGCGCAATTCGTTGAGCAACGGCCAACAACTAGATCCAACCCGTTGGTTGAACAGAATTGAAGGCACCGTGCATTAGAGTTGAATGCGTTGAATTCGAAATTTGTGCGTTGATCCAATCGGCGCCGCCGGTGCTCAGAGTAAAAAAATATAAAAAATGCAATTTTTATCACATGTTAACGGATTAACGACTAACGTTAACTTACGTTAATTCTTCCGAAATTTAACGTTTAACGAAGCTAACTTTTTTAGTAGCGGATTAACGATTAACGAAGTTAACTGTTTGATTACCGGTGCCCAGCTATACTTATGTCATATACTTTACTTAGATCTGTCATTAATATGACAGTTTAGGATTGACTAGCTTTGTATTACATTCTAAAAGCTAGTTTAATTTTGACTACGTAGTCACTATCACTAGTGGATGCCCCTAATTTACATTTATGAACATTTTCTCGTCCTTTCAATTTTTCTAAGTTGTGGGAAATTTTTCAATAAAATCTTTCTTGCTCTTTTATTTTATAAATGTAGTTGTGGGGCCATAACCTGTTGAAATATGGGATTTTTCTTAAGAAATATACTCGCACTTCAGGGAATGTCTGAGCTTACCCCAGCGCCCAACTTCAGACTTGCTGTCAAGTACATAGATTCATTCTTTAGCCGTCCAACACGCATGTGAATGCCTTTTCTGGCTCTGTTTTTCCCTCCACTTTCAATATTCAGAACTATAAAACTAATGTGTATCGATACCTCTTATTGTGTTAATCATTATAATAAAAAACGGTGTCAATGTATATGTACATTCATATAACGAGTGATTTTTTAAGAGCTATCGGAAATCAAAAAAAAAAAATATAAAATTCAGAAAAATGCATGAAATCTTTATTTGAATCGATAGTACGGTCGATATAATTTAATGTTTGAAGATTATTTCATGCAAATGTTGGCCGCGGGTGCGCCTCAAATGGTCCATCCCTTTAGTCCAATTTTGGCATACTTTTTCAAACATTTCAGCCGGTATCTCACGAATAAATTTTAAATTAAATTTTGTTTAATTAAACATTTTTATTTATAATTACCTTAAAAACAGAGCTTTTTTTATTGCTCGCTTAAGTATGCGTATAATATAAAAAAAAAAGAAATATTCATAATAATAGGCACATAACGGGTCTAATGTTACACGTGTACATTGATAAAATGTAATATACAAATACACATAAGATAAAACTTGAAACTTAATATTAAAGTCAGGGGTAGGGCTGGCGTTAGGCAACTTTAATGGGTTGACCCTAGGTCTGTGTAGAAGAAATTCTTTATTCATTCTACAGTGGGTTGCCAAATTAATAGGGACATCTAAAATTTGTATTAATTTTCATGTTTTAGCTTTCTTTTGAGCATTTGTTTTGGTTCTAAGTGTACGTGGTGATTTTTATTTCACATTTATTTTTAGTTAACGTTGACGACAGATATTCAATATGGTCTTATTCGGGGAATACTCGGTTTTATTCAAGGAAAAACCAGTATTATTCTGAAAGGTGTTTTTTTCTGATAAGGCGTTTTTCTTTTTTAGCCCCGAGCAGGGCACAGAGCGGGGCCGGAGCACTTAGAGTCGCTCCGAACCGAGCGTGATCTGAGCGCTCCGAGCTATTTAAGAAACACATCTAAAGCTAAGTGTACACGATTGGTAGATCTTACAATATTGTAAGATCTTACAATGTCTGACAATTATCTACCAATGAGCTGACAAATAAGTTGTGTGTGTACACGGTTGGTACAAAATCCACCAATCTCTTACAATTAATTGTCAAAAGTTGGCTGACAATTCATTTTCAGATAGCCGGCTTAATACCTACCAATTAATTGTAAGAGATTGGTAGATTTCTACCAACCGTGTACACACACAATTAATTGTCAGTTTTTGTTGGTTATGGAAACTGACAATTGAACGTTGGCTGCAAATTGTCTTACAATGAAAAAATTGTATGATGCTAAAAAACGAACATCTTACAATTTCTTCATTGTCAGAAACGTCAGACAACGATAAAAATTGGCAGGCCTGACAATAAATTGTGTGTGTACACGATTATCAAATGCCTTACAATTTACCGTCTTACAATTAATTGTCAGATACATTTTCTGACAATTAATTGGAAGATTACACGATTGTCAGCTAGCGTACACATGATTGTCAGATTTCTTACAATTAATTGTCAGACAATGATCTAACAATTAATTGTCAGACAAATTTTCTGACAATTAATTGTAAGACTACACGGTTGTAAGACATTGTAAGCATGTTTTTCACTGACAGATCTGACAATATTGTAAGATCTACCAATCGTGTACACTTAGCTTAAGCACTGAATTGTCATTGTATCAATTTTCAAATAAACTGTCAAAATTCTCAGCTGTGTTTGTGAAATTTGTGTTTTCATATTCTTGAAAACTTGTTTTTAATTAATTTCTAATTAATGAAAATGGAAAAAGCAAATATTTTAAGGGAAGCGTTCAATTTGTTTTTTGATTTTGATGATGAGGAAAACTCGCTCATAATTATATTTATTTTTCCTTACCTTCACTGGGAGAGCAACCAGCTTCACCCGCCATTTCCATTTGTTTTGATTTTTTCTTTCTTTTTTTTTCTTTTACTATCATCCCTTCCAAAAAAATTAATGAAGTTAGCCGCGCTCAGCTTTTTGCTCGGTCTGCTCGGTCATTTATTATCGAGCTCATCGAGCGAGCCCCGTTCGAGCTCGGAGCTAAAAAAGAAATGCAAGTTGAGCGCCTAGGGCGCTCTGGGTTAAAAAAGTAACATAGTTCTTTTTTTGACAGTTCAGTGCCCCGCTCGGAGCTAAAAAAGAAAAACGTCTATAGTTGTTTGTGGGTATTGTTTGAACTTTGTTTTAATTGATGACGGTTTTAGCGTATGGGGTTATCCGGTCTTGTAGGATAGAGGAGAGTATCTTATAGGCGGTACTCAACAACGTGATACCTCTATAATTGCTGCACGTTGTGACATCTCCCTTCTTATGTATGGGGCATATTAAACCTTTTCGCCAGTCTTCTGGCATTTCTTCCTGCTCCCATACCTGTACTATAATATCATGAATTGCTTGACGTAAGGCTGGCCCGCCGTGATGGAATAATTCGGCTGGTATGCCATCGACTCCCGGGGCTTTGTTCTGTTTAAGCCGGCCTATAGCCTTCTCAACCTCTTCTATGCTTGGTGGCGGCAACATAGGGTATTCTTCTTGAAGTAGTGGAGCCTCCACTTCTGCAGTGAGCTGACCATTTAGCAATTCATTAAAGTACACTTCCCATCGCTCCAGTATGCTTTCAGGATCGGTGATCAGATTTCCCTCTCCGTCCTTGCAGTATGTGCAGCGTGGTGTGTACTGCGTCATGTTTCGGACGGATTGGTAGAACTTCCGCGCCTGGTGCGGACCTCGCTCTCGGCTGTTTTCTATTTCACAGATTAGGTTCTTCTCCCAGGCTGATTTCTTTTGTCTGTGAAGCCGTTTTTCTGTTCTTCTGAGCTCTTTATATTCCTCTTCGCGTGCCCGCGTTCTATGAGATTGTTGCATTGCTCGGTACGCAACATTCTTACGTTCAGTCGCTAGCTTGCATTCATCATCAAACCAGTCGTTCCGATTTTTACGACTGCTGCCTAAGATGGAGTTGGCAGTACTAATGACAATATTCTTAAGGCGTGTCCACTTCTCATTTACGCCTAGCATACTGGCTCCAGGACTTACTCTCCCTAAATTAGGTGTTTCTAGGGCGAGTCCTAACGCATTACCAAAGGTGTTACTGGTGTTTTCATTGCGCAGGGCAGCCGTGTTGATTCGAACCTGATCGGCGGATGCAATGCGTCTTCGCAAGGCAATCCGCCCTCGGAAAACCATACCAACAAGATAGTGATCCGAGTCGATATTGGCACCTCGGTACGTTCGTACCGTCATCAAGTTCGAGTAGTGGCGACGGTCTATCAACACGTGGTCTATTTGGTTACGAGTGACTCCATCAGGTGATACCCAGGTGGCTTTGTAGATATCTTTACGCGGGAACCTGGTACTCGCAACTACCATGTTTTTCGAAGCTGCCAATTCTAAGACTCGAAGTCCATTGTCATTAGTGTTCTCATGCAAACCATGGGTGCCTGCGTAATGCCTGAATACCGGCTCCCGACCTATTTTTGCGTTCAAATCCCCAAGGATGATTTTAACATCATACCTTGGACAGGCATTGAGGGCCCTCTCGACTTGTTCGTAGTAAGTCTCTTTTTCTTCGTCTGAGGACTCCTCCGTAGGTCCGTGAACGTTAATGAGGCTGATGTTCGTAAATTTGCCTCGCACGCGAAGGGTGCATAGCCTTTCGCTTATAGCGTTAAAGCCGATGATAGTAGACTTCATTTTTTCGCTGACTAGGAAGCCTACCCCGAGCACATGGTGTTTTGTATGACAGCTGTAGTATATGTCATATTCTTTCTTCTGTAAAACACCATTCCCTGTCCATCTGATTTCTTGAAGAGCTGTTATGTCAGCTTTATATTTTGACAGGGCATCGGCTAGCTGCTGAGCAGCTCGAGCTCTATAGAGCGATCGTACGTTCCATAAGAAAATTCGTAAATCGTTTTTCCTTTTTCTTTGCGTAGGTTGTCGTCGTGAAATCAGTCCGTTTCCGAGGCTTGTTGTCGTTCTCGAAATTCATTAAGTTTTACGGGACAGGGAATTAACCTGTCGCCAACCTGAGGAACCAGCGTGATCATATTAGCCAAACCTTTTTTAAAAGGCTTGTTTCTAGCGGCCGCCGCGAAGAGGCTATGATCACACTTCCACCAGTCCCGAATAGTTACGGCACGTGCATGTTTTCGTATGCTACATGTTGTTCCCCCTATTCGTCTGATGGCTGACCGCCAAAATCCATTACTGTCCCTATTAATTTGCCAACCCACTGTATGTTTTAATGATATCCTCGTTCAGATTTTCCATAGAGCTGAAGTATCTACGTTCCGGATGTCGTTGGTTTTTCATCCTTCTCATCAGTTGATCATGATGGTTCCTGATGTTTCTAACCAACTATCTTGGTTTCAGAGTAGAGATGGTCGTTCTTAAAATTTTAACGTCATTGACGAATACTTCTCCCATACTTATTTTCGAGATGTTGACCAAAACTGGGAAGCTGTAGCTAATAATAAGTCTCAGGAGTTCTTGTATATTAAAACTTTTGCCTCTTGGCTAAAATAAAATAAAAAATAAGTGTACTATTACTCGTACAGTCTTGTCAAAATTTTAAGAAGAATGTTATTAACGGTACCTATTATAGAACCGTTTTTTTTATTTTCGACCTTATCATTAACCGCTCTAACGATTTCAACCAAAATTTTTACACAGGAGCTCCTTTGAATTTGAAAAAATATTGTTTACAAAAATTTTCGAAAAAATAGGTTTTGGATTTTTAAAAAAGTAATTTCATCGTCCACAAATGTGCCGTGTTACCAACTCTCAAAATTTATTGGAAATATTTTAAGCAATATAGTTTCGGACAAATACAACATCAAAAATTGTTTTGAATTGAGAGATAAACTCAAAGAAGAAAAAATTGAAGAAGACGATATACTCGTTTCTTTTGACGTTGTTTCACTGTTCACTAACATTCCGACATACCTGGCCATCAAAATAATAATGAAACAGTGGAACACAATACAAACATTAACAAAAATTCCGAAAACAGACTTTCTTAAAATATTAGAATTTTGCCTAAGAGACAATAACTATTTTTTACATGAAAACAAATTTTATAACCAGATTTTTGGAATGCCAATGGGCAATCCTCTTTCCGCGACAATAGCTGACATCATACTAGATGACCTTTTAAATAATGCAACAAATGAACTAAAATCAGACAATATAACAATAAAATGCCTTTCGAAATACGTCGACGATATTTTCGCCATAATAAAAGAACGAAATAAAACTAAAATACTGCAAACTTTAAACAAATATCACACAAAAATACAATTTACAGTTGAAACAGAAAGAAATAACAGTCTCCCATATTTGGACATCAGAATTCATAGAAACGACAATAATCTCACGTTTAATTGGTATTCAAAGCCTGTTGCATCTGGAAGAATGATAAATTATTTTTCGACACAACCAACATCACAAAAAATAAACACAGTTAAAAATTTAATCAACAAAATGAACAATATAAGTGACGAACGATTTCAAAAAGAAAATATTAAAATCATAAAAAACATTTTACACATGAACAATTACCCAACACACATAGCAAATAACTTAATAAAAACTACTATCGAAAAAGAAAAACCAGAAACCAAAACAACAAAAAAATCGACAGATGGTAACACCAAATATTGCAGTTTGCAATATATACCTAATTTAACTGACAGTAAAAGCCTACATAGAACTATTAACAACAACAAAGTAAACTATGCATACAAATCAAATAGAACACTGAGAAACCTTTTTACTAACAAAAAAAACACCGATCGAAAAGGAACAACAACACAATGTAATATACCAGATTGGTTGCAATGGAAAAGAGGGGGAGAGTTGCAATCGAATATACATTGGGACAACAAAAAGACAATTGGGAAAGAGAATTTCTGAACATAGAGCAGACGTAAAGAAAGGAAAGGAGACAACGGGGTTATCACAACACATGATTGAAAGTGGACACACACCAGATTTTGACAACACCATAATACTTGACAAAGAAAAGAGAACAAACGCAAGGTACACACTTGAAAGCTTACGAATACAACAAAACCTTTCAAGAACAATGAACACAATGGAAGACAGAGACAACACAATAGTGAGCTATGCTTTAGCAATAAAAAAACCCACCCTCAATCTGTGATAACAATCAGCTGTGATAATACTGTGACGTTTTTTCTGTTTGTTTTTAGATAAAATTTGTTATTTTCTTGTTTTTCTTCTTTTTTAAAAAAAAAGTCTTTTGTTTAAAAATTTTTATCTAGTGTTAAAAAATTTTGTATGTCGTTTTTAAAATGTATTAGAGTAAATAAACCAGAACATTTTGTAAGTTTTTTAATATACCATTACATATTCATATAAAAAAATTGCAAATTAAATGTAATAGTTTTTATATATTTAAAAAAATTAATATTTCTTATTAAAGACATTCCCCTGAAGAAGTCGTGGAACACCGACGAAACGTTGGGATAAGATGAAATAATTTTGTTTTATTTGCATCGATAAAAGATTTTGACCAAAAAAAAAAAGCCTGCTTTTTTAAAAATAAAATCAGTAATTACAATTGTTTTTTGAAAAATCAATATCTTAAAAACGTGTGAACGGTTAGTTTTGGAAACTATTTCCTAAAATCTATGGCCAAAATTAAACAGCTTATTTTTAAGGTATTGGAATTATACTACTTAACAATTTGCTAACTTTAAAGTAGTTTGCTTACTCTTTTTAACTAGTATAAAGCAATTTTCTTAATAATAATAAAAGAAAATGCTTCTGAACACATCTAAAAAATGCCGTTTCGTGCAAAAAACAAAGTAAACAGACCTTTTTTGAAGTTTGTAAATGCCAAAAAGTCATGACGTAAGCACGATACTTACAAAATTTAATAACTATTTGATGAATTGAAATTTAATAAAATGCAGAGAAAGTATGATGCTAAGTTTAATTAAAATTTGCGAAATCGTCATTTTAACCAAGTATCTTACTAAAATCCCTATTATGGTTGCCAATTATCAATTGATACAAATTGAAATTCGATATCTTATAACACAATTAAAAAAAGTTTTGGTCATTGATAATAATGCTTACCGTTGTGAACAGAAAGAAGATTGACTAATATTGTCAGATAGTTGATAATTTCTTAAATAAAATTGAGTTTAAAAATACAAAACTTCAATATTTATCAAATATCAATTGATAATTGACAACCATAAAAGGGGTGTCAATCTTTTGTTTTTACATCGACCGACGGTGTGGTGAGAGGACGTTCTATTTAATTATTACGCTTTGTGAGTTTTTTCGGTAAAATTGTGTATTTTCGAATTTCTTTGAGATTTTTTGAATTTTATCCGAATAATTTTTTTTAATTGTGTTTATTCATTTCATGACACAATTTTTGTTTACTATTTTAATATTTAAATCAGTGCTTATGTTGTGCTGTATTCTCATCTCTTCAACTTACTACATGCAATTGATCCAATAAATGCATGATCAATCATCAATTTTGTTTATACACTATTTAAATGCAGTACGCTTGTCTGCATTTGAACAATAAATATCTAGTTTAATATCGCCTTCCTTTCTGTGTACAAATTATCTGTCAAACTAAATTAAATCTCATGGCGGAATCGCAAATGCTTATGGGCATACTATTTTTGGTGTATACAGAAAAAACTCTCGCTTGCAAATTAGCAAATTAGCCCCTATAAACAAAATAAATGACTAACTTTTAAAATATTCAATGTTTTATTCTTAAACAGCAACATCTTATAACTATATTTAATTTATATCTCTTTTTCAGTTCACTCCACAGTGCAGATACTTCTGATTTTTCTATGGAAGAGGATGGATACTAAACACAATATCTGTTTCGAAATATAAAAGGAATAATCACAAACTGGAACTTTCGTTGAAGTTAAAACGAACATAACAATAAATTCTGTTCAACTAGTTTGAATACTCTTCTTTTTTTTTAATATTTTCTGCACAATATAATAAGATTATTATAGTATTTAGATAGTAAAAATAAAAGCACAGGCAGAATTTGCCTTTTACGTAAACAATAAATACTTTAAATTTGGTTACGTAAGACTTTATTTTGTTGCATTAAAAATACACGTCATTATTGTATTTTTTTTAACTACATATATATATATACAATATACATAATCTGAATCAGTAAACAATTATTTCAATTAAAATACTGAAAAAAAAAACAAACCGAAATAGTTATAATTGTTTGATATTCATAAATATAATAACTATTTTTTATTCACTAACATTTCACAAAATTTATACGATATTGGTTATTAAATTTGAATCAATAACGGTTTTAATGGAAATGTAAGGAGTTTTGTTTTGCAGCCGGTGATAATCAGAGAAAAGTAATTTAATATAAAATTATAAACATCCCAATACAAAATCTGATGTTTTAAGTTTTATATACTAATATCAAAAGTCTGTCGGAGTTGTTTCTCAGCCTTTTGGTGGGATTGGTTAAAACTCCCATTTTTGTGAGAGCTACAGTTTGTCAAGAAAGTATTTTTACACATACACATGTCGATAAAATGGATAGTTTCCTTGCTAACAAAGCCATTTATAATCATTTTGAATATTTTTAATTAACACTATATCATATAAGAATGTAGATTAATGAATAAGAAAAACGTTAAAAAACTAAAAAATCCATTAATTATAGTGTCAAAAAAACCTTTTTATACTTATTGTTATTAAGTATTTCCATATATACCAACTTTTATAAACATTATTTAATACTTATTTTGGCGACTTCAGGAGCCAATCACAGTTTGTGGTCTCCTCCTCATTGATCATATTAATTTTTCAATGTCTTATTGGCTTTGAATTTTCTCCGATTCTTCTTGAATGTATAGGATAAACTGGTTTCTGTCCTTTAAATTTTCTGCTTCCCTTTTATCATATGTGCCCACAAATTCTCAATGGAATTGAGATCTGGGGGTCAATTCTCTATCTGTGAAACTGTGAAGTCATAAGTTTTTTCACAACTTCACACACTATCCGATTCGCAATTTATGAAAAAAAATTAATAAAATGTCAAAATATTTTCAAATACTAAATTTGTTTTCACACTCAAATGATTTTGTGAAAAGCCCTGATAAAATATGAAAATTACAAAAACAAAATTATACTCAAAAATGAGTATCGCGTATCAAAAATGAGAGCGTTTCTCATTTTAGTACTGTTTAGTACATACATGTTTTGACAAATATTTATCAGAATGAGTTCCAGAATCGCATTATGTGAGTTTATGAAATGTAAAAATGAAAAATGGCTGTGAAAACTGAAATGATAACTTTTTTATCACTTCACAGTTTCACAGATAGAGAATTGACCCCCTGGGCTCTGTAAAATCGAAATGTAACCAGGAACCCTACTCTGTATTTCGTTCCGTAAGTAAAAATTTCCGAATTCGTATATTTGGTACTCTCTATTTCTAAAGCGGGTTGAAATCTACTACTTTCGAAATGACAATTCCGAAAGCGGAATTTTCGTACCTGGCAATATATTTTCGAATGTCAAAAGCATTCTAATACGGAAAATTTGTTTCTACAACAATTGTGATAACGGAACTAACAATAAACGTTTTAAAATGTAAGTTCTTTTTAGAAAATATTAGTTATAATAAAATTTAAGCAAACAAATATATTTACAGGGAATCTTCTACCAGAAATGTGCACACCAAACAAAAACAATTTGAGATGTTGGTGGATTTCATGTGTTCTCATCCCGATTTGGCCAAGGGACATTTAAAAACCCCCCACGCAAAGCAAACATCCAACAACTTGTGGCAGAGACTTGCATCAGAGTTGAATGCGGAAGGACCACCAATGCGGGATGCAGTCGCCTGGAGAAAGGTAAGTTTAAATGCCAAAACTATCGTTAAAAAGATAAATACAAAATATTTATAGGTATGGGCAGATCATAAAGCGTATATAAAGGCAAAATTGAGAAGGAATAAGATGAGCCTTTCTGGGACAGGTGGTGGACCTTCCAAACACTGCTCCTTCACTCCTTTAAAGGAACTGGCAATAAATTTGTTAAACATGGACGAGTCCGTAAGCGGAATACCGTCAGCTCGTGTTTTCGGCGTCCGAACGGACAGTATTGAAAAAGACCCCGCTGAATCAAACGGACCAGTCAACAGCGATGAAAACATAGAGCATATTCCAGCACCTGAGGGACGCAGAGCAGCAACGCGGTCTAAGCTTCAAAATAAGGAAAACCTTTTACAAACCCAGGTTAAAAATCAAATTGATTATCAACAAAAATCGTATAGAATGTTCAAAGATATGAACGAAAATTTAGCAATAATCGCAAGATATGAAAGAAACAATTACGATTTGAAAGAAAAAAAGTACAAGTTGACTAAAGAACAATTTGAGTACAAAACAAAATGACTGAAAAAAACAAGCTAAAAATGTCCAAGCTTGAATTAAAAAAAGAAATATTGCAATTGCAAAGGAATTCAATATAAAAAAAATTGTAATATTTATATTATTTAGGTGATATAAATATAAAAATTAGATCTAAGATATTTACTTGCGATATAGGTACTACAGGGCAAGTTCTGCATTTGGAAAAAAAATCGAACTCGAGATTTTGATCAAAATTGACATTACGATGATAGCGAAGACGAAAAAAGTGGGTCCGACAATTCCGTCTGTCTGTCTATATGTCTGTATGTCTGTACCTCGAACTACAGTCTAAACTACCGGAGGTATTTTCTTCAAACTCGGTAGTTAAGGGTCTTCGGTGATTCCCTAGAGGAGAAATTGAAATTTTTTTTTAGCACCGAAACTAACGGTACCCCCCATACACCCGTAATGCAAAATCTTATTTATCTCGAAAACGGCTCTAACGATTTTGATAAAAAAAATTAAGTGTGATATTATGGACATGGACTATATTTTGGTCAAAAAAAATTTGGGGGGAAATGTTATTAGGGGTACCTGTCATGAACGGTTTTTTGATTTTTGAATTTCTCACCAACGACTCTAACGATTTTAACCAAAATTTTTATGCAGGAGGTGCTTTGCATTTGAAAAAATATAAACTAAAAATTTTTTCGAAAAAAAAGTTTTTGGATTTTTAAAAAAATAATACCTTTTTTTTTTGAAAATTCAATATCTTGAAAACCGATACACGATTAAATTTTTAAATTACGTTTTAAAATGTATTTTATTAAATACTAACAATTTGCATATCAATTTTTTTTATAAAAATTTTAAGGAAAATTTAGTACACAGAAAACATGTTTCAGTGTGTCTGTATGTCTGTACCTCTCACTACAGCCTAAACCACTGGACCTATTTCTTTCAGTCTCGGTAGTTAAGAGTCTTCGGTGGAAAAATTGAAATTTTTTTTTAGCTCCAAAACTAAGGGTACCCCCCATACACCCGTAATTCAAAATCTTATTTATCTCGAAAACGGCTCTAACGATTTTGATAAAAATAAAATGCACGACTGGATCGCACGAACTTGCTCTTATGTAAAAGTACTTTGGAATTTAAGATACATTTTATAAATATAAAATATGAATTTAAAATGAAATTGCCGTCTGATTTCTAGAAAAGTATGAATTTATGCAAACAAACTAAAAAATCGTTTTATTATTAAATAAATAAATTTTTTATATAAGAAATTTCTTTAAAATTTTTCAAGAAAAAAATGTGGATGCGAATTTTAATATTTAATAATATTGATTTTAGGAAATAATTTCAAAAAATAATCGTTTATAGGTTTTGAAGATATTGATTTTTCAAAAAAATTTTTTTTTTTCAAAAACACCCAACAAATAATTTTTCGAGTATTTTTATATACAATATTATTTTAAACTTAGGGGGACTCCTGCTGAAAATTTTTGGTTAAAATCGTTAGAGCCGTTAATGAGAAAGTCGAAAATCAAAAAAACGGTTCTATGACAGGTACCGTTAATAACATTTTGCCCCAATTTTTTTTTTTACCAAAACATAGTCCATGTCCATAATATCACACCTAATTTTTTTTATCAAAATCGTTAGAGCCGTTTTCGAGATAAATAAGATTTCGCATTACGGGTGTATGGGGGGTACCGTTAGTTTTAGAGCTAAAAAAAAAAATTCAATTTCCCCTCTAGGGAATCACCGAAGACCCATAACTACCGAGTTTGAAGAAAATATGTCCAGTGGCTTAGGCTCTAGATCGAGGTACAGACATACAGACAGACAGACGGAATTGCCGGACCCACTTTATTCGTCTTCGCTATCATTGTAATGTCAACTTTGATCAAAATCTCGAGTTCGATTTTTTTTCCAAATGCAGAACTTGCCCTATAGTACCTATATCGCAAGTAAAAAATTAAGTGTGATATTATGGACATGGACTATATTTTGGTCAAAAAAAAATTTGGGGGGAAATGTTATTATGGGTACCTGCAATAGAACGTTTTTTTTTTATTTTCGAATTACTCACCAACGGCTCTAACGATTTTAACCAAAATTTGTATGCAGGAGCTGCTTTGCATTTAAAAAAATATAAACTAAAAATTTTTTTGAAAAAATAGTTTTTGGATTTTTAAAAAAATAATACAATTTTTTTTTTTGAAAATTCAATATCTTGAAAACCGATACACGATTAAATTTTTAAATTACGTTTTAAAATGTATTTTATTAAATACTAACAATTTGCATATCAATTTTTTTTATAAAAATTTTAAGGAAAATTTAGTACACAAAAAACATGTTTCAGTGTGTCTGTATGTCTGTACCTCTCACTACAGCCTAAACCACTGGACCTATTTCTTTCAATCTCGGTAGTTAAGAGTCTTCGGTGATCCCCCAGAGGAAAAATTGAATTTTTTTTTTAGCTCCAAAACTAAGGGTACACCCGTAATGCAAAATCTTATTTATCTCGAAAACGGCTCTAACGATTTTGATAAAAAAAATTAAGTGTGATATTATGGACATGGACTACATTTTGGTAAAAAAAAATTTTGGGGCAAAATGTTATTAGGGGTACGTGCCATAGACCCGTTTTTTTGATTTTCGACTTTCTGATTAACGGCTCTAAGGATTTTAACCCAAAATTTTCAGCAGGAGTCTCCTTAAGTTTAAAATAATATTGTATATAAAAATATTCGAACAAATATTTGTTGGTTTTTTTTTTGAAAAAAAAAAAAAAAAAATTAAATCAATATCTTCAAAACCTATGAACGATTATTTTTTGGAATTATTTCCTAAAATCAATATTATTTAATACTTAAAATTCGCATCCCACATTTTTTTCTTGAAAACTTTTAGAGAAATTTCTTATATAAAAAATGTATTTACATAATAAAACGATTTTTTAAAGTTTATTTGCATAAATTCATACTTTTCTGGAAACCAGACGGCAATTTTATGTATTTGAACATTATTATCTCATTAAATCCATGTTTTATATTTATAAAATGTATCTTAAATTCCAAAGTACTTTTACATAAGAGCAAGTTCGTGCGATCCAGTCGTGCATTTTATTTGAGTTACATTTCCTTTTAAGTTTTTTTTGAGTTACCTGCATTATTGTTTCCTTTTAAGTTTTTTTTGAGTTGCCTGAATTATTGTTTCTTTTTAAGTTTTTTGTTAGTCACCTGAAAAGACTGAATAGTATTTAAATAAAAGAAAATTTTTTTTTTATTTTTAAGTTACTTTTATTTTTAATTTTAAATAAAATATATATATTTAAAAATAACTACATTTTTAAATTATTTGTTTTTAATTGTTTTGTAAGTTATTTTTTATTTGCTCCCTAATTCTCTTAGCATTGTTTAAGTAGGCAGCATTACATACTTCATGTTGCTGTTCAATGACATCTGATACTGCTTGATAGTGATCCGAAGGTAATTCATCTGAGGGCAAGAGCACATTTTGTTCCAAACATATATTATGCAGTGCACAACAAACATTCATTATTTGCACAACTTTTTCTGGAGCGTAGTGGAGTTCTCTTGCTGCTAAAAGGCATCGAAATCTTCCTTTTAGTACGCCGAATACTCTCGATTAAACATCTAGCTTTAGAGAACTTTTCATTGAAGTAGGACTCAGCGCTATTTCCTGGAGCTTTTCGAAATGGGGTCATTATCCATGGCTCCAAAGGGTATCCAGAGTCACCTTAAATACGCAAGAATAATAAGTAATTCGGTTTTGAACATTTATAATGCTTACCGAGAATCCAAGATGATTTATCTCCACTTTCATATTGTTGAATTAAATATTCACGTTCATACGAGAGACTCCATACATGTGAGTCATGTGCTGCACGACCGTACTTTGCATTTACTGCCCGTATGAACATTTCATGGTCACATATCTTTAATTTATAAGAGTACTTAAATTATTGTAAGAAAGTATGAAGATTCTAACTTTTCCTTACCACCATTGAATTAATACTGCTTTAATTTTCTATTGAACTACAAGTGCTCTATCCTTTTCGGCCTTATCATTTGAATGTGTGTTCCGTCTACCACACCAATAACTCGGGGAATACCCGACTTCGAAAAAAAGTATTGTTTAGCTTCGCGTCGTCTCATTTCAGTCATTTTAAAATTTATGTGTTTTGGGCACAGTATTTTTTCTATTGCACTGCAGACTTCTGCAATAGTACTTGATGTTGTTTGTTGTGACATGTGTGTCCTATTTGGTGCTGATAGCCTCCTTGACCAAAAAACTTGAAAGTTGCACCTAGTTTCAAGATGGCTGGAACTGCAGTTGATCTTGAAGGAGCAGCGAGTTCATCTTGTATTGCATTTAAAACATACAAAAAAGCGTTTTTCGACAGGCGAAAGTTCTGTACGAAACTAAAATAATAAACAATAGTTAAATATTGAAATTAATCTTTGCCACCAATTAAATTTTACCTTTTATCACACATTTCCATAATATTTGATTTGTCCCGTATAATTTTTCGTTCAATCCGTTCTTCATTATTTTCTTCATCAATCCAAAGAGCAACCGAATCCATTTTCTTTTGTTTTATGTTAAATTATTACTTTAAAAACCACAATCTGCCTTGTTTGTAATTTGTTTTGATTTCTCAATTTGACAGATCTCGTGAGAAATTATTCGACACTCGAAAAAAACTAATCCGGAAAGGGGAAAAGTATTAAGTACTATTTTTTCCGTTTCGAATGTTTTACAGAGTACAAAATCAAAAGCGAAACGAAAAGCACTTTCGAATAGGATTGACTTTCGAAACGAAATAAAGAGTAGGGCCCCAGATTATAAATGTATGCTCCTTATGTTATTTTGTTAAAATTTCAAAATTAGGTTGGATGCTACAATCGCCGCCATTGAAGAAAATGAAATTGCAAAAAAAAAACGCAAGTACTATTTCACGTCCACCCTTAATGAAAACAATGGTGCTTATTTTGACATTCTCTTTCGTTCGAAAGTGAGTCGAATTCGTTGAAACTTAATTTTGAGACTCGGCGATTAGAATGTTAATCGAACAAATCGAAAGTTCACCCAATCCATAGAAAGTTCATTTATTTGCGAAAGCTAATTCAATTTTTACATTCGAAAGAATAGAATTAAATGTCATTTTTGTGTCGTTTGAATTTTTCTGTCGAGTAAGCAACAAAACATGTAAGTTTTTAATTATTTCATGGAAAATAAATCACTTTTATTAATTTTTTTGTTGTTTTATGTTTAAAGGTCGCATTCCAACTGGACAAACCGCGAACAAAAGGAAAAGTTAATCAAAATAGTGGAAGAAAACCCGGAGGTAACAAAGGGTTTTTTTTTTACCACCCGCGTTGATACGCAAAGCATCCACTATCGTTCTGCTCTGCACTTCTTCAACAACATCATCATTTATAAACAACACAAATGCCATATTTTTATTTTGTATTTATTATTTTATGTTTATAACAAAGAACTTTAAATTATTAAACAATAAACAAAACAATTACAACTAAACAAAGATTTCACTTTTTGGTTTTGACATTTCACAAACACTTCTCTTTTGTTTTTGATATTTTAGTGTGATCAAGTGTATACGAAAAAAAATAAGAATTTAGAACGCGTCATGAACAACTTATTTTTTTCCAGAATAGTTTCAAAACAGCTGAGTTGACACAAAAAATGTAATGAATATGTAGTTCTTTATGGTTAAACTTTACTTTAAAATGAAAAAGTGTATTATTTATTTTGTTTCTTGATTCTTTATCCAACATCTATGAAATGTTTAGAAACAAAAAAAAATGTAAAACGGTCATACTAATTCAAATAGAAATATAGTAAATTTCAAACTGCTGATAATGAAAATGAATCTCTTTTGAAGTTCATTTTATGCTATCTTTCGCAAATGAATGTTATTCGTTCGAATCTCAAAATTAAGAAAGTTCATTTGAAGGAATAGAATCATTCTAACGAATAGACTATTCATGAGAATGTCAAAATAAGCATGAATATTTCCCACTCCTTTCCTTGATATGCATCTCCACAACAAACAACTTACCAAATGTGACAGTCGGGATCATATTTTTTCTATCCAATAATTTTAGCGGCTCGTCACTTTTCGTACTTTTACTTGTAAGGCATCATCATTTTTTTAGTTTTTCATTATATAAGTTTTGCATATCAAGCACTATGTGCATACACAATACACATATTTAGATGCAAGTATACAGTATGGAATAAAGTTATGATGATGAACATTGCGAACCATGTACAGTGATTTGCTTATTTAAGATAAACAATCTATACTATCTATTTATCTAAATATCTATGCTGGGCGGATGTTTATGATAAAAACTATCAGACCAACATTGTGTGGAGTTTTTAATAGAGAATTTAGCAGATTATTATATTAAATGTATTAAAATATATTAAATATGCTTAAATTGACCAGACCACGGACGTCATTTTCTAGGTGTCTGAATTTAACCTAATTCCCCTAGAAAAATATAATTTACATTGCATTCATGCTGTAAATTGTATGTGTGTTGATAACCATCGACTAAAAGACTATTCACATGAGAGCGACCAACGACCAACGAATAAAAAAACAAATGGGATTTAAAACATATATAAGCCTAAATTCTTTACAAAAACTTTACAAAAGAGTAGCAATCTAGTTTAATTTAATGTTAATTTATTAAAATTTGCGTTGTAATTGCTAAAAGGAGAGAAATTTGAGAAAATAAATTAGTCGTCGCGAATTGCAATATGATTGCTACGAACTGTCAAACACTATTCGCGTCCCACATACCATCCACACTGCAACGAATGAATTGTTCGCGCGCGGCTAACCTCAAAATCATTCTAATTGTCTAAGTAAACGCCATTCGCGACGAATAAAAACAAAATATGTAAGTAGTAAGTAAGTAAGTAAGTAATTCATTTATTTACATTAATTTACAATAATTTTATACAACATTTAGAATTTAAAAGCTATGGCTATGCCGTCAGCCAGGTTGGCAAACATTTTGAATACATTTTGGTTGTATTTTTGACATTGTATAAAACAAATGAAGAAAAAAAAAATAATATTTTAGTTAACATTTTTTAATTTAATAGTATTCTGTTATTAATAGCAATCTATACTTGTAAATATCTTTCAAAAATTTGCTTAATGTTTTCCAATCATGTTGGTTTAGAATATTTATAGTCTCTTGTAGAGTAAGAGTATTTTTCCCGAAAAAAGAAAGTCTTTGAGGTTTGAATATTGGGCATATACTAATGAAGTGTAGACAATCTTCTTTTGATTTTAAGTTGCACAGCGTACAAAATTGGTTGAAACTACCATTGTAAGGGTTCCCGTTTAAGTTGAGAACCTCGCATCTTGCTTTAAAGATTAATGATATCTCCGCATAACTCAGTGAATCCTGAAAATAGTTTCTGGTACCGAGATTGTAGTTGAGCTGACTGTAGATTATTCTACTGAATGACTCTTGAGCTTTATCTATCAATGAATACCTCATTGCGTCCTCATTTTTCTTTATGATGCTGTAAAGTTGTTCTTTCAGATGGTTTATGTTGCTGAAATCATCATCCAATCTCACTCCACACTCATTGCCAATAGACTGCCATTTTGCAAACCACCAGTCCTTGTTTCTCAACTCGTACAAAAGCAGTTTTTTGGAAAGTCTTGTGTTCTGATAATTGTTGCAGATTTTGATTATATAGTCAGCTTGAGATTTCAGCGTGCTGGTCAGAAGTTTTGGAAGGCCTGTTTCTAAATATATGGCAAAGTAAGGTGTATTCAGGGGTAGGTTGAAAAGTTTCTTTATGAAATTCCTATAAAAGTTTTCAATATCTTCGTATTCATCTGATCCCCAAACCCTGAGCAGCATATAATAGAGTTGATTTCACCACTGAATCAAAGATTTTGTATTTGGTAGATAAGATAATTTGTTTATTCGAGAAGATATTTTTCCATGTTATATTTATCAAGCTTTGTGAGCTTTTGGCTTTCTCTGATAAATGAATTTTGTAATTTAAAGTTGGATTCAGTTTTATGCCTTTTGTTACCTCGAGTTGCGTATCATTGTATTTCCATCTTCTTCTATTGTAAGCGCTTTGTGTACGGGCAAAGACCATTATTTTGGATTTTGTTGTGTTGATAGATAATCCCCATCTGTTACAGTAGGTAGATAACCGATTGCTCATCAATTGTAAACCTTCTGGTGACTCTGAAAGTATGACGAGGTCATCGGCGTATAATAACACATTCACGGTGCAGCTAGCTATTTTTATTCCCCCAGGAAGTTCATCAGCAACATCGTTTATAAATAGCGAGAACAAAAGGGCGCTTAGTGGACATCCTTGTTTAACTCCTGTGCTGGTGCTAAACCATTCTGAAAAGTTCACTCCATTCCAAACAGCTGCCTTCGTGTCCGTGTACATCTCTCTGATTACTTTCAGGAACTTTGTAGATATACCAAGCTGTGTCAACTTATAAATAAGGGCATTCCTATTGACTAGGTCAAAAGCAGATTTGAAGTCAACGAAAAATGAGAATATCTTTTTGTTTCGCGCTTGAAATTCTTTGACTATAGATGATAGTGTAAAAATGTGATCTATCGTTGAATAGTTTTTTCTGAAGCCGGCCTGTAGATCAGATAAAATATTATTCTGTTCAACCCATTTTTCAAGCTTTTCTACTAGTATACTGCAGAATATTTTTGCTATTACATTCATGAATGAAATTCCTCTGTAATTTTCAGGAGAGTCTAGCGAACCTTTTTTGTGTATAGGAAAAATGACGGATTTTTTGAAAGATGAAGGTATGTCGGCATTCATAAAGATTTTATTGAAAAGAATTTTTAAATGGTTGAGAAACATAGGGGTTGCATTTTTGAAAAATTCATAAGGAATCCCATCTTCACCTGGTGCCTTTTTATTTTTTGATTTTTTTAGCACATCTTGTATTTCTTCGATTTCAATATCAACATCCAATATTTGGTCAGTGATTAAAGGATCCACAGTGATAGTTGTAAGACTAGAATCATTTGAGAGAAGACGACTAAAGTGCGTGGCAAGGGTATCGGTGGAAATTCCAGTACCTATTTTATAGTTGGTTCCATTAATTTCCTTCGCAATTTTCCAGAAGTCCTTCGGATTCTTAGTAAGGCCTAGTTCAAGTGCTTTTTCATTATCATAAGCATATTTTGTTTGCATACATAACGTTTTATAACTTGCGTTTGCTTCAAGATACCATCTTCTCAATTGCGGATTATTTGATGACCGCATTGCTTTTAAAAGTGCAAAAGATTTTTTCCGAGCTTTGTAGCAGTCTTGGTTAAACCATTTTTGTTTGAATTTTAAGTTGGATGAGAGTGATTTGTTAGGTGTTGAATTTCGTAAATATTCTGTTAATTTATTATTGAGAACTTCCGGCGATTCTGATGATACATTGCTGATTAAAAGAAGGGTGTCCAAGGTACGTTGATATGAAGCAGATGATTCATTATTCCAGCAGAGTCGAGGAAGCAGATGGAGATTTGTTTCTCTCGCTGATGAAGTGTTGGCTATTTCTACTACAATTGGCATATGATCGGAATATGGCTTACACTGAACTTCAAAGTGTTGAATTCGGTCAATCCAGTCATTATTGGCAGTGCAAAGATCGATGACAGATCTACCTTGTCCTCCAGTGAACGTGTAATGTCCATCCATATCACCATCTGTGCAACCATTAAGTATTACTAAGTCATACAATTGTAGCAGTTGTAACAAATCGCGTCCATTCTTGTTGCAAATATTGTCTTTTGAATGCCTATTTGTATAAGAAATCACTGAGTTGGTTATGTTATTTGTTGTTGTAATTTGGGAGTCGCCAATTCTCGCATTGAAATCTCCAATTAATATTACACTCTTGCTGGCCAGTATTTGCATAGTGTCGTACAATATTTCGAAGTCATTGTTCCACTTGTTGCAATTAATATAGTACGGGACAATGTATAGATTATTTTGTTGCAGACATCGAACAATTGTAGTTCCTCCAAGTTCGTCAAAATCATAAACATGTAAAAGTGATGTACGTATTCCAAATAGGTTTCCTCCACTAGCGCGGCCTTTAACGGATGTTTTAATTGCTTCACCCCAAATAAGTTTAAAACCAGAAAAATAATTCTTAAATTTACTTATATTCTCATGTATTACATGTGTTTCAAATAAGAAAAATATTTCAAAATTCTTAATATAATTAAAAAAATCTACAAATAAAATTTTACTACTCAAGCCTGATATATTATATGCTAAGATTTTAGTAGTAGTATTAGAATTAATAATTTGACTGACGGCATTTACATTTCAAGTTCTTTGCGATCTAGTACTATTTTGATTTATAAGTGACATCCCTGGTACATCTGATGTAACTGGTCTAGACCATTCATTTTGACGTCCGTCATACATGATATTTTCGTAAATAGCAAAATATGCATGTGAATGAAATGTCAAAATGGGCGAATGTTCGTTCATTCGTCGGTCGTTGGTCGCTTTCATATGAATAGTCCTTAATATATCGCATCTTATAAGGGTACGACAGCATCTAACTGATGAGCCCACAATCTGCCTTGTTTGTAATTTGTTTTGGTTTCTCAATTTGACAGATCTCGTGAGAAATTATTCGACACTCGAAAAAAACTAATCCGGAAAGGGGAAAAGTATTAAGTACTATTTTTTCTGTTTCGAATGTTTTACAGAGTACAAAATCAAAAGCGGAACGAAAAGCACTTTCGAATAGGATTGACTTTCGAAACGAAATAAAGAGTAGGGCCCCAGATTATAAATGTATGCTCCTTATGTTATTTTGTTAAAATTTCAAAATTAGGTTGGATGCTACAATCGCCGCCATTGAAGAAAATGAAATTGCAAAAAAAAAACGCAAGTACTATTTCACGTCCACCCTTAATGAAAACAATGGTGCTTATTTTGATATTCTCTTTCGTTCGAAAGTGAGTCGAATTCGTTGAAACTTAATTTTGAGACTCGGCGATTAGAATGTTAATCGAACAAATCGAAAGTTCACCCAATCCATAGAAAGTTCATTTATTTGCGAAAGCTAATTCAATTTTTACATTCGAAAGAATAGAATTAAATGTCATTTTTGTGTCGTTTGAATTTTTCTGTCGAGTAAGCAACAAAACATGTAAGTTTTTAATTATTTCATGGAAAATAAATCACTTTTATTAATTGTTTTGTTGTTTTATGTTTAAAGGTCGCATTCCAACTGGACAAACCGCGAACAAAAGGAAGAGTTAATCAAAATAGTGGAAGAAAACCCGGAGGTAACAAAGGGTTTTTTTTACCACCCGCGTTGATACGCAAAGCATCCACTATCGTTCTGCTCTGCACTTCTTCAACAACATCATCATTTATAAACAACACAAATGCCATATTTTTATTTTTTATTTATTATTTTATGTTTATAACAAAGAACTTTAAATTATTAAACAACAAACAAAACAATTACAACTAAACAAAGATTTCACTTTTTGGTTTTGACATTTCACAAACACTTCTCTTTTGTTTTTGATATTTTAGTGTGATCAAGTGTATACGAAAAAAAATAAGAATTTAGAACGCGTCATGAACAACTTATTTTTTTTTCCAGAATAGTTTCAAAACAGCTGAGTTGACACAAAAAATGTAATGAATATGTAGTTCTTTATGGTTAAACTTTACTTTAAAATGAAAAAGTGTATTATTTATTTTGTTTCTTGATTCTTTATCCAACATCTATGAAATGTTTAGAAACAAAAAAAAATGTAAAACGGTCATACTAATTCAAATAGAAATATAGTAAATTTCAAACTGCTGATAATGAAAATGAATCTCTTTTGAAGTTCATTTTATGCTATCTTTCGCAAATGAATGTTATTCGTTCGAATCTCAAAATTAAGAAAGTTCATTTGAAGGAATAGAATCATTCTAACGAATAGACTATTCATGAGAATGTCAAAATAAGCATGAATATTTCCCACTCCTTTCCTTGATATGCATCTCCACAACAAACAACTTACCAAATGTGACAGTCGGGATCATATTTTTTCTATCCAATAATTTTAGCGGCTCGTCACTTTTCGTACTTTTACTTGTAAGGCATCATCATTTTTTTAGTTTTTCATTATATAAGTTTTGCATATCAAGCACTATGTGCATACACAATACACATATTTAGATGCAAGTATACAGTATGGAATAAAGTTATGATGATGAACATTGCGAACCATGTACAGTGATTTGCTTATTTAAGATAAACAATCTATACTATCTATTTATCTAAATATCTATGCTGGGCGGATGTTTATGATAATAACTATCAGACCAACATTGTGTGGAGTTTTTAATAGAGAATTTAGCAGATTATTATATTAAATGTATTAAAATATATTAAATATGCTTAAATTAACCAGACCACGGGCGTCATTTTCTAGGTGTCTGAATTTAACCTAATTCCCCTAGAAAAATATAATTTACATTGCATTCATGCTGTAAATTGTATGTGTGTTGATAACCATCGACTAAAAGACTATTCACATGAGAGCGACCAACGACCAACGAATAAAAAAACAAATGGGATTTAAAACATATATAAGCCTAAATTCTTTACAAAAACTTTACAAAAGAGTAGCAATCTAGTTTAATTTAATGTTAATTTATTAAAATTTGCATTGTAATTGCTAAAAGGAGAGAAATTTGAGAAAATAAATTAGTCGTCGCGAATTGCAATATGATTGCTACGAACTGTCAAACACTATTCGCGTCCCACATACCATCCACACTGCAACGAATGAATTGTTCGCGCGCGGCTAACCTCAAAATCATTCTAATTGTCTAAGTAAACGCCATTCGCGACGAATAAAAACAAAATATGTAAGTAGTAAGTAAGTAAGTAATTCATTTATTTACATTAATTTACAACAATTTTATACAACATTTAGAATTTAAAAGCTATGGCTATGCCGTCAGCCAGGTTGGCAAACATTTTAAATACATTTTGGTTGTATTTTTGACATTGTATAAAACAAATGAAGAAAAAAAAAATAATATTTTAGTTAACATTTTTTAATTTAATAGTATTCTGTTATTAATAGCAATCTATACTTGTAAATATCTTTCAAAAATTTGCTTAATGTTTTCCAATCATGTTGGTTTAGAATATTTATAGTCTCTTGTAGAGTAAGAGTATTTTTCCCGAAAAAAGAAAGTCTTTGAGGTTTGAATATTGGGCATATACTAATGAAGTGTAGACAATCTTCTTTTGATTTTAAGTTGCACAGCGTACAAAATTGGTTGAAACTACCATTGTAAGGGTTCCCGTTTAAGTTGAGAACCTCGCATCTTGCTTTAAAGATTAATGATATCTCCGCATAACTCAGTGAATCCTGAAAATAGTTTCTGGTACCGAGATTGTAGTTGAGCTGACTGTAGATTATTCTACTGAATGACTCTTGAGCTTTATCTATCAATGAATACCTCATTGCGTCCTCATTTTGCTTTATGATGCTGTAAAGTTGTTCTTTCAGATGGTTTATGTTGCTGAAATCATCATCCAATCTCACTCCACACTCATTGCCAATAGACTGCCATTTTGCAAACCACCAGTCCTTGTTTCTCAACTCGTACAAAAGCAGTTTTTTGGAAAGTCTTGTGTTCTGATAATTGTTGCAGATTTTGATTATATAGTCAGCTTGAGATTTCAGCGTGCTGGTCAGAAGTTTTGGAAGGCCTGTTTCTAAATATATGGCATAGTAAGGTGTATTCAGGGGTAGGTTGAAAAGTTTCTTTATGAAATTCCTATAAAAGTTTTCAATATCTTCGTATTCATCTGATCCCCAAACCTGGGGCTCTATTTTGTAAAACGATTATCGTTGAAATTACTTCGTTATCGTTGACATGCGATTATGTTTAACGATAATCGTTTAATTTAAACGATACTCGTTAATTCTAACGACTGCCATATACCTATCGTTTAACTTTTGTTTTCGTTTAGCTGTCAAAATAAAATTGTGTCTGCCGGTGTAAAGATTGATGAAGCTTCAAGAATGTAAATAAAAATATAAATAATACATTTTTGAGTGAAAATTAATTTTAAAAAATTAATTAATTTTGTACGCCTTTTTCGTTTTACTTAATCGCTCTTTGTCGTGACTATCGTATTCCTCAGTATCGTTGACTTGCCGCTCGTTTCGTAATACAAAATAGGGCCCCTGAGCAGCATATAATAGAGTTGATTTCACCACTGAATCAAAGATTTTGTATTTGGTAGATAAGATAATTTGTTTATTCGAGAAGATATTTTTCCATGTTATATTTATCAAGCTTTGTGAGCTTTTGGCTTTCTCTGATAAATGAATTTTGTAATTTAAAGTTGGATTCAGTTTTATGCGTTTTGTTACCTCGAGTTGCGTATCATTGTATTTCCATCTTCTTCTATTGTAAGCGCTTTGTGTACGGGCAAAGACCATTATTTTGGATTTTGTTGTGTTGATAGATAATCCCCATCTGTTACAGTAGGTAGATAACCGATTGCTCATCAATTGTAAACCTTCTGGTGACTCTGAAGTATGACGAGGTCATCGGCGTATAATAACACATTCACGGTGCAGCTAGCTATTTTTATTCCCCCAGGAAGTTCATCAGCAACATCGTTTATAAATAGCGAGAACAAAAGGGCGCTTAGTGGACATCCTTGTTTAACTCCTGTGCTGGTGCTAAACCATTCTGAAAAGTTCACTCCATTCCAAACAGCTGCCTTCGTGTCCGTGTACATCTCTCTGATTACTTTCAGGAACTTTGTAGATATACCAAGCTGTGTCAACTTATAAATAAGGGCATTCCTATTGACTAGGTCAAAAGCAGATTTGAAGTCAACGAAAAATGAGAATATCTTTTTGTTTCGCGCTTGAAATGCTTTGACTATAGATGATAGTGTAAAAATGTGATCTATCGTTGAATAGTTTTTTCTAAAGCCGGCCTGTAGATCAGATAAAATATTATTCTGTTCAACCCATTTTTCAAGCCTTTCTACTAGTATACTGCAGAATATTTTTGCTATTACATTCATGAATGAAATTCCTCTGTAATTTTCAGGAGAGTCTAGTGAACCTTTTTTGTGTATAGGAAAAATGACGGATTTTTTGAAAGATGAAGGTATGTCGGCATTCATAAAGATTTTATTGAAAAGAATTTTTAAATGGTTGAGAAACATAGGGGTTGCATTTTTGAAAAATTCATAAGGAATCCCATCTTCACCTGGTGCCTTTTTATTTTTTGATTTTTTTAGCACATCTTGTATTTCTTCGATTTCAATATCAACATCCAATATTTGGTCAGTGATTAAAGGATCCACAGTGATAGTTGTAAGACTAGAATCATTTGAGAGAAGACGACTAAAGTGCGTGGCAAGGGTATCGGTGGAAATTCCAGTACCTATTTTATAGTTGGTTCCATTAATTTCCTTCGCAATTTTCCAGAAGTCCTTCGGATTCTTAGTAAGGCCTAGTTCAAGTGCTTTTTCATTATCATAAGCATATTTTGTTTGCATACATAACGTTTTATAACTTGCGTTTGCTTCAAGATACCATCTTCTCAATTGCGGATTATTTGATGACCGCATTGCTTTTAAAAGTGCAAAAGATTTTTTCCGAGCTTTGTAGCAGTCTTGGTTAAACCATTTTTGTTTGAATTTTAAGTTGGATGAGAGTGATTTGTTAGGTGTTGAATTTCGTAAATATTCTGTTAACAAATCGCGTCCATTCTTGTTGCAAATATTGTCTTTTGAATGCCTATTTGTATAAGAAATCACTGAGTTGGTTATGTTATTTGTTGTTGTAATTTGGGAGTCGCCAATTCTCGCATTGAAATCTCCAATTAATATTACACTCTTGCTGGCCAGTATTTGCATAGTGTCGTACAATATTTCGAAGTCATTGTTCCACTTGTTGCAATTAATATAGTACGGGACAATGTATAGATTATTTTGTTGCAGACATCGAACAATTGTAGTTCCTCCAAGTTCGTCAAAATCATAAACATGTAAAAGTGATGTACGTATTCCAAATAGGTTTCCTCCACTAGCGCGGCCTTTAACGGATGTTTTAATTGCTTCACCCCAAATAAGTTTAAAACCAGAAAAATAATTCTTAAATTTACTTATATTCTCATGTGTTTCAAATAAGAAAAATATTTCAAAATTCTTAATATAATTAAAAAAATCTACAAATAAAATTTTACTACTCAAGCCTGATATATTATATGCTAAGATTTTAGTAGTAGTATTAGAATTAATAATTTGACTGACGGCATTTACATTTCAAGTTCTTTGCGATCTAGTACTATTTTGATTTATAAGTGACATCCCTGGTACATCTGATGTAACTGGTCTAGACCATTCATTTTGACGTCCGTCATACATGATATTTTCGTAAATAGCAAAATATGCATGTGAATGAAATGTCAAAATGGGCGAATGTTCGTTCATTCGTCGGTCGTTGGTCGCTTTTATATGAATAGTCCTTAATATATCGCATCTTATAAGGGTACGACAGCATCTAACTGATGAGCCCACAATCTGCCTTGTTTGTAATTTGTTTTGGTTTCTCAATTTGACAGATCTCGTGAGAAATTATTCGACACTCGAAAAAAACTAATCCGGAAAGGGGAAAAGTATTAAGTACTTTTCTGTTTCGAATGTTTTACAGAGTACAAAATCAAAAGCGGAACGAAAAGCACTTTCGAATAGGATTGACTTTCGAAACGAAATAAAGAGTAGGGCCCCAGATTATAAATGTATGCTCCTTATGTTATTTTGTTAAAATTTCAAAATTAGGTTGGATGCTACAATCGCCGCCATTGAAGAAAATGAAATTGCAAAAAAAAAACGCAAGTACTATTTCACGTCCACCCTTAATGAAAACAATGGTGCTTATTTTGACATTCTCTTTCGTTCGAAAGTGAGTCGAATTCGTTGAAACTTAATTTTGAGACTCGGCGATTAGAATGTTAATCGAACAAATCGAAAGTTCACCCAATCCATAGAAAGTTCATTTATTTGCGAAAGCTAATTCAATTTTTACATTCGAAAGAATAGAATTAAATGTCATTTTTGTGTCGTTTGAATTTTTCTGTCGAGTAAGCAACAAAACATGTAAGTTTTTAATTATTTCATGGAAAATAAATCACTTTTATTAATTTTTTTGTTGTTTTATGTTTAAAGGTCGCATTCCAACTGGACAAACCGCGAACAAAAGGAAAAGTTAATCAAAATAGTGGAAGAAAACCCGGAGGTAACAAAGGGTTTTTTTTTACCACCCGCGTTGATACGCAAAGCATCCACTATCGTTCTGCTCTGCACTTCTTCAACAACATCATCATTTATAAACAACACAAATGCCATATTTTTATTTTTTATTTATTATTTTATGTTTATAACAAAGAAATTTAAATTATTAAACAATAAACAAAACAATTACAACTAAACAAAGATTTCACTTTTTGGTTTTGACATTTCACAAACACTTCTCTTTTGTTTTTGATATTTTAGTGTGATCAAGTGTATACGAAAAAAAATAAGAATTTAGAACGCGTCATGAACAACTTATTTTTTTCCAGAATAGTTTCAAAACAGCTGAGTTGACACAAAAAATGTAATGAATATGTAGTTCTTTATGGTTAAACTTTACTTTAAAATGAAAAAGTGTATTATTTATTTTGTTTCTTGATTCTTTATCCAACATCTATGAAATGTTTAGAAACAAAAAAAAATGTAAAACGGTCATACTAATTCAAATAGAAATATAGTAAATTTCAAACTGCTGATAATGAAAATGAATCTCTTTTGAAGTTCATTTTATGCTATCTTTCGCAAATGAATGTTATTCGTTCGAATCTCAAAATTAAGAAAGTTCATTTGAAGGAATAGAATCATTCTAACGAATAGACTATTCATGAGAATGTCAAAATAAGCATGAATATTTCCCACTCCTTTCCTTGATATGCATCTCCACAACAAACAACTTACCAAATGTGACAGTCGGGATCATATTTTTTCTATCCAATAATTTTAGCGGCTCGTCACTTTTCGTACTTTTACTTGTAAGGCATCATCATTTTTTTAGTTTTTCATTATATAAGTTTTGCATATCAAGCACTATGTGCATACACAATACACATATTTAGATGCAAGTATACAGTATGGAATAAAGTTATGATGATGAACATTGCGAACCATGTACAGTGATTTGCTTATTTAAGATAAACAATCTATACTATCTATTTATCTAAATATCTATGCTGGGCGGATGTTTATGATAATAACTATCAGACCAACATTGTGTGGAGTTTTTAATAGAGAATTTAGCAGATTATTATATTAAATGTATTAAAATATATTAAATATGCTTAAATTAACCAGACCACGGGCGTCATTTTCTTGGTGTCTGAATTTAACCTAATTCCCCTAGAAAAATATAATTTACATTGCATTCATGCTGTAAATTGTATGTGTGTTGATAACCATCGACTAAAAGACTATTCACATGAGAGCGACCAACGATCAACGAATAAAAAAACAAATGGGATTTAAAACATATATAAGCCTAAATTCTTTACAAAAACTTTACAAAAGAGTAGCAATCTAGTTTAATTTAATGTTAATTTATTAAAATTTGCGTTGTAATTGCTAAAAGGAGAGAAATTTGAGAAAATAAATTAGTCGTCGCGAATTGCAATATGATTGCTACGAACTGTCAAACACTATTCGCGTCCCACATACCATCCACACTGCAACGAATGAATTGTTCGCGAGCGGCTAACCTCAAAATCATTCTAATTGTCTAAGTAAACGCCATTCGCGACGAATAAAAACAAAATATGTAAGTAGTAAGTAAGTAAGTAAGTAAGTAATTCATTTATTTACATTAATTTACAACAATTTTATACAACATTTAGAATTTAAAAGCTATGGCTATGCCGTCAGCCAGGTTGGCAAACATTTTGAATACATTTTGGTTGTATTTTTGACATTGTATAAAACAAATGAAGAAAAAAAAAATAATATTTTAGTTAACATTTTTTAATTTGATAGTATTCTCTTATTAATAGCAATCTATACTTGTAAATATCTTTCAAAAATTTGCTTAATGTTTTCCAATCATGTTGGTTTAGAATATTTATAGTCTCTTGTAGAGTAAGAGTATTTTTCCCGAAAAAAGAAAGTCTTTGAGGTTTGAATATTGGGCATATACTAATGAAGTGTAGACAATCTTCTTTTGATTTTAAGTTGCACAGCGTACAAAATTGGTTGAAACTACCATTGTAAGGGTTCCCGTTTAAGTTGAGAACCTCGCATCTTGCTTTAAAGATTAATGATATCTCCGCATAACTCAGTGAATCCTGAAAATAGTTTCTGGTACCGAGATTGTAGTTGAGCTGACTGTAGATTATTCTACTGAATGACTCTTGAGCTTTATCTATCAATGAATACCTCATTGCGTCCTCATTTTTCTTTATGATGCTGTAAAGTTGTTCTTTCAGATGGTTTATGTTGCTGAAATCATCATCCAATCTCACTCCACACTCATTGCCAATAGACTGCCATTTTGCAAACCACCAGTCCTTGTTTCTCAACTCGTACAAAAGCAGTTTTTTGGAAAGTCTTGTGTTCTGATAATTGTTGCAGATTTTGATTATATAGTCAGCTTGAGATTTCAGCGTGCTGGTCAGAAGTTTTGGAAGGCCTGTTTCTAAATATATGGCAAAGTAAGGTGTATTCAGGGGTAGGTTGAAAAGTTTCTTTATGAAATTCCTATAAAAGTTTTCAATATCTTCGTATTCATCTGATCCCCAAACCCTGAGCAGCATATAATAGAGTTGATTTCACCACTGAATCAAAGATTTTGTATTTGGTAGATAAGATAATTTGTTTATTCGAGAAGATATTTTTCCATGTTATATTTATCAAGCTTTGTGAGCTTTTGGCTTTCTCTGATAAATGAATTTTGTAATTTAAAGTTGGATTCAGTTTTATGCCTTTTGTTACCTCGAGTTGCGTATCATTGTATTTCCATCTTCTTCTATTGTAAGCGCTTTGTGTACGGGCAAAGACCATTATTTTGGATTTTGTTGTGTTGATAGATAATCCCCATCTGTTACAGTAGGTAGATAACCGATTGCTCATCAATTGTAAACCTTCTGGTGACTCTGAAAGTATGACGAGGTCATCGGCGTATAATAACACATTCACGGTGCAGCTAGCTATTTTTATTCCCCCAGGAAGTTCATCAGCAACATCGTTTATAAATAGCGAGAACAAAAGGGCGCTTAGTGGACATCCTTGTTTAACTCCTGTGCTGGTGCTAAACCATTCTGAAAAGTTCACTCCATTCCAAACAGCTGCCTTCGTGTCCGTGTACATCTCTCTGATTACTTTCAGGAACTTTGTAGATATACCAAGCTGTGTCAACTTATAAATAAGGGCATTCCTATTGACTAGGTCAAAAGCAGATTTGAAGTCAACGAAAAATGAGAATATCTTTTTGTTTCGCGCTTGAAATTCTTTGACTATAGATGATAGTGTAAAAATGTGATCTATCGTTGAATAGTTTTTTCTGAAGCCGGCCTGTAGATCAGATAAAATATTATTCTGTTCAACCCATTTTTCAAGCTTTTCTACTAGTATACTGCAGAATATTTTTGCTATTACATTCATGAATGAAATTCCTCTGTAATTTTCAGGAGAGTCTAGCGAACCTTTTTTGTGTATAGGAAAAATGACGGATTTTTTGAAAGATGAAGGTATGTCGGCATTCATAAAGATTTTATTGAAAAGAATTTTTAAATGGTTGAGAAACATAGGGGTTGCATTTTTGAAAAATTCATAAGGAATCCCATCTTCACCTGGTGCCTTTTTATTTTTTGATTTTTTTAGCACATCTTGTATTTCTTCGATTTCAATATCAACATCCAATATTTGGTCAGTGATTAAAGGATCCACAGTGATAGTTGTAAGACTAGAATCATTTGAGAGAAGACGACTAAAGTGCGTGGCAAGGGTATCGGTGGAAATTCCAGTACCTATTTTATAGTTGGTTCCATTAATTTCCTTCGCAATTTTCCAGAAGTCCTTCGGATTCTTAGTAAGGCCTAGTTCAAGTGCTTTTTCATTATCATAAGCATATTTTGTTTGCATACATAACGTTTTATAACTTGCGTTTGCTTCAAGATACCATCTTCTCAATTGCGGATTATTTGATGACCGCATTGCTTTTAAAAGTGCAAAAGATTTTTTCCGAGCTTTGTAGCAGTCTTGGTTAAACCATTTTTGTTTGAATTTTAAGTTGGATGAGAGTGATTTGTTAGGTGTTGAATTTCGTAAATATTCTGTTAATTTATTATTGAGAACTTCCGGCGATTCTGATGATACATTGCTGATTAAAAGAAGGGTGTCCAAGGTACGTTGATATGAAGCAGATGATTCATTATTCCAGCAGAGTCGAGGAAGCAGATGGAGATTTGTTTCTCTCGCTGATGAAGTGTTGGCTATTTCTACTACAATTGGCATATGATCGGAATATGGCTTACACTGAACTTCAAAGTGTTGAATTCGGTCAATCCAGTCATTATTGGCAGTGCAAAGATCGATGACAGATCTACCTTGTCCTCCAGTGAACGTGTAATGTCCATCCATATCACCATCTGTGCAACCATTAAGTATTACTAAGTCATACAATTGTAGCAGTTGTAACAAATCGCGTCCATTCTTGTTGCAAATATTGTCTTTTGAATGCCTATTTGTATAAGAAATCACTGAGTTGGTTATGTTATTTGTTGTTGTAATTTGGGAGTCGCCAATTCTCGCATTGAAATCTCCAATTAATATTACACTCTTGCTGGCCAGTATTTGCATAGTGTCGTACAATATTTCGAAGTCATTGTTCCACTTGTTGCAATTAATATAGTACGGGACAATGTATAGATTATTTTGTTGCAGACATCGAACAATTGTAGTTCCTCCAAGTTCGTCAAAATCATAAACATGTAAAAGTGATGTACGTATTCCAAATAGGTTTCCTCCACTAGCGCGGCCTTTAACGGATGTTTTAATTGCTTCACCCCAAATAAGTTTAAAACCAGAAAAATAATTCTTAAATTTACTTATATTCTCATGTGTTTCAAATAAGAAAAATATTTCAAAATTCTTAATATAATTAAAAAAATCTACAAATAAAATTTTACTACTCAAGCCTGATATATTATATGCTAAGATTTTAGTAGTAGTATTAGAATTAATAATTTGACTGACGGCATTTACATTTCAAGTTCTTTGCGATCTAGTACTATTTTGATTTATAAGTGACATCCCTGGTACATCTGATGTAACTGGTCTAGACCATTCATTTTGACGTCCGTCATACATGATATTTTCGTAAATAGCAAAATATGCATGTGAATGAAATGTCAAAATGGGCGAATGTTCGTTCATTCGTCGGTCGTTGGTCGCTTTCATATGAATAGTCCTTAATATATCGCATCTTATAAGGGTACGACAGCATCTAACTGATGAGCCCACAATCTGCCTTGTTTGTAATTTGTTTTGGTTTCTCAATTTGACAGATCTCGTGAGAAATTATTCGACACTCGAAAAAAACTAATCCGGAAAGGGGAAAAGTATTAAGTACTATTTTTTCCGTTTCGAATGTTTTACAGAGTACAAAATCAAAAGCGGAACGAAAAGCACTTTCGAATAGGATTGACTTTCGAAACGAAATAAAGAGTAGGGCCCCAGATTATAAATGTATGCTCCTTATGTTATTTTGTTAAAATTTCAAAATTAGGTTGGATGCTACAATCGCCGCCATTGAAGAAAATGAAATTGCAAAAAAAAAACGCAAGTACTATTTCACGTCCACCCTTAATGAAAACAATGGTGCTTATTTTGACATTCTCTTTCGTTCGAAAGTGAGTCGAATTCGTTGAAACTTAATTTTGAGACTCGGCGATTAGAATGTTAATCGAACAAATCGAAAGTTCACCCAATCCATAGAAAGTTCATTTATTTGCGAAAGCTAATTCAATTTTTACATTCGAAAGAATAGAATTAAATGTCATTTTTGTGTCGTTTGAATTTTTCTGTCGAGTAAGCAACAAAACATGTAAGTTTTTAATTATTTCATGGAAAATAAATCACTTTTATTAATTTTTTTGTTGTTTTATGTTTAAAGGTCGCATTCCAACTGGACAAACCGCGAACAAAAGGAAAAGTTAATCAAAATAGTGGAAGAAAACCCGGAGGTAACAAAGGGTTTTTTTTTACCACCCGCGTTGATACGCAAAGCATCCACTATCGTTCTGCTCTGCACTTCTTCAACAACATCATCATTTATAAACAACACAAATGCCATATTTTTATTTTTTATTTATTATTTTATGTTTATAACAAAGAACTTTAAATTATTAAACAATAAACAAAACAATTACAACTAAACAAAGATTTCACTTTTTGGTTTTGACATTTCACAAACACTTCTCTTTTGTTTTTGATATTTTAGTGTGATCAAGTGTATACGAAAAAAAATAAGAATTTAGAACGCGTCATGAACAACTTATTTTTTTCCAGAATAGTTTCAAAACAGCTGAGTTGACACAAAAAATGTAATGAATATGTAGTTCTTTATGGTTAAACTTTACTTTAAAATGAAAAAGTGTATTATTTATTTTGTTTCTTGATTCTTTATCCAACATCTATGAAATGTTTAGAAACAAAAAAAAATGTAAAACGGTCATACTAATTCAAATAGAAATATAGTAAATTTCAAACTGCTGATAATGAAAATGAATCTCTTTTGAAGTTCATTTTATGCTATCTTTCGCAAATGAATGTTATTCGTTCGAATCTCAAAATTAAGAAAGTTCATTTGAAGGAATAGAATCATTCTAACGAATAGACTATTCATGAGAATGTCAAAATAAGCATGAATATTTCCCACTCCTTTCCTTGATATGCATCTCCACAACAAACAACTTACCAAATGTGACAGTCGGGATCATATTTTTTCTATCCAATAATTTTAGCGGCTCGTCACTTTTCGTACTTTTACTTGTAAGGCATCATCATTTTTTTAGTTTTTCATTATATAAGTTTTGCATATCAAGCACTATGTGCATACACAATACACATATTTAGATGCAAGTATACAGTATGGAATAAAGTTATGATGATGAACATTGCGAACCATGTACAGTGATTTGCTTATTTAAGATAAACAATCTATACTATCTATTTATCTAAATATCTATGCTGGGCGGATGTTTATGATAATAACTATCAGACCAACATTGTGTGGAGTTTTTAATAGAGAATTTAGCAGATTATTATATTAAATGTATTAAAATATATTAAATATGCTTAAATTAACCAGACCACGGGCGTCATTTTCTTGGTGTCTGAATTTAACCTAATTCCCCTAGAAAAATATAATTTACATTGCATTCATGCTGTAAATTGTATGTGTGTTGATAACCATCGACTAAAAGACTATTCACATGAGAGCGACCAACGATCAACGAATAAAAAAACAAATGGGATTTAAAACATATATAAGCCTAAATTCTTTACAAAAACTTTACAAAAGAGTAGCAATCTAGTTTAATTTAATGTTAATTTATTAAAATTTGCGTTGTAATTGCTAAAAGGAGAGAAATTTGAGAAAATAAATTAGTCGTCGCGAATTGCAATATGATTGCTACGAACTGTCAAACACTATTCGCGTCCCACATACCATCCACACTGCAACGAATGAATTGTTCGCGAGCGGCTAACCTCAAAATCATTCTAATTGTCTAAGTAAACGCCATTCGCGACGAATAAAAACAAAATATGTAAGTAGTAAGTAAGTAAGTAAGTAAGTAATTCATTTATTTACATTAATTTACAACAATTTTATACAACATTTAGAATTTAAAAGCTATGGCTATGCCGTCAGCCAGGTTGGCAAACATTTTGAATACATTTTGGTTGTATTTTTGACATTGTATAAAACAAATGAAGAAAAAAAAAATAATATTTTAGTTAACATTTTTTAATTTGATAGTATTCTCTTATTAATAGCAATCTATACTTGTAAATATCTTTCAAAAATTTGCTTAATGTTTTCCAATCATGTTGGTTTAGAATATTTATAGTCTCTTGTAGAGTAAGAGTATTTTTCCCGAAAAAAGAAAGTCTTTGAGGTTTGAATATTGGGCATATACTAATGAAGTGTAGACAATCTTCTTTTGATTTTAAGTTGCACAGCGTACAAAATTGGTTGAAACTACCATTGTAAGGGTTCCCGTTTAAGTTGAGAACCTCGCATCTTGCTTTAAAGATTAATGATATCTCCGCATAACTCAGTGAATCCTGAAAATAGTTTCTGGTACCGAGATTGTAGTTGAGCTGACTGTAGATTATTCTACTGAATGACTCTTGAGCTTTATCTATCAATGAATACCTCATTGCGTCCTCATTTTTCTTTATGATGCTGTAAAGTTGTTCTTTCAGATGGTTTATGTTGCTGAAATCATCATCCAATCTCACTCCACACTCATTGCCAATAGACTGCCATTTTGCAAACCACCAGTCCTTGTTTCTCAACTCGTACAAAAGCAGTTTTTTGGAAAGTCTTGTGTTCTGATAATTGTTGCAGATTTTGATTATATAGTCAGCTTGAGATTTCAGCGTGCTGGTCAGAAGTTTTGGAAGGCCTGTTTCTAAATATATGGCAAAGTAAGGTGTATTCAGGGGTAGGTTGAAAAGTTTCTTTATGAAATTCCTATAAAAGTTTTCAATATCTTCGTATTCATCTGATCCCCAAACCCTGAGCAGCATATAATAGAGTTGATTTCACCACTGAATCAAAGATTTTGTATTTGGTAGATAAGATAATTTGTTTATTCGAGAAGATATTTTTCCATGTTATATTTATCAAGCTTTGTGAGCTTTTGGCTTTCTCTGATAAATGAATTTTGTAATTTAAAGTTGGATTCAGTTTTATGCCTTTTGTTACCTCGAGTTGCGTATCATTGTATTTCCATCTTCTTCTATTGTAAGCGCTTTGTGTACGGGCAAAGACCATTATTTTGGATTTTGTTGTGTTGATAGATAATCCCCATCTGTTACAGTAGGTAGATAACCGATTGCTCATCAATTGTAAACCTTCTGGTGACTCTGAAAGTATGACGAGGTCATCGGCGTATAATAACACATTCACGGTGCAGCTAGCTATTTTTATTCCCCCAGGAAGTTCATCAGCAACATCGTTTATAAATAGCGAGAACAAAAGGGCGCTTAGTGGACATCCTTGTTTAACTCCTGTGCTGGTGCTAAACCATTCTGAAAAGTTCACTCCATTCCAAACAGCTGCCTTCGTGTCCGTGTACATCTCTCTGATTACTTTCAGGAACTTTGTAGATATACCAAGCTGTGTCAACTTATAAATAAGGGCATTCCTATTGACTAGGTCAAAAGCAGATTTGAAGTCAACGAAAAATGAGAATATCTTTTTGTTTCGCGCTTGAAATTCTTTGACTATAGATGATAGTGTAAAAATGTGATCTATCGTTGAATAGTTTTTTCTGAAGCCGGCCTGTAGATCAGATAAAATATTATTCTGTTCAACCCATTTTTCAAGCTTTTCTACTAGTATACTGCAGAATATTTTTGCTATTACATTCATGAATGAAATTCCTCTGTAATTTTCAGGAGAGTCTAGCGAACCTTTTTTGTGTATAGGAAAAATGACGGATTTTTTGAAAGATGAAGGTATGTCGGCATTCATAAAGATTTTATTGAAAAGAATTTTTAAATGGTTGAGAAACATAGGGGTTGCATTTTTGAAAAATTCATAAGGAATCCCATCTTCACCTGGTGCCTTTTTATTTTTTGATTTTTTTAGCACATCTTGTATTTCTTCGATTTCAATATCAACATCCAATATTTGGTCAGTGATTAAAGGATCCACAGTGATAGTTGTAAGACTAGAATCATTTGAGAGAAGACGACTAAAGTGCGTGGCAAGGGTATCGGTGGAAATTCCAGTACCTATTTTATAGTTGGTTCCATTAATTTCCTTCGCAATTTTCCAGAAGTCCTTCGGATTCTTAGTAAGGCCTAGTTCAAGTGCTTTTTCATTATCATAAGCATATTTTGTTTGCATACATAACGTTTTATAACTTGCGTTTGCTTCAAGATACCATCTTCTCAATTGCGGATTATTTGATGACCGCATTGCTTTTAAAAGTGCAAAAGATTTTTTCCGAGCTTTGTAGCAGTCTTGGTTAAACCATTTTTGTTTGAATTTTAAGTTGGATGAGAGTGATTTGTTAGGTGTTGAATTTCGTAAATATTCTGTTAATTTATTATTGAGAACTTCCGGCGATTCTGATGATACATTGCTGATTAAAAGAAGGGTGTCCAAGGTACGTTGATATGAAGCAGATGATTCATTATTCCAGCAGAGTCGAGGAAGCAGATGGAGATTTGTTTCTCTCGCTGATGAAGTGTTGGCTATTTCTACTACAATTGGCATATGATCGGAATATGGCTTACACTGAACTTCAAAGTGTTGAATTCGGTCAATCCAGTCATTATTGGCAGTGCAAAGATCGATGACAGATCTACCTTGTCCTCCAGTGAACGTGTAATGTCCATCCATATCACCATCTGTGCAACCATTAAGTATTACTAAGTGAAGTCATACAATTGTAGCAGTTGTAACAAATCGCGTCCATTCTTGTTGCAAATATTGTCTTTTGAATGCCTATTTGTATAAGAAATCACTGAGTTGGTTATGTTATTTGTTGTTGTAATTTGGGAGTCGCCAATTCTCGCATTGAAATCTCCAATTAATATTACACTCTTGCTGGCCAGTATTTGCATAGTGTCGTACAATATTTCGAAGTCATTGTTCCACTTGTTGCAATTAATATAGTACGGGACAATGTATAGATTATTTTGTTGCAGACATCGAACAATTGTAGTTCCTCCAAGTTCGTCAAAATCATAAACATGTAAAAGTGATGTACGTATTCCAAATAGGTTTCCTCCACTAGCGCGGCCTTTAACGGATGTTTTAATTGCTTCACCCCAAATAAGTTTAAAACCAGAAAAATAATTCTTAAATTTACTTATATTCTCATGTATTACATGTGTTTCAAATAAGAAAAATATTGCAAAATTCTTAATATAATTAAAAAAATCTACAAATAAAATTTTACTACTCAAGCCTGATATATTATATGCTAAGATTTTAGTAGTAGTATTAGAATTAATAATTTGACTGACGGCATTTACATTTCAAGTTCTTTGCGATCTAGTACTATTTTGATTTATAAGTGACATCCCTGGTACATCTGATGTAACTGGTCTAGACCATTCATTTTGACGTCCGTCATACATGATATTTTCGTAAATAGCAAAATATGCATGTGAATGAAATGTCAAAATGGGCGAATGTTCGTTCATTCGTCGGTCGTTGGTCGCTTTCATATGAATAGTCCTTAATATATCGTATCTTATAAGGGTACGACAGCATCTAACTGATGAGCCCACAATCTGCCTTGTTTGTAATTTGTTTTGGTTTCTCAATTTGACAGATCTCGTGAGAAATTATTCGACACTCGAAAAAAACTAATCCGGAAAGGGGAAAAGTATTAAGTACTATTTTTTCTGTTTCGAATGTTTTACAGAGTACAAAATCAAAAGCGGAACGAAAAGCACTTTCGAATAGGATTGACTTTCGAAACGAAATAAAGAGTAGGGCCCCAGATTATAAATGTATGCTCCTTATGTTATTTTGTTAAAATTTCAAAATTAGGTTGGATGCTACAATCGCCGCCATTGAAGAAAATGAAATTGCAAAAAAAAAACGCAAGTACTATTTCACGTCCACCCTTAATGAAAACAATGGTGCTTATTTTGATATTCTCTTTCGTTCGAAAGTGAGTCGAATTCGTTGAAACTTAATTTTGAGACTCGGCGATTAGAATGTTAATCGAACAAATCGAAAGTTCACCCAATCCATAGAAAGTTCATTTATTTGCGAAAGCTAATTCAATTTTTACATTCGAAAGAATAGAATTAAATGTCATTTTTGTGTCGTTTGAATTTTTCTGTCGAGTAAGCAACAAAACATGTAAGTTTTTAATTATTTCATGGAAAATAAATCACTTTTATTAATTGTTTTGTTGTTTTATGTTTAAAGGTCGCATTCCAACTGGACAAACCGCGAACAAAAGGAAAAGTTAATCAAAATAGTGGAAGAAAACCCGGAGGTAACAAAGGGTTTTTTTTTACCACCCGCGTTGATACGCAAAGCATCCACTATCGTTCTGCTCTGCACTTCTTCAACAACATCATCATTTATAAACAACACAAATGCCATATTTTTATTTTTTATTTATTATTTTATGTTTATAACAAAGAACTTTAAATTATTAAACAATAAACAAAACAATTACAACTAAACAAAGATTTCACTTTTTGGTTTTGACATTTCACAAACACTTCTCTTTTGTTTTTGATATTTTAGTGTGATCAAGTGTATACGAAAAAAAATAAGAATTTAGAACGCGTCATGAACAACTTATTTTTTACCAGAATAGTTTCAAAACAGCTGAGTTGACACAAAAAATGTAATGAATATGTAGTTCTTTATGGTTAAACTTTACTTTAAAATGAAAAAGTGTATTATTTATTTTGTTTCTTGATTCTTTATCCAACATCTATGAAATGTTTAGAAACAAAAAAAAATGTAAAACGGTCATACTAATTCAAATAGAAATATAGTAAATTTCAAACTGCTGATAATGAAAATGAATCTCTTTTGAAGTTCATTTTATGCTATCTTTCGCAAATGAATGTTATTCGTTCGAATCTCAAAATTAAGAAAGTTCATTTGAAGGAATAGAATCATTCTAACGAATAGACTATTCATGAGAATGTCAAAATAAGCATGAATATTTCCCACTCCTTTCCTTGATATGCATCTCCACAACAAACAACTTACCAAATGTGACAGTCGGGATCATATTTTTTCTATCCAATAATTTTAGCGGCTCGTCACTTTTCGTACTTTTACTTGTAAGGCATCATCATTTTTTTAGTTTTTCATTATATAAGTTTTGCATATCAAGCACTATGTGCATACACAATACACATATTTAGATGCAAGTATACAGTATGGAATAAAGTTATGATGATGAACATTGCGAACCATGTACAGTGATTTGCTTATTTAAGATAAACAATCTATACTATCTATTTATCTAAATATCTATGCTGGGCGGATGTTTATGATAATAACTATCAGACCAACATTGTGTGGAGTTTTTAATAGAGAATTTAGCAGATTATTATATTAAATGTATTAAAATATATTAAATATGCTTAAATTAACCAGACCACGGGCGTCATTTTCTTGGTGTCTGAATTTAACCTAATTCCCCTAGAAAAATATAATTTACATTGCATTCATGCTGTAAATTGTATGTGTGTTGATAACCATCGACTAAAAGACTATTCACATGAGAGCGACCAACGACCAACGAATAAAAAAACAAATGGGATTTAAAACATATATAAGCCTAAATTCTTTACAAAAACTTTACAAAAGAGTAGCAATCTAGTTTAATTTAATGTTAATTTATTAAAATTTGCGTTGTAATTGCTAAAAGGAGAGAAATTTGAGAAAATAAATTAGTCGTCGCGAATTGCAATATGATTGCTACGAACTGTCAAACACTATTCGCGTCCCACATACCATCCACACTGCAACGAATGAATTGTTCGCGCGCGGCTAACCTCAAAATCATTCTAATTGTCTAAGTAAACGCCATTCGCGACGAATAAAAACAAAATATGTAAGTAGTAAGTAAGTAAGTAAGTAAGTAATTCATTTATTTACATTAATTTACAACAATTTTATACAACATTTAGAATTTAAAAGCTATGGCTATGCCGTCAGCCAGGTTGGCAAACATTTTAAATACATTTTGGTTGTATTTTTGACATTGTATAAAACAAATGAAGAAAAAAAAATAATATTTTAGTTAACATTTTTTAATTTAATAGTATTCTGTTATTAATAGCAATCTATACTTGTAAATATCTTTCAAAAATTTGCTTAATGTTTTCCAATCATGTTGGTTTAGAATATTTATAGTCTCTTGTAGAGTAAGAGTATTTTTCCCGAAAAAAGAAAGTCTTTGAGGTTTGAATATTGGGCATATACTAATGAAGTGTAGACAATCTTCTTTTGATTTTAAGTTGCACAGCGTACAAAATTGGTTGAAACTACCATTGTAAGGGTTCCCGTTTAAGTTGAGAACCTCGCATCTTGCTTTAAAGATTAATGATATCTCCGCATAACTCAGTGAATCCTGAAAATAGTTTCTGGTACCGAGATTGTAGTTGAGCTGACTGTAGATTATTCTACTGAATGACTCTTGAGCTTTATCTATCAATGAATACCTCATTGCGTCCTCATTTTTCTTTATGATGCTGTAAAGTTGTTCTTTCAGATGGTTTATGTTGCTGAAATCATCATCCAATCTCACTCCACACTCATTGCCAATAGACTGCCATTTTGCAAACCACCAGTCCTTGTTTCTCAACTCGTACAAAAGCAGTTTTTTGGAAAGTCTTGTGTTCTGATAATTGTTGCAGATTTTGATTATATAGTCAGCTTGAGATTTCAGCGTGCTGGTCAGAAGTTTTGGAAGGCCTGTTTCTAAATATATGGCATAGTAAGGTGTATTCAGGGGTAGGTTGAAAAGTTTCTTTATGAAATTCCTATAAAAGTTTTCAATATCTTCGTATTCATCTGATCCCCAAACCCTGAGCAGCATATAATAGAGTTGATTTCACCACTGAATCAAAGATTTTGTATTTGGTAGATAAGATAATTTGTTTATTCGAGAAGATATTTTTCCATGTTATATTTATCAAGCTTTGTGAGCTTTTGGCTGTCTCTGATAAATGAATTTTGTAATTTAAAGTTGGATTCAGTTTTATGCCTTTTGTTACCTCGAGTTGCGTATCATTGTATTTCCATCTTCTTCTATTGTAAGCGCTTTGTGTACGGGCAAAGACCATTATTTTGGATTTTGTTGTGTTGATAGATAATCCCCATCTGTTACAGTAGGTAGATAACCGATTGCTCATCAATTGTAAACCTTCTGGTGACTCTGAAAGTATGACGAGGTCATCGGCGTATAATAACACATTCACGGTGCAGCTAGCTATTTTTATTCCCCCAGGAAGTTCATCAGCAACATCGTTTATAAATAGCGAGAACAAAAGGGCGCTTAGTGGACATCCTTGTTTAACTCCTGTGCTGGTGCTAAACCATTCTGAAAAGTTCACTCCATTCCAAACAGCTGCCTTCGTGTCCGTGTACATCTCTCTGATAACTTTCAGGAACTTTGTAGATATACCAAGCTGTGTCAACTTATAAATAAGGGCATTCCTATTGACTAGGTCAAAAGCAGATTTGAAGTCAACGAAAAATGAGAATATCTTTTTGTTTCGCGCTTGAAATTCTTTGACTATAGATGATAGTGTAAAAATGTGATCTATCGTTGAATAGTTTTTTCTGAAGCCGGCCTGTAGATCAGATAAAATATTATTCTGTTCAACCCATTTTTCAAGCTTTTCTACTAGTATACTGCCGAATATTTTTGCTATTACATTCATGAATGAAATTCCTCTGTAATTTTCAGGAGAGTCTAGCGAACCTTTTTTGTGTATAGGAAAAATGACGGATTTTTTGAAAGATGAAGGTATGTCGGCATTCATAAAGATTTTATTGAAAAGAATTTTTAAATGGTTGAGAAACATAGGGGTTGCATTTTTGAAAAATTCATAAGGAATCCCATCTTCACCTGGTGCCTTTTTATTTTTTGATTTTTTTAGCACATCTTGTATTTCTTCGATTTCAATATCAACATCCAATATTTGGTCAGTGATTAAAGGATCCACAGTGATAGTTGTAAGACTAGAATCATTTGAGAGAAGACGACTAAAGTGCGTGGCAAGGGTATCGGTGGAAATTCCAGTACCTATTTTATAGTTGGTTCCATTAATTTCCTTCGCAATTTTCCAGAAGTCCTTCGGATTCTTAGTAAGGCCTAGTTCAAGTGCTTTTTCATTATCATAAGCATATTTTGTTTGCATACATAACGTTTTATAACTTGCGTTTGCTTCAAGATACCATCTTCTCAATTGCGGATTATTTGATGACCGCATTGCTTTTAAAAGTGCAAAAGATTTTTTCCGAGCTTTGTAGCAGTCTTGGTTAAACCATTTTTGTTTGAATTTTAAGTTGGATGAGAGTGAATTGTTAGGTGTTGAATTTCGTAAATATTCTGTTAATTTATTATTGAGAACTTCCGGCGATTCTGATGATACATTGCTGATTAAAAGAAGGGTGTCCAAGGTACGTTGATATGAAGCAGATGATTCATTATTCCAGCAGAGTCGAGGAAGCAGATGGAGATTTGTTTCTCTCGCTGATGAAGTGTTGGCTATTTCTACTACAATTGGCATATGATCGGAATATGGCTTACACTGAACTTCAAAGTGTTGAATTCGGTCAATCCAGTCATTATTGGCAGTGCAAAGATCGATGACAGATCTACCTTGTCCTCCAGTGAACGTGTAATGTCCATCCATATCACCATCTGTGCAACCATTAAGTATTACTAAGTCATACAATTGTAGCAGTTGTAACAAATCGCGTCCATTCTTGTTGCAAATATTGTCTTTTGAATGCCTATTTGTATAAGAAATCACTGAGTTGGTTATGTTATTTGTTGTTGTAATTTGGGAGTCGCCAATTCTCGCATTGAAATCTCCAATTAATATTACACTCTTGCTGGCCAGTATTTGCATAGTGTGGTACAATATTTCGAAGTCATTGTTCCACTTGTTGCAATTAATATAGTACGGGACAATGTATAGATTATTTTGTTGCAGACATCGAACAATTGTAGTTCCTCCAAGTTCGTCAAAATCATAAACATGTAAAAGTGATGTACGTATTCCAAATAGGTTTCCTCCACTAGCGCGGCCTTTAACGGATGTTTTAATTGCTTCACCCCAAATAAGTTTAAAACCAGAAAAATAATTCTTAAATTTACTTATATTCTCATGTATTACATGTGTTTCAAATAAGAAAAATATTTCAAAATTCTTAATATAATTAAAAAAATCTACAAATAAAATTTTACTACTCAAGCCTGATATATTATATGCTAAGATTTTAGTAGTAGTATTAGAATTAATAATTTGACTGACGGCATTTACATTTCAAGTTCTTTGCGATCTAGTACTATTTTGATTTATAAGTGACATCCCTGGTACATCTGATGTAACTGGTCTAGACCATTCATTTTGACGTCCGTCATACATGATATTTTCGTAAATAGCAAAATATGCATGTGAATGAAATGTCAAAATGGGCGAATGTTCGTTCATTCGTCGGTCGTTGGTCGCTTTCATATGAATAGTCCTTAATATATCGCATCTTATAAGGGTACGACAGCATCTAACTGATGAGCCCACAATCTGCCTTGTTTGTAATTTGTTTTGGTTTCTCAATTTGACAGATCTCGTGAGAAATTATTCGACACTCGAAAAAAACTAATCCGGAAAGGGGAAAAGTATTAAGTACTATTTTTTCTGTTTCGAATGTTTTACAGAGTACAAAATCAAAAGCGGAACGAAAAGCACTTTCGAATAGGATTGACTTTCGAAACGAAATAAAGAGTAGGGCCCCAGATTATAAATGTATGCTCCTTATGTTATTTTGTTAAAATTTCAAAATTAGGTTGGATGCTACAATCGCCGCCATTGAAGAAAATGAAATTGCAAAAAAAAAACGCAAGTACTATTTCACGTCCACCCTTAATGAAAACAATGGTGCTTATTTTGATATTCTCTTTCGTTCGAAAGTGAGTCGAATTCGTTGAAACTTAATTTTGAGACTCGGCGATTAGAATGTTAATCGAACAAATCGAAAGTTCACCCAATCCATAGAAAGTTCATTTATTTGCGAAAGCTAATTCAATTTTTACATTCGAAAGAATAGAATTAAATGTCATTTTTGTGTCGTTTGAATTTTTCTGTCGAGTAAGCAACAAAACATGTAAGTTTTTAATTATTTCATGGAAAATAAATCACTTTTATTAATTGTTTTGTTGTTTTATGTTTAAAGGTCGCATTCCAACTGGACAAACCGCGAACAAAAGGAAGAGTTAATCAAAATAGTGGAAGAAAACCCGGAGGTAACAAAGGGTTTTTTTTACCACCCGCGTTGATACGCAAAGCATCCACTATCGTTCTGCTCTGCACTTCTTCAACAACATCATCATTTATAAACAACACAAATGCCATATTTTTATTTTTTATTTATTATTTTATGTTTATAACAAAGAACTTTAAATTATTAAACAATAAACAAAACAATTACAACTAAACAAAGATTTCACTTTTTGGTTTTGACATTTCACAAACACTTCTCTTTTGTTTTTGATATTTTAGTGTGATCAAGTGTATACGAAAAAAAATAAGAATTTAGAACGCGTCATGAACAACTTATTTTTTTCCAGAATAGTTTCAAAACAGCTGAGTTGACACAAAAAATGTAATGAATATGTAGTTCTTTATGGTTAAACTTTACTTTAAAATGAAAAAGTGTATTATTTATTTTGTTTCTTGATTCTTTATCCAACATCTATGAAATGTTTAGAAACAAAAAAAAATGTAAAACGGTCATACTAATTCAAATAGAAATATAGTAAATTTCAAACTGCTGATAATGAAAATGAATCTCTTTTGAAGTTCATTTTATGCTATCTTTCGCAAATGAATGTTATTCGTTCGAATCTCAAAATTAAGAAAGTTCATTTGAAGGAATAGAATCATTCTAACGAATAGACTATTCATGAGAATGTCAAAATAAGCATGAATATTTCCCACTCCTTTCCTTGATATGCATCTCCACAACAAACAACTTACCAAATGTGACAGTCGGGATCATATTTTTTCTATCCAATAATTTTAGCGGCTCGTCACTTTTCGTACTTTTACTTGTAAGGCATCATCATTTTTTTAGTTTTTCATTATATAAGTTTTGCATATCAAGCACTATGTGCATACACAATACACATATTTAGATGCAAGTATACAGTATGGAATAAAGTTATGATGATGAACATTGCGAACCATGTACAGTGATTTGCTTATTTAAGATAAACAATCTATACTATCTATTTATCTAAATATCTATGCTGGGCGAATGTTTATGATAATAACTATCAGACCAACATTGTGTGGAGTTTTTAATAGAGAATTTAGCAGATTATTATATTAAATGTATTAAAATATATTAAATATGCTTAAATTAACCAGACCACGGGCGTCATTTTCTAGGTGTCTGAATTTAACCTAATTCCCCTAGAAAAATATAATTTACATTGCATTCATGCTGTAAATTGTATGTGTGTTGATAACCATCGACTAAAAGACTATTCACATGAGAGCGACCAACGACCAACGAATAAAAAAACAAATGGGATTTAAAACATATATAAGCCTAAATTCTTTACAAAAACTTTACAAAATTAATTTATTAAAATTTGCGTTGTAATTGCTAAAAGGAGAGAAATTTGAGAAAATAAATTAGTCGTCGCGAATTGCAATATGATTGCTACGAACTGTCAAACACTATTCGCGTCCCACATACCATCCACACTGCAACGAATGAATTGTTCGCGCGCGGCTAACCTCAAAATCATTCTAATTGTCTAAGTAAACGCCATTCGCGACGAATAAAAACAAAATATGTAAGTAGTAAGTAAGTAAGTAAGTAATTCATTTATTAATTATTTTAATTTACAACAATTTTATACAACATTTAGAATTTAAAAGCTATGGCTATGCCGTCAGCCAGGTTGGCAAACATTTTAAATACATTTTGGTTGTATTTTTGACATTGTATAAAACAAATGAAGAAAAAAAAAAATAATATTTTAGTTAACATTTTTTAATTTAATAGTATTCTGTTATTAATAGCAATCTATACTTGTAAATATCTTTCAAAAATTTGCTTAATGTTTTCCAATCATGTTGGTTTAGAATATTTATAGTCTCTTGTAGAGTAAGAGTATTTTTCCCGAAAAAAGAAAGTCTTTGAGGTTTGAATATTGGGCATATACTAATGAAGTGTAGACAATCTTCTTTTGATTTTAAGTTGCACAGCGTACAAAATTGGTTGAAACTACCATTGTAAGGGTTCCCGTTTAAGTTGAGAACCTCGCATCTTGCTTTAAAGATTAATGATATCTCCGCATAACTCAGTGAATCCTGAAAATAGTTTCTGGTACCGAGATTGTAGTTGAGCTGACTGTAGATTATTCTACTGAATGACTCTTGAGCTTTATCTATCAATGAATACCTCATTGCGTCCTCATTTTTCTTTATGATGCTGTAAAGTTGTTCTTTCAGATGGTTTATGTTGCTGAAATCATCATCCAATCTCACTCCACACTCATTGCCAATAGACTGCCATTTTGCAAACCACCAGTCCTTGTTTCTCAACTCGTACAAAAGCAGTTTTTTGGAAAGTCTTGTGTTCTGATAATTGTTGCAGATTTTGATTATATAGTCAGCTTGAGATTTCAGCGTGCTGGTCAGAAGTTTTGGAAGGCCTGTTTCTAAATATATGGCATAGTAAGGTGTATTCAGGGGTAGGTTGAAAAGTTTCTTTATGAAATTCCTATAAAAGTTTTCAATATCTTCGTATTCATCTGATCCCCAAACCCTGAGCAGCATATAATAGAGTTGATTTCACCACTGAATCAAAGATTTTGTATTTGGTAGATAAGATAATTTGTTTATTCGAGAAGATATTTTTCCATGTTATATTTATCAAGCTTTGTGAGCTTTTGGCTTTCTCTGATAAATGAATTTTGTAATTTAAAGTTGGATTCAGTTTTATGCCTTTTGTTACCTCGAGTTGCGTATCATTGTATTTCCATCTTCTTCTATTGTAAGCGCTTTGTGTACGGGCAAAGACCATTATTTTGGATTTTGTTGTGTTGATAGATAATCCCCATCTGTTACAGTAGGTAGATAACCGATTGCTCATCAATTGTAAACCTTCTGGTGACTCTGAAAGTATGACGAGGTCATCGGCGTATAATAACACATTCACGGTGCAGCTAGCTATTTTTATTCCCCCAGGAAGTTCATCAGCAACATCGTTCATAAATAGCGAGAACAAAAGGGCGCTTAGTGGACATCCTTTTTTAACTCCTGTGCTGGTGCTAAACCATTCTGAAAAGTTCACTCCATTCCAAACAGCTGCCTTCGTGTCCGTGTACATCTCTCTGATTACTTTCAGGAACTTTGTAGATATACCAAGCTGTGTCAACTTATAAATAAGGGCATTCCTATTGACTAGGTCAAAAGCAGATTTGAAGTCAACGAAAAATGAGAATATCTTTTTGTTTCGCGCTTGAAATTCTTTGACTATAGATGATAGTGTAAAAATGTGATCTATCGTTGAATAGTTTTTTCTGAAGCCGGCCTGTAGATCAGATAAAATATTATTCTGTTCAACCCATTTTTCAAGCTTTTCTACTAGTATACTGCAGAATATTTTTGCTATTACATTCATGAATGAAATTCCTCTGTAATTTTCAGGAGAGTCTAGCGAACCTTTTTTGTGTATAGGAAAAATGACGGATTTTTTGAAAGATGAAGGTATGTCGGCATTCATAAAGATTTTATTGAAAAGAATTTTTAAATGGTTGAGAAACATAGGGGTTGCATTTTTGAAAAATTCATAAGGAATCCCATCTTCACCTGGTGCCTTTTTATTTTTTGATTTTTTAGCACATCTTGTATTTCTTCGATTTCAATATCAACATCCAATATTTGGTCAGTGATTAAAGGATCCACAGTGATAGTTGTAAGACTAGAATCATTTGAGAGAAGACGACTAAAGTGCGTGGCAAGGGTATCGGTGGAAATTCCAGTACCTATTTTATAGTTGGTTCCATTAATTTCCTTCGCAATTTTCCAGAAGTCCTTCGGATTCTTAGTAAGACCTAGTTCAAGTGCTTTTTCATTATCATAAGCATATTTTGTTTGCATACATAACGTTTTATAACTTGCGTTTGCTTCAAGATACCATCTTCTCAATTGCGGATTATTTGATGACCGCATTGCTTTTAAAAGTGCAAAAGATTTTTTCCGAGCTTTGTAGCAGTCTTGGTTAAACCATTTTTGTTTGAATTTTAAGTTGGATGAGAGTGATTTGTTAGGTGTTGAATTTCGTAAATATTCTGTTAATTTATTATTGAGAACTTCCGGCGATTCTGATGATACATTGCTGATTAAAAGAAGGGTGTCCAAGGTACGTTGATATGAAGCAGATGATTCATTATTCCAGCAGAGTCGAGGAAGCAGATGGAGATTTGTTTCTCTCGCTGATGAATTGTTGGCTATTTCTACTACAATTGGCATATGATCGGAATATGGCTTACACTGAACTTCAAAGTGTTGAATTCGGTCAATCCAGTCATTATTGGCAGTGCAAAGATCGATGACAGATCTACCTTGTCCTCCAGTGAACGTGTAATGTCCATCCATATCACCATCTGTGCAACCATTAAGTATTACTAAGTCATACAATTGTAGCAGTTGTAACAAATCGCGTCCATTCTTGTTGCAAATATTGTCTTTTGAATGCCTATTTGTATAAGAAATCACTGAGTTGGTTATGTTATTTGTTGTTGTAATTTGGGAGTCGCCAATTCTCGCATTGAAATCTCCAATTAATATTACACTCTTGCTGGCCAGTATTTGCATAGTGTCGTACAATATTTCGAAGTCATTGTTCCACTTGTTGCAATTAATATAGTACGGGACAATGTATAGATTATTTTGTTGCAGACATCGAACAATTGTAGTTCCTCCAAGTTCGTCAAAATCATAAACATGTAAAAGTGATGTACGTATTCCAAATAGGTTTCCTCCACTAGCGCGGCCTTTAACGGATGTTTTAATTGCTTCACCCCAAATAAGTTTAAAACCAGAAAAATAATTCTTAAATTTACTTATATTCTTATGTATTACATGTGTTTCAAATAAGAAAAATATTTCAAAATTCTTAATATAATTAAAAAAATCTACAAATAAAATTTTACTACTCAAGCCTGATATATTATATGCTAAGATTTTAGTAGTAGTATTAGAATTAATAATTTGACTGACGGCATTTACATTTCAAGTTCTTTGCGATCTAGTACTATTTTGATTTATAAGTGACATCCCTGGTACATCTGATGTAACTGGTCTAGACCATTCATTTTGACGTCCGTCATACATGATATTTTCGTAAATAGCAAAATATGCATGTGAATGAAATGTCAAAATGGGCGAATGTTCGTTCATTCGTCGGTCGTTGGTCGCTTTTATATGAATAGTCCTTAATATATCGCATCTTATAAGGGTACGACAGCATCTAACTGATGAGCCTACAATCTGCCTTGTTTGTAATTTGTTTTGGTTTCTCAATTTGACAGATCTCGTGAGAAATTATTCGACACTCGAAAAAAACTAATCCGGAAAGGGGAAAAGTATTAAGTACTATTTTTTCCGTTTCGAATGTTTTACAGAGTACAAAATCAAAAGCGGAACGAAAAGCACTTTCGAATAGGATTGACTTTCGAAACGAAATAAAGAGTAGGGCCCCAGATTATAAATGTATGCTCCTTATGTTATTTTGTTAAAATTTCAAAATTAGGTTGGATGCTACAATCGCCGCCATTGAAGAAAATGAAATTGCAAAAAAAAAACGCAAGTACTATTTCACGTCCACCCTTAATGAAAACAATGGTGCTTATTTTGATATTCTCTTTCGTTCGAAAGTGAGTCGAATTCGTTGAAACTTAATTTTGAGACTCGGCGATTAGAATGTTAATCGAACAAATCGAAAGTTCACCCAATCCATAGAAAGTTCATTTATTTGCGAAAGCTAATTCAATTTTTACATTCGAAAGAATAGAATTAAATGTCATTTTTGTGTCGTTTGAATTTTTCTGTCGAGTAAGCAACAAAACATGTAAGTTTTTAATTATTTCATGGAAAATAAATCACTTTTATTAATTTTTTTGTTGTTTTATGTTTAAAGGTCGCATTCCAACTGGACAAACCGCGAACAAAAGGAAAAGTTAATCAAAATAGTGGAAGAAAACCCGGAGGTAACAAAGGGTTTTTTTTTACCACCCGCGTTGATACGCAAAGCATCCACTATCGTTCTGCTCTGCACTTCTTCAACAACATCATCATTTATAAACAACACAAATGCCATATTTTTATTTTTTATTTATTATTTTATGTTTATAACAAAGAACTTTAAATTATTAAATAATAAACAAAACATTTCACAAACACTTCTCTTTTGTTTTTGATATTTTAGTGTGATCAAGTGTATACGAAAAAAAATAAGAATTTAGAACGCGTCATGAACAACTTATTTTTTTTTCCAGAATAGTTTCAAAACAGCTGAGTTGACACAAAAAATGTAATGAATATGTAGTTCTTTATGGTTAAACTTTACTTTAAAATGAAAAAGTGTATTATTTATTTTGTTTCTTGATTCTTTATCCAACATCTATGAAATGTTTAGAAACAAAAAAAAATGTAAAACGGTCATACTAATTCAAATAGAAATATAGTAAATTTCAAACTGCTGATAATGAAAATGAATCTCTTTTGAAGTTCATTTTATGCTATCTTTCGCAAATGAATGTTATTCGTTCGAATCTCAAAATTAAGAAAGTTCATTTGAAGGAATAGAATCATTCTAACGAATAGACTATTCATGAGAATGTCAAAATAAGCATGAATATTTCCCACTCCTTTCCTTGATATGCATCTCCACAACAAACAACTTACCAAATGTGACAGTCGGGATCATATTTTTTCTATCCAATAATTTTAGCGGCTCGTCACTTTTCGTACTTTTACTTGTAAGGCATCATCATTTTTTTAGTTTTTCATTATATAAGTTTTGCATATCAAGCACTATGTGCATACACAATACACATATTTAGATGCAAGTATACAGTATGGAATAAAGTTATGATGATGAACATTGCGAACCATGTACAGTGATTTGCTTATTTAAGATAAACAATCTATACTATCTATTTATCTAAATATCTATGCTGGGCGGATGTTTATGATAAAAACTATCAGACCAACATTGTGTGGAGTTTTTAATAGAGAATTTAGCAGATTATTATATTAAATGTATTAAAATATATTAAATATGCTTAAATTGACCAGACCACGGACGTCATTTTCTAGGTGTCTGAATTTAACCTAATTCCCCTAGAAAAATATAATTTACATTGCATTCATGCTGTAAATTGTATGTGTGTTGATAACCATCGACTAAAAGACTATTCACATGAGAGCGACCAACGACCAACGAATAAAAAAACAAATGGGATTTAAAACATATATAAGCCTAAATTCTTTACAAAAACTTTACAAAAGAGTAGCAATCTAGTTTAATTTAATGTTAATTTATTAAAATTTGCGTTGTAATTGCTAAAAGGAGAGAAATTTGAGAAAATAAATTAGTCGTCGCGAATTGCAATATGATTGCTACGAACTGTCAAACACTATTCGCGTCCCACATACCATCCACACTGCAACGAATGAATTGTTCGCGCGCGGCTAACCTCAAAATCATTCTAATTGTCTAAGTAAACGCCATTCGCGACGAATAAAAACAAAATATGCATGTGAATGAAATGTCAAAATGGGCGAATGTTCGTTCATTCGTCGGTCGTTGGTCGCTTTCATATGAATAGTCCTTAATATATCGCATCTTATAAGGGTACGACAGCATCTAACTGATGAGCCTACAATCTGCCTTGTTTGTAATTTGTTTTGGTTTCTCAATTTGACAGATCTCGTGAGAAATTATTCGACACTCGAAAAAAACTAATCCGGAAAGGGGAAAAGTATTAAGTACTATTTTTTCCGTTTCGAATGTCTTACAGAGTACAAAATCAAAAGCGGAACGAAAAGCACTTTCGAATAGGATTGACTTTCGAAACGAAATAAAGAGTAGGGCCCCAGATTATAAATGTATGCTTCTTATGTTATTTTGTTAAAATTTCAAAATTAGGTTGGATGCTACAATCGCCGCCATTGAAGAAAATGAAATTGCAAAAAAAAAACGCAAGTACTATTTCACGTCCACCCTTAATGAAAACAATGGTGCTTATTTTGACATTCTCTTTCGTTCGAAAGTGAGTTTCGTTGAAACTTAATTTTGAGACTCGGCGATTAGAATGTTAATCGAACAAATCGAAAGTTCACCCAATCCATATTTGCGAAAGCTAATTCAATTTTTACATTCGAAAGAATAGAATTAAATGTCATTTTTGTGTCGTTTGAATTTTTCTGTCGAGTAAGCAACAAAACATGTAAGTTTTTAATTATTTCATGGAAAATAAATCACTTTTATTAATTTTTTTGTTGTTTTATGTTTAAAGGTCGCATTCCAACTGGACAAACCGCGAACAAAAGGAAAAGTTAATCAAAATAGTGGAAGAAAACCCGGAGGTAACAAAGGGTTTTTTTTTACCACCCGCGTTGATACGCAAAGCATCCACTATCGTTCTGCTCTGCACTTCTTCAACAACATCATCATTTATAAACAACACAAATGCCATATTTTTATTTTTTATTTATTATTTTATGTTTATAACAAAGAACTTTAAATTATTAAACAATAAACAAAACAATTACAACTAAACAAAGATTTCACTTTTTGGTTTTGACATTTCACAAACACTTCTCTTTTGTTTTTGATATTTTAGTGTGATCAAGTGTATACGAAAAAAAATAAGAATTTAGAACGCGTCATGAACAACTTATTTTTTTTTCCAGAATAGTTTCAAAACAGCTGAGTTGACACAAAAAATGTAATGAATATGTAGTTCTTTATGGTTAAACTTTACTTTAAAATGAAAAAGTGTATTATTTATTTTGTTTCTTGATTCTTTATCCAACATCTATGAAATGTTTAGAAACAAAAAAAAATGTAAAACGGTCATACTAATTCAAATAGAAATATAGTAAATTTCAAACTGCTGATAATGAAAATGAATCTCTTTTGAAGTTCATTTTATGCTATCTTTCGCAAATGAATGTTATTCGTTCGAATCTCAAAATTAAGAAAGTTCATTTGAAGGAATAGAATCATTCTAACGAATAGACTATTCATGAGAATGTCAAAATAAGCATGAATATTTCCCACTCCTTTCTTTGATATGCATCTCCACAACAAACAACTTACCAAATGTGACAGTCGGGATCATATTTTTTCTATCCAATAATTTTAGCGGCTCGTCACTTTTCGTACTTTTACTTTGTAAGGCATCATCATTTTTTTAGTTTTTCATTACATAAGTTTTGCATATCAAGCACTATGTGCATACACAATACACATATTTAGATGCAAGTATACAGTATGGAATAAAGTTATGATGATGAACATTGCGAACCATGTACAGTGATTTGCTTATTTAAGATAAACAATCTATACTATCTATTTATCTAAATATCTATGCTGGGCGGATGTTTATGATAATAACTATCAGACCAACATTGTGTGGAGTTTTTAATAGAGAATTTAGCAGATTATTATATTAAATGTATTAAAATATATTAAATATGCTTAAATTAACCAGACCACGGGCGTCATTTTCTAGGTGTCTGAATTTAACCTAATTCCCCTAGAAAAATATAATTTACATTGCATTCATGCTGTAAATTGTATGTGTGTTGATAACCATCGACTAAAAGACTATTCACATGAGAGCGACCAACGACCAACGAATAAAAAAACAAATGGGATTTAAAACATATATAAGCCTAAATTCTTTACAAAAACTTTACAAAATTAATTTATTAAAATTTGCGTTGTAATTGCTAAAAGGAGAGAAATTTGAGAAAATAAATTAGTCGTCGCGAATTGCAATATGATTGCTACGAACTGTCAAACACTATTCGCGTCCCACATACCATCCACACTGTAACGAATGAATTGTTCGCGCGCGGCTAACCTCAAAATCATTCTAATTGTCTAAGTAAACGCCATTCGCGACGAATAAAAACAAAATATGCATGTGAATGAAATGTCAAAATGGGCGAATGTTCGTTCATTCGTCGGTCGTTGGTCGCTTTCATATGAATAGTCCTTAATATATCGCATCTTATAAGGGTACGACAGCATCTAACTGATGAGCCCACAATCTGCCTTGTTTGTAATTTGTTTTGGTTTCTCAATTTGACAGATCTCGTGAGAAATTATTCGACACTCGAAAAAAACTAATCCGGAAAGGGGAAAAGTATTAAGTACTATTTTTTCCGTTTCGAATGTTTTACAGAGTACAAAATCAAAAGCGGAACGAAAAGCACTTTCGAATAGGATTGACTTTCGAAACGAAATAAAGAGTAGGGCCCCAGATTATACCATAAATGTATGCTCCTTATGTTATTTTGTTAAAATAACACTGCAACGAATGAATTGTTCGCGCGCGGCTAACCTCAAAATCATTCTAATTGTCTAAGTAAACGCCATTCGCGACGAATAAAAACAAAATATGCATGTGAATGAAATGTCAAAATGGGCGAATGTTCGTTCATTCGTCGGTTGTTGGTCGCTTTCATATGAATAGTCCTTAATATATCGCATCTTATAAGGGTACGACAGCATCTAACTGATGAGCCCAACTGTCGTGCCTGGGCGAAACGCATTTGGACTAAAGGTCGCAAAAACTTTCAATTTGATTTTTAATCAATAGAGTCCACAAAAACTATAAACACAATTTTTGTTGTCTTTATATTTTTTGTTTCCCTTCTTGTATTAAATATATATATACCTCCAGCAAAATGTAATTGATCCTTTTTTTTAGATCAACCAACCATTAGTACAATAACTTTGCACCATCTGGACTTAGCTAAGTCCGTATAGACTTAAGTAGTTGTTGTATTTACATGTAAAGCGCTTAATCCCGATGTCGTTTTTTTCTACAATTCTATATGGACTTGCAAAAAAAAACAGCTAATATACATTTTTTGTACGGTGGCTAAAATAAACCAATTGAATTATTTCACTTAAAACTCTTTTTCCAGGCATTTTTCATACGCACTGAATAATAACGATCCACTTGTTGGCAAATAATAACATATGAGCAAAAAGGTGAAGAGAAACAATTATCAAATCGTTTAATCTTATTTTTGTAGGATAAAACGCTTACGTAAAAAGACTTTTTTGACAGAGAAATGCATGTACTGGAATCGTTTTTGTACCTTTTTTGGCGCATTTTGAATGAAAACATGGCAATTCTTTTGTGACCTAGTTACTTTAAGGCTTGCGTTAACATGTTATCATACAAAATAAGTGACAACATCCACTTTAAAGAATTATCATAAAACGGACTCCATACAACACAACAATACTCAAGAAAAAAACCTATTAGAGACACATAAAGGGACTTTAGAGCGTACAGATCTTTAAATTCATTTGTATTCCGAAATATGAAAACTAACATCGAGTTTGATTTAGATATATAACAATAATGCCAGGTAAATTTCATATATTCATCGAATATAACGCCACGGTCTTTTTGTCTAGACACTCTATTAAGAGACATGTTACAAATACTGTATTCGAATAATACAGGACATACAATTCTGTATAAAGTTAATACGGAACACTTCTTGACATTAAAATACAAACCATTGCGATCACACCAAACAGATATTTTATTAATGTCACTCTGAAGGCATTGAGCATCGGATAAAGAGTTTATCTCTTTATATATTTTGATATCATCAGCATATAATAGGCTTTTCACACCGAATCAAAATCTCGGATTTCAGCAACAAGATTACGAAATCTCGTTGATGCGTTCACACTGAACAGAAGCAGGATTTCGTTTGACGTTTCTATCCTCTTGCCAATTATTAATATTATTTTAAATTTCTTGTTGATTCTGACAACACGCGAAGAAAAAATGAATCCTGAAAAACTAAAAATGACTAAAAAAACAATCAATGGCTATAAAATTCTAACAACAACTCGGAACGAGAGCAACCGGAACATTCAACATAAGTATATAGGTGACTTTGATTCAACAGCAACAAATATACGAAATGCTATCAGCAGGCATTTAGGTAAACAAAAACTTATATTTGCATATTTTTTTTTTATTTATTTAAAAATTCCAATACACCTTTGTGAAATTGCTTAGCAGATTCAACGTATTCTTTAAGAATTTTGTTGCTTTCGGCATCTATCTCATTTACTTTGTGTACCATTTCGTGAAGGTGCTTGTCAATGATTTTAAGTTCATCGTCTAAATCTGCTTTTCTTTTTCTAGCTCGTGGCTTGGATGTCGGAGAATTATCCATCGAGGAAGCAGGAACACTTGAAGGAGTATCCGCATCATTTGGCTGGGAAGATAACCAATTTTCCTTCGTAAATGTCCATGAGGAAGATGGCGATGAATGCGAATATATTTCTGAAAATGAATATAGATACATAGATTAAAATAACGATTATAAAACCGAAAGTTTGTTTTATTACCAGAAGGACGGCTATCTTCAACAATTTCTTCTAAGTTATGAAGCCGGAATCCTAGAATTTCATTTATTCTTGAATAGAAACTCCATTCAGATGGAGAACCTCCGGATTGACCAACAAGTTTTTTTTTCTTTCCTAAAATATACCGATAGAAATACATAATTAAAATAATAATTCTTCTTATTAATAAGCTGCGTTAACATACTTGTATTTGTTAGTTAGATTGTGAAGCTTTACTTTTATTTCCTCTGGAGTATATTCGATCGACCGTCCTTGAAAAGCTGCAGCCATTTCCTTATAAATATGCCCATTTTTCCTGCTTCCTCGGATGTCATATATTTTCTCTCCCCACAATTCAATGAGGTACTCCTCGTCTCCCAAATTCCAAACTTTTTTTTCGTTTTTCCGATTTCCATTTCCTAGAAGTGCATTAATTATTATTCTTAAACCATTTCTTTTATTAAAATTTTGCTTTGCAAGAAAACTTACCAGACCAAACAGTGTATTTAAAACAAAATAAATGGTGTTAAAAAAAAAATACGTTTTTACAGTTATCTACCTTTTAGCTTGCTGACAATTTGCTGACAAGGCTGAACATTTTAAAAGGTTTGTTTGTTTTGTCAATCTTGTTTTTCCAAGTAGATTTTGAGGAGATTTTGTCGTAATCTAGTAGATTTGGAAATCTGAAAATGTATGGGAAATCTAGTAGATTTGGATGAGATTTTGAGAATTTTGCTCGAAATCTAGATTTTGATTTGGTGTGAATAGCGTATAAAAGACAATTGGAATGCATAACATGATTTGGAAGATCGTTTATAAACAAGAGAAACAAAAGCGGACCAAGGTGACTTCCTTGCGGAACACCAGAAAAATTTACTATTTCCTTAAAGATTTCCGATCCAATTTTAACATATTGCTTTCTTCCCGTAAGATAACTACTAATCCATGATAGCAAATTTGAATGATAACCCAGAAATTCCAGTTTTTTTTTATAAGAACGCAGTCAAAAGCTTTAGAGGAATCAGTATTATATCGAATCGACTTGATATCTATTTTTTAATGCACATAAACAGAAATTTGTATAGATAGTCAAGGTTGACCTACCGCTTACAAATCCGTGTTGGAAATCAGAAATGTTATTACGAACTGAAGCATATAACTTTCTTTTAATAATAGCTTCAAAATTTTTGGAATTATTTGAAGTTTTGCTATAGGCCTATAGTTATTCTTTTCGAACCGGATTTATGTATAGGAGAAATGAAAGACCACTTCCATTTTTCAAGAACAAAATAAGTAGTGGGTTGATAAGACCGTTCTTACACAATTTTAAACATATTGACTATAAAGAAATTTTTTTAAGTGTTCATATTCTTTTCGTAGTTGATAAAAACTGACTTGATGATGAATTTATTCTGCTCTTCTTATACAGTTTTTTCATGGCACGTTTTAAATTAACTAAGTGCTTATTAAACCACAGGCCGATTTTGCTTTCTAAATACTCTTATTGGCATAAGCCTAAAAAAGGCTGATTCTATCACATTACAGAAAACATCGTATGTACGATCAAGACTAGGTACTGACAGAATATGTTCCCAGTTTACAGAAGATATAAAATTACTTAGAGACACGTAATCGGCTTTAGCAAAATCATATATGGAATTATTATAATTAGTTATAGTTAATTGATTTAAAATTCCAAAATTTGAACATAAGTTAAGAGCTCTATGATGCACGTTATTATTTAAACGAAAAAATGTCGCTTCTGAAACAAAACATTCAATATCTTGATAAACGAAAACTAAATCTAATATTCTACCAATAGAATTATAAATACAATTGATTTGTTGAAAATTCATAGCATACATAGAATCAGTTACAGTATATTCAACGTCCTTTGTAACGCTAAAAGGATAAATACATTTTTCTCCTTCAGAACACAGGCGTGGGCCGGCCGTGGCGCGATGGTTGTGTGCTCGCCTGTCAACCTCATGATAACAGGTTCGATCCCTGCCGTCGCACATAGGTCAATATTTAGCTTTTATGCGGCCAAAAGTCGATTTTGTAAACTTACGGTAAACAAAACAAACAGTTTGTCGATCGTTAGGAGAATAGTCCCAGTTTTTAATTTTACTCTTTTTACCTCACAAAAGCACACCGTTTGCAAATACGTGTAATTTCAACTTGATCTCTAACCGCAGTACACGTTTTTCTTACCATATAGTTTACAGGATGAATAAAGTTGTAAGGTCAATATTTCTATTTCTGTGTGTGTTATTAATAATATAGTGATGGATTTCGATAACTCAGTTATGATTTCTTATTTTTATTAGAATTTGCTCCGTTGAAATGCATGATTCTAAAAATTTAGTGCTGTTAAACTTTTGGTATTTTTTTGGCTATATTTTAACCATATTTTACTTTTCAAAATTGAATTTGTTATATTTCCGCGTTAGATCGGATGATAATTCTTTTTGAATTGTGAAGTATAACCTTTTCATCTCCAAATGTAATAAAAATTGGCTGCAGAAGACTGCAGATGACAAAAATATTGACATTTTTGACAGCACAGATTTTTCGGTCAAAAAAATTAAAATTCTGAATAGTGAAACAATCATTGTGTTTTCTTGCTGTTGGAACTCCGAGCACATCAGGGGTGAAAATTGTGAGTCGGAGGTACTTCTATGAGTTTAAGAAAGAACAAAATTTACCAGATTTTGAAGCTAAAATTAATTATTTAGAAAATCGCTTACTGTCAAACTATGGCAGTACTGTGGATGATAAAAAAGTTTGAAACATAGATTTTCCTTATTTAAATCGACTTTGAAGGAAAAATGGGCAAAATGCTATAGAAAAGAAGAGGCGTTTTTGAAAAATAATGAGTCGTGGCTAAACGGAACCTTCGAACTTCCTTTAAAATTTCTTTCGTATAAGCACCAATATCACATAACCTACCACTCTAGAAGTCAACAGCTAAGTAAACAAGAAACTAACATTTAAATAATTAAAAAAAAAAACCGTTAGATTTTACAGGTGCATTTTCATTCATTGAGATTTCGTTTCTAATTAGTTGCTTGTAGCTGTAGATTAAAGGTCATATTGGAAACCATTTCAAGTGGACACAAAATTGATTCACAAAAATATGACCAATTTGTCAAAGGTACAGGTCAGCTATACATCAATCTTTATAATTGGCACCCAATGACTCCGACAATGCACAATATATTGATACATGGTGCAATCATAATCGAAAACTTGTTGTTGCCAATAGGCCAATTACCAGAAAAAGCTGCAGAGGCCCACAATAAACATTTTCGCTTATATCGCGAAAATTTTGCAAGGACATTTTCAAGAGAACAGTGCAATTTGAATGTATATATTACTTAGTTCCGATCCACTCATAAGCAGCCTTAAGCCAAAAAAGCGAACCATTTTAAAATCATTTTGCCCTGAAGCAAGAAATATGCTTGTGCCAGCAGATTCTAACACCGAACCCGATTCAGGCATTGAACCACTAGACGAATTTGTTATTGAATTACGAGTATTATGAATTAAGTTTAAATAATTATTATTTGTGAGCTGAAAAATTGTTAAAAAAGTAAAAAAATAAAGTTAAAAAAATTTTATTTTCTTAAATCAATAATTATAAATATCTAAATGTTATTATTATAAATTAAAAAACATCAAAATATTTCTAAATTTACCTCAAAATAGTTTTTTTATTAAAATTATATTTTTTTTCGTCATATAAAACCCAATACAAAGAATATAAGTGGATGAATGTTTTTGGCCGCATAAATGTGAAAAATTGACCTATGTGCGTCGTCTATGTCGTTTTAATTCCATTAAAAACCTTCTAAAAATTGTCATCAATGGGTTTCTGGTTTAATCATTACATGTTGTTCAGGAATAACACTAAAAACATGTGATTGAGTTATAAACTAGCATGCCCAACAAGTATGAATACGAATAAAAAAAAAAAGTGTGAGTGCCAGGACTCACGGTTAAGATGTGTAAACATCAACGTTCGTCCGAGTGCCGAATTTTTGTTATCGAACGTACCCAATAAACATACAATGCAATCGTACTAGTTTGTGACTTTAGATATATTCAGGGGTGGCCGTGGCACGATGGTTGTGTGATCGCCTGTCAACCTCAAGATCACTGGTTCGATCCCTGCCGTCGTCTGTCGTTTTAATTCCATTAAAACCTTCTAAAAATTGTCATCAATGGGTTGCTGGCTTACTCATTGCATGTTGTTCAGGCATAACACTAACAACATGTAATTGAGGTAAACTAGTATGCCCAACAAGGATGAACACGAAAAAAATAATGTGAATTATAAGCGACATAGAAATAAGACACGGCATTTCTCCGCTTTAGCTCAGCCGCCATCCCTGGAGATAAAAATATCTGAGACAACCACCAACAGTCTCAGAACATCGTGCCACACATCTTTCCTATCCTTCTTTCTCTTCATTAACTTCACGCCCGCGCTGTGTTGAAACATTTAAAGGGTAATCATAATCCCTTGAGCGCGGGTAGATTATAAAAAAAAAAAAAAAAAAAAAAAAAAATGAGAGCCACTATTTTTTCCCACAATTTATCCCTTCCACTTATACTTAGGTCCAAAAATATGTCTACGTAGCTGAACAAACCGCTTTCAACCTAAACACATGTATTTTTGCACCATGTCCTGTAAAAGCGATTTGAAATAATCAACTATTTTGTTGTCTTTACTTATTTCTAGTAAAATAATTATTTCGGAACGAGTCCAAAAACATTTTTCTTGTTCATTTTCCATTATAACTTGTGTTTAGGATACTTTTAATGTAATAATCAAAAAATTATAAAGTGAATTTAAGATTAATGGGATCAAAAACACTAGTTAACAACTAAAATCGAATAGCAACATAAAAAATTATGTCGACGAACTATTTCGATCCTTTTAAGGCCAGGCGCGCACATTTTTTTTCACAACTGTTTAGTTGCTAAAATGAAATATATGGGACACCGCGCACTTAGAGCAACTCGATTAGAGCAACTAAAAAGTTTGTATTTTGACACAAACTAAACGATTGTTTAAAATTAATTCGCTACAGTTGAGCTGTTTTCTATAAACACAAGAGAGAAAAGAGTGTGAGCGTGAGTAAAGAGTTGCCAGTGCGCGGTACTCTATCAACTGGTGATTAAACTATTTGATTTCGATCACAGTTGCTAGTGCGCGGCTAGCCTAATACTACGTTTTCACCAAGAGTAAATCCGCTAGAGATTTAAAATAAATCTTGAAGTGTTTTCACCAAAGAATATTTGACGTTTTCACTCTGTCTTGTCATTCAATTGTCAATTTGGACAAAAGAAAAAAATTGCAATTGGATAGTAAACAGGAAAAAAACATATGTATTTCTATTTTGTGTTGATTGTCAATGAAGAAAGTGGGTTTAAATAGGTCCGTTCTACAAAATAAGGTTTGTTTGTTTTGCAAACCTTCTGATTGCGAGAAAATTTCAAGGAGATTTATTTTAAATCTTCATTTGAGGTGATTTATATTTGTATGGTAATACTACGTTTTCACCAAAAATAAATCCGAGATTTAAGGCAAGAGATTTAAAATAAATCCTGAAGTGTTTTCACCAAAGAAAATGAGATTTATTTGACGTTTTCACTCTGTCTTGTCATTCAATTGTCAATTTGAACAAGCGAAAAAAATTTGCATTGGGTAGTAAACAGGAAAAAAAACAGATATTTCTATTTTGTGTTGATTGTCAATGAAGAAAGTGGGTGCTCATAGGTGCTTTCTGCAAAATAAGGTTTGTTTGTTTTGCAAATCTTCTGATTGCGAGAAGATTTCAAGGAGATTTATTTTAAATCTTCATTTGAGGTGATTTATATTTGTATGGTAAATCTACGAGATTTAAAGGAGATTTATGGTAAATCCACTTAAATCCCGGATTTACCTTTGGTGAAAACGTAGTATTACACGCCATGTCGGCATACTACATCGATTCCCAAAGTTCGCACTGCCGTGTCGACACTTATTCATTTCACACGACCCAAAAACCTTATCGACAATATGCTTCGATGAAGTAGTTCGTGGCATGTGTTAACGTAAATTTTGTTTGACTTATGTTTAACCAGGGATGTTGCTTGTGACAGCATTATATTTGCATGATAAACAGAAAACAAGGTATGCTCATTAGATGTTTGACAGTTCTGCTCTGACGTCACAATCATTTCGCTGGTAAATTAGATAGAAGAAAAAAAATTCATTTCATGCGATAGTTTTTATTATTTTTCTATTTTTACAGTTACTGTCTCTTAAAAATTATTTGTTTAAATGCTTAATCCTAAAATAAAGTCTACATTAAAAAAATAATTTGTTTACACTTATATCTAGAGACACAGCTTCTGCTTTTTTTAAGTGAGTTTCCATAAACTTTCCTTGTGTATATAGAACTTCTTTATTATTTATTATAAAAATACTTTCTAGTAATTTAACTCTTTCAAGGAACATAGTGCTTGATTTTTTTAGTCCTTCAGATTTTTCATCCACCCAAGTAAAACTTGAAGTATTTTGGTCGTTGGTCACTTTGCACTTCTTTATAAGGAAACCTGCGAGGTATTCAAGGGCATCTTCTTTTAACTCGTCGTATTTATTTAACACCTTCAATTCTTTTTCCAACTGCATGATTCGCAATTCCTTAGAGCAGTTGTATTCAACTCTATTTAATAAATTAAAACTTAATAGTTACTATAATAGTATATCATCTCTTAACCGTGCCTTACTAACTTACTCTGTCTGAGTACTAATACCATTGGGATATACACAATTCTCCTGATTTTCCTGATCACAATCTTCTTCTGTTGAGGGTTTAAAAGAACTATTTAAAATAAAGTTAATGAATTATAAACAATAGTTTATGATTAATTCAATTTATTAACTTTTCAAAAGCATCCAAACATTCCTGCATGATCTTTTTGTTTCCTCTGAGTTCTTGTCTCTTGTCTCTAGACGATTGTTTATGCTCAATTGGCAATTTTTTGGATGGAACTGAACCGATCTGCAAACTTCTTTTATCTTCAGTATTTAGTATATCCTGAAGTCTATAATCACTCTCAACAAAATGCTCCGAGCAAACCCGACTATTTATCAAGGAATATTAGTTTTTATTTCCACAAAATTTTATCCACATTTGGCACAATTCTTTGTCCTTTGGAAAGTAGTGAAATCTAAGTTTATTTCTCATTGTTTTTCTTCCTGTGGAATTATAACAACCCAAAACAGCACATACAACCATTTTAAACTTCTGTTTTTTATTTTTCAAATTTTAAACTTTATCAGTCGTATTTATTAGAATTCGCTAAACGCGTGAATAGTTATGCAATGCATAAGGACTTATTCATCCACTATGCAAATTCATATTTATAAAACATTTGCCTACCCTGCATAGTTATAATGAGCTTGTGTCAAATAAAGTACCAACAAGTAAGAATCTATTACATTTAGCCTTCATAACACTCAGCTGTTTATCAAAAAAGAAAAAAAAATATCTTGTCTGTCTATCGAATTTAATAAACAAAAACGAAACTTCCAAAAGCTAAAAGAATTCCAACAATTAACTTTGATTCATCAGATAAAGTATGTTATTATCTCTAGCACAATACTGCAAATCAAATTGTTATTCGTTTCATTATAGCTGGAATACTCCTCAGACAAGTTCTTGAGGATAAAATTCAATAATGCAAAATAATAATTACAACACTAACACACCGGATGAAGAAGGATGCGTGGAGAGAGATCACCAACAAGTATATTTATCTATTTAATTCTAAACAATGGTCGCGTTCGGGTACGTATCCAAAGGTATCCGGATTTGTTGGTGTTGTTGTAATCCCATAGGAAAAAACAACTGATTAACGAAACAGCTGATGTCAAGCAGAAATCTAAAGCTATCCAAAAATTTTTGGTATACTTAACTATCCAAGGGGAATTTTGAAGAACAGCTGACATTTCAGCTGATTTATTTTCTTTTGTGTCGAGTACAGGGTTGGCCGAACTATAACTTTTTAACATTTGTTGCGTCTAGTACTAATTTACTAATTGAGAAAAGTAAAGTTTGTTGCATTAAAGATCTCATTCGGATCCTACTGCAAAGCTTTTATTCTTTGAACTTCAGATTGTTTCTTGATATAGGAGGTATTAAACTCAAATTCTTTTAGGATTTTCATAGAAATATCAAATGATCTTAACTCTTAAACATGACTTGTTATGGGATTATATGGACATATTTAGAGCTGGGTTTTCAGAAAAGGATTCTTTTAATTGCAAGAAGAGAAAATAGTTTTGCTATAAGATTTAAGTAGATTTAAGTAGTTTTAAGCAGCAAAAGTGATTACCTCTTAAAATAAAAATGTTATGAAACCCAGTTCAGTTTCATAACAAGATATTAATACTTAGGTATAACAATGGGATATAAGAGAGTTGTATGGGAGTTTTTTTTTGTCAGATTTCAAGAGTTTAGCTCTGGAGAGTATGTTAGTTGGGCTTATTCATTTTTAATAAGCGAAGTGAAAATGGCTAGTCAAAAAGCTACATAATTATTGGGCTGAAGGTGGATTTACTACACAATTAAAATAGAAAATGATCGTACTGGAGCTCTTTTCGACAAGTGTGCTGCGCTCCTTTAAAATAAACAGTTTCAATATAATTACCAGTTCTTGGTTTTTATTATTTTTAAAAAGTTTTTTTGGTAATATTTATATGTACGTACCTTGAAACGACAGCGTCTACTCACCAAATGCGAACAAGCATTAAAAGAAATTGTAGCTCTGTCGGCTTAAAGCTCACCGCTAATTAAAATCTCAAAAAAAGAAACCTCGTTGGCGTGAGATGATTTGTGGTTAAAAAATCTGCCCTTTTCAATTTGCCTTTTCTCATTGCAGGTTTAAATTATCAAAAATTTGAACTAAAAACTTGATAGAGACATTGTCAGTTGTATATATTTATAAGGGCTATATCATATTATATTCTTAAATATTTGTGGTTAAAAAATCTGCCCTTTTCAATTTACCTTTTCTCATTGCAGGATTAAATTATCAAAAATTTGAACTAAAAACTTGATAGAGACATTGTCAGTTGTATATATTTATAAGGGCTATACCATATTATATTCTTAAATATTTAATGAATTATTATAATATAAAAAAAATTCATAGGATTTGTAATCCAGTATACATACATACATATGTATAATATTAATTGTTTGTTTTGCGGATTAGTAAATGGTCTCTTGCTGCAACTAAATCGTCGCAACATACCTTGTACAATAAATTCAGCATTAAAAAATATCTTTAAATCATGTGTTCATAATCCAAATCCTTTGATTATGCCAAAAATAAACTTCCCATCTATCATGTATCATTCCTACAATTCCTCATCTTTATGGTAAATGAAACATTTTCAGTTTTTGTACAAACCTTCATAAGATCATAAATGTGCAAAATTGTTTGGTTTCCATTATTCTATTTTATTTATGAATTAACTACGTATGTAGAAGACGTAACAAATTGTAGTAAATTAGGCATGTAGTTGAATCGGCCAACCCTGGACGATTCACGTCTTTTTTTGACTTTGACAGTAAATGGTACCTATCCGGTTTTTGTCGTTCGCCAACGTATCGGATACTAAAGTATCTTAGATACCCTATCGGACTACGAGGTGAACGCGACCAATATTCAATTCAGTTTGTTTTAAATATGGTGGATTTACATGTATCTGCATTTGATTTCTGCAAAAAAGAAGGGATGCCAAATGCAGAATTCATATTTGTTAGATAGAGAGGAAAGAGGAAAATGCAGAAGAACTTCATTTCTGCATTATAGGAAATTCGAGAAATGCAGAAGTCAAATTATGGATAAAGACGAACATGTTCATCTTTATTATAGCATCTTCGTCTGCATTTTGCAAATTTGCGACATTTTCACATTCTTCCATAATTTTTTTGACGGATGCATGATATGAAAAAAAAAACATTCAATCGAAATGGAAGAGAATGGAGGTAAGTTAAATTTTCATTGCATTGTTTCGTATAATTTATTTTGTATTTTGTTTTTCAGATCATACTTATATGGTTTAATCAAGGCTGAGCCGGATGAAGGAATGAGTGGGAAACCTCGACTTGCTCGTGGTTAGGTTCCCGAAAAACAAAACTAAAATAAATTTCTCAAGCAAAAACGATCCAACCAATAATTAATTTGCACTCGCTGCCATCAAAATATCAAAAAAAAAACTTCAATCCAATTCCTGCCGCACGAGAACTGGTATAAGCCAACATCAAAAACCCCGCAACGCCCGCAAGAAGCAGAAGCAGCAACTCCAGCCAAGATACCTTCTAGCGATCCATTGCCGCAAAAGAAGAGTACAAAACGCTGGTAGTCCTGTGGAATGTGGCTTGACGAAGCACAGAGCTTAGATACTGCAGATAGGTGAGTAAAAAAAAAAATAGGTCACATTTTTGATTTAATTATGATGGTGGATGTGTTTTTAAAGGTACATTAACTCCAAGTGCGCTAAATACATTTTTCGGGCAAATATGGTCAAAGAAGTGGAGGAAATTTGTGCAAAGTTCACACGTGAGGGTGTGTCAGCAATGGAGAACCTCAACGAAATGCAATGCATGTGGTTTCAGACAGAATGCGCATTGGCTTATCAGCGTCTGGGAAAATGGGGTGACTCTCTGAAGAAATGTCACGAAGTGGATCGACATTTTGCTTAAATCATCGAAGATCAATTTGATTTCCATACGTATTTCATAAGAAAGATGACACTGCGTGCGTATGTTGGGCTTTTGAAGCTGGAAAACGTGCTCAGGAAGCATCCATTTTATTATAAGGCTGCCAAGTGTGCCATCGAGGTAAGTAAAGTTCACCTACTTATAAAAGCTCTTCTTTAAATCAAAGCTTGATTCTAGGTATATATTCGATTATATAATCGCCCACTTGAAGAAATCGATACCAATAAGTGAAATTTACAGGTTTTAAAGAAAATTAAAATAACTTTAACTAAACTTATATTTTCAGAGAATCTTCCACCCTCCGAGCTAAAGAAACTTCGCAACAAACAACGCAAAACCAAAAAGAAAGCCGAACTTGAAAGCGCTCAAGCTGCTGAAGCGGCCGTAAAACGTGAACATAATCAAAAGTCTAAGCAATAAAACACCCAAGAGGCCGACCCCGAGTCTCCACAGTTGGACAAATTGATCGCCGAAAAACTCGAACGTTCAGACGATCCACTTAAAAAGGCAATCGATTTCCTTACACCCCTACAAATGTTAGCCAAAGATCACATTGAAACTCACTTCCTTGCATTCGAGATTTATTCAAGGAAGAATAAGATTCTGCTTATAATTGAGAGCATAAAGCAGGCCCGAGCACTCGATGACAAACATCCTCTTGTTCATTCTTGTTGTATGCAATTGACCAAAGCTCTGCAACTCATGAAAGCCTATTTAAACTACAGTGTTAAGATTGTTGTCGAGAAGGCTCACGAAGAACTGATTGGCAGTCGCAAGACATCGTAACAAATCAATAACGAATTTATTGCAAATAATCGTGATTCAATATCGCATTTAGTTGAGGGCGCTAAGGTTTTGTATCTTCTCGATAACAGTAAAAAAGACGAAGCTATAGAACTGATAACCTCATTCGATTTAAACAAGATGACTTTAGAGGTAATTTTTGTTTTTATAAAATAAAGAAAGTGTTTATTTTGATTTTCTTTTTAGGAGGCGACAAAAATATATGATACATTGCGTGACGGACATTTGAGCAGCAGTGAAGAGCACACAAAAGCCTATACCTATAGCGGTGCCAGCTCCGTTTTAAATACGCCACAAGCCGAAAATCACGTTAACGAATCAAAAGCCGATGCTGCCATTAAAACAAAATGACAAATTCTATTTATACATAGCTATAGCTAAATGCAACCAAATAAAATCGACCTGGAATATAAAATGCCCCTGTATATGATAGCAAAATATTGTATGCTAATGATGAAACATACAAAAACCATTTTCTTTTAAACAAATCTTTATTAGATGAAGTAGAACATACAATACATTTTGTCTTGCATTATTACTAATTTAAAAGAATGTGAACGGTATGAATGCACACATGCGATTTTTTTTTTATATCTAATTATTTAACTACCTACGAGTTTGGCTATTCATCCAGGCGACATGCCCATCCATATCATATTTCGGAAAAGATTCAGGTTTAGTTTTTGTTTGTTTTATTTAACAGACCACAACAAGTGGTTACAAGTCTTTAGTAAACAAATATAAAAAGGCATAATTGCAAAACACAACATCTGAACATGTAGTGAACATTTACAAAATAAAAAAATTAAGAAAATAATAAAAAAATAAAATTAATACCGCTTATATACTAAATTTTTCATCAGTCGTAGTTGGTTTTCTTGACAATATACTGAAAGTTATTAACAGTTTTTTTTTTTTTTAATTTGCACAACAAATAGACCTATAATCATTTTCAACTAGTAAATGAGTCTTTGCTGCTCTACCTGAATTACTCAACGCTGCAGAATATTTTTTCTAAAATACTTATAATAATTTTTAGACACAAGAAACAAACAATAGTTTGATGTAAAATAAAAATATTTGAGCACAATGAGTACTTAACACACTGGCAACTTAAAATTAAATTAAAACTAATTTTCTTCCTTGGCGATAATTGCGTCTATCACGGGTCCCTTTAATTCTGAACGTAATGAGATCTTTCCCACCTGAATGGACTGATACTTGAAATGAACGGCCTTCAGTTTTGCGGTGGATGCATTCTTGGCAGGCGTGGCAATTTGTCGCGTGATTGGTTTCAAATGTTCAGCACTGTATCGTGAGTAGAATTCTAGAGTTGGATTTCAAATTTCTTCAGTCGGCGTTTTTGATGGATTTATCAGCTGAAGTGACAGATATAGTGAAGCGGCAGCGATCTTAAATAAAATATAAAATGCGTAGTTAATTTTGTTAGTGTTAATGGATTACAATTTATTCATTGTCCTTACTTCTGATGGACGATAATTTGCCATTGAGTACTCGGTTGTAACCAGTTCTAAGAAGTACTTGGACATAGCGTGATGACAATCTTCAGCGCTGGCAGCTTTAGAAAACCGACGCAAGAAATGAATTGGAAATATATCTCGTGGTTATTATTTACTTTTATTTAAGAAAATATGACCGAAAAGGCTTTTTCCAAGATTAGTATAGTATAGGGGTGCTATACCCGGTAAAGCCGAGATTGTTGACGATTTGAGTTTTGAGCTTCCCTTAGAGTACCATGCATTTATGATCAAAATTTAATGTTGCAACTCTTTGCCAAAAATCTCTGATTGGAGCTGCTAAATTTTTATTTACTTTGTTTGCTATAGAATTTGAAATATTTTTCAAATTTGATGATTCTGATTGTTAGATAGAAATATTATTATGTATGTTAAAAGTTAATTAAAGCGCATATTTTTAAATGTTTAAATTTTCGAGTTTCCGATTTGAGTTAAAATTAAATTAAACAAAAAAAAAAACTTACCGCATCCAACAGCTTGGTAGAATGTGATTGAACATCTTCGACATTTGATTTAGATTTTGTCGAAGACGAGTTCTCAACTTCTTTTACCTCTAGTTCTGCGGAAGACTTATAACTAGAAACTACAACAACAGATTGTGCAGTAGCGGTGGGTTTAATGCTAGATTACTGTTTAATGGCAGCCTTCAATTTAGACAATGACCGACGTGATAGATTGCTATCCTCCCGTCTTATTGTTGTCCCTATCTGAGTTTGTTGTTGTTGCTTGGTGGTGGATTCGATTTTTGGTTTATTGATGTCTGTAAATATAAATAAAATAAACAAAAAATGTATAAAAGAAATCTAACTAAACCCATATAATTCTATTTACATCGAATATAAGAGGAATTATTTTCAATTTTCACTACTTTGGCGGTGATCGTCGTTGGTTGGGGTTTGGGAAGATGCTTTGTTGTAGCGGCATTCGATAGTCCCGTTAGAGATTTGACCGAATTGGACCGCGTGACTACGGTGGATTTGAGCGAGTTGGGTTTGGTGGCGGCAAGCTGCACGTTGTTGCCAATTGCATGTGTTGATTTTTTCCAGTTGGTATCCACCCGCGGTTTTGCATTCTTCAAATTTATGGCCTCCATCGAATACATACCATTAATAAAATGAAGTGCCTTGAGTAACAAATTTAATTTTTGTTTGCATTATACTCAGAATTGATTTCTTCATTAATTTGGTACATAATATTCAAGATTTTCGTAAAAAAAATCGAACTCGAGATTTTGATCAAAGTTGACATTACGATGATAGCGAAGACGAATAAAGTGGGTTTGACAATTCCGTCTGTCTGTACCTCGATCTAGAGCCTAAGCCACTGCAAATGGGATTACAACAGTTTTCATCCCAAACACAGAACATCAATCAATAATAGCAACAGTGAAAACAACAATAGTATTAGCAGCATTAAAAATAGTCTCCTTAGCGAAGAAGTAATCAAGCGAGAGAAGATGAATGACGCCGAAGACTCTTTCAAGTTTTCAACGTCATCATATGCATCCAAGGTTGATCAACAGCAGCAGCCGACAACCTCGTCCATATACTCAGAGGTTGTAAGCGACATAAGTTAAAAAAGCACAGGTACTGCCGACTGATCGCAAATTTAATACTAACGACATAAGTAGTAGTAGAAGTTTTAAATTTAGTTGTAATAGCAAATAGCTATGTAGGTACTCTATCTTTTAAAAGTATACTTTATTCGGATTAACAGTGGTCATGTCATACCAAAGCAAATCGAAGTAAAAATATGTACTAATGTTTTATTTGATTTTTTAAAAGATGTACTATAGATAGATGGAATATTAGAAATGCGAAACAATCATACAAAAGTCTCTACGATCTTTAAGTTCGCAATACTGAGGCGGGCCATTTACAAACAAGTATGTAACCACAAATTTACGTATGCATGTACGAGTATAGCCAAATGCACCTTGCAAATACAAAAATTGAGTTTTTATTTTGTGAATCAGAGATATGTATGTACATAAATACTTCATTTACATCTAAAATAATGTAAATATGTAACGTATAAACAATAAAAAATCTGCATGCAAATAATGTAGGTACTATATAAAATTTACTTTTTTCGGCGAAAAACTATTTGGTTTGAAGTTGTTTGTGTTCTTTTACGTTACTCAACTAACGTGTTTAAAATTATGAAAAAGTTAGAAAAATTCCTCCAACTAAACGACTCTGTTATGTAGAGCCGATTTTATTCCTTAAACGAGCCACGTTTAAAATGTTGCGCCGTTCGGTTTAAATTATTGTTTTTTTGTAAATTTTCAGTTTGAAATTAGGAATTTGTCCATATATTTCTGGCTTTGCAAAGAGTTAAAAGTATTTAATTATATACCTACTTACACTTTGTCGTTGATTTTAAATTAATTTTCTTTCTTTAAAAAAATTTTCTTAGAAAATTAGCCCTCCCGACTAAGCAAAGTATGAAATCATACTTAACAAGCCATTTATTATAACATTAATTTTAAAGAAAAAAATGCTACCAAACTATTTTCCAATAAAGAGAAATAATAAATTAATTAATAAATTTTCCATCAAAGAAAGGCATGTAGGTTATATTTAAAACCGATTACACCAGTATGTACGTCTTACTAGATAATTGTTAGCTTTAAAGATGTCACATGGTGGTTATATTTTGACCTACGATTTCTTTAGTCAACGTCGCTCAATTTTCTTGCAAACGCATTTGGGGCTGACGAACATGCCATGTGGCTTTTTAATATTTTTATCGTGATTTTTTACCGAGTTGCACCACAAATGGTGTTATTGAGCATGACTTTAGCAAACTGTATTATAGAAAATATTTGATTTTGGATAAAAAATTAATTTTGGATTTTCGAATAGTTGACTTTTGCAGTTTGCGTTTAAGCACATGTTATAAAATGCATGTTCAAAAACGGCCTAGTATTTTATGGTACCTACCTTTTTTTTGGGCGAGGTTAGTGAAAAGGATATGCTTACAACACAACTTGTGTGCATAAAACAAGAATTGAAGAAAAGACTTCTTAAACCCATCAATAAAAACGAACACCAATTTAGTTATGTGTAGCAAAAATAATGCGATCTCAAATTCAAAAAGCCAAAATGCAAACAAATTAAGTTTCGATTAAAGAAATTTTATTTTATTTATTAGAAAAGTACCAAACGTAGAAAAAATTAAACTAACAGTTACACAGCAACATTACGATTTAGAAACTTGTTTACAAAACAAAGAATGAACATTAAATTAAATGTGCTTTTAAGATTGCTCCATTTTATCAGTCTTCTTGTTATGATTATTTTGTAATTCCTTGGTATCTTCTTCTTCATTTCCCTTCACGCTCAGATGTGCTGGACCAGTCTGTTGAATCTGCACTATTCTTTCGTTGTTCTTTAAAGCCTTTGGCGGTCGAGGAGCTTTTACTGTAAGGACACCGTCTGTTGAAACCGTTGAGATGACGTCTTTCGCATCATACCCCTTTGGTAGCTGGTATTTGCGAACAAATTGACGACTTATGTACCCATGATCATCCTCACGCTCCTCGTGTTTGCCTTCCACAACAACGTTATTGCCAACAGTTTTAACAGTTAATTCATTTGGCTTGAAATGGCTGACATCATCTCGTTCCACATTTTGTCGATTATCTTTTTGTCGGCTTGATACAGCTCCCCGTTCAACCCGAACATCGTCCATAAGAATTCGCATTTTATTCCTGCACTGCAGAAGCTCAGTCCCACAACTTGCCAGCCTAGAACGTAGCAATGTAATTTCAGATTTCAATGCTTTCTCCCGCTGTTGAACTAGCTCGTCTTCCTCCTCAACATATTGCAGTGTCTGTAACTGTTCACTGCCTTGCCGGAATATCTGATCAGCTTTTGTTATTTCTCGAGATATACTCGTAGCTTCCAGCTCTTGAGCCTGATCACGTTCCTTATTTTCCAAATAAACAATTTCAGCATCGTACTTCGTCAGCTCAGATTGCTGAGATGTAATCTTTTCTCGTTGGAATTTAATCAACTGAATCAAGTCTTTGTATTGAGCAGCATCGAAAAAATGATCATTAAAGTTTGCATCGCTGATATCAGAAAGGAATGGATTTGTACACGAACCATCTACTTTTTTCAAATTATTTCCAACTACTCCTGTGCTGAATTCCAATAGCTTAACTTGAGTTTGTTGTTGCAGCTGCATTGGGCTGTTTCGTGGCGGTGGTGGACCTCGGTAGGGATGGGGAACGAGAGCACCATTGGATGATATGAGTGGTGTATTCTTGTAAAAATCAGGTGTACCACTATTCGAGTTAGCTTGATATTTATTGTTGTTAGAAGAGTTTCCGTTGAAAACATCTAATAGATTTTCACTGCTATTTGAAATGTTATTGGTTGAATCTTCTGACAGATTAATTTCACTTATAGGATTTGATTCATACAAGTTCCGTCTGAAGCACTTGTGGACGAAGGAAGGCTTAGATTTGATGGTGATTTCTCATGCTTTCCAGGTTTAGGCGGGGATGTGGGTGATGTTTGGTGGCAGAAAGTGTGCGTTGTTGTACTCCTTTGACGATTCCAACATTTTTTATTGGTTTAGTTGTCTCCGAAGAACCAAAACTTTTTCTTAGTTCTTTACATCGGTTGAGAGGCATGAACTCAGTCGCGCCATGTATTGGTTGTTGCGGCTGAATGGGTTGCTGCAGAAGCAGATCTGAGTCACTATCATTGGTTGCTAGTGGATGTTTTCTTGTTGCTGTTGTTGCACCAAATTGCTGTGAATGTATCCCTTCTCATCTGCGGCTGCTGGTCTCTTGGTTAGCTCTGATCGTTGCAGTATGAATTGCACATCATTTCAGAAGCAATTTCAATGGATGCTCTGTAGGGGCCAGTAGTCGTTCATTATTTCTCTAACGTTCAATCAGTGTGAAACGCCCTACTTTCCCCGTTGCATGAGCCAGTGCGAAAATGAAATGTTTTAAATTATTATTAGGCTCAGGAATAAAAAATATATAATTAACGTTTGTGACGAAGACGAACTCCACCCAAAAAATATTCCATTTACCTAAGTTGTGTTGACTGTAACTCCACATACGATTCTTTGGATTCCTTCGACCCAAACTTTCAGTTCCATGTCAAATTTATTCTTGTCTCTTACCCAAAATTAACTTTGAAGGAAAACATATGACTATCAAGTTATAGCAGTTTATAGGAAACAAAAAAGAGTTACCACCTGTGTATTCTCTCCCACTTTCGGGTTTCGACATATATCTGCCTCTCTCTACTTTTCTGCATTTTGCAGATGCAGATACATGTAAATCCACCCTATATTAGCATAACATTTTTGTTTCAATAAATAAAAATAACACAAACTTTAAGTTTCAATATCAAGTCAAAGGCATTTTATTTTGTTGATAATCTTTATAATTCAATGTGATGTCAAAGTGAATGTGACAGTTCAATACTAAAATGTCCTTATGTAGGCACTATTCAACCTCCAAACGCGTTTAGCTTATAATGCCTCTATTCAACGTCACATAAGTTTTATAAATAACGATTTTGCGTTTAGAGGCATTATAAGGGTTGCATAGCCTTATGTACTCACTATAATGAGTTTATAAATATGGCTGTATTTATTTAACTACAAGCTCACAAAATATAAAATCCAATAGAAATTTCCAACTAAACAAACTCGAATGTCAAAATCGGAGATGATTCATACGTCATCACTTTTCAATATGGCGACATGTCAGATGCAATAAGCATACCTTGTTTTCTGTTTATCATGTATATTTTTTTTTTTTTTTTTTTGTTTTTACACGAATCTGATTTTAATATCTGTTTCTCTTTTGGCTTGCGAGTGCATCTGTGCTTTTAAGCACATCGATTTTTAATATAGGTTAACTTTGTTCATGCGAAAAGAAGCCATCTCTTCGCACTCCTTACCATAGAGGAAATATATTACCTAGAGTCACGACTTCGGGGGTTTGCTCTCTTTAACCCTACAAGCTGAATTGAGAGGAAAAAACCCACAGTCCAAAGATGTGTTGGTTGCCCCATGCATTTTAAATGGGAACAAACACAGCTTTGTTCAAATTTTGTGGGTTTTTGCTCAATGCGCAAAAAAGTTGAATAAGTGCGTTTGAATATTCAAAAAAGGAATCCGTTAAATTCAAAAATTTTAAAATACAAATATTTTTTTATTAATTTTGCTTTTTATATCTGTTAATCAAAAAAAACTATATTAAATATTAATTTTAATGCTTCTTGGATACAAATTTCTTAATATTTATGTATATTTCTGTTAAAAACTAAGAAATTCCAAGTAAAAGTAGAAGCGCACCTTAGAAATTCAATGCGTATACCGCCCAACATTGACCACGGAATATAGAAATTTGAGCCAAAAGGTGAATATTTTGACAAGTAAACAAATCGATAAAAAAAACAAATGTCATAAAAAAACAAAAGTGCGGGTCGCTGCTTCTAATTAGTAAACAAGTTTTTCACCGATTTTAGCGTAATTTTCTCAACTAATTCTAATAAATTGTCCATAAAAATGCACATCAAAGTTTCCCCCGTCGATACCCGATAAAATTTCGTGTGCAAATCATAAATTGATCGCGTAAATTTCGATTGCAAAATACCGGTGGTGTTTTTTCCCCGCACAAGTTTTTCGCTACATATTTTTTTTTTTATTGTGTGTGCAAAATTTCACAAGTAGTGTCAATGGAAGTATTGAAATTTTGGTTAAAAACCATAAAGGAAGTGTGAAAAAGTATAATTGAACGTTAGTTCATATCGTTTGGGATATAGTTTTGTTAATAAAACTCATTGTGCGGGCGATTTTTTCACTTTACAGTAAAATCAATTCGGTGCGATGTATGTGACGGGGTAATCGCCGTCTGCCATAATGCCATAAAATTTCTTCTCTTTTCTGGTGCCGTAAAATTTCCACAATAAGTTTTAATAAATTTCTGAAATAAAAACTCTTCCAAACAACAAAAATACCTCAATTCCACAATGTTCTAAGAAGCTGATAATTTTGCGGACATATTATGTGGTGGCCTTTCCTATTATCTTCTAATTACTTTACCAATTCTCATAATTTGTTCCTCGAATCCTGTCTTGGCATCCAGTGAATTTACCGTCCAGCGAATTTTAAAATTTGACGTTAATGGTGTCCCCTATGGTTGTCGAGCATCTGCATTAACATTGGAAGCAAAATCTTTGTATTCATGGGGAACGTCAAGGCATTGTGTGGTGACAAAGTTTCAAGACATGACAATAGATCAATTGAGAGAAATTCGTCAAAAAGCAGGCGGCCTGGTTATCCTATTGCCAAACAACATTGCATCACTATCAGCTGAGGACAAAGAGTATTTAATTCTACTTGAGCAAGCAATGTTGGCTCAGGTTTCATCAATACCTGTATACTTCTCTACTTACAACGAATATCTAGACCAGGTTATATCCGATATAACAATATCCAGCGACGCAACGAAAGCTGACCAGCAAGCAAGCCCTATCAGAACTTCTCAACATGATATCAGCCAATGGCTATCAAATAGTTGTAACAGGTGCCAGTCATGCAGTAAACAAACAAAGCAAAATTCCAATTATTCAAGGAGAGCGTGCGCCAACCAAGAATATAAAATCCGGTGAAATAGAAGTGAATACAAAGTTGCCATTCATTATAATAACATCGCATCTAAACACATTTGGACTTTATAATGACTACCCACTTAACGCTGATACCGCCGTGTTGTTAAACACTTGCCGATTTATTTAGTAAGCTTCATAACACTGTTAATACTGCTCCCAAATTTCGTTTAATGTTCTTACTTTCGGAATCGGGAGCATTATTAAATTTTCAAGGAGTCAAAAAATGGCTTGATGAAAATGTTCAATTACAGAATAGCAGAATAGTAGTACACTATTTACGATAGTAATTGCAATCCACAGATTTTCGATAAAGCTTCACTCAAATTGGGTCTAGATAAAGCCATTCTTCAATCGATGAATACTTCCCAAGGCAAAGACAGTAGTAATAGACAACTTTCCAAGAAAGAAATTGAAGATTTACTCAAAAAGGGAGCCTATGGAGCTGTCATGGACGATGATGCAGGAGATAAGTTCTGCGAAGAATATAAATATATCGATTCGATTTTACAACGACGAACGCAGGTCATTACAATGGAATCTGAAAAAGGTTCAACATTTTCGAAGGCTTCATTTGCCGCTTCAGGCAACAGATCTGATATTAAAGTCGATGATCCAGATTTCTGGACAAAATGGGCAAAGAGAGCAGATATTGATCCCGATGCATGCGAGCGAGATGAAGAAGAGAATTTAGTTCTATCAGAGCCTAGAAGAAGGACCCAAATTAAAAGATATCGGCACGAAGATGTAATGGATATGTCAGAGGATTCATCTGCAGAGAATAGTGATGAAGTAGCATTGGTGTGGGTTCGAATTGAAAAAAATTCAATAGAAAAATCAATTCTACTTGTTTTTTTTTTTAGGACCGAAGCAGAAGAAGGAAAGAAAAACTAGAACGAAGAAGTCGTGGCAATGGTAATGAAGACTACATACTAAGAAATCGTGATACATTAGCCGCAATGGGCTTGGAAGAAATACAATACGGAAACTGTGCAAAATCTGAATGTTTCAAAGTGGAAAAAGGACTTTTATCTTATGGGTGAGTTTGTTTATTGTCTTTCATTTTGTGCTTTCAATTTCATGGGTAAATTCTGTAATTTAATATGTTGATTTTTCTGTTTGGACACAATTACACAAGCTTTGAATACAGAAAGTGGTGCCATGTATATGCATGTCTCGAAACCACCAAAAGAAAGAACCGCAATGAACAAGTTCTACAAACTACTTAAATCTGTTGGACAGCAGCACAACAATATAACAGTGGATGGTGTACATAAGAAAATCAATTTAGCCGATGTGCATGGGAGGATGAGCGTTTCAGTATGAAAAGATTACCAGCTTTCACTCTATCCAGTCTAAAATCGCCAAAAGAACCCGTCCGAACGATCACATTTAAAGACGATCAAAACAAAATCCTCTCAAGTACCCAAAGAAATACCAAAGTAATAGCTGAAACACTTGCTCGTTATATCTACAATGTAGAAGAGGGCGAAATATAAAATCCTTTCAACATAATAACGACCTTAAGAATGCTTTTGAAAAGTATTTTAAAAACGTCAAAATCGTTTACGACAAACCAGATGCGCGGGAACACGACTTTTTGCTCTACGAGGGACAAGAGGCAAATCTATTTGTTTACCGAGTTAAACCAGCCGTATTGGCCCTCTTTCTGACGATTTTAATTGATGCGTATTTGACTCTAGTTTACTTTTTTATTCAGAATTTCCCAACGCTATACACACTTATATGTAAAATAACGAAAAACATTGCACCATCAACATCAAAAAAAAAAATTAAAAAATTAAATTTGGTGGTGCAACAGCTCGAAGTGAACCATGACCTAGTGACTTACAACTCTCAACCATTCCTGTGTGCGTGTTACCAGAAACGGTGTAACGGGGTAAATGGATGAGGACCCGTGGATAGGATTAGGGTATTTGGAAGGAAAACGAATCAGAAAAGGAAACAGGAAACGGATAGAAACAGGAAATGACTTTAATTTGGACTAGGATAGGATATGACGGGTCCGAATGTTTGACTGGAAGAAGCGGTGGCATGCTGGCGACGCTCGGCTTAGCTCGCCGGAAGTAGGGGGGGATCTTGCTTCTCCGCCAAACCTCACCTCGCTACAAAAAAAAACTTTCATGCCAACAAAAAATACTAACCGATCCCAACTATATGCTGCTGCTCTAAGAGAAGATGCAGATGTTGTCGCAAACTCGGCCACCCTCTCCTCTCCTGGAATCCCTTCGGCCCTTTCTGTATGGGATTCCCCTTAAGCGTTAGTGACCCGCTACAGCATCACTCCTCACCGTTCAACACTCGCCCGCCCTCGGCATCCCCTGAAAATTTCAAACCTAACTACTCATTTTAATTTTGAACTTAAGAAGTCCATAAAAACACCAAATTTGAGCGAGGCTTACAAAGCATAGTTTTATTTATCCAAAAAATCAAAATCTAAATGTTAAGGAAATGTACCAACGACAGGTCAATATACATTAGGTATCGACTCATAATAAAAAGAAACACAAATTTAAAACTGCATTCAAGATTCTAGGTAACTTACGAGATTACAAAAAAAGAACAATGAAAAATGAGACGAATGAATATGAATATAAAAAAAAATAACAAACTGATGTTGAATCTGTGAATAATTACAGCGGAACGTGATTTTGCTGAACTTTGCTATTGGTCGACAAAAAAAAAGGAACCGAGCCTAGCCTCAACTCTTCGCTTTCTAAAACGACCAAACGTCGCATACCTCCGAACCTACCTATGGAGCGCTCTATAGGGGGATTGGCACAACGATACGGTACCACACTTTCGACTTTATTTTCAAGGCGAAACCAGCTTCGGTCCGTCGAGCTAGTGCGCCAACGCTACGCTGTCTTTAAACCACCCTTCAACACTTCTCTTTTTAAATATTTATATATGAGTTTAAATATGTTAAAATAATAATAAAGAAATAAAAAAAATATAAAAAATAGCTGAATATAAAATGTAAAAATTAAAGGAATAATAATTGGATTTTTAAAATGCCAACGCCCAAAATTTAAACCGCCGTACAGTATGCAATTCTCTTGCTCAGCTTCGCAGTGTGGGTTTTCGGTTTTTTGTAGTTTCTTCTACTCCGAAGTTTTGACGTTGAAATCGTTGTCGTACTCTGGCTGGTGTATTGGCTAATATGATTTGACTTCGAATCTGTTGGTTGGTTCATGCATACGTTGTTCGATATTTCGAAAGTTATATTTCGATTATTTCGTAATTTCGTAAATGGATTGGGTCTTAGGTGTTTCGTGGTTCATGTCTTTTTGGATAGGGTGACACTTTTTATATTTTATAATACCCAAAATAAAATGAAAATATATAAAAAAAGCTTATATCGATACTTATCGATTCGGTCCTATTTGTTGACTTGGCTGCCAGTTGTTACGTCCGATTTAACATCCGCTTCTTGATAGCGGCACTTGAATATTTTACGGTTCTCTCCTTTTTCTGTTATCATCTCCTGCCGGTAAAAATATGGCGGCACCGACTTGGACCTTTATCGGTGACCGCCTTTTCACTGAACCCTCGTAGCAGTATTTTAAATAAAATTGTTTCTTTGAAGTTTTCTGATTAATTCCAAAGTCACTCGAAATCACTCGCCACACTCTAAAAGTAATTAAATTTTTAAATTTTCTGTTTCGGACACAAAAAAAAATTTAAACTATACCGTGAACAGTATCCGTTCCCTATTTTAACGCACAAACCAAACTCCAAGACCTTAACTTTCGAACTAAAATCTATGTTCTCCTACTTTTGCCGACAACTATAAATCCTCCACACCAAAGAAACGCTTTGCCTTTGTTTGATAAGGTAAATGAGCCCCGTTTGGGCTAACACCACCAGTTTGGAGGAGCCCCCTCTCTGCAGAACCTCCCCTTTATGGTTAGGTAATAATACCCCTAAACCTACCACGGTGTGTGCACTACCCAACCAGTCCACTCATTCCCGAACCTCACGACCGCTGTACAATTTATCTAACCTACCGCTGTCATAATTTCGAAATTCACGAGCTGTCATTTTGGCAATGAAACTCGAAATTCCATCAAAACATTTCAAATTGTACTTTTGGATCTTGGTTGAATTCGGGTACATCATTCACCATTACTCGTTTACTTCTAAAATTTTGTTAATAATTTGCCTAATTATTAGCAATTGATCTTACATTTCTGATGCTAGGAGGTTATTGAACGAAACTAACATGGCCATGGACCCTTCCTTCGATAGAGAAGACACCAAGGAAATCAAAGGCAAAATACCCGCCGGACCAATCCAGGCCGCAGCTATGACTACGGCTCATCCCATGTTAGTGATTATGAAGATCCTAACGATTTATTTTGGTATGTAGAAGTCCGTTTCCGTTAGGCACTACTCGAAGTAATGTAATTCTCTTCATAGAAATCTCACCTCACGAAGAGATTGACATTGAGCTGTAGGTGGCCAAAATTAAGTTGAGCAATACATCTCCTTCGGACAGACCTCTTGAAAACAAACAATGTACGTCCTAAGAAGTGGACGATATGAAAGCTGGTTTGCGAGATACGTCATCTCTAAGGTCGACTTCAACTGCCGCTTAGCACTTTTTGGAACGCTTAGATTCAGAAGGGCTACATTATTTGTTACTACCGGAAGCTAATCAAACCTGTGCCTTTTTCGGATTAATTCCATGAGCCTCTGGATCATTTCCTGTAGGTTACTAGTCTTTAAGTTGTACTCTTAGTTTACTTTTATGCAGATTTTTCTTTCTACAGATGCCAGAGTAGTGATAAGGATTTTTTTTTCGGAAAACTGCAATCAAGGAAGAACATACTCCATCCGAAGAGGAGAAATAACTTATGGAGGACTTTTGCATAAAAGATTTATGAGTGAATGAAGAACGAACAATTCCTATGTATTTTTTTCCAAGAAAGTAAGTAATAAATAAATCGTTTGAAGGGAATTTCATATGAATTTTCATATCGAGAGAGTTTTCGACCTTCTTAACTTTCGTGTTTTGTTAGCCCCCTTCAAAGGCTGCCGTAACAACGGAGGGGACCTACAATTTTCTGCCGATTCCGAACGGCTAAGGAGCAGCACTTTCCATGACAAGAGATACTCTTGGAGGATTTGTCAATTCCTCGCAAGAGGCAGTACACCCCTGAAAAAAACTTTCTTGCAGCGGCTGAGATTCGAACTCGAGACCTTCCGCATTCTGTCGGTTCGACTACAGCCCAAACGGCTCGGCCGATTTTCTTTACAGTTGGTAGATAGGGGTTCTGATTTTTCCCCCCCACATGTTTTTTTCTTTTTTTTAAGACCAAAAATAACGGTACCTGCCATACGAATTTTTTTCGAAATTTTATAAATATTAAATATAAAAAACAAAGAATCCAATATCAGAAAATTTGTAGGATAGTTTATTTAAAATCTAGGAGCTCTGTTAGACTCTAGATGAATTGTATTTTTTGAAGTAATGGTGTCATAAAAGTAAATGAAAAATGGTACAGTTACAAGCGGCGACGCAGATTGTCATTTTTAAATACTTTATCAATTTAATTGATAATAATTTAAGAAGAAATGCTTTGAAAAATTATTTAGAATTAATAATACTCGCTCACTTAGAACTTTGAAGCCCATTTTAGGTTCGCTCCTTTTGTTTTTTTGTTTTGCTTAATGTTTGAGAATAATACTTGCAATTTCTTAGTTCAACTATGCATTTAAATTGAATAATTTTAATTAAAAAAATAAATAAGTGTTCGTATTCAGAGATTTAGAATGCAGCACAAAATTTTGTTTTCCTTTTAAGAACAAACAAATACAAAAACGATAACCTCGGCTGCAGGTCTGCCGCAACACCATCAGCAGCAGCAGCACCAACAACAGCAGCAGCAGAACTTTCAAACAGTAGGTGCCACCCAAACTTTGGTAATCAAAAATCACAACCCGATGGTATTCTCATCCAAGGACCACTTCAAACTAGTGGTCCGCAGTTGGTATAACACATTGCGTCCTTTACCTCCGCCGAAAGAGCCGCATGGGGCTGTCAGGCACTTCCACAAACTGCTGGCGCCAAGCCCACAGTAGCTGAAGACGATGATGGTAAGTTCGAATGTCACTGTTCTTGCCAATTGGCATCTAAATCTAAAAATCTCTGTTTACTCAATATAGACGTAGATCTATTCGGATCAAACGACGAAGAAGAAGACGCCGAAGCCGTCTACTCTGCCAAGGCCCTCATTGCCAAATCATCCGTCCTGCTCGACGTGAAGCCTTTTGATGACGAGACCCACATGAAAGAAATGGAAAAGTGTGTCCGCACCGCCCAGATGGACGGTTAGTTATCGGGTGCCTCCAAACTCGTTCCAGTCGGCTATGGCATCAACAAGTTGCAAATCATGTGCGTCATCAAGGATGACAAGGTTTCAATTGGCTTGTTGCAAAAAAAGATGCCAGAGTTCGAGGACTTTGTCCAATCTATTGATATCGCAGCTTTCAACAAGATCTAAGCACAAAAATCGACAAACATCATCGAATTAGATCTTGAATCAACTTAATTGTTAGTCCTTGAACTTCAAGTTTAATTCAGTTGAAAAAAAAGAAGCAAAAAATGCCTTGATTAAAAAAATACTAATTTTATTTTAAAAAAAAGCAGGCTTTTTTGGTCAAAAATCTTTTATCGATGCAAATAAAACAAAATTATTTCATCTAATCCCAACGTTTCGTCGGTGTTCCTTTTTTTTAAAATAAAATCATTATAAAAAAGAATTGGTCACATAAAAAGAAAAATACATAAAAAAATACTATTTTATACTCAAGAATGTTTTGTTTACTTTTTTAATTTTCTTCCTTTTTAAATTGGCCTTCCAACTTGATAGTTTAACAAAATTTCGTTTAACTAGATGTCCGCCGGAATATAACCTAAAATTCCAGCCAAGTTAGTGCTGAAGTTTTGATACAATAACTCGGTTAAACCTGTGAGTGGAATTGATGTGGGGATTATGGAAATATGCTCTAGGAATCATTGGATTGGATTCAAAATAGGATCAATCGACTAAATGCTATTGGAAATTCTTGAAAATGGTAGATAAAACAAGCTGTCATTTCTGAACTAGTTGCTTCATGTTTATGATTGAAACGGTTTCGAGTGTTGATTTTAATCCTCTAAGTGGTTCTGAAAACCAATTTTAATTTTAACAAAAACGTCGAAAAATTTACATATGAGGACCGTTTTAACAATTTCAATATGAATATGAAAATGTTGAAACGTGCCTCATACGAACATTTTTCGAAGTTTTTGTTATAATTAAAATTGGTTGTCAGAACTACTTAGAAGACGTAAATCAACACTCAAGCCCGTTCAAATCATCCTAATGTAGCAAGTCGTTTGGAAATGACAGGATGGTTTATGTAACATTTTCAAGAAAATTACATGATTTTTCATCAAATTTTTGAAAATGGTAGATAAACCAAGTCGTCAATTCCAAACTACTCGTTTCACTTGAATGATTCAAACGGTTTCGAGTGTTGATTTAAGTCCTCTAGGTGGTTCTAAGAACAATTTTTAAATCAGACAAGAAATTCGAAAAAATTTCATACAAAAGTCGTTTTAAAATTTTCATATTCGTATTGAAATTGTGAAAACGTTTCTCATATGAAAAATTTTCGAAGTTTTTGTTAAAATTGAAATTTGTTTTCAAAACCAATTAGAAGACTTTAATCAAGACTCGGAACCGTTTTAATCATCCAAGTGAAGCAAGTAGTTTGGAAATGAGAACATGGTTTATATAACATTTTCGAGAATTTCATGAAAAATCATATGAAATTCTCGAAAATGATCGATAAACCAAGGTGTCAATTCTAAACTAATTGCTTCATTTGGATGATTGAAACGGTTTCAAGTTTTGTTTTTAATTCTCTAGGTGATTTCAAAAACTAATTTTAATTTAAACAAAAACTTCGAAAAATGTTCATATCGGGAACGTTTTAACAAGTTCAATATGAATACGCAAATGTTGAAACGTCTCTGGCATGAACTTTTTTCGATATTCTTATCAGATTTAAAAACGGTTTTCACAATCACCTAGAGGACTTAAATCCACACTCGGAACCGTTTCAATCATCCAAATGAAGCAACTAGTTTAGAAATGACAACATCATATATCGACCACTTTCAAGAAAATCACATGATTTTTCATGAAATTCTTGAAAATGGTAGATAGACCAAGGTGTCATTTCTGAAGTAGTTGCTTCATTTGGATAATTCAAACGGTTTTGAGTGTTGATTTGAGTCCCGAAAATGGTTCTGAAAACCATTTTCAAATCTGACAAAAATTTCGAAAAAAATTCATGCCAGAGACGTTTCAACATTTGCGTATTCATATTGAAATTGCTAAAACGTTCCCGATATGAACATTTTTCGAAGTTTTTGTTTAATTTAAAATTAATTTTTGGAATCACCTAGAAGATTAAAAACAACACCGAAAACCGTTTAAATCATACGAATCGAGCAAGTAGTTTGGAAATGACGGGATGGTTTATCTACCATTTTCAAGAATTTCATGAAAAATTATATGATTTTCTTGGAAGTGATCGATACATTATGTTGTCATTTCTAAACTAGTTGCTTCATTTGGAATATTGAAAAGGTTTCGAGTGTTGTTTTAAGTCCTCTAAGTGATTCTGAAAACGAAATTTAATTTTATCAAAAACTTCTAAAAATTTGCAAATGGGTATCGTTTCAACAATATCAATATGAATATGAAAATGTTGAAACGGCTCTAGCATGACATTTTTTCGATGTTCTGGTTAGATTTTAAAATGGGTTTCAGAATCACCTACAGGATTAAAAACAACACTAAAGACCGTTTAAATCGTTGGAAACGAGCAAGTCGTTTAGGAATGACAGGATGATTTATCCATTATTTTGAAGAATATAATGAAAAATCATATGATTTTCTTAGAAGTGATCGATAAACCACGGTGTCATTTCTAAACTACTTGCTCGATTTCAAAGATTTAAACGGTCTTTAGTGTTGTTTTTAATTCTCTAGGTGATTCTGAAAACCATTTTAAAATCTAACCAGAACATCGAAAAAATGTCATGCTAGAGACGTTTCAACATTTTCATATTCATATTGATATTGTTGAAACGATACCCATATGCAAATTTTTAGAAGTTTTTGATAAAATTAAATTTCGTTTTCAGAATCACTTAGAGGATTAAAATCAACACCTAAAACCGTTTCAATCATCAAAATGAAGCAACTAGTTCAGAAATGGCATTATGGTTTATCTACCATTTCAAAAATTTCATGAAAAATCATATTTTCGAAAGTGATCGATGAACTATGTACATATGTTGTCCTTTCCTATTATATAATAATTTTCAATCTGAGACAAATATTTGATTCAGAATTGAAATACAAAATATTTTATTTGAATTTATATTTTTCACTTTGTAACATTTAAAGCATATATTGAAAATACAACCATTCACTGATCAGAATATCATTAACCTTCTTCTTAAATATACTTCTCCAGAATTGAGATGTCGTAAGCAATCCAGTGCACCGATTTGATTAAATCGAAAAGACGCACGTCACTTTTATGGGGGCCCGGTGGAACTGATTATAAGTTGACATAAGTTCTAGAACACCTAAAAACTAATATTCACAAGTTGAGCTGTATCTTTGCCTTCGTATTCTTGCAACTAAAAGAAGAAATTCCATTTAGATTAATGTTAATATTGTTTTAATAATTTACGTTTTATAAAACTGCATTATTGTCTTCTAATAACTGTGTTATTTTCTTCATTGAAATGTGTCAAATAATCAGTGTAGCACATTACATATTCCAGACTTCCGCCGAAACGCTTAAGACTTAATTTAGAGATCCTAAATATAATATCCTTATCCTTTGATAAGCAGCACATGAGGGCAGCAGCCACTGCGAACGTCCTTTTTTGAAGACAGCTCTAGCTCTTGCCCGACGACAGAATTTCATGTACCTAAGTATAAATATAATTAATTTTTATTGTGAATATTTGCAATCAATGTCTACTTACAGGAATAGGACCTATGTGAGAATTTTGTTGTACATCTGATGAACCTTTGTATTTCATTCGACCTTCTTCAAAATCGACGTAGGCAAAGTACAATAGAGCGTTCTTGTTTAAAACTCTACTTATGGAGGGATCCAATATGTTGGTGCACTCATTTCCAAATATACATAAATGTATTATCCTATTTGTTATTACGTTTTTTCTTTTAACATTAAAGTAATATTATAATTACAGTGACAAATTATGAGTCACATTGAATACGAAATATTTGTTTTGATAAATTTATGAGAACTGTCATTTTGATATTAAAAAAAAAAAAAAAAAACGTCAACAATTTGAGCTACTGACTTCATTTTGTATTTTAATCCACCATTCACACGTATTCACGGATAGGGAATTTAAGAGAGTTTTCTCTTACTCACCTCAAAAAAAATTTGAGGGTGTTTCAGGCAAGAGGGGTACCGGTCGTGACTCTAGGTAATATATTTCCTCTATGCTCCTTACTCTACTCAGTTAAGCGAATTGCATTGACCGAACCCCAAATATAAAAAAGAAAACCACAAAGAAGAATGAACGATAACTCCGCATTTTTCTCAACAATTGTAACTGCATCTTAGAGGTTATTTAGTTAAGCATACTTAAATATTTAAATTGCCTTTAAATGACGAAACTTCAATTCGTATCTAAGTATAATCGATTTTTCGTTGGTACTTAACTAAACAATGGTTATGTCATGTAACGTAAAAGAATGTGAAAATCTAGTACAAAAAAAAACAAATTCTGCTTCATTTTATACAACACAGCTGTTTTGTGCCACTTTCAATCAGTAAATATTTGGAACACATTTTTTTATTTGTGAAATAGAAAAAAAAATGGCCATGGAACACAAACCCACACCCGCCGCCACAAACAAAAGAAAAAGATCTGAAAATTGGAATGCTTCCGATAAGAAAACTTTTTTATTTTAGAATTTGCAATAATACACAACACTACAAAACAAATTATTTCATGCACAGATTCTCTTCCAACAACGAGGAATAAAGTTAGTGTCGATACAAACACTTCAAAGGCTAAGCGGAAAGTGTTGACGAAATTTCTTTGCGCGTACACGTTCTTTAATCAATACCAATTTTCGGTTTCTTAATTATTTGCATTTTCTAATTCTAAAATATCACAACAAACAATACAAACTCACAATTTGAAACTTCAAAATTTCAAAGATGACAATTGATATGTCAAAATACATTTTAAAATGCCTCTAAGTGATCCTTAAACGCGGTTGATGGCGTTTAAGTTAAGAGGCCTTTAAGTAACGTTACTTAAATGTGAAAATTGATTATAGATACCGATTTCATACTTAAGAGCTATTTAGAGGTATTTTAAAGTTAAGTAACCTTTAATATTTGTTTATAGATTCGCCTGTAAGTGTTTAGTGAAAAAGTCACACGTATAGATTGGATGTAGGCTTAAAGAAAAATCAAAATCTTTTTAATCTAGCGTACTGCATAGAAATATTGTATATGCAAGGTTGATGATTGATCACGTATTTATTGGTTCATTTGCGTATATTACGTTGAAGAGATGAGAACACAGCACAGCATAAGCACTGATTAAAATATTAAAACAGCAAACGAAAATTGTATGATAAAATGAACAGACAAAATAAAACAAATTACTCGGATAAAATTACGAAAATCTCAAAGAAATTCGTATAAACACAATTTTGCTGAAAAAAAAACCACAAAGGGCAACGTTCTCTCGCCACTGAAATAATAGACTTGTATGTGCTTTTCATGCATTTGAACAATGTATATCTGGCTTAACGCCACAAACAAATATACTTGTCATGCAGCGAAAAAGTCAAAACTTTTTTTTGACAAACCACTAGATGGAGCGTTCCCCTTATCAAAATCAAACCAATCCTTTAACTCTTTTTTTAGGTTTCTGTACTTTATCTTACTCCCTCTGTCAGAGATTTACAAACTGATTGACATCATTCCCACCTTGTAATGGAATTATAAGTGGCAAAAACTAATTTTTTTTAATACATTGAAGTCGTAGTCATCATCTAGTTCATGGCTTGACAGATGGAGAACGATCTATATTTTGATATAGTGAATGCTAAAAGTATTGTTTGATATAATAAAGAATATCTAATTCGATAATTAAAATAATTATATGGTATGACATATAAGGGACAAATTAAATTTTGACGTATCGAGAATATTTCATTGCAGATGTCAACTGATTGCCCTGAAAAACATTTTTTGGATTTTTAAAGTTCAACTCTGAAAATGCATTTTTTGCGAGCATAAAATAAAATGTTATCGTCCGTCAATAACGTGAAGTGGATTTTTTAAGACATTAAATGAACCCGCTATAAAATTTTACACCGGTTGATTTGTCTTTCGTCTTTTTCACATATTTAGGCCTATTCGGCGAGATCTTTTATTCTGTTATTCTGCTATGAATTTCCATACAAATGTTTGAGCTGTCAACAAATCTTTTATGAATTTTAATTTTGGTATTCAGCACGCTAAAATCTGTTATAAAATCTGCTAAGAAAACTTTTATGAACTGTCAAACGTTCGAACATAGAAAAAATCTTTTACGAATAGCATTTTTGGTATTCAGCATGCCAAAATCTGTTATGAAATCTGTTAAAAATCATAAAAGAATTAAAGACAAACTTCTGCTACTTTTATCATGAAAGATTTCAATAAATACACAGGTCCATCAAGTAATAATGAATATTTATCTTGTATTTCTTCAATAAAATTTTCTTTAAAGGAGACAAATGAAAGAAAATGTAACAAAACACATATCATATAAACATATAAGTAGAGTATGGCCATGGTATTCCCAGAAACATATGAGATAAAATCGTGTTCCATTGTATGGATGGATACCCATAGTGTGTAAGGCTAGGCGCGCACATTCAATTTTTAGTTGCACAACTGTTTGGTAGCTTATAGAAAACAGATGAACTACTTAGTTGAATGTCCGCGCAGGTGCATATAATTATATGTTACACAAAATAGCCCTAGGCTAGGGCGCGGTTTCGCAACTGCTTGGTTCAAGCAAGTAAAAGTTTGTGTTTTGATACAAACTAAACTATTGCCTAACATGAGTTCGCTATTTTGTGTAATATACAGGGTGATTGGCATAAGGTATGACAAAAAGCTAGGGCGTGTAGGTTGGACTTAGACAAGAAAAAAATCGTATGGGAGGGGGGGTCTATTTCCCCCCGTTTAGGCGGGAGGGGCAATTTAAGAAAAAAATCACTTAAAACAGAAAAAAAATTATTAAAAAATAACAGTGATACCTACAGAGTAATGCTATAGCATTTTGAAAAGCCAGAAATACATTCTTTAATTTTGTTTTTAAATAAAGTTGTTCGAGTGAATAGTTTTTGAAAAATTAATTTTTAAAATCAAAATTTTGAAAAAAAAAATGAATTTTTTTTTTTAAACAATTTTTTTTTCAAAATTTTACGTAATTAAGTATTATTTTTTTATTCAATATTCAATGCTCTTATTAATTTTTGATCAAACACAAAAAACCGGATGTCAAAATGTTTTGTAGTTTTTGAGAAAATCAAAAATAACAAAAACTACTTTTGTTATAAGAAAAGCCTTTTATTTTAGTTTTTACGTTTTTGGATTCTTAGGCGAATTTACGATTGAAAGGATTAACTTTCTTTTTACTATTTTTTTAATTATCGTCTTATAAGCATACAATAATGTGACAAAGTACTGGATTAACTATATTTCACACATTTTTTCACTGAGAACACCTGCGTGAGAGCATTGGTTTAAAATTGACCTGCCACTTTTTTATTATGGTGGGGTCGGATTGACTTAGGTACATTTACGAAAGAAAGGATTAACTTTAAAATTAAAATTTGTTTTCAGAACCACTTAGAGGATTAAAATCAACAATCGAAACCGTTTCAATCATAAAAATAAAGCAACTAGTTCAGAAATAACAGCTTGGTTTATCTACCATTTTCAAGAATTTAATGAAAAATTATATTATTTTCCTGAAAGTTGTTTCTAAAAATTATATTTTTAAATAATAATGATTACCCGTTACATACATCGCACCGAATTGATTTTACTGTAAAGTGAAAAAATCGCCCGCACAATTTTTTATTAATTTTAATTGTTATGATTTAGCATGTTAATTTTTGAACCTATTTGTATATAATAATTCAATAAACTCATGTTTCAATGAACAGTAAGTAACTTGGTTTCGAAAAAGAAATTTATTAGTAGTAGAACATTTTATAAAATCTTATTTCATTACATTTTAATAACTTATAAGTTATGCATTATACGAACTTAAAAATAAAATGAAAAATTGTCAAATTAGAATACGCCAGCCCTCATATTATGAGAAAATATATAATGTCACGATATGATGAATCAATGGAAACTTAAAACAATAAATATAACAACAAACCCATACCGTAGTGAGACAACAATGCATATACTGAGGTTGACATTGGTTTATTGACACTTTTTTTATGTTTATGTACTAACTACATATTTTATGCGTTTTTTAACTTTGCTGAACCTAGAGCCAATTTATATTTTCTACATTTTCTTGTAAACATATATCTATGAATAATGTTTTGTTTACAAATTATGGAAGGCATAACGTCTAGAGGTTCTATGTTTTACTTTGGTAACTTTGCCCTTCTTGTTGTTCTTATCCTTTTTCTTCTTCTTTTTGTTGCCAATTAACGAAACATAACTTTCATCAATTAATGACTGAAGGTTTGTAAATGCTTTTTTAAGGTCTTGGAATCCTTTGATATGGGTATGACATATCCTACTTCATTCCCAGAATTATTTTGATTGATGAGTTCATTCATCTCATTGTAGCCATCATCGAGCTTTTGAATTGCCAAAAATAGTCCCTTTGACGAGTTCAAGGACTTCATGTCATTACGAAAGGCGTGTATGGACGTGCTTAAGTTGATAACATTACTTCGAATTTTGTCCAAATTTAAAAGGTTCTCTAATCCCACGTAAATGCCCGATGCAACAAACCTGCCGAATAATTACAACCTGTATAAGCAGAAACTTAAATTGTTCATTACTTGAATGCGTCTTCTTTAACGAGTTCCCAGTAAAAACATTTTGCATCATCGCCATACGTTGAATTGTCCAAACTTGTTATGTTTTTCAAATAAGATATTTATTATTCAAAATCATCTAATGAACTATTTTCTATTTCTAATTATTTTACAAAACTCTCTATATTAGCTACTTGATTTAATTTAAGTATTTTTATACAAGTACTTTGAAAACAAGTATGTTTTTCATATTGCTAACATCTCCCCCTTTTATTTAAAATATTTTATAATCCTTTTGCCAAGTTGGTGGACGAACAGCTCGTTTACTTCGTCTAATAGCTATTTCAGGAATATCAGCAACTCTTTCATCTTGTTGATCTTGTATTGGTATAGAATCATTTATAAGTTCCACGGGTTCAACAGGTTCAATAGTTAAAGCTGTAGCTTCTTGTTCTTCAGCAGAAGGTGATATTTCATCCATTGTTTTAGACGGTAACAGGTCGAATTCGTTAAGAATATCATTTAGGTTATTTGATATCTTCTTTTCAATATAGCTCGTGTTGTCCGGAGCATAGCGAGCTCTTAATTGATTGGTGTGTGAACGTATAAGTCTGGAACGATTAGAGAGTTGTGTTAATACGTTATAAGTAACATTACCTATTCTTTCAATTATTGTTCCAGGAATCCAATAAGTCTTATTTGTCTTGTATAATTTTGCATATACAGTATCGCCTGGACTGTATTCTCGTTTCTTACAGCCGTGTTTAGAATTAAATATTTGGTTTTGCTGGCTTGGTACAGTTGTTACATTATCACGTCGTTTATACTTCATAAGATCTAAAGTTGTTTTTATTTTTCTGCCAAGAAACAGTTCTGCTGGCGATCTGTTGTTAATAGTTTTGTTTGGTGTTGACCTGTATGTTTGAAGAAATGTTTCAAGATTCTCTTGGCTCGTCCCCTCCTGATGAAGTTTCCTTAAGGCTCTTTTGAAAGTATCAACAAAACGTTCCGCCTGTCCTATTGATTGAGGATGGTAAGGAGCCGTGCGTGTGTGATGAATTCCTCTTGATTGCAGAAACTGTTGAAACTCTGAGCTGATAAACTGTGTTCCGTTGTCTGACACGATTTGTTGACAATCTCCAAAGTGGGAAAACATTTGACTGAGCTTTCTTATAACTGTAGATGATGTTATATTTTGAACTTGGAAAATTTCAGGCCATTTGGAAAATGCGTCTATTACTATAAAATAGTACTTGCCATCACATGGACCTGCTATGCTTATGTGTAAGCGTTCCATTGGTAAAAGAGCTATTGGCCATGATGATAATGTCGTCTTAATCGGTGATTTTGCAGCAGTTGCACAGTTTTGACACTGTCGGACATAGTTTGTAATGTCCTCATCAATGTTCGGCCAATAAACGTAACTTCTCGCTACGGCTTTCATTCTTTCGATTCCTGGATGGCCACGATGAAGCTGTTTTAAAACTCGTTTATGAAAACATGATGGAATGATGATTCTGTCGTTAAAAAGAAGGCATTCGTCAACTATTGAAAGTGCTTCTCTGCGATCGAAATATGACTTGAATTCAGCTGGAATTGATGTTTTATCTGGCCATTTGCATCTCATAAATTTAATGATAGTCTGGAGAACTTTATTTTTTAAAGTTGCTTTTTTAATCATTTTGTACGTCAGTGGTAAATTATGCAGTTGTTCATTCAAATTCAATGACATTTCTTCTTCTAATACCGTGCATGCAACTACATATTCTTCTTCAGGTTTTGACTGTGACTCAATAAGACGAGATAGGACATCTACGCAACCGAATTCTTTTGTTGAAATATATTGAATTTCGAAATCGTACATCATTAAGGTTAGTGCCCATATTTGCAGTCTATTGGCGGTATAAATTGGAATGCCTTTCTGCCTTCCAAAGATGGCTAGCAGCGGTTTATGGTCAGTCTGCAACCGAAACCTGCGCCCATAAATCATTCTATGGAACTTTGTCACTGCAAAGATAAGTCCTAGAGCCTCCTTTTCGATTTGACTGTATTTCTTTTCAGATGGAATCAAGGATCTTGCTGCATGCATGACAACTTTTTCGGACCCGTCTGGAAAAATATGAGCAATAAATGCTCCTATTCCTTCTCCAGAAGCATCTGCTGCAACCTTGATTGGTAGTTCCGGATTGTAATGAGTAAGAAGTAAGTCTGATGAAAGTATTTCCTTGAATCTGTCAAATGATTGTTGACATGAATTTGTCCATTCGAATGCTACGTCGGCTTGCAAGAGTTTGTCCAATGGTGAACGAATTTGTCGCATTTCTTTAACAAATTTTCCATAGTAGTTAACAGCTCCAAGGAATGATCATAATTGTGATATGTTCTGTGGTGCTGGCATGTTCTGAATTTTTAAAATTTTAGCTTGATCTGGTCGAAGGCCGTTTTTATCTATAATGTGTCCGAGATACTTGATTTTTGAAGCGAAAAATGAACATTTTTGAATTTTGACTCGAAATCCATATTCAAAAAGGCGTCTTAGTACCTCGTGGAGACTTTGTAAATGCTCTTCCCAGCTGATGCCACTTATGATTATATCATCTAAATATGCTGCAACCCCTTTTAATCCAGCCAGTAACGTATCGATTAGCTGTTGAAAAGCTCCCGATGCTGATTTTACTCCAGGTGCTAAACGATTGACTTTGTACAAACCTTTGTGTGTATTTATAGTCAGCAGTTTTCGTGACTCTTCTGAAACTAGTATCTGGAAGTAAGCGTCCGTCAGATCGATATGACTGAAAATCTTTTTGTTGCTTAATGTTGCAAATATGTCGTCAGGTACTGGAAGAGAATATTGATGAGGTTCTAGAGAATTGTTCAGGCCAGAAGAGTAATCCCCGCAAATTCGTATGTTTCCATTTTGCTTTTTTACAGCTACAATTGGTGCTGCCCATTCGGAAAAGTCAACTGGCGTTAGAATGCCAAGATCTTGTAGACGTTTCAGTTCTTTGTCTATCAATGGTATGACTGAATATGCGACAGGTCTCTTTGCTCTGAAAACGGGTATTGCTCCTGGTTTGAGATGAAGGTCAACACTGACTTTAACGCATGCTGATGGTTCATCACTAAATAGTCCCTTGTACTCAATACGAATACTTGCAATGGCTGCATCACGGTTGTAGGGTGTATGAATGATCTGACTGCAAACATTGCTTAGAGGTTTATCCCATAGGTTGAAATTATTGCACAAGTCAATACCGAATACATTCAGGTCAATGTCAGTTACAAAAAATTGTCCGTGACTTACCTCGCCAGATCGAAGACGAATGTTACAAGTGAACTTAGCAATCAATTTTATGTTATGACGTGTTGCACTTTTTGCTTTTTGATCTAGACTTGAACCTGGATTTCCAAGTTTATTCCACACTGATTGACTTATAATGCTGATGTCGGATGCTGTGTCTATTTGAAGTCGTATGGGCATGTCTTTGATGTGTTCCGCATTGAGTACGTCATTGATATGAACTGTGATGTACTTTCGCTTGTTCGAATGATCAATACAATTCACGGTCGTTTGAATTGCATTGCTCTGAAAAACTCTCTTCTTGTGATATTGTTTTTTATTTTGTTTAGAATAAGTCTTCTTTTGTTGAGCATTTTCTTGATTTAAATGTGCATGAGCTTTGTTGAAACAGGAGCAGTAACCTTCTTTGTGACCTACCTTTTTGCATTGAGAGCATATGTGTTGGGAATATGAACAGTCACGTGAGAAATGCATAGTTCCACATTGCCAACATGGTGTCCGTGGAATTTTTGTTGAGTCATTGCGTTGTTGAAATGGTCTGTAGCGTTCCTTTTGATCGTATTTTTGAATTGCATTGACAACTGAAGATGAATGTGATGTTTGTTCAATCAATGCTGTATCCTTTTTGAGGTTAATATATCGATGAGCTTCAGAAATTAGTTTATCGAGAGTAATTGTTTTTGCTTTTTCATCATCTTCAAGTGACGCCAAAAGTCTTGTTCTGATATCAGAATCTTCAGCGGCTTGTAATCCAGTAACAAAAACCAGACATTTGAATTGATCGATTGAAAGATCCCCCAATTTGAATTCTTCGCAAGTTTTGTTCACCATTGATGCGTAGGTAACCAAATCGTCTGTCTTTTGTTTGGTTGTTTGAAGACAGCTAAAACGAACATTAAAAAGAGTACCTTTTCGACCAAACATACCTTTTAGTTTTAAGATTGTGTCTGTAAAACTAATATCCTTAATTTTTTTTTTGGTAAAATCAGGTTCGTATATTTTTCATGAGCAATTGAGTTCAACTTTCTCATGAGAAGACGAACTTTTGCTGAGTCATCAAGCGAAGCCCCATCGATAATAAATACGTCCTCGAAACGATTGTACCAAGATTCAAAAGTTAGACCATTTGCTGGATCATATACAAATTCCTGTATATTGTTTGCCAATGAGTCCATTGTAAATTCCAATCCTCGATTTGCATCTTTTTCTTGAATTATTGTTTGCAAAAGTTTGCTTTGCAATTCGAGAAGTTCTAGAACTTTTGGATCTGTCGTCATTTTTATTTTTATGATAAATTCAACGCAAGGCTTTTTTGTGGTTGATTCAGGATTGATCGGTTTTAGTTCGAAGAAAAACGAATATATTTTTCTTTAAGAATCCTCGTCGCCAAATTGTTATGTTTTTCAAATAAGATATTTATTATTCAAAATCATCTAATGAACTATTTTCTATTTCTAATTATTTTACAAAACTCTCTATATTAGCTACTTGATTTAATTTAAGTATTTTTATACAAGTACTTTCAAAACAAGTATGTTTTTCATATTGCTAACAAAACTAAAAACGAATTCTTTTAATTTCTTCCAGGCACTTATGTCCAGGCCAATTTTGTGAAACCGATCTGTAGGTTGTTTGAAGTAAATTGCATAGAGCAGGAATAATGCTCCCAATTTGTGCAGTGTACTTTTAGATGAGAGGATACGTTTTGCATAATGAATGCAGACATTTGTGGACTGAATAATTTCCACAGATTGAGATTGTCCACTGAAATATTAAAAAAAAGTAATTGTAAGGAATCTTAAGAACAATAGATCTTACTACTTACGAATAAATACTCTGGAACAATGTCGACTTCCATTGATAGACGAATGATTCAAATCTAGGATTTTCGTTTGCAATGAAGCTCTCGATTATATTATATTCGCAATCCTTTTGAAATTATACTTTTTCACACTACCTTTATGGTTATTAACCAATATTTCACTACTCCCATTGACACTTGTGAAATTTTGCACACACAATAACAAAAAAGAATATGTAGGGAAAAACTTGTGTGCGGAAAAAAAACACCTTCGGTATTTTGCAATCGAAATTTACGCGATCAATTTATGATTTGCACACGAAATTTTATTGGATATCGGCGGGGGAAACTTTGATGTGCATTTTTATGGGAAATTTAGTTGAGAAAATTACGCTAAAATCGGTGAAAAACTTGTTACTAATTAGAAGTAGCGACCCGCACTTTTGTTTTTGATGTGTAAACATCTTTCCCGGCGGTAGAGTGAATCGAAAACGTGTGTAAAACTTATGCGTCCCGTGTAACCCGTTACGGTTACACGTTACGGTTACACGTTCCGTGTAGCAATCTACCTTACCGACGATTGCATTTAACACCATGTTTACATTGTTAATATTTCGTACTTACGACATCGTGTTTACATTGGAGACTTTGAGTACTGAAATCTCGATTTTATTACTTTACATTGCTGGCTAGAACTTAATTCAATCTCTCAACATTTCTTCACCTCTCGACCAATTAGGCCTATTCTGCCACATTTGTTATTCTGCTATAGATTTTCTGCTATGAATCATAAAAGATTTCCAGCTTAAAAGATCTTTTATGATTGGTATTCAGAGGTTCGAACTTTTATAAAAGTCTCTTAGGCTAGCCGCGCACTGGCATTTGTGATCGAAATCAAATAGTTTAATCACCAGTTGAAAGAGAACCGCGCACTGGCAACTCTTTACTCACGCTCACACTCTTTTCTCTCTTGCGCTTATGGAAAACAGCTCAACTATTACGATTTAATTTTAAGCAATCGTTTAGTTTGTGTCAAAACACAAACTTTTTAGTTGTTCGAATCGAGTTGCTTTAAGTGCGCGGTGTCCCATATAAGCCCCCCAACTAACAATTTTGCTTCCTATTTCTGAAATTAAGAATCATTCGTTGCTATAGTGCTCATATAACCATTCTTGCTGGAAGTCAAATAGCTATAGGAGTAAACTTTGATATAATTCATCGCCTAGACATTCTCTGGAGCACTTTCTATCACCTCTATAGGCGTAAAGACTCAATTTTCCTTTAATTATACTATAGAGATACTATAAGACCACAGGACAGTTTATGCTCCTATAGTAATCCCAACAAACTGCTATAAAAGTCTTTATTTATTATTCGTTATCTTTATAGAATCATTATTGGACAGTTTAAGTCAAGACTCTATAATCATGATCAATTTTTCTGTTGGACTCTTATAGTGCAATATAGTTCCTATAGTACTATTATAAGACTGTGCAATAGGCATAGTACACCACGTGCTTTTGCACATATAAGGATGAATTAATTACAACAACAAAATGCGGAAACCCCACACTGAGTAAATCCTTACAAATGCAAAGTAGGATTGGGTCGAACAAACTTGCCTAAATGTAAAGAATGGCAATTTCAAAAAATTAAAGTTTATGGTCGAAACTGTTTTTGAAAACATTTTTTAGAAAAGCATTTTATTACTGGATGGATACAAAATTGAATCTGAAAAAAAGATATCAAATTTTCAAAAAAGTTTTATTTTTTTAAAACCAAGAAAATATTTTAATCTTTTTCTTGGATAGAAGTTTTTTTTTAACCTTTTATCAAGCCTCTCTAAACAAATATTATTAAAATTCGGCAAGCCGATAGTGAGAAATTTAAAATTACAAAAAATAGTTGAATGCGGTAGGCACAGTCAGTAATATCTAATAATTTCAAAATTTTTATTGAATTATAGATCGTTAAAATTAATCGAAAGGAACAAAAATTGTCAAAATTCTAGGTGAAGTTTTCGATAAAAATACAATTTGGAAAACCATTTCTTTACATTTTCAAAAAAAAATTTTTGTCTTGTAGATTGTATTATAAAATTTTAAATTTTAAGCTTTCCAAAAATTAAGCATCGTCTTATTTTTACGAATAGATAACTTGCCATTATGTCTATATCGCAAGTAAAAAGTCAATAGTGCAATTTATTTAAAAAAAATATTTAAGTTTCATTCAAATTTCATATAAAATTTGAATCATGTTGTTTCTTAAGAAAAGAACTATTTTTTACGAATTATTTTAGTGACAGTGATTTGTATTGTCGATTGATTGACGAGACTTTTTTACTGCAACTGCAGTACACGACACATTTTTAACAGTGTTACGGTAAAATTTTCCGTAACAAGAATCATTCTTTCGGTCCCCTATCCTTATTCCTTTCTTTTAATAACTTTCTTCAAGCAGGTGTTTCTTTCAACTTACTGAGAGAGAGAAGGGCAGCCATGGTCCATCAGCCATCGGTTCACTCGCTCAGTAACTTGAAGAAACAAAATATCAACGTGTTCAATTTTGAAACTTAATGGACGACAGACGGGTGGTCTGTTCAAATCTCAATTGCTAGTGACAGTTGGTCACAGAAACAGACGGGCGGTCTGTGTTAAATTTCACAAAAAGTAACATTGGCGAAGTTTTGTTCCCAAATGTTGAAGTTACTCCTGGTGAGAATGGCTGCGTGCCCAACCTAAACCATATCTTAATATTTGTATTCATGTAAAAGATGGAACGTTAACGGCTATTCCCTAAACATTCCCCCAAATCTGCGCAAAAACCCAACGAATCTAGTAAATTCGCGATATAGAGAATTACCACCAACTTCCTCTTAATAGTAATTTTTAAATTATAGCAACTTTCTTTGCACAGGTTTTCCAGTGTTTCTTTACGAGTTTTATGGTAGAAAAATTAAGTTCCTTTTTTTTTGTTTTCAGAAGGTTTTGTTTAAAAACTTGTATGGGGATGTTAGGTGGCTGAATGCACCCATTGAATTGCCCGCCACTGGAAAGTCATACCGGAGGTCGGCGAATTCAATGCTGATGACTGTGCATAAAGCTGGGTGTAAAGTGCGAGTACGAGAAGGCTGATGGGTTTCAACTGCGTTGGCGCACTCTCGCCAATGTGCTGAGTGTTGCTGATAAATGACGCGATCGAAGCCCACGTCACTGATTGGCGGAAAGCACTGGGTTTTAAAAAGAGAAGAGGTCTTCCAGGCAAGGTGAAAGCCTGGAAGGACACTTCTTTACGGAGATTTAAACTAGCCAGAGGTGCAAGAGAAAATATTAACGAGCAAATTTTTTTGAAAACAGAAAGAAAAGAAATTGTATTTGAAAAGAGGAAAATTGAAGAGTTCTTAGTGGAAGAAACACAGGAAGGTTTTGTTGCAGAGAAAGGTTGAAATTGAAACTCGAGGACTAGAGAGGAATTTGGTGGTAGAACAGGAAATCAAATCAAAGCTAAGTATAGTGGTTTTAAAATCAAAATTGCATATTAAAATTTTCATTATTGAGTAGATAGTTTCGTTTAAAAATTGTTTTTTTTTATAATCGTTTGGTTTTTGCTATCGAAAATTTCCGATATTGCGGAACGCGCGACCCGTTTCTTAACACCGTTTTTCTGCTTTCGGGACCGAGTGTTAACGGTCCATCTTAATAATTTCATTTTTTTGTATTCTTACTGTTCAAAAGATCTTGGGTTTTAGCCCTACTTAATTGCAAGGTTTCCCAAGCAATTCAATAAAATTTTCAAATTCCCATTCGGAATTATAAATTTAAATCTTTTATTTAAAATATCTTTCACCGTCGGTTTCGCTCCAAAGGTTTGTAATTTCCTTGTAAAACAAAAATTACTGGCGCCCTTTTTCATTTTTCAGCTACGCCTCTGCGTAAATTGAAAATAAATTACTTCACTCTTTTTATTATTTTAATTAATAATCATCATCATAAAAATAATTCGCGAACCCACCCCCTTGCTGAGCCTAGTCGTGGTGGTAGCATACATTGTTGCTACCAGTTGCAATTTTTTTTCGCTGAACTTGCCTGTCGATAGTTTGACAGTTCGTCATCGAGTTCTCTTTCTTCTAGTCTTTTTTTAATTACATACGTACATTGTTGTTCGGTTTCGATCGCGTCGGCGCGTCGTGATTCTTTCTCGTCTTTTCGTTTGATTATTTTATTTCAATAATCAATTTAGTTTCGCGAATTAAAATTGTAACAAGTGGCGCCCAACGTGGGGCTTTTTCAATAAAAAAATATACATAATATACATTCGAGAAAATATTAATTCCCTACCGCGGTGAAAGTGTTTTGTTGTTTGCAATTGCATATGCACATTTTTTTTTAACAAACCTACCTACATACAATCGTGTTTATGTGAATTCGATTTAGGGAAGTGATTTGATTTTGATTTGATTTTGTTTGAATCTAGTTACTTTTGGTTTTCTTTTTTCTTTTTCAGAGTGAATTGTGTTAAATCTTTGTGGAAAATTATAATTTTGTTGGAATACATACATATATGTACAACAGGTGTTTGCAAGAACATTAAGTGATCTCAAATTTGATAAGAAAACAGTGGGATATACTGTAGCAAACAGCTGGAAATTTTTATTGGTGTACCAATTATTTTATTGATGTGAGTAAGTTTCTTTATTTTAATTCAATCGTTTAATTTAAATTGAAAATTTATAAATTCATTTATTTATATTACGGTTTACTTTTACGGGGTTTATTTACTGAGAGTTTTACATAGTAGTTTTTATTGGAATTGTGTGGTTGTCTCGCTCTGACGCATATAGCTACTACAATTATTTTTGTCTTGAAGTTCGATTAGTTCTTTTCGCGAATATTCTTTTATCTCTTCCATAGTGGGCTAAGTTTTTTTTATTTGGTATAAAAGAAAATTTGTTTACATTTGGCATTTGTCTCTGAAGTGAATTTTAATCGAAGATTGTGCATTTTTCTTCTAGTGTGACCATACTAGATTTTATTATTCTGAAATCCTAATTTGAAATTTTGTTTTTTTTTTAATTCTGTGTTGAAAATTGGTTGTATTTATTGAATTAAAAGTGAAGTAATTCAAGAAAGAGTCAAATATTTCTTAAAGCGTGTTTGTATTTTTTTGGTATAATTTTTGGTAGTCATTTCCACTTAAGTGTTGATTTAGTGGTTTTAATATTTTAGTGGTGTTTCGGCATACAAATTTTTTTTCAAAAATATTTTTGCCTTGTTTTCAAAATTTTGAGTTGGTCAAAAATTTAATTTTTAGTTTTCGAGATTTTTTTTGTTCGCAGTTTATCGTGGATTTATATAGAGCAATCAACTGGGTGTTGGTTTTGTGCTTTTAATCTTGTTTTTTTTTTTGTTATTGGTACATTTTCATTTTACTGATTTTGATTTTGATTTGGTAATTCGTTTCGGTTTTGTTTGTTAATTTATTTTCTTATAATGGACGTGAACAGGTTAAATAAAGAGGAACTTCTTTACGAGTTACAGGCCCGGGGCCTTAAGGGAGGGACGGTAGACAATATGAGGATGACGTTGAGAGCATCGCGTACTCTAGAGCGGTCGGGTTCTATATCAAGCGATAGCCCTCATTACCCATTCTCATTTGAGGAAGACGCTAGGGCGGTTAAAGAAAAAATTTTAGAGATTAGGGATCTTTTGAAAACCCCTCCGAAAAATCAAAAGTCAGGAGAGTATTTGAAGATTTTGACAAAAATCGAATGGGCGTTAGGTAGGATTAATAAGGCGAAAGCAGAGTCGACGGATGAAGTTAATGAAGTTGCGGATATAAGGGGGGAGTTATTGATGTTAATGGCAGCGTTAAGTGAAGGTGGTGAGGAAGCACCACAGGAGAAAGATAAAGTAACGGAGAACAACAATACGTCGACAGCAGACATGGGTGCGTTACCAGCTGCACAGGTCGGCCAACGAGCGAGCTCAGGGTTCCAACTACAGGATGAAGCCTGTGACCGGAATTCTGAGCGCATTGAAAAGTGGGATGTAAAGTTCTCTGGTGAGCGGTGTGGTTCATCAGTGAACTCATTTTTAGAAAGAGTCGAGGAGCTTAGGGAGTCGCGAGGTGTTTCGGAGGCAAGGCTTTTCAGGTCAGCAGTGGATTTATTTTCTGGGAAGGCACTCCTTTGGTTTAGGGCGATTAGGGATTCTATATCTACATGGAAAGAGTTGGTTAGGGAGTTGAAATTGGAGTTTTTACCCTCCAATTATGATGATCTCTTGTTGGATGAGATCAGGCGGCGTACCCAGGGTAGGGATGAGACAATGGGTATGTACATTGCTCTCATGCAAACCCTTTTCAAAAGATTCTCTGAGCCTCTGAGTGAGAATAGAAAATTGGCTATTCTCATGAAGAACATAGCTCCTTTCTACCAGACACAATTGGGCTTGGCTGATATCAAGTCAGTCAATGAACTGGTTGCGTTGGGTAGAAGGCTAGAGACAATTAGGTCAAATGTTGAGTCTTTTGTTCCTCCTCCTTCAGGTCGCAGCAGGCAGGCTTTGGAGCCTGATGTTGCTTATGTTGCTTCGGTTCAAGAAGCAACAGTTGCAGTTAATCGAAACCCCCCACCCAGTAGGCCCATTCGTTGTTTTAACTGCAATAGGGAAGGTCATTTTTCAAGTCATTGTTCCGCTCCTAGGCGTTGTTTTGGATGTGGCACTGTAGGTACCACACATAGGAATTGTAGACTTTGTTCGGGAAACGGGCAACGGACTCTTGGGCCAGCAGGTCAAGAGCGCCGTCGAAATTAGTTAGGTCGCCTGCTGACGACCAGCTGGTGGATAGGGTTAGGTTAGGTTTCACGTTAGATACAAGTAGGAATGATAGTAGGCCATATTTAGGAATCAACATTTATGGGTTTAGGTTTTTAGGGCTTTTGGATTCCGGGGCATCGCGAACGATTATTTGTAGGGACGTTTGGAAGGTTTTGAAAGATTTAGGGCTACAGTTAGGAAAAGCAAATATTAGGCAGGTACTTTTAGCAGATGGTGCAGGTGTAGGAGTTTTGGGGGTTGTTAATCTACCTATTGTTGTCGAGGACAAATCTGTTTTGATTGAGTGTTTGGTTATACCCACTCTACCTCATGCGATGATACTTGGTGCAGATTTTTGGGCACTATCGGGAATCGTTCCGGATCTTCGATCGCGCATGTGGAGTTTTTCGAGCCAGGATATGGTGGCTTCGATAAAAACTACATCTATCACAGAAGAGTCTGAGTTAGATGGGGATCAAAAGGGAAAACTGAATTCTTTAATCGAAGATTTGTTTAGGGACATGCCAGAAGGGCTTGGAGTGACAACAATGGTAGAACACATAATTAGGACGTCGACAGAACCTATAAAACAGCGGTACTATCCGGTATCACCAGCAATGCAGGTGCATATAGATAAGGCTCTTAACGAGATGTTAGAAGAGGGGGTGATTGAGAAGTCAAATAGTCCTTGGGCTTCTCCGATAGTTTTAATCAAAAAGAAAGATGGTACTTTTAGGTTTTGCGTCGACTATAGGAAACTTAATCAGGTTACAGAAAGAGATGCTTATCCACTTCCGATCATTTCAGCAATTTTAGACAAACTTAGGAACGCGAAATTTTTAACATCGTTGGACATTAAGTCGGCGTATTGGCAGATTCCAGTAGCTGAGGATTCTCGCAAATTTACTGCCTTTACGGTACCGGGTAGGGGATTATTTCATTTCAAAAGAATGCCTTTCGGATTACACAACGCCCCTGCTACGTGGCAGAGGTTTATAGACAGTGTGTTAGGGCCTGAGTTGGAGCCATACGTTTTTGTTTATCTGGACGATATTATTATCGTTACAGATACATTCGAGAAACATCTCGAAATTCTTAACGAAGTTTTTAGGAGATTACTTGAGGCAGGGTTAAAAGTAGGTAGGGAGAAATGCAACTTTTGCAGACCCTCTCTTAAATTTTTAGGCTACGTGGTTGATCGGAACGGGTTGCATGTGGACCCGGAAAAAGTGGATAGTATGGTTAGGATACCTGCACCGAAAAATGTGAAAGAGGTTAGGAGTTTTGTAGGAACTGTTTCATGGTACAGGCGCTTCGTACCGAATTTTGCAACATTAGTTAGGCCCTTAACAGATTTACTTAAGAAAAGTAAAAAGTTCGTCTGGACTCAAGAATGTGAAGATTGTTTTAGGAAAGCTAAAGAATGCTTAATAACGGCTCCCATTTTGACATGTCCCGACTTTAATCTTCCATTCGTGGTCCAAACAGACGCGTCTGACTACGGTATCGGGGCCGTACTCACACAGACTTTTGAGGAAGGGGAAAAAGTAATATGTTACTTGAGTAGGTCTCTGAACAGAAACGAGAGGAACTATTCCACTACGGAAAAGGAGTGTTTAGCAGTTTTGTGGGCAGTTGAGAAGTTGCGGCCGTACATCGAAGGAGTTCGTTTCACGGTCGTAACTGATCATTACTCATTGATTTGGTTGAGTAATCTCAAGGACCCACAGGGTAGACTCGCGCGCTGGGCAGTTAGGCTTCAGCAGTTTGATTTTCAGATCATTCACCGGAAGGGTAAAGACCATGTAGTTCCAGACATGTTATCTCGGGGAGTTCCAGTAGTGGCTGGGATCTCAGATGAGGATTCGGACCCGTGGGTGGCAAAAATGATTTCGAAAATTGAGTCAAACCCGTTAGCTTTTCCGGCCTGGAGAGTAGATAGTGGCCGATTGTTTAAATTTATAAAATCCAATCATGTAGTGGTACATGAAGAAAATGATGAGTGGAAGTTAGTAGTGGGTAGGAAAGATAGATTAGGAATTTTGAGAGAGTGTCACGATAGTCCATTAGCTGGACATATGGTTGTTAGGAAAACGTTTGCGAGAGTAGTATCAAAATATTATTGGCCTAAAATGAGGGGAGATATAACGAAATATGTTAGGAAATGTAGGGTATGTCAACAAGTGAAACCAATCAACGATAAACCAGCCGGTCTTATGACTGAGAGAATAGGAGTTTCTTCTCCGTGGGAGATGATAAGTGTGGACTTAGTAGGGCCATTACCTAAGTCGAGTAGAGGATATATGTACATACTTACTGTAGTAGATTATCTTACTAAATTTCCGTTGCTTTTTGCTTTGAGGTCAGCGACTGCAAAAGCGATGTGTAGGGAGTTAGAGGATAATGTTTTTCTGTTATTTGGAGTACCCAAAATTGTCATTTGCGACAATGGTCCTCAATTTAGGAGTAGGGAGCTAAAACAACTTTGTGAGGGATTTTCAACTAAGATTAGGTTTACTCCACATTATCATCCTCAGGCAAACCCCGGAGAGAATTAATCAAATAATAAAAACAACTTTGAGGGTATATGTTTCAGAGAATCACCGGAGTTGGGATTCTCAGTTAGCAAAAGTGGCTTGTGCCATCCGCACATCCCAACATGAAGTTTTAGGAGTTACACCGTATTACGCTAATTTTGGAAAGGAGATGTCTACTAGTGGTCAGGATACAATAGGAATTAGAAATGAGGTTTTAGATAAAGATATTGGTGTACAGTCGGTAGGAGATATAGGAGATAGATTTAGGAACCTTAGGGCAGATATTGCTGTCAAGTTGAAGGCAGCAAGTAAGAAAACAGCAGACGCATACAACCTCAGGAGGCGAGATGTTCAATATCTCCCGAATGATGTTGTATGGCGAAGAAATTTTGTCAAATTATTATGCGGCTAAGTTGGCACCAAAGTTTGTGGGCCCTTTCAAAATCAGAAAAAGACTGTCTCCTTGGACTTATGTCCTTGAAGACGAAAATGGTAAAGATCGTGGCACTTGGCACACGAAAGATCTGAAACTTTTTACTTCATTATCGGAAAATGATTAAGTCTAAAAGTCCCAAGAAAGTAAAGTAAAGTAAATTAAAGTAGAGTAAAGTTAATTAAAGTAAAGTAAAGTAAATTAAAGTAAAGCCAAGTAAATTTCTATTTGTTTTGTTAAATTTTTTAAAAGATTTTTTCTGATTTTCATATTTTGCCTTTTAACGTTTTTTTATTAGACTACCATATTATTGGTCTGATGGTCTCCTTTGTCGTGTTGTTAACCAAGTTTATCCGCAGGAAATTGCTTGTTTTCTTCAAAACTAAGCAATTTCCGAGGAGGAAAGGGTGGGATTTGTTACGGTAAAATTTTCCGTAACAAGAATCATTCTTTCGGTCCCCTATCCTTATTCCTTTCTTTTAATAACTTTCTTCAAGCAGGTGTTTCTTTCAACTTACTGAGAGAGAGAAGGGCAGCCATGGTCCATCAGCCATCGGTTCACTCGCTCAGTAACTTGAAGAAACAAAATATCAACGTGTTCAATTTTGAAACTTAATGGACGACAGACGGGTGGTCTGTTCAAATCTCCATTGCTAGTGACAGTTGGTCACAGAAACAGACGGGCGGTCTGTGTTAAATTTCACAAAAAGTAACATTGGCGAAGTTTTGTTCCCAAATGTTGAAGTTACTCCTGGTGAGAATGGCTGCGTGCCCAACCTAAATCATATCTTAATATTTGTATTCATGTAAAAGATGGAACGTTAACGGCTATTCCCTAAACATTCCCCCAAATCTGCGCAAAAACCCAACGAATCTAGTAAATTCGCGATATAGAGAATTACCACCAACTTCCTCTTAATAGTAATTTTTAAATTATAGCAACTTTCTTTGCACAGGTTTTCCAGTGTTTCTTTACGAGTTTTATGGTAGAAAAATTAAGTTCCTTTTTTTTTGTTTTCAGAAGGTTTTGTTTAAAAACTTGTATGGGGATGTTAGGTGGCTGAATGCACCCATTGAATTGCCCGCCACTGGAAAGTCATACCGGAGGTCGGCGAATTCAATGCTGATGACTGTGCATAAAGCTGGGTGTAAAGTGCGAGTACGAGAAGGCTGATGGGTTTCAACTGCGTTGGCGCACTCTCGCCAATGTGCTGAGTGTTGCTGATAAATGACGCGATCGAAGCCCACGTCACTGATTGGCGGAAAGCACTGGGTTTTAAAAAGAGAAGAGGTCTTCCAGGCAAGGTGAAAGCCTGGAAGGACACTTCTTTACGGAGATTTAAACTAGCCAGAGGTGCAAGAGAAAATATTAACGAGCAAATTTTTTTGAAAACAGAAAGAAAAGAAATTGTATTTGAAAAGAGGAAAATTGAAGAGTTCTTAGTGGAAGAAACACAGGAAGGTTTTGTTGCAGAGAAAGGTTGAAATTGAAACTCGAGGACTAGAGAGGAATTTGGTGGTAGAACAGGAAATCAAATCAAAGCTAAGTATAGTGGTTTTAAAATCAAAATTGCATATTAAAATTTTCATTATTGAGTAGATAGTTTCGTTTAAAAATTGTTTTTTTTTATAATCGTTTGGTTTTTGCTATCGAAAATTTCCGATATTGCGGAACGCGCGACCCGTTTCTTAACACCGTTTTTCTGCTTTCGGGACCGAGTGTTAACGGTCCATCTTAATAATTTCATTTTTTTGTATTCTTACTGTTCAAAAGATCTTGGGTTTTAGCCCTACTTAATTGCAAGGTTTCAAATTCCCATTCGGAATTATAAATTTAAATCTTTTATTTAAAATATCTTTCACCGTCGGTTTCGCTCCAAAGGTTTGTAATTTCCTTGTAAAACAAAAATTACTGGCGCCCTTTTTCATTTTTCAGCTACGCCTCTGCGTAAATTGAAAATAAATTACTTCACTCTTTTTATTATTTTAATTAATAATCATCATCATAAAAATAATTCGCGAACCCACCCCCTTGCTGAGCCTAGTCGTGGTGGTAGCATACATTGTTGCTACCAGTTGCAATTTTTTTTCGCTGAACTTGCCTGTCGATAGTTTGACAGTTCGTCATCGAGTTCTCTTTCTTCTAGTCTTTTTTTAATTACATACGTACATTGTTGTTCGGTTTCGATCGCGTTGGCGCGTCGTGATTCTTTCTCGTCTTTTCGTTTGATTATTTTATTTCAATAATCAATTTAGTTTCGCGAATTAAAATTGTAACAACAGCTAGATTTTCGAAGAAGAAGCTGAGAATAATCAATTTATCAATAAATTAATACTGGAACATATGCTAGGTATACCAGAACTCTAGCTTTTTTCACAGCTTATGCGAATTACGAATCGATAAATATCGCTTCCTTCTAATATTTAAGTGTTAAAAGCACCTATAAAGGAAGCCTATGTGACTTTATAGGATTAAATTCATGATAAAAGTGATCCCAATTCAACGCTAGGTTTTACATATTCTAGTTTGGCCGTGCGGTTAGCGAGCAAGAGATTTGGTGCGAGAGGACCCGAGTTCGATTCCCACATTCTGCCTACACATGTAAGTAATTTTTAAATTAATTTTAAAAATAAAAGTAAAAATGAAATCATAAAAAATAATCAACTCTTAGATCTTTACAGAAATCACGCGGAAAAAGCCGAAAAATATGCAAGAAAAGCATCAAAATAAAAATAAAATCAAATAAGCACACAAATAAATATTTTTTTTTTTTATTTTCCACATACTCCTATAAGTATTTTATTTTTGTGACAGTAAATCTTCTTTTCATTTCCACTATCGATGCAATTGCTGCAATAAAGCATATATTACCTCTATAACATAATGATAAGTATGTTCTTCGGAGTAACACAATTTACTCCATAAAGGTGGAATAGGAGTTAAAAAAAGTCGCCCTTTTAACTCTTTGGAGTTTTATACAACCCTTAAATGTGTGCAAGAAATAGTAATAAGAAGCTTCTCTAGATGAATATAGAAGTAAAATTGTTAGTTGGGCCATATGTTTCATTTTAGCAACTAAACAGTTGCGAAACTAAAAATTGAATGTGCGCGCCTGGCCTTATGCTACTTCGAAAACGAGATCTGTTATAAAACTGAAGTAAATCTGTTATCATAATCAGCTGTGATTATGTAAAATATTTCATCTGACATAATTTAAATGGATGACGAACAAAAAAGTAAACTCTTAGGCTAGGCGCGCACATTCAATTTTTAGTTTCGAAACTGCTTGGTTAGAGCATCTAAAAAGTTTGTGTTTTGACACAAATTAAACGATTGCGCGCACATTCAATTTTTAATTGCACAACTATTTGGTTGCTTATAGAAAACAGATGAACTATTTAGTTGAATGTCCGCGCAGGTGCATATAATTATATGTTACACAAAATAGCGAACTCATTTTAGGCAATCGCTTAGTAGTTTGTATCAAAACACAAACTTTTAGTTGCTCGAACCAAGCAGCTGCGAAACTAAAAATTGAATGTGCGCGCCTAGAATAAGGCTATTTTGTGTAACATAAATGCCCATACAAATGCGAAGTACTTTGTCGATTAGGTTGACCGATGTGGCGTGTGTGAGGGGTATATATCTAAAGTCACAAACTAGTACGATTGCATTGTATGTTTATTGGGTACGTTCGATAACAAAAGTTCGGCACTCGGACGAACGTTGATGTTAACACATCTTAACCGTGAGTCCTGGCATTGTATATATATCTTATAGTAATATCGAGAAGTCAAAAGATTGTGGCGGCATCTTCAGGCTACGGACCGCATTTGCTAAAATGTGTCTCTGCTAAATTTTGGAGACTTCAAAATATGGGTGTAGAGATAATGGAAGAATGAGAAAAAATAAATTGTGTTGAGAATGTGCGCTGAAAGAAAAAATAGGAATAATAACAGAACGAGAAAATTATATTCATGGATGTATATGTGACGTTTTGTGAGGATAGGGAAAATATATTTGTATGGAAAAATATAAATCTGTGACCATGGTTGCCACAAACAAATAAATATAAATATAGAATGTAATCATGGCATATAGAATAAAAGAAAGTTTTTTATGTTTTGGTTAGCCTTATTTTACTTATTTTACCTTAAATACTTGTAAATAAAATAAAATATATATGAATATGTGTAGAGTTCATTATTAGGATAAACAGTACAAACTCGATTTACGAAACTAATAGAAATATAGGCAGTTAGAATAACTGAGTTTGTTGCACTTACTGGCTTATACATATTTTTTTAAATAATAAAATGCACAACTGGGTCGCACGAACTTGCTCCTATGTAATAGAATGTAATAGAATAGGAATTTAAAAACCAATTTCGTTAGAGAAAACTATTCATAAGCATAAAATTATTTTTTTTTTAAACTCCTTAAGTAGTAAGAGATAAAAAAGAAAGCTATGCAAATATGAATTAAGAAAAAATTTAGTACGCCAACTTAAAGCTTCTATTATTGTAAGAATTAACATAAATAAAATATTGAACCGTTTTTGCGATGTCGAATTTTCCAAAAAAAAATGGTATTTTTCAAACATTCAAAAAATATTTTTTTTTTAAGTTTTGAAACGCAATATTTTTCAAACTTTTTAAAATCTTCTCTATACAAAATTTCATTAAAATCTAAAAATGGTTCTATGGTAGGTACAGACAGTAATATCTTAATTTCAATTTTTTTTTTATTAAATTATAGATCGCAAGAATTAATCGAAAGAAAAAAATGTTATTAAAATTCTAGATGCCGTTTTCGAGAATAATACAATTTTCGAAAACCAGTTTTTAACATTTGTATGGTGGGTAGCGGCGTTAGTTTTTGGTTAAATAAATTGAAATTATTAGTTTTGGGCAAGTAAAGGGACACATTTTGAGAAAATATAAAAAATTAATCAAAATCTCAAAATTATATGGAACAAATGATTCGAATCATAATGCATTGAAAATAATCAATTTGGCAACCATGACTTTCTGTCTGATTTTTCCTCTGCAAATTTTAAAGGTTTTTTGTGGATTTGTGAATACATGTACATATACAGTTCAACCTCGATATAACAAATCGGAAGGGAACAAGTAAATATTCGTTATATCAAGTAATTCGTTGAACTGAGGTTTGTTATGTTGAGGTTAGATTGGTCTAAAATTAGTTATAAAGAGGTATAAGAGGTAAAAGTGACGATCAGCAGTATTTGCATTACTTTCCATCAAACAACAATGATTGTTTTACGAACAAAAGCGGGTCGAAACCTGTAGCGACATGAATCACATACTATGAGATTAATGGCCGATTTCATAAACAAACACTAAAAGCACTTTTATCAAAAATCCTCTTAAATTTTATCAGGCTCTTAAAAATTTTTAGTTTCACCAATCTATAAAAGGGACATTTTGGGGAAATTTTTATTAAAATTGAGTTCTCTTCACATCCCTGGGAAAAATAAATTGCTTTTTTCTTTCTAACAAGCGAAATGTATGAGAAGAAATGAGAAAGCGTTATGTGCGTTATGCACAGAAAATATTTGGAAAGATTCTGATACTGACATTCTGTGGCATAAAATCGTTAAGTAATAACCACTTAATTTATTTTTTATTGCATTGTTGGGTTTGTTTTGGTTCCAAATGAAGACCAAACATATTCAACAAACTCATCCACAGATGCGTTGGAAAGTCGGAACCACATTTTGAAGTCATATAATGTATTTCTGTGAACCAGGAATATTCTTGCTCAGCGAATAACTTTGTGTTGCACTTTATTATTGGATGAAGACGATCAATATTTTTTCGAAATAAAGAAACAAATCATTTAAATATTTAGTATTAATTTATTTATTTTGTATCTTCAAAAATTGAACACTAAATCCTTACAGAACAATAATTTCAGCTGCTATACCTATAACCAATTGTTATTATCTACATCTGATGACATTTCAATGACACTTTTAAAATTTAATGAGCCAAAAATGGGCATTTAGTTTATAAGGGTGTTTAAAAGCTTGTTTAATTTAAAAGCGCTTGGTGAAACCAAAACATCTCATTTTAAGGTTTAGAAGCCTGTTAAATGTTTAAAAGTCCTTCGTGAAATCGGGCATAAGGGTCATATGTACATTGGTGGGAACTTTATATAAAGGTTTGGGTTGAGAAAATTCTTTAGTTGAAGGTGTTTATCCTTTTTCTTGATAGTTGAAAATTCGTTATAAAGAGGTTGTTCGCAAAAAATGTTCGCAATGTAAAGGTATATTTTACATTAACTCTTATGGACAATTTAAGGGGATTACGAAGAATTTGTTAAATCGAGTAAGTCGTTATATTTAGGTGCGTTATATTAGGGTTGCACTGTATTTTTGTTTACTATTTAGACATATGCCATATCAAAATATTTTCTTGCAAATAATTGTCCCGCTTTTTTGAATAAGTTGCAGTGCCAGTTGAAAAAAAAATTGCAAGAAATTGTTAAATATTTTTGGAACATTTTTTTTTTTGTTTTTGATCTTCTTAAAAACAGTACGACGGATTTTTCTGCTAAAGGCCCCCAATAATTTGAATATTATTATGACTTTAAATTTTCAAACAATAATTTTTGAGATTTTTTTAAGAATTTTCAAAATTTTTTTTTTTGGAAACTCAATACATATTTCGAAAACCTCATTCTCGATTTTTTTTTAAATTTAAAAAATAAAATTTTCTTAATGTATAATATGAGAAAAAAATGTATTTTACCTAAAAAATAAGGGTATCCTCCATACAAATGCTAACAAATGGTTATCGAAAATCGCATTTTTCTCTAAAAAAGTTCCGAAAATTTTTGCTAAAATTGTTTCCTTTCAATTAATTCTTACGATCTATAATTCAATTTAAAAAAATAATTTGGAATGGGCGATTCCATTATAGCGGGTGCAATAAATTAAATTAAATTAAATTAAATATAGTATTTCTACTTTGAATATTTATCAAAAAAAAGTAAAAAATATTGTAGTTTAAAAATTGGTGTCGAAAATCGTCTATAGCGGAATCGCCCAAATCAAGATATTACTGACTGTACATACCGTAGAACGATTTTTTTGAATTTTGAATTTTGAATATCTCATTATCGACATAACGGATTTCAATGAAATTTTGTATAGACAAACTTCTAAAAAGTTTAAAAAACATTTCATTTCATTTAAAAACTTAAAAAAAAAAATATATTTTTGAATTAAAAAAAAATTATTTTTTTTTTTAAATTCGATATTTCTAAAACGGATCAATATTTTTTTTTTGGAAATTTAATTTTTATTCGTACATTGATAAACACATTAAATTGGGCTTCCAAAATTTTTTCTTAAACATTTTTTTGTATATAAAAGCTTATTTTTTTGAAACCACTACAAGGAATTATAATTTTGTTCTTACATAAACTAATTTTTGCTTAAAACATATGGCATCCTGTTTTTAGCTGCAACTGCTAAAGGAATTGTTTTATTCATTTAAAAAATAAATCTTATGCTTATGAACAGTTTTCTCTAATAACATTCATTTTAAAAATTCCTATAGTCTATTACATAGGAGCAAGTTCATGCGACCTTGTCGTGTTTTTTTGTGTAGATTATGAAAGAACATAATATAAAAATATAAGAATACCTATATCTAATATAAAAACTTCATTCGATCGCTTGTAAAAAAGTTATAAACAATTTATTATAACGTGAATAAGTGCGTTTACATGAACATTTAAAGCCCTGAAACTAGTATAAATTTTCATTTTTTTTCATCCTCGACATTTTTTTCATCAATCCGCCGTAAATAAATACCTACGAAAATAAAAAAAAAAACATTCTAGAAAAAAAAAAATATTTTCTAAGATTTGGAAAAAAAAAATTTATGGCAGATATTTATTTAAAATTAAAACAGTTTAATTAGGTACTAATTTCCATAAAATTTATCGCCAATATACTTTTTATAAAGTTTGTCATTGCAATTATTATGCTTTCTAGAACACACTGTATCTTTGTAGCATTGGTTGATAGTTCTCGTTTTAGATATCAACCTAGTAATAAATTATTTGATTTTTCACCAGAATTGAAAATTTCAAATCAAATGATAGGCATATCTCTTTTTTTCAATACCTACAAACACCATACAAACAAGAAAATGTATTCAGACAAAGAAGTTCAAGCAAAAAATATATCTACCTCCATACATACTCACAAAAACATACGAACAAGAAAATATATTCCAACAGAAAAAGGTCAAAAAAGAATTTTTTTTCATTTTCACCTCTCGGAAATCTCCCTTACTCTGTCTTTCGTTGAAAAATGAAAATAATAAAATCTCTCTTTCATACTACTTGTTTCTATATTTCTTATCCTACTCTCCACTGACAAATTTTGCTGATTTCAGCGACATCACAGGCTAGGGACTCTAACATAAAATCACGTCAATTGATAATACTATAAGATATATATACAATGGTCCTGGCACTCACACTTTTTTTTTATGACATTTGTTTTTTTTATCGATTTGTTTACTTGTCAACATTTTCATCTTTGGGCTAAAATGTCTATATTCCGCTTTGAGTATATATAATATAGAGGGCTCGTTTCTATTCCAAATGCGTGACTATCATAGGGGGCGCTACTCATATTTGTGTAAGACAAAGTTATTTGACAGCGGCAACCAAAAAAAAGTTTTTGGTAGAATTGATTGCCTTGCGGGAAGATACTAAGTTAGAACAAAAGAATAGCATACAAATTAGCAAACAAAAAAACATTTTATTATTCAATATTTTTGTATCATTAAACAACCAAATAAACACTAACAGCCATATTTAAAAACTCATTATAGTGAGTACATAAGGCTATGCAACCCTTATAATGCCTCTAAACGCAAAATCGTGATTTATAAAACTTATGTGACGTTGAATAGAGGCATTATAAACTAAACGCGTTTGGAGGTTGAATAGTGCCTACATAAGGACATTTTAGTATTGAACTGTCACATTCAATGTGACATCACATTGAATTATAAAGATTATCAAAAAAATAAAACGTCTTTGACTTGATATTGAAACTAAAACTTTGTTATTTTTATTTATTGAAACAAAAATGTTATACTAATATATTAAAAACAAATTGAATTGAAAATTGTTTAGAATTAAATAGATAAATATACTTGTTGGTGATCTCTATCCACGCATCCTTCTTCATCCGGTTTGTTAGTGTTGTAATTTTTATGTTGTATTATTGAATTTTATCCTCAAGAACTTGTCTGAGGAGTATTCCAGCTAGGATAAAACGAATCACAATTTGATTTCCAGTATTGTGCTAGAGATAATAACATACTTTATCTGATGAATCAAAGTTAATTGTTCGAATTCTTTTAGCTTTTGGTAGATTCGTTTTTGTTTATTAAATTCGATAGACAGACAAGATGTTTTTTTTTTTTGTTTTTTGACAAACAGCTGAGTGTTATGAAGGCTAAATGTAATAGATTCTTACTTTTTGGTACTTTATTTGACACAAGCTCATTATAACTATGCAGGGTAGGCAAATGTTTTATAAATATGAATTTGCATAGTGGATGAATAAGTCCTTATGCATTGCATAACTATTCACGCGTTTAGCGAATTCTAATAAATACGGCTGTAAAACTTTTTCAAGCTAAATATTTCTACAAATTTATTTTTTTAAATCCAACTAAAACTCATTACACCTTGAGTTCGTCTTCGAATTTGGACTCGCTTTTCGGTTGGAATTGTGTCAGTTTTTTAATCTTTACCTCATTACAAAGGTGACACAAACCACTTGCAGGGAATGGATCGCTGATGTCGGAAAAATCATTCTGCTGTTCATCTCTCTTATTCGAGGCTAAATTACTGCAGTCCAGCTGTTGAAAGATCTCCCGATTGTAGTCGCCATCCTTGGTAAATCCATTGTATTGGTCACATTGTGGGGAAGCTATTCGCCTCAAAGTAGGGAATTTTAATATTTTGATTACAAAACTAGCAATTAACAGTCACTTTAAAGTTTGATCTTATTTTTACGTATAATTTGTAAATAATTAAAACAGTCACAAAGCTTATTGTATTGATATGCGGTTTTTCCGGCTTTTTGCAAACAAGACTAAAACTATACCGAGTGCTTCATATCACATGTGACAGTGAACGATGTGCGAGGAGAAGGTAAACACAAATTGACAGCATACAGCTGTATCCTTAACTTACAGAAAGTGAGACAGTGACTCCTATCACAACTGCAAGTACTACAATGCATTAGGGATAGGAACGAGCCCTCCATATTATATATACTCAAAGATATTCCGTGGTCAACGTTGGGCACTATACGCATTGAATTTCTAGGTTGCGCTTCTACTTTTGCTTGGAATTTCTTAGTTTTTAACAGAAATATACATAAATATTAAGGAATTTGTATCCGAAAAGCAATAAAATTAATATTTATTATAGGTTTTATTGATAAAGAGATAAAAAAAAGCAAAATTAATAAAAAAATATTTTTATTTTAAAATTTTTGAATTTAACGGATTCCTTTTTTGAATATTCAAACGCACTTATTCAACTTTTTTGTGCATTGAGCAAAAACCCACAAAATTTGAACAAAGCTGTGTTTGTTCCCATTTAAAATGCATGGGGCAACTAACACATCTTTGGACTGTGGGTTTTTTCCTCTCAATTTAGTTTGTAGGGTTAAAGAGAGCAAACCCCCGAAGTCGTGACTCTAGGTAATATATTTCCTCTATGGTTAGGTAATATTTGGTCAGATACCCTTTTAGCCTTATAACTTCTTTCAAACGGTTTTGCATTGGCCCTACTCATTTTTCTGTATAAGAACTATTGATCTTAATCCATTCAAGTAACGAGGATTATTTTAACTGCGCTATTTGCGGATATCGTGGGTTCGGATCTTTTTTTCCAATTCATCCCAGCAGTGCTCGATAGGGTTAATATCTGGACCATAGAGGAAATATATTACCTAGAGTCACGACCGGTACCCCTCTTGCCTGAAATACCCTCAAATTTTGTTTGAGGTGAGTAAGAGAAAACTCTCTTAAATTCCCTATCCATTAATACGTGTGAATGGTCGATTAAAATACAAAATGAAGTCAGTAGCTCAAAATTTGAAGTTTTGTTTTTTTTTGTGAATATCAAAATGACAGTTCTCAAAACAAATATTTTAGACTTGTAAGTAGACCTTGATTGTAAATATTCGTGATAAATATTAATTATTTTTATACTTAGGCTTATGTTAATAACTTAAGTTAGAATTAGTTCAACAAAATGCGCAAAACGCAAATAACCAACAGCGAGTAGTCTCATCAGACAGTAAGTGCACCTACAAAGACCATTCAAAAACATCGACCAGCAGCGGGCATTACAAAAGCAGATTAACTAAATCAACTCCCAAAATAAATCTTACCACCAGCCTTAATCATCCAGAAAGCACCACGATTACAAATGGAGAAGTTGATAGTCATGAGGATACAACAGAAAATAAAGATCAGCCAGATAGTTTAACGATAAGTGGTCAACAAAAAGTACAACAACAACACGATCCAGAAGCACGTAATCCTGGTCCGGAATCAGTCTCATCAGCAGTCACGGAATCATCTTCATCGCCCGTAAATCTACGAACAACACTCTATGATAATCCAGCCAAAAAGCTTGTTGAAACTATCGAATCCCAATTCAAATGACAGTCTATCGGAGCATTCGTTCAATACCTCATCCAGTCATTCCCTGTCACGTTTATCCAAACATACACAGCCAATAGTATGCCTTAGTTCCGAAGAAGAAATCGTCAAGAAAGCTAGAGAGAGAGAGACTTTATTTCTCTTCTGCCACGTGAACTGGCGCTACAAGTGTTGGCCTATTTGGATCGAACCGATCTTCGTTCTACAAAACCCTAACGTGCTTAGGAATTCTTAAGGCACTGTAAATAACTTTGATAATGGCCGATCAGAAGACAAAATCAGCTTCTATTGATATTTTGACTGCAATTGTCGAGTTTTCGACATTGGTTGTTCGCAATTACACAAAGTGAGCAGGACGGACGGGGTAACTGTTGGGAACTAATACAAATATAATAGTTTTAAATGCATCTTTTTTTGTTTTTCTGCAGGGATGAATGCTACTTAATATAGCTAGTGAACAAATGTTGACTGATTCCGAACCAAAGAACATGCTCACCTAGAAGGGGGACTTCCTAAATTTCTTTTGCAAGCATAGTATTCAAACCTTAATTGGTATAATAATTTTTATTTGGTTTATACAAGAAACTTACTTATTGTCTTTATCGACAGCTCGACTTTTAATGAATACCATTGGTGATGGACCACAAAAGGAAGATAATCAAACGGCACAGTTGTTGGCTCTAGTTTTGGACATTCTATCATTCTGTGTAGAACATCACACGTATCACATAAAAAATTTTATATTACAAAAAGATCTCAAGAGAATACTAGGGCTTATGAAAAGCACACACACTTTTAAGAAAAATAAATGCACTTAAAGACACTTAAACGCTTGTCCCGCCTCTTAATGACATCTATCGTTCGAAGCAACAAACGATTTTCTAAAATAAAAAAATTGAGAACTGTTGATCAATTGATTTTAAATCTAATTTTAATTTAGCTATCCTAATTGAAACTTGAATGAATAGATGTGGTGTAAGTATATGCTGCGTACAAGTCAGCTATTTCAAAAAAAGGCAGCAAATGACAACATAGTTCATCGATCACATTCGAAAATATGATGATTTTTCATGAAATTTTTGAAATGGTAGATAAACCATGATGTCATTTCTGAACTAGTTGCTTCATTTGGATTATTGAAACGGTTCCAAGTGTTGACTTAATCATCTAAGTGATTCTGAGAACCACTTTTAATTTTAACAAAAAATTGGAAAAATTTTCTTATGGGGAACCTTTCAACATGAATATGAAAATGTTGAAACGTCTCTAGCATGACATTTTTTCGATGTTCTGGTTAGATTTTAAAATGGGTTTCAGAATCACTTAGAGGATTAAAAACAACACTAAAGACCGTTTAAATCGTTGGAATCGAGCAAGTAGTTTAGGAATGACAACATCATTTATCGACCACTTTCAAAAAAATTACATGATTTTTCATAAAATTCTTGAAAATGGTAGATAGACCAAGCTGTCATTTTTGAAGTAGTTGCTTCATTTGGATAATTCAAAAAGTTTTGAGCGTTGATTTGAGTCCCCGAAATGGTTCTGAAAACCATTTTCAAATCTGACAAAAATTTCGAAAAAAAATCATGCCAGAGACGTTTCAACATTTGCGTATTCATATTGAAATTGCTAAAACGTTCCCCATATGAAAATTTTCCGAAATTTTTGTTAAAATTTAAATTGGTTTTCAGAATCACTTAAAGGACTAAAATCAACACTCGGAACCGTTTCAATAATCCAAATGAAGCAACTAGTTGAGAAATGCCAACATGGTTTATCGATCACTTTTAAGGAAATCATAGAATTTTTCATGAAATTCTTGAAAATGGTAGATAAACCATGTTATCATTTCCAAACTGTTTGCTTCATTTGGATGATTCAAACGGTTTCGAGTATTGATTTAAGTCCTCTAGATGGTTGTGAAAACCATTTTAAAATCTGATAAGAATATCGAAAAAAGCTCATGCCAAAGACGCGACCTGAAACGTGGCCATAAATCAATTTTGTCAACTTTCACACTCAGGATTAAGCATGTGTCCCATAACAGGTATATAACCAGGCTACTGTCTAGTGAAGTCGATCTATAAATTCGTCACCGCCGTTCGCGACACCATCAGTTGCAACTTGCACTTGTTGAATAAGCACGCTTCAACGGTTGGTAAGGGACTGATTTTATTTAAGATAAGTTGATAGTTGAAAGTATCCTATAAAGAGAGTAAGCAAACAGTTAGAGTTCTTGTATATGCAATATACATACAATTACTGCATATACTACAATGCCCCCTCTTTAAAATTTGCACTTATACATACTTTGTAATAATTAATAATTAATAGTTTTAGTAATTAACATGTATACTTTTAATTCAATTTACATTTCACATTAGTACTTCAGATTGCTATCGCAAAAATATAATAATCGAAATACAATAATATGATTTGAGAAAAGAGTTATAATAAGATATATTAAATAAAATACATCTTTTAACAACAAGAAAAAAAAATTAATTTTTTTTTACATTCTTGACAAATGTTTACTCAATAACAATTCAATTTCGGGCAAATAATATTTCAATGTTAGCTTATTTTTTACCTTTAAACTTATATTTAGTATTTTTCATAGATTTTTAAAAATGACATACTACTGGTTCTGGTTATTATCATTACAAGAAATTATTTGGTTTGCATGTCTTTTCCACATATCATTCGAATCAATTGTTTTTACTATATAATGTTTGTTTACCTATTTTTTTAAAAATAATACCTCTAATCCATGAAACCTTCCCAGGTACTGAGTAATTTTTTGTCATAACTAAATCATTACATTTAAAAGTATTGTTTTTTGCACCACGATAATATTTTTTCTGTTTACTTTGTTGATTTTTAACAATATTTTGTATATACGTTTCGTTTTGTAATGCAACTTTTCGTTTTGGGTTTAGCAGTCTAATCGAGTTCGCAATTGTCTTTTAAACATGAGTTGAGCCGGTGAAACTCCTGTACTCAAATGTTTCGTATTACGGTAATCTAATAAAAATCGACTTAGTACATTTTTAAATTGTGATACCTCTGTATGATACAAGCTTCTTTTTAAACCGTTTTTAATTGTTTTTACTATATTTTCTGCTTGTCCGTTTGTTGCGGGATGTCCAACCGGACTTGTAACATGCTCTATACCATTATTTTGTACGAAACTTTTAAATTCTTTTGACACAAACGCGGTACCATTGTCCGAAACAATAGTGTTTGGTAGACCGAAACGAGAAAACAAATCTTTTAATGTGGCAATCGTCGCACTACTGGTAGTATTTTTACCCATATCTACGCACTCAACCCATTTGCTATAACTGTCAACCACAACTAAACACCAGCGATTAAAAATTGGACCGAAAAAATCAATATGGATCCTACTCCATGGATGTTCGGGCCATTCCCAATTGATAAGTTCTTGTTTTGGAGGCGTCGGTCGACCGGGTCATTAGACAAGCAGTACATCCCTTAACAATGTTTTCCAAGTCATTGTTTTGATTTGGCCACCAACAGCATTCACGCGCCATAGATTTCATTTTGTTAATACCTACCCATATGAGAAGCATGAAGAAATTTTAAAACATCCTTTTGAATCTTTCCCGGAATTATAATTCTATATCCCCAAAATAGACATCCAGATTCTTGTGAGAGTTCTAGTCTTCTATTAAAAAATGGTTGCAGCTCCTTATCTGAACATTTTTCCGGCCAGTTGGTATTAACAAACTCCAAAACTTTTTGCAGCAATCTATCTGTAGCTGTTTCGGATTTAATAGACTGTAAATTAAGCGGTACTTTGTTAACTTCTTGAAAATAGTTTAAGTGAACATCACTTGGTAATTCGCAAACAGGCATACTGATGGAAACCTAGAAAAGTAATCCGCAATTTTTGTATTTGATCTAACGTGAACTATATATTGTATCCCGACAGCGTTATAGCTATGCGCTGTAACCTATTAGCAGCCATCAAAGGGATGCCCTTCTTAGGATTAAATATATGATGCAACGTCTTGTTGTCATGTAATGGTGAAACTTTGTTACACCAAACAATATGGCAACAGCTTCCTTGTCTAACTGCGAATATTTCTGTTCCCTATCTGACAACTTTCGTGAGGCGAATTCTATTGGATGCTCTTCATCATCAGATGAACCCTGCGATAATATCGCTCCTACTTCTATTGGACTAGCATCCACTGTTAGTTTAGTTTTGAATTCGGGATTATAATGAGCTAAACAAGTGTCTGATTGCAAACCTAGCTTCAATTCGTCTACAGCAATTTTACACTCCTCTGACCATTCAAATTTTTGACCAGATTTTAGCAAGTTGTACAAAGGAGCACCTACACTTGAAACATTTGGTAAGAACCGTCTATAAAAATTAATAACACCTAAAAATGCCTGCAGTTCTTTTACATTAGTAGGGTACGGAATATTTTGAATCTCTTGACCCTTTTCTGGATTTGTATGTAATCCATCCTTATCGATGAAATGTCTTAAATAGCTAATTTTTTTAGAGAAAAAATGACATTTTTCTTTTGCTAACTTGAACCCAGCATCTCTCTAAACTTCCAGAACCTTATGTAGACGCTCAATATGCAATTTCCTATTAGGAGCAGTTATTAAAATATCATCGAGGAACACAACTACACCCTCTAACTTCATTAAGAATCCATCCATAATTTTTTGGAAAATTGCAGGTGCAGAGGCCAACCCATAAATGAGCCGCGTGTATTGAAACAGGCCTTTCGTAGTCGAAATAGTTGTGAACTTCCTCGATGATACACCCAACTCAATTTGTTGGTAGGCCATGGATAAATCCAATTTTGTAAATTCCTCACCCCCGTGTAATTTTGCAAACACATCTTCTATTCGAGGAAGAGGATATTTTTCCACTATTAAATTGAGATTTAAGTTGACTTTAAAGTCTCCGCATATTCGCACATCCCCACTTTTCTTTAGCACAGGCACTATGGGCGTACCCCAATCGCAAAAATCTACTGGCTCTAAGGTTGCGCGTAAAGTAGTGCGACAAAGCGATACGATGCGAGAAGCGTTTGCGTGCGAGAAAAATATTTACATTGATTCTTATACACTTGCGCACAGTGGAGCGATATTTGATGCGAGTGTTGCGAGTTTCTCGCATGCCTATCGCAAGCATTTCGCATACAAACTGTTCTGACCACTTTTTCAAGCGAGTTCGTGCGAGAAGGCTCATATTGTTTGTTTTGAGTTTTCAAAAAAAAATCAAAAGAGTAAAATTTTGTTATTTCAGTGCTTGTGTTATGTGGTGCAACTTTTTACAATTTTGGTGGCAATAATTATAAAGGGATTAACAACATAACTGCAGAAAATATCGCTTCTACTGTGCGCACTATCTCACATCTAATTCTCGCATCTCGAATCGCTTGTCGCATCGCTTCTCGTATCGCATCGCTTTGTCGCACCACTGTACGCGCAACCTAACACCTAGCCTTACCAACTTATCAAGTTCTTTTTCTATTTTGTCTTTTATGGCGAGTGGTATAGGTCTAGGTTTAAAAAATTTAGCAACTGTCTCATCTTTAATATGCAACTTGGCCCTGCTTTTTCGGAAACATCCTAAAGTGCCATCAAACAATGAATCAATTTTTTTAATTATTTTATTTCTTACATCATTTTGTATCCTATTTATGCAATTAAAGTTGGACATATTTAAATTAAACAATCGTAAAAATTTTCTACCAAGTAGTGGAGGACCACCATCTTCAATAATTATCAAAGAAATAACTTTACTTATGCCTTTGTAAGCCATGCGCACGTCACAAATCCCTAATGGACTAATCATAACACCATTATAAGCTCTTAAAATCATATCAGTTTTTTTTATAATGCAATCGGAAAAGAAACGCTTCTTCTTCTTCCTTTGATTCGGCGCTGTTATGATCTCGATGTCGAGGGGATCATAATTCTCCCACGTATCTGCCTCACACTAGTGATCCACCTGTGGGGTTCGCCGGGTTGACCTCAGAAATCGGCGGCAAGCCTCCCGGTTTTGTATTGTTCCATTTCTGAGGCCAACTGAATGCTGGTGTTTTTGCATTTGTTTGTACCAGGAGTGTTTAGGCCTACCTTTCTTTTTATTCCGAATTGGAACGTTGTATGATATTGCCTTTTTGACGGGGTTCTCAGGATCTCTCCTTTGAACATGGCAATACCAACTGAGTCGGTCGTGTTCAATTTTTTGGGAAATGGTATTCTTAACATGAAGGCTTCCTCGGATCTTCGTACTTCTAATTCGATCAAGCTTTGTAACTCCTGCTGTCATACGAAGCATCTTCATCTCAGCTGCCGTTAGTTTACTCTCATACTTTTTGTACATTGTCCAACATTGTGAACCGTATGTGAGTGCTGGACGCACAACTGAAGTGTAGAGCTTTCCTTTCAGCTTAGGGGGCATTTTTCGGTCACAGAAGATAGCAGAATTTTCCCGCCACTTCATCCACCCTACGCTTACGCGATGATTGATATCGTCATCACAAGTAGCTTCGTTATTTAAAATAGACCACAGATATTTAAACTTTTCACACTTGGGAAGCACTACTCCATTCAAATAAATGTCTGGAATAGGCCTGTGTGGATCAGAAAATGGGCAGCATAAGTATTCTGTCTTTTTCGCGCTTATGCGGTACCCACTTCCTTCTAGAACATCCACCCATACGTCAAGTGCTCGTTGTAGGGATATCGGGTCTTCACTTATGATGGCTCCATCGTCAGCAAAGAATAACTGATGTACTTTTGGATCCGTCACTTTGCCTTCAAGCAGGTAATCAAGAACTGTAATAAAGAGCAGGGGACTCAAGACACTTCCCTGGTGTACACCTACTGTGATTTCGAATTCTTCGGTGACTCCAGCTGCGCATCTTACTTTAGTAACTGCTCCATCATACATGTCCATAATTATCCGCACATAGGTTTCTGGAACTCCTCGTTGCCTGAGGGCCACCCATATTAGATCTCGTGGTTGCCGATCGAATGCTTTTTCAAAATCAACCAATACGACATGCAAATCCTCCAAAGAATCCCGATGCTTTTCCATAATTATTCTTATACTCTGGATTGCATCCGTGGTTGACTTACCACTGACAAACCCGCACTGGTCATCAGATAGCCTAATTATTTTTCGCAGTCGGCTACCCAAGACTCGCTCAACGATCTTCATGGTGTGTGACATCAGCTTAATCGAACGGTAATTATCACAGCTTCGAGTATCACCCTTTCCTTTATAAATTGGAAGAAGGTAACTTTCCCTCCATTGATTAGGCATGCGATCACCTCGTATAAGTTTGGAGACAAGAATCATGAGCCATCTAAGCCCGATGTCTCCCATCTTTTTCCAAAACTCTGAGGGTATTTCGTCTGGGCCAACAGCTTTTCCCTTTTTGGAGAATTTTACCGCCTCACTAACTTCTTCGACTGTGACGTCGGATACTTCGCTTAAGTTAGGTGAAGCTATTGGAAAGTATAGCCTTGGAAATTGTTCGTTTAGAAGTCCGTCACAATACTGTCGCCACCTGTGAAGAATTTCGTTGTCTTCCACAAGTAGTTGGCCTTGAGCATTGTTAATGAACTTTGGCGAACAAATCTCCTGGGCATTTCTTCTTCTTTGAGCGGCTATTTTGAAGATAGTTGCGCCCTTATTCGTGTTTTGCCGTAGCTCTTGAATAGCACCAGCTGTCGGGGTAGAAATTTCATCCAGCTCCCGATACAGGTTTTCTGTATTCTTTGCTTGAATTTGGGCGCACTTCTTCTTCGCTTCTTTCTTGCAGTTTCTATATTCCACTTCGAGGCGTGACTTTTGCTCTGTATCATTAGAGGGGCACTTCGACCAAGCCTTGAAAGCCATTTTCTTTTTACTTATAACTGATTTAGCTTCATCATTCCACCACCATGTTTCTTTGCCTTGTTGGTTGTGTCCTTTTGAAACCCCTAACAGTGTTTTGGCTTTTTCTTTGCAAGTTTTCTGTAGGAGATCCCACATACTTTGTGCTGTACTCTCTTCATTTCGAACTATATCGGTGTTGTTATACAGACCATCTCCACCGTTATTGCTGCTACCCGAAAACGAAAATAAGCATATCTCCTCATTATTTATATACTTTAATTCTCTCTCAACTGGACACATTTTCTTTAAATGCCCTCTCTTTTGACATTTGTTACATTTAGGTTCGTATTCACCGAGCGCTCCTAAACGGCTCTTAACTTTACGAGGCTCTTAACTTGAAATTTCTGTGCGGTATTCACCAACCACTCGCAAGTGTTTTTCGAAGTTCGAAAATGAGAGCCACTCTCTCTTGTTCAGGCATACCCAAACTGTGAAATGTTGTGTAATGTTGGTCTTGACAGCAAATGGATACTCTTCTACTTGGCATTGCTCACATGGATTCGAGTCAAATGCGTGCGTGGCACACGCACAAGCGAACAAATTTTCGAAGAGAGCGCTCGTAAGTTAGGAGTGGTCGGGACCACTCCTAACTTTTAAGAGCGCTCGTAGATCTTCACTAATATTGCTTGGTGAATACGTTTATGAGCTTCTTAAGTTATGAGCGCTCGGTGAATACCGGCCTTATAGTTCTTAAATTTACAATAACTACTTGCATGATTACTATATCCACATAATGTACATGACTGCTGCTTCTGTTCTTGTCGATGTGGCTGCTGTTGTTGTCGCCGACTTGTCTGCTGATGTCGTTGCAGGTGTTGAGAAGAACCGCTACTCTGTTGCTTTTTCCTGTTGTTTCCCATGTACAAGAATGAACCATGAGGTTCTGGTTTAACTGCAAATTCCTCATTTTGATGACGTATGTATTCGTTTGTGTTCGCGATCTCCACTGCTCGTGTTATGTTGCACGATGCGACATTTTCTAGGAAAATTTTATCTCGAGATGGACCCTTTTCCAATCCCATTACAAATCTATCCCTTATGGCACCTTCCAGATGAGCACCGAATTCACAATTTACTGCCAAAGATCTCACTCGTACTGCCCATTCATTTATAGATTCGTGTGCACTTTTGCTAGCGTTATAAAACTTATAACGTTCTGTAAATCCATATGAAATGGGCTTGAAATGATTTTTCATGGCATTCACACACATATCAAACGTTGTTGTTGCACTCTCCACTCTAAATGGGTTTATTAAATTTTTGAGGAGCACATATGATTTTTCTGAGATGCTTGTTAGAAATATCGCCTTCTTTTTTACATCATCTGTTATGCTATTAGCAATAAAAAATTGTTCTGTTTGATTATGGAAGATATTTCAATCGTTAACCTCGTGGTCAAAATGAGGTGCATTGCCAATAACAGACATTATACAGATTTACACTTTCTATACTTTGAACAGTTAACAAGTCTTTTTTAATTTTTCACTTAGTCGCCACTGTGATAACCGAGTAAAACACGCTTCAACGGTTGGTAAGAGACTGATTTTATTTAAGATAAGTTGATAGTTGAAAGTATCCTATAAAGAGAGTAAGCAAACAGTTAGAGTTCTTGTATATGCAATATACATACAAAATGTGAAAAAATTTGATATGGATATCGTAAATCAAGATATGTACAATATTTTAAGCGAAGAAATTTTTATATATTCAACTTGAGTTCTTCATATCGATGAGCTAAAGAATGTACTTACAAAATTTGTACTTTTTCCGTTGTTTTTACCAAACATTAGTGTTTTTAAATATTGGCAACACCCCGCAACAAAGTTTGTCATATATATTATTAAACTTCTGGATATGTAGAACAATCCTGCATTTCAGAACCATTCACAAGTTTTCACCTAAGAAAAAACAAAGCATTTGAAAAAAAAAACTCCTTTCAAGCGACCATAACTAAACATTTTTTATATTATTCCAGATGACTCTAATTCCACCTTGTCTCTGACCAGGAAAGAGCTCCATGAGTTCGTAAGAGGAAGCTCACAAAGACTCCCTGAAGGTAAACTTAAAGATTTGGATACAAAATGTATGGATATCACAAACTGTCCCCCAGAGAAAATAGATGAACTTACAAAAATTATCAAGGCGTTCAAAGGGAACTATAAACGGAGATGGAAACTCTGCAACTGCACAGAAAAGCGTTTCTTGGATAAGAATTAAGAGTGGCTTAGCGAAGAAGTAACACTACCTGTTGGCATACTTCCCGGAAGGTCTAAAGGTCGCCCAAGCAAAGAGTTCGGGGAATCAGGTGACCGAACAAAACGTCGAAAAACAGAAGAACTTCGAAAGAGTGTGTCCTTTGATGAACTGACATACGCAGCACAGATGAGTCAACGAGCAGCGGGAAATATTGATGTCGCAAAAGTGATGGAGGTTGTGACCAAAACGCCAACCAGGGCTATGAAGTTCCGGAAAGCAGCTGCGATTGGCAGTAAAACCCTGAAAACTGAGAAACACACTCCTAAAAGCTCTGTGAGGATATTCGTCGAAGCTAATTTAACTGCTAGTCAATACGAAGTGATTCATCAGGCCAACAAAGATATATATCCGTGCTATACCTACGTGTATAAAGCTAAACAGGATTGTTACCCACCAAAAAGCGTAAGTGAGACAGTTGCCGAAGTGAAGCTCCAAGATTTAGTGGATCACACAACATCACGTTTATATAAATATTTGGAACCACAACTCCAACAGTGCCTTGAGACCAGTGAAACAGATTTAGAGCTCATATACAAGTGGGGATGCGATGGGTCTACTCAAAGCCAGTATAAGCAGAAATTCGAAGATGACGATAATAGTGATGCAGATATATTTTTGAGTTCCCTTGTACCTCTTCGTCTCAAGTATGGGAGTCAAATCTTATGGCAAAACATTCACTCTTCAACACCGAGATGGTGCAGACCAATACGGATTCGTTTTGTAAAAGAAAATAAGGACATAACCAATGAAGAAATCGAATACGTTGAAAGCCAGGCCCAAAATCTTCAAGCAACAAAAGTAAGCGACAATATAAGAGTCAACCATGTACTGCTTCCAACAATGGTCGATGGAAAAGTGTGTAACGCAGCTTCGAATACTGCATCTACATTACGTTGTTACATATGCGGAAAAACTTCAAAAAATTTCAACGACTTGGATTCTACAGAACCGGAGAATACAGATACTTTCAGATTTGGGCTATTAATATTTCACGCGAGGATTAGGTTTTTTGAATTTCTACTGCATCTGTCGTACAAACTAAAAGCGGAAGTGCATAAGGGTCGCGTAACAGAAAAAAGTGACCGGGAAAAAATGCAAGCAGCCAAGAGACAAATACAAAAAGAGTTCCACGATAAAATGGGCTTACTGGTGGACATTCCAAAGGCTGGGTATGGCAACACTAAAGACGGCAACCCCTCGCGCAGATTTTTTAATAGCCAAGAAGAAGCAGCTTCCATTACAAGCGTGAATTTATCATTAATACAAAAATTCAAAATTATATTAAAGGTGATATCCTCTGGTTATGAGATAGATCTTCAAAAATTCGCAAAATTTACGATGGATACTGCTAAATATTACGTAAACTTGTATCCATGGCAGCCTATGTCTCCAACAGTACATAAGATTTTAATCCACTCTACCAGTGTCATATCCCATGCATTGTTGCCAATCGGCCAGTTGTCCGAAGAAGCTGCTGAAGCTAGAAATAAGCATTTCCGCCAATACAGGGAACACTTTTCACGAAAATTCTCCAAGACTGCATGCAACGAGGATGTGCTTAACCGGCTTCTATTGACGTCAGACCCTTATCTCAGTAGTTTAAGGACAAGCAAGAGAAAAAACAATCGTTTTCAAAGGAGGCTCTCGAATTTTTGATTGCAAATACCAATGATGAAGAATTTTACCGCCTCACTAACTTCTTCGACTGTGACGTCGGATACTTCGCTTAAGTTAGGTGAAGCTATTGGAAAGTATAGCCTTGGAAATTGTTCGTTTAGAAGTCCGTCACAATACTGTCGCCACCTGTGAAGAATTTCGTTGTCTTCCACAAGTAGTTGGCCTTGAGCATTGTTAATGAACTTTGGCGAACAAATCTCCTGGGCATTTCTTCTTCTTTGAGCGGCTATTTTGAAGATAGTTGCGCCCTTATTCGTGTTTTGCCGTAGCTCTTGAATAGCACCAGCTGTCGGGGTAGAAATTTCATCCAGCTCCCGATACAGGTTTTCTGTATTCTTTGCTTGAATTTGGGCGCACTTCTTCTTCGCTTCTTTCTTGCAGTTTCTATATTCCACTTCGAGGCGTGACTTTTGCTCTGTATCATTAGAGGGGCACTTCGACCAAGCCTTGAAAGCCATTTTCTTTTTACTTATAACTGATTTAGCTTCATCATTCCACCACCATGTTTCTTTGCCTTGTTGGTTGTGTCCTTTTGAAACCCCTAACAGTGTTTTGGCTTTTTCTTTGCAAGTTTTCTGTAGGAGATCCCACATACTTTGTGCTGTACTCTCTTCATTTCGAACTATATCGGTGTTGTTATACAGACCATCTCCACCGTTATTGCTGCTACCCGAAAACGAAAATAAGCATATCTCCTCATTATTTATATACTTTAATTCTCTCTCAACTGGACACATTTTCTTTAAATGCCCTCTCTTTTGACATTTGTTACATTTAGGTTCGTATTCACCGAGCGCTCCTAAACGGCTCTTAACTTTACGAGGCTCTTAACTTGAAATTTCTGTGCGGTATTCACCAACCACTCGCAAGTGTTTTTCGAAGTTCGAAAATGAGAGCCACTCTCTCTTGTTCAGGCATACCCAAACTGTGAAATGTTGTGTAATGTTGGTCTTGACAGCAAATGGATACTCTTCTACTTGGCATTGCTCACATGGATTCGAGTCAAATGCGTGCGTGGCACACGCACAAGCGAACAAGTTTTCGAAGAGAGCGCTCGTAAGTTAGGAGTGGTCGGGACCACTCCTAACTTTTAAGAGCGCTCGTAGATCTTCACTAATATTGCTTGGTGAATACGTTTATGAGCTTCTTAAGTTATGAGCGCTCGGTGAATACCGGCCTTATAGTTCTTAAATTTACAATAACTACTTGCATGATTACTATATCCACATAATGTACATGACTGCTGCTTCTGTTCTTGTCGATGTGGCTGCTGTTGTTGTCGCCGACTTGTCTGCTGATGTCGTTGCAGGTGTTGAGAAGAACCGCTACTCTGTTGCTTTTTCCTGTTGTTTCCCATGTACAAGAATGAACCATGAGGTTCTGGTTTAACTGCAAATTCCTCATTTTGATGACGTATGTATTCGTTTGTGTTCGCGATCTCCACTGCTCGTGTTATGTTGCACGATGCGACATTTTCTAGGAAAATTTTATCTCGAGATGGACCCTTTTCCAATCCCATTACAAATCTATCCCTTATGGCACCTTCCAGATGAGCACCGAATTCACAATTTACTGCCAAAGATCTCACTCGTACTGCCCATTCATTTATAGATTCGTGTGCACTTTTGCTAGCGTTATAAAACTTATAACGTTCTGTAAATCCATATGAAATGGGCTTGAAATGATTTTTCATGGCATTCACACACATATCAAACGTTGTTGTTGCACTCTCCACTCTAAATGGGTTTATTAAATTTTTGAGGAGCACATATGATTTTTCTGAGATGCTTGTTAGAAATATCGCCTTCTTTTTTACATCATCTGTTATGCTATTAGCAATAAAAAATTGTTCTGTTTGATTATGGAAGATATTTCAATCGTTAACCTCGTGGTCAAAATGAGGTGCATTGCCAATAACAGACATTATACAGATTTACACTTTCTATACTTTGAACAGTTAACAAGTCTTTTTTAATTTTTCACTTAGTCGCCACTGTGATAACCGAGTAAAACACGCTTCAACGGTTGGTAAGAGACTGATTTTATTTAAGATAAGTTGATAGTTGAAAGTATCCTATAAAGAGAGTAAGCAAACAGTTAGAGTTCTTGTATATGCAATATACATACAAAATGTGAAAAAATTTGATATGGATATCGTAAATCAAGATATGTACAATATTTTAAGCGAAGAAATTTTTATATATTCAACTTGAGTTCTTCATATCGATGAGCTAAAGAATGTACTTACAAAATTTGTACTTTTTCCGTTGTTTTTACCAAACATTAGTGTTTTTAAATATTGGCAACACCCCGCAACAAAGTTTGTCATATATATTATTAAACTTCTGGATATGTAGAACAATCCTGCATTTCAGAACCATTCACAAGTTTTCACCTAAGAAAAAACAAAGCATTTGAAAAAAAAAAACTCCTTTCAAGCGACCATAACTAAACATTTTTTATATTATTCCAGATGACTCTAATTCCACCTTGTCTCTGACCAGGAAAGAGCTCCATGAGTTCGTAAGAGGAAGCTCACAAAGACTCCCTGAAGGTAAACTTAAAGATTTGGATACAAAATGTATGGATATCACAAACTGTCCCCCAGAGAAAATAGATGAACTTACAAAAATTATCAAGGCGTTCAAAGGGAACTATAAACGGAGATGGAAACTCTGCAACTGCACAGAAAAGCGTTTCTTGGATAAGAATTAAGAGTGGCTTAGCGAAGAAGTAACACTACCTGTTGGCATACTTCCCGGAAGGTCTAAAGGTCGCCCAAGCAAAGAGTTCGGGGAATCAGGTGACCGAACAAAACGTCGAAAAACAGAAGAACTTCGAAAGAGTGTGTCCTTTGATGAACTGACATACGCAGCACAGATGAGTCAACGAGCAGCGGGAAATATTGATGTCGCAAAAGTGATGGAGGTTGTGACCAAAACGCCAACCAGGGCTATGAAGTTCCGGAAAGCAGCTGCGATTGGCAGTAAAACCCTGAAAACTGAGAAACACACTCCTAAAAGCTCTGTGAGGATATTCGTCGAAGCTAATTTAACTGCTAGTCAATACGAAGTGATTCATCAGGCCAACAAAGATATATATCCGTGCTATACCTACGTGTATAAAGCTAAACAGGATTGTTACCCACCAAAAAGCGTAAGTGAGACAGTTGCCGAAGTGAAGCTCCAAGATTTAGTGGATCACACAACATCACGTTTATATAAATATTTGGAACCACAACTCCAACAGTGCCTTGAGACCAGTGAAACAGATTTAGAGCTCATATACAAGTGGGGATGCGATGGGTCTACTCAAAGCCAGTATAAGCAGAAATTCGAAGATGACGATAATAGTGATGCAGATATATTTTTGAGTTCCCTTGTACCTCTTCGTCTCAAGTATGGGAGTCAAATCTTATGGCAAAACATTCACTCTTCAACACCGAGATGGTGCAGACCAATACGGATTCGTTTTGTAAAAGAAAATAAGGACATAACCAATGAAGAAATCGAATACGTTGAAAGCCAGGCCCAAAATCTTCAAGCAACAAAAGTAAGCGACAATATAAGAGTCAACCATGTACTGCTTCCAACAATGGTCGATGGAAAAGTGTGTAACGCAGCTTCGAATACTGCATCTACATTACGTTGTTACATATGCGGAAAAACTTCAAAAAATTTCAACGACTTGGATTCTACAGAACCGGAGAATACAGATACTTTCAGATTTGGGCTATTAATATTTCACGCGAGGATTAGGTTTTTTGAATTTCTACTGCATCTGTCGTACAAACTAAAAGCGGAAGTGCATAAGGGTCGCGTAACAGAAAAAAGTGACCGGGAAAAAATGCAAGCAGCCAAGAGACAAATACAAAAAGAGTTCCACGATAAAATGGGCTTACTGGTGGACATTCCAAAGGCTGGGTATGGCAACACTAATGACGGCAACCCCTCGCGCAGATTTTTTAATAGCCAAGAAGAAGCAGCTTCCATTACAAGCGTGAATTTATCATTAATACAAAAATTCAAAATTATATTAAAGGTGATATCCTCTGGTTATGAGATAGATCTTCAAAAATTCGCAAAATTTACGATGGATACTGCTAAATATTACGTAAACTTGTATCCATGGCAGCCTATGTCTCCAACAGTGCATAAGATTTTAATCCACTCTACCAGTGTCATATCCCATGCATTGTTGCCAATCGGCCAGTTGTCCGAAGAAGCTGCTGAAGCTAGAAATAAGCATTTCCGCCAATACAGGGAACACTTTTCACGAAAATTCTCCAAGACTGCATGCAACGAGGATGTGCTTAACCGGCTTCTATTGACGTCAGACCCTTATCTCAGTAGTTTAAGGACAAGCAAGAGAAAAAACAATCGTTTTCAAAGGAGGCTCTCGAATTTTTGATTGCAAATACCAATGATGAAGATGTTAATGATGATGTTTCTGATGAAAGATGAAGAATAAATAATAAAATAAAAACTATAAAAATAAATTAATCCTGGTCATTTTTTATTACTTGCTATCAAACAAAAGTTGCGGAAGGAAAAACAAAAAAGGATTAATCCGTTTATTCAATAATTGACCTGTACTCATAAAATATACAACTAATCCACATCTCGAATTCTTCGTATTTTGGATTAAGAGGGTCGCAAACTAGGACATAAAATTTTGGAATGAAATTTGAACACCCGGATTAAGAAAATTTCACTCATAAAAAAAAGGAAAAAGGGATTTTCTAGGAAAAAGTATCTTTCAGTTTTTTTTCTAATTTCTTATAAACTATGACATTTATCGGAATGAGGTTTTTAGTATTTGACTAAAAATATATCAGGTCATTGAATATTAACACAAAAAAATCCTTGATAAACAAATTTTTTAAAAAAAAATAAATTAAAAACCGAAAAAAAAAATTTTTTTTTCTAAATTTCAACTTTAAAACTTAATTTCTCAAAAACTATTTAATTAAACAACTTGAATCAAAAAACAAAACAAAGAATAAAATATTAGCTTTAAAAAAATTATAGCGCAGTGTTGTACATGCTTTTTTTTGATTTTTAATATTTTTGTTTCTTTCGGCTAATCGGAATGGGCATATAAGTTGGTTTTACTGTACCTAAAAAATGAAAATTTATCCTTCCAAATAACTTTTTAGTCATTTGGTACCTATTTGATATGAAAAATGTGCCCAAATATTTTTGGCCAGGTTTGAACATTTTCATATTCATATTGAAATTGTTAGAACGTTCCTCACATGAAAATCATCCTAATGGCGCAAGTCGTTTGGAAATGACAGGATGGTCTATCTAACATTTTCAAGAAAATCACAATGATTTTTCGTGAAATTCTTGAAAATGGTAGATAAACCAAGCTGTCATTTCTGAACTAGTTGCTTCATGTTTATGATTGAAACGGTTTCGAGTGTTGATTTTAATCCTCTAAGTGGTTCTGGAAACAAATTTCAATTTTAACAAAAACTTCGAAAGATTTTCGTATGAGGCACGTTTCAACATTTTCATATTCATATTGAAATTGTGAAAACGGTCCTCATATGCAAATTTTTCGAAGTTTTTGTTAAAATTAAAATTTGTTTTCAGAACCACTTAGAGGATTAAAATCAACAATCGAAACCGTTTCAATCATAAAAATAAAGCAACTAGTTCAGAAATAACAGCTTGGTTTATCTACCATTTTCAAGAATTTAATAAAAAATTATATTATTTTCTTAAAAGTTGTTTCTAAAAATTATATTTAATTGATTTTACTGTAAAGTGAAAAAATCACCCGCACAGTTTTTTATTAATTTTAATTCTTATGATTTATGGCCGATTTCATAAACAAACACTAAAAACACTTTTATCAAAAATCCTCTTAAATTTTATCAGGCTCTTAAAATTTTTTAGTTTCACCCATCTATAAAAGGGACATTTTGGGGAAATTTTTGTTAAAATTGAGTTCTCTTCACATCCCTGGGAAAAATAAATTGCTTTTTTCTTTCTAACAAGCGAAATGTATGAGAAAAAATGAGAAAGCGTTATGTGTTCAAACAAACGCCAAGAAATAAAAAAAAAAGAAGTGCACACAAAATATTTGGAAAGATTCTGATCCTCACATTCTGTGGCATAAAATCGTAAAGTAATAACCACTTAATTTATTTTGTATTGCATTGTTGGGTTTGTTTTGGTTCCAAATGAAGACCAAACATATTCAACAAACTCATCCACAAATGCTTTGGAAAGTCGGAACCACATTTTGAAGTCATATAATGTATTTCTGTGAACCGGGAATATTCTTGCTCAGCGAATAACTTTGTGTTGCACTTTATTATTGGATGAAGACGATCAATATTTTTTTCGAAATAAAGAAACAAATCATTTAAATATTTAGTATTAATTTATTTATTTTGTATCTTCAAAAATTGAATACTAAATCCTTACAGAACGATAATTTCAGCTGCTATACCTACATATAACCAATTATTGATATCTACATCTGATGACATTTCAATGACACTTTTAAAATTTAATAAGCCAAAAATGGGCATTTAGTTTATAAGGGTGTTTAAAAGCTTGCTTAATTTAAAAGCGCTTGGTGAAACCAAAATATCTCATTTTAAGGTTTAGAAGCCTGTTAAATGTTTAAAAGTCCTTCGTGAAATCGAGCATTAGCATGTTAATTTTTGAACCTATTTGTATATAATAATTCAATAAACTCATGTTTCAATGAACAGTAAGTAACTTGGTTTCGAAAAAAAAATTTATTAGTAGTAGAACATTTTATAAAATCTTATTTCATTACATTTTAATAACTTATAAGTTATGCATTATACGAACTTAAAAATAAAATGAAAAATTGTCAAATTAGAATGCGCCAGCCCTCATATTATGAGAAAATATATAATGTCACGATATGATGAATCAATGGAAACTTAAAACAATAAATATAACAACAAACCCGTACCGTAGTGAGACAACAATGCATATACTGAGGTTGACATTGACACTTTTTTATGTTTATGTACTAACTATGTACATATTTTATGCGTTTTTCAACTTTGCTGAACCTAGAGCCAATTTATATTTTCTACATTTTCTTGTAAACATATATCTATCAATAATGTTTTGTTTACAAATTATGGAAGGCATATCGTCTAGAGGTTCTATGTTTTACTTTGGTAACTTTGCCCTTCTTGTTGTTCTTATCCTTTTTCTTCTTCTTTTTGTTGCCAATTAACGAAACATAACTTTCATCAATTAATGACTGAAGGTTTGTAAATGCTTTTTTAAGGTCTTGGAATCCTTTTGATATGGGTATGACATATCCTACTTCATTCCCAGAATTATTTTGATTGATGAGTTCATTCATCTCATTGTAGCCATCATCGAGCTTTTGAATTGCCAAAAATATTCCCTTTGACGAGTTCAAGGACTTCATGTCATTACGAAAGGTGTGTATGGACGTGCTTAAGTTGATAACATTACTTCGAATTTTGTCCAAATTTAAAAGGTTCTCTAATCCCACGTAAATGCCCGATGCAACAAACCTGCCGAATAAAAACTTTTAATAATTACAACCTGTATAAGCAGAAACTTAAATTGTTCATTACTTGAATGCGTCTTCTTTAACGAGTTCCCAGTAAAAACATTTTGCATCATCGCCATATGTTGAATTGTCCAAACTAAAAACGAATTCTTTTAATTTCTTCCAGGCACTTATGTCCAGGCCAATTTTGTGAAACCGATCTGTAGGTTGTTTGAAGTAAATTGCATAGAGCAGGAATAATGCTCCCAATTTGTGCAGTGTACTTTTAGATGAGAGGATACGTTTTGCATAATGAATGCAGACATTTGTGGTCTGAATAATTTCCACAGATTGAGATTGTCCACTGAAATATTAAAAAAAAGTAATTGTAAGGAATCTTAAGAATAATAGATCTTACTACTTACGAATAAATACTCTGGAACAATGTCGACTTCCATTGATGGACGAATTATTCAAATCTAGGATTTTCGTTTGCAATGAAGCTCTCGATTATATATTCGCAATCCTTTTGAAATTATACTTTTTCACACTTCCTTTATGGTTATTAACCAATATTTCACTACTCCCATTGACACTTGTGAAATTTTGCACACACAATAAAAAAAAAGAATATGTAGGGAAAAACTTGTGTGCGGAAAAAAAACACCTTCGGTATTTTGCAATCGAAATTTACGCGATCAATTTATGATTTGCACACGAAATTTTTTTTGGGTATCGGCGGGGGAAACTTTGATGTGCATTTTTATGGGAAATTTAGTTGAGAAAATTACGCTAAAATCGGTGAAAAACTTGTTACTAATTAGAAGTAGCGACCCGCACTTTTGGTTTTGTATGACATTTGTTTTTTATTATCGATTTGTTTACTTGTCAACATTTTCAACTTTGGGCTAAAATGTCTATATTCCGCTTTGAGTATATATAATATAGAGGGCTCGTTTCTATTCCAAATGCGTGACTATCATAGGGGGCGCTACTCAAATTTGTGTAAGACAAAGTTATTTGACAGCGGCAACCAAAAAAACGTTTTTGGCAGGATTGATTGCCTTGCGGGAAGATACTAAGTTAGAACAAAAGAATAGCATACAAATTAGCAAACAAAAAAACATTTTATTATTCAATATTTTTGTATCATTAAACAACCAAATAAACACTAAAACTTTTTCAAGCTAAATATTTCTACAAATTTATTTTTTTAAATCCAACTAAAACTCATTACACCTTGAGTTCGTCTTCGAATTTGGACTCGCTTTTCGGTTGGAATTGTGCCAGTTTTTTAATCTTTACCTCATTACAAAGGTGACACAAACCACTTGCAGGGAATGGATCGCTGATGTCGGAAAAATAATTCTGCTGTTCATCCCTCTTAGTCGAGGCTAAATTACTGCAGTCCAGATCTTTCAACTCCCGATTGTAGTCGCCATCCTTGGTAAATCCATTGTATTGGTCACATTGTGGGGAAGCTATTCGCCTCAAAGTAGGGAACTTTAATATTTTGATTACAAAACTAGCAATTAACAGTCACTTTAAAGTTTGATCTTTTTTTTACGTATAATTTGTAAAGAATTAAAACAGTCACAAAGCTTATTGTATTAATATGCGGTTTTTTCGGCTTTTTGCAAACAAGACTAAAAATATATATTATGATTTTTTTGTTTTGCTGAATTAACTTTTATATTTTATTTTACCTTTTGTTTTTCTTCATTTGATTCAATTAAAAACGCATTTTTTTATTTAGTTTTTATATGTATATATATTTCGACCCCTGTGCAGGGACGGGTTAGAATATTCCTGCAGCGCCTGCCCGCTTGTCTTAAAAGGCGACTAAAGGAGTAAATACATCTAGGCCACAAACAGCAAGGTGAACCTAGCGACACGTAACACCTATAAACTTTCCCAAAAGTGTGCATGCCAGTCCCTGGGTTGGCACGACTGGAGATCACCGGTGCCGTAAAAGAGAGATCAAATACAAAACTGGAGCATACACACGTCGATACTTACAACCAGGATTTTGTGAATTAAAGCATTATGGAAGTACTTGTTCAAAATGACACTACCCCGCCAGGCACTACCATTGTTACACATGGTACTGATCCTGGACCAAGCAGCAATGCTCGGGTCAGAGCTAGACGGATTCCGGGGGCTAGCAAAGTAATGCCGCAGATTATACAAAATCTGAGAGTTGCGAGTTGGAACGTTGGCAGTATGACAGGTCGAAGCTTCGAGCTGGAAGAGATGATGAAAAGAAGGCGAGTGGACATCTTATGTGTTCAAGAAACAAAATGGCGAAACACGGGAAACAGGGCCCGTTTCTTGGATATGAGGACAAGAAACTATAAGATGTTCTACTATGGAACGGAAAAGGGTAAAAACGGAATCGGAATCATCCATGCAAAACATCTATTAGGCAGCGTATTGACCATTTCGAAATCCAGCGACCGTTTGATGTCCCTTAAATTAGTGATTAAAGGAAAGTTGTGGAATATTGTCACTGCATATGCTCCCCAAATTGGATGTGAGCAGGTGCAAAAAGATGCATTTTGGCTAGACTTTCACAATCTACTTAAGGACATCCCAAAGGAAGAGTTTTTGTTCGTGGGCGGAGATTTGAATGGACATGTCGGGAAGATAAACGAAGACTATGAAGATTGCCATGGAGGCCTCGGATACGGCACCAGGAACCCTCCTGGTGAAGACTTCCTGAGCATGTGCAAAACATACGGTCTTATCGTACTAAATACCATGTTCGTCAAACAAAGCCGACACCTGGTCACTTACAGCAGTGGTGGAAATGAAACCCAGATTGATTACCATTTGGTATCTAGTTTCATGAAACCCCGGGTAAAAGATTGCAAAGTCATACTAGGAGAAGCGATCGCCCACCAACACCGTCTCCTACTGACAGAATTTTTTATGGAGACAGTGAACGACAACAAACATACAAAAACTTTTGGGAAGATCAAATGGTATAATCTGGATAAGGAAAAAGGCGAAGCTTTTATTTCGAATATGCAAAACGTTCTGTATAACAACACCGATATAGTTCGAAATGAAGAGAGTACAGCACAAAGTATGTGGGATCTCCTACAGAGAACTTGCAAAGAAAAAGCCAAAACACTGTTAGGGGTTTCAAAAGGACACAACCAACAAGGCAAAGAAACATGGTGGTGGAATGATGAAGCTAAATCAGTTATAAGTAAAAAGAAAATGGCTTTCAAGGCTTGGTCGAAGTGCCCCTCTAATGATACAGAGCAAAAGTCACGCCTCGAAGTGGAATATAGAAACTGCAAGAAAGAAGCGAAGAAGAAGTGCGCCCAAATTCAAGCAAAGAATACAGAAAACCTGTATCGGGAGCTGGATGAAATTTCTACACCGATAGCTGGTGCTATTCAAGAGCTACGGCAAAACACGAATAAAGGCGCAACTATCTTCAAAATAGCCGCTTAAAGAAGAAGATGAAATTTCTACCCCGACAGCTGGTGCTATTCAAGAGCTACGGCAAAACACGAATAAAGGCGCAACTATCTTCAAAATAGCCGCTTAAAGAAGAAGAAATGCCCAGGAGATTTGTTCGCCAAAGTTCATTAACAATGCTCAAGGCCAACTACTTGTGGAAGACAACGAAATTCTTCACAGGTGGCGACAGTATTGCGACGGACTTCTAAACGAACAATTTCCAAGGCTATACTTTCCAATAGCTTCACCTAACTTAAGCGAAGTATCCGACGTCACAGTCGAAGAAGTTAGTGAGGCGGTAAAATACTCCAAAAAGGGAAAAGCTGTTGGCCCAGACGAAATACCCTCAGAGTTTTGGAAAAAGATGGGAGACATCGGGTTTAGATGGCTCATGATTCTTGTCTCCAAACTTATACGAGGTGATCGCATGCCTAATCAATGGAGGGAAAGTTACCTTCTTCCAATTTATAAAGGAAAGGGCGATACTCGAAGCTGTGATAATTACCGTTCGATTAAGCTGATGTCACACACCATGAAGATCGTTGAGCGAGTCTTGGGTAGCCGACTGCGAAAAATAATTAGGCTATCTGATGACCAGTGCGGGTTTGTCAGTGGTAAGTCAACCACGGATGCAATCCAGAGTATAAGAATAATTATGGAAAAGCATCGGGATTCTTTGGAGGATTTGCATGTCGTATTGGTTGATTTTGAAAAAGCATTCGATCGGCAACCACGAGATCTAATATGGGTGGCCCTCAGGCAACGAGGAGTTCCAGAAACCTATGGGCGGATAATTATGGACATGTATGATGAAGCAGTTACTAATGTAAGATGCGCAGCTGGAGTCACCGAAGAATTCGAAATCACAGTAGGTGTACACCAGGGAAGTGTCTTGAGTCCCCTGCTCTTTATTACAGTTCTTGATTACCTGCTTGAAGGCAAAGTGACGGATCCAAAAGTACATCAGTTATTCTTTGCTGACGATGGAGCCATCATAAGTGAAGAACCGATATCCCTACAACGAGCACTTGACGTATGGGTGGATGTTCTAGAAGGAAGTGGGTACCGCATAAGCACGAAAAAGACAGAATACCTATGCTGCCCATTTTCTGATCCACACAGGCCTATTCCAGACATTTATTTGAATGGAGTAATGCTTCCCAAGTGTGAAAAGTTTAAATATCTGGGGTCAATGATAAATAACGAAGCTACTTGTGATGACGATATCAATCATCGCGTAAGCGTAGGGTGGATGAAGTGGCGGGAAAATTCTGCTATCTTCTGTGACCGAAAAATGCCCCCTAAGCTGAAAGGAAAGCTCTACACTTCAGTTGTGTGTCCAGCACTCACATACGGTTCACAATGTTGGACAATGTACAAAAAGTATGAGAGTAAACTAACGGCAGCTGAGATGAAGATGCTTCGTATGACAGCAGGAGTTACAAAGCTTGATCGAATTAGAAGTACGAAGATCCGAGGAAGCCTTCATGTTAAGAATACCATTTCCCAAAAAATTGAACACGACCGACTCAGTTGGTATTGCCATGTTCAAAGGAGAGATCCTGAGAACCCCGTCAAAAAGGCAATATCATACAACGTTCCAATTCGGAATAAAAAGAAAGGTAGGCCTAAACACTCCTGGTACAAACAAATGCAAAAACACCAGCATTCAGTTGGCCTCAGAAATGGAACAACACAAAACCGGGAGGCTTGCCGCCGATTTCTGAGGTCAACCCGGCGAACGCCACAAGCGGATCACTAGTGTGAAGCAGATACGTGGGAGAGTTATGATCCCCTCGACATCGAGATCATAACAGCGCCGAAACAAAGGAAGAAGAAGATGTATATATATTTCGAGGACTTATTTGCCTCATCATCAGTACCAAGATTATTTTATAGAAAATTATTTGATAACAATCTGTTTTTAATATTAGACATATAAAAACTAAATAAAAAAATGCGTTTTTAATTGAATCAAATGAAGAAAAACAAAAGGTAAAATAAAAGACTAAAAATATACCGAGTGCTTCATATCACATGTGACAGAGAACGATGTGCGAGGAGAAGGTAAACACAAATTGACAGCATACAGCTGTATCCTTAACTTACAGAAAGTGAGACAGCGACCCCTATCACAACTGCAAGTACTACAATGTATTAGGGATAGGAACGAGCCCTCCATATTATATATACTCGAAGATATTCCGTGGTCAACGTTGGGCACTATACGCATTGAATTTCTAGGTTGCGCTTCTACTTTTGCTTGGAATTTCTTAGTTTTTAACAGAAATATACATAAATATTAAGGAATTTGTATCCGAAAAGCAATAAAATTAATATTTATTATAGGTTTTATTGATAAAGAGATAAAAAAAAGCAAAATTAATAAAAAAATATTTTTATTTTAAAATTTTTGAATTTAACGGATTCCTTTTTTGAATATTCAAACGCACTTATTCAACTTTTTTGTGCATTGAGCAAAAACCCACAAAATTTGAACAAAGCTGTGTTTGTTCCCATTTAAAATGCATGGGGCAACTAACACATCTTTGGACTGTGGGTTTTTTCCTCTCAATTCAGCTTGTAGGGTTAAAGAGAGCAAACCCCCGAAGTCGTGACTCTAGGTAATATATTTCCTCTATGGTTAGGTATTATTTGGTCGGATACCCTTTTAGCCTTATAACTTCTTTCAAACGGTTTTGCATTGGCCCTACTCATTTTTCTGTATAAGAACTATTGATCTTAATCCATTCAAGTAACGAGGATTCTTTTAACTGCGCCTTTTTGCGGATATCGTGGGTTCGGATCTTTTTTTCCAATTCATCCCAGCAGTGCTCGATAGGGTTAGTATCTGGACCATAGAGGAAATATATTACCTAGAGTCACGACCGGTACCCCTCTTGCCTGAAATACCCTCAAATTTTGTTTGAGGTGAGTAAGAGAAAACTCTCTTAAATTCCCTATCCATGAATACGTGTGAATGGTCGATTAAAATACAAAATGAAGTCAGTAGCTCAAAATTTGAAGTTTTGTTTTTTTTTGTGAATATCAAAATGACAGTTCTCAAAACAAATATTTTAGACTTGTAAGTAGACCTTGATTGTAAATATTCGTGATAAATATTAATTATTTTCATACTTAGGCTTATGTTAATCATGCTTATTTTGACATTCTCATGAATAGTCTATTCGTTAGAATGATTCTATTCCTTCGAATGAACTTTCTTAATTTTGAGATTCGAACGAATAACATTCATTTGCGAAAGATAGCATAAAATGAACTTCAAAAAAGATTCATTTTCATTGTCAGCTGCTTGACATTTACTATATTTCTATTTGAATTAGTATGACCGTTTTACATTTTTTTTTTGTTTCTAAACATTTTATAGATGTTGGATAAATAATCAAGAAACAAAATAAATAGTACACTTTTTCATTATAAAGTAAAGTTTAACCATAAAGAACTACATATTTATTACATTTTTTGTGTCAATTCAGCTGTTTTGAAACTATTCTTAAAAAAATAAGTTGTTTATGACGCGTTCTAAATTTTTATTTTTTTTCGTATACACTTGGTCACACTAAAATATCAAAAACAAAAGTGAAGTGTTTGTGAAATGTCAAAACCAAAAGGTGAAATCTTTGTTTATTTGTAATTGTTTTGTTTATTGTTTAAATATTTAAATTTCTTGGATAAAAACATAAAATAATAAATAAAAATATGGCATTTTTGTGTTGTTTATAAATTAAGATGGTGTTGAAGAAGTGCAGAGGAGAAGGATAGTGGATGCTTTCTTTTTTTCCGTATCAACGCGGGTGGCAAAAAAAATCCCTTTGCTACCTCCGGGTTTTCTTTCATTATTTTAATTAACTTTTGCTTTTGTTCGCGGTTTTTTCAGTTGGAATGCGACCTTTTAACATAAAACAACAAAAAAAATAATAAATGTAATTTATTTTTCATGAAATAATTAAAAACTTACATGTTTTGTTGTTTACTCGACAGAAAAATTCAAACGACACAAAAATGACATTTAATTCTATTCTTTCGAATGTCAAAATTGAATTAGCTTTCGCAAATGAATGAACTTTCTATGGATTGGGTGAACTTTCGATTTGTTCGATTAACATTCTAATCGCCGAGTCTCAAAATTAAGTTTCAACGAATTCGACTCACTTTCTAACGAAAGAGAATGTCAAAATAAGCATCAATAACTTAAATTAGAATTAGTTCAACAAAATGCGCAAAACGCAAATAACCAACAGCGAGTAGTCTCATCAGACAGTAAGTGCACCTACAAAGACCATTCAACAACACCGACCAGCAGCGGGCATTACAAAACCAGATTAACTAAATCAACTCCCAAAATAAATCTTACCACCAGCCTAAATCATCCAGAAAGCACCACGATTACAAATAGAGAAGTTGATAGTCATGAGGATACAACAGAAAATAAAGATCAGCCAGATAGTTCAACGACAAGTGGTCAACAAAAAGTACAACAACAACACGATCCAGAAGCACGTAATCCTGGTCTGGAATCAATCTCATCGGCAGTCACGGAATCATCTTCATCGCCCGTAAATCTACGAACAACACCCCATGATAATCCAGCCAAAAAGCTTGTTGAAATTCTATCGAATCCCAATTCAAATGAAAGTCTATCGGAGCATTCGTTCAATACCTCATCCAGTCATTCCCTGTCACGTTTATCCGAACATACACAGCCTTAGTTCCGAAGAAGAAATCGTCAAGAAAGCTAGAGAGAGAGAGACTTTATTTCTCTTCTGCCACGTGTCGAAAATTCTATCGAATCCCAATTCAAATGAAAGTCTATCGGAGCATTCGTTCAATACCTCATCCAGTCATTCCCTGTCACGTTTATCCAAACATACACAGCCTTAGTTCCTAAGAAGAAATCGTCAAGAACGCTAGAGAGAGAGAGACTTTATTTCTCTTCTGCCACGTGAACTGGCGCTACAAGTGTTGGCCTATTTGGATCGAACCGATCTTTGTTCTACAAAACCCTAACGTGCTTAGGAATTCTTCAGGCACTGTAAATAACTTTGATAATGGCCGATCAGAAGACAAAATCAGCTTCTATTGATATTTTGACTGCAATTGTCGGGTTTTCGACATACGTTTGAACATTTTCATATTCATATTGAAATTTTTAGAACGTTCCTCACATGAAAATCATCCTAATGTAGCAAGTCGTTTGGAAATGACAGGATGGTCTATCTAACATTTTCAAGAAAATCACATGATTTTTCATGAAATTCTTGAAAATGGTAGATAAACCAAGCTGTCATTTCTGAACTAGTTGCTTCATGTTTATGATTGAAACGGTTTCGAGTGTTGATTTTAATCCTCTAAGTGGTTCTGGAAACAAATTTCAATTTTAACAAAAACTTCGAAAGATTTTCGTATGAGGCACGTTTCAACATTTTCATATTCATATTGAAATTGTGAAAACGGTCCTCATATGCAAATTTTTCGAAGTTTTTGTTAAAATTAAAATTTGTTTTCAGAACCACTTAGAGGATTAAAATCAACAATCGAAACCGTTTCAATCATAAAAATAAAGCAACTAGTTCAGAAATAACAGCTTGGTTTATCTACCATTTTCAAGAATTTAATAAAAAATTATATTATTTTCTTAAAAGTTGTTTCTAAAAATTATATTTAATTGATTTTACTGTAAAGTGAAAAAATCACCCGCACAGTTTTTTATTAATTTTAATTCTTATGATTTATGGCCGATTTCATAAACAAACACTAAAAACACTTTTATCAAAAATCCTCTTAAATTTTATCAGGCTCTTAAAATTTTTTAGTTTCACCCATCTATAAAAGGGACATTTTGGGGAAATTTTTGTTAAAATTGAGTTCTCTTCACATCCCTGGGAAAAATAAATTGCTTTTTTCTTTCTAACAAGCGAAATGTATGAGAAAAAATGAGAAAGCGTTATGTGTTCAAACAAACGCCAAGAAATAAAAAAAAAAGAAGTGCACACAAAATATTTGGAAAGATTCTGATCCTCACATTCTGTGGCATAAAATCGTAAAGTAATAACCACTTAATTTATTTTGTATTGCATTGTTGGGTTTGTTTTGGTTCCAAATGAAGACCAAACATATTCAACAAACTCATCCACAAATGCTTTGGAAAGTCGGAACCACATTTTGAAGTCATATAATGTATTTCTGTGAACCGGGAATATTCTTGCTCAGCGAATAACTTTGTGTTGCACTTTATTATTGGATGAAGACGATCAATATTTTTTTCGAAATAAAGAAACAAATCATTTAAATATTTAGTATTAATTTATTTATTTTGTATCTTCAAAAATTGAATACTAAATCCTTACAGAACGATAATTTCAGCTGCTATACCTACATATAACCAATTATTGATATCTACATCTGATGACATTTCAATGACACTTTTAAAATTTAATAAGCCAAAAATGGGCATTTAGTTTATAAGGGTGTTTAAAAGCTTGCTTAATTTAAAAGCGCTTGGTGAAACCAAAATATCTCATTTTAAGGTTTAGAAGCCTGTTAAATGTTTAAAAGTCCTTCGTGAAATCGAGCATTAGCATGTTAATTTTTGAACCTATTTGTATATAATAATTCAATAAACTCATGTTTCAATGAACAGTAAGTAACTTGGTTTCGAAAAAAAAATTTATTAGTAGTAGAACATTTTATAAAATCTTATTTCATTACATTTTAATAACTTATAAGTTATGCATTATACGAACTTAAAAATAAAATGAAAAATTGTCAAATTAGAATGCGCCAGCCCTCATATTATGAGAAAATATATAATGTCACGATATGATGAATCAATGGAAACTTAAAACAATAAATATAACAACAAACCCGTACCGTAGTGAGACAACAATGCATATACTGAGGTTGACATTGACACTTTTTTATGTTTATGTACTAACTATGTACATATTTTATGCGTTTTTCAACTTTGCTGAACCTAGAGCCAATTTATATTTTCTACATTTTCTTGTAAACATATATCTATCAATAATGTTTTGTTTACAAATTATGGAAGGCATATCGTCTAGAGGTTCTATGTTTTACTTTGGTAACTTTGCCCTTCTTGTTGTTCTTATCCTTTTTCTTCTTCTTTTTGTTGCCAATTAACGAAACATAACTTTCATCAATTAATGACTGAAGGTTTGTAAATGCTTTTTTAAGGTCTTGGAATCCTTTTGATATGGGTATGACATATCCTACTTCATTCCCAGAATTATTTTGATTGATGAGTTCATTCATCTCATTGTAGCCATCATCGAGCTTTTGAATTGCCAAAAATATTCCCTTTGACGAGTTCAAGGACTTCATGTCATTACGAAAGGTGTGTATGGACGTGCTTAAGTTGATAACATTACTTCGAATTTTGTCCAAATTTAAAAGGTTCTCTAATCCCACGTAAATGCCCGATGCAACAAACCTGCCGAATAAAAACTTTTAATAATTACAACCTGTATAAGCAGAAACTTAAATTGTTCATTACTTGAATGCGTCTTCTTTAACGAGTTCCCAGTAAAAACATTTTGCATCATCGCCATATGTTGAATTGTCCAAACTAAAAACGAATTCTTTTAATTTCTTCCAGGCACTTATGTCCAGGCCAATTTTGTGAAACCGATCTGTAGGTTGTTTGAAGTAAATTGCATAGAGCAGGAATAATGCTCCCAATTTGTGCAGTGTACTTTTAGATGAGAGGATACGTTTTGCATAATGAATGCAGACATTTGTGGTCTGAATAATTTCCACAGATTGAGATTGTCCACTGAAATATTAAAAAAAAGTAATTGTAAGGAATCTTAAGAATAATAGATCTTACTACTTACGAATAAATACTCTGGAACAATGTCGACTTCCATTGATGGACGAATTATTCAAATCTAGGATTTTCGTTTGCAATGAAGCTCTCGATTATATATTCGCAATCCTTTTGAAATTATACTTTTTCACACTTCCTTTATGGTTATTAACCAATATTTCACTACTCCCATTGACACTTGTGAAATTTTGCACACACAATAAAAAAAAAGAATATGTAGGGAAAAACTTGTGTGCGGAAAAAAAACACCTTCGGTATTTTGCAATCGAAATTTACGCGATCAATTTATGATTTGCACACGAAATTTTTTTTGGGTATCGGCGGGGGAAACTTTGATGTGCATTTTTATGGGAAATTTAGTTGAGAAAATTACGCTAAAATCGGTGAAAAACTTGTTACTAATTAGAAGTAGCGACCCGCACTTTTGGTTTTGTATGACATTTGTTTTTTATTATCGATTTGTTTACTTGTCAACATTTTCAACTTTGGGCTAAAATGTCTATATTCCGCTTTGAGTATATATAATATAGAGGGCTCGTTTCTATTCCAAATGCGTGACTATCATAGGGGGCGCTACTCAAATTTGTGTAAGACAAAGTTATTTGACAGCGGCAACCAAAAAAACGTTTTTGGCAGGATTGATTGCCTTGCGGGAAGATACTAAGTTAGAACAAAAGAATAGCATACAAATTAGCAAACAAAAAAACATTTTATTATTCAATATTTTTGTATCATTAAACAACCAAATAAACACTAAAACTTTTTCAAGCTAAATATTTCTACAAATTTATTTTTTTAAATCCAACTAAAACTCATTACACCTTGAGTTCGTCTTCGAATTTGGACTCGCTTTTCGGTTGGAATTGTGCCAGTTTTTTAATCTTTACCTCATTACAAAGGTGACACAAACCACTTGCAGGGAATGGATCGCTGATGTCGGAAAAATAATTCTGCTGTTCATCCCTCTTAGTCGAGGCTAAATTACTGCAGTCCAGATCTTTCAACTCCCGATTGTAGTCGCCATCCTTGGTAAATCCATTGTATTGGTCACATTGTGGGGAAGCTATTCGCCTCAAAGTAGGGAACTTTAATATTTTGATTACAAAACTAGCAATTAACAGTCACTTTAAAGTTTGATCTTTTTTTTACGTATAATTTGTAAAGAATTAAAACAGTCACAAAGCTTATTGTATTAATATGCGGTTTTTTCGGCTTTTTGCAAACAAGACTAAAAATATATATTATGATTTTTTTGTTTTGCTGAATTAACTTTTATATTTTATTTTACCTTTTGTTTTTCTTCATTTGATTCAATTAAAAACGCATTTTTTTATTTAGTTTTTATATGTATATATATTTCGACCCCTGTGCAGGGACGGGTTAGAATATTCCTGCAGCGCCTGCCCGCTTGTCTTAAAAGGCGACTAAAGGAGTAAATACATCTAGGCCACAAACAGCAAGGTGAACCTAGCGACACGTAACACCTATAAACTTTCCCAAAAGTGTGCATGCCAGTCCCTGGGTTGGCACGACTGGAGATCACCGGTGCCGTAAAAGAGAGATCAAATACAAAACTGGAGCATACACACGTCGATACTTACAACCAGGATTTTGTGAATTAAAGCATTATGGAAGTACTTGTTCAAAATGACACTACCCCGCCAGGCACTACCATTGTTACACATGGTACTGATCCTGGACCAAGCAGCAATGCTCGGGTCAGAGCTAGACGGATTCCGGGGGCTAGCAAAGTAATGCCGCAGATTATACAAAATCTGAGAGTTGCGAGTTGGAACGTTGGCAGTATGACAGGTCGAAGCTTCGAGCTGGAAGAGATGATGAAAAGAAGGCGAGTGGACATCTTATGTGTTCAAGAAACAAAATGGCGAAACACGGGAAACAGGGCCCGTTTCTTGGATATGAGGACAAGAAACTATAAGATGTTCTACTATGGAACGGAAAAGGGTAAAAACGGAATCGGAATCATCCATGCAAAACATCTATTAGGCAGCGTATTGACCATTTCGAAATCCAGCGACCGTTTGATGTCCCTTAAATTAGTGATTAAAGGAAAGTTGTGGAATATTGTCACTGCATATGCTCCCCAAATTGGATGTGAGCAGGTGCAAAAAGATGCATTTTGGCTAGACTTTCACAATCTACTTAAGGACATCCCAAAGGAAGAGTTTTTGTTCGTGGGCGGAGATTTGAATGGACATGTCGGGAAGATAAACGAAGACTATGAAGATTGCCATGGAGGCCTCGGATACGGCACCAGGAACCCTCCTGGTGAAGACTTCCTGAGCATGTGCAAAACATACGGTCTTATCGTACTAAATACCATGTTCGTCAAACAAAGCCGACACCTGGTCACTTACAGCAGTGGTGGAAATGAAACCCAGATTGATTACCATTTGGTATCTAGTTTCATGAAACCCCGGGTAAAAGATTGCAAAGTCATACTAGGAGAAGCGATCGCCCACCAACACCGTCTCCTACTGACAGAATTTTTTATGGAGACAGTGAACGACAACAAACATACAAAAACTTTTGGGAAGATCAAATGGTATAATCTGGATAAGGAAAAAGGCGAAGCTTTTATTTCGAATATGCAAAACGTTCTGTATAACAACACCGATATAGTTCGAAATGAAGAGAGTACAGCACAAAGTATGTGGGATCTCCTACAGAGAACTTGCAAAGAAAAAGCCAAAACACTGTTAGGGGTTTCAAAAGGACACAACCAACAAGGCAAAGAAACATGGTGGTGGAATGATGAAGCTAAATCAGTTATAAGTAAAAAGAAAATGGCTTTCAAGGCTTGGTCGAAGTGCCCCTCTAATGATACAGAGCAAAAGTCACGCCTCGAAGTGGAATATAGAAACTGCAAGAAAGAAGCGAAGAAGAAGTGCGCTCAAATTCAAGCAAAGAATACAGAAAACCTGTATCGGGAGCTGGATGAAATTTCTACACCGATAGCTGGTGCTATTCAAGAGCTACGGCAAAACACGAATAAAGGCGCAACTATCTTCAAAATAGCCGCTTAAAGAAGAAGATGAAATTTCTACCCCGACAGCTGGTGCTATTCAAGAGCTACGGCAAAACACGAATAAAGGCGCAACTATCTTCAAAATAGCCGCTTAAAGAAGAAGAAATGCCCAGGAGATTTGTTCGCCAAAGTTCATTAACAATGCTCAAGGCCAACTACTTGTGGAAGACAACGAAATTCTTCACAGGTGGCGACAGTATTGCGACGGACTTCTAAACGAACAATTTCCAAGGCTATACTTTCCAATAGCTTCACCTAACTTAAGCGAAGTATCCGACGTCACAGTCGAAGAAGTTAGTGAGGCGGTAAAATACTCCAAAAAGGGAAAAGCTGTTGGCCCAGACGAAATACCCTCAGAGTTTTGGAAAAAGATGGGAGACATCGGGTTTAGATGGCTCATGATTCTTGTCTCCAAACTTATACGAGGTGATCGCATGCCTAATCAATGGAGGGAAAGTTACCTTCTTCCAATTTATAAAGGAAAGGGCGATACTCGAAGCTGTGATAATTACCGTTCGATTAAGCTGATGTCACACACCATGAAGATCGTTGAGCGAGTCTTGGGTAGCCGACTGCGAAAAATAATTAGGCTATCTGATGACCAGTGCGGGTTTGTCAGTGGTAAGTCAACCACGGATGCAATCCAGAGTATAAGAATAATTATGGAAAAGCATCGGGATTCTTTGGAGGATTTGCATGTCGTATTGGTTGATTTTGAAAAAGCATTCGATCGGCAACCACGAGATCTAATATGGGTGGCCCTCAGGCAACGAGGAGTTCCAGAAACCTATGGGCGGATAATTATGGACATGTATGATGAAGCAGTTACTAATGTAAGATGCGCAGCTGGAGTCACCGAAGAATTCGAAATCACAGTAGGTGTACACCAGGGAAGTGTCTTGAGTCCCCTGCTCTTTATTACAGTTCTTGATTACCTGCTTGAAGGCAAAGTGACGGATCCAAAAGTACATCAGTTATTCTTTGCTGACGATGGAGCCATCATAAGTGAAGAACCGATATCCCTACAACGAGCACTTGACGTATGGGTGGATGTTCTAGAAGGAAGTGGGTACCGCATAAGCACGAAAAAGACAGAATACCTATGCTGCCCATTTTCTGATCCACACAGGCCTATTCCAGACATTTATTTGAATGGAGTAATGCTTCCCAAGTGTGAAAAGTTTAAATATCTGGGGTCAATGATAAATAACGAAGCTACTTGTGATGACGATATCAATCATCGCGTAAGCGTAGGGTGGATGAAGTGGCGGGAAAATTCTGCTATCTTCTGTGACCGAAAAATGCCCCCTAAGCTGAAAGGAAAGCTCTACACTTCAGTTGTGTGTCCAGCACTCACATACGGTTCACAATGTTGGACAATGTACAAAAAGTATGAGAGTAAACTAACGGCAGCTGAGATGAAGATGCTTCGTATGACAGCAGGAGTTACAAAGCTTGATCGAATTAGAAGTACGAAGATCCGAGGAAGCCATCATGTTAAGAATACCATTTCCCAAAAAATTGAACACGACCGACTCAGTTGGTATTGCCATGTTCAAAGGAGAGATCCTGAGAACCCCGTCAAAAAGGCAATATCATACAACGTTCCAATTCGGAATAAAAAGAAAGGTAGGCCTAAACACTCCTGGTACAAACAAATGCAAAAACACCAGCATTCAGTTGGCCTCAGAAATGGAACAACACAAAACCGGGAGGCTTGCCGCCGATTTCTGAGGTCAACCCGGCGAACGCCACAAGCGGATCACTAGTGTGAAGCAGATACGTGGGAGAGTTATGATCCCCTCGACATCGAGATCATAACAGCGCCGAAACAAAGGAAGAAGAAGATGTATATATATTTCGAGGACTTATTTGCCTCATCATCAGTACCAAGATTATTTTATAGAAAATTATTTGATAACAATCTGTTTTTAATATTAGACATATAAAAACTAAATAAAAAAATGCGTTTTTAATTGAATCAAATGAAGAAAAACAAAAGGTAAAATAAAAGACTAAAAATATACCGAGTGCTTCATATCACATGTGACAGAGAACGATGTGCGAGGAGAAGGTAAACACAAATTGACAGCATACAGCTGTATCCTTAACTTACAGAAAGTGAGACAGCGACCCCTATCACAACTGCAAGTACTACAATGTATTAGGGATAGGAACGAGCCCTCCATATTATATATACTCGAAGATATTCCGTGGTCAACGTTGGGCACTATACGCATTGAATTTCTAGGTTGCGCTTCTACTTTTGCTTGGAATTTCTTAGTTTTTAACAGAAATATACATAAATATTAAGGAATTTGTATCCGAAAAGCAATAAAATTAATATTTATTATAGGTTTTATTGATAAAGAGATAAAAAAAAGCAAAATTAATAAAAAAATATTTTTATTTTAAAATTTTTGAATTTAACGGATTCCTTTTTTGAATATTCAAACGCACTTATTCAACTTTTTTGTGCATTGAGCAAAAACCCACAAAATTTGAACAAAGCTGTGTTTGTTCCCATTTAAAATGCATGGGGCAACTAACACATCTTTGGACTGTGGGTTTTTTCCTCTCAATTCAGCTTGTAGGGTTAAAGAGAGCAAACCCCCGAAGTCGTGACTCTAGGTAATATATTTCCTCTATGGTTAGGTATTATTTGGTCGGATACCCTTTTAGCCTTATAACTTCTTTCAAACGGTTTTGCATTGGCCCTACTCATTTTTCTGTATAAGAACTATTGATCTTAATCCATTCAAGTAACGAGGATTCTTTTAACTGCGCCTTTTTGCGGATATCGTGGGTTCGGATCTTTTTTTCCAATTCATCCCAGCAGTGCTCGATAGGGTTAGTATCTGGACCATAGAGGAAATATATTACCTAGAGTCACGACCGGTACCCCTCTTGCCTGAAATACCCTCAAATTTTGTTTGAGGTGAGTAAGAGAAAACTCTCTTAAATTCCCTATCCATGAATACGTGTGAATGGTCGATTAAAATACAAAATGAAGTCAGTAGCTCAAAATTTGAAGTTTTGTTTTTTTTTGTGAATATCAAAATGACAGTTCTCAAAACAAATATTTTAGACTTGTAAGTAGACCTTGATTGTAAATATTCGTGATAAATATTAATTATTTTCATACTTAGGCTTATGTTAATCATGCTTATTTTGACATTCTCATGAATAGTCTATTCGTTAGAATGATTCTATTCCTTCGAATGAACTTTCTTAATTTTGAGATTCGAACGAATAACATTCATTTGCGAAAGATAGCATAAAATGAACTTCAAAAAAGATTCATTTTCATTGTCAGCTGCTTGACATTTACTATATTTCTATTTGAATTAGTATGACCGTTTTACATTTTTTTTTTGTTTCTAAACATTTTATAGATGTTGGATAAATAATCAAGAAACAAAATAAATAGTACACTTTTTCATTATAAAGTAAAGTTTAACCATAAAGAACTACATATTTATTACATTTTTTGTGTCAATTCAGCTGTTTTGAAACTATTCTTAAAAAAATAAGTTGTTTATGACGCGTTCTAAATTTTTATTTTTTTTCGTATACACTTGGTCACACTAAAATATCAAAAACAAAAGTGAAGTGTTTGTGAAATGTCAAAACCAAAAGGTGAAATCTTTGTTTATTTGTAATTGTTTTGTTTATTGTTTAAATATTTAAATTTCTTGGATAAAAACATAAAATAATAAATAAAAATATGGCATTTTTGTGTTGTTTATAAATTAAGATGGTGTTGAAGAAGTGCAGAGGAGAAGGATAGTGGATGCTTTCTTTTTTTCCGTATCAACGCGGGTGGCAAAAAAAATCCCTTTGCTACCTCCGGGTTTTCTTTCATTATTTTAATTAACTTTTGCTTTTGTTCGCGGTTTTTTTAGTTGGAATGCGACCTTTTAACATAAAACAACAAAAAAAATAATAAATGTAATTTATTTTTCATGAAATAATTAAAAACTTACATGTTTTGTTGTTTACTCGACAGAAAAATTCAAACGACACAAAAATGACATTTAATTCTATTCTTTCGAATGTCAAAATTGAATTAGCTTTCGCAAATGAATGAACTTTCTATGGATTGGGTGAACTTTCGATTTGTTCGATTAACATTCTAATCGCCGAGTCTCAAAATTAAGTTTCAACGAATTCGACTCACTTTCTAACGAAAGAGAATGTCAAAATAAGCATCAATAACTTAAATTAGAATTAGTTCAACAAAATGCGCAAAACGCAAATAACCAACAGCGAGTAGTCTCATCAGACAGTAAGTGCACCTACAAAGACCATTCAACAACACCGACCAGCAGCGGGCATTACAAAACCAGATTAACTAAATCAACTCCCAAAATAAATCTTACCACCAGCCTAAATCATCCAGAAAGCACCACGATTACAAATAGAGAAGTTGATAGTCATGAGGATACAACAGAAAATAAAGATCAGCCAGATAGTTCAACGACAAGTGGTCAACAAAAAGTACAACAACAACACGATCCAGAAGCACGTAATCCTGGTCTGGAATCAATCTCATCGGCAGTCACGGAATCATCTTCATCGCCCGTAAATCTACGAACAACACCCCATGATAATCCAGCCAAAAAGCTTGTTGAAATTCTATCGAATCCCAATTCAAATGAAAGTCTATCGGAGCATTCGTTCAATACCTCATCCAGTCATTCCCTGTCACGTTTATCCGAACATACACAGCCTTAGTTCCGAAGAAGAAATCGTCAAGAAAGCTAGAGAGAGAGAGAGACTTTATTTCTCTTCTGCCACGTGTCGAAAATTCTATCGAATCCCAATTCAAATGAAAGTCTATCGGAGCATTCGTTCAATACCTCATCCAGTCATTCCCTGTCACGTTTATCCAAACATACACAGCCTTAGTTCCTAAGAAGAAATCGTCAAGAACGCTAGAGAGAGAGAGACTTTATTTCTCTTCTGCCACGTGAACTGGCGCTACAAGTGTTGGCCTATTTGGATCGAACCGATCTTTGTTCTACAAAACCCTAACGTGCTTAGGAATTCTTCAGGCACTGTAAATAACTTTGATAATGGCCGATCAGAAGACAAAATCAGCTTCTATTGATATTTTGACTGCAATTGTCGGGTTTTCGACATACGTTTGAACATTTTCATATTCATATTGAAATTTTTAGAACGTTCCTCACATGAAAATCATCCTAATGTAGCAAGTCGTTTGGAAATGACAGGATGGTCTATCTAACATTTTCAAGAAAATCACATGATTTTTCATGAAATTCTTGAAAATGGTAGATAAACCAAGCTGTCATTTCTGAACTAGTTGCTTCATGTTTATGATTGAAACGGTTTCGAGTGTTGATTTTAATCCTCTAAGTGGTTCTGGAAACAAATTTTAATTTTAACAAAAACTTTGAAAGATTTTCGTATGAGGCACGTTTCAACATTTTCATATTCATATTGAAATTGTGAAAACGGTCATCATATGCAAATTTTTCGAAGTTTTTGTTAAAATTAAAATTTGTTTTCAGAACCACTTAGAGGATTAAAATCAACAATCGAAACCGTTTCAATCATAAAAATAAAGCAACTAGTTCAGAAATAACAGCTTGGTTTATCTACCATTTTCAAGAATTTAATGAAAAATTATATTTTTTTCTTGAAAGTTGTTTCTAAAAATTATATTTTTAAATAATAATGATTACCCCGTTACATACATCGCACCGAATTGATTTTACTGTAAAGTGAAAAAATCGCCCGCACAATTTTTTATTAATTTTAATTGTTATGATTTAGCATGTTAATTTTTGAACCTATTTGTATATAATAATTCAATAAACTCATGTTTCAATGAACAGTAAGTAACTTGGTTTCGAAAAAGAAATTTATTAGTAGTAGAACATTTTATAAAATCTTATTTCATTACATTTTAATAACTTATAAGTTATGCATTATACGAACTTAAAAATAAAATGAAAAATTGTCAAATTAGAATGCGCCAGCCCTCATATTATGAGAAAATATATAATGTCACGATATGATGAATCAATGGAAACTTAAAACAATAAATATAACAACAAACCCGTACCGTAGTGAGACAACAATGCATATACTGAGGTTGACATTGGTTTATTGACACTTTTTTTATGTTTATGTACTAACTACATATTTTATGTGTTTTTTAACTTTGCTAAACCTAGAGCCAATTTATATTTTCTACATTTTCTTGTAAACATATATCTATCAATAATGTTTTGTTTACAAATTATGGAAGGCATAACGTCTAGAGATTCTATGTTTTACTTTGGTAACTTTGCCCTTCTTGTTGTTCTTATCCTTTTTCTTCTTCTTTTTGTTGCCAATTAACGAAACATAACTTTCATCAATTAATGACTGAAGGTCTTGGAATCCTTTTGATATGGGTATGACATATCCTACTTCATTCCCAGAATTATTTTGATTGATGAGTTCATTCATCTCATGTAGCCATCATCGAGCTTTTGAATTGCCAAAAATAGTCCCTTTGACGAGTTCAAGGACTTCATGTCATTACGAAAGGTGTGTATGGATGTGCTTAAGTTGATAACATTACTTCGAATTTTGTCCAAATTTAAAGGGTTCTCTAATCCCACGTAAATTTCCGATGCAACAAACCTGCCGAATAAACTTTTAATAACTACAACCTGTATAAGCAGAAACTTAAATTGTTCATTACTTGAATGCGTCTTCTTTAACGAGTTCCCAGTAAATACATTTTGCATTATCGCCATATGTTGAATTGTCCAAACTAAAAACGAATTCTTTTAATTTCTTCCAGGCACTTATGTCCAGGTCAATTTTGTGGAAGCGATCTGTAGGTTGTTTGAAGTAAATTGCATAGAGCAGGAATAATGCTCCCAATTTGTGCAGTGTACTTTTAGATGGGAGGATACGTTTCGCATAATGAATGCAGACATTTGTGGCCTGAATAATTTCCACAAATTGAGATTGTCCACTGAAATATTAAGGAATCTTTAGAACAATAGATCTTACTCCTTACGAATAAATACTCTGGAACAATGTCGACTTCCATTGATAGACGAATGATTCAAATCTAGGATTTTCGTTTGCAATGAAGCTCTCGATTATATCTTCGCAATCCTTTTGAAATTATACTTTTTCACACTTCCTTTATGGTTATTAACCAATATTTCACTACTTCCATTGACACTTGTGAAATTTTGTACACACAATAAAAAAAAAAGAATATCACGGCTGTTCTGATTTTCGACCGAGTTGTAAAACGGAAACGAAAATGAAATCCATACGGATTTAAAAAGGTTGTTCTGACTTCTGACCGGATTCAATGTGCAGTGCAAACTTTGAGTATATATAATATGGAGGACTCGTTCCTATCCCTAATGCATTGTAGTACTTGCAGTTGTGATAGGGGTCGCTGTCTCACTTTCTGTAAGTTAAAGATACAGCTGTATGCTGTCAATTTGTGTTTATCTTCTCCTCGCACATCGTTCTCCGTCACATGTGATATGAAGCACTCAGTAAATTTTCAGTCTTGTTTGCAAAAAACCGCATATCAATAAGCTTTGTGACTGTTTTAATTCTTTACAAATTATACGTAAAAATAAGATCAAACTTTAAAGCAACTGTTAATTGCTATTTTGTAATCAAAATATTAAAGTTTCCTACTTTGAGGCGAATAGCTTCCCCACAATGTGACCAATACAATGGATTGACCAAGGATGGCGACTACAATCGGGAGTTGAAAGATCTGGACTGCAGTAATTTAGCCTCGATTAAGAGAGATGAACAGCAGAATGATTTTTCCGACATCAGCGATCCATTCCCTGCAAGTGGTTTGTGTCACCTTTGTAATGAGGTAAAAATTAAGGAACTGGCACAATTCCAGCCGAAAAACGAGTCCAAATTCGAAGACGAAATCAAGGTGTAATGAGTTTTAGTTGGATTTTAAAAAATAAATTTGTAGAAATATTTAGCTTGAAAAAGTTTTAGTGTTTATTTGGTTGTTTAATGATACAAAAATATTGAATAATAAAATGTTTTTTTTTTTTGCATCCATTGAGCTTTTTTTCCTCGCAATTTTCTCATACTAATCTCCACTTTCACAAGAACTTTCCATATTATACAATCTTTATTTGCTAAGAATAATTGTATTCTAATCTCTATATGTAAAAAATATTATACTATGTAACATGATTTCACTGAAGAAGAAATAAATTTGAATTTGAAAATGTTTTTTTGTTTGTTAATTTGTATGCTATTCTTTTGTTCTAATTTGGTATCTTCCCGCAAGGCAATCAATCCTGCCAAACACTTTTTTTTGGTTGCAGCTGTCAAAAAACTTTTTCTTACACAAATTTGAGCAGCGCCCCCTATGATAGTCACGCATTTGGAATAGAAACGAGCCCCCCATATTATATATACTCAAAGATTGCTCTTCAAAATGTCTCCACTAAATTTTGCCAGGAAAAAGAATAATACAAGCATTATTTTGCGGGACAAATTTTGACAGCCGCCGTATTTCCGAAAGTGATTTTCGTTAATTCTGATTTTATGTAAAAGGTTCTTGTCTTGAGATCATCAAGAGGAGATTCCAAAAAGGTATTAACGACTTTTGTAAGACAACCCGTTCCAGAGATACACTAAAAAACACATTAAATTAGATTTCATCTCTCCAACTTCAAATTTTTGAGCGAGATTTGGAAAAGTTTTGTAGAGATTAAAATTGTAGAGAAAAAATTTGTCTTGTCTCGATCTGCGTACTAGGCTTAAAGCCTAGTACGCAGATCGCGCTAAATTTTATCTCCCACATTTTTCTCCAAACATCAGCTAAAATCCAAGCTAAATTTTGACATAAGAACTTTGTGGAAAACAGCTGTTCTCTAAGGCTAGCCGCGCACTAGCAACTTTTAGTTGCGAAACTGCTTGGTTCGAGCAACTAAAAAGTTTGTATTTTGACACAAACTAAACGATTGCCTAAAATAAGTTCGCCATTTTATTGAACATATAATTATCTGCAAATTCACGGACATTCAACCAAACAGTTCATCTGTTTTCTATAAGTAACCAAACAGTTTCGCAACTAAAAATTGCTAGTGCGCGGTTAGCCTAAATGAATTTTTTTCAAAGATTTAAAAGCATTTGTTTTAAAGTATGATTTTTTAAGAATTATGAATGAGAACGAACGAGAATTATGAATTATGAGTGATTTTTGCTGTCGAAAATCTTGTAAGACTCCCGTCACCAAATATTCTTCTAAATATTATTCAAATATTATTCCATTTCAAATTGAAATTGAAATTTAGCTCGAGAATAAATGTGCCAGACAATTATTTCGTGCGCTAAATTTTGACAGATAAGTTATGTACAGTTCGAAGAGAAATTTTGATTTTTTAGCTGAAGCAGCGTACCTCTCGGCTAAAATGCTTGACATAATTTTAGCTTGGCTAAATTTTGGAGAGAATTTTGTATGGGAGATAAAATTTAGCGCGATCTGCGTACTAGGCTTAAGGATAAAAATAATTTTTAAATTCTTTTAGTAGTAAGAGAAAAAAACAGAATGCTATCCAAATATGAATTTATGCAAGAACAAAAATTATAAGTCGTTGTAGTGGTTTCTTAAAAAAAAGCTTTTATATACAAACTTTTTAAAAGCTTTTTAAGAAAAAATTTAGGTACGCCAATTTAAAGTTTTTATTTGTTCGAATAAAAATTAAATTTACGGAAAGAAATATTGACCCGTTTCGGAGATATCAAAAAAAAGAAAAAAAATAGATTTTTTTTTTCAAAAATTAAAAAAATATTTATTTTAAAGTTTTGAATTGCAATGTGTTTTAAACTTTTTAGAAGCTTCTCTATAAAAATTTTTATTAAGATCCGTTATGTGGATATTGAGAAATTCAAAATTCGAAAAAATGGTTCTATGGTAGGTATAAGCTGTAATATCTTAATTTCAAAATTTTTTTTAATAAATAAAAGATCGTAAAAATTAATTCAAAGAAAAAAAATGTATCAAAATTCTAGGCGTCGTTTTCGAGAAGAATACGATTTTTGGAAAACCATTTTCTTTAATTTTTTAGCATTTGTATGGTAGGTACCTTTATCTTTAGGTAAAATAAATTTTTTTCTCACATTTTGTAGATTATATTGAGAAACTTTTATTTATCAAGTTTAAAAAAATCTAGCATGGGGTTTTCGAAATATTGAGGTTTGAAAAAAAATTTTGAAGTTTTTTTTAAAAATCCAAAAAATTCTTTTTTGAAAATTTGAGTACACAATTCTATTTATGTTTTTGGGGAGCTTTAGTAAAAAAAAAAAATATCAAAATCGGTTGAACCGTTTTTGAGAAAATCAAAAACAAAAAAAATGGTTCCATGGGGGGTACCCTGAATAACCATTTTTCGGAAAATTTTTTTCAACCAATACCTAGATTTAATTAAATGAAATTTTTCTGTATTTTTATTTTTAAAATCTGTCGTACGCGCCACGGGGTGTCCGTGGCGCGATGGATGTGTGCTCGCCTGTCAATCTCATAATCACAGGTTCGATCCCTGCGGTCGTCTATGTCGCTTTAATTCAATTAAAAACCTGCTAAAAATTGTCATCAATGGGTTGCTGGTTTACTCGTTGCATGTTCAGGCATAACACTAACAGCATGTAATTGAGTTAAACTAGTATGGCCAACAAGGATGACTACGAATAAAATAATGTGAATTATAAGTGACATAGAAATAAGACACGGCATATCTCCGCTTTAGCTCAGGTGCCATCCCTGGAGATAAAACATCTGAGACAACAACCTTCAGTCTCAGAACATCGTGCCACACATCTTTCCTATCCTTCTTTCTCTTCATCAACTTCACGCCCGCGCTGTGTTGAAACATTTAAAGGGTAATCATAATCCCTTGAGCGCGGGTAGATTATAAAAAAAAAAAATCTGTCGAACAGTTTTTGAGAAAAAAAATGTTTATAAAATTTCGAAAAAAATTCGTATGGCAGGTACCGTTATTTTTGGACTTAAAAAAAAGAAAGAAACGTGTGGGGGAAAAAAAATTAAAAATGATATCTTCTAAGTTTAAAGAAAATCAGCCCAGCCGTTTAGCCTGTAGTCGAACAGACAGAATTGCGAGACCCACTTTTTTAGTCTTCGCTATCATCGTAATGTCAACTTTGATCGAAATCTCGAGTTCGATTTTTTTTACGAATGCATAACTTGCCTTATAGTACCTAGAAGTCGCAAGTAAAAATAATCCAAACATACAAAGTATTTTGCCACACTTCAATATTTTGGTATCAGAATTTTCTCATCTATTAGAGTGCGATAAATATGTTCTTTTTGGCGGAATAAGAAAATTTTTGAGATTGGACTAGCCGAAAGTATTTTTCTTGAAGATTCAAAAACGTTCTACGTTGAGTTGTACTAATTAAAAATCAATATTGACGACGGAATGTTCATTTCATTTTGATTTTTTGTTTGTTATTTGTTTGTAAAAGTATTTAATTAAAATTTATTTTTAAAGAATAACTTGATTTTTTTTTCATATGGCACGAAAATGTCACAAATGGCACGTTTTTTCAGAGTGTGGCACGAAAATTTTTTTTTGGCGGCAACGCTGGTCGTGACTCTAGGTAATATATTTCCTCTATGAGCTCTACGAGCGTCTGGAATTGATTGTCATTAGTAAATTACAACATTTTAGTATATAGTATAGTACAACAAATATAGACAAATAGATAAAATAAATTATTTAACAAGAATACTTGCGACCTACCATGTCTCTGTCGTGTGTAAATTTTTGAACGAGATGTTTTTTTTTTAGTCGTCGTTTCCTTTCGCCTTACAGAATGCAGAATGAAAGTGTTCAACGACGCGTCGTTTGACGTTTACAGACGACAATAAAACGAGTGACAAAAGTTGGAAACGACTTATGGAATGCAGATCGTGTCAGGTCGTATATTTCGCTGTAGTTTACGACCGACATCGGTAATCGGGGTGAATTTTTCAAACGCGAAGCGTCGAACAAAATAAACAAAACTTATTCACAATGAACTTTTTGATAAGTAGATATTTACAATCGGTCTAAAATTAAAGCCACTTTACACGATAATAGAAGTCATATGACCTGTCATCACATTTTCTGTATGATTTATCAAATGACCTGTCATTTCCAGTCAAGTCATACCGTTTTGGTTTATCTATGCTTTACACGTCTATGATTTTCCTTTTGATTTTCAGAGTACCAAAATCCAAAATAAATATAAAATATAAACTGAAATAAATTTGTGTCGTTATTCCATTATGGAGAACAAAAAGAAAGCAATGGTAGTGGTTTTATCAACAATGATAGCTATATTAATTCAAAATTTTACAGTATATATCATAGAGGAAATATATTACCTAGAGTCACGACTTCGGGGGTTTGCTCTCTTTAACCCTACAAGCTGAATTGAGAGGAAAAAACCCACAGTCCAAAGATGTGTTAGTTGCCCCATGCATTTTAAATGGGAACAAACACAGCTTTGTTCAAATTTTGTGGGTTTTTGCTCAATGCGCAAAAAGGTTGAATAAGTGCGTTTGAATATTCAAAAAAGGAATCCGTTAAATTCAAAAATTTTAAAATACAAATATTTTTGTATTAATTTCGCTTTTTTTATCTCTTTATCAATAAAAACTGTATTAGATATTAATTTTATTACTTTTCGGATACAAATTCCTTAATATTTATGTATATTTCTGTTAAAAACTAAGAAATTCCAAGCAAAAGTAGAAGCGCACCCTAGAAATTCAATGCGTATAGTGCTGAACACTTACCACGGAATACCGACATTTTGGCCCAAAAGGTGAATATTTTGACAAGTAAACAAATCGATAAAAAAACAAATGTCATAAAAACAAAACTCGAGAAACCCAGCAAAAACAATTGTTAAATTTCGCAGGCAAGTTTGTTTTAATAAAATCCCAGGACAGCCCTTCGAAGTTTATCAATTTTAAATTTGTTAAAAACAAAAAACAATGTTTTTTTAAAAGTATAAGTAATACCGGATTAAAATCAATTGCAATTCCTTATAGTACAGAAGTTACGCACGCTACTCTAATGGCTGTCAATAAACAAAAAGTAAGCAAAGCCATGAAAGCCTATTATCTACAACCGGCTCAAGAGCACGATCAATTCATGAAAACGCAACACATTGAGTATGAAATCTGTAAAAGACATTTGACCGATATGATGGGAGAAGATCGTGAAACATTCACTCAAGAGGACGTTGATGATGCCATTTTTCCATCGGGAATTTATGATAAATTCGCCAGACCCGCTATGAAAAGTCCCGATCAAGTGTTTCCAGCACGGAAAGCGGCTAAATTCGATGAAACTGGACGTCCTTTAAACAGCATGTTCTACAGTGGCAGGCCTAACTTTTTTAAATTGCTTTATGTAAGTTTGCAGTGAACAATAACTGAAAGACAGAACAATTATTTTGTATTAATTTAAGGACATTGTTGAAGAAACCAACAAGTTGAACGACTTGGAGGAAAGAATGCTGCGTCGCGGTACAAAGGCAGATGCTGACCAGAAAGTGTAAGTATCTCAAAATGTTCACTTTTAGGTTCGATCCATAAGGCAGATTTTTCAGTTCGGAAACGTCTTGCATTCTCTAGTGGGAGCAATAGTGCACAAGAGTGCATCAGGTATGTAGTTCTTTCCAAAGTTTAAAAAATTGTCATAAGAAATTTGCCATAACTTGCAAATATCGAGATCCACGACGTTTTGAAGGCGGCCTTCTTCGTGCAAGAAGTACTGTATTCTTATCGCGTCTGGTAGGCAGAAGGCTGTCTGGAAAACGTCTTGGACCTCGATATTTTCAATCAGAGGGCTTAACTACATTTTGGCAAAGTTGATATCATAATTACTTGGAAAGAACTGCATATATGATGCACTATTATGCACTTCCACTTGAGCATGCAAGGCGTTCGCATTTGTAAATAACTACTAAGGGCCTATCTAATTATGCTAATTAGTTTTTGTTATCAATCACATCCAAAAATTGCTGTGGGCTCGCGGTCTATTAGAAGAAGCCTTAGACTTGCGACATATACAAGGTACTATATAGGAAGTTATGAATTCTTAAACAAAATCGAACTCGAGATTTTGATCAAAGTTGACATTGCTATGATAGAGAACACGAAAAAAGTGGGTCTTGCAATTCTGTTTGTCTGTTTGGTCGACTACAGCCTTTAAACTAGAGAACGTAGAGAGCGTTTTTTTTTAATTTTCACCCCCACACGTTTTTTTCTTTTTTGATAAATTTTTTTTCTTTCGATTAATTTTTACGATTTATTATTCAATACAGAAATTTTTAAAATAAAATATTGCTGACTGTACCTACCATGAATGAACGAATGAATAATGTATTAGGGGTATTGCATGAGTGGACAACAATTTCCTAGTATGTGGTACAGTGTTTCCTCATGCATGTTGCAGAATCTACATGTAGTACTGCTTACCACACCAAGTAAACCTAGGTGTCTTCTAATTTTTTAGTGTCAAGTTGGGAATCTGTTTTTATTTTCAGAATATTTCTACTTAAGTTTATGCAGTGAAACGTTCCTAGTTGTAGTTACCCAGTAATAGTTTCGCCTGCCTTAGCTTTGGGAGTTCTTTCTAATTATTGGAACCACTTGCTCCTTTTCTTGTTTAATTTGGTTTTGATAACATTTTCTACTATTCCGCAATAGGACTCTGGCAGTATTAAAGGGGTCGATGGCCTATTTTTGCTAAGGAGTCTGCCTCTTCGTTTCCACGAACACCAACCTAGAGAAGTGTAACCCTGTTTTGTTTGCCATGTTTATTTAGCCTGTTTGTGCACTCCCATACTAATTTAGAGCTGATGGAATATGAGTTCAGAGCCTTGAGTGCAGCTTGGCTATCTGACATGATGGCAATGTTCTTGTTACGATAGTTCCTTTCGAGATTTCGATCCACGCATTTCCTTATGGCAGTTACCTCCGCTTGGAAAATGCATGGAAAGTTTGGTTCTAGGCCCAAAAATTCATACACCAGTCCCTTCGCTAGTTATCGATCCATCAGTGTGCCTCTTGATGGTATTTGTTTCGAGGGTGTAGTTTATTTCTTCTCGTACCCAATACCTACCATAAAACTATTTTTTCGAATTTTGAAATTCTTATATCGTCATAACGGATTTTAATGAAATTTTTTTTTATCGAGAAGCTTCTAAAAATTTGAAAAATATTGCATTTCAAAATATTTTTCTTGCGGTATACATATGTATGTATACATACATAGGTACTCCAGGGCAAGTTCTGCATTTGAAAAAAAAAATGTTTTTTGTTAATGTTGACATTACGATGATAGCGAAGACGAATAAAGTGGGTCCGACAATTCCGTCTGTCTGTCTGTATGTCTGTACCTCGATGTAGAGCCTAAGCCACTGGACCTATTTTCTCCAAAACTAACGGTATACCCCCTAACACCCTTAATGCATAATCTTATTTATCTCGAAAACGGCTCAACAATTTTGATAAAAAAAAATTATGTGTGATATTATGGACATGGACTACATTTTTATGAAAAAAATTTTGAGGCAAAATGTTATTAATGGTACCTGTCATATGGTAGAACCGTTTTTTTGATTTTCGACTTTCTCATTAACGGCTCTAACGATTTTAACCAAAAAATTTCAGCAATAGCCCTCTTAAGTTTGAAATTATATTGCATATAAAAATATTTTTTGGGTTTCTTGAAAAAAAAATCCAGTTTTTTGTTTTGAAAAGTCAATATCTTTAAAACGTGTGAACAATTATTTTTTGAAATTATTTCCTAAAATCTATACTACTTAATACTTAAAATTTGCATCCCAAATTTTGTTCTCGAAAAACTTTAAAGAAATTTCTTATATAAAAAATTACTTTAATAATAAAACGATTTTTAAACGGCAATTTTATATTTATATTTTTATATTTATAAAATGTATTTTAAATTCCAAAGTACTTATACATAAGAGCAAGTTCGTGCGATCCAGTCGTGCATTTTATTTTTTTTTACTTCTAGATCCAATGGCTCGTAAATGTAGTTTTATTATGTTTGAATTTTCCTATAACTTTTTCCTTTGCTTCAAATCTCATATTCCAGGAGGTATCCTTTAACTATCTTCCTGTGTATTGTCTTGCTCCTTGGGCTGAAGAATATGAGTGAAGCCGGTGGATAAAATGATTTTTAAATGTTCTCTTCAGGTGTGTTTGACGCTGTTATCTTATGTACGATACCATTTGAACGTGAACGCTCTTGGCATATGATTTGTCTTCTATGTCAAACCGGAAATGAATTTGGAAAAGCAGTCCAAATAATTTTTGTTTTTTAAATATTGCTATAAAGCTGGAAAATATATTTTCATTTTAAATCAAGTTGTTTTAAAGAATACAAAACAGGTAATGGCTAACCAGACGCTAGTGACTTACAACTCTAATTACATAATGTTTCCGTATGCTTGTTGTCACCACCAATTTTCTAACAAGTCAATATTAATATTAGATATATTGGTTTGCCATGATTCTTATACAAAAGTAATATGGAATTTTTATTTTCCAGTGATCTGACGGGATTTAAGTGGATTCCAAAAGACCAATTGGAAAAACAATTAGTCGAAATGATTGCTGACATAGAGTACAGCAATTTTGTAAATGCAATGGATCGTCTTGTTGGTCATCACAAAACCTTTGCTGAATCAGAGCAAGCAGCCCGAAATTCCAAAACTACAAATCGATGAACAAGACCGAGTGTATATTACCACTTATAAATGTTTAAGGAAAAGAGCTCGCGCCGATGTTACACTTTGATTTCCAGGGTCGGGCCAGATCAAGATAAATGGAGAAGATATAACATACTTTGAACATGCACAAAGTAGAGAACAGATAATATTCCCTTTGATTTTCACCCAGATGCTCGGAAAGGTTGATATTGAATGGTGGTCCTTCTGGTCAAGCAGGCGCTATTCGATGGGGTATCGCAATGAGTTTAAGAAGTATCGTCGATCAGGACATGATTGAAGAAATGCAATTAGCTGGCTTACTCACCCGGCGCCCGCAAAAAGTACACCTGGAAGATCCGATAAAAAGAACTTCGCCTTCTTCCATATAAAGTATTGTTAAAACATAATAATTATAATTTATAGAAATATGTATTAGTAAGTTAAATACAAATGCTTATGAGCAAAAGCAGTTCAACAATATATTTTATATTATATACCAAATGACTGCCACGAGGCTATTCTTAATATGTAATCGAAAAAGAAGGCAATACATTATAGCCACTTTAGTCTACTTTAGCTACTCGTATCGCTAGAATTAGAATAAAAATATCAATATCATTTTTTTATGAAAATTAAGATAATAAAAGGCATGTGTTGATATAACATACTAATATAAAAATGATTTCTTTATTTCTAAAACTATGGAGAACAAATTTTTTTAGAGTGGAACATTATGGAGCAGCTATTCCATTTAATAACACATACCGTGATGGACAGAAAAAGACTAACCATCATCTGCGAAATGTACTCGAGACTGAAGTCTTATCATTATCCCGTTAATGCAAAATTGGTTGCAATATTCCATTTCGGGTGTCATTTCGAATATCCCCGCTTCATTTGGATGATCGGAATGATTTTGAGTTTCCTTAATTGATTTGAGAACCATTTTTATTCCAAACAAAGGTTTCAAAATAATTCAATGTAAAAGTAATCTTATTATGTTTTTGAGAAATGAAACATGTCAACATTTCTTTTAGATAGATAATTTTTGAAATATTTGTTCGAATTGAAAATGGTTTTCAGAATAAGTTAGTAAATTCAAATTGGTAGTCAAAACCGTTCCAATCATCTAAATGAAGCAAGTAGTTTGGAAATGACAACATGGTTTATAGATCTCTTTCTAAAATATCATATGATTTTTCATGAAATTCTTGAAAATACTAGATAAACGATCTTGTCATTTCTGAACTACTTGCTTCATTCGGATGATTTAAACGGTCTCGAGTGTTGATTTAAGACCTCTAGGTAAATCTGAAAACCAATTTTAATTTTAACAAAAACTTCGAAAAATTTTCATATGAGGAACGTATTCGATACGAATATGAAAATGGTGAAACGTCTCGTGTATGAATTTTTTTCGATTTTCTTGTCAGATTTAAAAATGGTTCTTAGATCCACCTAGAGGAGTTAAATCAACATATGAAACCGTTTCAATCATCCAAATAAAGCAACTAGTTCAGAAATGACAACATGGTTTATCGATCACTTTTAAGAAAATCATATAATTTTTCATGAAATTCTTGAAAATGGTAGATAAACCATGATGTCATTTCTGAACAAATTGCTTCATTTCGATTATTGAAACGGTTCCGAGTGTTGATTTTAGTCCTTTAAATTAGTATGAAAACCAATTTAAATTTTAACAGAAAATTCGAAAAATTTTCATGTGAGGAACTTTTCAACAATTTCAATATGAATATGAAAATGTTCAAACGTCTCTGGCATGAACTTTTTTCGATATTCTTATCAGATTTAAAAATGGTTTTCACAACCATCTAGGGGACTTAAATCAATACTCGAAACAGTTTGAATCATCCGAATGGAGCAAGTAGTTTGGAAATGACAGGATGGTTTATCTACCATTTTCAAGAATTTTATGAAAAATCATATGATTTTCTTAAAATTGATCAATAAACCATGTCGACATTTCCAAACTACTTGCTTCATTTGGATGGTTGAAACGGTTTTGAGTGTTGTTTTTAATCCTCTAGGTGATTTCAAAATCTAATTTTAATTTTAACAAAAACTTCGAAAAATTTTCATATGGGGAACGTTTTAACAAGTTCAATATGAATACGCAAATGTTGAAACGTCTCTGGCATAAACTTTTTTCGACATTCTTATCAGATTTAAAAACGGTTTTCACAATCACCTAGAGGACTTAAATCCACACTCGGAACCGTTTCAATCATCCAAATGAAGCAACTAGTTTAGAAATGACAACATCATTTATCGACCATTTTCAAGTAAATCACATGATTTTTCATGAAATTCGTGAAAATGGTAGATAGACCAAGCTGTCATTTCTGAAGTAGTTGCTTCATTTGGATAATTCAAACGGTTTTGAGTGTTGATTTGAGTCCCCAAAATGGTTCTGAAAACCATTTTCAAATCTGAGAAAAATTTCGAAAAAAATTCATGCCAGAGACGTTTCAACATTTGAGTATTCATATTGAAATTGTTAAAACGTTCCCCATATGAAAATTCTTCGAAGTTTTTATTTAAATTAAAATTAGTTTTTAGAATCACCTAGAGGATTAAAAACAACACCGAAAACCGTTCAAATCATCCGAATCGAGCAAGTAGTTTGGAAATGACGGGATTTTTATCAAGAATTTTATGAAAAATTATATGATTTTCTTGGAAGTGATCGATACATTATGTTGTCATTTCTAAACTAGTTGCTTCATTTGGAATATTGAAATGGTTTCGAGTTTTTTTTTAAGTCCTCTAAGTAGAACTGAAAACCAACTTTAATTTTATCAAAAACTTCGAAAAATTTGCATATGGGTATCGTTTCAAGAATTTCAGTATGAATATGAAAATGTTGAAACGTCTCTGGCATGACATTTTTTCGATGTTCTGGTTAGATTTTAAAATGGGTTTCAGAATCACCTAGAGGATTAAGAACAACACTAAAGACCATTTAAATCGTTGAAATCGAGCAAGTAGTTTAGGAATGACGGGATGATTTATACACTATTTTGAAGAATATAATGAAAAATCGTAGGATTTTCTTAGAAGTGATCAATAAACCACGATATGAAATGAAAATTTAACTATCTGCATCTGGTTTACATCTCTATTATCATTTTCCGAAAATTGTTTAAAAAAAAACAACGCAGTCTCGAATCGGAGAAAATCTGTTGCACTTATTTTTTTAAAAAGAAAAATCTTTTTTGTTATTTCATTATTTTTTTTTAATATTGTTTCTTTATTTTGAAATCTTGATTGTTCTTTTTCACACGTTATTTGAGTTAAATGTTTATTATATTATAAAAAAACATTATTTATGCAAACACTGATGGAAACAGGGTTTCATATATTGATCCCGCTCGGCCTTTAAATCAACTGCAATATTTAGAAGTCAGGGTTCTTCTTTCATAAAATTTAAAACTAATGACCTAGATGACCTATTCATTATTTAATGGGCAAAGCCTTATCTCTCGCAGACACTTCCACTTTTATTGCTTGGAGTCTTCTTACGTGTCGAGGAGAGGTCCCCGTTGAAGTGGCTGATTTAGAACCACTTGTCAGAGCCACTCGACCTATACGGTTTGTTAGCTTCGAGAGTCCACTACCCACGGGATTCATTCCTAATCGGCTATAGACTGGTTTTTCTGATCTGAGCAGCTCGTAGGATTTCATACGAATAGCTTGAGCTTTACTTGGACTAATTTTGGTGTGTGGCGGCGATGATTTCAGTTTCACGGGTTTTGCTGTCCGATGGATTCTATCCGCTGTGTAAGAAAAAACATGACTACGATTAGTTTGACTGAATGAGGATTATTAGATTGGGAAAGAATTGAAAAAATCTTACCGTGCATTACAGAGCCAATTGGAGACCTCATGTTAGACGCAGACAATCGATTATTTGATTTTGCCTTGATACTGACAATACGAGGAGCAATCTCGCGAACCTCAGTTTCTGATGCAAACGAGACATATGTACTTATCCCCGCTAGTGTCCATTCGCACATCATCATCGTCCGAGTCGTAGGAGTAATCCGAGTCTATCTTGATAGGGACTTTCTTGACCAGCAGGACTTTCTGTGATGTCTTCGAGACGGGCACGACAACGCTAGACGAACTCTGAAAACAAAAAAATCATTTACAAAATGCAAGGAAAGTGGGAAAAAAGAAATCTTACAATTTTTGACGACTTTTTGAGAATCGGTTTGATATGCTGATCTGAGGACGCAATTGCATAATCTGGTTCTCTTTTGCCTCCCAGAAGGGAAAATATCGAGTTGCTGCCAACTCCTGTGATCCTAATTTTCGGGTCTTTGTTAACCTTTTTCTTGTTTGACTTAGTCAGGTCTTCCAAATCGATATTTATGCTCCGCGAGAGTCGTTCGAAAATTCGTGTCATCGCCGAAGTTTCTTCGTCCGAATAGAGCATCGCTTTCTTGGCCAAAATTTCTTTGCTGCGTTCGGTGGTGCCAGAGGGAAGTTTAACTTTGTACTTGCCCTCGTGTCCGGGCAAAACTCGTGGTGGAACTTTGGGAAGAGGAATCACTGAGTTGGTCGATGATGTGAATTTATCTATAATATAAGATTGTATGTTGAATTCAAATCGATTCGTATAAGAAAACCAGGTCTCCTTACTGTTAAGTGAGATTTTAGTTGATTTTGCATCAGACGCGATGGGGTTTGCAGCAACAGTGGCTACTGGTAAGGGATGCTCCAAGCAGAGGACCTTTTCTCGAGCTGTTTGTTCACTTACGTGTTTCGAACGCCTGCAAATATAAAAATTACATCAAACCACTTCTATTTATGGAAATTTTCCAGCTTGACTTACCTCAGTATGGCTATAATATCGCCCATCAATATGATTCCCATTTCACGCAGGTATTCCTTGTTTAAATATTAGGATAGCTAAATTAAAATTAGATTTAAAATCAATTTGTCACAGTTATCAATTTTTAATGGCGCCAAGAACGAATACCGTATGTGTGTTTTTCATAAGTACTAGTATTCTCTTGAGGATATCTTTTTGTATAATAAAATTCTTAATGTGATACGTGTGATGTTCTACACAGAATGATAGAATGTCCTAAACTAGACCCAACAACTGCACCGTTTGATAATCTTCGTTTTGTAGTCTATCACCAATGGTATTCATTAAAACTGGAGCTGTCGATAAAGACAATAATTAAGTTTCTTGTATAAACCAAATAAAAATTATTTTACCAATTAAGACTTGAATACTATTCTTGTAAAAGAAATTTAGGAAGTCCCCCTTCTCGGTGAGCATGTTCTTTGGTTCGGAATCAGTCAACATTTGTTCACTAGCTATATTAAGTAGCATTCATCCCTGCAGAAAAAAACATGCATTTAAAACTATTATATTTGTATTAGTTCGCAACACTTACCCCGTCCGTCCGGCTCACTTTTTGCAATGTGTAATTGCGAACAACTAATGTCGAAAACTCGGCAATTGCAGTCAAAATATCAATAGAAGCTGATTTTGTCTTCTGATCGGCCATTATCAAAGTTATTTACAGTGCCTGAAGAATTCCTAAGCACGTTAGGGTTTTGTGGAACGAAGATCGGTTCGATCCAAATAGGCCAACACTTGTAGCGCCAGTTCACGTGGCAGAAGAGAAATAAAGTCTCTCTCTCTTCGGAACTAAGGCATACTATTGGCTGTGTATGTTTGGATAAACGTGACAGGGAATCACTGGGTGGGGTATTGGGATTCGATAGAATTTCAACAAGCTTTTTGGCTGGATTATCATGGAGTGTTGTTCGTAGATTTAGCGGCGATGAAGATGAACCCGTGACTGCTGATGAGACTGATTCCGGACCAGGATTACGTGCTTCTAGATCGAGTTGTTGTTGTACTTTTTGTTGACCACTTGTCGTTGAACTATCTGGCTGATCTTTATTTTCGGTTGTATCCTCATGACTATCAACTTCTCCATTTGTAATCGTGGTGCTTTCTGGATGATTTAGGCTGGTGGTAAGATTTATTTTGGTAGTTGATTTAGTTAATCTGCTTTTGCAATGCCCGCTGCTGGTCGGTGTTGTTGAATGGTCTTTGTAGGTGCACTTACTGTCTGATGAGACTACTCGCTGTTGGTTATTTGCGCATTTTGTTGAACTAATTCTAATTTAAGTTATTAACATAAGTCTAAGAATAAAAACAATTAATGTTTATCACGAATATTTATAATCAAGGTCTACTTACAATTCTAAAATATTTGTTTTGAGAACTGTCATTTTGATATTCACAAAAAAAAAAACAAAACTTCAAATTTTGAGCTACTGACTTCATTTTGTATTTTAATCCACCATTCACACGTATTCACGGATAGGGAATTTAAGAGAGTTTTCTCTTACTCACCTCAAAAAAAATTTGAGGGTGTTTCAGGCAAGAGGGGTACCGGTCGTGACTCTAGGTAATATATTTCCTCTATGGTATATATGTTAATGAGATCTGAAATATTTAAAAAAAAACCGCATACATAGTTACCTTTACAGAATTTTACCATATTTTGTATTCAAATGTCAACACTCCATTCAATGTTTCCACAAAACCAACAAATCTCGAATGGAATAAGCTACAGTCCTGATGTCAAAAAAGTCATATGCTTTTTCGTTTGAGAAGTGATATGCGTTTAATGGGTGCGTTCAAACGTTTTGATTTGTTTTTTTTGACAGGTTATATGAGAAAGCATATGACTTATAATATCGTGTAAAGTTGATACCCATAATACCAAATTATCAACTAATTGATAGAAATTATCGACAATCAAATTGATACTCATAATAGGGCTGTTAGGCTCGAGGGTGAACTGAGCATTCCTAGCGAAGCGGGTATTTCGGATGAATTGATAAAGGGGAGGAATGCTGCTTCGAGTGAGAATTGCTTGTGAAAGGGAATACAGGAAAATACGTGAAACATTCCGACGGTGTTCAAGATTTATTTCTTGTTTAAATCGTTCTATAAATTAACATTTATTTGTCCTTTTCCAGATGGTCTCTTAAAAATAAAGGCAAGAAGTTTGTTTACCTATTCTTCAATATGCTTGTCTTTTTTTCTCCTTCCTAGGTTGCTATTTCAGGGGGCCTATTCCTGAACACGAGTCGAGTAAAATGTCACTCGAGAGCTTACAAAAGTCGAGTGAGAATTGGTATTCCTCAACACGAGTGAGGTTCAAAAACATGACATGACTCCTTTGAGTATATATAATATGGAGGGCTCGTTCCTATCCCTAATGCATTGTAGTACTTGCAGTTGTGATAGGGGTCGCTGTCTCACTTTCTGTAAGTTAAGGATACAGCTGTATGCTGTCAATTTGTGTTTACCTTCTCCTCGCACATCGTTCTCCGTCACATGTGATATGAAGCACTCAGTAAATTTTCAGTCTTGTTTGCAAAAAACCGCATATCAATAAGCTTTGTGACTGTTTTAATTCTTTACAAATTATACGTAAAAATAAGATCAAACTTTAAAGTGACTGTTAATTGCTATTTTGTAATCAAAATATTAAAGTTCCCTACTTGGAGGCGAATAGCTTCCCCACAATGTGACCAATACAATGGATTTACCAAGGATGGGGACTACAATCGGGAGATCTTTCAACATCTGGACTGCAGTAATTTAGCCTCGACTAAGAGAGATGAACAGCAGAATGATTTTTCCGACATCACAAGAACTTTCCATATTATACAATCTTTAGTTGCTAAGAATAATTGTATTCTAATCTCTATATGTAAAAAATATTATACTATGTAACATGATTTCACTGAAGAAGAAATAAATTTGAATTTGAAAATGTTTTTTTGTTTGTTAATTTGTATGCTATTCTTTTGTTCTAATTTGGTATCTTCCCGCAAGGCAATCATGGCTAAATCACAACCTCGCGTTCAGTCGGTCCGGCGTTAATGGGCGTTTGGTCGTATTTACGATTTTATGTGTCAAAAAGCGCGACCGTAGCATTCGTAAAACGAAATTTAGCTTCAAACCTCGAGCGTTGACTGACATTTCCACGACATCTTTGATAAGTACCTACTTAATTGTTATATTCCAATGAATTTTGTTACTGTTTATTAATTTACAAGGTATATAATATTGCGTATTTTAAATTTTGGGCATTTAAAATAGTTAATTTGTAAAGCTATTTTTTTAAACAAGAGATGGATATGGCCGATATGGATGATCTTGATGACCTCCTTGACTTTTCCTTGTTCGGTGTTGTGAGCTATGCTGGGTATGAGGCGTTTAAAAACGACGAAAAAAGAGTAGAAAGGCAGCGATGGGTTCGGGAGCTCAATTTAAGCAAAGACACTGATGGATTCTTTGCTCTTAATTATGATGCAATGCAAAAGCATGATCCAGAACATTTTTTTAAAATAACCCGAATGAAACCGGCGACATTCGATTTGTTGAGAACTTTTATCGAGCCAGAACTAGAAAAGCATTCTTGGAGAAAACCAATTTCTCCTAGGTGTAGACTTTTTTGTATTATAAATACAATCGTTATCCCGAATCATGTTTATTAATTTGTCTTCGAAAGAGCTCATACGAGTATTTTTTAATTAATTTCTTTTCTTTTTTTAATCAAAACAAAAACAATGAACTGTCAAACGCCCGACCGAATAGAAAATAGATCTACTTTTGCTTTGGCCTGGCGTTGGTCTGACGTTTACGATATTACGATATAAAGCGGTCGCAACGCCGGAGGTAACATTTCAGATTGCCTCATAAGAGTCTATTGTTTTTATTCAAAATGTCAAAGCCCGACCGACCAAACGCGAGATTGTGGTTTGGCTATCAATCCTGCCAAACACTTTTTTTTGGTTGCCGCTGTCAAAAAACTTTGTCTTATACAAATTTGAGCAGCGCCCCCTATGACAGTCACGCATTTGGAATAGAAACGAGCCCTCCATATTATATATACTCAAAGCATGACTCTCAAAATGTTGAACGCACCCTTTCAACCGTAGCTAACTTCAATAAACGATAATTTGACATCTCACAAATATTATCATTGTATATATATCTTATAGTATTATCAATTGACGTGATTTTATGTTAGAGTCCCTAGCCTGTGATGTCGCTGAAATCAGCAAAATTTGTCAGTGGAGAGTAGGATAAGAAAGATAGAAACAAGTAGTAAGAAAGAGAGATTTTATTATTTTCATTTTTCAACGAAAGACAGAGTAAGGGAGATTTCCGAGAGGTGGAAATGAAAAAAAATTCTTTTTTGACCTTTTTCTGTTGGAATATATTTTCTTGTTCGTATGTTTTTGTGAGTATGTATGGAGGTAGATATATTTTTCGCTTGAACTTCTTTGTCTGAATACATTTTCTTGTTTGTATGGTGTTTGTAGGTATTGAAAAAAAGAGATATGCCTATCATTTGATTTGAAATTTTCAATTCTGGTGAAAAATCAAATAATTACTAGGTTGATATCTAAAACGAGAACTATCAACCAATGCTACAAAGATACAGTGTGTTCTAGAAAGCATAATAATCGCAATGACAAACTTTATAAAAAGTAGGTATATTGGCGATAAATTTTATGGAAATTAGTACCTAATTAAACTGTTTTAATTTTAAATAAATATCTGCCATAAATTTTTTTTTCCAAATCTTAGAAAATATTTTTTTTTCTCTAGAATGTTTTTTTTTTATTTTTGTAGGTATTTATTTACGGCGGATTGATGAAAAAAATGTCGAGGATGAAAAAAAATGAAAATTTATACTAGTTTCAGGGCTTTAAATGTTCATGTAAACGCACTTATTCACGTATAATAAATTGTTTATAACTTTTTTACAAGCGATCGAATGAAGTTTTTATATATATATATATAATATATATATTTTATATATATTTTTATATTATGTTCTTTCATAATCTGCACAAAAAAACACGACAAGGTCGCATGAACTTGCTCCTATGTAATAGACTAGGAATTTTTAAAATGAATGTTATTAGAGAAAACTGTTCATAAGCATAAGATTTATTTTTTAAATGAATAAAACAATTCCCTTAGCAGTTGCAGCTAAAAACAGGATGCCATATGTTTTAAGCAAAAATTAGTTTAATATTTTAATATTTTGCTTATTTTATTATTAAATGTACTTCAAATGAGTATAAATGTTGCACCCGCTATAATGGAATCGCCCATTTCAAATTAGTTTTTTAAATTAAATTATAGATCGTAAGAATTAATTGAAAGGAAACAATTTTAGCAAAATTTTCGGAACTTTGTTAGAGAAAAATGCGATTTTCGATAACCATTTTTTAGCATTTGTATGGAGGATACCCTTATTTTTTAGGTAAAATACATTTTTTTCTCATATCTTGTGGATTACATTAAGAAAATTTTATTTTTCAAATTTAAAAAAAAATCGAGAATGAGGTTTTCGAAATATGTATTGAGTTTCCAAAAAAAAAATTTTGAAAATTCTTAAAAAAATCTCAAAAATTATTGTTTGAAAATTTAAAGTCATAATAATATTCAAATTATTGGGGGCCTTTAGCAGAAAAATCCGTCGTACTGTTTTTAAGAAAATCAAAAACAAAAAAAAAATGTTCCAAAAATATCTAACAATTTCTAGCAATTTTTTCTTCAACTGGCACTGCAACTTATTCAAAAAAGCGGGAAAATTATTTGCAAGAAAATATTTTGATATGGCATAGTCTAAATAGTAAACAAAAATACAGTGCAACCCTAATATAACGTAACTAAATATAACGACTTACTCGATTTAACAAATTCTTCGTAATCCCCTTAAATTGTCCATAAGAGTTAATGTACCTTTACATTGCGAACAGTTTTTGCGAACAACCTCTTTATAACGAATTTTCAAACATCAAGAAAAAGGATAAACACCTTTAACTAAAGAATTTTCTCAACCCAAACCTTTATATAAAGTTCCCACCAATGTATGACCCTTAATCTCATAGTATGTGATTCATGTCGCTATAGGTTTCGACCCGCTTTTGTTCGTAAAACAATCATTGTTGTTTGATGGAAAGTAATGCAAATACTGCTGCTCGTCACTTTTACCTCTTATACCTCTTTATAACTAATTTTAGACCAATCTAACCTCAACATAACAAACCTCAGTTCAACGAATTACTTGATATAACGAATATTTACTTGTTCCCTTCCGATTTGTTATATCGAGGTTGAACTGTATACATGTATTCACAAATCCACAAAAAACCTTTAAAATTTGCAGAGGAAAAATCAGACAGAAAGTCATGGTTGCCAAATTGATTATTTTCAATGCATTATGTTTCGAATCGTTTATTCCATATAATTTTGAGATTTTGATAAATTTTTTCATTTTCTCAAAACGTGTTCTTTACTTGCGCAAAACTACTAATTTCAATGTATTTAACCAAACAATAACGCTACCCACCATAATGCTAAAAATGGTTTTCGAAAATCGTATTATTCTCGAAAACGTTTATTCATACAATAATAGAAGCTTTAAGTTGGCCTACTAATTTTTTTTTCTTATTTCATATTTGCATAGCAATCTTTTTTTTATCGCTTACTACTTAAAGAATTAAAAGGAAAATAATTTTATGCTTATGAACAGTTTTCTCTAATAAAATTCGTTTTTAAAATTCATATTCTATTACATAGGAGCAAGTTCGTGCGACCTAGTCGTGCATTTTATTTATTTAAAAAAATATATTACCCAGTAAGTGCAACAGACTCGGTTATTGCATCTGCCTTAATTTCTATTAGTTGCGTAAATCGAGTTAGTACTGGTTATCCTAATAATTTACTGTACACATATTCATATATATTTAATTTTATTTACAAGTATTTAAGATACTTAGTAAAATAAGGTTAACCAAAACATAAAAAAACTTTCTTTAATTCTATCAGTCATCATTACACTCTATATTTATATTTATTTGTTTGTGGTAATCATGGTCACAAATTTATATTTTTTCATACAAATATATTTTCCCTATCCTCACAAAACGTCACATACACATCCATGAATATAATTTTCTCGTTCTGTTACTATTCCTATTTTTTCTTTTTGCGCACATTCTTAATACAATTTATTTTTTCTCATTCTTCCATTATCTCTACACCCATATTTTGAAGTCTCCAAAATTTAGCAGAGACACATTTAGCAAATGCGGTCCGTAGCCTGAAGATGCCGCCACAATCGTTCGACTTGTCGATATTACTATAAGATATATATACAATGATAATATCTTTGAAGAAAAAATAAATTGTATTGAGAATGTGCGCAAAAAGAAAAAATAGGAATAGTAACAGAACGATAAAATTATATTCATGGATGTGTATGTGACGTTTTGTGAGGATAGGGAAAATATATATATAACTCGATTTACGCAACTAAAAGAAATTAAGGCAGATGCAATAACCGAGTCTGTTGCACTTACTGGGTTATATATTTTTTTAAATAAATAAAATGCACGACTGGGTCGCACGAACTTGCTCCTATGTAATAGAATATGAATTTTAAAAACGAATTTTATTAGAGAAAACTGTTTATAAGCATAAAATTATTTTCCTTTTAATTCTTTAAGTAGTAAGCGATAAAAAAAGATTGCTATGCAAATATGAAATAAGAAAAAAAATTAGTAGGCCAACTTAAAGCTTCTATTATTGTATGAATAAACGTTTTCGAGAATAATACGATTTTCGAAAACCATTTTTAGCATTTGTATGGTGGGTAGCGTTATTGTTTGGTTAAATACATTGAAATTAGTAGTTTTGCGCAAGTAAAGGAACACGTTTTGAGAAAATGAAAAAAATTATCAAAATTTCAAAATTATATGGAATAAACGATTCGAAACATAATGCATTGAAAATAATCAATTTGGCAACCATGACTTTCTGTCTGATTTTTCCTCTGCAAATTTTAAAGGTTTTTTGTGGATTTGTGAATACATGTATACAGTTCAACCTCGATATAACAAATCGGAAGGGAACAAGTAAATATTCGTTATATCAAGTAATTCGTTGAACTGAGGTTTGTTATGTTGGGGTTAGATTCGTCTAAAATTAGTTATAAAGAGGTATAAGAGGTAAAAGTGACGAGCAGCAGTATTTGCATTACTTTCCATCAAACAACAATGATTGTTTTACGAACAAAAGCGGGTCGAAACCTGTAGCGACATGAATCACATACTATGAGATTAAGGGTCATACTCGTACATTGGTGGGAACTTTATATAAGGGTTTGGGTTGAGAAAATTCTTTAGTTAAGGGTGTTTATCCTTTTTCTTAATACTTGAAAATTCGTTATAAAGAGGTTGTTCGCAAAAAATGTTCGCAATGTAAAGGTATATTTTACATTAACTCTTATGGACAATTTAAAGGAATTACGAAGAATTTGTTAAATCGAGTAAGTCGTTATATTTAGGTACGTTATATTAGGGTTGCACTGTATTTTTGTTTACTATTTAGACATATGCCACATCAAAATATTTTCTTGCAAATAATTTTCCCGCTTTTTTGAATCAGTTGCAGTGCCAGTTGAAAAAAAAATTGCAAGAAGGGGAGAGTACGATAACTTGACCGCCAAGATTTGATTACGGGTTTTTGTAGAGGGGTCAAAAACAAGCACTTTTTACTATGGGAGGGGGGGTCTATCTCCCCCCGTTTAGGAGGTAGGGGCACTTTTAGAAAAAATGGTTTAAATTGAAAAAAAATATTAAAAAACAACGGCAATACCTACAATAAAGTGCTGTACTGCGTTTGAAAGCCAGAAGATTGTTCTATAATCCTGCATTTAAATTAAATTAATCATGTCAATGGTTTTTGGGAAATTCGCATTTAAAGTCCAAATTTTGATAAAAAAACGTGAAAAAAAAGTTTAGACCGATTGTTTTCGAAATTGTGAAATGATATTGTAAATTAGCTAATATGTGTTTCATGTACCTATCAGTTCTTAATCGAACACAAAAAACCGCATAGTTCTATGTCTTCTGGTTTTTGAAAAAACCTCCGTTTAGGAGGTAAGGGCACTTTTAGAAAAAATGGTTTAAATTGAAAAAAAAAAATATTAAAAAACAACGGCAACACTTACAATAAAGTGCTATATTGCGTTTGAAAGCCAGAAGATTGTTCTATAATCCTGTATTTAAATTAAATTACTCATGTCAATGGTTTTTGAGAAATTAGCATTTAAAGTTCAAATTTGATAAAATAACGTGAAAAAAAAAGTTTAGACCAATTGTTTTCAAAATTGTGAAATGAAATTGTAAGTTAGCTTATATGTGTTCCATGTATCTATCAGTTTATAATCGAACACAAAAAACCGCATGGTTCTATGTCTTCTAATTTTTGAGAAAATCGAAAATTACCAAAACTGCTTTTTTTGATTTTTGGTGGTGACGGTGATTCCATTTTAAGGATTAATGTTAAATAAACATAATGAATCTTTGTTAGTTCAGTACCGCAATTCATTTAACGTTACCCAGAATGCACCATGAGGAGGTAGAATTGCATCTGGGTCAGTTATTTTGTCAGTTAGTCAGGAGTTAGTCAGTCATAGTTAGTTAAAAAAGGTCAAAATGTATTAGAAAGGTGTGTAAGTCTCGTCAATAAAGCCATCGTCCGTAGAGCTGTGTCAATCGGGAACGATTCGATTTTTTTGATCCGATCATCGAAAAGTATTGATGATCGAAATCAATCATTTTAATCGATCTCAATCTCAATCATTTACATGATTCTCGATTCTCGATTCTGGATTTTCTATTTCAATCTCAATCATTTCAATGAGTCTCGATTTTCGATATCAGTTGACTCGATTAATCATGATTTACTTGATTCCATTTCTTTCGATTCAATCAACGTGGATTATGAACGCCAAACGGACGGTGGACTGGAACTTCTGGGTTGAACTCTGCATTGAACAATATGATTGATCGGGTTGGTCGTTGATGTTGTAGGCCGCAAAAACAATTGTTGGGTTGAACTGATGTTATTTGGTGTATCAGGATCCGGTATGTTTAATGTGGATTTTTGGACGTTTCTTAATCCATCGGCATCCTAGCCATCCTTTGATGGAATTTGACAGTTTATGACTTGACGAATAGAGGACGAATTCAGTTATGACGTACAAAGTATATTTTGTACAAAATGTCAGCCCAAATCCCTAAAATTGCACTTTTCCGGAGCACAAATAAAATCTCTTTTTTTTTGGTATTTTTAGACGTTTTTTAATCCATCGACATCGTAGCCATCCTTTGATGGAATTTGACAGTTTATGACTTGACGAATAGAGGACGAATTCAGTTATGACGTACAAAGTATATTTCGTACAAAATGTCAGCCCAAAGCCCTAAAATTTAACTTTTCCGGAGCAACAAATAAAATCTCTTTTTTTTGGTATTTTTAGACGTTTTTTAATCCATCGACATCGTAGCCATCCTTTGATGGAATTTGACAGTTTATGACTTGACGAATAGAGGACGAATTTAGTTATGACGTACAAAGTATATTTCGTACCGAATGTTAGCCGAAAGCCCTAAAATTGCTCTTTTCCGAAGCAACAAATAAAATCTCTTTTTCTTGAATTTTTTGACACTTTTTAATCCATGAAGTAGCCATCATCATAGAGTATTTTGTGAGAACTATCAAAGCCACAAGTCAATCTTATCATCGAAATCGAAATTAATATCGAATAGGAACGGTATTGAATCATTTCAGTGAAATGAAAATGATCGAATGATCGATTGATTGAAAAGATCGGATCATTTTCGTAATCGATTGTTGAACGATTCGATCATTTGAAATGAACGATTTACACAGCTCTAATCGTCCGTACTATAACTGTCGAGTTCGTTGAGTTACTGGCTGAACACAATAGAATGCTGCAACTGGAGCTGCAGCTGCAACTGGAAGAGCTGTCAAAAAGTGTCGTACGTACTTTTTTTTATGCGCCCACAATGAGGCTGTACAGCTTTCATGTTTTGTTGTCATTTGTTGGGTCCGGTGTTGAATCTTTGGCAAATTTTAAATATTTTAAGTAATTGAAACTATAAAATGGACACTGAAATTGAAGATTTTCGTCCATTATTTTAATTAAAATTTAACCACGAAATCACAATACAACAAAACAACACTTAAAATCACAGACAGATATATAAAATTTGAAATGTCAAAAATGCTGCACGAAAAAGTTAAAAGTTCGCCAACTCTTGCAGCACCGACTGCAGCACCGACTGCAGTTGCGTTGTGTTGTGTTCGTAACATTGAATTTACGTGTATTGAATATTTTGACAGCTATTCCAGTTGCAGCTCCAGTTGCAGCTCCGTCTCCATTGTGTTCAGCCAGTTACTCTTTTATGGTGGGAAGCCGAGGATGTTTTGGCGGTAAAACACTTTCTAAATTTTCGCTCTGAAGGGTGGGAGGATCGATGTCTTTTAACTGTAAACCCTCACATATATCACCATCGGTATAACAAGGGTAAACTTTTTTTACATCTGATAAAAACTCTATTATTTGCGAACCCCAGTCGTCCTTATATTTCCTTTCTAGGCAGTATTTTCGATAGAAAAATAGTGCCATGTATTGGTGAACATGGTCGGAAGTTTGTTTTGGTTTTCAAGATCGTTTATTGTATTTTATATGTATTTAGTGGACATTGGATAAAAAGAATAAATTTGATTTTTTTTAAATACAGATTCTGTGAATGCAAAAGAAACTTTGCATGCACCCAACCTCGCACCTACCCCAAATCCTATAGTGTGCCCAAGCAGGGGGGTTGCTGTTTATATATTGTAATGTTGGAAGCTAGCACTGATTTATTTATGTAAGGAAGCAAAAAATATCAAACATTTTGTAGGAAAGTAGTTTTAGTTATTTTCGATTTTCTCAAAAACCAGAAGACATAGAACCATGCGGTTTTTTGTGTTCGATTAAGAACTGATAGATACATGGAACACATATAAGCTAACTTACAATTTCATTTCACAATTTTGAAAACAATCGGTCTAAACTTTTTGTTTCACGTTATTTTATCGAAATTTGGACTTTAAATGCTAATTTCTCAAAAACCATTGACATGAGTAATTTAATTTAAATACAGGATTATAGAACAATCTTCTGGCTTTCAAACGCAGTATAGTACTTTATTGTAAGTATTGCCGTTGTTTTTTAATATTGTTTTTTTTTCAATTTAAACCATTTTTTTTAAAAGTGCCCTTACCTCCTAAACGGAGGTTTTCTCAAAAACCAGAAGACATAGAACCATGCGGTTGTGTTCGATTAAGAACTGATAGGTACATGAAACACATATTAGCTAATTTACAATTTCATTTCATAATTTTGAAAACAATCGGTCTAAACTTTTTTTTCACGTTTTTTTTATCAAAATTTGGACTTTAAATGCGAATTTCTCAAAAACTATTGATATGAGTAATTTAATTTAAATGTAGGATTATAGAACAATCTTCTGGCTTTCAAACGCAGTATAGCACTTTATTGTAAGTATTGCCGTTGTTTTTTAATATTTTTTTTCAATTTAAACCATTTTTTCTAAAAGTGCCCCTACCTCCTAAACGGGGGGAGATAGACCCCCCCTCCCATAGTAAAAAGTGCTTATTTTTGACCCCTCTAAAAAAATCCGTCATCAAATCTTGGCGGCCAAGTTATCGTACTCGTGCCGCAAGAAGTTGTTAGATATTTTTGGAACATTTTTTTTTTTGTTTTTGATTTTCTTAAAAACAGTACGACGGATTTTTCTGCTAAAGGCCCCCAATAGTTTGAATATTATTATGACTTAAAATTTTCAAACAACAATTTTTGAGATTTTTTTAAGAATTTTCAAAATTTTTTTTTTGGGAACTCAATATTTCGAAAACCTCATTCTCGACTTTTTTTTTAAATTTGAAAAATAAAATTTTCTTAATGTAATCCACAAGATATAAGAAAAAATGTTTTTTACCTAAAAAATAAGGGTATCCTCCATGCAAATGCTAAAAAATGGTTATCGAAAATCGCATTTTTCTCTAAAAAAGTTCCGAGAATTTTGCTAAAATTGTTTTCTTTCAATTAATTCTTACGATCTATAATTTAATTTAAAAAAATAATTTGAAATCAAGATATTACTGACTGTACATACCGTAGAAAGATTTTTTTGAATTTTGAATTTCTCATTATCGGCATAACGGATTTCAATTAAATTTTGTATAGACAAACTTCTAAAAAGTTTAAAAAAAACATTTCGTTTCATTTAAAAACTTTAAAAAAATATATATTTTTGAATTAAAAAAAAAATATTTTTTTTTTAAATTCGATATTGATAAACACATTAAATTGGGCTTCCAAAATTTTTTCTTAAACATTTTTTTGTATATAAAAGCTTATTTTTTTTTGAAACCACTACAAGGAATTATAATTTTTTTCTTACATAAACTAATTTTTGCTTAAAACATATGGCAATATGGCATCCTGTTTTTAGCTGCAACTGCTAAAGGAATTGTTTTATTCATTTAAAAACTAAATTTTATGCTTATGAACAGTTTTCTCTAATAACATTCATTTTAAAAATTCCTAGTCTATTACATAGGAGCAAGTTCATGCGACCTTGTCGTGTTTTTTTGTGTAGATTATGAAAAAAACATAACATAAAATATAAGAATACCTATTTCTAATATAAAAACTTCATTCGATCGCTTGTAAAAAAGTTATAAACAATTTATTATACGTGAATAAGTGCGTTTACATGAACATTTAAAGCCCTGAAACTAGTATAAATTTTCATTTTTTTTCATCCTCGCCATTTTTTTCATCAATCCGCCGTAAATACCTACGAAAATAAAAAAAAAAAAAAACATTATAGAAAAAAAAATAAAAATATTTTCTAAGATTTGGAAAAAAAAAATTTATGGCAGATATTTATTTAAAATTAAAACAGTTTAATTAGGTACTAATTTCCATAAAATTTATCGCCAATATACTCTTTATAAAGTTTGTCATTGCAATTATTATGCTTTCTAGAACACACTGTATCTTTGTAGCATTGGTTGAGAGTTCGCGCTTCAGATAGTAATTATTTGATTTTTCACCAGAATTGAAAATTTCAAATCAAATGATAGGCATATCTCTTTTTTTCAATACCTACAAAGACCATACAATCAAGAAAATGTATTCACACAAAAAAGTTCAAGAAAAAAATATATCTACCTCAATACATACTCACAAAAACATTCAAACAAGAAAATATATTCCAACAGAAAAAGGTCAAAAGAGAATTTTTTTTCATTTCCACCACTCGGAAATCTCCCTTACTCTGTCTTTCGTTGAAAAATGAAAATAATAAATTTTCTCTTTCTTACTACTTGTTTCTATCTTTCTTATCCTACTCTCCACTGACAAATTTTGCTGATTTCAGCGACACCACAGGCTAGGGACTCTAACATAAAATCACGTCAATTGATAATACTATAAGATTATCATTGTATATATATCTTATAGTAATATCGACAAGTCAAACGATTGTGGCGGCATCTTCAGGCTACGGACCGCATTTGCTAAAATGTGTCTCTGCTAAATTTTGGAGTCTTCAAAATATGGGTGTAGAGATAATGGAAGAATGAGAAAAAATTGTATTAAGAATGTGCGCAGAAAGAAAAAATAGGAATAGTAACAGAACGAGAAAATTATATTCATGGATGTGTATGTGACGTTTTGTGAGGATAGGGAAAATTATATTTGTATGAAAAAATATAAATCTGTCAACATGGTTGCCACAAACAAATAAATATAAATATAGAATGTAACGATGAACTATAGAATTAAAGAAAGTTTTTTTTTGTTTTGGTTAACCTTATTTTACTAAGTACCTTAAATACTTGTAAATAAAATTAAATATATATGAATATGGGTACAGTAAATTATTAGGATAAACAGTACTAACTCGATTTACGCAACTAATAGAAATTAAGGCAGTTGCAATAACCGAGTCTGTTGCACTTACTGGGTTATATATTTTTTTAAATAAATAAAATGCACGACTGGGTCGCACAAACTAGCTCCTATGTAATAGAATAGGTATTTTAAAAACGAATTTTATTAGAAAAAAATGTTCATAAGCATAAAATTATTTTTCTTTTAATTCTTTAAGTAGTAAAAGATAAAAAAGAATGCTATGCAAATATGAAATTAAAAAAAATTAGTAGGCCAACTTAAAGCTTCTCTTATTGTACGAATAAACAAAAATAAAATTCAAAAAATATTTTTTTAGTTTTGAAATGCAATATTTTTCAAACTTTTTAAAAGCTTCTCTATACAAAATTTCATTAAAATCCATTATGTAGATAATGAGTAATTCAAAATTTGTAAAAATGGTTCTATGGTAGGTACCGTCAGTAATATCTTAATTTCAATTATTTTATTAAATTATAGATCGAGGATTAATCGAAAGAAAACAATTTTAGCAAAATTCTAGATGCCATTTTTTAACATTTGTATGGTGGGTAGCGTTATTTTTTGGTTAAATACATTGAAATTAGTAGTTTTGCACAAGTAAAGGAACACATTTTGAGAAAATGAAAAAAATAATCAAAAATATATGAAATAAATGATTCGAAAATAATCAATTTGGCAACCATGACTTTCTGTCTGATTTTTCCTCTGCAAATTTTAGCGTTTTTTTGTGGATTTGTGAATACATGTATATTTTGTTTACTAGGCCATATCAAAATATTTTCTTGCAAATAATTTTCCCGCTTTTTTGAATCAGTTGCAGTGCCAGTAGAAATACAAATTTCTTCTTTTCTTAATATAATCAAGATATGAGAAAAAAATGTATTTTACCTAAAAATAAAGGTACCCTCCATACAAATGTCAAAAAATGGTTTTCGAAAATCGCATTTTCCTCTAAAAATGTTCCGAGAAAATTGTTTTCTTTCAATTAATTCTTACGATCTATAATTTAATAAAAAAATAATTTGAAATCAAGATACCTTTTACTGCCTGTACAAGTGTACATACCGTAGAACGATTTTTTTGAATTTTGAATTTCTCATTATCGGCATAAAAGATTTCAGTGAAATTTTGTATAGACAAGCTTCTAAAAAGTTTAAAAAACATTGCATTTCAAAACTTTAAAAAATATATATTTTTGAATTAAAAAAAATCATTTTTTTTTTGGAAAATTCAATATTTCAAAAACGAATCAATATTTTTTTTTTTTTGGAAATCAAATTTTTATTCGTACATTAATAAACACATTAAATTGGGCTTCCAAAACTGTTTCTTAAAAATGTTTTTTTATATAAAAGCTTATTTTTTAAATAAACCACTACTTGGAATTATAACTTTGTTCTTACATAAACTAATTTTTGCTTAAAACACATGGCATCCTGTTTTTAGCTCCAACTGCTAAAAGAGTTGTTTTAGTCAATTAAAAAATAAATTTTATGCTTATGAACAGTTTCGTCTAATAACATTCGTTTTTAAAATTCCTAGGCTATCTATTACATAGGGGAGAGTACGATAACTTGGCCGGCAAGATTTGATGACGGATTTTTGTAGAGGGGTCAAAAACAAGAACTTTTTACTATGGGTGGGGGGGGGTCTATCTCCCCCCGTTTAGGAGGTAGGGGCACTCTTAGAAAAAATGGTTTAAATTTAAAAAAAAAATATTAAAAAACAACGGCAACACTTACAATAAAGTGCTATACTGCGTTTGAAAGCCAGAAGATTGTTCTATAATCCTGCATTTAAATTAAATTACTCATGTCAATTGTTTTTGAGAAATTCGCATTTAAAGTCCAAATTTTGATGGAAAAAACGTGAAAAAAAAAGTTTAGACCAGTTTAGACCGATTGTTTTCAAAATTGTGAAATGAAGTTGTAAATTAACTTATATGTGTTTCATGTATCTATCAGTTCTTAATCGAACACAAAAAACCGCATGGTTCTATGTCTTCTAGTTTTTGAGAAAATCGAAAATAACTAAAACTACTTTTCTATAAAATGTTTGTTATTTTTTGCTTCTTTACATAAATAAATCAGTGCTAGCTTCCAACATTACAATATATAAACAGTAAAGTATGTATGGAGGGGCATGCTGCCCCCCCTGCAACCCACCTGCTTGGCTCACTATAGCATTTCGGGTAGGTGCGAGGTTGGGTGCATGCAAAGTTTCTTTTGCATTCACAGAATCTGTATTTAAAAAAATTCATATTTATTCTATTTATCCAATGTCCACTAAATACATGTACATATATTTATATAAGTAACCCAAAGTTCCAAACTTACAATTTTCAAATATTAAAATGCATTATGAAAAATTGACAGGTAATGCACTACTGCTCGACTGCAGCAAATATATATAATTTCTTAATATGTATAATGTATCTATGTTTGTGTCTTACATACCAATTTATATAAAGCAACTGAAATGTTCAAAGTACACCAACTTAGATAAAAAAAGCTAACATTCCAATTTGTACCATTGTTTTTTATTCGTTAATGAAAATGTGGTACAAGTTATTGCTTAAAGGTCATTCGTTATTCAACTTTTGTAAGAGTGAAGTGTTTTTTTTTTTCTCTAAATGAAAAATGGCGGTTAAACATCCACTACTCCATCCCAAATTGAATAATTTTCCAATATTTTCCTCTTTCGGTGATTTAGTGTCGACCAACGAAAAAACATTACATTTCGAAAAAATTGGTTTAATACCAAATGAAAATTCAACTCCCGTGGCTGTGTGCAATTCTGGGTAACGCTAAATGAATTGAACCGCTGAGAAGAAAAAGGAAAACATTCCACAAAAATGGGAAATTGAAGTAATGATGCAAAAGCGTAGCTATTTTTATAGCGCACATTTTAAGCCTAAAAACGAAAAAATTCCGTGTAAACCTACATTTTAAATGCGATTATAAAATATCATTGAGTGGAAAAAGGAAAAGATTCCAGGAATATTTTCCTTTTTCCTTTCCTTTTTGGGGTAAAATGTTATTAACGGTACCTGTCATAGAACCGTTTTTTGATTTTTTGCCTTTTTCATCAACGGCTTTAACGATTTTAACCAAAAATTTTCAGCAGGAGGCCACTTAAGTTTAAAATAATATTGTATATAAAAATATTTGAAAAAAATTGTTTTGGAATTAAAAATAAAAAATTCCAAGTTTTTTTTGAAAAACCAATATCTTTGAAACGTGTGAACGGTTATTTTTTGAAACTATTTCTGAAATCTATACTACTAAATACTTAAAATTTGGCATCCCAAATTTTGTTTTCGAAAAGTTTTAAGGAAATTTGTTATATAAAAAATTACTTTAATATTAAAAGGATTAATCAAACGGCAATTCCATACATTTGAACATTTTTATCTCATTAAATCCATGTTTTATATTTATAAAATGTATTTTAAATTCCAAAGTACTTTAACATAAAAGCTAGTTCGTGCGATCCAGTCGTGCATTTTATTTCTGTTTATTTTTATTCCCTTGAATTATTATTAAAATATTGTTTTAGTTTTCATTTTGCAGAATTATTTAATATTAAGGAAATAAAATGTTTTGAACCCATTATTTATATTATTTGAATAAAAAAACTTAATTTAAAATAATTTATTTGATTTTTTTTTTCAATTAGTGGAAAAAGGAAAACATTCCACTCACTTGAACAGGAATTATAAAGCCAGAGCTTAAAGTTTTTAATTTCAATTGTTTTGTATGTTACTCTTCCTTACTAGCTTTACATTTGTCCTTCAGAATGTTTTGAAGAATAACTTTCAGTTTCAGAAATAAACAGTTTTCTTCGATTTCCCAAAAACTATGATTAGTGGAATGTTTTCCTTTTTCTTCTCAGCGGTTCAATTGCTGTACTGAACTAACAAAGATGCATTATGTTTATTAACATTAATCCTTTAAATGGAATCACCGTCACCACTAAAAATCAAAAGAAGCAGTTTTGGTAATTTTCGATTTTCTCAAAAACTGGAAGACATAGAACCATGCGGTTTTTTGTGTTCGATTAAGAACAAATAAGCTAATTTACAATTTAATTTCACAATTTTAAAACAATCGTTCTTAACTTTTTTTTTCACGTTTTTTATCAAAATTTGGACTTTAAATTCGAATTTCTCAAAAACTATTGACATGAGTAATTTATTTTAAATGCAGGATTATAGAACAATCTTCTGGCTTTCAAACGCAGTATAGCACTTTATTGTAAGTGCTGCCGTTGTTTTTTAATTTTTTTTTTTTAAATTTAAACCATTTTTTCTAAAAGTGCCCCTACCTCCTAAACGGAGGAGATAGACCCCCCCACCCATAGTAAAAAGTGCTTGGTTTTGACCCCGCTACAAAAATCCGTTATCAAATCTTGGCGGCCAAGTTATCGTACTCGTGCCATTACATAGGAGCAAATTCGTGCGACACTGTCGTGCATTTTATTTTTGTTAATCTACAAAAAAACGATTACTTTGATAATTACTTGATAAAAAAGGTACAAATGATATGTGAAAAAGGTAAGTTTTGAGAGAAATTGTTATTATTTTGAATGAAAAATCAACATTTTCGTATGATTCTTTTTAATTTGTTTGTTTTTTCTTTTTTGTGTAGATTATGAAAAAACATAAAGTTATCAACAATTATATACGTGAATAAGTGCGTTTACATGAACATTTGAATCCCTGAAACTAGTATAAATTAACATTTTTTTTTCATCCTCGAATTTTTTTTCATCAATCCGACTCAAATACGAAAGTAAAACAAAAACATTCTAGGGAAAAAAAAATATTTTCTAAAATTTGGAAACAAAATTTATGGCAGATACTTATTTAAAATTAAAACAGTTTAATTACTAATTTCCATAAAATTTATCGCCAATATACTTTTTATAAAGTTTTTCATTGCAATTATTATGCTTTTTAGAACACACTGTATCTTTGTACAATATAGGTTGAAAGTTCTCGCTTCAGATAGTAATTGCTTGATTTTTCACCAGAATTGAATATTTCAAATCAAATGATAGGCATATCTCTTTATTTCAATACCTACAAAAACCATACAAACACGAAAATGTATTCAGACAAAAAAGTTCAAGCAAAAAATATATCTACCTCAATACATACTCACAAAAACATACAAACAAGAAAATATATTCCAACAGAAAAAGGTCAAAAGAGAATTTTTTTTCATTTCCACCACTCGGAAATCTCCCTTACTCTGTCTTTCGTTGAAAAATGAAAATAATAAAATTTCTCTTTCTTACTACTTGTTTCTATCTTTCTTATCCTACTCTCCACTGAAAAATTTTGCTGATTTCAGCGACACCACAGGCTAGAGACTCTTACATAAAATCACGTCAATTGATAATACTATAAGATATATATACAATGATATTATTATTATTATTTCGAAATAGTTCTCAATTCAATTTGTTGAAAAATAAATGTGGCATAATTTAATTTAAAATAATATAGGATAATAAAATTAAAAAGAAAATGATTAGTACGGAGATGTTTCATGATAGTGATTTAGATGAGGACAGGAGGTGCATTTTCAAGAAAATTAGAGATGCAACAAATCCTTTGGAGCTTCCTAGCAACATGTAAGCATGAATTGAAATAAAGCAATAATGCCAGCTGCTGTTTTGGATCAGCGCCAGTACCAACTGGTTCTTTTTCTCGAGAGGACGACCTTTGACCAAACGCAACGCTTTGAGGGATACCTTGTACTGCACAATCTAACGAAAGCACTTTGATGCAGCGGCGACGCGTGCCTAAAAAATGTAGTCGTTCAGTTTCAAAATTGTTATTTGCAATGCCAAGAAGTCATACAAGTCTTTTTTTATATAAGGGTACATTATAATGTTTTTATTTTTATGTTAATAATAAATAGGTATGTGTTGATTAAGTACCAGCTAGCCGTTTTCCTCATTTCCTTCATTCCACAGAAAAAAAGCTTTCCTCGTTCAAAACTGATTTGAACGAAATCGTCCCTATGAAAATCGAAATCGTCTCATATTCGAAAAAATAAAATATTGGAATATGTACCTAAATAAATAAATAAACTACTTACCTACGCCCTAGCTACCCGTTTTCCTCATTTCCATCGTTCTATATGTGACGTTAACAATCAAACAGAGGCTAAAAAAAATGAACATGAAACCGAGCAAAAGGGCGGAAACCTACGAGTATAATTCCTAAAATATTTAAGATAATTCAATGCAGTAAATTTTGTAAAATTTGTAGAAGTCTTTTTTTATTAGATTGACCAAAAAAAATACTAAAGGGACCTTTTATTTTCGTCCTTTAGTGAAATGTTTTTTTTTTTTAATTCTTTTTATTGGAATTCATTAAAACTTATTTAACAATGATAACAAAGAATACGATAGGTAAACTAAAGATCCTTTTATAAGGATAAACAATTTTAGCGCCCTTTTGAAAAACAATCCTATCTATTTGATTTCATTTAGAGAAAAATAGAGCTGTTTTGAAATTTACAAGCATTGTATGAAAAATAGCACACATTTGATTGTTAAAAAATAACAAATAGCCTCGTTTTTATCCTTAACTCAACATTAAAATAGTAATAACTTCTAAACTAGCCCGTTTTTAAATACAATTTTGGTATACCACACTCCATATTTTGAAAAAAGTGCCTTTAGCACCGTTTTGATTGTTAACGTCACATACCTATATTAAAAAAAAAAAGCTCTACTCGTTCAAAACAGATTTGCACGAAATGCTACCTACAACGAGCGAATTGTTTTTTTTTTTTTCTTGTATGCTTTCTATGGGTTCATTTCGTTGCCAAATCGTATGAACGACTTGGGTAGATACACATCGGTTGAGTGAAAACAAAACAGTAGCAGGTAGCTAGTTCGTTTTGTTTTATTTGGGTAGTTCACAGAAGGAATGCACGAGTTGGAAAATGGAAAATATGTACGTATACATTAGATATAACTATAAGGAATGAACGAACAGTATGAGTATGAGGTGTGGGTTAATTAGATAGAAATTAAAATAATGTCGCCTGTAAGCTAGTCGTTCATGCACGACTTGAACAATATGACGCCTCGCCACTGCTTTGATGACTTCTTCAAGTGGAGAAAATGTAAATTGCTTTTTTTGGACCGCCGCCGCCAGTACCTTGTTGATGGAATTTGTTCTGGGACAACTTTTTTATGTTATTTTATAGTCGAACCAAACCTTTAAATAAAATAAAATGTTTCTTAATTAATATTATGTTTCTCCATTTGATTTATTAATAAATTTAAAGCGAATCAAAAACGAAGTTCATTTTGTTTAACATATCATGAAATAAAATGACAAATAATTATGTACCTTCTTCCAACCATTTACATCTCTTAAAGGCGGTCCAACTGCATTGAGGCTTTTGCTAAGGTTCCCCATAACTCGCCGGCTTTTTTCCTTGCTTCGACTGACTGGATTCTTCCTTTTGCAAGGTGAGAGTGGGTTAGGAAAAAATCAACCAAAAACTGCCTAGCTTTTAATCTATAATTTTTAAATTTAGTTAAAATATGCATATTCGCTATTATTTTAGTTTGTTTTTTACTTACATTTTCGGATCCATTACTTGACTCGACAACTTTTTAAACATGACTGATTTTTCACACAAAAATACTCACTCTAGTGTTCAGGAATACCTTTTTTTTCACTCGAGTGATATTTGACGTTTGACGTTCGAGTTGGGGAATACCCATTATTAGTGACTCGTGTTCGCGAATACCATTTCATGTGAAATTTTCCCATGTCAATCACCCCAATTACCTATGTCGTCTCGTTTTTTCGACGTCTCTCGTTTTCTCTGTCGTCTCGTTTTTTAAATGGCATTCCATAACTTCTTCGACGCGATGATTTTGTAACAGATTTAAAAACGATAAAAAAGTAACAAACATCTGTCAAATTCAAAGGAAAGTCTACACATACAATATTATTGCTCGATGTTCAATTAATGAACAAATGCAGTTTTTTTTTAATTATTAGAAAATAAATAAGTAAGTAACAAGTGTTGAAATGTATTACATTTATTAGTTTCTTTTCTTTTCATCCCATGTTTATAAATTACAAGTGTTTCCTCTTGGATCTTAAGATGTGTTGTGTCTCTCCTAGCAGTGTGCTCCTTTAATTTCTATGACTTATATTCCTCTTTTCTTCCTTTGTTTATACTTTCATTGATACAATTTAAGGTTATTTCTTGGAGTACACACTGCTTCTTCGAAAGCGTAGCTCTTTTTTGTTTAATAGCGAAAGCTTGCCGTTATAGAATAAGCGATTCAAAACTTTTGCCAAGCATCTCCATCTCTTACTGGAGGACGTTTTTTGTATCCCCTTCAAAAAAAAAACCCTAACTGCTCGTCTTTTTCCTCAAATCTACGAGCGTCTGGAATTGGTTTTCATTTGTTAATTACAACATTTAAGTATATAGTATAGTACAACAAATTTAGACAAATATGTACTTGTTTTATTTATCGTAAAAAAATTCGATATAATAAATTATTTAACAAGAATATTTGCAGTTTTGCGACCTTCTATCACTCTGTCGTGTGTAAATTTCTGAACGAGAGATATCGTGGTTTTTTTTCTTAGTCGTCGTATTTTTTAGTCTTACAGAATGCAGAAATAAAGTGTTCAACGACGTTTGACATTTACAGACGACAACAAAACGAGTGACAAAAGTTGGAAACGACTTATGGAATGCAGATCGTGTCAGGTCGTATATTTCGCTGTCGTTTACGACATCGGTAATCGGGGTGAATGTCACATAAAACTCACTCGACTCGTGTTCAGTAATAGGGCCCCAGGTATTTTTGGCTTCAACTGAGACTATTCAACGAGTAGTCGAGCGTCCGCAACAAATTTTTAAACAAGTCGTCATTGTAAATACTTACCTTAATACTTGTAACTTTTGGGATTATTCGCGTTCAAAGTTAAAATGGTAAAGAATAAAATATTAGGTACATATATAAAAAACTTAAAAATATTGGCGAAGACTTTTTACAAAATGAAGGTTAAAAACAATAATCTTTATTTTCTTTCAACTGATTAATCAGTCATACTTTCATCGAGGCGAGATTTATGTTTCAACAAATATCCAGCTAAAAAACTTATTGGATCTGGTGGCCTTTCCCGAGCTAAGGTTTGTAAGCCATGTAAAAGGATTGGTGCAACAGTTTGATCTAGATATTGGCGAGTCGGTAAGGAACTTAAATCAGGCTTTTTTTTCTTTGGCCATTGCTGGTTTTGCAAATTTTCCATTGATACATCGTTTTTTTGGCCCTCACCGATCTTGTCCATTTTATTTTGTATAACTCCAGAAACTCCACCTGAACAATTATAAGATGTAACATGAAAGTAAGCAATTTAATCTTAAAACCAGCACTCTAAAACAAAAATAAATTCTCATATACATACCTATGTATGTATGAATGTATTTACAATAATCGAGATTGGAATTGATAAATTTTGGGCCGATTAAGCCATTCCTTTTGCCATTTGTTTTTTTATTCTTCTTGTTGTACGGGATGTCAAAATTGAATAATATTCAGTTCAGATCGGTAAATACTAAATACTAAATACAGGCAAAAAAAGAGGACGAAAATATAGTTTTTCGGCAGAGATTATCAATTATAAGGATAAAGAACTTCTGCCTTCTGTGGCTGTGTCCATTGTATATAAAATCTATAGCATTGTATATATAAACTATAGTACTCTCATGGAACAGAAAAAAGTGTTATGGAATACACTCTACCGAGGGCGCTGTCGTAGGAAAATATTGTCGTGGAGACTTTTGATTTAGGGTGGGGTAGTAATTGAGGAAGAGCTCTGGCAATGAGAAAGACGAGAAAGAGAAAATAAAATTTGTTTTGTATCATTTTCCTTTTGAGGGATCTTCTGTGTGTTTTGTTGTTATATTTTTTTGTCAAGAATATTTGTTTTGTTTTTGCTATTTCATACGCAACAAAGCAACGTTGTTCAATTTCGGCATATCTAACCAAAATACAACGTTGCTTTTTATTTGTATGGACACACATACCTATTTGAATAGATTTAAGTAGGAATAATTTTGAAAATTGATTCTTGATAGGATTAGGCTTTTTTGAATTTTAGTATATCTTCATAGAAACTTTATCTTAATATACTCGTATTAGGTAACTTACCTATGTTGATTGCAATTATTATTATTTTTGTTATTCAAAAGTATAATAATGGGTGTAATTTTGAAGAACAAAAATAATAATTGCAATCAACTAGTTTAACTGCCTACATTAGATGCAGTGGGTGGTAAGGTAGTGGAAATTGTTTTTTTTTTGGAATTAATATAATTATGTACATATATAGGTATTGTCGAAGCGTCAGCCAAATTCGTATTCAACCAATAATATAACGATCTTCAGTTTAAGACGTTTATTTTCTACAAAGTATTTTAATATTAATTTTACAATTTATCATCATTTATAAAGATAAATTTAACTTACTTGATTTGGTTTCTTTATGGCTTCCAAATTTGGTGACGATCGGCAATGAAATGAAGTAAAATGAACGTAGAATATAATGACAGATATCGGAGTAAATGAAAGTACCCAAGCAACACATAAACTCTTGGAGAGTACTTCAATAAATGTATCAGCTCTTTACAAGCTGTTAGTTCGATCTTCTTAATACCATTTCACTTTATGACCTCCTAATTTGCTCTTTAAAATGTTCTTTTTGTTATAGGATAATTAAATGCTCTTTAAAACATCTTCGAGATAATCATGACAAATGTCACCATATTGACCCTCTATAAAACCTCTTTAAAAGGAATAGTTTTAAAATGCTGAAAGAGGTTTTCATTTTAATCTTTCGAATACATCTTGAAGATATTCTGTGGAAGTTTTCACTAAAACGTATTTATGAAAGCTTAACATCAAGAATTACTACTTTTCTCTTTGGTTAAAAAAAAAAATGTTTTGTTTCGCCTAACAATTGTGAAACCAAGCGAAAATCTTTTTTTCTTTCTTCTGTTTGAAGAGAACAACTCAACTATTTAGTTGAATGTGCGCGCCATTGCATATGATTATGTTTAACAAAAAACAAGTAAAACTGCACAACTTGTTTGGTTGCTTATAGAAAATTGAATGTTCGCGCAGGTGCGTATAAATTATATGTTACACAAAATAGCGAACTCATTTTAGGCAATCGTTTAGTTTGTGTCAAAACACAAACTTTTTAATTTCTTGTAACAAACAGTTGCAAAACTAAAAGTTGAATGTGCGCGCCTAGCCTAATTGTTGTGAATTTGTTATCTTTTTCTTTTACTCTTTGCTTACACTTTGTTTGCTCTTTTTTTCTTTGAATTTGACTGATTGTAAACAGCTATATTCTTCCTTTACTCTTTGTATACACTTTCTTCACTCTTTGCTTTGAATTTAAGTTTCGATATCTTATTGTGAAGTGCTTAAGATATTTTAAAGAGTTCTTAACAAATGGATGGCGTATCTGTATAAAATATATATATTTTCTAAAGGGTGACATTGTTAAACGTATAAGAAGATAAAATTATTATTTACTAGATTTTTATGTTTTATCGTTTACTATACGAAGTCATCAGTTTCTACTGATGTAAGTAAATGAAAGAAGGAAATGTTGTTATTTGAAGAACTTTGGCAGAATATAAAAGAAATGTTGAAATAAAATTCAAATTCAAATAAAATTGATTGTGGGTATTATTTTGATTATGTATAATATCAAATTTTCTGAATTTTCAGTGATTCTTTAGTCGGTTAACAGTTGAACTCAATATTTTGTATCTTGATAGAATGTTGACGCAACAATTAAATGTCAAGTTAGCATATCTTTCTAACAAATTTTTAATCCGGGGATTTTAACACTTTGTGAAATAAAAATTAAGGAATGACATATATTTTTACTTATTTTCCTATAGTGTCTTTTTGTATCTTTTCTCTGTAAGATGTATAAAACCTGTCAACTTACATTTAAATTTTGAAAAAAAATGCAATAAACATCCGGAATCATTCTTCAAACAATTATTATGTTTCTTCGTGTTTTGTAGTATAAAGGAGATCTTAGCATCACCATATACAATTAAAAAGTTGATTTAATTTTATTTCATACAAAATTCTAAGTGCTAATATGTCGCTCAGTTTGTAAACCTTTTGAGTTGTATTTATTTGCTGAAATTATTTTACATTTTAAAATTATTCAGATCGAACAAAAAAAGACCTTTCATAAAATAAAGCACCCTGTAGGTAGGAATACCTTCATGAGTCATACATACATGAGTCGGCCATATCTATTGCATACTTAAACGTCATTTCTTTTTTTATTCTGAGGGCATTTTATTATTATAGCATTATTTTTCTGAATATTTATTTGTAAATACTATTCTATTTGAAGGCGCGTTAATTTCAAGTAGGGTAGAGTTTGCGGTTTCAAATTAAATATTCTCTCGCAAATCAAAACACACAATCATAAAAAGGGTATACAATGAATATCGTAAATCCAGTAATAAATTATTGAAGGAAAGAATTCGCCATGTTTGTGTATTTATATTAGTCAATCCATTTTATTTGAATTGCATTAAATTTGTATTTGCGTGAAAGAGAAAGACATTTTTATACATTTTTCTTCTTCGCAGTTCAATCTTTCTACTCAAAAATATAAACATCTTGAAAACCACTTGAAAGTGTCTTTATAGATTAATCAAAAAATGATCTTTATGAAGTCTTATAAATACTTTACTTAGAACTCTTTGTTCAATACAATAGACTCCTCCCCTTTAGGCCTTTTTGGGTATTACAGACCTCTTTAAGATTGTTCAAAGAGTTGAAAACACTTGGAAAATAACTTTTCAAGATATCTGTAAGAGGCAATTGTGTTGCTTGGGTAACCGAAGCCGATAGTTTGGATGCGTTCAGCCAAATTTGGAAGCCATGAGGACAACGTTACATTTATTCAAATTTATACTTTAATATACTATTTTTGACATCCCACCCCCCGTGAGGCATACAGATTTTAATCAGAGGTCTCACCAATATCAAGTACTGCGATCTTCACTGCTGGTCTTCGGTATATCCCTTTCGATGTCTTTACTTCTGCTGACCGGACTTGGCCATCTGGGCCCGGAAAAACTCTGGTGACTCTTCCTCGAATCCATTGTGATCTTGGTATGTCAGCATCGCATACAAGGACAAGCTGTCCGACGGCAATAGGTGGAACCTCTTGGAACCATTTACATCTTCTCGTTAAAACAGGAAGGTATTCCTGAATCCACCTTCTCCAAAAACGATCCTTTAATTGTTGAGCAATTTTCCACTGCTTTCGAAGGCAGAGTGCCCTCGGATTGATAACGTCTGGCGATTGGGTTGAATTGGGAGCACCCAAGATGAAGTGGTTGGGTGTAAGTGGCTCTTCTTCTTCAGTGGATACCGGCAGATGAGTGAGTGGCCTACTGTTGACGATATTTTCTGCCTCTATTAAAGCGCTCTGTAAGGTTTCGAGTGTAGGAGACGTTTCATTGAGAGTACGAGACAACACCCGCTTAACGGATTGTACGAGACGCTCCCAACAGCCGCCAGCGTGAGGGTTGGCTGGACAGTTGAAAACCCATTGGATACCTCTCGTAGACAGCTCAGCTTTAATGGCTTCAACATCGAAGATAACGTTCGATGCTAGTTCCTTCTTCGCCCCAATAAAATTTGTTCCATTATCGCTGCGTATTCGTAGAGGAACCCCTCGTCGGTTGCAAAAATTTCGTATACATAGAATGCACGCATCGGTAGATAAATCAGCAGCGACTTCCAGATGTATGGCTCTAATGGTCAAACATGTAAAGAGAGCGACCCAGCGTTTTTCCTTTCGACGACCTATGGTGACGCTAACGGGTCCAAAATAATCCAATCCGGTGTACGTAAACGGTCTGACCGAAGGGGTAAGGCGATCTTCTGGTAACTGACCCATTATTGGCGGTGCAGGTGAGGCACTTCGGATTCGACACAAGAGGCAATCGTTCCTTACCTTCTTAACACTGTTTCGAAGACCAACCACCCAAAATTTCTGTCGTATTTCGTTGACTACAACATCGTCATTTTGATGGGCAAATCGACGATGAAATTGTTCGATAAGCAAGATTGTAACTGGATGGTTTTTGGGCATTATGATGGGACGTCTTGTAGAAAATGGAATAGTCTCGGCAGCATCAATACGTCCATACACACGAAGAAGGCCAAACTCATCAAGGTACGGTGTTAGTTTGATTATTTCACTACCCTTTTTTATTGGTAACCCTTTTCGTAACGTTGTAATCTCGTCCAAAAACATAAGCCTCTGTATCTCTCTGCAGACTACTTGTTCAGCAAAGTCTATTTCTAGCGCTGTCAGCTCCCCTTGCACCTTCGACCTGCGAAGAATGTAAACGTCTATGAAACGTATCGCCCATGCAATGGATCTCTTCAGTCTTATATACGAAGAAAATCTCTTAGTATCAAATAAAACATCTGTTTTTATCTCTGCATACAGAACATAATTTTGACGAAGTTCTTCCGTACATTCGTGAATGGTGAGATCATCTGGTATTTGCGGCCATTCAGATTCAGCTTGAGCCAAAAAGGGAGGTCCTCTTATCCAGTAGCTATCCACTCGAAATTGTGGCGGATACTTCACCCTTGTGGCTTCATCTGCTGAGTTTTGCTTAGATGGAACCCATCGCCACTGGCTTACTTTGGAACTGTCAAGAATTTCTGCAATGCGAAAGGCTACAAACTCCTTATGTCGTCGAGGATCAGTCCGTAGCCAATGAAGTACGGTCTTGGAATCCGTCCAAAAGAGTATCTTGACAAAAGGCAACTTATAACAGTTTACAATTGACTCAGAAAGCCTAGATCCTAGAACAGCAGCTGATAACTCAAGACGGGGCATGGACAATAGTTTCTTAGGGTTTCCTCTGGTTTTACCACAAACGAATGAAATGCAAGTCTCTCCATTAAAATGAACTCGAAGATAGGTGACGGCACTATAGGCATCCTCGCTGGCATCAACAAACGTATGGAGCTCAACCTGACTGCAGGTAGAAAGATGGCAACTATGACACCGGGGAACTCTCATATTGCTTAGTTTTGGCAACTCCAACCTCCATAGTTTCCATTTCGCGGAGAGCTCGTCAGGAATGATAGCATCCCAGTCAATTCCAAGACGCCATATCGACCTTAACAGCAGTTTCAAATACAATGTAAAATTCGCAATCATACCAAAGGGATCGAAAATGGACATCGTGATTCCAAGAAATTCCCTTTTTGTAGGACATCTTTCGTCGTTAATAATCTCTTGACTAATACGAGGAAAACGAACTTGGAAAACAAATTCATCTTCTGCACTGTCCCAACACATTCCAAGCACCTTTTCTGGAGGCAACACGGCATCGATGTTCATGTCAAGGCCGCGCTTAAGATTTTTTATTTCAGTATTATGTCCAATGCACCTTAGAACCTCTTCCGAGTTAGACATTAGATTGCGTAGTTCGAAACCACCACTTTTATGTATCTTGATAACGTCCTTTGTAACCTTAGAAGCTTCTTCGATAGTATCAAAGCTATCTACGTAGTCGTCTACATAGTGATTTCTAATTATAGCTTCGACAGCTCTAGGACACTCACGAGTGAAAGTTGCGGCGTTATGATTTTTTATGAAATTGGCAATGCAGGGTGAACATTTCGCACCGAAAGTCATAACTTCCATCACATAGACTTCAAGAGGCCCATCTTCTTTTTCTCGCCAAAGAAATCGCTGAGAGTCTTTATCTTCGGGACGTGTTAGTATTTGGTGGAACATTTCTTTTATATCTCCCACTACTGCCACAGATCGTAGTCGGAAGTTTAAGAGAACTTCTAATAAGGGCCTATAGTCATCGGGGCCCTTTAGCAGAAACGTGTTTAGGGAACATCCACCCACTTCAGCAGCAGCATCAAACACGAGGCGAACCTTTCCAGGTTTATTAGGGTTTTTTACGCCGAAGTGTGGTAGATACCAAGTCCTCGATGTCCTTATTTCAACTTCTTCGGACGAGAGTTTCCTTGCATAACCCTTTTTGGTATAGCTCTCGATAATACCTCTGTATGTTGCACCAAACTCTGGATCTTTTTTCATTCTTGCTTCTAAATTGTAAAATCTCTTTTTTGCTAGGCTATAGCTGTCAGGCAAAATAAGAGCATTATCTCTCCAGAGCAGACCGGTCTGGAATCGATCATTAATCTTCACTGTACTATTTTCCAAAATGTGTAGTGCTCTTTTGTCTACATCACATAGCGTTTTTTTAGTCGGTTTTTTAATTCCAAAACTTTCAATGCTAAAATAATTTTCCACGGCCTGCTCTAATCGAAGATCTCGCTCCTCACTTTGGCCGCAAAAAAGTGTCATTAATTCAGGTTTCTCTGCATCACGTTCCTCTGGTGTAAAGCGGCCATAAACTACCCATCCGAGCTTTGTTTGCATTGCTATAAGGCCTTCATTTTTTGTAGAGTTGATGGTACGAATTGGCGCTCCAAGATGAGAATTGTCTAATCCTATGAGAATTTCAGGCACTGCTCCTTTGAGCTTAACCAGAGGAATCGAAAGCAACTGGCGATCAAGCGATTCTTTGGCATCAAATGTCTGGATAGGTAGACACAGGCTATCAACTGTATATACACTTCTCATATCAAAACGTTCGGAGTCTTCATCGTCAGCACTTATCTGTACATCAACAACTACAGTTTTATTAGACGTGGATTCTCTTCCAAACCAACGCAGATTAAGATCTTGGGCAGTTCCTTCCAATTTTAAGCGCTTTGCTATGCTGGAGCTCATAATAGTGACGGATGACCCTTCGTCCAGTAACCCAAACGTTCGCACCATTTCAGAGCCACTATATATTCGAACAGGTAAAACTCGGAACAATATTCTGACACTTTCATCATTGCAGTTAAGAAGTGATTTCGAGACTTGTAATGGGCTTTTATCATTTGTGCTTTCTATTGGTTCAGATGGTGCTGATTCTCGTTCATGGAGGATGTTGTGATGATGTTTGTTACATCCTTCGATCTTACACATTCTTTTTCGTCGGCATAATCGAATTCCATGACCATATTTAAGGCAACTAAAACAAAGCATATTTCTTTTTACAAAGTCCCATTTAGCTTCTTGGTCCAAATTCTTAAAACTGGAACATTCAGATAAAGGATGTTTGCTTTCGTAACAATAACGGCAGTTGTTTTGAGTACCACTTGTATGCTCCACGTGTAATATGTTTCCTGTCTTTATTTTGGAGTCAGGGTTCCTTTGAAGCAATTGAGGTTCTGATGGCGTTGTAACTAAGCAAACTATTCGAGATACTCTACTTAACCACTCGCTGAAGTGTTTTAGTGTCGCATATGGTTGAACTAAAACACTTACTTGGGCCCATTCCATTCTCTTGCTCATGGGCAACTTGCCCACTAACTCTTCCATCAGTGTGGGATCAGCCATATGCTGTTGTAGACCACTTGCTTTAAAAAAGACTGCAAGGTTCTGTACTTTGGTTGAAAACGGAATCAGTAATTCGAATTTGTTTTCTGGGATTGTTGCTATATCTCTAACTTTTTTCAATTGGCTCTTGATTAAACATTCCGGGCGTCCAAATCGAGATTCTAGTGTCGCCATCACGTCATTTACATTATTAGGATGGATAAGAAGAGACTCGACAACTTCTCTTGCATGACCCTTAACGCTCTTTTGCAACCGGAACAAATTATCAAGTTTGCTATAATTAAATAAACTTGTAGACTCTAAGAATGCTACACAAAACATGGGCCACTCCTCAGGTCTTCCAGTGAACTCCGGCAGATCGTGTAATTTCTTAAATGCACCACAACCCGGAACTTCATTTCCCTGATTTGTCTGGCTTGTTGAAGATGTTGATTGTGACTCGTGCCAAGGTTGAGCAAAAGGTTGTAGAGCATTAATGGGCGGCAAGAATGAAGGAATAGTTGATGTTGGCCTATGAGTTGAAATACTCGCTGTGGTTGCTGTTGACACAGAGTTGTGGTGCATTGACGGAAGGCTAATAGATGGCAATGAATAGTTAGGATATGAACATGGCATTCTAATACTACTAAAACTATTAGGAGAAGTATAAAATAAAGCTGTTTGAAAATCATAATTAGCAGATGGAGCATAAGATGAAATGCTAGGTGTAATGACTGTGCTAACGGCTGTCACTGTAGTTGCGCAATTAGAGAGGGTTGTAGTAACTGTAGCTGTGGGATTGGAGTAAATAGCGGAAGACAGAGGACAAGATACCGTACAGCCGTGGTTGACCTCCGAAGACGTGGTGGTTAAATCCTGATTTTGTTGTTTCTGACATTGGTTGAGTAAATTTTCGATTCGCTGGCGTTCTTGCTTCTCTATATTTAAAGAAACTGTAAGCATTTCAACCTGCGAGGTTAATTCCTGTAATTTTGTTTTCATAATCGCAGATTCACCGTCAGCGTCAACCATTGTCACTTCGGCTTCGTCTTCCTCTTCTGAAAGTTCCTCCTCTGTTGAATTATCTGATGTTTCTAATACACTCAGGAGCTTGGTTGTGTTCCGCGTGACTCTATTATGCGGTAAGTTTATAGGCATGAACAAGTTTTGTATGACTTACCGAATGTGCTTTGTGTCGCTGGCTGCGACAAACAAACTGTGAACTTCTTAAATGAAGCAGTTGAACAGTAACAATGCTTTCAGACAACGGAAAGGCAATAACGGTTGTGATCCCAAACAGTAAATTGTCTTGGCTAAATAATACGTAGCGGCACTAAGCTGCGACAAACAAACTGTGAACTTCGTAAAATGGCGGCACCACAAGAACGTTCTTTATTGGATCTCGATAATTCGTATTGCTGGCGGCAGTGATTCCTATTGCTGTCGGCGGCGATTCCTAATGCTGGCGGCAATTCCTAATGTTGGCGGCAATTCCTAATGCTGGCGGCGATTCCTATTGCTGGCTGCGATAGGGTTACAGAGTCAAGCAAATACTGTAACAAATGGCTGGCTAGATTAACGATAGACACATTTTGTAGGCTTTCTCAATTTGGCAAAATGGCGACTTAATTGCTGGTTGCAGGGCAAATCAAAAAATAAAATTTGTCGAAGCGTCAGCCAAATTCGTATTCAACCAATAATATAACGATCTTCAGTTTAAGACGTTTATTTTCTACAAAGTATTTTAATATTAATTTTACAATTTATCATCATTTATAAAGATAAATTTAACTTACTTGATTTGGTTTCTTTATGGCTTCCAAATTTGGTGACGATCGGCAATGAAATGAAGTAAAATGAACGTAGAATATAATGACAGATATCGGAGTAAATGAAAGTAACCGAAGCCGATAGTTTGGATGCGTTCAGCCAAATTTGGAAGCCATGAGGACAACGTTACATTTATTCAAATTTATACTTTAATATACTATTTTTGACAGGTATAAAACTATTTCTTTAAGCAAATCTAATAGGTACGTATACCTATATTTTTATTAGAGAAAATAGCTTTTACATATGTACATACCTATATAAAATATGGTATGGTAGAAAATAATTTTGATTACAAAAAAAATATTTTTATGCATTCATAGGTATTTATATAATTAAAAATAAAAAAAAGAAATTTGATATAGGTATAGACCAGTTTTTAAAATTTATTCATATAAACTTTGTTTACAAAAAATATAGAAGATGTTTAATACTTTTTATGTTTATATAAACAATTTCAGAAATGCATAAATATTCAAATATAAAGCAATTGTGAAAAAAAAATCAAATAAGTTTTTCGAGAAAAAAATAATTTTAGAAAACTTAAATTAATTAAAAAAAATTAGAATAAATAGAATAAAATTATTATTATAAACGAAGAAACAAAGGTATATATATGAAATCAGAAAATAATTTCAATTTTTAAGTGGAGTGATTGAATTAAATTCAATTGAAAGTTTTAGCGACCTCAACTCCAAAGTGCGTTTCGCCCATCTAACTGATGAGCCCACTGTCGTACCTGGGCGAAACGCACTTTGGAGTTGAGGTCGCTAAAACTTTCAATTAAAATTATTATTGACATAATATTTAAAAAAAAATCAGATACCTTTCTTGGAAAAAATATGTTGTATGCATTTACATATTGCCAATGCAATAAGCAATTTTAGAAAAATTAAAGAAAAAAGAAATATGGTGTCAATTTTAAAAAAATTATTGATGCACCCTACATGAAAAACTTTGAAAATAAAAATAAACGTTTTTTTATAAAAAATAGTTTTTATCCATATATTTTGTAAAAAAATAAGATATTTGCCCTGCGAATTTTGAACAAACAAATATTTCTTTTAATGTTTGTCTACGAATTTTCATCAAATTTGGAAATTATTAATTCATTAAAATAAAAATTTTGTTTTTTTTGTATTTTGTTAATATAAATATAAAAAGTACGAATTTATGCAAACGAAGTTTTAAAAACCTTTTATTATTAAACTAATTTTAAATATAAGAAATTTCTTTAAAATTGTTCTAGAAAAAAATTTGGGATATTAATTTTAAGTATTTAAAAATAAAGATTCTAGGAAATATTTTCAAAAATTAATCGCTCAAACTTTTTCAAGACATTGATTTTTCAAAAACAATTTTTTTGGATAAAAAAATATTTTTTCGTTTTCTCTATTATCGTAAAGTCAACTTTGATCAAAATCTCGAGTTAAATTTAATTAAAGATCATACAAAGAAAAAAAATGTATCAAAATTCCAGGCGCCGTTTTCGAGAAAAATACAATTTTTGAAAACCATTTTTTATTTTTTTTTTTACATTTGTATGGTGGGTACATTTATTTTTAGGTAAAATACATTTTTTTTCTCACATCTTGTAGATTATATTGATAAATTTTTACTTATTAAGTTAAAAAAAAATCTAGCATCGGGTTTTCGAAATGTTGAGTTTTGAAAAGTTTATTTTAAAAATCCAAAATTTTTTGTTTTGAAAATTTTAATACACAATTCTATTTAAGTTTTTGGGGAGCTTTAGCAAAAACAAAATGATCGAAATTGGTTGTACCGTTTTTGATACAATGAAAAACAAAAAAAATGGTTCCATGGGGGGTACAAAAAATACCCATTTTTTGAAATTTTTTTTTCAACCATTACCTTAAAATAAATAACCACTGCCAATCGCACAGACAATGATTATGAGAAAAAAACACGAAAATTTATTGGCAATTAATGTATAATGCTGCTCAAACACCTATACATATCCATTTGCCTCTAAAAAACGGCTGAAATATGAAAAAATAAGACATGTTTGCCACATTTAAAAATCGCCATGTTAATTATTTTAGCAGAAATTGTTTTTTTTTTTTTGATTTAGTAGTTGAAGTTTACCTATTACAAATTAACCAAAAAAAAATACATTTAATACATACATATATTTTTCTTCCATTAGAAGTAAAAAATGTGAAAATATTTTTTTTTTTTCGAAAAACAAATGTTTATCTTTAAATGCGATTTGCGGCTAAACGGAGCTTCGTAGACCCCCAAAGTTGACATCTTCTAACGTGATTTCTGGCTAAACTAGGCATCTTAGCGAGTTAAAAATTGCATACTCGTGATGTAGGGAGTGATGTATCACATGATTTTTTTCTAATTGATAAAATTTTAGTCAAAATTAAAGTTTTCAAAATTCTACATTTTGAAACTCTACTTCTCCAAATTCCGCATTTCGAAATTCTACTTCTCAAAATTCTGATTTTCAAATTGTACCTATTAAGTTTTCTGCATTTCAGAATTCTACTTGTCAAAATACCTTTTTCAGAATTTTACTTTTTAAGTTTTCAGCATTTCAAAATTTTCTTTCCTAAAATTCTGCATTTCAAAATTTTGCTTTTCAAAATTTTACTTACTAAGTTTTCTGCATTTCAAAATTTTCTTTCCTAAAATTCTGCATTCCAAAATTCTACTCTTTAAAATTTTAGCTTTCAATATAATTTTTCTGTATTTCAGAATAATACTCAAGACTCCAATTCTCAAAATTCTGCATTTAAAAAATCTGCCTACAAAAATAATTATCTATCTATACAAAATAATTGTTCTGAGTGGTAACCGTTTAAAAATTCGTCTATTTGAATATAAATCCTACATTTGCTCCAATATACATTCAAACAGCGAACGAAAAAAATCAAACCAAACAATATACCGTTTTTTCTCTATGCGTGAAGCAAAAAATGCCATCTCATACTTATTTGTATAGAAAATTGATAAAAAGAAAACAGAAAATAGCTTTATTGTCGTCGCTTTGTTCTGAACCTTCTATGCGTGAAGCAAAAAATGCCATCTCATACTTATTTGTATAGAAAATTGATAAAAAGAAAACAGAAAATAGCTTTATTGTCGTCGCTTTGTTCTGCACCTTCGGTTTGCTTTTACCGAAAATATTATCACCCCTTCCTGATTATCGTCTGTCCTTACTCTCCACAACTCTACGTAAAAAGTTATGGAATACGCTCGTATGGTGCCGCATCGTTCGTTCGTCTTCATGAGAGTACTATAGTTTATATATACAATGTACATTCTACTGAGGGCGTTGTCGGCGGAAAAAATTAAAGTGGAGACTTTTGATTTAGGGTGGGATGGTAATTGAGGATAGAGTGAAAAATTTTATCAGCTCTGGCGATGAGAAAGACGAGAATGAGAAAATCAAATTTGTTTTGTAGCATTTTTCTTTTGAAGGATCTTCTGTGTTTTGTTGTTATATTTTTTTGTCAAGAATATTTGTTTTGTTTTGTCTATTTCATGCGCAACAAGGCAACGTTGTTCAATTTCGATATTTAGGCCTATTCTGCCACATCTGTTATTCTGCTATAGATTTTCTGTTATGAATCATAAAAGATTTCCATCTTAAAAGATCTTTTATAATTGGTATTCAGGGGCTCGAACTTTTATAAAAGTCTGTTATGCAACTTCGAAAACGAAATCTGTTATGAAACTGAACTAAATCTGCTATCAAAATCAGCTGTGATTAAATAAAATAATTCATCTGACAACATTAAAATGGATGACGAACAAAAAAGTAATCTCTTCTCTTACACATTATTGGTGTCCTCTACTCTACTTACATATACATATGTTTATATAATACTCGTATGTGTGTAAATATATTTTCTTTCATTTGTCTCATTTTAAAAAGATTTCGTTGACGAAATATAAAATATATCGTCGTCGTTCTATGAAACGTCCATTCTTAACAAAAATGTTATTTAATTCTTATTTAATTCATTCCAGATCAGCCATATTTGCAAAATATTGTGTTGCAGAATGGACGACGATGATATATCAATTTTTCATTGATATACTCGTATCTGTGTATGTATTGAAATCTTTTATGATAAAAGTCACAGAAGTTTGTCTTTTATTCTTTTATGATTTTTAACAGATTTCATAACAGATTTTGGCATGCTGAATACCAAAAATGCTATTCGTAAAAGATTTTTTCTATGTTCGAACGTTTGACAGTTCATAAAAGTTTTCTTAGCAGATTTTATAACAGATTTTAGCGTGCTGAATACCAAAATTAAAATTCATAAAAGATTTGTTGACAGCTCAAACATTTGTATGGAAATTCATAGCAGAATAACAGAATAAAAGAATAAAAGATCTCGCCGAATAGGCCTAATTATCTAACCAAATTACAACGTTGCATTGTATTTGTATGAACACATACTACCTATTTGAATAGATTTAACATTGTATATATAAACTATAGTACTCTCATGAAGACGAACGAACGATGCGGCACCATACGAGCGTATTCCATAACTTTTTACGTAGAGTTGTGGAGAGTAAGGACAGACGATAATCAGGAAGGGGTGATAATATTTTTGGTAAAAGCAAACCGAAGGTGCAGAACAAAGCGACGACAATAAAGCTATTTTCTGTTTTCTTTTTATCAATTTTCTATACAAATAAGTATGAGATGGCATTTTTTGCTTCACGCATAGAAGGTGCAGAACAAAGCGACGACAATAAAGCTATTTTCTGTTTTCTTTTTATCAATTTTCTATACAAATAAGTATGAGATGGCATTTTTTGCTTCACGCATAGAGAAAAAACGGTATATTGTTTGGTTTGATTTTTTTCGTTCGCTGTTTGAATGTATATTGGAGCAAATGTAGGATTTATATTCAAATAGACGAATTTTTAAACGGTTACCACTCAGAACAATTATTTTGTATAGATAGATAATTATTTTTGTAGGCAGATTTTTTAAATGCAGAATTTTGAGAATTGGAGTCTTGAGTATTATTCTGAAATACAGAAAAATTATATTGAAAGCTAAAATTTTGAAGAGTAGAATTTTGGAATGCAGAATTTTAGGAAAGAAAATTTTGAAATGCAGAAAACTTAGTAAGTAAAATTTTGAAAAGCAAAATTTTGAAATGCAGAATTTTAGGAAAGAAAATTTTGAAATGCTGAAAACTTAAAAAGTAAAATTCTGAAAAAGGTATTTTGACAAGTAGAATTCTGAAATGCAGAAAACTTAATAGGTACAATTTGAAAATCAGAATTTTGAGAAGTAGAATTTCGAAATGCGGAATTTGGAGAAGTAGAGTTTCAAAATGTAGAATTTTGAAAACTTTAATTTTGACTAAAATTTTATCAATTAGAAAAAAATCATGTGATACATCACTCCCTACATCACGAGTATGCAATTTTTAACTCGCTAAGATGCCTAGTTTAGCCAGAAATCACGTTAGAAGATGTCAACTTTGGGGGTCTACGAAGCTCCGTTTAGCCGCAAATCGCATTTAAAGATAAACATTTGTTTTTCGAAAAAAAAAAAATATTTTCACATTTTTTACTTCTAATGGAAGAAAAATATATGTATGTATTAAATGTATTTTTTTTTGGTTAATTTGTAATAGGTAAACTTCAACTACTAAATCAAAAAAAAAAAAAACAATTTCTGCTAAAATAATTAACATGGCGATTTTTAAATGTGGCAAACATGTCTTATTTTTTCATATTTCAGCCGTTTTTTAGAGGCAAATGGATATGTATAGGTGTTTGAGCAGCATTATACATTAATTGCCAATAAATTTTCGTGTTTTTTTCTCATAATCATTGTCTGTGCGATTGGCAGTGGTTATTTATTTTAAGGTAATGGTTGAAAAAAAAATTTCAAAAAATGGGTATTTTTTGTACCCCCCATGGAACCATTTTTTTTGTTTTTCATTGTATCAAAAACGGTACAACCAATTTCGATCATTTTGTTTTTGCTAAAGCTCCCCAAAAACTTAAATAGAATTGTGTATTAAAATTTTCAAAACAAAAAATTTTGGATTTTTAAAATAAACTTTTCAAAACTCAACATTTCGAAAACCCGATGCTAGATTTTTTTTTAACTTAATAAGTAAAAATTTATCAATATAATCTACAAGATGTGAGAAAAAAAATGTATTTTACCTAAAAATAAATGTACCCACCATACAAATGTAAAAAAAAAAATAAAAAATGGTTTTCAAAAATTGTATTTTTCTCGAAAACGGCGCCTGGAATTTTGATACATTTTTTTTCTTTGTATGATCTTTAATTAAATTTAACTCGAGATTTTGATCAAAGTTGACTTTACGATAATAGAGAAAACGAAAAAATATTTTTTTATCCAAAAAAATTGTTTTTGAAAAATCAATGTCTTGAAAAAGTTTGAGCGATTAATTTTTGAAAATATTTCCTAGAATCTTTATTTTTAAATACTTAAAATTAATATCCCAAATTTTTTTCTAGAACAATTTTAAAGAAATTTCTTATATTTAAAATTAGTTTAATAATAAAAGGTTTTTAAAACTTCGTTTGCATAAATTCGTACTTTTTATATTTATATTAACAAAATACAAAAAAAACAAAATTTTTATTTTAATGAATTAATAATTTCCAAATTTGATGAAAATTCGTAGACAAACATTAAAAGAAATATTTGTTTGTTCAAAATTCGCAGGGCAAATATCTTATTTTTTTACAAAATATATGGATAAAAACTATTTTTTATAAAAAAACGTTTATTTTTATTTTCAAAGTTTTTCATGTAGGGTGCATCAATAATTTTTTTAAAATTGACACCATATTTCTTTTTTCTTTAATTTTTCTAAAATTGCTTATTGCATTGGCAATATGTAAATGCATACAACATATTTTTTCCAAGAAAGGTATCTGATTTTTTTTTAAATATTATGTCAATAATAATTTTAATTGAAAGTTTTAGCGACCTCAACTCCAAAGTGCGTTTCGCCCAGGTACGACAGTGGGCTCATCAGTTAGATGGGCGAAACGCACTTTGGAGTTGAGGTCGCTAAAACTTTCAATTGAATTTAATTCAATCACTCCACTTAAAAATTGAAATTATTTTCTGATTTCATATATATACCTTTGTTTCTTCGTTTATAATAATAATTTTATTCTATTTATTCTAATTTTTTTTAATTAATTTAAGTTTTCTAAAATTATTTTTTTCTCGAAAAACTTATTTGATTTTTTTTTCACAATTGCTTTATATTTGAATATTTATGCATTTCTGAAATTGTTTATATAAACATAAAAAGTATTAAACATCTTCTATATTTTTTGTAAACAAAGTTTATATGAATAAATTTTAAAAACTGGTCTATACCTATATCAAATTTCTTTTTTTTATTTTTAATTATATAAATACCTATGAATGCATAAAAATATTTTTTTTGTAATCAAAATTATTTTCTACCATACCATATTTTATATAGGTATGTACATATGTAAAAGCTATTTTCTCTAATAAAAATATGGGTATACGTACCTATTAGATTTGCTTAAAGAAATAGTTTTATACCTATATATGTACATAATTATATTAATTCCAAAAAAAAAACAATTTCCACTACCTTACCACCCACTGCATCTAATGTAGGCAGTTAAACTAGTTGATTGCAATTATTATTTTTGTTCTTCAAAATTACACCCATTATTATACTTTTGAATAACAAAAATAATAATAATTGCAATCAACATAGGTAAGTTACCTAATACGAGTATATTAAGATAAAGTTTCTATGAAGATATACTAAAATTCAAAAAAGCCTAATCCTATCAAGAATCAATTTTCAAAATTATTCCTACTTAAATCTATTCAAATAGGTATGTGTGTCCATACAAATAAAAAGCAACGTTGTATTTTGGTTAGATATGCCGAAATTGAACAACGTTGCTTTGTTGCGTATGAAATAGCAAAAACAAAACAAATATTCTTGACAAAAAAATATAACAACAAAACACACAGAAGATCCCTCAAAAGGAAAATGATACAAAACAAATTTTATTTTCTCTTTCTCGTCTTTCTCATTGCCAGAGCTCTTCCTCAATTACTACCCCACCCTAAATCAAAAGTCTCCACGACAATATTTTCCTACGACAGCGCCCTCGGTAGAGTGTATTCCATAACACTTTTTTCTGTTCCATGAGAGTACTATAGTTTATATATACAATGGCCCTTAGTAATAGACATTCATATAATCGGTTTTAAAGTCACTTTTTGTTAGATGTAGAAAAGTTGCTTTTAAAATTTCGTAGTAACAGATCAAATTTACAAAAGTCTTATTTATACCAATAATTGTGACTCATTTTCATAATTTCGTTATTGTGAACTGATACACAAACAGATTTCTATTAACCAGATTCGTAAAGTTCTATTGTGATTCTATCATTTTAAATTTAACTTAGTTACAGGAAAGCCGCTTTTAAGTATTTATACTTGAAATTTGTTTTATTTCTACGAATGTTTGGTTAAAATCGAACTTAGGCTAGATTCGGATCTATTACTCAGGGCCAATGGATTTAAGTAGAAATAATTTTGAAATTTGATTCTTGATAGGAATTTTTTGAATTTTATTATATCTACATAGGTACTTTATTTTAATATATTAGGTAACTTACCTATGTTGATTGCAATTTATATTATTATTTTTGTTATTCAAAAGTATAATAATTGGTGTAATTTTGAAGAAAAAAAATAATATTTGCAATCAACTAGGTTAAATGCCTACATTAGATGCGGTGGGTGGTTAGGTAGTGGAAATTGTTTTTTTTTTTTTTCAATTAACATAATTATGTACGTAGGTACATATATAGGTATAAAACTATTTCTTTAAGAAAATATAATAGGTACCTACGTATATGTACCTATATTTCTATTAAAGAAAAAAGCTTTTACATTTGTACATACCTATGTATGTATATAAAATAAAATAGAAGAAATTTGGCATGGTAGAAAATAATTTTGATTACAAAAAAAAATATATTTGCATGCGTTGATAGGTGTAAAAATTTGCAAAAGAAATTTGTTTCAACGATAAAAATAAGTGAAATGAAAAACTTATTTAACGTTATAATAGAATTATTTTTTAATTATAATCTTGAGTAACAATAATTATCAACTGTTTAGTTCGATGGCTAACTTTCAAGAGAATTACATTTTCAATTTTACAAATTAAGAAAGCAAGATTTAAGTGTGGTGAGTTTCTTTTTAAGGAAAATAGCAACAAATAAAATCAACTGATTTGTACTAAATAAATACATATTTTTGAGTGGCGGGAAATTAAAAAATTCTACGTTATTTCTATGATGAATAATTAATTCAAATCTATTATTTTATTTGGCCGCAACATTCTGCCCCCTTGACAAGCTATGCTTTCAATCCAAGTCAAGCGGTGCTATCTTTGTGATGGGACGTCGGAATCTTCCAGCTGCAGTCTTCAAATCGACAACTCGTACCATTTCGTCGGCCCCGCGGATAACTCGTTCTACCCTGGCAAGAGCCCATTTGTAGGGTGGTAAATTTTCATCCTGCATTACCACAAGGGACCGTTCTCTAACGTTTGGTTTGGTTTCGAACCATTTAGACCTTTCTTGTAGACTACGGAGATAGTCAGTTGACCACCTCTTCCAAAAATGCTGTTTAAGTGCTGTGATTCTTTGCCACCTGTGAAGAGAAGAAATTTTGTTAATGTTTCTTTCCGGTTCTGGAAACGAATTCATGGGGGACCCAATTAAAAAATGTCCCGGGGTAAGAGCACTGAAGTCCTTTGGATCTGACGAAATTGCAGTAATTGGTCTTGAGTTAAGTATGGCTTCTACTTCCACAAGTGCAGTATTTAGTTCCTCAAACGTTAATAGAGCTCCGCCAAAGGTTTTTGTAAGAAGTGTTTTCGCGAATTTAACTGCCGCTTCCCAAATGCCTCCAAAATGAGGAGCGCGCGGTGGTATAAACTCGAATTGGATTCCTTTATCTGCAACGAACTCAAAAATTGTGTTTTTACTTAAACGTTTAAAAAATGATTCTCTAAAATCTATTAATTTAGTTTTTGCGCCAACAAAATTTGTTGCATTATCGCAATATATTTTAGAAGAACAACCCCTTCGTCCTATGAACCTCTTAAGAGCTGCAATAAATGCATCAGAACTGAGATCAGATACAATTTCCAAATGAACTGATTTGGTAGCGAAACAGTAAAAAACTGAGACATATGATTTATAGGGCTCCTTTCCACGAATTTTTCATGACGTTAGCATCGGGCCACAAAAATCTACTCCGCAAATATCAAATAGTCTACCTGGTGTAACTCGATCTTTGGGTAAATTCCCCATTACTTGCTCAAGCAACTTTGGTTTGTACTTTCATCAATGAATGCACCTGCTGATGACTTGCCTAGCTAATTTCCGCGCGTTAAGAATCCAGAAATGATCTCTTATAAAGTTTGAAAGAGCTTGAGGTCCAGCGTGATAATTTCGAATGTGAAGATGTTGAACGTATTCCTTCACCAAATGACTATCGCCTGGTAAAAGTATTGGAAATTTGGCCTCATATTCCATATCCGAGTTCCGAATACGTCCTCCAACACGAAGAAATTGCTTTTTGCATGTGACATCTACAAATGGGGATAATTTTGATATGTTTTTTGATGACAGGTTTCCTTTTTTGGAATTTATTTCTGCAATCTCCGTTGAAAAACTTTCTTGCTGAATGCACCATATTATAGACATTGTCGCTTCGTTCAATTCTTCTGCAGATAGTGGTTTCCCTTTTAGCTCCTTTCTTCCTTTTGTTCTAGAAATCTTACAAAATCGAAATATATAAGCTATAATTCGCATGGTTTTGCTGAAATTACTATATTTTTCAATTTTTTCCAAAAAGTCTCTTCCGACTGAAGAACAAACTAAAACGTGTTTTTTCTTTTTGGTTTCTAACATTGATGTGTCGATATCTAATTGATCAAATTTTGGATTTTCTGGCCATTCATTAAGAGGGTATTTTAAGAATTCAGGACCCTCAAACCAAATTGATGTATTTAAATCTCGGACGAAACTTCCTCGCGATATAAGATCAGCAGGGTTTTGTTCGGATCTAACATGCCTCCAACAGACATTTGAAGCTAAAGATTGAGTCTCACTTACTCTATTAGCCACAAAAGTTCCGTACAGGTTACTTGAGGACGAAAGCCAATACAAAACTATTTCTGAATCCACCCAAAAGAACACTTCATTTGACTTAATTTTTAATGATTCTTCAACCTTTTTATACAATTTTGCCAGCAACTGGGCACCACAAAGCTCGAGCCGTGGTATGGATTGTGTTTTTGACGGTGCTACTCTCGATTTCCCAGTTATAAGTCTCACAAATTTATTTCCACTTTCATCCTCACATCTTGCATATAGACAGCATCCGTATGCCTTAATCGATGCGTCCGAAAATCCATGAATTTGTATACATTTCATTTTTGGTTGGAAGATGAAACGAGGAATGCTAATGACGTTGAGATTTTGAAGATCTTCGACGTACTCCTTCCAACAACTCCCTAGTTCCCCAGGCAATGGATCATCCCAATCTAACTTTTCCGCCCACAAACTTTGAAGAAATAATTTCGCCTTTACTACAATAGGCCCAAGAAGTCCAAGAGGGTCGAACAATCTACTTGCATCGGAAAGCACAGTCCGCTTGGTAGCATAATTTGTTGAAAATGTGTTTTTGGCGAAGAAATTGAATTTGTCGTCCTTTGGATTCCATTCAATTCCAAGAGTCTTTGTTGTTTCCATTTCATCAATTTTCAACTCCATCTTGCAATTTTTTGTTGATGAGTTTATCAAGGCGTTGGAGTGCCACTTATGCAACTCGAAATTGGCTAAACCTAAAACTCTAGTTACTTCTTCTTGGATATGTATGAGTTCTTTGATTGTGTTGGCTCCTGTTATGAGATCATCAACGTAAAAATCTCTTTGGATAATATTACTTGCAAGGGGATATTGAATTTGGTTTCGAATTCCAATTTCTTTAAGGCTACGCGTTGCCAAGAAAGGTGCAGCAGAAGTGCCGTATGTAACAGTATTTAAGCAATAAGTTTGAAGCCTTTCATTAGATTCATTTCTCCAAAGAATGAGTTGAAAGCGTCGATCATCTGGATCGATTTCAATCTGACGATACATTTTTTGTATGTCAGCGGTCAGCGCGAATCGATGGGTCCTAAACCGCAAAACTATTGAATACATTTCCTCCTGTATAGTTGGTCCTACCATAAGTAAATTGTTAAGCGATAATTTAGACGTAGTTTGGCATGATGCGTCGAAGACGACTCTAAGTTTAGTTGACGAACTTTCAGGACGTAAAACGCATTGATGAGGCATAAAATAATGGGGTTTATCAAGACTGATATGCTCAACGAGGGACATGTGTCCCATTTGTAGATATTCCTCAATAAATTAGGAATATTGTCGTTTTAATTCTAAGTTTTTGTTCAATCTCCTATCCAAGGAGTAGAACCTTTTCTTGGCGATATCCAAGGAATATCCTAACTTAGATGCACTTTCCTTGAACGTAAGTTTAACGCGAATCCGACCATTTTGCATGACCTCATGATTTTGTTTGAAGAATTCTTCACATTGTTCATGTTCTGGATTCAGAGGCGATTTATATGAAACCTCTTCCAACCTCCAAAATCTTTCCACCATTTCATCAAGCTGTAGCTGCACCCAATTGCACCATCGCCTCTCTACTAAACAGTTACCGGAGACTACCCAACTAAGAACTGTTTTTTGTAGCGTTGGTAAATTAGAGCCCAATGATATTTTTCCGTTTTCTATTAAATCAAAAAATATTTCCGCCCCTAACAGCATGTCAACTCTTTGAGGCTTATAGAAAAACGGATCTGCTAACTTTATATTTTTTGGAATATTCCAAGCGCCAGTCAGAATTTCTTTTTGCGGTTGGAAGTCAGTTTTAGATCGAGCAATCCAAAACTCAACATTTTTCTCAAACCCACCAAACCTTGATTGTAAAGATGTCATGGTGTAAGAATCAATTTTTGTTCCTATTGCACTAACTCCACTAATATTTACTAGGCTATGAATAGACTTTAGTTGAAGGCTGTTTGCAAGTGATTGAGTCATCAAATTAATTTGCGATCCTGAATCAAGTAGGGCCCTGGCTTCTATGAGTTCACCATTTTTATTGCGAACCCTAACAACTACCGTAGCCAAGACTACCTGCAATTCTGCTTCAGCGGATTTTGAACTCAATAGAGTTGTTCGGGAAGTTCCAGCAGCTTCCTCAGCTCCCGATTGCCCAGCGTTAACAACGACATCTCCATACCTATGTAGAAGAAGGTGATGTGGATCCGAACAAACTTCACATGTTTTGGCAGAACAGTCCTTAACGCCATGCCCTTTGCTTAGACAGTTAATACAAAGAGATAGAGCCTTTGCCCTTTTGTACCGATCGTAAACACGGAGTTTTTTAAATTTATTGCAATCTACAATGTGATGGGATGGCGATTTACAATGAAGGCATGTTGTTTTCATTACTGACAACGAAACATGAGAAGGTTTCCTCTGTGATGATTTTACTAGATCAGACCCTTCCGAAGAATTAAAAGTTTTTGATTCCTTGCTTTCCAAAAACTGACAACGATTATTAAGGCACTCTGAGCAATTTTCCCATTTTGGCAATTTCGAATAATCAAGAGACTCATTCCATTTATTGTGGGTTTGAGTATCAACTTTGGACATAATTAAATGAATTATAATGGCATTGCAAATTTCTTCGTGATTTCCTAAAGATTTGAGCGAGTCAAATAAAGCAGATGTATCGTCCACCAAAGTCCTAAGTTGCGATGCCGAAGCTCCTTTCATTTTAGGCAGATCGAATAATGAGGAAATATATTAAATGAATATTAAACCTTTTTTGTCGTACCTCTCTTCAAGGCGATTGAGTGCTTTAATGTAGTTCTCCTCAGTAACTTGAAACGATTTAATTGTACCTCGAGCTTGCTCACTCAAACAAGAAATCAAATGATAAAATTTTTCAATTGGTGCAATAGAATTATCGTTATGCACTAAAGTTTTAAAAAGCCCAATAAAATTTTTATAATCTGCATATTTGCCAGAAAACTTAGGAAGTTTTTGCAGCGGTAAGCAAGAAGAAGGCAAAGAGGTTGATATAGTAGTATCTCCAACTCCAATACTACTCCGCCTGTTGTTACCCATTAACGATAAAATTTTTGCTTTTGTTGTGCAATATAATTCCTCTAATTCTGGACGACCATTATCCGACAGGTTTGCCTCTTCTATCTTTGTTTGATAATTGAGACCTTGTTTAAAATAGGATTCTAAAATACCCAAGCGGCATTCAAGTTCAGTAATTTCTAATATTTTACTCTCTATGAGGTTTTTAATTCGTGAAATACTACCCTTTGTTGAAGCACGATTTGTTTTTAAAGTCTGCAATAACTTCTCATCTACATTAGCCATAATGAATAATTGGACCAAGATTTTATTATTGTTACAGAAAGTTTGTATTCAGCGAGACAAATTCAAATCGCAAGAAGTCCAGCGATGATTTAAGTAGAAAAAAGCTTTTATTAAAATTTCCCCATGGCCGAATTAGATGATGAGGATCTGCTGAGTGATCGATGATCGTAAACAAGAGATCGTTTTCTCATAAGAAGGCTCCGATGAGCACAAACAGAATTTTAATAAAGATAATACCGATATCGCATACGATATAATATGTGAATCACGTATATAGAAATATTGCGAAGTTAAAATAAGTTTCACGAATTATTTTGTTTTAGATTTATGAATTTTTATGATTTTTTCTCAACGATATGAGATAAAGCCATGAACTAAACTGTCTTTAAGATAGAAATATATCATGCAAAGTATCAGAGTTGCGATTGTTCTTGTTTGCAGATTCGAAGAACAATGAAAGTGGAATAATGTATGCAATTGACGGTTTGTTGTTGGCGCAAATAATTATTTATACATATATGTACATATAATGCAACAAATTGAACGATACAGACTCACCAATATGTGTCCATTTAATCGATGCAATGACGATTCCCTTGATTAATGAAGAGTCTTTTAAAGGAGGATCTCTTTGTATAAATCACGATGTGGGTACTGGGGCCCAATTCCGCAAGAGTGAGTTTTTCCCCGTGTACACAGTTATTTAAACTCACATTCACGGCCCATGTACACGGATACTAATTCACGCGATTCCGCAACATGCCGTGAGTTTATAAGTGCTGAATGAATAAACTTTTGTGCTGAGTGAGCTGGATTTAGTTTTGACATTCAGTTTCGGTCTGGTTTATTTTGGTATCGAATATCAAATAAAAATAAAAAAATAAGATGAGCTTTCCATACAACGATATTATAAGGAGAATTATAAGGCGACAAAATCGGTATGTAAATAATTCAAATCCATTTAGTTGTAAACAGTTTATTAATAATTTTTTTCTAATTTACAATAGGAGAAAGTTAGTTTGCATAAGGCGACATCTAAGAGATGCAAGGGATCCATTTAACGATACATCAGACCAGCAATTCATGGACTTATACCGCTTTCCAAAGCATATTTGTACCGAATTTCTTGGGAAAATAAATCATCTGTTTTATAAGAACGAGAGAAGATCTGCATTGAGTGTACCAATCAGATTTCTGTGTGCTTTAAGATATTTTGCCACTGGGAATTATCAGCGAGCAGTTGGCCAAGATTTTATGGCTTGTATGTCTCAGACATCAGTACATCGGTGTGTTCAAGAAGTAGCAGAAATACTTAATGAAATTGCACATGAGTATGTTACATTTCCAGATGAACAAGAACAAAGTGCTATTAAATCGGAGTTCTTCAATGAGGCTTCTTTTCCCGGGATTGTGGGCCTTATAGATGGAACTCATATTAAAATAACAGCCCCAAATCGTGATGTTGAATACGCGTATTACTGTCGGAAAGGAGGTCACTCTATAAATGTGCTTATCGTATGTGACTCAAACTACTTAATTCGATACGCGAATGCTAAATTTCCGGGAACATCGCATGATGCTTATATTTGGCGCCGATCAGCATTACAAGAATTGGTCAAAACAAAGTATGCAGAAGGAAAAAGAAATTTTTGGCTCCTGGGAGACAGTGGATTTCCCCAGCAACCATGGTTAATGACACCATGTAGGACAACATCGAATAGAGCAATGGAAAAATACAATAGTGCTCATAAAACAACGAGGTGCAAGATAGAACGATGTATTGGAATTTTAAAAAGCAGATTTCGGTGTCTTTCTTCGCACAGAATACTCGGTTTTGAACCTGTAAAAGCGGGAAAAGTCATAAACTCTTGTGTTGTTCTACATAACATCCTAACAAAAGCAAATGTCCCTGTTGATATTTTTGAATCTGAACTAACTGAAGCATCAAACGAACGTGAAAGTAATACTGCACCTAGCTTTTTTGATAGCGATAACAACACACTGAGAGAAGGCCAGCGAATACGCCAAAATATTATAGAAACTTATTTTTCATAATTTCTCCAACATATCTTATCTATTTTGTAACTAATCTCATCTTCATCACAACCATCGTAATAAAAAAAAAAACAATCCAATAACAAAATACTTGTTTTCTGCTTTTATTTTTCTCGGCAATCTATTCAACTTCTTCTCTTTCAAATAAAAAAAAACAAAATCAAAAACAATCATTCAGTTAAAAATGATGGTGCTACTTGTTTCCTAGTACCGTGCAGTTGCAAAAGAAACCAATGGGAGCTGATCTGACGCCAAGTGACTTGTTGAAGATCAAGAGGATTTGTCTGAAATTGTACTGTCAATATGAACAGATTTTGCATTTTCGTAAGCCAGAATAACCAACAAATACAGCAATGAATATTAATCATAGAATAAAAAAACAAATTTTTGTTTTCAGTCCAATGTCGTTAGATGTTATTCGAACACGATTACGTAGATCCATCGAGTCCTAATCATTACAAAGAAATCGCTAGTTGTATTGCTAATATTCGATTGATAATTTAAAATACTTACCTCCTCTTCTATCAGGTATGTTAAAAAATAAATACATTTTTTACAAACTCATTTGTATTCTATATTTAAGTCTTGAAAATGGCACTGGTACAGGCACCTTAAGCGATAACGAAGAAGATTCATGCAATCTACCAAAACGGGTCCGAAGGCTTACCGAATAAGAAAGTAAATTGAAACGCAGCTGAGTTAAAATAAAAGAAGAACAGTTATAAAAGATAAAAGAAAAAAATTATTTTATACTTTTCAAAATTGTATATACAGATTTTATTATTAATCAATGTTAATATTTTGTTTGTAAAGGTCTAAATGTATAAAAATAGTTTTAAGTAAGATCTACCTAATTAAGAGCTTCGTGGGATTTCCTCTATGGTAAAATTCTAATAATATAGATGTACCTTAACTTTTCTTCTATTTTAGCCTCATTATTAAATTACTTCGTTATATTATGTTCCTTAATTATTATATTATTATAGTCTATTGAAAGAAAATTTGGTTCTAGTTTTCATTCTAACAATTAAATACAAACTCAAAAAGAGTTTTTACAGTAAAGATTAGATTAAAGTAAAAAAAAATTGAAGAACAAATAAAAAAAAAAAAACAATTCAATAAAGAAAGAATCAAATTCAAATTTGGCTAAACAGAAAGGAAAATATATATTTATTAAAAAAAAAAAAAACTACATTACACCCGTTTCTTGTTATTATTTTTGTAGAAACATTTTGCTTTCTTTTAATTCTAGTTTTTTTCTTTGGAGTTCCAAGAGTTGCTCTTGAAATTGTTTTTTCCAAATAAATTTTTTTTCTTGGATTTCAAAATTCTTTCTTATATAATTTAATTTTTCCTCTTCTATTTTTAAAATTTTTTCCTCAAACGTATTCTTTTCAACGTATTCTTTTCCTGATGGTGCACTTTTTCTTTTTCGAGCTGTTGGCATTGCAGATGGTTCTGTCGGAGTGATGGTTGCGTGAGCATTGCTGAAGTTCCTGCAAGATGTTCCTCCTCTTCTTCATCAAGCACTTCTATAATCATATTAGCATCATCATCATTTGTTTCGGCATGATGCGGATCATGTGAAGCCTTGTTAGACGTCGGCGAAGTTTTATTCTTGAGCTAAAATGGTTACGAAATATAAAAGGAGTCTATATCCTTTCGTGTTTCATACCTGTGTAGTTGATAAAAGCTCACGAACATTAGAACCGCTTACTGATGCGGGAGCTAATAGCCCTAAAACTCTCTCTTCAAATGGTGTAAGAGACTTTAGTTTCTTTAGGCCATTAACACCGCTTTTTTGAAAAGATGCCTTTAACAAGGCTTCTTTTTCTTTTATATGAAGTCTGAAAAGTATGGAGTAAAACAAATTCAATTCCATTAAAAAGTACAGAAATAATGTTACTTACTTTTGATCCCTCCAAAACTTTCGCCATTGATTAACATCCTTCCGTGCTCCCTCAACGGAGTTCAAAGCGGTGGCAAGCATCTCCCATTTTGCAAATTTTAGATGTGCACCATCAGAAGATTCAAATCTAAATTATATTAAACTGAAATAAAACCAACGAATTTTTTGTCTGTTTACTTACCTCCCCTGAGCAAACTCTAGATTCTCCTCCATATAACTTACAAGAAATTCTTTTTGCTCGTCACTAGCTTTTTCTGATTTTTTATCTTCCATTATTTTATTATTTATTTAGCAGTTTGTACTTCTTATTTCAAAATGCACGATTGAAAACACTGTGAATAAATTTATTAGGTTGTGTACACAGTTTCTGTCAAAAAAACTCACTTTCACCGTTACGGAATCGGAACGAGAGTGTGTGCACTTTTTTTCGTGTACACATAAAAACTCACCCTTGCGGAATTGGGCCCCTGGGTACAATGCAGCTTCAACCGAACGCGAACCGAACACTTTCAATTAATTGTTTTTTATTTATTTTTTTGTCTTTTTTCACATAAAGTTAACTTTTTTTTCACTTGGACATTATAGTCCTGTCACGGTCGCCATGTAAAAATTTGCAAAAGAAATTTGTTTCAACGATAAAAATAAGTGAAATGAAAAACTTATTTAACGTTATAATAGAATTATATTTTAATTATAATCTTGAGTAACAATAATTCAACTGTTTAGTTCGATGGCTAACTTTCAAGAGAATTACATTTTCAATTTTACAAATTAAGAAAGCAAGATTTAAGTGTGGTGAGTTTCTTTTTAAGGAAAATAGCAACAAATAAAATCAACTGATTTGTACTAAATAAATACATATTTTTGAGTGGCGGGAAATTAAAAAATTCTACGTTATTTCTATGATGAATAATTAATTCAAATCTATTATTTTATTTGGTCGCAACATTTATTTATATAATTAAAAATAAAAAATTATATTTTTTTTATAGGTATAGACCAGGGCCCTGTTCCACAAAGCAACTTATCAACTTTTCACTTTGCACTTATCAAATTTTTCGACAATTTGCAAAACTTTGCGTTCCTCAGAACTATTAAATTTGATAAGTGATAAGTTGAAATTGAAAAGTGTAATTTGCAAAGTCTTTGCAATTTTTTTATTCTCTTTGCAATTTCTGTTCCACGTACGTTCTCATGTGCAAAGACTTTGCAAATAATTTAAATTCTATTTTTGCAAAGCAAATTTTGATAAGTTTATCAAAAGTTTGCAAAGAAAACGATCGCTTTGCAAATTTATATTGTTGAAGCTTTTTAAATGTTAAGACGTGAGTTTTTTTTTGCATTGGCTTGAAAAAAATATAGAAAATTTTTAAAACTCTAATACCCATATTAATAAAGATGGTTTAGTGGAAGTTTATCGTTAAGTCCTGGACTAAGTGGGAAATTTCATTAATAAAACAAATTTTCTGCTAAGTGACGTTTGCCCTTGTATATAAAAACTATAGTACTCTCATGAAGAGGAACGAACGATGCGGCGCCATACAAGCGTATTCCATAACTTTTTACGTAGAGTTGTGGAGAGTAAGGACCTTTGAGTATATATATAATATGGAGTTTCTATTCCAAATGCGTGACTATCATAGGGGGCGCTACTCAAATTTGTGTAAGACAAAGTTATTGGTCGCGTTCGGGTACGTATCCAAAGGTATCCGGATTTGTTGGTGTGTTGTAATCCCATAGGAAAAAACAACTGATTAACGAAACAGCTGATGTCAAGTAGAAATCTAAAGCTATCCAAAAATTTTTGGTATACTTAACTATCCAAGGGGAATTTTGAAGAACAGCTGACATTTCAGCTGATCTATTTTCTTTTGTGTCGAGTACAGTGCTGGCCGAACTGTTACTTTTTAACATTTGTTACGTCTAGTAGTTTGTTGCATTAAAGATCTCATTCGGATCCTACTGCAGAGCTTTTATTCTTTGAACTTCAGATTGTTTCTTGATATAGGAGGTATTAAACTCAAATTCTTTTAGGGTTTTCATAGAAATATGAAATGATCTTAACTCTTAGACATGACTTGTTATGGGATTATATGGACATATTATTTAGAACTGAGTTTTCAGAAAAGGATTCTTTTAAGACTATAAGCTTATATAATCTTATTGCAAGAAGAGAAAATAGTTTAGCTATAAGATTTAAGTAGTTGTAAGCTGCAAAAGTGTTTACCTCTTAAAATAAAATTGTTATGAAACCCAGTTCAGTTTCATAACAAGATATTAATACTTAGGTATAACAATGTGATATAAGAGAGTTGTATGGGAGTTTTTTTTTGTCATATTTCAAGAGTTTAGCTCTGGATAGTATGTTAGTTGGACTTATTCATAAACAAAATAAACAGTTTCAAGTTTAAATTTAATTACCAGTTCTTGGTTTTCATTATTTTTAAAAAGTTTTTTGGTAATATTTATATGTACGTACCTTGAAACGACAACGTCTGCTCAACAAACGCGAACAATCACTAAAAGAATTCGTAGCTTAACTCTGTCGGCTTAAAGCTCACCGCTCATTAAAATAACAAAAAAAAAACCTTGTTGGCGTCAGATAATTTGTGGTTAAAAAATCTGCCCTTTTCAATTTACCTTTCCTCATTGCAGGATTAAATTATCAAAAAATTGAACTAAAAACTTAATAGAGACATTGTAAGTTTTATATATTTATAAGGGCTATACCATATTATATTTTTAAAAAAATTCATAGGATTTGTAATCCAGTATATGTATAATATTATTTGTTCGCTTTGCGGATTAGCAAATGGTCTCTTGCTGCAACTAACTCATCGCAACATACCTTGGACAATAAATTCAGCATTAAAACATATCTTTAAATCATGTGTTCATAATCCAAATCCTTTAATTATGCCAAAGAAAATTGTTTGTCTCCAAAAATAAACTTCCCATCTATCATGTATAAATTCCTACAATTTCTCATCCTTATGGTAAATGAAACATTTTCAGTTTTTGTACAAACCTTCATAAGATTCAGATCATAAATGTGCAAAATTGTTTGGTTTCCATTATTCTATTTTTTTATGAATTAACTACGTATGTAGCAGACGTAACAAATTGTAGTAAATTAGGCATGTAGTTGATTTTGGCCAACCCTGGTTGATTCACGCCGTTTTTTTGACTTTGACAGTAAATGTTATCTATCCGGTTTTGGTCGTTCGCCAACGTATCGGATACTAAAGTATCTTAGATACCCTATCGGACTACGAGGTGAACGCGACAATTGCCGAGTGCTTCATACTTTGACAGCCATATTTATTAGAATTCCCTAAACGCGTGAATAGTTGTGCAATGCATAAGGACTTATTCATCCACTATGCAAATTCATATTTATAAAACATTTGCCTACCCTGCATAGTTATAATGAGCTTGTGTCAAATAAAGTACCAAAAAGTAAGAATCTATTACATTTAGCCTTCATAACACTCAGCTGTTTATCAAAAAACAAAAAAAAAAAAAAACATCTTGTCTGTCTATCGAATTTAATAAACAAAAACGAAACCAGCAAAAAGCTAAAAGAATTCCAACAATTAACTTTGATTCATCAGATAAAGTATGTTATTATCTCTAGCATAATACTGGAAATCAAATTGTTATTCGTTTCATTACAGCTGGAATACTCCTCAGACAAGTTCTTGAGAATACAATTCAATAATGCAAGATAATAATTACAACACTAACACACCGGATGAAGAAAGATGCGTGGAGAGACATCACCAACAAGTATAATTTATCTATTTAATTCTAAGAATTTTCAATTCAATTGGTTTTTAATATATTAGTATAACATTTTTGTTTCAATAAATAAAAATAACACAAAGTTTTGGTTTCAATATTGTAAGTCAAAGGCATTTTTTTTTGTTGATAATCTTTACAATTCAATGTGATGTCAAAGGGAATGTGACAGTTCAATACTAAAATGTCCTTATGTAGGCACTATTCAACCTCCAAACGCGTTTAGCTTATAATGCCTCTATTCAACGTCACATAAGTTTTATAAATAACGATTTTGCGTTTAGAGGCATTATAAGGGTTGCATAGCCTTATGTACTCACTATAATGAGTTTATAAATATGGCTGTGAGTATATATAATATGGAGGGCTCGTTCCTATCCATAATGCATTGTAGTACTTGAAGTTGTGATAGGGGTCGCTGTCTCACTTTCTGTAAGTTAAGGATACAGCCGTATCCTCCGATTTGTGCTTACCTTCTCCTCGCATATAGTTCTCCGTCACATGTGATATGAAGCACTCGGCACAAATTTGAGTAGCGCCCCCTATGATAGTCACGCATTTGAAATAGAAACGAGCCCTCCATATTATATAATTATACTCAAAGGTAAGGACAGACGATAATCAGGAAGGGGTGATAATATTTTCGGTAAAAGCAAACCGAAGCGACGACAAGAAATCTATTTTCTGTTTTCTTTTTATCAATATTCTATACAAATAAGTATGAGGTGGCATTTTTTGTTTTACGCATAGAGAAAAAACGGTATATGGTTAGGTTTGATTTGATTGGAGCAAATGCAGGATTTTTATTCAAATACACGAATTATTAAACGGTTACCACTCAGAACAATTATTTTGTGTAGATAGATATGTAATTATTTTTGTAGGCAGATTTTTGATTTTTGATTTTGAGAATTGGAGTTTTGAGTATTATTCTGAAATACAGAACAATTAGATACTTATATTGAAAGCTAAAATTTTGAAGAGCAGAATTTTGGAATGCAGAATTTTGGGAAATAAAATTTTGAAATGCATAAAAATTAATAAGTAAAATTTTGAAAAGCAGAAGTTTGAAATAGGAATTTTGAAATACAGAAAGCTTAGTAAGTAAAATTTTGAAAAGGCAAATTTTGAAATGCAGAATTTTAGGAAATAAAATTTTGAAATGCAGAAAACTTAAAAAGTAAAATTTTGAAAAACATATTTTGAGAAGTAGAATTCTGAAATGCATAAAACTTAATAGGTACAATTTAAAAAGCAGAATTATGAGAAGTAGAATTTTGAAATGCAAAAGCTTATAAGTAAATTTTGAACAGCAGAAGTTTGAAAAAGGAATTTTGAAATGCAGAAAGCTTAGTAAGTAAAATTTTGAAAATGCAAATTTTGAAATGCAGAATTTTAGGAAATAAAATTTTGAAATGCAGAAAACTTAAAAAGTAAAATTTTGAAAAAGATATTTTGAGAAGTAGAATTCTGAAATGCATAAAACTTAATAGGTACAATTTAAAAAGCAGAATTATGAGAAGTAGAATTTTGAAATGCAAAATTTTGGGAAATATAATCTTGAAAAATGTACTTTGAGAAGTAGAATTCTTAAATGCAGAAAACTTAGTAATAAGTAAAATTAGAAATTCAAAATTTTGAAAAGTAGAATTTCAAAATGTAGAATTTTGAAATGCAAAATAACAAAAAAAAATCATGTGATACATCACTCTCTACATCACGAGTATGCAATTTTTAACTCGCTAAGATGCCTAGTTTAGCCAGAAATCACGTTTGAAAATGTCAACTTTGGAGGGTCTACGGAGCTACGTTTAGCCGCAAATCGCATTTAAAGATAAACATTTGTTTTTCGTTACATGGGATACGTGGATTGAAAGGTGGCAAAAATTTTGGATTTATAAAATAAACTTTTCAAAACTCAATATTTCGAAAACCCCATGCTAGATTTGTTTAAACTTGATAAGTAAGAGTTTATCAATATAATCTACAAGATGTGAAAAAAAAATGTATTTTACCTAAAAATAAAGGTACCCACCATACAAATGTAAAAAAAAAAAATAAAAAATGGTTTTCAAAAATCGTATTTTTCTCGAAAACGGCGCCTGGAATTTTGATAATTTTTTTTTTCTTTGTATGATCTTTAATTTACAAAGACAAATTTTTAAATTAAGATATTAGGTACAGCTTGTACCACAGAGAATAATTTGTGCGGGCTCTAGGTCAATAAAACAAGATGTTACTGGTTAAGCGACGTTTCGAGCATGAATACGCTCTTCTTCAGGTCTTTTTATTCGAAATTTAAACAAAAAGTTTGTATGTCAGTAAAACATATTTTAACAAAATACAGTGTCATAAAACTTACAATAAACATTAAAAAACCTGGTTTAACAACATTATGACTATATGAAAAATTCTTCGCACTTAAAACACTGCAATAATAATGAAATTAATTAAAATTTAGCAAACAATTACAAAATTTAAATTATTCATTACATTTTATGAATATTTTTTAAATAAATTGCAAAACATTACAAAGACCAAAACTACCCAATTTCACACAAAAAGAACAATTTAATTTTCTTTTTCCCACTGTTTCATGTTCTCCTAACGAGTTGGCTATACATGTTGCAGAGATTATCACAATCAGACCGCCTATTGACTGTATTATTTGTGTTTAAGATGTGCAACATCTCTAACAACATTCTTTTACCATGGTGCCTCTCTACTTCTAATACCCTCACGTTATCAAAGACTGGTCTATGTTCTTCCTCTATACAGTGAAGTGCAAGTGCAGTTTTCTGAGCACCTCCATTCTTGATATCGGAGCGGTGGCCGGAGAGGCGATTGCGCAGATTTTGTTTAGAAGTGCCTATGTATACCGCTGAACATGCCATTTCTTTCCCACCTAAGCAATCGATTTTGTAGACAACGTCTGACTTATCCATGTTGTCCATCGTTCCCTTAGTGTTGGTGAAGAGTAAAGATTTCAAAGTGTTAGCGGATTTAAAAGCTATTCTCGTAAACTCTTTAATTATTTATGACACTGTATTTTGTTAAAATATGTTTTACTGACATACAAATTTTTTGTTTAAATTTCGAATAAAAAGGCCTGAAGAAGAGCGTATTCATACTCGAAACGTCGCTTAACCAGTAACATCTTGTTTTATTGACCTAGAGCCCGCACAAATTATTCTCTGTAATATATTTGAGAGGTCACAAATAATTCCCACATATACTTCAACGGAGGGCACGCCGTATACATCTACACAATGGAATTTTACAATAACATTAAAATAAAATATGGTAACGACGCTTGCAATATCCTTAAGAAATTCAGTAGGACCAACATTTCACATATAAAAAATTCGAACACGCTAATATTCCCTCTAAAATGTAGAAACTTTGGATTGATTCCTAATTTTATTAGGAAGTCATCTACAAACATTTATCAAATGTTTGATTTTTCAAACGAAGAAGTGGATACACAAATAGAAAGGAAACTTTTCACTCACATAGAGAACTTTCATACAAAACTACTTAATATTGCTATCTCACTTAAACATGCGCAAGTTCATAGACAAAAATTGATTTTATTGAAAGCTGAAAATTCTATCAACATGACATTGTCTGATGATGAGAGCTTAAGTTTTTCCACAAGTCAAGAAAGCACATACAATAGAACAAACACAATAACAAAAAACATCCAAAGAAGAAAGCTTCAAATATTAAAAACACATCTTAAACATGAGATGGGGATTAAGTTTAATGAAAATTGGTTTGTGATTAAGACTGATGTTATTTTCCCAGAGGACGTGAAATGGTTGTTGTCATTAGGGCAAAAGTTTGCATTGCCTATAACAAAAGAAAAGCTTCCCCTCTTTAAAATCATAACATATGGAGAAGAGATGATAAAAACATTGGAACAGGGTGACCAGGAATTGGCTCGTGCAAATTTTACACAAATTTTGCAAAATCATCTTCGATCCACTAAAACATCACCTTTTGATAAATTTATCAACAAGATCTGCAGTGACACAATTAAATTCTTAAAATACCATAATGAAGTGTACATTGTACCTGCTGATAAAGGTAATGTTACAGTGGCCATTTATAAGAAGGATTACTTAAGCAAGATGAACGATTTGTTAGGAGATAGATGTATTTATAGAATCCTTAGAGACAATCCAACACTCAAGTTACAAGGCATTAATAATTCTTTTGTTAAAACATTATTTACTGAAAACATTATTAATGAATATGAGAAGAAACGTATGACAACATACATTGCGAACGCTCCTCGGATCTACGGATTGCCTAAGATCCATAAACATAACATGCCACTAAGGCCAATATGTGCTTCGACAAATGTGCCATGCTTTGAACTAGCCAAATATATTGTTAATATTTTGAAGAAATTGAATGAAAATTCCAAATATAATGTCCAAAATACGAAGAACTTTATCGATGTGGTTTCTCCTATAAGTATAGAAAATGATGATGTTTTGGTGTCCTTTGATGTAGTGTCATTATTCACAAATGTCCCAATTCGTTTGATATTAGAGCTTATTGAGAAGAAATGGAAAGATATACAAAAATCAAAAAATCTATGTTTATAGAAATGCTACGTTTCTGCATTATAGACAACAATAATTTGGAGTTTAGTTCAAAGATATACTAACAGAAGCAAGGAGTACCTATGGGCAGCCCAGCCTCACCGATCTTGGCAGATAAAGCGATGGAAGCTTTATTGGAGGATAGTCTAGGAAAATTGGCCTTGAAACCCAAAATTATTACCAAGTACGTTGATGACTTGTTTGCCATAGTTAAATCTAGTGAAGTTGAAGCCACACTTATGGCGTTGAACTCTTTTCACCAGCGGATCCAATTTACCGTGGAAATGGAGAAAGATGGTGAATTGCCATACCTTGATGTTAAGGCTATCAGACATAACGGTAAAATTATATTTGACTGGTATAAGAAGCCCACATCTTCTGGACGTCTTATTAACTTCCACTCAAAACATCCTAAACAAATTATTATGAATACTGCAAAAAACTTTATTTATCGTGTACTTGAAACAAGTCATAATAATTTTAAAAAGAAAAACATAAGAATAATAAGAGACACCCTGTGCTCCAATTCATTCCCCGCGCATGTAATCAATAAACTAATAAGAAATTACAATGGAAAGAACGCAGATCCCCCTCAAAATGATCCACCACCTATTATTTACCGAAGCGCTATATACGTCTCATCTTTTTCAACTCGTATGATAGCAGCGCCGATAAGAAATAAAGAGTTGACGAGAATAGCTTTTAAATCCGCTAACACTTTGAAATCTTTACTCTTCACCAACACTAAGGGAACGATGGACAACATGGATAAGTCAGACGTTGTCTACAAAATCGATTGCTTAGGTGGGAAAGAAATGGCATGTTCAGCGGTATACATAGGCACTTCTAAACAAAAGCTGCGCAATCGCCTCTCCGGCCACCGCTCCGATATCAAGAATGGAGGTGCTCAGAAAACTGCACTTGCACTTCACTGTATAGAGGAAGAACATAGACCAGACTTTGATAATGTGAGGGTATTAGAAGTAGAGAGGCACCATGGTAAAAGAATGTTGTTAGAGATGTTGCACATCATAAACACAAATAACACAGTCAATAGGCGGTCTGATTGTGATAATCTCTGCAACATGTATAGCCAACTCGTTAGGAGAACATGGAACAGTGGGAAAAAGAAAATTAAATTGTTCTTTTTGTGTGAAATTGGGTAGCTTTGTTCTTTGTAATGTTTTGCAATTTATTTAAAAAATATTCATAAAATGTAATGAATAATTTAAATTTTGTAATTGTTTGCTAAATTTTAATTAATTTCATTATTATTGCAGTGTTTTAAGTGCGAAGAATTTTTCATATATGTCTTAATGTTGTTAAACCAGGTTTTTTAATATTTATTGTAAGTTTTATGACACTGTATTTTGTTAAAATATGTTTTACTGACATACAAATTTTTTGTTTAAATTTCGAATAAAAAGGCCTGAAGAAGAGCGTATTCATGCTCGAAACGTCGCTTAACCAGTAACATCTTGTTTTATTGACCTAGAGCCCGCACAAATTATTCTCTGTAATATATTTGAGAGGTCACAAATAATTCCCACATGTACAGCTTGTACCTACCATTTTTTCAAATTTTGACATTTGACAATTTTCTCATTATCGAAATTTTTTATAGAGATGCTTCCAAAAAGTTTAAAAACATTGCGTCTCAAAGCTTTGAAAAAAATATTTTTTTAATTTTTGGAAAAAAAGTAATTTTTTTCCTCCGGCAGCGCCATCGGTAGAGTGTATTCCATAACATTTTTTTCTGTTCCATCAGAGTACTGTAGTTTTTATATACAAGGGTTATAGTTATATTATAGTATTTTAAAAAGTTATAAGGTTTTACACCTAGATTTTTTGTAACTTATAAAAATTAAATAAAAATTCTTAAACTATACATTTTATTATCATAAATACGAAAACTTCGAATTTATACGAACAAAGTTTAAACAACGTTTTATTATTAAACTAATTTTGTATATAAGAAATTTCTTTAAAATCGTTCTAGAAAAAAAATTTGGAATGCCAATTTTAAGCATTTAACAATAAAGATTCTAGGAAATATTTTCAGAAATTAATCGCTCAAACGTTTTCAACACTCATTAATTTTTCAAAAACAATTTTTTTTATTTAAGAAAAAATATTTGTTCGTGTTCTCTCTATCATCGTAAAGTCCACTTTGATCAAAATCTCGAGTTATTTTTTTTTTTCAAATGCAAAACTTGCACTACAGTACCTACATACATACATATGTACATCGCAAGTGAAAATAAAAAGAAATTTGAATAGTTTATGTGTACCAATTTAAAAAAAAAATTTACTCACTAAGTTTTCTGCATTTCAAAATATTATTTTCCAAAATTTTGCATTTCAAAATTCTACTTCTCAAAATTCTACTTTTTCAAAATTCTGCTTTTCAAAATTCTGCTTATATTAAGTTTTCTGCATTTAAGAATTCTACTTCTCAAAGTACATTTTTCAAAGTTATATTTCCCAAAATTTTGCATTTCAAATTTCTACTTCTCATAATTCTGCTTTTCAAATTGTACCTATTAAGTTTTCTGCATTTCAGAATTCTACTTCTCAAAATATCTTTTTCAAAATTTTACTTTTTAAGTTTTCTGCATTTCAAAATTTTATTTCCTAAAATTCTGCATTTCAAAATTTTACTTACTAAGTTTTCTGCATTTCAAAATTCCTTTTTCAAACTTCTGCTGTTCAAAATTTACTTATTAAGCTTTCTGTATTTCAAAATTCCTTTTTCAAACTTCTGCTTTTCAAAATTTTACTTATTAATTTTTATGCATTTCAAAATTTAATTTCCTAAAATTCTGCATTCCAAAATTCTACTCTTCAAAATGTTAGCTTTCAATATAAGTACCTAATTGTTCTGTATTTCAGAATAATACTCAAAACTCCAATTCTCAAAATTCTGCATTTGAAAAATCTGCCTACAAAAATAATTATCTATCTACACAAAATAATTGTTCTGAGTGGTAACCGTTTAAGAATTCGTGTATTTGAATAAAAATCTTACATTTGCTCCAATATAAATATAACGAAAAAAATCAAACCTAACAATATACCGTTTTTTCTCTATGCGTGAAGCAAAAAATGCCACCTCATACTTATTTGTATAGAAAATTGATAAAAAGAAAACAGAAAATAGCAAACAAATATTTCTTCTCATGTTTGTCTACGAATTTTAGTCAAATTTGGAAATTATTAATTCATTAAAATAAAAAAAAGTTATAACTGTTTAATTTCATCGTGACCTTCTTATTTCGGGAAATTCGAATATTCTCTATCGTTTGGCGCTATCCCCGTTGCTCTATATGCATTATTAACGAAGTTACAGAAAGCATATTTGCTCTATAAACCACAAATTTTTGGGTGCTTTTGATGCTTATCTGCCGTATTTCCAAAATGTGTACTAGGTGAGGCAATTTTTGTATAAAAGTTTGAAAAACATACGCTTAATAGTTAAATGCCCCACTCCATTTTTTTTTTACTAAAATGGATAAAACAAAAAAGGTAAAAAAAAACTAATTTAATAAAAAAAGTGTGAAAAAAATACCAAAACTTACTCTTACGAATGATGAAGTATTTGTAAAACTAATTCCGAATAAAATTGAATGGCGCAAAATTTTAAACAGTTCTCGTTTAAGGAATAAAACCGGCTCTACTTAACGCAGTCGTTTAGCTTGGAGACTTGGTCTAACTTTTGCATAATTTTAAACAAGTTAGACAACTCTTCTAACTGATGTGGGTTTTACACTTTGAGTATATATAATATGGAGGGCTCGTTCCTATCCCTAATGCATTGTAGTACTTGAAGTTGTGATAGAGGTCGCTGTCTCACTTTCTGTAAGTTAAGGATACAGCTGTATCCTCCGATTTGTGCTTACCTTCTCCTCGCATATAGTTCTCCGTCACATGTGATATGAAGCACTCGGCAATAACTTTGTCTTACACAAATTTGAGTAGCGCCCCCTATGATAGTCACGCATTTGGAATAGAAACGAGCCCTCCATATTATATATACTCAAAGGTTTTACAACAGAACCTAAGCGAATTTGCGTTGAACAACCCTTAATTTGACAGATACATAACTCACACAACTACAAAAACACAAACAAAAAAGTAAAAAGAACAGACAACTTTGAACCAAATAATTTTTCGCCGAAAAAAGTACATTTTATATACTACCTCGGTACAGATTTTGATTGTTTATAAGTTATTTACATTATTTTAGATGGAAATAAAGTATAAATCGCAAATTCACAGCATAAAAACTCAATTTGTTGTTGCAAAGTGCAGATTCATTTAGCTATACTCGTCTCGGCCGGCGTCGGCGGCGCGCGTGCATACATAAGATATGTATGTACCTACATACATTTGTATTTACAGATTTGTTCATCGTAGAGCACTTTCGTACGATTATTTTGAATTTATAATATTCAGTCTATTTACAAAAAACATCTTTAAAAAATTGAATAAAACATCAGTAAACATTTTTTCTTCCATTTGCTTTGGTATGAAATGACCATTTTCAATATGGATAAAGTATACTTTTAAAAGATAAACTAAGTAGCTATTTGCTGCTGTTAAAGTAAGACGAGCTCTTTAACGTTAAAGTATAGTTTATGTCCTTTAAAATTAACAAAAAGTCGGTTCTCATTTTATACTCAATATTTAAAGTCGACTTCCATTCTAAAAATGATTTAGAGTAGGTTTTAAATGTTTAAAATTTTGCGCCAATGTATTTTTCAAGAAAATTTTATGGACCAAGGTTCATGTTCAGTATTTTTTATAATTAAGTGTCAAAATACTTTATCATTTTCATACGTTTCTTATAGACTTAAAAATAATCCAATGTGGTATAGAGAAAGGCATAGCCACTAAATTAATATTACTTTTTGTTTTATGTTTTTATCACTCAAAGTAAAATTATAAAAATTAATAATGCTAGAAATTTTGAGTTTTTTACTATTTTTGCTTTCGTTGATTTCCGAATGTCCAGTGCATAAGTGTTCTATATCCATAGGAAGTTTGAAGAGGGTTCTATATCGATTTGTGAGTTTTTTCACACTTAATTTTTTTTAAATAACCGTGACGTTTTTTGACACCAAGACTTCAAAATAAAAAAAAAGGAGTTTTAAAATAATATATTGTAATATTTTTCCAAGGTTCATTAAATAAAACTTATTACTCTTTCTAGTATCTCTTCTTTATTTTTACTTTCCAATTCATAACAATAAATCTCAATTTATAATCAACTCAAATACTTTATTCAATTTAAAATCACACTTGTTTTACACTTTACACAATCCAATAAGCAGAGTTTTGCACACTTCCGTAATCAAAAATCAACTGTGTCTCGCTCACCATGAACACTCCCTTATATACTCAAATTAGTTGTTCTCGAAAGTTCTTGTCTTGGAATGTTCTAGATGTTTGGAATAAGGGGAAATACATTTGACATTGGAAAAGAGCTTTTTGTTTCTTCCATAAATTAGATATGCAGTTTTCCAACAGATGGCACTGTAGTAGTAAAAAGCTCTGTTCACAACATTGCCCCCTTCTTTAGATTGTTCGTCCCGAACAATTCTATCTCCAGCTTCGCCACTGTATCGGTGCAGTCGATCGCTATGCACAACTTTTAACTTTCCTCTTAACCCTCTTTGAATTCGGTAAACGACATCATTGATTTTCGTGACGACAGTATAAGGGCCTTCCCAGTTTTGTTGAAGCTTCGGCGACAATACTTTTTGACGATGTGGATTATACAGCCATACACGATCTCCTACTTGGAATCCTGTCGTGTTTGCTCTTGTGTCGTACCTTGTCTTCATTCGAACGCTGTAAGCGCTCATACTAGTCCTGGTCCTTTCGTGGATGTCGATTAGCCTCTTTTTCAGGTCACTGACGTAATCCCCTGTTTCCTGAGACTCTTCTGATGGGTGTCCAAACCTTATCTCACTAGGCAGTCGTATGCTTCTTCCGAACAGGATTTCAGATGGTGTTTGTCCTGTTGAGCTATGTATTGCACTTCGGTAGGCCATCAAAAATAGCGGAATGTGCCTATCCCAGTTTCTTTGGTAGTCGCCTACGATTTTAGTGAGGTGCTCTTTTAAGGTCCTGTTGAATCGCTCAACCATTTCATCAGATTGCGGGTGAAGTGGTGTGGTTCTCGTTTTCTTAATGCCAAGGAACGCGCACACCTCTTGGAATATGTTCGACTCAAAGTTCCTTCCTTGGTCAGAATGGAGCTCCATAGGCACACCGAACCTGCTTACCCAGTTAGACACAATCTGGTCAGCCACGGTCTTGGCTTCTTGGTTCGGGATAGCGTACGCCTCAGGCCATTTGCTGAAGTAATCCATTACCACCAGAATGTATTTGTTTCCAGCATTCGTTTCCGGAAATGGGCCAGCCACATCAACAGCAATCCTTTCAAACGGTGAGCCGACATTATATTGCATCATTTTTCCTTGCAGTTTTCTACCAGGTCCTTTGGTTGCAGCACAAGCGTCACAATTTCGGCACCACTTTTCAACGTCGTCTTCTGCATGCAACCAGTAGAATCGTTGCCTCACCTTTTCTAAAGTCTTATTGACTCCCAAATGGCCTCCTGAAGGTCCATAATGCATCTCTCGAAGAACCTCTTTGATTTTCGATTGAGGTAACACAAGCTGCATCACATAGGATTTACCATCAGCGGACTCCCATTTTCGCCGAAGAACACCTTCTTGCACATGAAGTGAGTCCCATTGTGCCCAATAGGCTTTGAAAATTGGACTCCTATCGGAGATGTCATTCCATGCGGGTTTTTCTTCATGTTCCTTCCATGCCAGAAGAGGTTCAATGTCGGGGTCTTCTTGTTGAGCAGATCTTATTTCTTCATTGCTCCATCCACAAATGGGGTCAGCCCTTATTCGCAGAATGTTGATGGATTCCTTTTCTTCTTGTCGCCTGCAATGTGTTGCGAGGCAAGAGGAGGTGCGGAGTCGGTAAGGAAGTAGGATGGGAGAAGAGAAAGGGTAGGAAGCTAGGAAAGGGAGAGGTTAGGAAAACGGATGGAATGTCAAGTCCCGGGGACGCGGCCTGCTTGCACATGCACGGCGTCAGCTCGTCGGACGGGGGGGGGATCTTGCCCCCGGAAACTTAACCTCGCCTGCAGCCAAAAACACATATCAGGCCTGAGGGAACTAGGAAAAAAAAAGGAAACGGACTAGTTATGAAAACGGACGGACTATTGCCACATCAGGGCACTGCAGGTGTTGTAGCAGCATGGCCATTACCCACCCAACCTTAGGAATTCGTGGCCATTTTTGAATTCCCCCAATGATGGCGGATAGTCGGTTTCGAGTCAAACCATCTTCACCGAAAACTCAGCTACCCTGGGCACCCCTGAAAAAGTTTCTTCAAAATGACATGTTTTGCTCACACAAAACAACAAAAGACGATTTTTTCCATACTAGACGGTTTGAAGTCACCTTTTTTATTATTTTTTTTTTTAAACTTTAAATTTAGAAAAAGAACATAGCTAGAAATAGACTATTAATCATATTTTTTTATTTTTAGGAATAAATGCATTAAAGAAAAAGAAAGACAAAATTATAACTCTACAAAAAGGAAAAACAAATAAAAACAATGTGGAACTGGTCCCTTTCCAACAAAAACTTTCTAAAGCACCCTTTTTAGTGCACTCTATCAAATCTTAATTTGCGCCTCGAGATTTTTCCCTACCTCTATAGAGCTCTTTGGAGGGGGTATCAACAAAAAAAACACAAAATAACCATAAATTGTTTGGATTTGGACGTACGAACCGCGGGTAAAAACAAATTGGAAAACACCAGAATTCCACTTACAAGTAGAATTTAGAAAAACAAATTAAATAATCATAAAAAGGAAAATTTATCAAAAAAAATATTATTAAATAGAAACAGTATGAAATCAAAAACTTCAACGCATGTATATTCGACTTCAACCGCAAAAATCACAAAAATTAACAAAAAAAAAAAACAGGAACAGCTGGAACACCAGGAACACAACGGTAAAGATGACGAATGATTTTATGTTTAAGTATAAGTGGAAGTTAATCAAAGTGTCGTAAATTGTCTCGCTTTATGGGTTTTCTTCATTTATTGTTTTCTCGGGTATATTGTTTTACGTAATTGGTTGATTTTACTTTTATTTCTTAATGTCGTACCTGGATTAATGTTGATTTTTGTTTTTGTTTTGTTTTCTTTCCAAGGGACTCACTGTGTTCGATAGGAAGCCAATGCGAAATACCACATCCCCGGAACAATAAGGTACCGCGGTACTTCAAGATCCGGATCAACCAAAACCGGAACAAACAGATTGCTGGTTCCAAACATCAACCACAACCGGAGCAATCTTCGCAAACAAACATCGAAGGGTCACAAAAAAACTGAAGAAAAACTTATGCGGCGGCCCGTACGGTAATAGGTACTTATCAGGGGCCGCCGAGAATTTACCTGAAATTTTAAAACTCCTTACTCACTGTTCAATAAAAATTTGTTTCTTAAAACTCACCACTTTGAACGATTTATTAATAAATATTATATAAAAGAAAATGATTTACGACTCTGGAGTTTGGCGATAGGGTGGAGTGTAGAGATTCTAAAAAAAAAACAACACGACATTTACTTCCTTTTTTTTTTCCGGACTTAGTTTAATATTTCAAAAACGCACCCACAAAATTCAATTAATCGAATTTTCAATAATTTTCTAAAATCGGAATTTTCATAAAAAAACGTTTCCGCACAATTTTTCTTATTGTTCTTAATCTTAACACCTTTTTTTTTCCCACAAACTTTTCGAATATCCGATCATGCAACAAGTAATACCGAAGAACAAACCAGAATGACAAGTCAAATTCACATGGACCAGTGTCAAGCCTTCAGTTACCCATACAAAAAAAACAACATCGAATGATTTTCCTCTAACTGCAAAACATCATCCGATCCACATCTCTGGACTGTAGTGTATACAAAAACAATAATAACAAAAATACACCATGCATATGTATGGGTGAACACAACAAATTTGACATCTATCTTCGAAATTCTGCGACGGGCACGTTCAAAGACTTTTGTCCCACCAGAAGTTTCTTCCATTTTGTCGACAGGTGGCGTTGTACTTTTTCATGAGATAAATCTGATTATGATTCGCGCACATACAATCCCTTTTTTTCTTTTCTTAGCCTCTGCTTCGTTCGTGCAACTAAAAAGTTTGCGGTTTGACAGAAACGAAACGATTGCCTAAAATGACTTTGCTATTCTATGTAACATATAATTATAAGTATGTACTTACGCGGACATTCAACCAAATAGTTCATCTTTTTTTCTCTCAGTAACCAAACAGTTGCACAACCAAAAATTGAATGTGCGCGCCTTCAACAGCTGGGCTACATCCAACTCGGCGGTCGTAACAAATTTTGTTTGTTTATTGGATACACTCCAAGAAAACGAACAAAAAATAAGGACTTTAAATTTTTGATCATATGTTAAAATTTTAATTTAAAACTGATGTTTGGGCTTAATGATCGTTTTAGTGGATGCAATTAATCAATACAAATTAATTCATTTTTCACCCTACGTTTCGCCAATTACTTGTTGGCTTCTTCAGGGGTTAATATTTATTATCTTTAAAGATACAAACACAAAGAGATGATACTTATTATTAATTAAAATTTCAATAACTATTTACTAGGTCTATTGCACTTACTGTTTTGGATTTATAGATTTGTGTTTACATTATGGTTTAAATAATAAATAAATTGGAATAAATTAACATTAATTAAACAACACATAAATAAATTAACACTTATTGGACAGTAAAAACTTAAGTCTAATATTGCTTGCTATTAATATCACAGATCAATTATTATTATTGTTACTAATGGCAACACTATATATAGAGCTGATATTGTCCAAGTCTTCTTTGTGGTTCATTGTTGTTGTTATTTTTTGTTGAATCCGAAGACTTTCTAGTGTGTAGCGGGTGGTGGTGCGGTTTTCCTTGTCCAAAATAGTAACATTGTCAAAGTCTGCGATGTGGTCTTCTTCTATCATGTGTTGTGAGAATGCTGTAGCTGTTCTTTTCTTTCTTATGTCAGCTTCATGTTCGGATAATCTCACTGCAAGCTTACGTTTTGTTGTGCCTATGTATACCATGTTGCACTTGTTGTCGTCATTACCTTTGCATGGTATTTGGTAAACTACATTGTGATGATCTGTTATTTGTGTGGGTGGTTTTGTTTTTGTAAAAATTGAACTTAAGGTGTTATTGGCTTTATGTGCGAAAGTAGTTTTTTCTCTGTCAAGTGGTATTGTTTTGTTGAGAGTATTATTGTCAGTTAGTTAGTTGACGTAGTTTCATTATTTACAAATATACCGACATACACAGCTATAAAAATAATAATGAAAAATTGGGACAGACTGAAAACACATACAAACATACCTAAAAATCAGTTCTTGAAAATTCTTCAATTCTGCTTAACAGACAACAATTATTTCAAATATGACAACAAACTATACAGTCAAACGTTCGGCATGCCAATGGGAAACCCTTTATCCCCAACAATTGCGGACATTGTACTTGACCACCTACTAGACGAAACAATAGACAAGTTGAAGAAATCAAACACAAAAATCAAATTTATAGCTAAATATGTTGACGATATGGTTGCCATCATTAAAAAGAAAGACGCTAAAATAATATTAGAAACACTTAACGAATATCACACAAAACTAAAATTTACAATAGAAATAGAAAACAATCACCAGTTACCGTTTCTTGAGGTGAAACTTATAAGAAAAGAAAATAAAATCTCCTTTGACTGGTATAGCAAACCAATTTCATCAGGAAGAATGATAAATTATTTGTCTACTCAACCAATGAAATACAAAATCAATACTGCAACCAACTTCATTAACAAAGTATTAGACATCAGCGACAATATATACCACAAAGAAAATATAACTAAAATAAGAACAATTCTACAAATGAACAATTATCCAAACACAATAATTAATTATTTAATTAATAATAAACTTCACCAAATACAAAACTCAAATAAACAACATTCAACACAAAAAGCAAAATCTGGCAACGCTAGATTTTTCTCATTAACATACATCCCTCATCTAACTGACAATAATACTCTCAACAAAACAATACCACTTGACAGAGAAAAAACTACTTTCGCACATAAAGCCAATAACACCTTAAGTTCAATTTTTACAAAAACAAAACCACCCACACAAATAACAGATCATCACAATGTAGTTTACCAAATACCATGCAAAGGTAATGACGACAACAAGTGCAACATGGTATACATAGGCACAACAAAACGTAAGCTTGCAGTGAGATTATCCGAACATGAAGCTGACATAAGAAAGAAAAGAACAGCTACAGCATTCTCACAACACATGATAGAAGAAGACCACATCGCAGACTTTGACAATGTTACTATTTTGGACAAGGAAAACCGCACCACCACCCGCTACACACTAGAAAGACTTCGGATTCAACAAAAAATAACAACAACAATGAACCACAAAGAAGACTTGGACAATATCAGCTCTATATAATAGTGTTGCCATTAGTAACAATAATAATAATTGATCTGTGATATTAATAGCAAGCAATATTAGACTTAAGTTTTTACTGTCCAATAAGTGTTAATTTATTTATGTGTTGTTTAATTAATGTTAATTTATTCCAATTTATTTATTATTTAAACCATAATGTAAACACAAATCTATAAATCCAAAACAGTAAGTGCAATAGACCTAGTAAATAGTTTTTGAAATTTTAATTAATAATAAGTATCATCTCTTTGTGTTTGTATCTTTAAAGATAATAAATATTAACCCCTGAAGAAGCCAACAAGTAATTGGCGAAACGTAGGGTGAAAAATGAATTAATTTGTATTGATTAATTGCATCCACTAAAACGATCATTAAGCCCAAACATCAGTTTTAAAATAAGGACGCCGTAGCTACACGCTATATCCTTGAAAGTAAACATTTTGATTTTTGGAGACATTTACATTTTACTTAAGTGAGGTGAATATGGATTCTAATGCCAATATCCTAACAAATGGACCTTTCAAACCACTTAGTTAAGTTTACATGAGTGGAGAGTTAGAAAACTCGGTTGAAATGACTTTCGCTGTCTCTCTATAATTTGTTTTTCCGTGGCCTTACCCATAGAAAAAGACAAGATGGATGCCAAAGCCACAGACTAACAAAAAAATAGATGACCTCGTCCACAGAATAACAACTCCAGAATATCCAACAACAAAAACAACACCGCCATTTAGGACACATACGAGAACAAACCAAGTCACAATTTCAAATGGGTAAGCTTTTTAATTTTATTAGTTGTTTTTTTGTAGATATTTTAGTTTATATTGTTTCCTTAGGCATATTAAATTAATATTCGCATTAAATATTAATCGTTTTTGTTTTATTTCAGATTGTTTGCAGAAGCTTGCAGCTGGGTGGAAGAATTCAACTGGTAAGTATGTACCTACATACATTATTACATATTGATTCAACTTTTTTCATTAATGTTTATTATATTCTGCTTACAGATATATTGCCATAGTGGGGAGCTACCCACGCTATGCCGGGCTAGAAGCATCTAAGCCACCGACGCGACGCCAATTATTAACCGTAAAGGTAAGTACCGTGCCTATTAAATAGCTACATTCTTTAACATTTTTGTTTTCTCTATTTCAGTATGCATATAATTGGTGCAAGGTCAATCACCCTGCTTTTAATTTGGACCTACCTCCATGTATTGTCGGATAACCTTTTTTTTTCTCTGGTGAGTGGTTTCAGTGCTCTTTTGATGGCTTTTTATTAGTAAAAAGTGCCAGTAACTGTGCAACATGCAGAAAAAAACAGTGAAACGAAAAATACATGAATAAATAGCATGCAGACAAATGGTGGTCTATAACCAAAATAAATAGGAACAAAAAGCATGCAAATAAATACGTAAAAAATTAAAATTATTATCACAGTTAATCAATAAAAGCTTAAAGTTAATATCACAGATTTTAAAATACAGTAAATGACTAAACCTTAAGGGTAGATAAATAAAAAAGTAAATATCACAGATCTAACTTAATAACTAATTCTATAAATATCACAGTAGTTTTAAATCATTGCGGATAAGTTAATACCGATTAGTTTATAATCTTTGCGGATTATTATATCACAGATTAGTCAATTAGAAAATAATAGAATTAATAAATAAAAAGTTAATAAATAAGTATATAAATAAAATTAAAAAAACTAAATAACTAAGTGACTAGATATAAGCATGCAATAAATACGATATTAAGTAACACCTAGAATTTGTTTGTTTTTATCACAGTTTATCAGGTACTTGAGCGAAATGGGGTGTTTCGTAAATCTTTGCAAAACAAATATTTTTTTTTCAAAGTTTTCGTGCGCCAAAGCGCTTTTTTTTTTTCCTAAGAACTATCAGGTACTAAGTGAAACTAAATTAACATATACATAGAATCGGGCAGTAATAAATAAACAAATAATAAATAATTTAACAACACCTAAGGATAGCAATACGATTAGCGAATAATTTTCCAGTGAATAAACGAATAATTTTATAAATTCATCAACATTTCTGTGAATTAATTATCTAAAGTTTTTATCGGTCTGCTTATTGTTTCAAGTCTTTCGCGTGGAATATACCTATTCGTTTTCCATTCAGGTTTTCAATTTCGTACATTTGATTGCCCACTCGTTTAATTATTCGGCATTTAATATACAGTGATCCACAAAAGTCTGCGTACAAGGAAGAAATATTTTTAAAAACTGCTGTTATTTACAAATTTAAAGTGATTTGTTTAAAAAAAAGATATTTTTTAATAAAGAAATGTACAAGGTTTTTATTTTCAACAAAAAAAAATTAAAACGATTATTCATAACAAGAAGAAATTAATAACAACAAAATAAACCTCTGAAATTCTTCCACAAAAGTCTGCGTACAGCTGTAACAGAAATTGAAAAAAGTTAGTTAATATAGACAAATAATTATTTTTGTGTACTACTTTCGCTGTTAATATTTGGTCGGATACTCTTTTAGCCTTATAACTTCTTTCAAACGGTTTTGCATTGACCCTACCAGTTTTTCTGTATAAGAACTATTGATCTTATACCATTCAAGCAACAAGGCTTCTTTTAACTGCGCCTTTTTGCGGATATCGTGGGTTCGGATCTTTTTTTCCAATTCATCCCAGCAGTGCTCGATAGGGTTAATATCTGGACTCTGTGGTGGGGTTTGTAGCAGGTGGGGAGTGTTATATGCCAGCCACATGCGCGATTATGGGCGGTATGTTTGGGGTCATTATCTTGCTAGAAGTAATAGTTATTGAATATACCCAGAATTTCAGCACTTGTTTTCAAATTTCTTTTGAGGATAACGATATACACATATTGATCCATTGATCCTTCTATTACTTCCAGCTTACTGACTTTTGAAGACGCCATACAGCCCCAAACCATAACACCTCCACCACCGTGCTTGGCAGTCTTAATTGTGTATCTGGGATTAGGAGCATTGTCTGGTCGTCGCCACACCCTCAAACGACCGTCAGAACCAAAAATGTTGTATTTTGATTCGCTGGAGAATATATCCTTACGCCAGAAGTCCGGAGGCTTGTTAACATACTCTTTTGCAAATGCTAGCCGTTTCTTTCTCTTTATTTTACTGACCAATGGTTTTTTCCTGGGTGTGCGTGACTTAAACCCCTCTTGAACAATAGCTCTTCTTTCCGTTTCTGGATGCACTGTATTGTTGTTATATATTTCGAGCCGTGTGCTTATCGTCTTAGCCGTTATAAAGTGATCTTGCTCCACCATTCGCTTGATCACACGCTTATCCCTTTCGAAGAGCTTCGAAGGTCGGCCTTATCTTGTCTCCGATTTCATCTGTCCTGCGTTTCTAAAGCGATCTACCGTTCTCTGTATCGTTGACCGAGCTCTTCAGGTTATTTTTGATATTTCACCATACGACTTTTTTTGTTTAACGTAAAGATTAATAAATCAACTGCCGCTCACTCAAACTTAACTCTTTATTTGCCATTTTTTGCTTTAAAAACAAAAAAAAAACCAAAGACAATGATTTGCAATACGCGTTTAGAACGATTAAAAATAAAGAAACAATCATATTATGCAAAAACAAATTTATCGATACTTAAAGAGAGTGTAATGCAAGAAATATTCACCTGTACGCAGACTTTTGTGGAAGAATTTCAGAGGTTTATTTTGTTTTTATTAATTTTTTGTGATACGAATATTTTTTTTTATTTTTTTTTGTTGACAATAAAAACGTGGTAAATTTCTTTTAATGAAAAATACCTTTTTTTTAAAATAATTCACTTTACATTTGTGAATAACAGCAATTTTTAAAAAATATCTTCCTTGTACGCAGACTTTTGTGGATCACTGTACTTTGGAGCAAGCTTTGCCGATAAGTATTTTGAGGAATCACTCAATACAAAATTTCTTCGATACGCCTCTTGTCCGGGTGAATATTGAACCTTTTTTGTACGGACGTTATAAACTTTCGCGGATTTTTCATTGGCTTTCAAAATGTTTTCGCGTATTTGATTTCTAATGCATTGCAATCGACTCGGTCGGGGCAGAGTTAACAACTCGTTGTCATCTATCGCGTTCAACTTTCTTGCAAGTTCATAGCTACTACCGTGCATCATCATATTAGTACCAAACATGGCAAAATATGGTGATACACCAGTAGAACTATGAACTGCGGTCCTTAACGCACACGCTATTTCGCCGAGGTGCGTATCCCAGTTTCTTTGGTCGTCCTTAAGGTATGATCGGATAGCAGCTAACAACGAGCGGTTAACCCTCTCCGACGCGTTAGATTGCGGGGCATAATACGCCGTTTTAAAATGTCTTACGCCATATTTATTCATAAAATTTTGGAATTCTTTGGCCAGGAACTGTTTGCCGTTATCGGAGTGAATAATGTTAGGTACTCCGAACATATCAAAAACATCTTCTTTTAAAGTTTTAATTACGCTTGATGTATTCGCACTTCGTAGAGCTTTCAACAACACAAATTTGGACAAATGATCTAGAACAACGAACACGTATACATTTCCTGATTTGGACCTCGGATAAGGGCCTAAAAAGTCAATGTATATTTTTTCAAAAGGACGATTACTACAATAAGACGTTACAATAGGGGGACGAGAAACTTGGTTAGACGCTTTACATTGTTTACACACAATGGGGCGTATTCATAGAGAATTACTTAAGTTGTGATTGCTAGATCCTTAGTTTAAGGCTTGTTGGTTAAATAAACACACCTACTATTCATAGTCAGTTTCCCCGCTGTTTTTAGTAGAACATCAGGTTAAGGCTGTGTTCTACTACAATTATCCTTCAAATAATGACGGGTCAAAGAAAATGCTAATTTTGTATCGTACGCCTTGCATAATGGTTAGTGTGTTGGACTGCCTTGCAGGGGTTCGATTCTCAGCCGCTGCAAAAAATTTTTTTCTGGAATTGATAAATCCTCCAAGAGTATCTCTTGTCATGAGAAGTGCTGCTTATTAGCTATTTGGAATCGGCAGAAAATTGTAGGTTGAAAAAAAATAAATGGTTGAGAGTTGAAAAACACTACGTTTAGCATCTCTATTACACGTCATGTTAAATTTTGTGTGGTATTTTTTGATATTGCACGTCGAAAAAAATTAAGTAAAAGAAAATTATTAAACAAGAAAACCAAACAAGAAACTTAAACAAATATTCTATAATAATTTTTAAATGAACAACAAAAGCAATGCTGCAATGCAAAGGGCTTTAAGAGTCTCTGGAACTTTTTTTTATCAATCAAATTTGACATTTTACTTTGATAATAACTACTTAAATACAGCATTTCCTATGTTTAAAGTTAGACCACAGGTCTAGCCCTAAACTTAGGACTAAATTTATTTATGAATAGCCTAAACTCTGGAATTGCTTAGTAACAACTTAGCAAGAGTTTAGCAAACATCTATGAATATGCCCCAATACAATTAGAAACATATTCGCGGACCTGTACCGTCATATTAGGCCAATAAAAATAGTTCCTAAGCCGGTTTAAGGTTTTTACTATGCCACCGTGAGCAAACTTAGGAGGATCATGGGCCCTACTAATAATTTGTTCAGTCAGACCTGAAGGAACCCAAAGGAGCCAAGAATGTTCTAACATTTCTTCTTCACCTAATTTTCTAAAAGCATTCTTGTAAACATATTTATCTTCGTATTTTAAATCAGGAAGCTCGTCTTTATGTTCAATCACCGTTTCTATCAGATCTAAATATTCATCGGATAGGAATTCCGCTGACTCTAAGTCAATCAACGGGGCAACATCCTCAAGTGCCAGAGAATCTACGTGTACCCGAGAAAGAGTATCCGGTACTACATGTTGGCTGCCTTTACGGTGCTGTATGTCGAAGGTATAGGACTGCAATGACAAACTCCACCTTGCCAGTTTACCACTCAGATCCTTCATGGACATGAGCCACTGAAGGCTGGAATGGTCAGTAATGACAGTGAAGTCCATACCCTCGACATACGGCCTGAATTTCTTCACAGCCATCACCGCGGCCATACACTCCTTCTCGGTGACACTGTAGTTTCTCTGACTTTTGTTAAATTTTTGAGAAAAGTATGCAATAGGGACTTCCTCTCCTTCCTCGTCCAATTGAGACAGTACGGCACCAATTCCCGCGTCCGAAGCGTCACATTGGATATAAAATCTTTTTGTAAACTCCGGGCGCGAAAGAACTGGCGCCGAGATCAAAGCTTTCTTCAGATCCTCAAATGCTCTCAGCGCCTCGTCAGTCATCTTGAATTTTTCGCTCCTCTTCTTCAACAGGTCAGTCAAGGGTGCAGTCAGGGTCGAGAAATCCTTTATGAATTTACGATACCACCCTGCCATACCAAGCAACCGCCGAACCTGCCTCGGTGTTTTCGGGAGTGGGAAATCCACAATCGCCTCCACCTTAGCAGGATCGCTTTTAAACTTCCTACCACCAACAATGAAGCCCAAATATTTTAGCTCTTTGAAGCAAAATTTTGATTTCTTCATGTTGATGGTGAGATTAGCTTTGCGCAAGCAGTCGGCTACTTCGGATAGCAGGGCAATATGTGTCTCGAAATCCGGCGCCATGATGAGCAAATCATCGAGATACACGAAAACACGCTCCCTGAGTCGTGCAGGGATCACCTTGTCCATCAACTGGCTCAACCGCTGAGCTGCATTACACAACCCAAACGGCATCACTGTCAACTGGTACAAGGGTCTCCCCGGTACCGCAAATGCAGTCTTTTCTCTACTCTGTCTCTCCAGCGGTATCTGCCAAAACGCTTCTTTTAAATCTATGCTACTCATGTAGATCGCGTCTGGAAATCGGCTGGTGAGTCCCTCGATATGGGGGAGAGGGTTAGCATTCTTCTTCGTCAGTGAGTTCACCTTACGGGAATCCAAGCAAAGTCGATTTTTGCCGGGTTTCCGCAAGAGAACCACTGGCGAACACCACGGGCTTTCACTCTCCTCAATAACGCCGAGACTCAACATCCGATCCAGTTCTTCGTATAAGATAGCTTGTACCGCCGGAGACACAGGGTAGTGACGCTGCTTCACAGGAAGAGCATCTCCTGTATCGATGACGTGCTCCATTAGCGCCGTCTTTCCTAGACCATCCCGTTCAAAACATAAAAACTTCTGCCTGACCGCATCCAGCCTGGCTAGTTGATCAGAGTTCAACTGATGAGCATTTGAGGAATCCGATTGTTCGTCGATCGAAATACTACCTATGATCCCTGGAGCTAACTGGAAAACTCTCCAAAAGTCAACCCCAAGGTAGATTTCCTGATCCAAATTGGGAACGAGGAAGAAGGTAAGCCCCTCGCTTTTATCTTTATATTGGACTTTTATTTCAACCTTGCCCACGATTGATTGACTCTTGCCGTCAGCGGTCCTAACTCCTGAACAAAAGGGAATGATTGGGCAACCGAGTTCCTGTATTAATTGTTTACAATTTTTACCTAAAATACTAACGCTGGCTCCGCTGTCCAGCAATCCTAAAAATTCTCGCGAACCAATTCTAATTTTAGCATAAGGCCGAGGATCTGATTCCAAATTTAAAATTGTTGAAGAAATTTTTTTCTTTGTATCCCTTCTAGCCTTAAATCTGGCCCTAGCATTTAAAATCTTTTTAGAAGGTAAGCTAATCGCACTGTTAAAAATTCTAGTTTTAGCTTCTTCATATTCTTTAAGCCGAATATGTAAAGGCTTTATTCGATACAAATGTTTTTCCCTTACGCTAGCTCTTTCATTTTCAATCTTTCCTTCGCGTTTTAAAATTTTAATATTTTGCTCTCCCTCTTTTGGAAGAGTTTCTAATTTTTTTTCTTTTTCAGTTTCTTCATTTTCTATTTCATCTTTACTTTCTAAAGGGGGTTCTTTATTGAGGTGGCACGCGATTCCCCCAGAGCCTTCGCGTCCCTCGCTTGGTTTTCCGGGTGGCATCGCGGACAACTGGGTGTCTTTACTCTCTCCAGACCACACTTAAAACAAAACAAATTTCTAACATCGGACTCACAGTCAAAGTACGTATGGCCTTGAACTTTACAATTCCAACACACAAGAGATGTAGTGTCGGTATATCTTCTGGGTGGATTTTTAGCACGTGCTCCACCAAACTGGTAAGCAGCCAATTGCTCATCCGGAGGCTCGTATTCTTCTTTATATTCCAACTCGTTCACACCAAATTTATTCGGAGGCCTACCAGCTGATTTTGGTACGGGGAGATCCCGTTCTCTCTTCGGAAGAGCGGCTTCCGCTTCCCTACATACAAATCGAAGCTGATCAAGAGAAAAGATAGCTTGTGGAAACACTAAATTTCGGATTTTCTCGTTCAAATTTCGCTTGATGATTTTGACCATGTCTGCCTCTGGAATAGGCATTTTCAATTGAAACCTCATTTTATTTATAGCAGCAAAGAATTCTTCGCTACTTTCGTAGGAATACTGTTTCCGATCGAGTATGTTTCGAACTATCTCAAGATCGGTCATAGGGTTTTGGTATCGACTCAATAACGCCTCTTTTAAAGTGGGCCAATCGAATTCCCTATCAACTTGGAACTGCCAAAACCAATCGTATGCTGAACCTGAGAGTAATTGGTGAAAGTCTCTCAAAATTTCGTTCCACGAACAAGCATAACGACTCTGTAACTTTTCGATCCTAAAAACGAAATCTTCAACAGTTAACTTGTCTGAAAGACCATCGAACTTTAAGCCCCATTTATCCACCTTAATAGGGGTTTTGTATCCGGAATGTGCAAATGGATGTATAACTGGTGGTGGGTACGGAAACGGAGTGAACGGAGTTTGGTAGCCCCCAAAAACTTGTGGGTTGGTCTGAGGTGGGAAAGACCTTTCTGAAGCTACCGAAACTGGATTAGTTCTACGCTGTTGACCTACCGGTACGAAGGCACTCCTATTTTGATAAACGGAAGGATTTAGTAACGGAGGTGGTGGCCCTGCAAGAGCGGGGTTGTGAATTGGCATCGGTGCTGGACCTGCTGGCAAAGGATTTGACGTCGGCGGTGGCCCTGCTAGAAAGGTTGTCTGTCGAGGCATTGGGTTGTTTGCGGCTGGAGCTGGAATAGCCAAACTCAATTTTTCTAGAAAACCACTAAGTTGTTTCTCAATTTCTACACTTAACTTCGCCGTCACATCCTGTTCCAGTCCTTTTCTACAGGTAGATATTCCTCTAGCTATTCCCATATTTATAAAATATTGTAACTCTTCAGAAATGACTTTTTTTTGTGTACTTCTAGGTAACGTTCTAGCAATACTTTCGAGGATTCTCCTCGAACCACGGTTCGACGGAATATCGTGTGACCTATCCTCATTCTCCCTATAAATGTTTTGCCTGACTGTGTCGTCGGGTGAACCGAAAATTTCTTGCCGAGGTGCTGAAGACGCAGCCCCAGCGTTACTAATTTCGCTGTAAGGCGGGGTTGATATGTCAGACGTATGAGCGCTCGTATTTTGGATACTTGGAGCGGGAACAGCTGAACTTTCTACAATGTGAGATGTGGATCGGACGCGTCTATCAGTAACTAGAGGCGAATGTAATACTCGGTGCCTAGCACCTGTATCTAAATTTTGTGTAGTTGACCTAGTCATTCTTGTTTCCTCTATTTTAGCATCCCTGATCAAATTACGGATGCGATCGCGTTCATCTCCACCTCCTTGTGCCATTTTCAATTTCAACTTTAAAATATCCACCAAGACAAACTACACGACAACACGGATTACAACAAAAAAAATGGTGAGTTTTCGAATAAAAAGTATTTTTTTTTCTTCTATTTGCGCAAACCTATTTTTCAAAACTAAATAGATGTAATTGTAATTTTAAGAAAATCGAATTTGTAACGGAAAAAAAAAATATAAAAAATAAGTAACTAAAACTTGCAGAATGAAAAGAATGTATAGAAATATGAAAGAATTATGTAAATTTAAGCGAAATCTAATTTGAAAAAATATGAAAAATGATTTAATGACCAAAAAAAAGTATAACTCAAACCGAAAATGTAAATGTATTAACAAAAATAATAAAAAAGGAAAAAAAATAAAGAAAAATGTAAATAAATAACGAAAATAAGTTGTTTTAAGTATAATTAACAAACGAGAATTAAGATGAACCAACGAAATGAATAACTATAAATATTTTGAAAAACAATCAAAAATTTTCCAAAACCAAATATTTGAACCTAAATTTTTCTTTAAAACAACAAAAAACACAACTCAAAAAAAAGGAAAATTAATAGAAAACAAAAAAAAATAATTAATCAAATGTTTTCGAGCTTTTCGAAAACCAATAACTTGAAAACAACAAACTAATTTGAAAAATTTAAAGTATTTTTTTCTCTTAGAAAAAAAACTAAACTTAACAAAAAGAAGGAATTATTTTCGAAAATATTCTTTAATATCAGAATTTTATCTAAATAAAAAAACCGAATTAAAGCTTAAAGAAAACAAAAAACTTGAAAAATTACTAAATAAAGAAATAACGATTCGAAAACCTAACGAAACAAAAACTATCACTATTATCTAAATTTCACTTATTTTTCAAAAACTAAACCTAAAAAAGAAAACAAAACAAATATTGAAAAGATTGTAAATTTTATAATTTTCCTCCACTTTAGAAATTTAAACTCTTTAACCAAGGAAAAGTTAAACTTTCGTAAGAAAAATTTTTAATTAAACAAAAAAACTTTAACGAAAACAGAAACAGATAACCAATTAGAACAATTTCAAAAAATTAGTTTTTTTAAATTTTTAGAAAAACAAACAACAATGTTTTACTTTAAGCAGATTTGTTTTATATAAATTTATGTAGTTTTTGTATCATGAATTGCGGGGTGCTTCGGGCTGCTTCTACTCGGTGGTTTCTTTTCGACATGGTATGCCTCTACTTACGACCTCACTAAAAAAAAGGACATCAGACGGACGAAAGAAACTTCCCTGATGTGACAATAATAAAAAAGGAAAACTACTAGAAACACTAACAAATCACATTACAAAGTTTTCCCTTACCGTTCCCGCAATCCTAGACTGTCTTAAGGACCTTGCTAGAAGACTTACAAAAATTTGGAACGATGATGTTGGACTAAACGTCACGCACGATCAATCGTCCAAGTAGAAAATGACAAGACTATAAGAAATGAAAATTGAAAATTAGAAATAGAAAAGTAAAAAAAAGGTAATAAAGGATGGGAATAGGTAAAAACGATACTCAAATACGCTATCTGACACTACTCAAGCTTTCGCCAAGGAACGTCGCGATACGTCTAGGTTCGTCTGTGACCTTCCTGACGCAGACATACGCCCTTGTCAAAAACTCCAGTAGTAACAGACAAACGCATAACATTTACTAACCGCAGTCGCTGTGAATTTACAAACACTCGTCGCGATTTATCTAGGTATGTCCGAGACTTTCCTGATAAAGACTTACGAGGTTTAAAAATCCACAGCAAGTTTGGTTGGGGACTATACAACACAAACGAACTGAAACTAAGACTACAAAAACTATATCGTCAAAAAAACGTTCCAACTAGGTTGGAGAACCGCTTTAGCGACGTTGGGCGCCATTTTGTTGCGAGGCAAGAGGAGGTGCGGAGTCGGTAAGGAAGTAGGATGGGAGAAGAGAAAGGGTAGGAAGCTAGGAAAGGGAGAGGTTAGGAAAACGGATGGAATGTCAAGTCCCGGGGACGCGGCCTGCTTGCACATGCACGGCGTCAGCTCGTCGGACGGGGGGGGATCTTGCCCCCGGAAACTTAACCTCGCCTGCAGCCAAAAACACATATCAGGCCTGAGGGAACTAGGAAAAAAAAAGGAAACGGACTAGTTATGAAAACGGACGGACTATTGCCACATCAGGGCACTGCAGGTGTTGTAGCAGCATGGCCATTACCCACCCAACCTTAGGAATTCGTGGCCATTTTTGAATTCCCCCAATGATGGCGGATAGTCGGTTTCGAGTCAAACCATCTTCACCGAAAACTCAGCTACCCTGGGCACCCCTGAAAAAGTTTCTTCAAAATGACATGTTTTGCTCACACAAAACAACAAAAGACGATTTTTTCCATACTAGACGGTTTGAAGTCACCTTTTTTATTATTTTTTTTTTTAAACTTTAAATTTAGAAAAAGAACATAGCTAGAAATAGACTATTAATCATATTTTTTTATTTTTAGGAATAAATGCATTAAAGAAAAAGAAAGACAAAATTATAACTCTACAAAAAGGAAAAACAAATAAAAACAATGTGGAACTGGTCCCTTTCTAACAAAAACTTTCTAAAGCACCCTTTTTAGTGCACTCTATCAAATCTTAATTTGCGCCTCGAGATTTTTCCCTACCTCTATAGAGCTCTTTGGAGGGGGTATCAACAAAAAAAACACAAAATAACCATAAATTGTTTGGATTTGGACGTACGAACCGCGGGTAAAAACAAATTGGAAAACACCAGAATTCCACTTACAAGTAAAATTTAGAAAAACAAATTAAATAATCATAAAAAGGAAAATTTATCAAAAAAAAATATTATTAAATAGAAACAGTATGAAATCAAAAACTTCAACGCATGTATATTCGACTTCAACCGCAAAAATCACAAAAATTAACAAAAAAAAAAACAGGAACAGCTGGAACACCAGGAACACAACGGTAAAGATGACGAATGATTTTATGTTTAAGTATAAGTGGAAGTTAATCAAAGTGTCGTAAATTGTCTCGCTTTATGGGTTTTCTTCATTTATTGTTTTCTCGGGTATATTGTTTTACGTAATTGGTTGATTTTACTTTTATTTCTTAATGTCGTACCTGGATTAATGTTGATTTTTGTTTTTGTTTTGTTTTCTTTCCAAGGGACTCACTGTGTTCGATAGGAAGCCAATGCGAAATACCACATCCCCGGAACAATAAGGTACCGCGGTACTTCAAGATCCGGATCAACCAAAACCGGAACAAACAGATTGCTGGTTCCAAACATCAACCACAACCGGAGCAATCTTCGCAAACAAACATCGAAGGGTCACAAAAAAACTGAAGAAAAACTTATGCGGCGGCCCGTACGGTAATAGGTACTTATCAGGGGCCGCCGAGAATTTACCTGAAATTTTAAAACTCCTTACTCACTGTTCAATAAAAATTTGTTTCTTAAAACTCACCACTTTGAACGATTTATTAATAAATATTATATAAAAGAAAATGATTTACGACTCTGGAGTTTGGCGATAGGGTGGAGTGTAGAGATTCTAAAAAAAAACAACACGACATTTACTTCCTTTTTTTTTTCCGGACTTAGTTTAATATTTCAAAAACGCACCCACAAAATTCAATTAATCGAATTTTCAATAATTTGCTAAAATCGGAATTTTCATAAAAAAACGTTTCCGCACAATTTTTCTTATTGTTCTTAATCTTAACACCTTTTTTTTTCCCACAAACTTTTCGAATATCCGATCATGCAACAAGTAATACCGAAGAACAAACCAGAATGACAAGTCAAATTCACATGGACCAGTGTCAAGCCTTCAGTTACCCATACAAAAAAAACAACATCGAATGATTTTCCTCTAACTGCAAAACATCATCCGATCCACATCTCTGGACTGTAGTGTATACAAAAACAATAATAACAAAAATACACCATGCATATGTATGGGTGAACACAACAAATTTGACATCTATCTTCGAAATTCTGCGACGGGCACGTTCAAAGACTTTTGTCCCACCAGAAGTTTCTTCCATTTTGTCGACAGGTGGCGTTGTACTTTTTCATGAGATAAATCTGATTATGATTCGCGCACATACAATCCCTTTTTTTCTTTTCTTAGCCTCTGCTTCGTTCGTGCAACTAAAAAGTTTGCGGTTTGACAGAAACGAAACGATTGCCTAAAATGACTTTGCTATTCTATGTAACATATAATTATATGTACTTACGCGGACATTCAACCAAATAGTTCATCTTTTTTTCTCTCAGTAACCAAACAGTTGCACAACCAAAAATTGAATGTGCGCGCCTTCAACAGCTGGGCTACATCCAACTCGGCGGTCGTAACAAATGCTTGCAATCTATTTTACAAGGTCTTCGGGATAGTGCGTCGGCATTTGAGTGCAGCTTTCCCCTTCGGTGTTGAATTTCGTAAAAGTCTGCAGTCTTTCTATCCACCTTGCGACTTGTCCTTCTGGGTTCTTGAAGTTCAACAACCAGTTAAGAGCACCATGATCGGTTCGTAGAAGAAACTTCTGTCCATAGATGTATTTGTGGAAGTGTTTCGTTGCCAAGATGAGTGCCAAGAGTTCTCTTCTGGTTACACAGTAGTTTCTTTCGGTCTTCGACAGTACTTTGCTGAAATAGGCGACAACCTTTTCTTCGCCATTGTGCACTTGTGACAGAACAGCGCCGACTCCTGCATTGCTTGCATCAGCATCGATGATAAAAGGCTTGCCTGGAGTCAGATAGATCAGCACCGGAGCATTGCATAGACGGTATTTCAGTTCTTGGAATGCTTTTTCACACTCACCTGACCATCTAAACTGCTTGTTTTTTTCCGTAAACTGATGCAAACTCTTCGCAATTCCGGCAAAGTTCTTAACAAAACGTCTGTAATAAGTAGCAAGACCAAGAAAACTTCGTAGTTGATGTTTGTCCTGTGGTGTTGGCCAATTTTTGACGGTGTCAACTTTTTCAGGATCGGTCTTGACTCCTTGGGACGAGATGATATGTCCCAAATACTTTTCTTCAGTCTGGAACAGTGCACATTTTTCTGGGTTCAGTTTAAGGTTAGCCTCTCGAAGTCTCTGGAACACATCCTTTAGGTTCTTACAGTGTTGGTCGTATGTCTTTCCGTAAACGATAACATCATCCAAGTAGACAAGACAAGTTTTCCACGTCAGACCTTGAAGGACGCACTCCATCAAACGCTCAAATGTTGCCGGAGCGTTGCAAAGACCAAACGGCATCACCTTAAACTGCCAGAGCCCATTACCTGTGGAGAACGCTGTCTTTTCTCGATCTTCAGGGTGAATTTCAACTTGCCAATATCCACTTTTCAAGTCCAGTGTTGAAAACCAGTGTGCTCCTTCCATCGCATCTAAGGTGTCACTAATTCTTGGCAGGGGGTAGCTGTCTTTCTTGGTTACGTCATTCAACCTTCGGTAGTCAACACAAAACCGTGTACTTCCGTCCTTCTTTTTGACCAGGACCACTGGTGACGCCCAAGGACTCTTGGAGTTTTCAATCAAACCATCCTTCTTCATGGTGGTAATCATTTCCTCAGCTTCATCTTGTTTGGCCAGTGGCAGACGTCTTGCGGGCTGACGAATGGGTCTTGTATTTCCGGTATTTATTCGATGCTGCACCATTTGAAGGGTTGTAAGTCTAAAGGGTCTAAGTGCCAAAAAATCAAAAATCAATATTTTTATCAAAATACAATCTAAGTGCCAAGCCTTATAATATCAAAATGGATTCAAGTGCCTATTTCTTTTAAAATTGTACACAAACACAAATAAAGTTGTGGCAGAGCCTAAGTGCCAAAGGGCTTTTTATTTTGTTTTTCTCGATTATCTCTAAATTATAAAAATGGCACTTAGACCCTTTAGACTTACAACCCTTCATTTGTGTCCTTCCATATTTTCCGTTTGGTGAAGCGAAAATGTCAGCATACTCGTTTAGAAGGCTTTCTGCCATTTTAACCTGATGTTGGTCTAGGTTAGATGAATTGAGTATCTTTGCCTTGATGCTATTGAGCTCCTTAGGGTCTAATGTCTTTTTCGGTGTTTCAGCGTCAATTTGTGTTATGGCTGCGACAGATTCGAACTTACCGATAACTTCTCCTTTCGTCAACTTAACATCGTACGGTTTGATGTTGAGTATCCGTACGGGGACCATATTGTTCTTAGGAGTCACAAGTGTCCTCCCAATGATGACGTTTTGGGAAGAACAATCTGGGTCTGGTTCCACCATTAGGTATCGATGGCGTTCATACTCACCTTCTAATTCTGTCCAAACAAATACCTCAGAAGAAGTAGGAATAACCACGTCTTCCTTGATGACAGTCCATAGAGTTGTTGTTCCTTCGTGCCCATAGATCATTGGAATCTCTGTATTCTGGTATTTGAGTACCTGGTTGCCGATATTCAAAACTACACGATGTTCTTTCATGAAGTCCATTCCAATGATGCACTCGTCACATATATCTGCCACCAAAAATTTGTGTGAGAATTCTAGACCTGCAATTCGAATTCCAATTCGGACTTCACCATAAACCCTAGCTGCTTCTCCTGTGGCAGTTCTTAGACGGTAGCTATTAGTGTTATGTAGCCAATTCAGGTGTACTAGGTCTTGACGCACAATGGAGGCTGTGGCACCGGTGTCGATTGTGACCACACGTTTGTTGCCATTTAAAGTTGCCTCGACTGTCAGACTTTTATTATCTCGTTTAGTCTGAGAGACCTGGATGGTGTTTCTGAGGCCATCGATACCAGAAACCAGCTTCTGCCCCTCGAAGTTGGTTCTTACTCGTTTCTCTGCTGGGAAACTGTTCGGGAAGTAACACTGGTGTTATTGTTACCTTGTTCTGAGTTTGAAACTCCGTGTCCACAATGTTGACAAGCTCTTTTTGGTGGTAATCGACATTGACGCTGTAAATGTCCGGTCTTGTTGCAATTCCAGCATTTTGCAAGTCCGTTTCGTTGGTTCCTTTGGACATCAGTTCTTTGGCATGAGCATTCTTCGACGATGGCTTCTCTAAGCCGATGTACTCCGTGAGAAGATTGCTCTGCTGCTTCCATTGTCAAGGCAAACGCTAATGTTTCAGAAAGCATTCGTTTTCCAGCAGTTCGCACGCCCTTTGAAGATGTATGTCAGAAATGGCGCGAACAAATGCCTCAACTGCGAACTGGTTACAAATTTCCTCTCTAACATCTGGATATGAACAAGCCTTTCAATGTCCGCTTGCAGTTGTTGTAGAGTTTCGCCCCTCTTCTGAACTCTGGAATTGAGTTGCACTTTGAAGACTTCTTTCATGTGGCTGTTACCAAAGCTTTTGTCTATAGCCAAAACCAAGGAATTGAAGTCGCCGCTCTTATCTGCTGGTATGGTTTGCAACAACTCAGAAGCTGCTCCTCTAAGAGCAAGAGTTAAGGCTATATACTTGTCAGCCTCATCCCAGCCATTTGTTGTGGAGGCTGCCTCGAATTGCTTCTTGTATATAGACCAAGAAGTTTGTTCATCAAAGGTTGGAGGTTGCATCTCTTTTTTTTTCTCAAAGTTTCCCCAGAACTTTCCCGAATCTTTATGTTTCGAACACGGTCTAACTCTTTTGAAAACGTCTCCATTTTGTTTTCGACTTGGTTCCCTAGGAATGAAATACGTTCATCTAACTCTTTTGAAAACGTCTCCATTTTGTTGTCGACTTGAATCTCCAGCAATGAAACGCGTTCACCAAGTGCAGATACATTATTCTCGATATTAACAAGCTTGCCTTCTAGCATATTCCTCTGCTCTTCCAGAATGTCTTTTTGTTTCTCCAGGCGTTCGAGAATATTCTTTTGTTCGTTTTCTGTTCATTTCGTTGCTCTTCGAGACGTTCGAGAACATTCTTCTGTTCTTTCTTTTGTTCATTTCGTTCTTTCATTTGTTCATTTTGTTTTTTCATTTGTTCATTTCATTGCTCTTCGAGACGTTCGAGAACATTCTTTTGTTGTTGAAGCAGAAGACTAATCATATTTGAAACATCTACATTTTTACTCACGTCTGCTTCCTCAGCGTCAGCTTCAAAGACGAAAATATCCGGGTCTTCATTTTGTTGTTTCAAATATTCGGCCAAACGCAGAACCAGCTCATTTTTTGATCCAGCTCTAGAAAGTTCTCGCTTGCCTAATTCACTTTTCAGCTCATTACAGTTGAGCTCTTTCAGTAACTTGCTCATTTTTTTTTTGCACACTTCCGTAATCAAAAATCAACTGCGTCTCGCTCACCATAAACACTCCCTTATATACTCAAATTAGTTGTTCTAGAAAGTTCTTGTCTTGGAATGTTCTAGATGTTTGGAATAAGTGGAAATACATTTGACATTGGAAAAGAGCTTTTTGTTTCTTCCATAAATTAGATATGCAGTTTTTCAACAGATGGCGCTGTATGTGTATAAAGCTCTGTTCACAACAATATATTAAAATTCAAGAGTCGTAATTGTAAAGTAAAAAATAACGGAATTATTTTTCAAAACTTAAAATTCGTTTTCTGAAGAATAATTTTTATTTTTTTATTGGGCACTTAAGTATTTAGCCGACGAAATATCAATTTTAAAAAGTCATAAGGTTTTTCACCTAGATTTTTTTTAACTTATAAAAATAAAATAAAAATTCTTAAACTATACATTTTATTATCATAAATACGAAAACTTCGAATTTATACGAACAAAGTCTAAACAACGTTTTATTATTAAACTAATTTTGTATATAAGAAATTTCTTTAAAATCGTTCTAGAAAAAAATTTGGAATGCCAATTTTAAGTATTTAACAATAAAGATTCTAAGAAATATTTTCAAAAATTAATCGCTCAAACGTTTTCAACACATTAATTTTTCAAAAACTATTTTTTTTTTATTTAAAAAAATATTTTTTCGTGTTCTCTCTATCATCGTAAAGTCAACTTTGATAAGAATCTCGTTATTTTTATACCCCTTCGGGTAGGGGTTCAAAGAATATACCCGAGTTAGGCATGCCTGTCGTAAGAGGCGACTAAAATCCACCCTCCGTATACCGAGTGTAAAGTATACAAAATATGCAATGAATAAAACGGAAAGATATAGTACCCCAGGTGGCAGTCCAGTTACACTGGAAAATCCACCCTCTTCGGAGGTCGGCTCTACGGATTCTGGGGAGAGCCAATTATTGCATTTGATAAACCCTTTTTTAAGAAAACCAAGGGTTAATCGATCACCACCAACTAGATCGAATGTCTCCGGGAAAAAGAGTCCCCCGGTAACGCCAGCGAGCGTAAAAATCGACTCAGCGAAATCAAAAAGCCTTGCGGAGGACAATAATAAACTTGGAACAAAGCTTGAAGTAATGGAGAAACTCTACCAAGAGTTGAAAAAAGAAGTTGATCTTCTTCGTGAAGAGAACATGATGTTGAAAACCTCACATCTTCAAAACAGAAACGCTAGTCCACCACCTCTAAATATTTCTCAATATGAAACTGACGAAGAAGAGCTAGCGCGTGAAACGGAAGGAACACAGAGAAGACCTACCAAAAAACGTAAGGCTGGCTCCTCACCTGAGGTCATCCAGCCAAAAGTTAAAACGAGACAACCTCAAGGGAAGAAACCACCAGTTAAGATAAGTCCTCCACCACCTATTAACATCGTGGGTCAATCGGACTATAGTAAATTGCTACCAATTCTTAAAGAAACGTTGCAAACGAATTTCAAGGTTACCTCGCTACATAATAATACGTGGAAAATCAATGTAAATGATTCTGATGGTTACCGGACACTGTCTAAGAAATTAAATACCGAAAAGATCGAATGGTATACTTTCTCTAATAAATCAGATAGGCCAATACGTGTTGTAGCTAGAGGTCTTCATCCTTCGTGTACAAAAGAGGACGTTATAAATGACCTTAAAGAAAAAGGCTTAAAGATCCTGGATGCAACAAACATTATCAAGAAAGAGAAACAAAAATCGCAAGAGAATAAAAATGAGTATGTCAGGCGTGGACTTCCTTTTTTTATGCTAAGCTTTGACAAAGAAGAAAATCTTGAGAGTATTTATAACATTAGAACAATACTGAATATGGTAATTAAAATAGAACCTCTGCGTAAAAGCACTCGATTGATTCCCCAATGTAAGCGTTGTCAAGGTTTTAATCACACGCAAACCTTCTGTCGGAAAGATCCTCTTTGCGTTAAATACGAATGCCGTCTTGACAAGCAATCTCCAGCAACTTGTGTCAACTGCAAGGAAAACCATCCTGCAAACTATCGAGGATGCGAAGTTGCTAAAGAAATTCCAAAAAGGCGTGATACACTGAAGAAAAGTGTACGGCCGAAACAAAAACCAAACAAAGATAAACCTAAAACAAGCCAAATTAATTTAATTGATAAAAGGGCTGGTAAGTCTATTAACGAAAACACGAAACTCAATGAAACTAAAGATATAAACGAAAAATCCAAACCAAGTACTACGAATACGTATGCCCACGTGGTATCAGGGTTTAGTAAGTCTATCAAAGGGAAAATGAAACCCAAGGAAACTAAACCTTAAAATGCAAAACCCAAACCAAGTGATACAAAAACGTATGCCAAAGTGGAGTCACAAAACCAGGAACAAAGTACAAATATACCAGACCCAGTTTCCTAAGTGTTTTCTTTGATTCTTGCCAGACTTGAAGAACAAAGCAGGACGAATAAACTTATATTTGAAAAATTAAGCATGCTTGAGCCTAAGACTCATACATCCCAGAATAAATTATGAAAATGGATGAGCTATTTAAAATTTTTACATGGAATGCGAATGGATTATCATCAAAAATAGATGAATTAGAAATAATTCTACAAAATGAAAAAATTGACATATGCTTGATTACCGAAACTCATTTAAAAAAAGACTGCGATGTAAAAATTAAAGGATTCTGTGCTTATCATGCATTTCATCCATCTGACAGAGCAAGAGGCGGATCATCTCTATTTATTAAGGATACTATCGAACATTCAATTAGAACTTTAATTGAGATCGATATAATGCAAATAAGTTCAGTAACTGTTAGATTTAGACATTCATACTATAGTGTTGCGTCAATCTACTGTCCTCCTAGAAGTAAAATTGTGAAAAACGACTTTATAGATCTATTTGAAGTTCTCGGGCCGAAATTTATTATTGGTGGCGACTTCAATTCAAAACACACTTTCTGGGGATCGAGGTGCATCTCAACTAAAGGTAGGCAGCTTTTCAAAGCTTGTATGGCAGCTTGTGTTGATTTTTTCTCGACAGGTAAACCAACATACTGGCCAACTGATAGAGCGAAAATGCCAGACCTTGTAGACTTCTTTATCGCAAAAGGACTAGATAAAAATTACACGAAAATCGAGGAAAACTTTGACCTTTCCACCGATCATTCACCAGTCATATTGACAGTAAGTGGAAAGCTAGTCAAAAAGGAAAGAGCTCCATTTTTATGTAACAACAAAACTAACTGGGATAAATTCAGAGAACATTGCGAAAACAATATTGCGCTTAATATATCTTTGAAAACGCCTTTAGAGCTAGAAGATGAAGTCGATATATTTATTAAAGTCATACAAGACGCTGCATGGAAAAACACTCCACACAACTTAAGAGATCCAATTAGAAGCCCAGATACAATTCCACCGGAAATAAAAGATCTGCTTCGCGAAAAAAAGAACTGTTCGGAAAAGATGGCATCAATCACGAGCACCTCAGGACAAAACGATCTTAAACCGCCTCTCGAATGAACTCAAGTATGCTATCCGCGAATCAAAAAATCGGAAGATTTCTACCTATCTTGAAGGTCTGACCGCAGATAAAAATACGAATTATTCATTGTGGAAAGCTATAAAAGATGTTAAAAAGCCGCAAATACATTCAGCACCAATCAGACAAAATAATGGTGAATGGGCTAAGTCCGATAGAGAAAAAGTCGATTTATTTGCTAAACATCTGGAGGAAACCTTTAAACCTTTTGACGGTCAGGCGTTGATAAATGAACATGGTGATATCCAATGGCCATCTGCAAACTTTCTTATTCGGAATATCACGTTATCAGAACTTCATCAAGCTATTAAAAATCTTAAAAATAATAAATTTCTCGCGTGCTTAAAGAGCTACTCAGAAAAGCAGCAATTAAACTTCAGCACCTTATGAATGCGGCATTAAGGCTTTCATTAGTTCCACGCCAATGGAAAGTCGCAGAAGTTTTAATGGTTCCAAAACCGGGAAAGTCTCCGAATGAAAAGAAATCTTATAGACCAATTTCCCTCTTGCCACTGATCTCGAAGGTATTTGAGAAAATCTTATTAAAGCGACTGCTTCCTATTATCGAAGAAAAGCGGCTTATTCCTGACCATCAATTTGGTTTCCGGAAAAGCCACTCAACAATTGATCAGGTGTACAGGATAACCAATGAAATTGAGAAATCACTAGAGGAAAAAAATGTATGTTCAAGCGCATTTCTAGAAGTCTCTCAAGCCTTTGACAAGGTCTGGCACAATGGTCTTAAGTTTAAACTGCGACAGGTCTTTCCGGATCATATATATTACATCCTTGAGTCGTACCTCGAAGATAGCCTATTTCGAGTTAAGCAAGGGAAGGAATATTCGGATTTTAAGGAAATCAATGCTGGTGTTCCCCAGCGAAGTGTTCTCGGTCCGATTCTGTTCGTACTATACACTAGCGATATTCCTTAAGAAGAAGATACCATAATAGGTACTTTCGCAGACGATACGGCTATAATTGCAATATCAGATTCAGTTGAATCTGCAACCGAGAAGCTCCAACGAGCTCTAGATAAAATTTCGGTATGGACTAAGAAATGGCGAATTGTTCTTAATGAGTCCAAATCAACACATGTTAATTTTACTTACAAAAAAATTACCAATCTGCCCACCTACATTAATTCGGTGCAAATACGATATGCTAATGAAGCAAAGTACCTAGGAATGACACTAGACGCTAAGCTTAAATGGAAAACTCACGTTAAAAAGAAACGAGATCAACTTGAAAATAAATTACGTGAAATGAATTGGCTTATTGGAAGATATTCCAAACTCAGCATCTACAATAAATTGCTTATCTATAAGCAAGTGATAAAACCGTACGGTATACAACTTTGGGGTTGTACTAAACCAAGCAATAGACAAATACTACAATCTTTTCAGAGCAAAGTTCTCAGAGAAATCGTTAATGCTCCATGGTACATTAGAAACAGTGATTTACACAGAGACTTACGATTACCAACTGTTGAAGATGAAATAGCAGTTTTCGCTGGGAAGCTACGAACTCACTTAAATAACCATAGCAATAGAATTATTCGACAAACAATTAATGAGACAAACCTTGTGCGCCGACTTCAAAGAACGAGACCGTTCGACCTAGCGCCATAAGGAGTATCCGCTTTCAAATGTGGTATCCGCAGGTCCTCTCAGTGGAGAGCTTCCTGCCAAACGTGATTATAATATAATGAAATTAAAACTACTTGATAAGGTAACTTAGTTGTAGTCGCAAGAACAAAAGGGAGGTGTTTTTTAGTGAGTAAAAATCTCACACTACTATGAGTACCGGGCTCATAGTGTCTATGAAGATTCTTCACCTACCCACAAAAAAAAAAAAAAAAAAAAAAATTTTTTTTCAAATGCAAAACTTGCACTATAGTACCTACATACATATATATATATCGCAAGTGAAAATAAAAAGAAAATTGAATAGTTTATTTAAAAAAAATTATTCAGAAAAAAAATCAAATAACATAAAAAAGGTAATTTTTGAAAGATTAAAAAGACAATGGTAAGCCAATCTTAAGAACTTATTTATACGAGTACATACGTATAAGCTATTAAAAAAAATCAAATTACCTTTTTTTACAAAAAAAATATTTGTATGCCTCTAGAAAAGGTTGAACTATTAAAAAATAAGACATAATTGCCACATTTAAAATTCGCCATGTTAATTATTTTAGATTTAGTAGTTGAAGTTAATTATAAATTAACCAAACAAAATTCATATATTTTTCTTTAATTATTAAAAGTAAAAAATATGAAAATAATTAAAAAAAAAAAAAAAAATTTTTTTAATTTTTTTGTTTGAAACCACAATGAATTTTTATTTGGGGGTTAATATGGAATTGTTTTAATTTGCACATTGAAGAAGATAAAAGAAACCCCATATATAAAAAACAGTTGCAATTTGTAGATTTTACTAACAAACATTTATTTTTGAAAAAAGTTGTTTTGAAAAATCTATAGGAATTTATCAATATGAGATACCTACTTACCTATTTAATTAAAATACATACATACTATGATTTGAAATATGTGACCAGGTCTATGAAAAGGTGGCTTATGACTCAAAAATAAAATTTCGATAAATCGGCTGTTAAAGATAAACAATGAATTTCATCAGTTTCTCGGTAGTGTTTCTCCTTCAGTGTTCATTATTCCCCAAAATTTTGCATTTCAAAATTCTACTTCTCAAAATTCCTTTTTCAAAATTTTGCTTATTAAGTTTTCTACATTTCAAAATATTATTTTCCAAAATTTTGCATTTCAAAATTCTACTTTTCAAAATTCCTTTTTCAAAGTTCTGCTTTTCAAAATTTTGCTTATATTAAGTTTTCTACATTTCAAAACTCTACTTCTCAAAATACCTTTTTCAAAATTTTACTTATTAAGTTTTCTGCATTTCAGTATTCTACTTCTCGAATTACCTTTTTCTAAATTGTATTTCCCAAAATTTTGCATTTCAAAACTCTACTTCTCAAAATTATGGTTTTTAAAATTGTACCTATTAAGTTTTCTGCATTTCAGAATTCTGCTTCTCAAAATACCTTCTGAATGTAGGATGCGAATTTTAAGTATTTAATAATATTAATTTTAGGAAATAATTTCAAAAAATAATCGTTCATAGGTTTTGAAGATATTGAGGCAAAATTTTAAACAACCTATTATTAAGGGCTTAGCAATTTACTAGTTAGCAAGTTGTTAAACTTTTAGCAATTTACTAACTCGTTGACAATTTTAAACCTTTTCTTTCGTTTAACTAACTAGTAAATTACTAATTGCCTTTTATTAAAAATGGTGCATCTGAACACTTCCAAACAATGACAGTTCTAGAAAAAAATACGAATCAAACAAAACTAAATCTGATAATTTGGCAGAAGTCAAAGTGACAACCTACAATTTATTTTGTGCTTCGTATATTTATCGTGAGAATTGTGTCGTCTGCCGTGGTTCTTTGTTGTTTCAAAATATAAATTTTGTTCAAAATAATCTCCCTACTATCACCGTTTATGATTGTGTGTTGGATTTGAATATTAATTAATAAAGAAAAGAGAACAAATATTCAATGGAATTCCTTAAATGGAAGACATCCTGAGGTATTCTCTGAAATATTGGTTTCAAAATCGACGCTGACGAAGTGACGAATCAAGGACACAACTCTTTAATAGATGTAGCGTCTGATCCTGCTCTCAACCCGGATGCGAGAAATTTAAAAATACTTCACGAGGAATCAACAAAGGATCACCATCAGTTGGAGGAAACTTTACTTCTGCTAAGAGCTAAATTCCAGCGGCTGTAGATAGAGTGTGAAAACTTGTAATTCCGGTGAAATTGGAAGCCCACGGCATGTAATTCGGTCTTGGATTTTCAGGTTTTCAACCAAGAACCAAACTGTTGTCTTATCAAACCTATACCTGGAGTAAAATTCTCCATCGTCCAGCTCTTCAAATTGATTTGCCCGTGACTTAAAACATCGCACTTTTCTACACAAAGCTGAGTCTTCAAACATATTAAAATCTTCGTCCTCAGAAAACATTTTATATTATTTTATTTACTTTTCAAAACAATTAGCTCACGAATAATAATAAAAAAAAAAACACAATTTAACTCTTTCAAAATAGATTGCCAAGAAATTTTATTCAAGGAAAATGACAGAAGTCATATGGATTTAGCAAATTACTAAAAGTTAAAAAGGCCAGTGTGTGATTTTAACTTTAGTAAAATGTTAAGAGATAGTAATATGTTAAAATTGTTTAAAATTAGCAAAATCCTAAATAATTTACTAAAACGACTTTAACATACTCGTATTACTAAATCGTTTAAAATTTTGCGCCATTGATTTTTCAAAAAAAAATTTTTTTTCAAAAAAACCCAACAAACAATTTTTCGAATATTTTTATATACAATATTATTTTAAACTTAGGGGGACTCCTGCTGAAAATTTTTGGTTAAAATCGTTAGAGCCGTTAATGAGAAAGTCGAAAATCAAAACAACGGTTCTATGACAGGTACCGTTAATAACATTTTGCCCCAAATTTTTTTTTTTACCAAAACATAGTTCATGTCCATAATATCACACCTAATTTTTTTTATCAAAATCGTTAGAGCCGTTTTCGAGATATGTAAGATTTTGCATTACGGGTGTATGGGGGGTACCGTTAGTTTTAGAGCTAAAAAGAATTTCAATTTCCCCTCTAGGGAATCACCGAAGGCCCATAACTACCGAGTTTGAAGAAAATAGGTCCAGTGGCTTAGGCTCTAGATCGAGGTACAGGCATACAGACAGACGGAATTGCCGGACCCACTTTATTCGTCTTCGCTATCATCGTAATGTCAACTTTGATCAAAATCTCGAGTTCGATTTTTTTTCCAAATGCAGAACTTGCCCTATGGTACCTATATCGCAAGTAAAAAAGGAATCCGTTAAATTCAAACATTTTAAAATACAAATATTTTTTTTATTAATTTTGCTTTTTTATCTCTTTATCAATAAAAACTATATTAGATATTAATTTTATTGCTTTTCGGATACAAATTCCTTAATATTTATGTATATTTTTCTGTTAAAAACTAAGAAATTCCAAGCAAAAGTAGAAGCGCACCCTAGAAAATCAATGCGTATAGTGCCCAACGTTGACCACGGAATATAGACATTTTAGCCCAAAGGTGAAAATGTTGACAAGTAAGCAAATCGATAAAAAAAAAAACAAATGTCATAAAAAAACTAAAGTGCGGGTCGCTGCTTCTAATTAGTAAACAAGTTTTTCACCGATTTTAGCGTAATTTTCTCAACTAAATCAAATAAATTGCCCATAAAAATGCACATCAAAGCTTCCCTCGTCGATACCCAATAAAATTTTGTGTGCAAATCATAAATTGATCGCGTAAATTTCGATTGCAAAATACCGAACGTGTTTTTTTTCGCACACAAGTTTTTCCCTACATATTCTTTTTTTTATTGTCTATGCGAAATTTCACAAGTGTCAATGGGAGTAGTGAAATTTTGGTTAATAACCATAAAGGAAGTGTGAAAAAGTATAATTGAACGTTAGTTCATTTAATTATACATCGTTTGGGATATAGTTTTGTTAATAAAACTCATTGTGCGGGCGATTTTTTCACTTTACAGTAAAATCAATTCGGTGCGATGTATGTAAAGGGGTAATCGCCGTCTGCCTTAATGCCATCAAAGAGAGTTTTCACCAGTACTTCAATCAATATCGCCTCGCAGAGCCAGGCTGCATCCATTTTGCAAGTCGTGTCCACGGCCCAGCTGCCCAACACCACCACCATCAAGACGATAACGTCGGCTGGAGGTCTGACGCAACACCATCAGCAGCAGCACCAAAAACAGCAGCAGCAGAACTCTCAAACAGTAGGTGCCACTCAAACTTTGGTAATCAAAAATCACAACCCGGTGGTATTCTCATCCAAAGACCACTTCAAACTAGTGGTCCGCAGTTGGTATAACACATTGCGTCCTTTACCTCCACCGAAAGAGCCGCATGGGGCGGTCAGGCACTTCCACAAACTGCTGGCGCCAAGCCCACAGTAGCTGAAGAAGATGATGGTAAGTTCGAATGTCACTGTTCTTGCCAATTGGCATATAAATTTAAAAATCTCTGTTTACCCAATATAGACGTAGATCTTTTCGGATCAAACGACGGAAAAGAAGACACTGAAGCAGCACGTATCCGCGAGGAGTGTGTAGCCGCCTACTCTGCCAAGAAATAAAAGAAACCCGCCCTCATTGCCAAATCGTCCGTCCTGCTCGACGTGAAACCTTTGGATGACGCGACCGACATGAAAGAAATGGAAAAGTGTGTCCGCACCATCGAGATGGACGGTCTGTTATGGGGTGCCTCCAAACTCGTTCCAGTCGACTATGGCATCAACAAGTTGCAAATCATGTGAGTCATCGAGGATGACAAGGTTTCAATTGACTTGTTGCAAGAAAAGATGCAAGAGTTCGAGTCCAATCTGTTGATATCGCAGCTTTCAACAAGATCTAAACACAAAAATCGGCCAACGTCATCAAATTAGATCTTGAATCAACTTAATTGTTTGTCCTTGAACTTCATGTTCAATTCAGTTTAAAAAAAAAAAATGCATTGATTAAAAAAAAATACTATTTTATACTCAGGAATGTTTTGCTTCCTTTTTATTTTCTTCCATTTTAAATTGGCCTTCCAACTTGATAGTTTAACAAAATTTCGTTTAACTAGATGTCCGCCGTAATATAACCTAAAATTCCAGCCAAGTTAGTGCTGAAGTTTTGATACAATAACTCGGTTAAACCTGTGAGTGGAATTGATGTGGGGATTATGGAAATATGTTCTAGGAATCATTGGATTGGATTCAAAATAGGATCAATCGAACAAATGCTGTTGGAAATTCTTGAAAATGGTAGATAAACCAAGCTGTCATTTCTGAACTAGTTGCTTCATGTTTATGATTGAAACGATTTCGAGTGTAATTTTGAAGAATAAAAATAATAATTACAATGCCTACATTATATGCAGTGGGTAGTTAGATAGTGGCAATTGTATTTTTTTTGTAATTAATATAGATATGTACATACATTGTTAGAAAACTATTTCTTTAAGAAAATCTATAAGAAAACCTATATTTTTATTAAAGAAAATAGCTTTTGCATAATATGTAGGTACCAACATACATACCCATAGAAAATTGTATGAAATTAAAATAGAAGAAATTTGGTATGGTAGAAAATAATTGGATAACAAAAACGAAAAATTATTTTTATGCGTTGATAGGTATTTATATAATTAAATATAAAAAAAAGAAATTTGATATAGGTATAGACCAGTTTTTAAAATGTATTCATATAAACTTTGTTTGCAAACAATATAGAACATGTATTCATTTATTTATTATCTAATAAAGTTTCCGAGAAAAAAATTCCCAAAAATCATGCGTTATTTGCCGTTCTAGATCGTACTAGTACCTTAATTTACAACAATATCCCTGGTATTGTATGCCCACGTTAGTTCACAAACTTTTAATTCATGGCCCCGAAATAATAAAATATTCAGTGTTACCTATCTGTCAAATGTCGGAAGATGCACAAGAAGCATGTTATAATTATTTTTAAATCTATCAAGCTAATTTGGCAAGAAACCATTATCGTCAAAAGACAATGGAGGATGTTTTTAAAAGATTCCTAATCGTGTTGTAAAGTACGTACCTTACAACCTTCTCTTATCATTTCCCCTTATCATTCCATCCAACTAAACCCATACTTACTTCAACCCATTGCAACTTCAAATTCCCACAGTCATCATTTCCTTTTGATTGACCAATATTCCATATTCCCATATTCATCATTTACTTTAATTGCCCAACTACAAACCACTTCAAATTCCCATATCATCATTTCCTTTTGATTGACCAATATCCGACCCACTTAAAATTCCCATATCATCATTTCTTTTAATTACTTACAAATTCCATCTACCTCCAAAGTCCCCAACGACACAGTCAACGATCGCTCCACTTAAAAACTCATTCATACCCATTCACTTTCCCAATCCGTTAAACTTCTCCAATTTCATTGCCTGCTTCATTGAAACAAAACCCATAATTCCCAGATCATCATTTTCATTTTGAAATCCAACTTTTCCAACCTATTAAACGGTGCATTGATCCCCAACACCAAATGGCAACTACAAACAGGCACACTTATGCATGTTGTTGGATTTTCCTCAGTTTTCGTCGTGTCGGGTGACGAGGAATCGACGGCACACTCTGTTTCTGTTATTCGAGTCGGTCGGACGGGTTGTTTGAAATATATCTTAAATTCTAAATCTTGAAATACATATATCTTAATTTCCAAATCTTGACATACATATATCTTAAATTCTAAATCTTGAAATACATATATCTTAAATAAATTCTAAGTCTTGAATAAATATAACTTAAATAAATTCTAAGTCCTGAATGTTTATATCTTAAATTCAAAATCTGAATAATAACTCTTAGTAATAAGAACTGAATAGTGTAATAGAATAAGAACTAGTGTAAATAAATAAAGAAACAAAAAAAAGGAAGATAAACTACTATTCTTTAAATCACATTGGACACAAAAAACGCAACACGAAACACAGGTAAGAACCCAACTGAGAATCGTGCTTCTCAGCGAACAAAAATATAGCACAACAATCGCATCCGATCCCATTAATATCTAGTTATCGGGAATTACCTCTAAAACCACTTAAATCTTTGTCTAAAGACTATTAATTTGTTAGCTCCTCCACGCGTGGTAGTCACCTTGCCGCGGTGCGGAGGCTTAAGTTTCAAAGATTCATCTGACCTACAGGTTTGGGAAGTCCCAATCCGGTAGTGATTTTGAGGAGTTACGAACTAAGAACTGCCCCCCCTAATCCAGGGTGTTACGTGAACCGTGCCTATTGGATGGTTTGCAGCCAGGGGGTATACCGGCTGTATTCTAACGGTACCTCTTAGACACCAGGTCGAATCGAAGAGTAACCATGACCTTACCATATCATGCGGAGCTCTGATATGGCGGACCTACCCTTCTCTAGCTACTCGTGGGAACAATATGCCAAAAAACAAAAAACAAAAAAAAAACAACCAAAACCACATTAAATTTAACATTCCGCGGGATGTCACCGCGAATGAGTATACGGATCGCATGGAGTCAAACCTCCGTGGAGACGATTCGAGACCGAACATCAGTCACTTCTTCAAGAGAAAGCCTCATGGGCAAGTGCAAAATCGGGCAGCTAAAGGAGAATCGTCTACAACGAGTCAGGGGAAAATGCCACCCAGGCGAGTTACAGATGATACTCCTGGCACATCTGAAGCTAGCATGAGGAGAATACCTCCCAAGCCGGTGAAGGATGCTGTCAAAGCAATCAGTGATGGGAAAATGACACCATCAAAAGCTGTCTCTGAGTCTACGATGCACCGAGAAAAAGAAAGCGGCCGAATCAGAAAAAAGAATGGCCCACTTCCGAAAATGGGCGAGCCAGGTGGCCGGGATGACCCAAATAGGAAAGGACTCAGCGGTGCAGGTGCAAGATGGTACCTCCGGTTCCTCGCCGAGGGCATGTCCCCGCAGGATGCCCGGAAGAAAGTAGACGAGAGAAAGGCGGATGCAAATAAGGAACCTGCACAACGCCAAGAACAGGGTAAGAGGAAGAGCCACCTTATAACTCCTGCCCTAAGGCAAGACGTCAAAAAAGCCAGAACGTCGCCAGCAACCACAGCGGGAACAAGCACCGCTAAAATCGGAGCCGACGTACAACAGCTCTCGTACGCGAGCGCGGCCAGTACATTGAGGATTGCGGTTCTGCCAAATGAGTACCCTCAAGTCTCCCTCAGTGCTGACGAATTGTCGGTATTGGAGGATGCCATTATTGAGGAAGTCTCCCTTGGTTGGACGCATAAACTGAAATTTAATGGCGTGCACTTCAGGGCGGGACTGTTGTTTGTCAACTGCGCTGGGCAAGATACGGCAGATTGGCTCAAGGAAAAAGCCTCCAAGCTGAGTACTTGGAAGGGCAGCGAATTGATGGCATGTATGGGCGATGACATCCCTAAAATGCACAACATCACGCTGTTTCTGCCAAGAAGCACCGGGCAAGACGACAAAAAATCGCTCGCGCTCATCCAGGCCCAGAATGAGGGAATGATTGTCAATGCATGGAAGATCCTGTCGAGCAAGGTCGAAGGCAAAGGACAGCTCCTGGTAATAAGCATTGACGGTCAGTCAGCGGAGGCCATAAGTAAGCCAGGACATCAACTGCATTACAAATTCGGGAAGATCCCCGTTACTGGCCTACGTAAAAACAGTAAGACGAGCTGTATGGAATTAGCAGGTAGAGGAGCCAACACCATCCCTACCACGGCCGTATCCAGTTTGCCTGCCAACACCCCCTCCCTCCCTCAATAGCTCTCACCACATCAACAACCACAACCCAACCCCAATCCAGTTTGCCTACCAACACCCCCTCCCCCCCTCATTAGCTCCAACCACAACCACAACCTATCCCCAATCCAGCTTGCCTACCAACACCCCCCTTCCCCCTTTATTAGCTTCCACCACAACCACAAACCTACCCTCCCAAACCTCCCAACCCATCCAAACTTCCCAACTCGTCCAATCCTCCCAACCCGTCCAATCCTCCTAACCTTCACAAATCCATTCAACTTCCTATACTCCAAAACCCTCCCAGACCCCTGAACTAATCCACAACCATACCCACACCATAGCAGTCATCCAAAGCCAGGTAGAAACACTGGCAACAAACGAAGCAAGTCGGATGAGCGAAGAGATGGAGGGCGTTGACCTCTCTCCTAGCCCATTCGATTTGAACGAGTCGCTTCCCATGGACGAGGAGGATGATCTGCTTGCAGATGAAGGGGCATTTGCCCCTACCCAATAAAACAAATGTCTGGACGCGGGATCAGAACCAGGCTAGCTCAGGTGAATATCCACCACGCTAAGGCAGCATCAGCTGTCATAGCCAGAAAATTCACAGCGGACAACCTAGGGCTAGTTCTGATCCAAGAACCCTGGATTTACGGGGGCCAAGTTAGGGACCTAACATGTAAGGACTCTAAGTTAATATGGGATACGAGGATTGACTCCCCCAGAGCATGTATAAAGATAAGAAATAACATAAATTTTATATGTCTTTCAGAATTTATGACGCGGGACTTGGTACCAATACAAGCCCAAATCGACATCGAGGGCAACCTCCGCACGATGGTTGTAGCATCAGCCTACTTCGCCGGTGACGACGCCAATATACCACCAGTCAAAGTCAAGAAGCTAGTGGACTACTGCATCAGCAAAGGACTACCACTGATGGTTGGATGTGACGCAAACGCCCACCATACAACGTGGGGTAGTACCGATACTAATCAAAGGGGTGAGTACCTTTTAGACTTTATTATCGAGAAAAATCTAGATATACTTAACGTAGGGAACACACCTACGTTTGTAACTAGAGTAAGGAAGGAAGGACTTAACGTTTGGAACCCCGAACTTAAGTCGATTAGTTAGAGACTGGAGAGTCTCCAACGAACCTTCTATGTCTGATCATAGAATAATAGTGTTTACTTTAGAAAACCTGTTGACAGAGAACACCTCTGGCAGGAATCCTAAGAAAACAAACTGGAACCTGTACAAAAGCGTCCTAAAGACTAGTCTTGAACGAATAGGTCCACAAGAAACGACAAATAGTAACCTTGAGCTAGAACACTTAGTTAATGAATTTAGCGGGGCCATAAATGAGGCTTATGAACTCAGTTGTCCCCTTAAACCCATTAAAAGGCAGAAGGATGCTCCATGGTGGAACAATAATCTGTCAAAACTAAGATCCAAGGTAAGAAAGCTCTTCAATAAAGCAAAGAGTACTGGAGAGTGGCATAACTACTCTGCAGAGTTGACCAAATATAATGGGGAAATAAGGAGAGCTAAGAGAAATAGTTTTGCAAATTTCTGTGAGGGCATTTCGTCGACACCTGCAGCAGCAAGATTACACAAGGCTCTAGCCAAAGATAACACATTAACCTCTTTGGCACTTCGTTACGCCGATGGTAGCTTCACTGAAAACGAGGAACGAAGGTCAACCCTACTGCTAAATACTCATTTTCTAGGCAGCTTACCAATGGTAGGAAATATGATAGAGAGAATACCTCTAAGGCCTAACCGGGAAGACTGGAAGATAGCTTCGACTATCTGTTCAGGCAATAGGATTGAATGGGCGTTAAGTACCTTTCAATCTTTAAAATCACCGGGCGTAGATGGCATCTTTCCTGCGCTCGTGCAGAAAGGTAAAGAGGAACTGATACCCTATCTTATTAGACTGCTTCGAAGTAGTATTGCACTTGGGTACATACCAAGTCTATGGAGAAGAGCAAAGGTAATTTTTATCCCCAAAGTGGGGAAAAAAGATACCACACATCCAAAGTCATTCAGGCCAATAAGCCTAACATCCTTCTTACTGAAAACTTTGGAAAAGGTAATTGATAACTTCATTAGATCGGAAGTATTAGTAAACATGCCCCTAAATCACCGTCAGTATGCTTACAGAGCGGGTAGATCCACAGAAACCGCTCTGTATGAACTAACGAATATAATACAGAGAGCTTTAGATATTAAAGAAACGGCATTATGCGCCTTCCTTGATATTGAGGGGGCCTTCGACAACACCTCTCACGAAGCAGTTCATTCGGCTCTAGAAAGGAAGAGTGTTCCTAGCACTATAGTCAGATGGATAAGTAAAATGCTTAGTACAAGAACGGCGGAAGCATACGCAGGACTAAACGTCCAGAAAGTCATCACAACAAGAGGCTATCCGCAGGGAGGGGTATTATCACCCTTGCTGTGGAGTCTTGTAGTTGATGAATTACTAGAAAGTCTAACCTCCCAAGGGATTCGATGTATTGGCTTTGCTGATGACATCGTTATAACGGCACTGGGGAAGTACGAAGAAACTCTCTGGGATATAGTCCAGAGAGGGCTGTCTTTAACCAAGAAATGGTGTATATCTGTGGGACTTAACATCAACCCTACCAAAACAACGATAGTACCATTTACCAGTAAAAGACTTTTACCTCGCATGAAACCCATTCGGTTGGCGGGAGATGTAATCGACACCCAGAGGGAGGTCAAATATTTAGGAGTTACACTAGATAGCAAACTCCTCTGGAACAAGCATGTCGAAATAACTGTCGGGAAAGCCACAAAGGCCCTTATGATATGCAAGAGACTTGCAGGTAAATCATGGGGCTGCAAACCAAACATCATAAGATGGATGTACACCATGATGGTAAGACCCATCATTACCTATGGGGCAATTGCTTGGCATAAAAGAACCGAACTAAACACAACTAGGAAATCACTAGACAAATTGCAAAGGCTTGCATGTATATGCATAACAGGAGCAATGAGAACATGCCCTACAGCAGCGATGGAAACCATCCTTCATCTGACGCCACTACACGTGGTCATTGAAAATGCTGCTAAGGGAGCCATAATGAGATTTGCCAAGGAGGGTACTGGGACGGGTAAAATTATTGGAAACAGGGAAAAAGATTCGATAATCCGGTCCTCAGTAACAAACCTCATTGACATCCCAAGAGATGGTATGATCAAAAGATATAACTTCGAAAAACATTTCAAAACGGAGTTAAGTTGCAAAAAAGACTGTCTAGGCGAAACAATAAACTAATAAAGAAAATACCATCAAATGGTACACAGATGGATCGAGGACGGCTGAAGGGGCTGGTGCTGGAGTTTTTGGGCCTAGAACTAAACTCTCCTTACCGATGGGACAGTCCACTAGCATATTCCAGGCAGAAGTAAATGCCATAGGCATATGTGCTGGAAGAAACCTCGATAGAAAATATAAAAACCAAAACATTGCCATCATGTCAGACAGTCAGGCTGCACTAAAAGCACTAAGCTCCTACACCATCAGCTCCAAACTTGTTTGGGAATGTGTGATTAAGCTTAATAAACTGGGCAAGAATAACACTGTCACGCTTCATTGGGTACCAGGCCACGTTGGTGTCCAGGGCAACGACTGCCACTCCTTAGCAAAAATAGGTGCATCGACACCCCTTACAGGGCCAGAGCCCTACTGCGGAATAGGAGAAAACGTGATCAAAAACAAAATCAAAACAGAAGAGGAGACAAAAAGATCAAAGATCTGGAAAGAACTCCCTAAGCTAAGACAAGCAAAACTCTTACTCGGGGACTACAACCGAGAGCGTTTTTTAACCTGCATTAGCTTAAGTAGGAACAACCTCTGGAAAATCACGGGGCTTCTCACAGGCCACTGTAGGTTGAGAAGACACCTCAACATCCTTGGCTTGGTGAGCAACGCGACTTGCAGATTCTGCAACACTCACGAAGAGACACCTGACCACATACTGGGGAAATGTGATGCACTCGTGCATCAAAGGCACAGGTATCTGGGCAAGCACCACATAAAGGAGAGCGAATTATCATCCCTTAAAATACTCCAAATACTTCGATTCCTCAGAGGAGCAGATTTGGAGGAAGAACTGTAGTAATGAGCCAACCTCATCCAGTTCTAGATGGGGGACACAATAGATCTTTAGGTCGCAGTGTTTTTATACCCCAATTTATTCATTCATTCATCAAACAGTAAATGAACAACAATCTTTTGACAGCTCTTCCGCTTCTGAAACAAATACAGATGTAGATAATTGTGACTGTTACGAGATGGGCAATGAAAACTTTTTCATGTAAATATCGGATTAACTTATTTATTGTTTGCTCATATTGCATTTTGTATTTCTAAATGTACGATTTATAAATTACTGTATTCGATTTCAATAAAAATATATAAATAATTTTTTTTCCATTTTTTTGTTATATAATATTGCCATATAGCATTCCACCATTTTGAATTTGTTAATTTTTAATAAATTTTCAAGTACATGCCCTAATAATATCAAAACAAATTTTTTTAACCAACTATCAAAGTTTCATTTTTAAGTCTTTTCGTATGACATGACGCCATATTTGGTCGGCCATTTTGAATTTGCTGATTCTGATAACAGATTCGTAATCAGCGACCCCAAAAACCCCTATATACCAATTTGTGGATCATTCTCTACGTTTTTCGACTTTTGGCCGCACTGTGCGACAGCACCCTCAGTAGAATGTATTCCTCAACTTTTTTTTCTGTTTCATGAGAGTATTATTTATTTACAATGGAATCAGCCACTGGCAGGATCTTTTACTGAAACCAATTTTTCAATGATTGCTATAACTGGCTTGCCAAAAAAAATAAGTTAGCATTCCACTGATTTGTTCCAATGAAGCATTTCAATGATAGCTATAACTGGCCTCTAAGTGAATAATCCAAGATCTTTTTGCAGAACTAGTGCGTGATAGTGATGTGTACCTCATACATGAGGCAATACAAAATATCCCATACACCAATCTGAAATGTCCCATCACCTCAAAACGAAAAATGTATTACCTCACACCTCACCACAAAAGCAACGAAAAATATTTCTCTTTACTCTTTCATGGAAAAAAAGCACTATTCGTATCGAGCATTTCACTCATCGGCCTGATACTAAGACTGAGACTGATGCAGAATGAAGTTGTATTGTAGTTAATTGTATGAAAGGAGGAAATAGGCCTCAAACTCTCTACCCACCAAAGATCAAACCAATGGAAATAGAATGAGGTTTGTGTAAGATGAGGATTTGAAATGAAATGAATGAATGTGTTGTGAGTTGAGTTGTTGAGTACTTTTTACTCAAAAGTCCCATTCCAACAAAATTCGTGACATTGTCGCAGGCTGGGTTTTTGTATCAGACTGGAACTTTGTACCAGGATGGGACTTTGTACCAGGCTGGGACTTTGTACCAGACTAGGACATTTGTCATTTAAGGATTGAGGTTCTTTTGCATCTGTTTGAGGAGACAAAATGAGAAGAGATAATGAGTGGGACTTATGAATGAATGAATGTTGCACTGACTACAATGTAACAAACAATGAGGATAGGTATGAAGCGTTATCGAAAATTATACAATCAAAGGGTTAAAAAAGGAAGGAGGTTTTTTTACAGTTTGGAGTAGGAGGTTTTGTTAATTTTTGAAGGAGTAGGAATTTTCGTTTTTGATATGCAAATGCAAGTGCATTCCTTTTATTTCTATTTGTTTTGTTTTTAGTGTTAGAAAAAAGAGACTAGGGTTTAGAGATCAAGATCAAATATGAGAATTGAAAAAAAAAAATCAATCAATCAATTGTGCTGAGCTTGCGTACATGAAGAGTCATTAGTGTTGTATTTAGTCCAGTGTCCTGTAATCAAATTTGTTTGTAAAAAAAGTGATCAGAACAGGGGCCAAATTACCGCATCAGTTATCGAGTAATACGTGACTGAATTATGTGAGTTTGGTATTACCGCTTACGTTATCGAGCAATAAATTACTCCAATTTGACATTTTCATTCGATCACTGATGGGACTCACTCACTCGTCACTGAAGCGGTAATTCGGCCCCAGGTCTTAACAGAAGAAATATGTTGAGTGGTTTCTTCCCACAAGGACAAATATTGTTTTTAAATGCAAAAATGTAATGATGTATTTTTTTAAACTCATTAGATTCAATTTATTTTGAATGTGATAAAATATTTGTTTTTTTGTTAAAAAATATCTTTTTGTCTTCATGTTTTTATTAAATGCTTTTGTTTTCTTTTAATAACTGAAATAAAATTTAAAAACACCACTTTTAAACTTTTTTTTAGATTAATTTTTTTATTATATCTTTTTATATTTACTTATTTTAAACTTTATTTCTGTTAAAAACTAAAACTTTTTTAATTTTGTTTTTAAATGTTTTATTTTAAAATAAAGTGTTTTGTATCAAGGATGTTTAATTCAATATATTATATTTATTAATATTTAATTTTTGTAACCTTTTTATTTAATGCAATTTTAAAAACTGTTTTTGGAAAAAATATATACTATTAAAAAAAATACGCATTGTTTAATTTCGAGTTTCAAAATATCCATTTAAATAGGTATGTACCATGGGACATTTGAGGTGGGACAAAGTATCACCTCATTTCAAAAAATGAGTACCTCATACAAACTCATTTCAAATTCGTGTCCTACCCATCACTAGTGCGTGAAATGTTGAGCTGTTGAGATCGATAGCGAGTTGATGTTCGTAAATTGAGTCTCACACTAGAGTTGTGCACAACAGTTCCAAAGGCGGAACGAACATGGAACGGTTCTTTTTCCGGCCAGAACTAGTTCCTGGAACCATGTCCGCGGAACTATCAAGATTTGATATTAAGTGGCATGAGCTAGATAAATCTCGGTGCGGTGAAGCACTAGTATAGCCAGAATTTAAAGACTTTTAAGTAACTTCATTCGTCGGGGTTTTAATTTTTATTTTTAACAAATAAATATTAAAATTTTGAACACAAGAAAGTAATATGAACAAAATTCAGCTTTATAATTGACATTTTTAACTAAATCAATATAAATATAAGAAAAATAATAAATAAATAAAACAAATATTGACACAAAAACAAAATAAGAATTCAATCTTAAGTAAATATTTTAAGGTATTTTTCGTTAGTGTTACTATAAGATTTAAAATTTAAACTTAAATATATCAGCTCAAAAAATAACAAATATAATAGTTGATTACAAAAAATTTACATAAAAAATCAGTTCTTAGTCAGCATTTTAAAGTATTTTTTTTAGTTGATAAAAATTTATTGAAGCATTAAAAGAAAATCAAAAAAATACCATTGAATTGTTGAAGGGCAAATTATTTGTGTCCCTTTCAAATGTTTTTGTTTCACTTTCCACATACAACTAAAATCTTTTGCATGTTCATTTGAACCTGGACACATTGCGGCAAGTGCACATGAAACTTGCATGAACATATAAAAGAGACAGAATGGTTTTTAATAAGAGGAAAAAAGATGGACTGAAAAATAAAAAATCTGCACGAATCTCATAATTTATTACGAAACTCAGTGCAGTGAATCAAGTTCCGTTCTAATATCGTTCCTATTTTGACAGATAATTACATTTTTATTTTAACGTTGAGCCGGTAACTTCACACAATTCGCTATTATTTCCATTTTTGTTACCATTTCGTTTTCTGCAAAGTTCGGTTCGGTTATGTTTGAACAAAAAGTACAGTTTTGTTTTGTATCGAGGAAAGATAAACTGTTTGAAAATGGCTACGTGGAGTCAGGCACAAACCTTAAAACTAATGAATATTTTTGAAAACTACCCTAATTTATAACGAGTGCGTCATTCGGAATATAAAAACCGTGTAAAAAAATGGAATCAATGAATGAGATCACGGATCAAATAAAAAAGTGTCGGCCAAACACAAGAGTTGTAGACGTTGTGTTAAAGTTGGGCACTTTGAAGACCCAACTTAATCGTGAATAAAATAAGATGGTAAGATCTAAAAAAGTGCGGCAGGCACAATGGATTTATATGGATTTCCCAAAGCTGTGGTACTACGAGAATCTGTGATTCTGGGATGACACTGCAGATGAGGTGTTTGGGAGTTCCAATATTTCTTTCCTGTCGGTAAATTTACATATTTATTCACTTAAAATAAAAAAAATAGTACTCAATAACTTTTCAATTTCAAAATAATAGGATCATTCTGAAGAATCTTCATTTCAATATGATGTAAATGAAAATGAGAACAACGACTTAAGAAGTTTACTCACCCACGTCTGCGGCTCGACCGACCAAGGTAAGTTGAAACGGAACTATTTAGAACGCTGTTCATTTAGGAATGTTGCCTTTTACAAAAAAAAAATCAGCTTATCTACAGATATTTTTACTTTGTTATTAAAAGCATTTTTTTTATTTCAGAGGCTTAAAAACCGTTCAACGCCATTGGAGATTAAGGCTGAGCAAGCTCTGAAAGCTGCAGAAAAAATTGCGAGTTAACTATCGGAAACAAAGTCGATATCAATACTCCACCATTATCTTGGTAATTTGGAGGTGGAAATGATGTTTGTGACTGATGAGGGGCTGATGATGGAAATGAAATGGAAACTTTTAGATAAGGTAAAGGAGTTCCAGAAAAACAAATAGCATTGAAGGAAGTTAATACTATACCACTGTTCTCATCATCGCCTGCTATAAGTATTAACATTTTTAGTGTGGAAGATCTGCCAATAAGGTACCCGAGAACAAGGTTCTTTTCGGAAAAGACTGATGATGACAATATTTCAACAAGTTCATCATCCAAAAACTTAATTCAAACTGCCATGGAAGACGTGTTCATTGATAATGATTTCTTATAAAAAAAGAAAATAAAGTACATTATAAGTTCCTATAGATATTTGGATTATCGACTTTTATTCAATAGTTCCACTTTACCATACATTTTTTTTTTAATTTTGAACTTGCTTTATATGTAAAGATGTTGCCATGGCAACTCTCCTTTTTCTGTAAAGTATGCTGCAAATTCATCTCTTGTATGAGAGGCGGGTTGCTGCGGTCTTCTTTGCACACCTGAAATGTCGTCCTCTGAAGGTTTGTAGGAACGTGGTCCAGATTATGTTGTATGTGCTATAGTTTTCAGCGAGAAAGTTGTGAAGAGTGCAGCATGCTTCCACGATTTGCTTAACCTTTTCTGGGGACAAATGTATATTTGTCTGCAGAACTCTAAATCTGTTCGCCAGCTTTCCGAAGCTATGTTCTATACATTGTCTGGCATGGCTTAGTCGAAAATTAAAAACCTTTTTGTTGTTTCCGTTGATACGTATGGATAAGGCTTAAGCAATTTTTTTTTGTAAAGCAAAAGCATCATCACCAATTATACAATATGGAAGTTTTCTGTTATTTCCTATTATTTGGTCTGGTGGAAAGTAAATGCCCGGATTGCTCAATATAGTTCCAAGATCACTTCGGTTAAGAACTCCTCCGTCACTTACTCTTCCATTTCAACCAACGTCAATAAATGAAAACCTGTACCTCGCATCACACATCGCCAACAACACAATACTATTGAAGCCTTTGTAATTATAATATAAAGCACCATCTGATTTCGATGCTCTAAAAGCGATATGTTTTCCATCAATGGCACCAAGGCATAATGGGCATAATGGAAACTGCCATCGACTGAAGTAGTCATTGGAAATATCTTTCCACTCAGCAAAGCTGCTTGGAAACTAAAAACAAACAAAATTAAGTAAAAAAAAGTTGAGACTTGAAGCTCACAAACTTTTAAGTATTCTTCCTTCATGCTTAAATAAATAGCTGCACAGGAGTTTGGGATAAGGGCCCCGATGAACTGTCGCGACAATCTAGTTTGGAAGTCTAAACTTCTATACGTTTCCCCGGTAGCCAAAAATCGCAATACAACGGCCAAACCTTCTTCAGCAGATATTGGTCCCCTCATTTGAATAGACTGCTTCTCAATCGACGGTTTCACATAATTTAAAATTTTAATGAAACAGTTTTCATCCATTCTTAAAAACTGACTATGCATGTGCTTGTCTTCAAGGCGGAGTTCGTCATGAAGGAGAGTAAATGAACCTTTATTTTTTTTCCTTAATCTGCAGATTTTAACCCACTCTCTTTTATTAAGTTTTTTTTTTTTCAGTTAAAAAAATAAAATTATACAAATATCAAAATCTTCCTAAATACTATTCCGAAATTGCAAATCAAATGACAATAACTCACATTCACAACAGCAAAACAAAACAAAAACATTCAATAGTTGAACAGAAAAAAAATTATAAAAAATAAAATTACCCCTATCCACCTGCATATGATTCCGAAATTCCAGATCACCAGCAAAACTACTAAAAATAAAATGCACGACTGGGTCGCACGAACTTGCTCCTATATAATAGACTTTGAATTTTAAAAACGAATGTTATAAGAGAAAACTGTTCATATGGATAAAATTATTTTTTTCAATTCTTTTAGTAGTAAGAGATAAAAACACATTACATTACATTGTCAACGGCCTTGGCTTTGAAGAAAGCATCGCTTCCCACCGAGTTTTTTTTACATTTTCTCGAGAAAAAAAAAAAAAAAAAAAAAAGATATAGTTTAAATAAAAAATAGTTTTTAGGCCGAAAGGTATTACAATTAAGATAAAGTTTAGCTTAGAGCGCCCGCATAGGGCCAGTAAGTTAGTTTTAAGTTATTGGCCCTGAGTAATAGATCCGAATCTAGCCTAAGTTCGATTTTAACCAAACATTCGTAGAAATAAAACAAATTTCAATTATAAAGACTTAAAAGCTGCTTTCCTGTAACTAAGTTAAATTTAAAATGATAGAATCACAATAGAACTTTACGAATCTGGTTAATAGAAATCTGTTTGTGTATCAGTTCACAATAACGAAATTATGAAAATGAGTCACAATTATTGGTATAAATAAGACTTTTGTAAATTTGATCTGTTACTACGAAATTTTAAAAACTTTTCTACATCTAACAAAAAGTGACTTTAAAACCGATTCTATGAATGTCTATTACTAAGGGCAATTGGATAATTAGGCGGCTAGTTTTTATGAATTTTTGTCTAGCTTTAAGATGAATGAAAATAAAAATGAATTAAAAAAAAAAAAAAAAAAAGCATCGCTTCCCATCGATCAGCGAAATCAAGCATCATTGCGCATGGTTAGTAATTGGATGGGGGACCATTCAAATACCAACCGTGTGCTGTAGACATGTGTTTCTGTTGTTTTTTATGTCTGGCTGTCTCTCTCTGTTATATTGTCTAAGCCGATGGCCTCAGTTGCCAGTGCCTTAAGTGTCTCTACTTCGTAGATTGACGAATATCTACGGAGTAGTGTAATATGTAATGTAATGTATAGATAAAAACAGAATGCTGTGCAAATACTCGTATTAATTGAATATGAATCGTTCTACTGGTTTCTTTAAAAAAATAAGCTTTTATATACAAAATTTTTAAAACATTTGTAAGAAAAAAATTTGATACGCCAACTTTAAGTTTTTACTATCGTACGAATGAAAATTAAATTTCCCAAAAAATTGACTTTTTTCCAAAAATTCAAAAAATATTTTTTTTAAGTTTTTAAATGCAATGGCGCAAAATTTTAAACAGCCTATTATTAAGGTATAACAATTTGCTAACTTTGTAGTAGTTTACTAACTCATTCTTAATTTTAAACAGTATTTTAAACTAAAAGAATTTTCTTAATAAATTGCTTCTGAACACACCTAAAACAATGACATTTCGTGTAAAAAGTAAGGACACTAACCTTTTTTGATGTTTGCAAATGTCAAAGAGTCATATAAAGCTAGCACGATACTAAAAAAATAAAGTAGGTATTCGATAATTTTAACTTTAATAAAAGGGTAGAGAAAGTATGATGCTATATTCGATTAAAATTTGCAAATTCGTTGTTTTAACCTAGTATCATACTAAAACAGCTTTAGCATCGTACTAATTCAATTAAAATTTTGCGCCAATGTTTTTTAAACTTTTTAGAAGCATTTCTATAAAAAAAATTCATTAAAATCCCTTAAGTCGATAGTGAGAAATCAATCTTAATTTCAATTTTTTTTATTAAATTAAAGATGATAAGAATTTATTGAGAGAAAAAAATGTTTACCAAAACATTTAACATTTGTATTGTGGGTACCTTTATTTTTAGAAAAAATATTACATTTTTTTCTCACGACTTGTAGATTATTTTGAGAAACTTTTATTTATTAAGCTTAAAAAAAATCTAGCACGGGGCTTACAAAATATTGAGTTTTGAAAAAAAAAATTGAAATTTCTTTTAAAAACCCAAACAAAAAAATTCTTTTTTGAAAGTTTGAATACACAATACTATAAAATTTTTGGGGAGCTTTAGCAAAAAATAATGATCAAAATCTGTAGCACCGTTTTTGAGAAAATCAAAAACAAAAAAAATGGTTCCATGGGAGGTACTCTCAATAGCCATTTTTTGGAACAATTTTTTCAACCATTATTTAGCTTTAACTAAAGGAAATTTTTTTTTTGCATTTTTATTTTCTATATCTGTCGAACAGTTTAAAAAAAAAAAATAGAAAATTTCGAAAAAATTCGTATAGCAGGTACCGTTATTTTTGGTCTTAAGAAAAAAATTTGTGGGGGGAAAAATTAAAAATGATATCTACCAAGTTTCACGAAAATCGGCTGAGCCGTTCAGGCTGTAGTCGAACAGACAGACAGAATTGCGAGACAAACTTTTTTAGTCTTCGCTATCATCGTAATGTCAACTTTGATCAAAATCCCGAGTTCGATTTTTGTCAGAATGCATAACTTGCCTTATATTACCTATAAGTCGCAAGTAAAAACACCATTCATTATCATTAGATAAAAAGTCCAAACTGTATCCTATCTCATATGAATCTGAACAAAAAAAGAACAAACGTGCCCGAGCAAGTTAAGTTTCCTATCCTAATAAGAAAAATAAGGAAATACAATGAAAACAAAAGACATGGAATTATTAAGGGAACTATAAGCATGATAAAGAGATCAGACCGATTTATATTCATCCGGACATGAAGGAACTACGACAAATGAACTATACTCCATACCTAGTAATAAGAGTGGAACTACGAAGAAATGTTGTAGGCAATGTGCTTGAAGAAGATATGGAACTATTTCGTTCCTGTAAGTATCCATTGTATATATGTATATTGTTATAGTACTCTCATGAAGAGGAACGCGACTAAACGAACCAAGCGGCACAATAATTACTAAACTGTGACTAGCAGAGGTGCCTATGGCAGAGTTTTAACAGTTAGACATTTAATACATAACAGCAATAGGAATACTGTATATAAAATAGGAGAACAAAGACACATGCTATGTACATTGGAGTAAGATGTAGTGTAGATGTGTGTGGGGATTTGGTAGTTGTTATTTTCTGTAGGCAAATATTTTCAAGGTGAGGTTTCAATACTTTTTTTTGGCGGTTACGTATTTTTTGGGGATAGAAGAAAATTATTTCTGTGCATACTCGTATTTTCGTATGAGTTCTATCTTGTTCAAAAGAGCATTTTTGGCGAAATTTAGTTAGAAATGCAGTTTTTATAAATCAAACATGCTCTTTCGAATAGCGTACTCCATTTCTTTCTATCTCTTTTAGTTTTTAAGCTATGAAGAACTATTATGTTCAATAAACCACTTTATTAAACATTTGAGTTCGACTACAGCTAAACGGCTCGGCCGATTTTCTTCAAACTTGGTAGATGGATGTTTTTTTCTTTGGAATTTTTTTCGAAATTTCATATATTTTTGTTCTCAAAAACTCAAAAAGGTTTTTAATATAATCTACAAAGTATAAGAACTAAAAATTTATTTTACCTAAAACTAACGGTATCCTCCAAGAACAAAAATTATAAGTCGTAGTGGTTTCTTAAAAAAATAAGCTTTTATATACAAAAATTAATAAAAAGAAACAAATTTCAGCCTCGTAACAGTTTTCGAGAAAAATACGATTTTCGAAAACCGGCGCAATGTTTTTTTCGAAATTTAATTTCCATTCGTACAGTAATAAAACTTAAAGCTAGCGCACGATTTGAGGAGATTTTACTTAAAAACAATGGCGCAAAATTTTAAACAGCCTATTATTAAGGTATTAGTGTGATACTACTTAACAATTTGCTAACTTTATAGTAGTTTACTAACTCATTTTTAATTTTAAACATTTTCTCACTAGTATCGTACTAAAAGAATTTCCTTAATAAATTGCTTCTGAACATACCTAAAACAATGACATTTCGTGTGGAAAAGTAAGTACACGAACCTTTTTTTTGATGTTTGCTAGCACGATACTAAAAAAATAAAGTAGGTATTCGATGATTTTAACTTTAATAAAAGGGTAGAGAAAGTATGATGCTATATTCGATTAAAATTTGCAAATTCGTTGTGTTAACCTAGTATCATACTAAAACAGCTTAGCATCGTACTAATTCAATTAAAATTTTGCGCCAATATTTTTTTGTTCCACGCTTAAAATACGTTTTAAGCGTTTTCGCGTTTTTCGTTTCATACGTGGATTGAAAGGTGGCACTCCCTAGATCACGAATATGTAATTTTTAATTCTGTAGGATGAATAGTTTGGCCAGAAATCACGTTTGAAAATGTCAACTTTGAGGGGTCTACGAGGCTCCGTTTAGCCGCAAATCGCGTTTAAAGATAAAAATTCGTTTTTGGATACCATTTTTTCAAATTTTGACATTTGACAATTTTCTCATTATCGAAATAGGGATTTTTTTATAGAGATGCTTCCAATAAGTTTTAAAAACATTGCATCTCAAAGCTTTGAAATTTTTTTTTTTTTAATTTTTGGAAAAAAAATTGTTTTTTTTTTTCTTGGAAAATTCGATATCTCAAAAACGGCTCAATATTTTATTTCGAAACTTAATTTCATTCGTACAATAGTAAAAACATAAGGTTGGCGTACCAAATTTTTTTTATGTTATTTTCACTTACAAAATTATGTAATTGCAAGTTTTGCATGTGGAAAAAATTTAACTCGAGATTTTGATCAAATTTGACTTTACGATGATAGAGAACACGAAAAAATACTTTTTTATCTAAAAAAATTGTTTTTGAAAAATCAATGTCTTGAAAAAGTTTGAGCGATTAATTTTTGAAAATATTTCCTAGAATCTTAATTTTTAAATACTTAAAATTAGTATCCCTATTTTTTGTATAAAAAAAGTTTATTTTATTTTAAAAATTTTTCATGTGGGGTGCATCAATAATTTCTTAAAGTGGGGAGAGTACGATAACTTGGCCGCCAAGATTTGATAACGGGTTTTTGTAGGGAGGTCAAAAATAAGCACTTTTTACTATGGGAGGGGGGGGTCTATCTCCCCCCGTTTAGGAGGTAGGGGCACTTTTAGAAAAAATGGTTTAAATTGAAAAAAAAAATATTAAAAAACAACGGCAACACCTACAATAAAGTGCTATACTGCGTTTGAAAGCCAGAAGATTGTTCTATAATTCTGCATTTGAATTTTATTACTCATATCAATAGTTTTTGAGAAATTCGCATTTAAAGTCCAAATTTTGATAAAAAAACGTGAAAAAAAAATGTTTAGACCGGTTGTTTTCAAAATTGTGAAATGAAATTGTAAATTAGCTGATATGTGTTTTATGTACCTATCAGTTCTTAATCCAACACAAAAAACCGCATGGTTCTATGTCTTTTGGTTTTTGAGAAAACCTCCGTTTAGGAGGTAGGGGCACTTTTAGAAAAAAATGGTTTAAATTGAAAAAAAAAAATATTAAAAAACAACGGCAATACTTACAATAAAGTGCTATACTGCGTTTGAAAGCCAGAAAATTGTTCTATAATCCTGCATTTAAATTAAATTACTCATGTCAATGGTTTTTGAGAAATTCGCATTTAAAGTCCAAATTTTGATAAAATACCGTTTTGGCGGTAAAACACTTTCTAAATTTTCGCTCTGAAGGGTGGAAGGATCGATGTCTTTTAACTGTAAACCCTCACATATATCACCATCGGTATAACAAGGGTAAACTTTTTTACATCTGATAAAAACTCTATTATTTGCGAACCCCAGTCGTCCTTATATTTCCTTTCTAGGCAGTATTGTCGATAGAAAAATAGTGCCATGTATTGGTGAACATGGTCAGAAGTTTGTTTTGGTTTTCAAGATCGTTTATTGTATTTTATATGTATTTAGTGGACATTGGATAAATAGAATAAATTTGAATTTTTTTAAATACAGATTCTGTGAATGCAAAAGAAACTGCATGCACCCAACCTCGCACCTACCCCAAATCCTATAGTGTGCCCAAGCAGGGGGGTTGCAGGGGGGCAGCATGCCCCCCCATACATACTTTACTGTTTATATATTGTAATGTTGGAAGCTAGCACTGATTTATTTATGTAAGGAAGCAAAAAATATCAAACATTTTGTAGAAAAGTAGTTTTAGTTATTTTCGATTTTCTCAAAAACCAGAAGACATAGAAACATGCGGTTTTTCGTGTTCGATTAGAAACTGATAGATACATGAAACACATGTAAGCTAATTTACAATTTCATTTCACAATTTTGAAAACAACCGGTCTAAACTTTTTTTTTCACGTTTTTTTATCAAAATTTGGACTTTAAATGCGAATTTCTCAAAAACTATTGATATGAGTAATTTAATTTAAATGCAGGATTATAAAACAATTTTTTGGCTTTAAAACGCAGTATAGCACTTTATTGTAGGTGTTGCCGTTGTTTTTTAATATTTTTTTTTTCAATTTAAACCATTTTTTCTAAAAGTGCCCCTACCTCCTAAACGGGGGGAGATAGACCCCCCCCTCCCATAGTAAAAAGTGCTTATTTTTGACCTCTCTACAAAAATCCGTCATCAAATCTTGGCGGCCAAGTTATCGTACTCGTGCCCTTAAAGTTGACACCAAATTCCTTTTTTTTTAATTTTTCAAAAATTGCTTATAAGCAATATGTAAATGGATACAAAATATTTTTTCCAAAAAAGGTATCTGATTTTTTTAAATATTATGTCAATAACAATTTTATTCTATTTTTTTAATTAATTTAAGTTTTCTAAAATTATTTTTTTCTCGAAAAACTTATTTGATTTTTTTTCAAAATAGCTTTATATGAATATTTATGAATTTCTGAAATTGTTTATTATACACATAAAAAGTATGAAAAATTTTCTATATTTTTTGCAAACAAAGTTTATATGAATAAATTTTAAAAACTGGTCTATACCTATATCAATTTTTTTTTATATTTAATTATATAAATACCTATCAACGCATAACAATAATTTTTCGTTTTTGTACCTAATAAAAATTATTATTTTAATTTCATACAATTTTCTATGGGTATGTACCTACATACTATGCAAAAGCTATTTTCTTTAATAAAAATATAGGTACGTATAAGATTTTCTTAAAGAAATAGTTTTCTAACTGTGTATGTACATATCTATATTAATTACAAAAAAAATACAATTGCCACTATCTAACTACCCACTGCATATAATTATTATAAAATTATTTGGGTTACCATAACGAAATAAAGTCAATTTGAAATCATTTAGTTTTCAAAAACGAAATAAAACCATTTGAGTTTATTAAGTTAAAATTCCTCTAGATCTTATTACAAAGTCGATAAAATGGCAACCTCGGTAATTAATCGAATCAGAATTTAAACAAACCAGATTGCATGAGTAATAAAACAAAATTCACAAAAACTCTCATACACTCTCAATACTATCTGCTTGTATTCATCTCGAGCCTGGCATATACAACTTTATATACCTATCTATAGGGTTTTCCAATAAGAGGTGTTATTTTGATATTCAAAGAAAAATGGCATTTTTGGAGATAAATGATCGGATGTTTATTTCATTATAAAGAGGAAGGTATGCCGTTAATAATGGAATACAACATCAGCCAAATAGCCGCCAAGACCACGCTTACAGGACCATATCCTTTTCATGAAATTTTCCATAACCAAATCGCAAAGTGGCTGCCCTATGTCCTCGATAGCCTCACGAATTTCATCTTTGAGGTCTTGAATCGACGCTGGGCACCAAACAGTCACGCGTTGAGGATGGAGAGGCTTTTCAACAATAACTCTTGGGTTTTCCGAGCCCCAGATGCGACAGTTTTGCTTGTTGACGTAGCCTCCGAGGTGGAAATGGGCCTCATCAGCCACTTTGCGATTTGGTTATGGAAAATTTCATGAAAAGGATTGGGTCCTGTAAGCGTGGTCTTGGCGGCCATTTGGCTGATGTTGTATTCCATTATTAACGGCATACCTTCCTCTTTATAATGAAATAAACATCCGATCATTTATCTCGAAAAATGCCATTTTTCTTTGAATATCAAAATAACACCTCTTATTGGAAAACCCTATACAATTGATTCTGACAGCAAAAAGAAACGCAGATAAGATTTTCTCCCTTACCCTCTTTATTGTTGTCAGAACAAAAAATATCACTACGGCATCTCTTCTTTTGCTTATATTTTCTCCTTCCACGTCAACTCTGCACTGCTTAACATAAGACACACTTACGATTCTGCGGCATAAAAAGAAAACTTTTTTTCGTGTTCCATGAAGATTTAATACCGAATATTTAAAGTAGAATAATATTGAAACAGCTACAATGTAATAGAGAAATTTTATTATTTAATGATTACTGACTAAAATTTGATGGGTTCACTTGTCAAGTTTTTAAAACCTTTCGAATTTGGGCATAAAAAAAAACTTGCCAAGTAAGCCCATCAAATTTTAGTCAGTAATCATTAAATAATAAAATTTCTCTATTACATTGTAGCTGTTTCAATATTATTCTACTTTAAATATTCGGTATTAAATCTTCATGAAGTAAGAACTTGGAGTACTTTTAGATCTCAGTACTTTTCACGGCTGACTTGTTACACAAAGGTTTTTGTATAGAAGAACTCGACTCTTTTTTAACATTTATGTTTTTGGTCTGATCTCACTCCTTTTTGCAAAGATTTTAATATTTTGCCATGTCAAAATCTCGAAAGATACGGAAAGATAGAAGGATGTACTCAACTTAGTTTAAAGCTTCCTATTTCTTTTGGTATATTTTCTTTTTGTTATTGGTTGTTTTGATTTGCGCTTCAATTATTTCTTCTTGTCCTGGAAAGATACCTAACACTAACATACCTACCTTAATTACGGCAATCAGAAGTGCTCCATATAAATTAAACATTTTCTCAGAAAGTGGGTGCATACCACGCCCCCCGAATAGAAAACCCCAACTTTTATTTTGGTCCTTTATATGCAATTTGAGCTTTACGGTTCTACCAAATTTCATTGTTCTACTGCAATCGGAAGTGCGCCATGTATAATTTACATCAGTTCTGAGGAAGTGGGCGGATACCACGCCCCTGAATGTAAAATTTCAAATTTTATATTTTTTTCTTTGTATGCAATTTAATTCTTACCACTTTACCAAAATTGATCGTTTTACAGCACTTGGAAGTGCTCCATTCAACCAACACCAATTTGGAGAAAGTGGGCGAATACCACGCCCCCTGAATGGAAAACCTCAATTTTTATTTTTGGTTTTTTATATGTATTTTGAGCCCTACCGTTGCACCAAATTTCATCGTTTTACAGCAGTCGGAAGTGCTCCATTCAACCAACACCAATTCGGAGAAAGTGGGCGGATACCACGCCCCCTGAATGGAAAACCTCGATTTTTATTCTTGGTCCTTTATATGCAATTTGAGCCCTACCGTTCTACCAAATTTCATTGTTCTACTGCAATCGGAAGTGCGCCATGTATAATTTACATCAGTTCTGAGGAAGTGGGCGGATACCACGCCCCTGAATGGAAAACTTCAAATTTTATATTTTTTTCTTAGTATGCAATTTAAGTCCTACCACTTTACTAAATTTCATCGTTTTACAGCAGTCGGAAGTACTCCATTCAACCAACACCAATTCGGAGAAAGTGGGCGGGTACCACGCCCCCTGAATAGAAAACCTCAATTTTTATTTTTGGTCCTTTATATGTATTTTGAGCCCTACCGTTGTACCAAATTTCATCGTTTTACAGCAGTCGGAAATGCTCCATTCTTACAAGAAGCAACAAATATGTGTAAGTATGTGTGGGGTGTTTGAAGGATACCAATATATCTTGTTGCTGGCGACACCAAAATTACAAGCTACAAGGTTAAAATACTAAATTGTAAGCTTTCCTAAATTTTTAAATCATGAATATCTTGGCTCCCGTTTGTCGTAATGGACTAATTTTTTTTTAATTTGAAGAAAATTAGCAGGACTATAAAACAAAAATCCAAAACTGAAAAGTATTTACCGTGAAATAGAGTTTTTTTCTCAATAACTATGAAAAAAAGGTATTAAAAACAAGAAAAAAAACGTTGAAACCAACGGTAACTTTTTATGTTTTTGCTCAAACATATTAAATTAAATGCAAGTTGATAGAAAATATTGTTATTTGCAATATAGTTTTTTATTTTCACTTTGCGACATACTGGAACTGAGATATTAATTAAAACATAAAATCACAAAATGCGTGGGTGCGCTGACTTACCTATGTTCAATAATTTATTACTCGGCTTTCGTTCATCGTAGAATGTTGATTTTTGTTTTTAAATTGTAGGGAATTACAAGAACTTTAATAATAAAAAATAAAAATTTCATCGTTAAATGAGCTTTTTTCTTAATAATCACGAAAAAGTGATTTTTAAACAACAAAAAATTTGTTTAACTTACTATAACTTTGTTTGGATTTGTTTAAACAAATGTTTTTTTTTTTAGAACATACTAGATAATGTTATTAGGAATAAATATAAATACATGTTTAATTTTTGTTCGTACGGGATAGTGGAGCCGAGATATTCGCAAATGACCGAAAAATGACACAAATTACATTTTTACCAATAACTTTGGTAAAAAAAGTTGTCATGTGGTGCAAATTTGGTTTTAAGCTTTTCTCATAAGCACCTATCGATCCATGAAAAAAAAATAGACCATGCCTCTGCGCGCAAGGTCAAATGACGCTTTGACTGGACTAAGTGAGTCAGTCAGTTACGGTTTTTGTGATTTTTGAGGCCTTATATCTCAGGAACCGTTTATAATTATCTATACACTCGAGCCATCACTGACGATCAATTTGAAGACATCATCCATAACGACAACGCACCCTTTTACGAGAAGAACAACAATCAATACTACAGGGGATAAAACGCCCACTCATCAAAAATTATTATTTAGTTAATATTAAAAAAATCATGAATTAGATTAAGAAAACATTAATATGATATTGTAAGCAAATAGCATTATGTAAAGCCAAATGAAGAACGTTGGGCCCCTATTGTTGAGCCAACATGATTTAATTTAGTATCTAATAAGTTAGTTTTAAGTCAAATTGTAGAAACGGTTTATAATAGAAAACTGAAATTTGGTGAGGCGCCTGTGCTTGACTAGCTTAGCTAGTCACTTAGCTATTCGGAATTTCAAGTTTCTGACTTCATTGGGACTGAAGATAGGGAGGGGTCAAAAGTCGCCTGAGTTTGTTCCTGTAAAAAGGGTGTAGTGCCAGAACTTGGCTGGGCACTACCGTGCCCTTTGATAAAAATGTATATACAAAGATGTATCTACTATATTGTCTTTGCAATCGGTGCGTACTGCGTTTGTAGGCAGGTTTAGATTTTCGTGTGGCGGTCAACTCAACTCGTTCTCATACTTGTGTATTGGCTTTGGTTGGGAATTTCGCAACATATGTTTGTGTGTGTGTGTTTGTGTATTTCAATTTTTATAACTAAACAGACACAGACATTCTCTCTCGTTCTTCTTTTTTGCCTACTTTGTCGGAACTATGGACATGTTTAAATTCAGTTTGTGGAACGAAAGGACATGTGTCCGAGTAAGAACATAGTTCCCCGAACTTTATAGGTCCGGAACGACCCAACTCTATCTCAGACTCTCGGCTACAGCAGCCATATCAGGGTTGCGAATTTTTGAATTAAAAAAACCATAAGTCATAAGTCTGTAGATGATTCGTGAATTAAAAAAAATTTATTCATAAGTTAGTTACTGACTTATGATTTAAAAAAATTTAATTTATAAGCTACTAAATGACTTATGAATTTGACAAAAAAAAAAGAATTCATTACCTACTTAGTGACTTATGAATTGAAAAAATTCAAGTCATGAGCAAGTTAGTGACTTAAGAATTTAAAAAAATTTAATTCACTACCCACTAAGTGACTTATGAATTAAAAAAAAATAATTCACTACCTATTAAGTGACTTATGAGTCAAAACAAATTTAAGTCATGAGCAAGTTAGTGACTTATGAATTAAAAAAAATTAACTCACAACCTACTAAGCGACTTGTGAATTAAAAAAAAATTAATTCATAAGCTAGTTGGTAGATTGGAAATGCTTAAGGTTGTTTTGACTACATAATTATTTAATTATTAACGAAAGTAGATTTCAAGCTTTTGTGTGTCATAAAATTATCATGCTAGCTTATAAATTTTCCAAAAGTTTTTTATCAGAATTCATTCATTAGCTTATGAATTAAATTTTTTTAATTCATAGGTCACTAGGTAACTTTTAAATTATTTTTTTTTAATTCTTAAGTCACTTACTTGCTCATGACTTAAATTATTTTAATTCATAAGTCACTTAGTAGGTTGTGAATAATTTTTAATTCATAAGTCACGTACTTGCTCATGCTCATGACTTAATTTTTTTAAATTCATAAATCACTTAGTAGGTTCTGAATTAATTCATAAGTCACTAAGAAGCATATGATTTAAATTTTTTTAATTCATATGTCAGTAACTAGCTGCTGAATTAATTTTGTTTTACTTCATAAGTCACCCACTAGCTTGTGAATTAAAGCCAAGCTTAAGCTAAAAAGTGACTTACGATTTTGCAACCCTGAGCCATATTCTCATCTGTGCGTACCGTACGACGAAGGGGACCATGAGTGTTGTCCACTAGCATACCAGTCTAACGAACTTTTTGCACAAACTTGCGTACAGCAAGCGCGGTATGTGGTTCATTTCAGCCAAAAATTCGTTTCAAAATACGCACTGTTTGGGATTCACAGCACTTACTTTGAAACTCATTTCGTTCCGCGGAGGTAGAGGTATAACACATACTTTCTGTGAAGATTTAGAGCGGAAAACAGCTGACAGTTTCAATTTTTTTTTTTATTTATTAATATCATATTCTGTTAACAATTTTTAAATACCTGTCTTATTTCTAATTAATTTGTACAATATATTAAGAGAATAGTTCATAGCATTTGAATTTTTAATTAAAATTGAAATAATGCCATATATGGGCTTATCCCTGTAAATTTTAACTTCTTGAGTTTGAAAAAAAAAACAAAAAACGAAATTAAGGCACGCATGTAAATTTGAGTTTTTCTTCAATTATAGACCACGAATAAATAAAAAACTTCAAAATAACTCATATGTATTGTTTGTTGAATAGTATAAAGGAATAAAGTATGGAAAAATGAATTTAAAATAATTTATTTTAAGCACCGAGTTATTTGATTTGGTTTTTATTTTTAATCTTCACAGCTTCTGTTTTCAAACTTATTTGTTTAACACTTTTACCATTTTTTTTTATAGTTTCTACAGTTTAAATTACGCTCATTGTAAGGGTATAATCAAACAATGCTTTGGTGTGCTAGTAAAAAATGTGCCTTTTTTGAAACAGTTACGTTTTTTACGTTCGTTTTGTTAACTTCATAAAATTTGTACATAATGAAACACGCATTGAAGCCAAAGTTTTTTTTACTCTAGATAGCTTAAATAATGATGCAGACCATACAAAATGCCCCATGATCAATGTTAAAAAAATAGACACGAAAATTTGTGACAATTAAAGATTTACGAAAAATCACGCATGGCAGTTTTTTTCTAAAATTTATATCATACAGGACTATTTATAAGGAAGGCACGCACTCAAAATGAATGATTTCAATTAATTTTGACCTTCATTTATCTGAAAAAAAAAAAACAAAAATTGTACTAAGTAATCTTATGTTAAACATTATTTTTACAATAATACAAAACTTTAATTATCCACGCACGCAGCCAAAAGTCTCAATATTCGATGATTTTTTCGATTTCAAACACTTTCGCACTATCTCGATGGTTCATTTTATAAATTGAATAGTTAAAACTCAATGATATATATAATATTATAAGTTCCAAAACCTGAATATTTAATAATAACGTCTATATATTTCGACGCATGGCAAAAGTTAAAATTTGCACGGATAAGCCCATATACAGATTATATTTGAATGTGGGGTGGACATAATATAGATAACGATGTATGGTAAATATAAAATGAGTTTTAACGACTTAAATGGATTTGAACTGCATAAAGAATATTCAATTATACGTTTATAAATATAGAGAATAAAATTGAATCAAATGACGTAGTTTAGCAAAGATTCGATGTCATAAGTATCGAAATCAAGAAGCCATGATTTAATGGATTTTAAGAACTGTTGACGGTTTCTAATGCTTCGTAATTCGCTTGGAAGGCTGTTGTATAATTTGCGGGAGACAATGGTGTAAGAATTCCTAAATAGTGTCGTTCGAAAAGTGATTGATCGTACAGAGTTAGCATTTCTCATGTTATATATGCTGCTTATAGGGCTTTCCAAATAACCACCCCTCATAAAAAATATCTTCAAAACTTTAAAATATCGAACGCCAAGCCGATCGGACGTGTTTCAAAGTTGCTCCCTTGTCTGTTGATTTTTATTTCGTCCATACCATTTGTGTACCCACTCTCAAGCCCGAATTGACTTATAATTATTTTCGCGACCCCATTAAAGTGTATATTGACAACCTGTGCAGTATTTTCAGTGACGCATTTATTCACCTCCAATACTGAACAACTACGAGCCCAAACTCAAAATAGTTGATCTACCGAGGATAGAATGCAAATATGTGTTCATTCTTAACCTATTTCGAAACAAAAAATATTTTTTGATATGCATATAAAGTCCTATTCATTTTAAATAAGAAAAGTGGACAAAAAAAGAAAGTGGCTTAGTAAAATATTGATATGGAGTCTCTTTACAAAACTAAGTAACGATTTATACACATTTCTTAGATGCAAAATAGTTGGTCTATGATTCTTTATGTTGATTTTACCACATTGTTAAGCGACCTTTGGCCTTAATCACTGCTTCTATAATGCACCTTGGCATAGTGTCAACAAATTGTTGAAACTCTTCGGCACCAAAAGATTCCCAATTATTTGTAATTGTGGATCTTAAATCTTGAAGAGTCCGACGCGGTTCCTTTCACAATTTTTGCTTCATCGTGTGCCAAACAGTTTCGATTGGTGAAAGATTAGGGCTGCTGGAAGTCCATTCCAATAAAGAATTGCTTCAGCAGTTAACCATATCTACCATTGTATGCCGTATGACAAGTAGCACCATTCTGTTAGAAAATATACTCCGCATTGCTATATTGAAGACGTAGTATTGACGGAGGCAGCTCCTGTTCCAAAATGTTGCGGTACTTGACAGCATTAGCTATCCCAATTACAAAATGCAAATTACTCATACCACATCCCGACATGCACCTCCATACCATTAGAAATACTGGGAGCTTTACGGTTTGTTTAAGGCATTCCTTGTGAGTTGTGAAAGGCTTCTTTAGCATTTTTTATCACTGGTCCTCGTTCATCACCAACACAAACTTTCAATCTGTACTGATCACTCCAATTAACGGACCGCCATTGACTAAAAGTCCAAATTTTTAAGTTGTTTTGCCCACTCAATGCGCCTTTTCTTTTGCTTAGGTGTCAGTAATGATATTTCTTTTGCCTGCGTTTTTAATGATTTAAGTTGTCGTAATTTATGCAAAACTCAAATATTTTAAAATAAACCTTATAAAATTTGTATCCAATTTTTTTCATCATCTGCTTACAACTGTCCACCGAAACACTTTATTGAAGCAGATAAATATCGTCGATTTTCTTTAAAACTTTGGCAATCACGAGGTTTTGCTGTTAGTGGATGTCCCGTTCTGTTTCATATATCCACATTTTCAGAATTTTTAAACTTTGTTATTATGTTCTGCACTGACGAGGGCGGTAAATTAAAATTTTCAGAGATTTCGTAGCTAGACAATCCTGTTTCAAACGCTTTAATCATTGATTCCCTTAGGTCTCCTGATAATGCAACGCCACGCGCCAGGATTAACATGAAACTCTCGCTAGCTTGTATAAAATCATACAATAATCATTAATAAAACCAGTGCTTGTCATTTTTTTAATAACGGTTAACTGAAACTATATTTAAATAGTCTTAGATCAACTATTGCACCCAAAAAAAGAGTAGACCAACTTTTATGCTCTTATCTTTGTCTGAGATGAAAGGAATATTGTTGCTATTTGCTTTCTCAAATTTTGTTTTGTTAGGTCTAATTTACTCTCAGTGAAACTACTTTATTAAATTGACAACATTTTTTAAATGAACAAAAGCTGACTGCCACTAAATTTAGGATATATGAAGAATTAATGTGTTATTAAATAAATAGACCAACTATTTTGAGTTTGGGTCCTACTGTTCTGCAAAAAAAAAAAAAAAAAACAAAAAACAAAAAAAAACAATTGCTTGTTGTTTTGTTTCTTTTCTTTCGCCAACCTAATTTTGTCCAACAAATTTTCTTGAAAATATGTCGTGTGCCAAAGATATTTGTGTCAACGTCGATGTTAACGCGGATCTTTTAAAATGTAGTGGTCTTTGTGGTAAATCTCTCCACCCTTCCTGCGTTGGCCTAAGTAAACGTGCATGCGTTTACTTGAATGATTATAAAAACAATTTCTTGTTTTATTGCGAGGAATGCAAAATTATTTCAATTGCTGATATAATGATAGCAATAAAATGCCCCAGAGAAACATTATCTAATGACAATACTACAAATCAAAAAAAAATCCAAAAAATTCGATCTCCTTTTTAAAAGTGTTGAAGAATCTAACTCGCAATCCCAACAATCGGCTACACAATGTTTGACGAAAATGTGTTCGATTGAAAAACAATTCACTGTCATTAAATCCTAACTCCCTCCTCGTGATAACGCAACGGTATCTGCAAATGATTTCAACTTGCTTCGTTCGGATATAGACAGTAAGCTTAATTCCTTAAGCAGTTCCGCGAAAGAAATTAACAAAAACATAGTAGCCAACCTAAGCCAAATCCGGTCCGATATCGATCTACACGCGCAAAGCTCCTCGTCTCGCATAACCCCTTCCAACCCTGATATTCTTAAGGAAATCAAAAATATGAACGATATGCTTTCGCGAGTTTCTTCCGCTCTTATAGCCATTGCGTACGAAGTAAGAGACCAAGAACAAAAGTCTGCGTGTCTCTTCTTAATGAAGTGGTTGATGTTTCAAATTGTGCTATTTCAAACAAAAACAACTTATCAATTCTGGATGAAATTCTGTCTGTCGACGCACGTGACCCCCGCCGCTATTCTCTCTACTATCGCGAACCCAATTCCTATAACTTCTTCAACCGAAAATCTCTCTGATGATGCTATTAACTCCGCCGTGGCGAACCCAACCGCTTCTATTCATCCAAATAAACCGCAACCTAGTACCAACACTTTTGAAAAACGCATTACAAAATTTGGTACCTTGTGGTCTACTACAGAATGGAACCAAAGACTTGATAAAATAAAAAAATCCAATAAATCGTCATTCTTCCTAAGCAACACTCCTAGAAATGCAAGTTCTGCATGGGTTCAAGCATTCTTTGTGAAGAATTATTCAATCCCGGATGTGGAATGTCATCGAATTCTGCCCAAAAAATTCAAGGTGTCGATACCTATCAATTACGAGTGGCTTTTCCACCGGCATGGAAAAAAGATTTTCATAAAGAATAATATGATGATGTCAAAATGGGTAGAAAATTCATCCAATGATACATCCCGCTCAACACGGAAGACCAAAACGCCCAGAAGACCCGCAACAAAAAGCGCCAGCTACAGCTCCAAATCTAACCACAACTGGAGTTTCAAAATGGGTGTATTTCCCGATTTTACAAATAATATCTTTAATAATCTAAATGTAAATGCCCCAGAATTTAAAGCTCCCACAACCTCCCTAAGTGTACCTTCAATCTCTCATAGTAGACCGTCTTTATCTCAAAATCCTCCCGCAGTCCCTCCTAAGAAACGTGTTTCTTTCAATATCCCTAACAAACTGAATGACCAATTTCCCGATTCTAATCACCCTCGTAGCTCATATTACCCAAACTTCATCCAATCCCATGTTCTTAATCCCGAGCGTTCGTCCACTCTTCCCGCCTCCGGCTCTCCCCCTCTTCCAACCACACCCAAAAAGTTAACAAAACAACATACAGCACCCTCTTCTTCTCATCCTTCTATGATCCCTACACCCACATCTAACCTCTACTCCACCACATCAACATCTCCTCAACCAACTTCCATTCCATCTCCCCCCATATCAATTGCTCCATACCATACCATACCCATACTCATGAATCTTCGCCTCCGTTCTTAGACCCTCTCACCCCTCCAACTGCTAGACTTACCAAACAATTTGTTGACCTTAATGATGATGGTCGTTATGTTCTCTCACGACTCAGAGATCATAGAATCTACTCTAACATTCGTCTTTATCTTGCATACCTTCATGACAAACATGACTCTGTTTGTATAGACGGCGTTACTAGAACTAATCTCATGGTATCTATACAGCAAGAAGGTCTCCCGTCCCAACTAACCCCGCTGAACTTAGGCAAATATTCGTTCGTTTTCACGAATCTTTCCAACTTACTCCCGCAGATGTTGCAAATGACTTATCGTCTTTCGCCTCTTATGTAAACTCCAAACGTATTACTCATTTGCAAAGGAGTAGGTCCAACTTTAATAATTTTTTTCGTTCCTAAACCTCCAATCTCCTTTAATTATCCTCCAAATTGCTTGTTCCTTTATTACCAAAATGTCAGAGGGCTTCGTACCAAAACTTCTGCAGTCTACCTTAATTCACTAACCTTACCCTATGACATTTTTGCACTAACTGAAACTAACCTGTTTCCCAGTATTAACAGTAGTGAGCTCTTTACCCCTGACTTCAACGTCTTTCGAGTAGACGGCTCTTTGCACGATGATGTATCCGTTGGACGCGGTGTTCTATTAGCAGTTCACAATCGATTTGATTCGACTCTTTTCAAAATATCTGATTCCTCCTCCTTTGAGTATGTCTGTGTGAAATCAACAATCGCCAAAGTAACCCTTTATATAGTGTTATAACGCCTAGGTCACCGTGCTTTCCACAAAGGGAGAAGAGTGACTTGTGCGGACAGAAAAGATGGAAAAGACAGATTTAATTTTATTTACTTATTGGCCCGCTGTCTTAAGCTAGGCTGCGACCAATAGTTTTTTATTCTTTATTTTATTCTTTTGCTAAATGGCCCGCTGTCTTAAGCTAGGCTACAACCAAATTAGCTGTTAATACTATTCTATCGTATTCTATTCTATATTATTTCTGAAATATTCCTGCTCTTTTATACTAAAGGGTTTTCCAATAAGAGGTGTTATTTTGATATTCAAAGAAAAATGGCATTTTTGGAGATAAATGATCGGATGTTTATTTCATTATAAAGAGGAAGGTATGCCGTTAATAATGGATTACAACATCAGCCAAATGGCCGCCAAGACCACGCTTACAGGACCATATTCTTTTCATGAAATTTTCCATAACCAAATCACAAAGTGGCTGCCCTATGTCCTCGATAGCCTCACGAATTTCATCTTTGAGGTCTTGAATCGACGCTGGGCTGTTGGCGTAGACCTTATCTTTCACGTGGCTCCAAAGGAAGAAGTCGCAAGGTGTTAAATCACAAGATCTCGGTGGCCAATTGTGATCACCTCTTCGAGAGATAACACGGTCCGGAAACTTTTCCCGTAAAAGATCGATGGTTTCATTGCTTGTGTGGCACGTAGCGCCGTCTTGTTGAAAGTAAACGTTGTCCAGATCAATACTATCCAATTCAGGCCATAAAAAATCATTAATCATCTCTCGATAGCGCAATCCATTGACCGTAACTGTTGCTCCAGCCTCATTTTCGAAAAAGTAAGGTCCAATGACCCCGCGGGACCATAAACCGCACCAAACAGTCACGCGTTGAGGATGGAGAGGCTTTTCAACAATAACTCTTGGGTTTTCCGAGCCCCAGATGCGACAGTTTTGCTTGTTGACGTAGCCTCCGAGGTGGAAATGGGCCTCATCAGTCAAGATGATTTTTCGATGAAATTCCGGATCATTTTCATGCATTTCAAGGACCCAATCAGCAAAGACACAAACACGGCCATTTGGCTGATGTTGTGTTCCATTATTAACGGCATACCTTCCTCTTTATAATGAAATAAACATCCGATCATTTATCTCCAAAAATGCCATTTTTCTTTGAATATCAAAATAACACCTCTTATTGGAAAACCCTTTATTTTCGAAATACTTTCCTATTCCAATACTTACGCAAATCATCCAAGTACATAAATCCACCAACTGATATTTCATAATCGATATTCCAATTGGTAATACTTCCTATATATTAGTCCAATTGGAATTACGAAGAATATTTACAAACCAAATTGTAACCCAGTTAATTGTTTTTCACAAATGTGCCGCCGCATCATATTTCACAATACACTTCTCTCATAGCGACACTCGCCCATGCTAAGATGCATTATCAGCATTTTGTTCTGGGATTCCCTCAATGCCAGCAATTAATGCATTGGATTTGTTTACGTACAATCCGTTGGACATTGGGTATCCATTACTCATAGCAGTTTATGGGTCTTGGTTTGTGTCGTACTTATGACGAGTGATCGTTTTATGATTACGTAGTGCGGATTCATTTGTGGGTCAATATTTTATGTTTTTATATTGGTGGCGATAAATTGGTTTGAATTATCAGTGGTTGGAGTGTGGAAGATGCGTGGGAAAAAGGAATCAATTGTGTTAGGAGGGTATTTTTTGGTTCTGCCGTACATATTTTGATTGATGTAACTGGCGCATCATTAGGACTCTGTTTGTTTTTTCTGAATTTTATAAATATTATCATTAACAGAATTATAAGTAGTATTAATGCTCCTGAGTTTGTATAGGATATCAATTCAGGGGAAAACATAGTATATAAATTATTTATAGAGATACTGTCCTCCAATTGTCGTAAATTTTCATTGATTTTTATCCAGTTATTTTTAAATGAGGTTTGGGAGAGGTGAATGTTTGGAAAATTTTCTAATGTAGTGATATTAAAGTAGGTTATATTATTATTGGTTGTGTGTACTAGTGAGATGTTTTTAATAAAATCGGGGATAGTAAAATCGGCATTTGATTCTGTTGGTAGCTTCCAATGTGCAACCGAATAGGTGCAATTTTTAAATAGGTGAAGTATTCCTATACCTTCTAAGTATTTCTGAGATATAGTTTCAGCACATTGAGAATAAATGATTTGTTTATTTTGGAACGCAAATAGCCAATTATTTGGAGCTCTAAGCTTGATAATATTGTTGAGGAAACTTGTGGACATTATGAACTTGCAAGGTGAGTGGTTGTGCGTTTTTATACCAGGAATATTAAAACATAGAGAGTCTGAATTTTCGTTAATTGAAAAGGGTTTGTCTTGACTACAGATGAAAAAAATTGAAAATTGAATGTATTAAATTGTCTTGTCATGGTTTTAATAGTCGGAGATTGTTGTTATGTACTAGTTTGGATTTTCTTCCAATTCTTATTATTGTATTTACTTCAGATACAATTTTAGTAACTTCGTAAGGTCCGTCCCATAAGCTTGATAGTTTATTTTGTCTCGTCTGGTTTTTCATTAAAACCATATCACCAACTTTGAATTCTTTTTCCTTAACATTCTTGTCATAATAAACTTTGTTTTTCTTTTTTTTCTCGTGAATAGTGTCTCTCGCAATTTTGTAACCATGTTGGAGTCTGCTTTTTAGTTCGTAGGCGTAATTGTCGTAACTATAGAAAGTTTGTGGTTCCCTACTTATTGAATTTGGAATCCGTGCAGGATAACCATACAACAATTCAAATGGAGTATAATATGTGCTACTATGTGGAGTAGTGTTATATACAAACATAGCGTATGGAAGCCATGTGTCCCAAGAGAAAGGATCTTTGTCAATGTAATGTCGTAAGTATTCCGCAAGTGTCCTGTGACTACGCTCTAATGCGCCGTTGGTTTGGGGGTGGTATGGGGTTGTTTGCAATTTTCTTGTTTTGAGGACTTTGCATACTTCTTTAAACACATTGCTGAGAAAATTTGTTCCTTGATCCGTTAGGATCGAGTCGGGTATCCCAAATCGACAAACCAGCCGTTCAACTAACATTCGTGCTATAGTTGAAGCCTCGGCGTTTTGTACAGGTATTGCTTCGGAGAACTTGGTTAAGTCATCCTGAAATGTCAGAATATATTTGTTATTTTCATAACTGACGGGTGGTGGTAACTTTCATGGGTATTTTGTTGTTACGAGATAATTTATTTTTTTGACATGACTCGCATTTACGTATATGATTTTTGACGTCTTTCGATATAGTTGGCCAGTAGTAATACTGCTTAATTCGTTTAGAGGTTCTTGTTACTCCTTGGTGCCCACCAAATGGTGACTCGTGGTTTTCATGTAGAATTTTTGATATATCTCCTTGTTTTTCTATTAGTATCCTTGTATCAATATGGAGATATGTGTTGAATTTTGCTTGTTTGAAAGCTTCCGGTATTAATGTTTTTAAGTCGTTTTGAGGCTGATTACTTATGGGTACTGACAATGCAATTGATGATAAATTGTTTTTATTACATTCATTTATGATGTCTTTCATGCATTTCCTAATGTTTTCTCGATCTGAAGGACTTCTTATTGGTAAAGGTAATGTAACTGTATAATAAAAGACATTTGAGGGTTCTAATTTTTGGATCCAGGCTTGACATATATCGGGTTTCTTGAAATCAGGTAGAGGATGTTTTAATATTTTCTCTTCTGCAGTTTCTACTAGGGGCAATATAATTACTTTAAAGGTGACTTTATTATTTAAAAATATGGATTCTTTTTTTTTCGATAATTTTAAACTTTGAATGAGGTTCTGTTATTATTCCATTACTTACGGATGCTGTGTCGTCTCTATCTTCTTGTCGGTCGTTTTTTTCTTGTGCCCGTTTTTGACTTCGAGTAGTCACAAATACCTTGGTTTCATCACCGCCTTGAATACGGCTTAAAGCATCAGCATTAGTGTTTAATTTTCCCCTTTTGTGGATAATCTTGTATTCATATTCTTCTAATAGGATTCTTCATCGCATAAGTCTAGACGTAGGATCTTTTCGTCCTATCAGCCATTGTAACGAACTATGATCAGTAACGATCGTAAATTTTCTTCCATAAACATACGGTTGAAATTGTGTCAGGGCGTAAATTACGGCAAGAAGTTCCTTTTCAGAGGTTGTGTATCTTGTTTCACTCTCGGTTAGAGTACGACTTGCGAAGAAAATCGGTTTGTCTTTGCCAATAGGACCTTGTGACAAAACGGCGCCTAATGCAATATCGCTGGCATCAGTGGTAATTAAAAATTCTTTATTAAAATCTGGGTATGTCAGGATAGGAGGGTTAATAACTTTTTCTTTTAAAATCCTGAAAGCTTCGTCGCAAAAAGCGTCCCAACGAAAGGTTACATTTTTCTTTAACAAATTTGTCAATGGCTTTGCAATTTCAGCAAAGTTAGGGATAAATTTTCGATAATAACCTACGAATCCAAGGAAGGATTTGATATCTTTCGGTTTCTTGGGAACAGGGAATGTTTTTACAGCTTTTGTTTTCTCAGGATTAGGTTTTATTCCTTCCTCTGAGATGACATGTCCCAGGTAAGTGAGCTCCTTTCTAATAAAATGACATTTCTCGGGCTGCAGTTTGAGATTATTTTCCCTAAGGCGTTTTAAAACCTTTATCAATCTGGTATTATGATCGTTTAAATCATAGCCATAAATAACTATGTCATCCACATAGACAAAACATTCAATTCCTTGAAGTCCCATTAGTACATTATTCATAAGACGCTGGAAAGTAGCCGGGGCGTTTTTAAGTCCGAAAGGCATTCGATTGTATTCATAATGACCAAACGGAGTACTGAAAGCTGTTTTTGATTTGTCCGTTTCGTCCATGAGGATTTGATGAAAGCCCGTTGCAAGGTCGAGAGTACTGAAATACTTAGCTCTTCCCAATTGGTCTAGAATGTCAGTTATATTGGGTAAGGTGTAAGCATCTCCGACGGTGATGTCATTCAATTTCCTAAAATCAACTACCACTCTCCATCGTTTAGTTCCATCTTGTCCTGACGTTTTCGGAACTAGTAGTAGAGGAGAATTCCATGGACTATTGCTTGGTTGTACCACGCCATCTTCTAGCATTTCATTCACTTGTTTGTGAATTTCCTGTCTAGAACTTTCTGGAAGTCGATATGGTCTAGTATACAGAGGGGGTTTGTCTTCACTTGTAATAATTTTATGTTGCAATGTATTTGTATGAGAGAGATGATCTCCCTCTAGATAAAAGAGATCATTGTATTCGCGGCATATACTTAGAATGGTTTTTTTTTCATCAATATTACAATGTTTGAGTTCTAAGAGTGACTCTAATTTCTTTAACCTATTCTGTACTGGGTCTTTAAGACTATTTAACTCTAGAGTGTTATATTTATTGAGTTTTTCGTATTTTATTTTAATATTATTGACATTTATTTCTTGGTTTGAATCTAAAATATTCATTAGAAGTACCTTTATTCTGCAATTTTTGTTTTGGGTAATTGTTTCGCCCAAGTAAATTCCTGGTGCTACTTCACCCTTTTGCGTGACAATATAATTTAAATCCTCTTCTTCAAATGGTATCTCTATTATTTGTTGAGTTCTTGGCCTTAGAATAATTTTTTCTTTTTGTTCATAAAATTTTTTATTTACCTCAGTCTTATTTTCTGCTGGGTTTTCTTTTTCTTCTAATTGTTTCGTTTTATCTTTTTCATTTATTTTATTATGTGTTTTCATATTGGCCTTGTCATAACTAGAGATTTCTTTAACTTTCGATTTTTCGGGATAGCCGTGTGAGGTTTTTGAGAAAATTGGGTTGAAAGCTTTTGTACGATTTTGGTCAAATTTGAATTTTAATGAATCTTTTTTATCTGAAACGTCAGTGGATTCACATGGTGTTTTGTCAGTATTCATCCCCGTGTATAAAGATATATCTGGGGATTTAGAATTAGCTGTACCAATGTAATTCGGTTCTTCCTTCTCATACTTAGTTTTTTCGAGACCTTTTTCACCCGTAGATGGTATCTCGTAAGATATTTTACGGTCTCCCTTCTTCTCATTAGCTTCAAATTTCGCTATATTTTCTTTCTTTTGAGGTATAAAAAATTGTTTGTTGTCGCAATGGCGTATTATTGCAGTGGCTTTTACTTCTAATTGTCTTTTTTCATAATTTACCTTACACTCAAACCTATCGAGAAAATCGTTCCCAAGAATTCCATCATATTCCAAATGTGTTTTGTGTGACAACACTTGGAATGGATGTTCTAAGAATGATATGCTTTTAAGATCAACGATTTCTAATGTTCCTGTAATTTCACCCATAGTTTGGATAGGTTCCCCAGCTATGGTTAAAATTTCACAACAATTTTTAGGTTTAATATAAGGCAAATTTTTGTTTTTTAGAAGGCAAATGTCGGCGCCTGTATCTATTAATAAAGTTGAATAGTCTTGTGTTGTCCTGTGTAATTTAAGACAAATGACTGGGTCTTTAAATTCAGGACAGAAGGGTAAAATTATTTTAAAATTTATTGGGTCGGAATAGGATATATGTCGGCAGCAGTTCTCTGCGTTCGGGCGGAGTTGCCGACTTGTTCCACCCTGCAATCGTTTTCCGACTTAATTTTATCGAGATCTTCTGGATGTTTATTTGAACAACAATGCCGTAATTCGTGGCTTGAATTTCCTTTAAATGGGTTTGAATTGTGGGAAGTAGGGAAGTTTCTAGGTGGTCTAGATAGATTTTTAGAATGTTCTAAACGTAACCGACAATCATTCTCGGTATGAAACATTTTATGGCAATAGTTGCACTTAGGGGCTGGTTCGTTCTTAATTTGGGGTCTAAAGTTGGGATAATTCGTGTTTCGGTAACACGTGGAAGAAGTATGACCTGTTTTGTTGCAGGTTTGACAAATAAGAGGGCGATTTTGGTTGGATGCCCCAAAGCACGATGCCGCTGTGTGTCCAAGTTTGTTACAATTCTGGCAACGGGATCTTGTGCCAAAATTTCTATATTCACCTTGTTCATTATCTATCCGAGAAGATTGAGCAATGCCATATTCAATGGCTGCTTTCAGGTCCATTGCGTTAAACGCTTTTATTAGTAATCTCAGGTTTGGGTTTTTAATCCCGTCTTCAAAAGAGCGTAAGGCTGTCTGCTTATTTTCAGCAATAAGGTAAGCCCTTACTGTTTGGTCATTTGTACTTTGGTGCGTCGCCCTGTCTAATTTATGGAGTAGTTTTGTTAGTCGATCGCCGAAGTCCTTTACACTTTCCTTTTGGTTTTGTCGAGCTGAAATAAGCTCTGTCTGTGCGCTTGTGCGTGAAATACGTTCTCTGAATTGTAACTCTAATTCGGCTATTAATTCAGGCCACGTATTTAAAGTTTTGTATTGGGTAAGCTCGAATGCTACCCCTTGTAATCTTGTTTTCACTATGTCTAAAAACAAGGAATGTTGTGTATCGTCTTTTATGTAAGAAAATAGGATGTTGCCGCAAGCAACAAACTTATTTAGTTCATCGGGATTCCCTCCGAACTCGGGGACGATGTTGTTCACGTCATTTAAAGAAATTTTTACTTCCATTTTTGACAGATCAACACTTATGTCTTTTTCGTTAGGACTGTAGTGGTATGGTAAAAGTTCGAATAACTCTACCAAGGACTTTTGTTTACGTGTACGCGGAATGTCGTTGAAAGTCGAAGGAAACGGATATTAATTAAAAAAAAATTTGTTTCACTTTAAGGAGAAGAAAAAAGTTCCTAAGCGTTGTTCGTAAAAAAATCGTTTTCACAAGTAGGAGTATGTAGGTATAAAATGCTTTAAAAATGATTAAAAAATAAAAATATAATTTACTTCTTGCTGTTGTTGATACTGCTGTTGTTGTTGTTGTTGTTTTTACTGCTGTTGTTGTTGTTTTTACTGCTGTTGTTGTTGTTGCTGTTGTTGTTACTGCTGTTGTTGTTATTGCTGTTGTTGTTACTGCTGTTGTTGTGACCACTGTTGTTTAAAAAATTTTTCACTTGCCAGGCAGGCTTCGCGCCCTAAAGTTGAAAATTACAACCTGGTCTTTTACACTGCCTAATGTTTGCCTCCGCTACTTTGCTACTATTCTATCGTATTCTATTCTATATTATTTCTGAAATATTCCTGCTCTTTTATACTATTTTCGAAATACTTTCCTATTCCAATACTTACGCAAATCATCCAAGTACATAAATCCACCAACTGATATTTCATAATCGATATTCCAATTGGTAATACTTCCTATATATTAGTCCAATTGGAATTACGAAGAATATTTACAAACCAAATTGTAACCCAGTTAATTGTTTTTCATAAATGTGCCGCCGCATCATATTTCACAATACACTTCTGTCATAGCGACACTCGCCCATGCTAAGATGCGTTATCAGCATTTTGTTCTGGGATTCCCTCAATGCCAGCAATTAATGCATTGGATTTGTTTACGTACAATCCGTTGGACATTGGGTATCCATTACTCATTGCAGTTTATGGGTCTTGGTTTGTGTCGTACTTATGACGAGTGATCGTTTTATGATTACGTAGTGCGGATTCATTTGTGGGTCAATATTTTATGGTTTTATATTGGTGGCGATAAATTGGTTTGAATTATCAGTGGTTGGAGTGTGGAAGATGCGTGGGAAAAAGGAATCAATTGTGTTAGGAGGGTATCAGGTAGTGGGATCACTACATCCTCCTCCCCTTCGAAAAAGAAAATTGACCTTGAAGAGGTTAATTTTCTGTATAACGGTTTAAAAGTGCAGGAAATTGTACAATTATTAAATTCAGATTTTTTCTACTATTTTAACTATTTAAAAAAAAAAAAAAAATTACAAATAAATTTTCCTTACAATAATTATAAAATTTCATTCTTTTAATAATAATGGTGATTTAAAGTTGTCCTTGAAGAGGTTAAACAATTTTTTTTTATTTTATTAACAATATGTATATTTATCTATATATATATAAAAATTAATGCCACTTTTCGTTGTGTTTCTATAACTCAAGAACGGGCTTACCTATCCAAACCAAATTTTATGGCTTTGTTTGGACTATTTAGTAGATGGTTTATGTGAAGTTTGCACAAAATCGGTCGAGTGGTTCTTCATTTATCACATTTTTTGTAACAAATGAATTCAATAAATGTCGGATCATTTTGTTAGTGGGGATTTTGCTGTCAAATTGAAACTTATATTTTTAATTTGATTTATTCTTTTTTATATGAAGGAATAATGTCACAAACCGGGCGAACAAATATACATAGGTCGGCGAACGCGTAATGCAAATGATGTGGCATTACTAAGTCGATCACAGACGGCAGATGAACGCGCACAAGCTAACGCATCGCAGTAAACGTAATGCACGAAATATGTATGTAGATCTGTTGACCCTCTGTACCTGTACTGAACCTTGCACTCCGATCACGAATACGTCGTGCTGCTCTTTTGGCTAAAATGATGCGTGCTGCTTTTAATTACAACAGTCCACATTGTGATGCGGCTAACTTTCCACGTGAAACGCCCGGCATGTGTTGTGCTAATGGCAAAGCGAGATTTTCAGCATTAGAAACTCCACCCAAACCATTGTATTCATTTATTTTTGGGACATCTCAAATGTCGAAACACTTTTTGATGCATATTCAACAACACAATTCGGCATTTCAAATGACCTCTTTTAGTGCTACTAAAATTATTAGAGATAATTATGCCGACGTTTAAGGTAAATACTTCAACATGATTGTCCCATGTTTATATCAATCTGAATCATAAAGTATTCGATAGTTTTAAAAATTCTGATCCAACATCTACCTAAAATTGCATACATGTTACAGATTCAGGGCCAGATTTATCATCAAGCTGGTTCGTTATTGGCATATTTCGACGCTGATCATCAATTTTTGCAAATTTATTTTATTGGTGATGAAAATCGTGAATTGGATCAACGTTGTACAATTGTTTCGAATACAAGACGAGAAATTATTCGTGAGCTACAAAGGTTTTTCCATCAGCAAAACACATATGATCAATTGTTCAAAATTGCTCTCGATCGTATGCCATCTGATAATCACAAAATCGTAATAAGGGCTGATAGAACACCTGTTGGAGAGCATGCAAGGCGATTCAATGCACCCACAATTGATGAGGTTGCAATTGTAATTCTTGGTGATCAGTTTCAATCCCGTGATATTGTACTTCATCGCAGAAATGAACATGTTGCAATTCATGTTTCGGAACTTCATCGTATATGACACAATCATGCAAGCCGTTTCCAATAATGCAGGTGAATTATATTTCTTGGATGCGCCTGGTGGTACAGGCAAAACTGTCGTTATGTCATTGATTTTAGGTATTCTAAATATTCGATCGGAACAAAAAATTGTATTGGCACTTGCATCTTCGGGAATGGCTGCTACATTATTAGAAGGTGGTCGGACTGCACACTCTGCACTAAAATTGCCATTGAATGTACAGGTGATTGAAACTCCACCTTGCAATATTTCGATAAATTCTGCTATGGCAAAAGTTCTGCGATTAACGCCAATTATTTTATGGGATGAATGTACAACAGCGAATAAAAAATCACTAGAAGCATTTAATCGAACAATGCAAGATTTACGTGGTAATCAACAGTGTTATGAATCAAGATGAGGCAATGAATTATCCAATTGAATTTTTAAATTCATTGGAACTAGCTGGTATGCCACCGCATTGCTTGAATTTGAAAGTTGGTTCTTTGATCATATTATTGCGAAATATTAATCCACCAAAACTGTGTAATGGCACAAGATTGGCAGTGAAAAAGTTATTGCCAAATTTGATTAAAGCTACGATCTTAGCTGCTAAATCAAAAGGAGAAGTTTGTTTGATACCACGTATCCCTATGATCCCAACTGATATGCCATTTAAGTTCAAACGATTACAATATCCTGTGCGTTTATCATTTGCGATGTCCATCAACAAGGATCAAGGGCAAACACTTCAAGTTTGTGGAGTTAATTTGGAGGAATCATGTTTTTCACATGGTCAACTTTATGTTGTCTGTTCCAGAGCCGGTAAACCCAGCCGTTTGTTTATTCATGCCCAAAATGGAAAAACAAAGATTATTGTTTATCCAAACGTTTTGGATTAAGTTTTAAAATAGCTAGCAATTAATAAAATATTTTTTTTGTTTGAATAAATGAATTTGATGTTGCAATTAATTTTTTTTTATTATATCACTTTATACGTAGCGAAGCACGTACCGGGCCGCTAGTATATATATATTTATATATTTATATTTAAAATTCTTTTTTCAATTTTTGATTTATCTTAGTAATAATGTCTTTTTTTTTTTTTTTTTTTTTTTTTTTTTTTTTTTTTTTTTTTTTTTTTTTTTTTTTTTTTTTTTTTATGTCCATATTAACTTTTTTAACTTTTTTTTTTTTAACTATTATTCTTTGGGATGCGAACAACGTGAAGGATATTTTCTAGAACTTAGCCTTCTAGTGAAATCTAGTGCAAATTGTATGCTTCCTTTGTCTTTGTTTTTGTTATTGTTAGTCAGTCCGGTTGTATCAGTTAAAGTATGACTTAAGATTTTTTTGCTTTAGTGGAGGAGGTACTATTTGTTGAGGCATAATCGTTTGTTTTAATGAATTAAATACGGTTGTTTGTTTAGGTACGGGGGGTGCACTTTCTTGTTTGAAAGAAGTTGAGGGACCCTTAGTGATAGTATTTGGTAAAGCACTAGGTAGTGGAGGTGGAGGAGGTGGCGATATGTTCATCGTTTTTTGTACGGGCTTAGCTTTTTCAGGTAAAGTATTTTTTGGTTCTGCCGTACATATTTTGATTGATGTAACTGGCGCATCATTAGGACTCTGTTTGTTTTTTCTGAATTTTATAAATATTATCATTAACAGAATTATAAGTAGTATTAATGCTCCTGAGTTTGTATAGGATATCAATTCAGGGGAAAACATAGTATATAGATTATTTATAGAGATACTGTCCTCCAATTGTCGTAAATTGTCATTGATTTTTATCCAGTTATTTTTAAATGAGGTTTGGGAGAGGTGAATGTTTGGAAAATTTTCTAATGTAGTGATATTAAAGTAGGTTATATTATTATTGGTTGTGTGTACTAGTGAGATGTTTTTAATAAAATCGGGGATAGTAAAATCGGCATTTGATTCTGTTGGTAGCTTCCAATGTGCAACCGAATAGGTGCAATTTTTAAATAGGTGAAGTATTCCTATACCTTCTAAGTATTTCTGAGATATAGTTTCAGCACATTGAGAATAAATGATTTGTTTATTTTGGAACGCAAATAGCCAATTATTTGGAGCTCTAAGCTTGATAATATTGTTGAGGAAACTTGTGGACATTATGAACTTGCAAGGTGAGTGGTTGTGCGTTTTTATACCAGGAATATTAAAACATAGAGAGTCTGAATTTTCGTTAATTGAAAAGGGTTTGTCTTGACTACAGATGAAAAAAATTGAAAATTGAATGTATTAAATTGTCTTGTCATCGTTTTAATAGTCGGAGATTGTTGTTATGTACTAGTTTGGATTTTCTTCCAATTCTTATTATTGTATTTACTTCAGATACAATTTTAGTAACTTCGTAAGGTCCGTCCCATAAGCTTGATAGTTTATTTTGTCTCGTCTGGTTTTTCATTAAAACCATATCACCAACTTTGAATTCTTTTTCCTTAACATTCTTGTCGTAATAAACTTTGTTTTTCTTTTTTTTCTCGTGAATAGTGTCTCTCGCAATTTTGTAACCATGTTGGAGTCTGCTTTTTAGTTCGTAGGCGTAATTGTCGTAACTATAGAAAGTTTGTGGTTCCCTACTTATTGAATTTGGAATCCGTGCAGGATAACCATACAACAATTCAAATGGAGTATAATATGTGCTACTATGTGGAGTAGTGTTATATACAAACATAGCGTATGGAAGCCATGTGTCCCAAGAGAAAGGATCTTTGTCAATGTAATGTCGTAAGTATTCCGCAAGTGTCCTGTGACTACGCTCTAATGCGCCGTTGGTTTGGGGGTGGTATGGGGTTGTTTGCAATTTTCTTGTTTTGAGGACTTTGCATACTTCTTTAAACACATTGCTGAGAAAATTTGTTCCTTGATCCGTTAGGATCGAGTCGGGTATCCCAAATCGACAAACCAGCCGTTCAACTAACATTCGTGCTATAGTTGAAGCCTCGGCGTTCTGTACAGGTATTGCTTCGGAGAACTTGGTTAAGTCATCCTGAAATGTCAGAATATATTTGTTATTTTCATAACTGACGGGTGGTGGTAACTTTCATGGGTATTTTGTTGTTACGAGATAATTTATTTTTTTGACATGACTCGCATTTACGTATATGATTTTTGACGTCTTTCGATATAGTTGGCCAGTAGTAATACTGCTTAATTCGTTTAGAGGTTCTTGTTACTCCTTGGTGCCCACCAAATGGTGACTCGTGGTTTTCATGTAGAATTTTTGATATATCTCCTTGTTTTTCTATTAGTATCCTTGTATCAATATGGAGATATGTGTTGAATTTTGCTTGTTTGAAAGCTTCCAGTATTAATGTTTTTAAGTCGTTTTGAGGCTGATTACTTATGGGTACTGACAATGCAATTGATGATAAATTGTTTTTATTACATTCATTTATGATGTCTTTCATGCATTTCCTAATGTTTTCTCGATCTGAAGGACTTCTTATTGGTAAAGTTAATGTAACTGTATAATAAAAGACATTTGAGGGTTCTAATTTTTGGATCCAGGCTTGACATATATCGGGTTTCTTGAAATCAGGTAGAGGATGTTTTAATATTTTCTCTTCTGCAGTTTCTACTAGGGGCAATATAATTACTTTAAAGGTGACTTTATTATTTAAAAATATGGATTCTTTTGTTTTCGATAATTTTAAACTTTGATTGAGGTTCTGTTATTATTCCATTACTTACGGATGGTGTGTCGTCTCTATCTTCTTGTCGGTCGTTTTTTTCTTGTGCCCGTTTTTGACTTCGAGTAGTCACAAATACCTTGGTTTCATCACCGCCTTGAATACGGCTTAAAGCATCAGCATTAGTGTTTAATTTTCCCCTTTTGTGGATAATCTTGTATTCATATTCTTCTAATAGGATTCTTCATCGCATAAGTCTAGACGTAGGATCTTTTCGTCCTATCAGCCATTGTAACGAACTATGATCAGTAACGATCGTAAATTTTCTTCCATAAACATACGGTCGAAATTGTGTCAGGGCGTAAATTACGGCAAGAAGTTCCTTTTCAGAGGTTGTGTATCTTGTTTCACTCTCGTTTAGAGTACGACTTGCGAAGAAAATCGGTTTGTCTTTGCCAATAGGACCTTGTGACAAAACGGCGCCTAATGCAATATCGCTGGCATCAGTGGTAATTAAAAATTCTTTATTAAAATCTGGGTATGTCAGGATAGGAGGGTTAATAACTTTTTCTTTTAAAATCCTGAAAGCTTCGTCGCAAAAAGCGTCCCAACGAAAGGTTACATTTTTCTTTAACAAATTTGTCAATGGCTTTGCAATTTCAGCAAAGTTAGGGATAAATTTTCGATAATAACCTACGAATCCAAGGAAGGATTTGATATCTTTCGGTTTCTTGGGAACAGGGAATGTTTTTACAGCTTTTGTTTTCTCAGGATTAGGTTTTATTCCTTCCTCTGAGATGACATGTCCCAGGTAAGTGAGCTCCTTTCTAATAAAATGACATTTCTCGGGCTGCAGTTTGAGATTATTTTCCCTAAGGCGTTTTAAAACCTTTATCAATCTGGTATTATGATCGTTTAAATCATAGTCATAAATAACTATGTCATCCACATAGACAAAACATTCAATTCCTTGAAGTCCCATTAGTACATTATTCATAAGACGCTGGAAAGTAGCCGGGGCGTTTTTAAGTCCGAAAGGCATTCGATTGTATTCATAATGACCAAACGGAGTACTGAAAGCTGTTTTTGATTTGTCCGTTTCGTCCATGAGGATTTGATGAAAGCCCTTTGCAAGGTCGAGAGTACTGAAATACTTAGCTCTTCCCAATTGGTCTAGAATGTCAGTTATATTGGGTAAGGGGTAAGCATCTCCGACGGTGATGTCATTCAATTTCCTAAAATCAACTACCACTCTCCATCGTTTAGTTCCATCTTGTCCTGACGTTTTCGGAACTAGTAGTAGAGGAGAATTCCATGGACTATTGCTTGGTTGTACCACGCCATCTTCTAGCATTTCATTCACCTGTTTGTGAATTTCCTGTCTAGAACTTTCTGGAAGTCGATATGGTCTAGTATACAGAGGGGGTTTGTCTTCACTTGTAATAATTTTATGTTGCAATGTATTTGTATGAGAGAGATGATCTCCCTCTAGATAAAAGAGATCATTGTATTCGCGGCATATACTTAGAATGGTTTTTTTTTCATCAATATTACAATGTTTGAGTTCTAAGAGTGACTCTAATTTCTTTAACCTATTCTGTACTGGGTCTTTAAGACTATTTAACTCTAGAGTGTTATATTTATTGAGTTTTTCGTATTTTATTTTAATATTATTGACATTTATTTCTTGGTTTGAATCTAAAATATTCATTAGAAGTACCTTTATTCTGCAATTTTTGTTTTGGGTAATTGTTTCGCCCAAGTAAATTCCTGGTGCTACTTCACTCTTTTGCGTGACAATATAATTTAAATCCTCTTCTTCAAATGGTATCTCTATTATTTGTTGAGTTCTTGGCCTTAGAATAATTTTTTCTTTTTGTTCATAAAATTTTTTATTTACCTCAGTCTTATTTTCTGCTGGGTTTTCTTTTTCTTCTAATTGTTTCGTTTTATCTTTTTCATTTATTTTATTATGTGTTTTCATATTGGCCTTGTCATAACTAGAGATTTCTTTAACTTTCGATTTTTCGGGATAGCCGTGTGAGGTTTTTGAGAAAATTGGGTTGAAAGCTTTTGTACGATTTTGGTCAAATTTGAATTTTAATGAATCTTTTTTATCTGAAACGTCAGTGGATTCACATGGTGTTTTGTCAGTATTCATCCCCGTGTATAAAGATATATCTGGGGATTTAGAATTAGCTGTACCAATGTAATTCGGTTCTTCCTTCTCATACTTAGTTTTTTCGAGACCTTTTTCACCCGTAGATGGTATCTCGTAAGATATTTTACGGTCTCCCTTCTTCTCATTAGCTTCAAATTTCGCTATATTTTCTTTCTTTTGAGGTATAAAAAATTGTTTGTTGTCGCAATGGCGTATTATTGCAGTGGCTTTTACTTCTAATTGTCTTTTTTCATAATTTACCTTACACTCAAACCTATCGAGAAAATCGTTCCCAAGAATTCCATCATATTCCAAATGTGTTTTGTGTGACAACACTTGGAATGGATGTTCTAAGAATGATATGCTTTTAAGATCAACGATTTCTAATGTTCCTGTAATTTCACCCATAGTTTGGATAGGTTCCCCAGCTATGGTTAAAATTTCACAACAATTTTTAGGTTTAATATAAGGCAAATTTTTGTTTTTTAGAAGGCAAATGTCGGCGCCTGTATCTATTAATAAAGTTGAATAGTCTTGTGTTGTCCTGTGTAATTTAAGACAAATGACTGGGTCTTTAAATTCAGGACAGAAGGGTAAAATTATTTTAAAATTTATTGGGTCGGAATAGGATATATGTCGGCAGCAGTTCTCTGCGTTCGGGCGGAGTTGCCGACTTGTTCCACCCTGCAATCGTTTTCCGACTCAATTTTATCAAGATCTTCTGGATGTTTATTTGAACAACAATGCCGTAATTCGTGGCTTGAATTTCCTTTAAATGGGTTTGAATTGTGGGAAGTAGGGAAGTTTCTAGGTGGTCTAGATAGATTTTTAGAATGTTCTAAACGTAACCGACAATCATTCTCGGTATGAAACATTTTATGGCAATAGTTGCACTTAGGGGCTGGTTCGTTCTTAATTTGGGGTCTAAAGTTGGGATAATTCGTGTTTCGGTAACACGTGGAAGAAGTATGACCTGTTTTGTTGCAGGTTTGACAAATAAGAGGGCGATTTTGATTGGATGCCCCAAAGCACGATGCCGCTGTGTGTCCAAGTTTGTTACAATTCTGGCAACGGGATCTTGTGCCAAAATTTCTATATTCACCTTGCTCATTATCTATCCGAGAAGATTGAGCAATGCCATATTCAATGGCTGCTTTCAGGTCCATTGCGTTAAACGCTTTTATTAGTAATCTCAGGTTTGGGTTTTTAATCCCGTCTTCAAAAGAGCGTAAGGCTGTCTGCTTATTTTCAGCAATAAGGTAAGCCCTAACTGTTTGGTCGTTTGTACTTTGGTGCGTCGCCCTGTCTAATTTATGTAGTAGTTTTGTTAGTCGATCGCCGAAGTCCTTTACACTTTCCTTTTGGTTTTGTCGAGCTGAAATAAGCTCTGTCTGTGCGCTTGTGCGTGAAATACGTTTTCTGAATTGTCCCTCTAATTCGGCTATTAATTCAGGCCACGTATTTAAAGTTTTGTATTGGGTAAGCTCGAATGCTACCCCTTGTAATCTTGTTTTCACTATGTCTAAAAACAAGGAATGTTGTGTGTCGTCTTTTATGTAAGAAAATAGGATGTTGCCGCAAGCGACAAACTTATTTAGTTCATCGGGATTCCCTCCGAACTCGGGGACGATGTTGTTCACGTCATTTAAAGAAATTTTTACTTCCATTTTTGACAGATCAACACTTATGTCGTTTTCGTTAGGACTGTAGTGGTATGGTAAAAGTTCGAATAACTCTACCAAGGACTTTTGTTTACGTGTACGCGGAATGTCGTTGAAAGTCGAAGGAAACGGATATTAATTAAAAAAAAATTTGTTTCACTTTAAGGAGAAGAAAAAAGTTCCTAAGCGTTGTTCGTAAAAAAATCGTTTTCACAAGTAGGAGTATGTAGGTATAAAATGCTTTAAAAATGATTAAAAAATAAAAATATAATTTACTTCTTGCTGTTGTTGATACTGCTGTTGTTGTTGTTGTTGTTTTTACTGCTGTTGTTGTTGTTTTTACTGCTGTTGTTGTTGTTGCTGTTGTTGTTACTGCTGTTGTTGTTATTGCTGTTGTTGTTACTGCTGTTGTTGTGACCACTGTTGTTTAAAAAATTTTTCACTTGCCAGGCAGGCTTCGCGCCCTAAAGTTGAAAATTACAACCTGGTCTTTTACACTGCCTAATGTTTGCCTCCGCTACTTTGCTACTATTCTATCGTATTCTATTCTATATTATTTCTGAAATATTCCTGCTCTTTTATACTATTTTCGAAATACTTTCCTATTCCAATACTTACGCAAATCATCCAAGTACATATATCCACCAACTGATATTTCATAATCGATATTCCAATTGGTAATACTTCCTATATATTAGTCCAATTGGAATTACGAAGAATATTTACAAACCAAATTGTAACCCAGTTAATTGTTTTTCACAAATGTGCCGCCGCATCATATTTCACAATACACTTCTCTCATAGCGACACTCGCCCATGCTAAGATGCATTATCAGCATTTTGTTCTGGGATTCCCTCAATTCCAGCAATTAATGCATTGGATTTGTTTACGTACAATCCGTTGGACATTGGGTATCCATTACTCATTGCAGTTTATGGGTCTTGGTTTGTGTCGTACTTATGACGAGTGATCGTTTTATGATTACGTAGTGCGGATTCATTTGTGGGTCAATATTTTATGGTTTTATATTGGTGGCGATAAATTGGTTTGAATTATCAGTGGTTGGAGTGTGGAAGATGCGTGGGAAAAAGGAATCAATTGTGTTAGGGGGGTATCAGGTAGTGGGATCACTACAATAGCTTGCTGTTATATTAAACCTTGCCAGCCTATTCAATGTTATCAACTCGCAGTTGATGCTATAGATTCTATCTTTGAAGCAGCTGAACCATCTGACTTGGTTTTAATTTTAGGTGATTTCAACTTTCCGAATCTCCAATGGACTCTCTCTGATGATGAATCACACTATATGAGTTCTAATGCCATCCCTGCTAAGGAAATCTTATTCACTGATTGTCTCTCTGACTCAGATCTTTACCAAATTAGTGGTGTCAAAAATAATTTAGACCGTCAACTAGATCTTATCTTCTCCTCTGATGTGGACAATTGTGTAGTTTCACCGAGTAATCATCTTCTTTCTACTCTAGACCCATACCATCCTCCTATTTTCCTTTCTTTTTCTTATGACTCGTCCCATATCGGCACTGCTCCGGAAAAAGTAATGGCTTTTAATTTTCGTAAGGCAAATTTCCCTAAACTTAATAACTTGGCTACGTGCCGTCGATTTTGATATTATCTTTGAAAGTCACGACATCAATTCTGCTCATCACCATTTTTACTCTCTAATATTTTGTTGCCTTAGCCAATCAGTCCCTATTTCTCCCCAAAAAAACATTTCTTCTAGCCCGCCATGGTATAATAATGAATTGAAATCTCTTCGAAATAAAAGAAACAAACTTTGGCGTAAGTACTTGCAATCTCGTACTGGCTATGATTTCTCTTCCTTTCAAAGTGCAAACCATGATTTCTCCGAACTCTGTAAGTCTCTCTACCATAAATACCTTAGTCAAGTTCAATCGAACATTTTACCTGACCCAAAAAGTTTTTTTAATTTCATTAATGCTAAAAGAAAGTCGGATAACTACCCTTCTACGCTTACTTATTTGAATACCAGTTCAGATAATCCTTCAATTATCGCTAACCTTTATGCCCAATTTTTCAGTCAATCATTTTCTGATAACACTTCCCTACCAGACTCGGATTACTTTTCCTTCTTAGACACCTGCTCCCAAACTTCACTGTCTTCAATCGTCATTCCCCCTTCTATCGTTGAAGATAAGATTAATAAATTCAAGGTTGAATTTACTGGTGGTTCTGATGGCTTGCCTTCAATAATATTAAAAAATTGCTCGTCAACTTTAATTGAGCCATTGACCACTCTTTTTCAGCTCTCAATCTCACAAGGAAGATTTCCTTCTCGTTGGAAAAATTCCTATATTATCCCGATCCATAAAAAAGGCCCTAAAAAAGAAATATGTAACTACCGCCCCATAGCTAAGCTGTCGTGTATTCCTAAGCTTTTTGAAAGCATAGTCTATGACACTTTGCTTTTCCACTGTAAACAAATTTTTTCCCCCAATCAACATGGTTTTCTTACTGGTAGATCAACTACTACAAACCTAGTTGATTTTGTCTCTGGTACTATATGCACCATGGAGGCTGGGAATGAAGTTGACGTCATCGCTACTGATCTCAGCAAAGCCTCTGATAAAATTTCTCATTCCCTTATTCTCTTCAAACTCAAAGCACTTGGCTTCCCTCCATCCTTCATTGCATGGACCCAATCATAGCTGAGCGGTAGGCAGTATACAATCCTTTTTAGAGGTATCGAATCAAATCCCATCCTTGCAACCTCTGGCGTTCCGCAGGGAAGCCATCTCGGCCCTCTGATTTTCATTTTGACCATTAACGATGTAGACTGCGTCATCAATGATTCTATGATTTCTGTTTATGCTGATGATAAAAAAATTTACAGAAAAATTTCCTCACCTTCCGATTCCATTCTTCTTCAGCAAGATTTAAATAGATTTTCTATCTGGTGCCAGAAGAACTTTCTTGAACTTAAGAGGCCTCCGGACAAAATATTGAGAAAAACGTGAAATTGGGCAAATTCGTGCAAGGTTTGTGAAGTCAATGCAAGACGTATTGAAATAAAATAAATTGCATATGAAAGAATTACATTTTATCCACTTTAGCCACTTTTTTAATTTTTTTATATTTTTCTTATTTAATTTTAATATTCCGGTTGCTTCTTTCGTTAAATTCCACAAAACTGCAAAAGTTGTGCAAGGTTTGTGAGAAATTGAAGTGGAAAACTTATAATATTTTTACGTCATTTTAAAGGTAATGAAGAGACTTAGAAGAGCGTCGGAGCGGATTTTTAATTTTGGGCTCTATTTTTGAATAATCATCTTTTGAAAAACATTAAAATTGCTCATTTTCCAATGCATTTTTTAATGTGTAGTTATGTGAAAAGATCATCATAACTTTCCCAAAATGACATAATGCTTTTTGATATTGTTTATATTAAAAAAAAGTAATCAAAAAGTAACTTTTTATTGCAAAATAACACATTTTATAAAAGCCTTTTTTTTGCACAAAAGTCGTTACTTTTGTTTACTGGCTGTTTTTAGTTCATCTATTTGCCAAAACGTGGTTTTTTCGAAGATAGCTATTTTTTGTTGGAACTGAAGCAAAAAGAAGTATGACGAACATGAAAGGCGAGTAGGCTTTTTGGTATAGGAGAAGTTCAGTAAAGGGGTGGTGTAGAAGGGGAAGAAATGGATGTGAGCAGAACCACGGTGACGGTGGATGATAATATCTTTGGTGGTATAGGGATTGGTAAGCGATGAGTATGGTGTGAATGTAAAAAGAAGCAAAGGAGTAGATTTAACTTGTTGGATTGTTTTGTGTGTTTTTATGAAGAAAAGTAACTACATATGTACATTGGTTGGTATGCGAAAAGTATTGAATGTATTATTATGAAGCTCGGTATGTTTGTTATGATAAGAAATCGGTTTGTATCTTATTTTGTATTGCGATGAACGACGAGGTGAATGTTCTTTTTTCGAAAAGGTATTAGTTTTTTAATAATTTGGACAAATATTGGATTTTGAGGGAATTGAAAAGTCTTGAAATTTTTCATTTTTGAGCTAAGATTTTCAACTTTTTCATTTCAAGGCAGGTATTAGTTTTAGCAATTTTGAGAAGAGATATTAGAGTTTTTAGGACATTACCCAACCCCTTTTTAGTAAAATGACTTTTTTTAAGCAGAATACAATATTCTCAGAAAATAAAATATTAAATTATCCTTTCTTATTCATAAAAATGATGTTTGTCCTAGAGTGGGCGCAAGGTCAATTATAGATTTTGTTTATTTTTTTGAGTTATAACGTTTCGGGTGTGATTACACCCAAGACACGAATACAAAAAACGCTCCAATAAATAAGAAAAAATTGGTATACATTCTTAATTATTGCAATAATTACAATAATTATTGTAAGTATCTACAATCTTTTTTTTTATTTTATTATTGTATGTAGATATGTATTGTATACTTAAATGTTTCTAATTAAAATTTTGTTCATGAATAGGTTGGAAGGAAGGTGTGATATCAGCTGAAAAGTTACAACTCAATAATTAATCCACAAACATGATTTTCATAAACAAAATGGCGCAAGATTTTCAACATTTAAAACCTACTCTAAATCAATTTTAGAATGGGGTTTGACTGTAAATAATTGTTGTTGTTAATTTTAAACGCAAAACTATACTATAAAGAGCTCGTCTAACTTTAACAGTAGCAAATATGTAGCTACTTTATCTTTTAAAATTAGATATACTATATCCAGATTAACAATGGCCATTTCATACCAAAACAAATTGGAGTTGATTTTTTTAAAGATGTGCTTTGTAAGTAGATTGAATATTAGAAATGCGAAACAATTGTTCAAAAGTGCTTTTCGATCTTAAATTTTCCAATATTGCAGCGGGCGATGGATAAATAAATCTGTTATTATCTATTATAATTATAAAATTCTTTATTTAGACAATACAAGAATATTATAAGAAGTATATAAAAGAAAATAGAACAATGACATAATATGCCGTCTGTCAAAATAATTGACGTGTATTCTTATATGTACATTGATTCATTACTGAGTTGAAACTATAGCGTTACAAAATAATTAATTTAAAATAAAAACATTAGTTACTTTGTTAGATTTAAGTTACTGTTTGCAAATACATTTATACAAAGCAAAATTATGAATTTATTTGTTTAATTATTACAAAGTTATTACTATATTTACAATAGATATCTAAAAAAAAGAATTGTCCAACATATCGTAAATTATGAAAAAGTTAGACAAAGTCGTTTAAAATTTTCCGCCAATATATTTAAAATTAAACTAAAAAAACATTTTCCAAATATTTAATCATAATATAACTTACCAATTTGATAGATAAGGAGTAAGGTATAACTCTTTATCTCTTTATGGTGTGATTCAAATTCCCTTCCCTTGAAAACCAAGAAATGTAAAATTATGACTTTCACTCCTCAAAACTATCACAATTAGCTTTTACCGAATTTGATTTCTTAAGTTCACAATACGCCAATTTCAGTGGCTTGATATTAAGAATTGTTGCAGATTTTGGTTCGTCATTTATCTCTATTTTAAATAAATTCTTTATTCATACAGAAACTTTATTGCGTGGGCACTTGGCTTTCTATGCAAGTTTTAATCTTTTTGAAAAGTATGTTCTTATGTAACTTCTTTTCACTTATTTAAAAATTTAAAACGATTGTATGAGGCTATGAGTGCAATAGTGGCGTAACCCACTTTTTTTTTAAAATGAGGTTTTCATAAAAATGGGTCTCTTAATATATTTATTTTAATACAAAAATAGTTTTATGCAGCTATCTACACACAAAACTAGATGGCACTCAAAAAGGTGTTATTGCATTTTATAATTTGATCATAGTTTGAGTGCAATAGTGGCGTAACCTTCATACTTCTCTTAGAAACTGTTTAGATTGTGACTGCTCTACGCGCTAGTCAGGGGCTGAGGCAAGATTCGAAAATGGCTAAAGTATCTATCGATACTTCGGTAATAACTTTTGATCTCATGAAAACCCTTCCAACTCCAGCACTAATAACATTGGTTGTATATTACAAAAGACAACTTTGGACCTTTTGCTTCGGCATAAATAATAAGGGTACTGAAAAAGTTCACATGAATGTTTGGGATGAGTCCACAGCGTCAAGAGGGCCTCAAGAAATTGGATCTTGTCTTATGCATTATTTTAAGAACGTAGGGCAGTCTAAGATAATTATTATTTATTCTGACCAATGTGGGGGCCAATATAGAAATATAAAACTTTCACTGTTGTGCTAATTTTTGGTATCCCATTCCGATTTTATGGTTGAAGAAATCGACAATAAATTTTTAGTTAGTGGCCATTCCTATTTGCCGCGTGACCGAGATTTTGGTATATTAGAAAAAAATAAAAAATTTATAAGGATATCTTCGTCCCAGATGATTGGGTTAACGTCATTTCCTCGGTCAGAAAGAGAAACCCATTTGGAATTGTGAAAATGACTTCATCTGATTTTTTTTTCCACGAAATCTCTTGAAGGAAATATCGCAAATAGAAAACTGCCCATTTCAAATTCCAAGGTTGAATGGCTTAAAATTCAGTGGTTACATTTCGAAAAAAGTAAACCAATTTCATTTTTTTATAAATATTCTAATGAAATTGATGTTTTACTCGAAGAGGTAAATGTAAAAAAGAGACAATCAGTTAATATTAAAAACTCAACCGGCTTGTTGTTCAAGCAACTAAACGATAAAAAAAAGAAAGACTTAATTGAACTGCTTCAATTTATACCACCAATCCATCACTTTTTTTATAATAATTTAAAAACGTCAACAAGTGTTCCAATCGAAATATTTGACGATTTATCAGACGAGGAGTAATATCAATAATAGGTTTAGCGTAGCATTTCTTTTTTTTTTTTACAGAAAACCATGAATGCAATAGTAGCGTAACCCACTTTTTTTTCCAAAATAAAGTTGAATTTGAAAAAAAAGCTTGCCCTACAAAATATGCCTTTTTTCAAACTATTCCACGTTTTTAGATAAATCAAAAATGTCAAAGGAAAAATACAAAAAATGTTTAAAGAAAACCTGTTTCTTTAATCTCTCGTAGCTCTAAAGTGAATTTTATGGGTTACGCCACTATTGCACTGACAGCCTCATATAGGTATGTACCAAGTTTAACGAAAATTGGGCGAGTCGTTTAGGCTGAAGTCGAACAGACAGAATTTCGAGACTCACCTTTTTCGTCTTCGCTATCATTGTAATGTCAACTTTGATCGAATGCATAACTGGCCTTATAGTACCTATAAGTCACAATTAAAAATAGCTTTGTAGTTAAAAGTGAACAAAAAAATTATGCATGAACATGTACATATGTATGTAAATACATAGCTAAATACTCACATAATTATTAATTTTCCCTTTTTTGGTTGTTTAGCCTTTTCTTAATCCCTTTTTACTTTTTTTTTATCAAATTGGTAACTAGGCACCTACTAAGAATAAATATAAATGTAAATTTAGCAAAAACTCGATCACCATCAAAATTATTTTTAAGAGAGCAAAATTCGTATTCAGAATTTAAAATAAAAAAACCTTTCTAATTCATGCAAGTCTTTCTTTTTCATTTTATCGAAACCTACAATTACAAATAAATAATGTACATGACAACGTATAGGTAGGTCGAAAAAATACATCTGTAATATAGGTACAAAATCTTACATAATAGCTCTGAATTATTACAAATTCAAGGTCAACATCACCAATTTTCCATTTTATGATATAGGTCTATACCTACATACATACATGCACAGATATGTATGTAACTTCATTTTACTAGACATATTGGAGCTTCTAGGTAGACACAAATAATATTTTTTTCTTGCTCAAATGTTCCATCGCCTAATACTTCACACAACGGAAAGGTTGAACCTACACTTACCCCTCTATACATCTTTACACTACCCTTTTCAACAAACAGATCAAACAGAGCAGAGGACACAAAAATAAAACAAGCAAATGAAAGAAGGTTGTCTGTAGACTGTAACTTCTATGCAACCCAAATGCAACTTTCGAAGATCAAACATGTTGAATGTACAAATGCGGAGTGATTATTTTAATTCGAAGTTCCAATCTTCGAATCTGAGTTCGACATTTTGGACGGAGGCCTCTTAAGTCAACTTAATATGATTTACGATTTCACAATAATAAAAAAGTCTTAAGCCAATATAATCTTAAGTCTATTTTAGGTTTTAAAATTAAGCAGAACACACAATCTTATGTGGACTTAAGATATTTTACCGCGTGTAGAGATGTGTCGTTTGAACATAAGATGAAGTTGTTTTTGTATATAAAAAAGCACAGGAGTGATATAGAAGAAAGCCGATAACACAGAACTGTAGCCTTTTAGAATGGCACTAAGGATCAACAAAAAAACGCGAAATATCTTAAGTCGACTTAAGATACTTTACCTTCAGATACTTTTACCTCAGTCGAGACTTAATAGTTATATTGGCGCAAAATTTTAAACAGCCTATTATTAAGGTATTAGTATGATATTACTTAACAATTTGCTAACTTTATAGTAGTTTACTAACTCATTCTTAATTTTAAACATTTTCTCACTAGTATCGTACTAAAAGAAATTCCTTAATAAATTGCTTCTGAACACATCTAAAACAATGACATTTCGTGTAAAAAAATAAGTACACGAACCTTTTTTGATGTCTACAAATGTCAGAGTCATACGAAGATAGCAAGATACTAAAAAAATAAAATAGGTATTCGATGATTTTAACTTTAATAAAAGGGTAGAGAAGTATGATGCTATATTCGATTAAAATTGTTGTTTTAACCTAGTATCATACTAAAACAGCTTTAGCATCGTACTAATTCATTTAAAATTTTGCGCCATTATTTTTTCTTAAATATCAAACTAGATTAATATGCAACATATAAATTTTAAACTAAAATTTTACTTCCTAAGTACAGCATGTTTCTATTCTCAATGTTTCCAGCCTCAGATATTTCATATTATAGCTTCTAAGATTTTTTTGAATGGTTTTAAAGCATTTAGTCTACTCCCATCTGGTTTCAGAAAGGTGTTTTAAGGTCAAACCAGCGAAGTTTTTTGTATATATGTATGTCCCAACGCATTGTTGAACCTGATACAAAGTTTTATATGCATTGAGCAATGTCAAAAAACTTAACAGCTTCCAATGAACAGAGAGCTGAATCATTAAAAACCAACAACTGCAAGCAGCCTGAACAAAATAAGCTCTTGATTCAAGACATTTAATTTTGTTTTGAACACCAGCCTCTTTTCCTTTCATGTTTGAACCATTATCATAACCTTATACATACTCGTATACACTACTGGAATAGTAGCGTAGCAAGTTTTATTGTCAATAGATATAGATTCCCTATCCTTTCTTTTGTTTTGAATTTTTTTTACCATAATACATCGACAAATAAAGTAATTAGATCAGTCAAAATATCCCTTTTTTAAATGTAAACAATAACTGGCAAGAACAAAAAAATAGAGAAAAGGAGAAATTGAATAAAACAGATTTACTCATTAACGACAAACCTTCCTCAACATTAGTCATCGCATCATCATCACTCAAGTATAGGGTTTTCCAATAAAAGGTGTTATTTTGATATTCAAAGAAAAATGGCATTTTTGGAGGTAAATGATCGGGTGTTTATTTCATTATAAAGAGCAAGGTATGCCGTTAATAATGGAACACAACATCAGCCAAATAGCCGCCAAGACCACGCTTACAGGACCATATCCTTTTCATGAAATTTTCCATAACCAAATCGCAAAGTGGCTGCCCTATGTCCTCGATAGCCTCACGAATTTCATCTTTGAGGTCTTGAATCGACGGCACCAAACAGTCACGCGTTGAGGATGGAGAGGCTTTTCAACAATAACTCTTGGGTTTTCCGAGCCCCAGATGCGACAGTTTTGCTTGTTGACGTAGCCTCCGAGGTGGAAATGGGCCTCATCAGCCACTTTGCGATTTGGTTATGGAAAATTTCATGAAAAGGATATGGTCCTGTAAGCGTGGTCTTGGCAGCCATTTGGCTGATGTTGTGTTCCATTATTAACGGCATACCTTCCTCTTTATAATGAAATAAACATCCGATCATTTATCTCCAAAAATGCCATTTTTCTTTGAATATCAAAATAACACCTCTTATTGGAAAACCCTATATTTCCATATTTCAACCCTTTGTCTCATTCTCGACACACGACAGTGATAAAATTTCACACATAAACAGAGGCCAGTGCCAAACTAAAACATAGTACAAGAAACACTCAACCGGAAGAGTTTAAATTCCTAGACGCAACTTTTAATTCTGCGCACTGACATGTCAATGAGTATGAATTTTGTACCTCAGAATTTCTGTTTGAGTAAAATTGCTGACCTCGATTTTATAGTGCGCATGTTACGAGTATGCATGCAAACTGTTAATTGTGTGTATTTGCTGTTGAAATTCTGTTTTATGTTACACTGCATAGGGGAGGGATATAAAAATAAAATAAATCCCTTTACTCATACACGCGATGGTGAGTGTGAAGAATAACGTAACAGTAGATTAATAAAGAGAAAATAGCAAATATTTACATGGTATCTGTTGTTAAGCAAAAAAAATTGTGCACTTTGTAAAGATTTTGTGATGTAGTTTTTTTTTACTGTGGGAATGGGTGTGTGTATAGGAAATTAAACATTGACTTATTTTTAGAAAAGTAGATATGTATCTATATATATATATGTATATCTGTCTTTAAATTCAGAATAAGCTGTTAGTTATATAATAAATACCAATATTGGAGTGAGCTATAAAAAGAAATGAGACTTAAAAAAAGAAGGTAGGTAGTGGTTATGAATATGAAGTAGTGGCTTTTTTAACGCTTGCCCAAGGCGCCTTTTGAGTTCAGGGCCCTGCGCATTTGCACAGCTTGCACGTATAGCTTGTCCGGCCCTGGTAGTAATGAACCATTGACACGCATGCTTCGTTCCTCCAACATTATGCAAAATTCTTTCGACTTTCACACCTCCAAACACTCTCTCAAAATGTCGCTATATTCCCAACCTTAACCACAGAATCCCTCCACTTCTTAACCGCTCTCAATTCAAAGCCCGATTCATCTTCAATTTTTTTAAGTTTTTTAAAAGTTTAAAAAACAAAAAACTGGTGGGTGGGCCTACGGGCCCAGACTAATATTAAAATTAAAATTAAAAAAAAAAAAAAAAAAAAAAAAACCCACCATAGATTTTAAGTTTAGATTTAAGTTGTTTAGGTTTTAGTGCACGCTTGTATTAAGCTAAATAAATAAATAAATAAACTAAAACAAGTGCCTTATTGGGAGAATACCTGTTTGTCTGAATAGATCTACAGAGTGAGCTAGGCGGGCAGCGTTGCATATCTTTCTTAATACACATTTTTGAAGGACTGTTAATTGTTGGATTTTATTTAAGTAAGCGCCTCCCCAACAACTAATACCATATTGTAACTTTGAGTGGAAAATGCCATAGTAAACTTTTTTTAACGTGGAGAACGAGCAATATTTTTTTAACCGATAAAAACATCTTACAGTTGACAGAAGATGTTGCTTAATATACATAATATGTTCAGTCCATTTTAAATGTTGGTCAATTTTTACGCCTAGATACTTAAAATCTTTTACCATTTCAATATTAAAGCACGTGTTGCAGCAAGTTTCTTCGGAATTGAAGCTATTAACCGAATGAGATACTGAACAATCGGTATTGAAGAGTCTAAAACTAGAACAAGACGGAGCATGGAAAAATACTTTAATATCATTTTGTCCATTAAGTTCAGTGCTGAACAGCATGAGTTTGGTTTTTGTTACTGACAACAAGTTTATGGTCCGCAAACCATAGCCTTAATAAATGTACATCATGGTTTATATCCGAAACCAAATTTAATGGACTAAGTGAATCGTATCCAATTACTATATCATCAGCAAAGGCATTAACTTTCCCTAAAAATGGTAGATTAAAGACGGAATTTATATAAATTAAGAAAAGAATGGGCTCAAGGACTGACCCTTGTGGTACACCCAAGTTAATACCCAAAGAATCACTTAAAACATCACTTACTTTGACGATCTGAGACCTATTACTTAGGTAGGATTCTAACCAACTGTAGATGAATCCTCGAAAGCCAATATCATGTAATTTTTTTTCAAAAGAATAGAATGATTGACCATATCAAAAGCTTTTGTAATGTCAACAAAAAGCGCAGCACATTTCATTTATTTATTTATTATTAACATAACTAAATTGCTAGTTTTACAAAAAAAAAAAAAATTTCTAAATTTCTAACAAAGGTTTATAATAATATTTTAAACAATTTCATTGAAAAAATGTTGATTTAAATTGACTTGAATTTATTATTGTTTTATCAAACAAATTGTTATATTTATGATTGTAGAAATTAAATAGTTTAAACATTTTATTTAATGGAGAAAATTTCTCATAATTGGTACGATAGTTTGAAATATGTATAATCTCCGGTATGTTCCTCAAATTTCTTTGAGGAATATTAAAGTTAATACGGGACAGAAGGTGCAAACAGTCTATGTTACCGTTAATTAATTTTACAATGAAAGCAAAACATAAATAGGAACGTCTGTTCTCGAGACTGGGTATATCTATTAGTCGAAGTCTGTTGTTATAAGGTGGGAGATCATAAGGATTATCCCATCCTAGTCCCCTGAGCGCAAACCTAATAAATCTTTTTTGCACCTGTTCTAGTCTATTTTTATGACATTCATAATGAGGTGACCAAACCTGACAAGCGTATTCTAGAATGGGGCGAACAAAAGATATAAAAAGCTGCTTTGTCACGAAAGGGTCTGAAAATTGTTTCGACTCTCTTTTTATCCATCCAAGAATGGAATTAGCTTTGTTTGAAATGGAGTTTATATGTTGAATGAATTCAAGTTTGCGATCAAATGTGACGCCAAGAATAGATATAACTGTTTCACGGGATATTGATATGCCATTAAACAAATAGTTGAACGAAATAAAAGAAAACTTTCTTGTAAAACACATAGTTTTACACTTATCGATATTAAGAAACAAACAATTACGAGTACACCAGTCAAAATACGAGTTAAGATCACATTGCAATTGTTCACAATCACGAGTACTTGAAATAGTTTTAAAGATTGTTACATCGTCGGCGTAAATGAGGCACTTAGAGTATTTTAACACCGATGGTAAGTCGTTTATAAATAAAATAAAAAGGATAGGTCCTAAATGACTACCCTGTGGAATTCCTGAGTTGATTTTAAACTTATTTGATTCGCAACCGTTAAATAGCACTGAATAAGATCTGTCTAATAAATAAGATTGAAGCCATTTTACAAAATTTTCGCTAAAACCTAATTTTCTTAACTTAAAAAGCAAAACACGATGTGATAGCTTGTCAAAAGCTTTACTGAAATCAGTGAATACACAATCTACTTGTTTACTGTTGTTAAATGAATCAATACAATTTTCAACTAATTCTATTAGAAAAGTAACAGTAGAGCGTCCTTTTATAAAACCATGCTGATTAGGAACAATGAATGACTTAACATAAAAACATAAAGCTTCACAAATAATAGCCTCAAAAAGTTTAGGAATCACAGATAATTTGGCAATAGGCCTGTAGTTTTTCACTTCGTCTTTTTTCCCTTTTTTATGTAGAGGGATAATGAATGAACTTTTTCCAAATAGATGGGAATGAACATGTTGACATTGAAAGATTAAATAGAATAGATAAAGGTAATGACAAGTGACGTACACAGTTTTTCAAAATAGTAGAGGGTATACCATCAGGACCTGGTATACAGCTGTCGTCAAGGTTAGATATAAACTTTACAATATTATCGATATCAATGTTAAAGTTCATATCAGTCAAGTAAGTAAAAGATTTCAAATGGTCAAAGCTTTGAGCCATTTCGTCAGATATATCACAGATTGAGGAATCATAGTTAAAGGTATCACAGTTTGAAGTATCACAGTTGAAGGCACTTTGAAAGAAGTCAGAAAAAAGTTGCATTATAACCCGTGGGTCATGACTTGAAATGTCATTTAACTTGAGAACAGACGGGTAAGGACAAGATTTTCTTTTGCTGTTAATAAAATTCCAAAAACACTTTGGATTCATTTTTAGATCTCTTTGCACCTTCTGAATGTAATTAAGATACTTTAAACTAGATATTCTATTGAAAATATCCCTCGATTCACAATACATATTAAAATTGGTTTCTGTTGGGTATAGTTTAAAAGTAGACCATAACTTATTTCTTCGATTTCTCAGAGTTTTTATTTCACTATCGTACCAAACTGGCCCAAAAGATCTTGTTTTAACAATCGCGATGGGAACAGAATTAAGAAAACAATCAAACAATACATTGTAAAATTTAAACACCATTAAGTTAACATCCAAACAATTATTCAAACAAGACCAATCAACTTGTGATAACAAAGAATTAAGTTTTATATAATCAGTCTTTTTAAAATTGAAAGAGTAAAAGTTTTCACACAATTCATTATCAAAATTGTTAAATTTTTTAGAAAGTGAACAGATCAGTGATGGATGATGGTTATCTTCAGGTACTAAAGGCTCGGTGGATTTTCGTATTGTAATTTCATCGTCAATAGTAGTAAACACTAGATCCAGCAATTTTTCATTAATATTTAAAACATCATTTAATTGAAGAAGTCCAAGTGAAGTCAAATCATCAATTAGCTTAGAGTCGTTGGATCTGAGATTACCAGATGGTAACATACCATTTGTATCACGACAGCGTGTCCAAGTGACATTGGGAAGGTTGAAATCGCCAAGGCAAATTATTTCATCCTTGTATTCCAATAAATCATAGATATAGCTTAAGTATTCGAAAGCTTTGGAATAAACCTCTTGTAGGCTTCCAGGAACTATGTATAATGTTATAACATACAGGTTCTTATCTTTAAATGATACTTTTATGCAGAGAATTTCATTGTCAAGTGAAACAGGAACATTAACCAGAGAACTTAACAGAGAAGATTTTACAGCTATGAGAATCCCGCCTCCAACGGTGTCAATATTTGGATCGCAGTATCTGTCACGTCTATATACATTAAATGTGTCGTCAAACATTTCTGAATCATTTATTCCCGAATGTAGCCAGGTTTCCGTGAGACAAATGATATCATAGGAGCAGATTGAAGAAGTGTAATAGACCTTGTTGGTCTTAGTCCGAAGACCTCTTACATTCTGATAAAATATAACAATTAATTGCGACGAATTGTTTGTCTTGTCAATCTTTTCTGAAAAGGATTACAAATATTATTCCTTTTATTAATGAATTCGTGAACTATTATGCCTTCTGGCCAGTATTTCTTATCCAACAAAAGATTAAACAGTTCCTGTGTAATATATAGTTTAAATGATGCATAATCCATACTTCTAGTTTGCATTTGTTCAAGTTTGAATTTTGAATTATTGAAACGTGATGTAATATACGCTGATATGTCATCACATATTGTGTTGGGATCGAAGTTGGATAAGAAAATACATTTAAATCGCTCAGCCGCCTTAAGTTGAATTAATGGATTTAAATTTAAATTTGCATCAGGAGTATTATTAGATAGCGATGGTGGCGAGGTTAACGTATGTGAAGTTGCAGGAAGTGAGCAGATAGATGAAGACGTAAGAGATGGAAGAGATGGAAGAGATGTTGAAGAGAATGATAGCGATGATGAAGTTGAAGTTATAAGTGATGAAGGCAATATTTTGGTTGAAATAGATGAAGGTAAAGATGTAGGTAGAGATGAAAATGATTCAGGCACATAGATAATAGGTGAATGAAGTGAAGATGTAGATGCCGTTGATGGTGAAGATATTGTAGGTAACGTAGAAACTGGAGTTGATAAAGAAGTTGATGCTAATGATGAAGATATAGTAGATAATGATGTAGATGATGATGATGAGACAAATGTGGAAGACGTTGAGGAAAAAGAATTTGAGGGTATTAGAGATGTTGATGGTGCCGTAGAGGAGGTACTCGTAGATGACTTTACTGATGCATAATTTTTTGAAGTCGATGGTTTATTAGGCGATTGCGATAATAGTGTTGGTTTCTTCGTCTTTCATTTTTTTTTTGTCAACTCCTTGCTGTATTGAAGAACAGAAATTTAATAAAGCATCTTCTGTTGACATTCCAGATCTAAATCCAAACTGCGAGGGACTAAAGTAATTCTTGTTTGTCAGATATCGCAAAATCTTTATTTTTATGATTTTTTCAAAAACTTTTGAAATTGGTAGTAATAATGAAATAGGCCTGTAGTTCTTTATATCCTTTCTGCTCCCATTTTTAAAAATGGGTTTTACAAAAGCAGATTTTAAATCATTAGGAACGATACCTGTAACGACACTTTTATTAAAAATATGTGTCAAAACATCCACTAAATATAGTACAGTTTTTTTGAACATTGTATTAGAAATACCATCAACGCCAACTGATGTTGAGTTATTCAGAGAATTTATAGTTTTCAGTACTTCAAAGCCAGTTATTGTTTCGAAGAAAAAACTATTTCCACTATAGACCTCATTTGAAGAGCTATAGCTATAACAACATTCACAAGAATTAGTAATATCAGGAGGAAAAGAAGTTATACCAACATTAGTGAAGTAATTATTGCAATTTCTTTTGGATCCGAGATACATGTATCCCCATTTTCAACTGACATAGAATTGGACTGACTACTTTTCTTTCTGTTTATAATATCATTAACGACTTTCCATTCTTCTCTTGGGTTGTTTTTTGCATTTCTTATTTTGTTGTTGTAGTAACTGTCGCGACTTTGATGAATTGTATTGTTAACTTCCTTACAAATTTTTTTAAAACGTAATTTTAAGTTTGTATTAAGTGGATGTTTTTGACATTTTGTATGTAATGTATGTTTAAGATTTATAGATCTTAAGAGTGAATTATTTATCCATGGCTTTTATTTTATATTTGACATTTTATGTATGACATAATATGTAGTTTGAATTGTTTATTAGCTCTTTGAGACGATTCTAAAATAGACCAAAAATAGCTTTTGAAGGATCATCTTCGAAATAAACCTCTTCCCAACTCTCCAACATTAAATACTGGGGTGGAATCGCGTAAGGTGATAGTTGATTATCAATTTGTTGATTGTCGTTTAGACAATCGCTCTCTCTATAATTCTTAATTGATATGATAGAGACAGCTATAGTCAAAAACGACAATCAACGAATTGATATTCAACTATCACCTTACGCGATTCCACCCCTGATTTAATTTATTAAAGTCAATTTTAGATTGCCTATAATTACGTTTTACTTTTGTTTGCTCTACATTTTTTAAAACCTTAAAGGCAATACCGATCATGCAATGATCAGAAATTCCAAGATCAAAGACTATTCCGGCACAATCTTTGTGATCGATTTTTGAGAAACGACCAAAGATATGGTCAAGACAGGTACCTGCAACAGGTCTTGTAGGTTCATTTACAAACGAAGTAAGTCCATGCTCAGAGTTTAATAAATTATATGCATCCAAGGTGTGATTGTCTGAAAGAAGGTCTAAATTTAAGTCACCTATAATTATTAGGTTAGCTGCTCGCTCATTTTTTAATAAAACAGAGAATTCTTCAACAAACACTTGGATAGATTTACAGTGAAGCCTATAAATACAAATAAAACTAAACATTTCATCACAAATAGACACAGTAATTTTTAAAATATTCGCACTTGTTAAACTATAAGTTTTAAACTCACATTCATACGAATCATGGATAAATACTCCAACTCCACCAGCGGCATAAGAATCATTAGTATAGGCCAAAAATTTATAATTTGGTAAACTAAAATCTTTCGTTTCGTAAGAAACTATCCAGATTTCCAAAAGAAATATAAAATCGGGCTTTTTACCAAAGGTTTCAAGGTTACAAGTTAGCAAATCGAAATTACTTCGCAAACTACGTATATTTTGATGTACGGCGTAAATAGATTTTTGATTAATACAATCAATATTAAAAATACAATCAGAGCTACTATAAATAGTTGATGTGGTGAGATCATTGTTAATAAGATCAAAATTATTTTAATTAATTTATAAACTAACTTGTATATTATTTAAGTCTTCAAAAGATCTTATCACAATTATCTCACCATTATCAACCTTTCTCAGCATTATCTTTGAGTTCTTGAACCACAGATATTTAAATTTATGCTCTACTCTAAACTTCTTAACAGACATAAATAAAGCTCTATTATATTTAGTAAATGAATCGTTTATATAAATTTTTTTTTTTCTTACAACCGGCAAATAAAGCTGCATTCAATTTCTTCTTCTCCTATAATTCCTATATCCTATAATTTAAATAGAAACCACTAGATGATCCACCTATGACTATCGTATTTTATGAAAGTATTTTCTTGCAAGTCGTTGGTACCTATTTGATTTGAAATTTTCAATTTGGGTGAAAAATCAAATATTAACTATCTAAAAGGACATTTCTCAACCAATACCAAACCAATATGGACGCAAAATGTGCTTAAGCAAGATCATGTGAATAGTTTTCTGATTCACCTTAACTTCATTCACGAAAAATTTAAATTCACAATGGAAAGAGAAAAAGAAAACTCATTAGCATTCTTAGACGTTAAAATAATAAGGAAGGAAGATGACTCCATTGGCCACACAGTGTTCAGAAAAGATACTCATACAGATAGATATCTACATGCTACATCACATCACCGCCCAGCGAATTTCACATCTGTAGTGTCGGCTCTCGTTAACCGAGCTCATAGAATTTGTGAAGCATGTAGACATAACACTTTAGAATAATGGCTATAGCTCTAGGCAAAGATCTTGGAAGCCCAAAACCGAAACTTATCAAAATTCTTCTTCTAAAGAGCCTCTTTACCTTATATTAAGAGAATTTTGGGAAAATTTGGTGTAAAGACCGTTTTCAAACCACCAACAAAAGTTCGTCAACTTCTAAGATCACCGAAAGATAGAATTCCACTCCAAAACCCTGGGGTGTACTCGGTTCCTTGCAGTTGTCCGTCATCGTATATTGGGGAAACGAAGAAAGGGATACAAACCCGTTAAAATGAACATGTTAAAGCAATCCAAAACAATGCCGTCACAAAATCTGCGATATGTGAACATCGGGCTTACAACGAAGGCTTACAACAATTTGATCAAGCCAAATCCATCGCAGTTGAAAGATTTTATGTGCCGAGAATTGTAAGAGAGGCAATAGCAATAAAGAAGCAAGAAAACTTCAACAGAGACTCAAGCTTCAAATTATCAACTACTTGGGATCCTCTAATAAATAAAATCAGGGAAACAACAACAAAAAAGCGACACCTGATGTCGTAAGCTTTGCATGTACCCAAAAATACATTGACTCAATGCAACAACAACCAAGTACAAGTACACTTCCCACAAATAATCTAAGTGTAACAACAACTACGCACCGGTACTGCTTGAGAACAAGAACAAGTACCAATAAACAAACAACTATTTCATCTATCAAACGTCAGTCTTTATCCCGTGACCACAAATGATAAAACTTGTTCGAAACGTCGCACTATGGGACCAAATGGTGCAAACCATCTCAAAAATCAATAACTTTTTCGTTTCTCAATATTTTTTTTTGAAATTTTGCACACTTATACTTGTATAACCAAGAATTTAAAAAATTAAAACGTTTTAAATAAAAATAAATTATTTTCTTTTTTTTTTTAAATAAAATAAAATAACAAATTTGTAGATTTTGTTTAATTTATATGGACAAAATTTGTTTGGAGCAAGAATTATTACAACAATTTGGTTGAAATTTGTACATTTTTTTTTCATTTTTTTTGCATGATGCAATCTAAACCTTTTATAGTCCTTTTTTCGTGCTTCCTGAGCATCTTCTAGTAACTGCCCTATTGGCAAAATTGCAAGTTGCAAATATTATGCTCTATGATTTTTGAACCATGTATTACAATTTTGTGCACCGAAGACGGCATGTGGTACCAATTGTATTAGTTTACACAGTTCACGCCGATTGCAGATAAATTCTCTCATTTTGATTTTTTTTTTAAATTTAATCCGAATCCTTCAAACGCTTTATTGAAAATAAAAGCTTTGTAATCATCTCATTACATTATCTATGAATTTTGTCTCTTGATCTACTAATGTTACAATTTGGCTGTCCCATGCCAACTCTTTCACCTTTTCGACTCTTTTCGCATGCTTTTATTGTTGCTTTTGGTATTGTTTACTATTCAGTTTCCATATTGTATGCAGTTCTCTTTTAAGTGAATTGTTAACTTTTTGTCTTCTTCTGTTTTGTGTTATTTATATGCACCTACATTTTTGTATTATATGCAACATACCCCACACACCCCCTCCCACCCTCAAATGTTTGGCATTTATTTTTATTTAATTATGATTTTTTTTAATATAAACTAGCGGCCCGGTACGTGCTTCGCTACGTATAAAGTGAAATAATAAAAAAAAATTAATTGCAACATCAAATTCATTTATTCAAACAAAAAAATATTTTATTGATTGCTAGCTATTTTAAAACTTAATCCAAAACATTTGGATAAACAATATTCTTTGTTTCTCCATTTTGGGCATGAATAAACAAACGGCTGGGGGTACCGACTCTGGAACAGACAACATAAAGTTGACCATGTGAAAAACATGATTCCTCCAAATTCACACCACAAATGTGAAGTGTTTGCCCTTGATCCTTGTTGATGGACATCGCAAATCATAAACGCACAGGATATTGTAATCGTTTGAACTCAAATGGCATATCAGTTGGAATCATAGGGATACGTGTTATCAAACAAACTTCTCCTTTTAATTTAGCAGCTAAGATCGTAGCTTTAATCAAATTTTGCAATAACTTTTTCACTGCCAATCTGGTGCCATTACACAGTTTTGGTGGATTAATATTTCGCAATAATATGATCAAGGAACCAACTTTCAAATCCAAGCAATGCGGTGGCATACCAACTAGTTCCAATGAATTTAAAAATTCAATTGGATAATTCATTGCCTCATCTTGATTCATAACACTGTTGATAACCACGTAAATCTTGCATTGTTCGATTAAATGCTTCTAGTGATTTTTTATTCGCTGTTGTACACTCATCCCATAAAATAATTGGCGTTAATCGCAGAACTTTTGCCATTCAATCGCAATTTTAGTGCAGAGTGTGCAGTCCGACCACCTTCTAATAATGTAGCAGCAATTCCCGAAGATGCAAGTGCCAATACAATTTTCTGTTCCGATCGAATAGTTAGAATAGCTAAAATCAATGACATAACGAACGTTTTGCCTGTACCACCAGGCGCATCCAAGAAATATAATCCACCTGCATTATTGGAAACGGCTTGCATGATTGTGTCATATACGATGAAGTTCCGAAACATGTTGCAATTGCTCATTTCTGCGATGAAGTACAATATCACGGGATTGAAACTGATCACCAAGAATTACAATTGAAACCTCATCATTTGTGGGTGCATGCTCTCCAAAAGGTGTTCTATCAGCCCTTATTACGGTTTTGTGATTATCAGATGGCACACGATCGAGAGCAATTTTGAACAATTGAACTAATGCGTTATACTGATGGAAAAACCTTTGTACTTTACTTTACTTTACTTTAGATGGCGCTCACAGTCCAGGGTGGACTAAGGCCTCAACCAACAAGCCCCTCCAGCTAGCCCGGTCCCTAGCTAGCTGCCTCCAGTTACGCACTCCAAGTTGGTTGAGGTCGCTCTCCACTTGTGCGCGCCACCTGAGGTGGGGTCTTCCTCTGCTGCGCAGACCATCAGGGGTGCGTCGGTGTCCATACGCTCCAAGTGTCCCAGCCATCTCAGCCGTTGTATTTTCAGCTTCTTGACTAGGTCAACGTCGCTGTAAAGCCCGTACAGCTCGTTGTTGAACCTTCTCCCCATACTCCATCGATACAGACTGGACCGAAGATCAAACGAAGAACTTTCCTTTCAAAGCACCCAAGCAGATTTTCATCCATTTTAGACAGTGTCCATGCTTCTGCCCCATACAGCAGGACCGGGATGATGAGGGTCTTATACAAGGTCTCCTTGGTTCTTTGAGATAGGGCTTTATTACTCAAATGCCTTCTTAGCCCGAACAAACAGCGGTTGGCAAGAGTAATTCTTCGCTTGATCTCTGCACTGATGTCGTTTTGCGATGTTATAGTGGAGCCCAGGTAGACAAAGTCTTTGACGACTTCGAAGTTATACCTATCCATCGTGACGTTTTGCCCGAGTCGACGATGTTGAGATTCCTTTCTCGATGATAGCATATACTTCGTCTTGTCCTCATTAACAGCCAAACCCATTTTTGCCGCCTCCAGTTCCATACTTGCAAACGCACCGGTAACAGCTCGCTTCGTCCTTTGTAGCTCACTAATAATTTCTCGTCTTGTATTCGAAACAATTCCACAACGTTGATCCAATTCACGATTTTCATCACCAATAAAATAAATTTGCAAAAATTGATGATCAGCGTCGAAGTATGGCAATAACGAACCAGCTTGATGATAAATCTGGCCCTGAATCTGTAACATGTATGCAATTTCAGGTAGATGTTGGATCAGAATTTTTAAAACTATCGAATACTTTATGATTCAGATTGATATAAACATGGGACAATCATGTTGAAGTATTTTCCTTAAACGTCGGCATAATTATCTCTAATAATTTTAGTAGCACTAAAAGAAGTCATTTGAAATGCCGAATTGTGTTGTTGAATATGGATCAAAAAGTGATTCGACGTTTGAGATGTCCCAAAAATAAATGAATACAATGGTTTGGGTGGAGTTTCTAATGCTGGAAATCTCACTTTGCCATTAGCACAACACATGCCGGGCTTTTCACGTGGAAAGTTAGCCGCATCACAATGTGGACTGTTGTAATTAAAAGCAGCACGCATCATTTTAGCCAAAAGAGCAGCACGACGTATTCGTGATCGGCGTGCAAGATTTAGTACAGGTACAGGGTCAACAGATCTATTTCGTGCATTACCTTTACTGCGATGCATCTGCAGTCTGTGATCGACTTAGTAATGCCATATCATTTGCATTACGCGTTCGCCGACTTATATTTGTTCGCCCGGCTTGTGGCATTATTCCTTCATATAAAAAAGAATAAATCAAATTAAAAATATAAGTTTCAATTTGACAGCAAAATCCCAACTAACAAAATGATCTGACATTTATTGAGTTCATTTGTTACAAAAAATGTGATAAATGAAGAACCACTCGACCGATTTTGTGCAAACTTCACATAAACCATCTACTACATAGTCCAAACAAAGCCATAAAATTTGGTTTGGATAGGTAAGCCCGTTCTTGAGTTATAGAAATACAACGAAAAGTGGCATTGATTTTTATATATATAGATATGAGTAAGGAAGATTAAAATTGGAAAACAAATATTTTATTCTAAAAATAAAATTTTGAATTTTAATAATATTGGAAATAACTGATAAAAACTTATAAAATTTGGGGAAACATAGTCACTTATATGATGTTTACGAAAATGTGTTGCACATTTTTTACCAGTTATTTTTTGAACTTTTGACAAAAAATAACATATTTTTTTTTTTTAATTTTAAGCTAAAAGTAATAAAATATTGGTCTTAAACTTTTTGGTATACACCTGTTGGTATACTGCTGTTGATAAAAAACATCAAATTATGGAGGAGAAACACTTTTTTATGGTAAAAAAGTGAAGTATAAGCGGACCACCCACAGTACTATAACTAAAACTACTTTTGTATGGGATATTTGCTTTTTTTGCTTGCGTACGCATTACGGCGTATAAACAGTGAGACATGTATGGGGGGGCTTGCTGCCCCCCTGCAACCCCCTGCTTGGGCACACTATAGGCCTTGGGGTAGGTGCGAGATTGGGTGTATGCAAGGTTTCTTTTGCATTTACAGAATCTGGATTTAAAGAAACTTTGAATTTACCCTATGGCGAACCTACATTAATTTTTTATACTTCACTTTTTTACCATAAAAAAGTGTTTTTCCTCCATAATTTGATGATTTTTATCAACAGCACACTGTTTTTTATCGATTCATTACAAAAAAAGTGCATTTTGGTGGGGGGGAATTCCGAATAAGGACCAGATAGTGCACCTTACTCATGTTTTTTAATTAATTTACTGGTGAACTTAATTTGAAAAAATATAACTGTATTATAAAGAAGAGGGCTTAGGCTTTTCAAAAAGGTATAATACTTATACATTCTGTACAGAAAAATTAGAAATAATTGACTTCAAACTCTCACTTCTAATAATTCTAAAGATAAAAATATCCAAATGTCATTTTTAACGGTGATTTTAGGTACCTAGAACAAAAGTAAGATGCAAAAAAATTACTGTTTGGAAGAACCCTATTTCTAGTATATAATCCCATCATTAGATTTTTCAAATTACGAAATTCACCGAAACCATTTGTAAAACGAATTTTCATAAAGATTCATGAAAACAAAACTATTGTTGTACATAGCTTGAACCAATTCAGTTGACCTCTACTCTTTAATTCTTAAAGAGACAGAAAAATCACTGAAAAAAAGAAAAAAAAAAATCTACTTCTTTTTCTCTGTTTCACTCTAGGTGGTACATAGCCCCAGAATTTTCATGAACAAAATTTGTGCCAATGCAATATAAATAAACAAATGAGGAATTTTACATGTGTCCACGAATCTTATCAAAATTTTGCTGACAGACTGAATCACTACTTTTTCGTGCTGTAATTTCAAGTGGTAATAATTTTGAGTTCAATTTTTTTCTAAATGCAAGTTCAAAGTCATTTTGAAATCTACTTCGATTTTTCTTAAGTTACTTCACTTTTTTCTTCAAATCTACTTCGACTTTTTGTCCAGCAATGGTCCAGCTTAGGACAGGAGGGTGAGTTTTGTTTATAGCTTCGCTCACAGTAAAATAGAAATGAATTTCCAGCGATGGACTTTCTTTGAATAAGATACGATCATGGTTTATTTTTCTTTCATAGCTTGATGTCTAAAAAACTATTTCATCTCTGGTGAGATAAAAAGAAAAGATTTTTAGGTATAAACTTTACTTCGAAAAAATAAAATTAATAATTTTTGTTTTTATTATTGGGACAAATTTCAGTGCACCTAACTATAATAAAAAAATAAGTCTATTGCAAAATGCAATTGGGTTAGACAAAAAAAAACTACCTGCGAGCTGCGACATAGGATTAATGACAAAAAGTTTAGGGATTATTGTTTATTTCTATGTTTTATGATTTTTGGCTTAGAAAGGTTCCGGGGGCGTTGTATTAATATTTATTTTATGGCGTTAGGGTTTATTAGGTATATTTTTTTTTATGACCTGTGGGGTTGGGATTAATTGTAGATTAGTGTTAATTAGTTAGATTAGTGTTTACGAGCTTGAACAATTTTTACCTACGAGTTTTTAAGCATGAATTTTTGCATCAGAGGGAATTAACGTATTTAAATGATATTTGTTTTGGTTTGCAATTCAGTTTAAAAGAAACAACCAAGAATAATACATTGAAATACATTTAAAAGAAATTTTAATGGATCCATTTAGAAAAGAAAAACCTATTGGAAGCCAGGCGCGTAAGACAGTTGTAAAGATATATAATGACAAACTGGAAAAAGCAAAGAATTCGTTTCTTGAAAATCCTGTGAGTTACGCAACAACGCAAACAGTGTAAACTACTGGAACTTCTGAACGTTCAATCAGAAGGATTATTAAGGAATATGAAGAGACAGGAGTTGTGCAATCACCAAATAAAAAAGTGCAGCATACGAAGTGGAAAACTGGACTAGACGAATTTGACATCGCAGCTATTCGGCGTATAATGCATAACTTCCACCAGGAGGAAAATATGATGATATCCTTAAAAATGTTGAGACAACGAGTACAGGAAGATCTGGAGTTTAACTTAAGTATTACGTCTCTCAACAGGATTCTAAGAAGAAACGGATTTAGCTACAAAAAAACTCAAAACAACCGGAAACTTCTCTGTGAAAGAAATGATAATAAACTTATGCGAGTGAAGTATCTGAGAAAAATCCAGGAATACAGAACAAAAGGATATGATATCAATTATTTAGACGAAAGCTATATTCATAGCTCACATACAAGGTCACGGGCTTAGACTGATGACAGTAGTAGTGGGTTGAAGACGCCAATTTCAAAGGACAGAGGCTGATAATGGCGCATGCAGGTGGTGAAAAAGGTTTTGTGAAAAACTCCTTACTCTTATTCAAATCTGGGCACGAGTACGATAACTTATCCGCCAAGATTTGATGACGGATTTTTTTAGAGGGGTCAAAAATAAGCACTTTTTACTATGGGAGGGGGGGTCTATCTCCCCCCGTTTAGGAGGTAGGGGCACTTTTAGAAAAAATGGTTTAAATTGAAAAAAAAAATATTAAAAAACAACGGCAACACCTACAATAAAGTGTTATACTGCGTTTGAAAGCCAGAAGATTGTTCTATAATCCTAAATTTAAATTAAATTACTCATATCAATAGTTTTTGAGAAATTTGCATTTAAAGTCAAAATTTTGATAAAAAAAAGGTTAGACCGATTGTTTTCAAAATTATGAAATGAAATTGTAAATTAGCTACTATGTGTTCCATGTATCTATCAGTTCTTAATCGAACACAAAAAACCGCATGGTTCTATGTCTTCTGGTTTTTGAGAAAATCGAAAATAACTAAAACTACTTTCCTACAAAATGTTTGATATTTTTTGCTTCCTTACATAAATAAATCAGTGCTAGCTTCCAACATTACAATATATAAACAGCAACCCCCCTGCTTGGGCACACTATAGGATTTGGGGTAGGTGCGAGGTTGGGTGCATGCAAAGTTTCTTTTGCATTCACAGAATCTGTATTTAAAAAAAATCAAATTTATTCTATTTATCCAATGTCCACTAAATACATATAAAATACCATAAACGATCTTGAAAACCAAAACAAACTTCCGACCATGTTCACCAATACATGGCACTATTTTTCTATCGAAAATACTGCCTAGAAAGGAAATATAAGGACGACTGGGGTTCGCAAATAATAGAGTTTTTATCAGATGTAAAAAAATGTTACCCTTGTTATACCGATGGTGATATATGTGAGGGTTTACAGTTAAAAGATATCGATCCTCCCACCCTTCAGAGCGAAAATTTAGAAAGTGTTTTACCGCCAAAACATCCTCGGCTTCCCACCATAAAAGAGTAACTCAACGAACTCGACAGTTATAGTATCTACGGACGATGGCTTTATTGACGAGACTTACACACCTTTTTAATACATTTTGACCTTTTTCAACTAACTATGACTGACTAACTCCTGACTAACTGACAAAATAACTGACCCAGATGCAATTCTACCTCCTCATGGTGCATTCTGGGTAGCGCTAAATGAATTGCGGTACTGAACTAACAAAGATTCATTATGTTTATTTAACATTAATCCTTAAAATGGAATCACCGTCACCACCAAAAATCAAAAAAAGCAGTTTTGGTAATTTTCGATTTTCTCAAAAACTAGAAGACATAGAACCATGCGGTTTTTTGTTTTCGATTATAAACTGATAGATACATGGAACACATATAAGCTAACTTACAATTTCATTTCACAATTTTGAAAACAATCGGTCTAAACTTTTTTTTTCACGTTATTTTATCAAAATTTGGACTTTAAATGCGAATTTCTCCAAAACCATTGACATGAGTGATTTAATTTAAATACAGGATTATAGAACAATCTTCTGGCTTTCAAACGCAGTATAGCACTTTATTGTAAGTGTTGCCGTTGTTTTTTAATATTTTTTTTTTCAATTTAAACCATTTTTTCTAAAAGTGCCCCTACCTCCTAAACGGAGGTTTTCTCAAAAACCAGAAGACATAGAACCATGCGGTTTTTTGTGTTCGATTAAGAACTGATAGGTACATGAAACACATATTAGCTAATTTACAATTTCATTTCACAATTTTGAAAACAATCGGTCTAAACTTTTTTTTCACGTTTTTTTTTACAAAATTTGGACTTTAAATGCGAATTTCCCAAAAACCATTGACATGAGTAATTTAATTTAAATGCAGGATTATAGAACGATCTTTTGGCTTTCAAACGCAGTATAGCACTTTATTGTAGGTGTTGCTGTTGTTTTTTAATATTTTTTTTTTCAATTTAAACCATTTTTTCTAAAAGTGCCCCTACCTCCTAAAGGGAGGGAGATAGACCCCCCCTCCCATAGTAAAAAGTGCTTGTTTTTGAACTCTCTACAAAAATCCGTAATCAAATCTTGGCGGCCAAGTTATCGTACTCTCCCCCAAATCTGGAACGAAAACGGGAGACTATCACGAAAACATGAACTTCGAAAATTTCAGCAAATGGATCCAAGAACAAGTTTTGAATAACTTGGACTAACCTTCAGTTATTGTAATGGACAACGCCTCGTACCACAATAAATTAGAAGAAAAACAAATTACTTCTGCTAGCAAGAAATCCGAGATGATACAATGGCTAACCGAAAACAATATTGCGCATACTACTACATAAGTATGTTGAAACTTGAACTGTATGAGCTAATAAAAGGACACCGAGCTACACACAACCCAAAGCATAAGATTGACGATATCATTTACGGCATGGGACATGGGTTCTACGTTTACCACCCTATCATCCAGATCTCAATCCCATTGAAAATATTTGGGCAACTATCAAGGCAAGAGTAGGTTCACGAAGCACAACATTCAATTTATTGGATGTTCAAAAATTAGCAGAGGAAGAGTTTTCAAAAATAACGGCTGAAGACTGGCGAAAAGTGTGTGCAAAAGCCATAAAAACTGAGGAATAATACTATTGTCACGACCTGACGTGGCACACAATTTCGGATTCAATTATAATTAATTCAGGTGACGATTCTTCAACCGACTATGAAAGCTACATACATTAGTTCTTAAAACTAAGTATTTGTAAATGATCATTTATTATTTAAATTATATTATTCTTATTTATATTGTTTTTATTTTATTATTATGTTTTATATTTATTTCTGAAGTACAAATTTATAATAATTATTTTAAGGTAAAATAAATTCTTAAAAACTCGTAGATAAAAATTATTCAAACTCGTAAACACTAATCTAACTAATTATCACTAATCTACAATTAATCCCAAAACCCCACAGGTCAAAAAATAATAAATACATACATATATCAAATAAACACTGACACCATAAAATAAATATAAACATAACGCCCCCGGAACCTTTCTGTTGCTAAGCCACAAATCATAAAACATAGAAATAAACAATAATCCCTAAACTATTTGTCAAAGCAAAGTTGAGTTGAGCTATGTATATAGCTTGAACCAATTCAGTTGGCCTAACTCAGTTGCCTAACTCAACTTTGACAATTAGTTTAGGAATTATTGTTTATTTCTATGTTTTATGATTTGTGGCTTAGCAACAGAAAAGTTCCGGGGGCGTTATGTTTATATTTATTTTATGGCGTTAGTGTTTATTTTATGTATGTATGTATATGTATTTTTTTATTTTTTGACCTGTGGGGATGTGATGTACTTTTGTCAAAGGCTGAGGTTTTTTCTCGCCGGTCTACCGGGGTTCTATCTAAAGTAGTACTAACTCCAGATTTATTTATAAAAATATCGAAAAGCAAACTTAACTTAATTTACATTTATTAATTTATATACAATTTCAATAATTAATGTTTTCTTTCTTGATATCCTTGGTTCGTTTCTTCTATGTGGATTTATTCTCCTTTAAGTTTCTGTACGATGCTGGCAGTTTTCAGTTGAATCCGGTAATCACAGATGAATCTGGTAATTCACGGACGAGTCCGGCAAATCACAGACGAATCCGGCAAATCACGGTCGAAACTGGCAAATCACGTACGAATCCGGCAAATCAGGGACGAATCCGGCAAATCACGGACGAATCCGGCAAATCACAGACGAATCTGGCAAATCACGGATGAATCCGGCAAATCACGGTCGAAACCGGCAAATTACGGACGAATCCGGCAAATCACCGATGAATCCGGCAAATCACGGACGAATCCGGCAAATCACGAACGAATCCGGCAAATAACGGACATATCTGGCAAATTACGGACGTATCCGGCAAATCAAAGACGAGTCTGGCAAATCACGGACGAATCTGGCAAATCACGGACGAATCCGGAAAAATCACAGACGAGTCTGGCAAATCACGGTCGAAATCGGCAAATCACGGTCGAAACCGGCTAATCACAGACGAATCTGGCAAATCACGGACAAATCCGGCAAATCACAAACGAATCCGGCAAATCACGGACGAATAGGGCAAATCACAGACGAATCTGGCAAATCACAAATGAATCTGGCAAATCACGGACGAATCCGGCAAATCGCAGACGAATCTGGCAAATCACGGACGAATCCGGCAATCACGGTCAAAACTGGCAAATTACGGATGAATCCGGCAAATCACGGACGAATCCGGCAAATCACGGACGAATCCGGCAAACCACAGACGAGTCTGGCAAATCACGGACGAATCTGGCAAATCACGGACGAATCCGGCAAAATCACAGACGAGTCTGGCAAATCCCGGTCGAAACCGGAAAATCAAAGACGAATCTGGCAAATCACGGACAAATCCGGCAATCAAGGTCGAAACTAGCAAATCACAGACGAATCTGGCAAATCACGGACGAATCCGGCAAATCACGGTCGAAACCGGCAAATCAGAGACGAATCTGGCAAATCACAGATGAATCTGGGAAACCACGGACGAATCCGGCAAATCACAGATGAATCTGGCAAATCACGGACGAAACCGGCAAATAACGGTCGAAACCGGCTAATCACAAACGAATCTGGCAAATCACGGACAAATCCGGCAAATCACAGACGAATTCGGCAAATCACGGACGAAAAGGGCAAATCACAGACGAATCTGGCAAATCACAAATGAATCTGGCAAATCACGGACGAATCCGGCAAATCGCAGACGAATCTGGCAAATCACGGACGAATCCGGCAATCACGGTCGAAACTGGCAAATTACGGATGAATCCGGCAAATCACGGACGAATCCGGCAAATCACAGACGAGTCTGGCAAATCACGGACGAATCTGGCAAATCACAGACGAATCTGGCAAATCACGAACGAATCCGGCAAATCACGGTCGAAACCGGCAAATCACAGACGAATCTGGCAAATCTTATGTCAATTCATTTGAGACCCCTTACCACTGGTGGGGGAAAGTCTTAACTCAATTACCTTCCTTAATTGATCTTGACGTTTACTTGTTGGGAGCTCGCCACACTCTATCACTTGATGTTTCCCTGGTAATGGTCCACCGCACTCTGTCTTTTTGTCGATCGTATGGTGGTCTTTTATTATACTTTTTAGCCAAACTATGCGTGAGCTGAAAAGTCGTGAAGTGCACATTTACACACGATATACCCTCTTTCGCTACGTCATAGCTATTCTCCATTAATAAACATCGTTTTCTTCCACATACATTTAATGGTGCGGGGGACGGGTGGCATCATATTTATATATATGTACGTTATCTCCTACTGCGCTTACTTATGGTTGCAGGTGAGCGGTAGGAGGTTAGACGGTTCTTGTATGAACCTTAACTCACCACCTGGTTTCTAGGCCATAGTTGATAATAAACGGGGGCGACCGGCAAGAGGACGATAGATCCCTTATTTCATCGATTGATAACTCACCATCGAGGTTGTTGATCGTCGCCTAGTTGCTGCTTTCAGTGGAGTTCTTCCTTTTTCGTAGATATTCTCCTGCGCTGAGTTCACCACACCTAGGAGTTGTTGTTGGTATTGCGTAGGTTAGTGTGGTGAAAATGTGCATTGATTTATTTCTGCTGATAAGCTCCTTTGTAATCAGTTGTTGGTCATGGATTGGGGTCGACACATGCTATGGAAGCATCTTGTCGCTTTGGTAAGTATTCGTTATATGTTATTTTTCACAGGTCCGTCGCATGGGGGTGTCTTGGTAAGGTTAATATGGGACCTTGTTGGATAGGGGACTCGGGGTTGGAATAGGGTTTATCTGTGATGAGATATTGGAAGTAACTATTGAATAGGTCTGTAGGTAGGGGGGGGAGGCAGAGTTGTAATGCTTCATTACAGGGCTTTGGGATTCATTGTAGATTAGTGGAACGGAACCTTTCCGTTGCTAAGCCACAAATCATAAAACATAGAAATAAACAATAATCCCTAAGCTTTTTGTCAACTAATCCTATGTCGCAGTTCGCAGGTAGTTTTTTATGTCCAACCCAATTGCATTTTGCAATAGACTTATTTTTATATTATAGGTACACTGAAATTTGTCCCAATAATAAAAACAAAAATTATTAATTTTATATTTTCGAAGTAAAGTTTACACCTAAAAATCTTTTATTTTTATTTCAGCAGAGATGAAATAGTTTTTTAGACATCAAGCTATGAAAGAAAAATAAACCATGATCATATCTTATTCAAAGAAAGTCCATCGCTGGAAACTTATTTCTATTTTACTGTGAGCTCACTCACTCACCCTCCTTAGTGCTTCAGTATGATCGCAGGAGCGTCATTGACAACATGTACATCTTTGTTTTCTTTTTTTCAGTGATTTTTCTGTCTCTTTCAGAATTAAAGAGCAGAGCAGAGAAATTTGAAGAGACCTGCGCAGTAGACTGGCCAACTGAATTGGTTTAAGCTTTACCACTAGTCCACTACTTTGTAGCAGGGCTGTCGTTTCATTCTTTGAGAAACCAGTACTTCATTTTTATAAGAAAATTTATCTCACTGAAATTTTTTTTTTGAAAAATATAAGTTTTTTTCATCAAATTTACAATTAACAAAGACTATACAAACGAAAACAATATTATTGATTTTTTTTATATACAGTACGCACTCGATTTACGCAAACCTCGATAGGTGCAACTCCTCGATTTTAGCAACTCTAAATTTGTAGCACGTCTTGACTCTATAAGTGCAACTTTTCAAAAATGCTACCTCGATTTGTGCAACTTCTTATGTGTATTCAACTGTTTTTTATTTGCATGCTCTCCTTTTGATTCTGTATTCCTGCCGTTAGTTTACAGCTAGTTTGTCTGAACGAAATTCCATGTAAAAATAATACACAAACACATAAAATGCATCTGTATTTATTTGAAGGCGGTCAGCCATCAGACGAATAAGGGGAATAACATGTAGCATACGAAAACATGTACGTGCCGTAACTATTCGGGACTGGTGGAAGTCTGATCATAGCCTCTCCGTGGCGGCCGCTGGCTGGTTCCTCAGGTTGGCGACAGGTTAATTCCCTGTCCCGTAAAACTTTATGAATTACGAGACCGACAACAAGCCTCGGAAACGGACTGATCACACGACGACAACCAACGCAACGAAAACTGAAAAACGATTTACGAATTTTCTTATGGAACGTACGATCGCTCTATAGAGCTCGAGCTGCTCAGCAGCTAGCCGATGCCCTGTCAAAATATAAAGCTGACATAACAGCTCTTACAGCGTTTACGAACATCAGCCTCATTAACGTTCACGGACCTACGGAGGAGTCCTCAGACGAAGAAAAAGAGACTTACTACGAACAAGTCGAGAGGGCCCTCAATGCCTGTCCAAGGTATGATGTTAAAATCATCCTTGGGGATTTGAACGCAAAAATAGGTCGGGAGCCGGTATTCAGGCATTACGCAGGCACCCATAGTTTGCATGAGAACACTGATGACAATGGACTTCGAGTCTTAGAATTGGCAGCATCGAAAAACATGGTCGTTGCGAGTACCAGGTTCCCGCGTAAAGATATCTACAAAGCCACATGGGTATCACCTGATGGAGTCACTTGTAACCAAATAGACCACGTATTGATACACCATCGCCACTACTCGAACTTGATGACGGTACGAACGTACCGAGGTGCCAATATCGACTCGGATCACTAACTTGTTGGTATGGTTTTCCGAGGGCGGATTGCCTTGCGAAGACGCATTGCATCCGCCGATCAGGTTCGAATCAACACGGCTGCCCTGCGCAATGAAAACACCAGTAACACCTTTGGTAATGCGTTAGGACTCGCCCTAGAATCACTTGATTTAGGGAGAGTAAGTCCTGGAGCCAGTATGCTGGGCGTAAATGAGAAGTGGACACGCCTTAAAAATATTGTCATTAGTACTGCCAACTCCATCTTAGGCAGCAGTCGTAAAAATCGGAACGACTGGTTTGATGATGAATGCAAGATAGCGACTGAACGTAAGAATGTTGCGTACCGAGCAATGCAACAATCTCATAGAACGCGGGCACGCGAAGAGGAATATAAAGAGCTCAGAAGAATAGAAAAACGGCTACACAGACAAAAAAAAATCAGCCTGGGAGAAGAACCTAATCTGTGAAATAGAAAATAGCCGAGAGCGAGGTCCGCACCAGGCGCGGAAGTTCTACCAATCCGTCCGAAACATGACGCAGTACACACCACGCTGCACATACTGCAAGGACGGAGAGGGAAATCTGATCACCGATCCTGAAAGCATACTGGAGCGATGGGAAGTGTACTTTAATGAATTGCTAAATGGTCAGCTCACTACAGAAGTGGAGGCTCCACTACTTCAAGAAGAATACCCTATGTTGCCGCCACCAAGCATAGAAGAGGTTGAGAAGGCTATAGGCCGGCTTAAACAGAACAAAGCCCCGGGAGCCGATGGCATACCAGCCGAATTATTCCATCACGGCAGGCCAGTCTTACGTCAAGCAATTCATGATATTATAGTACACGTATGGGAGCAGGAAGATATGCCAGAAGACTGGCGAAAAGGCATATAATGCCCCATACATAAGAAGGGAGATGTCACAACGTGCAGCAATTATAGAGGTATCACGTTGTTGAGTACCGCCTATAAGATACTCTCCTCTATCCTACAAGACCGGATAACCCCATACGCTAAAACCGTCATCGGACAATATCAGTGTGGTTTCATTCCAGGCAAATCAACAACTGATCAGATCTTTACCCTTAGGCAGGCGATGGAAAAATGTCTAGAATTTAACATCCCAACATACCATCTGTTTATAGACTTTAAGGCCGCCTATGATAGCATAGCCAGGGTAGAACTTTACAAAGCCATGAGAGAATTCGGCATCCCAAATAAATTGACACGACTATGTAGGTTGACCATGACCAACGTAACAAGCCAAGTAAAAATAGCCGGATTGCTATCCAGACCAATCAACATCTTTAATGGACTCCGACAAGGGGACGGTTTGGCCTGCCTCCTCTTCAACCTGGCGTTGGAGAAAGCAATCCGTGACTCTGGCACGGCAACAAGAGGGACCATCGTCAACAGGTCCAGCCAGTTACTAGCTTACGCAGACGACATTGATATCATCGGAAGAACCGAACAAGCTGTACACGATTCCTTCATCCAGATCGAGCAGGCGGCACAAAATCTGGGGCTGCACATTAGTGAAGGTAAAACAAAGTACATGGTGGCGTCGAATGCGAGAGGAACAGTTGGTCAAACAATCAAGGTAGCGGAGCACGAATTTGAAGTGGTGCATTCCTTTAAATACCTTGGGTCAATAGTAGCAGCCGATAACAATATAGAAGAAGAAATACGCGGGCGGCTTCTCAAATCCAACAGAGCCTACTATAGTCTGTCAAAGCTTTTCAAATCCAGAAATCTCACCATAACTTCAAAACTGCTGCTGTACAGGACCATGGACCTGCCAGTACTCACATATGGATCCGAGACTTGGGTGCTTAGCAAAAGGCACTCCGACCTCTTAGCTGCGTTCGAGAGAAAAGTCTTAAGGAGAATTGTTGGCCCCATATGTGAGGAAGGACGATTCCGGAGACGGTACAATCATGAATTGTACGTAATCTACCTAGAAGCAGATATCGTGACAAAAATTAAGCTCGGTAGACTCCGGTGGGCAGGGCACCTAGCTCGCATGAGCGAAGAAGAACCTGCTCGGAAAGTTCTTTGTGGTACATTCTATGGTAGACGACAGCGTGGTAGACCATGCTTGCGCTGGAGAGATGGCGTAGACCAGGACGCCCGAAGCCTTGGGGTGCGCAACTGGATGGCGTCGGCTAGAGACCGGGATAGGTGGAGAGACTTGTTGAAAGAGGCCAGGACCGGAACCCGGTTGTCGAGCCGATGATGATGATGATTTATTTGAATGGGTTGCAATTTCATTAGTGTCTACGGAAAATTTGTGCAGGATAGGTGTAACATGAAAAATTACAAAATTGTCTATTATTGGATTGGTTTCACGAAAACGTTGAGTCATGTGGTAATTGCGATGATCCAGCAGAAATTGAGAGCGCTGATGAAGGTGAAGGTGAAGCTGAGTCGGTCCCCACTTTATCAAAAATTAAATCAGAAGATGCAGTTCGATTCTTAAACATATGTTTACAATGGGCCGAAGAGAACAACATTCCAATAGAAGAGATTTTATTGCTACAAAAAATAAAAGAGAGGGAAGTTTTAAAAAACATAAATTTGCAAAAAAACTCAATCTAATATATCTAACTTCTGTATTCATTCATCACTTATTAATTTTTGTGTAAATGTTCGTATTTGATAAAAATATTTTCAATTTTTTTCATAACTTGTCGTTATATATAAGAAAACAAGTTATTTCAACTATAATTTGTATCGAAAAAAATACAACCCAGTAAGTGCAACAACCTCGGTTATTGCAACTGCCCCGATTTCTGTTAGTTGCGTAAATCGAGTTTGTACTGTATATGCTTTGGATTTAAATCTTATAATATTAACGAGTTTTATATTTTTATGTACATACGTTGGAACATTTAAATAATAAGCAAAATTATGTTTAAATTGCACATGTCAAAAAAAATTTATTAGTCTGGCGATCTCAAAAATAAAGCTTAAATGTAAACAAATGTTTTCAAAAAATTAAAATTTTTTAATGTACATACATACATATAACATTTTAAAAATTGAAGTGTTCTTGTATCGTTTTAATAAATTTGAAGATAGTTTCCATTCATGTATCTGGTACCTGTCCAACAACGACTTGGCTGAAAGGATACTGCTTACAGTAGTCACATTTAAGAAATTTCTAGTTTTTGTTTTTATCAAATTTACGTTTGAAAAAACTCGCTCACAAGTAGCACTACTGTGTGGCAAAACAAGTAAGGGTCCTATAAAAATTTTGTTATATGAAAGAAACGATCTTCTCCCAAACCATTTCTGGCTGAAAATACATCACACCAGAATCATTCTAGTCCAAGTTCTCTAGACAAATCTGTAAAGTTCAATGGAGCCCTTCACTCAAATTCCCGATCCTCAATGCTAATGTTTAGCACAAGGTTTGGAAATAAAGAGATTGGTTCTACTAAACTTTCACCTAAAATTTCTTGGGCTTAGTTTTTGTATTACTATTAGGGTTTTATCGTTAAAGTTGAATGTTTCTTATAGCCTGAAGTTTTATAATAGTTTAGGCAAATCGATTTTATTTCAACAATTCGTGTTCCCCTTTAGGCCCAATTTAGACGTCTTTAATACTTAACAGAAGATGATCATCATTCAAATTTATGTTAAAACTCAATATTTCGTAAACCACATAGATACTATTTTATCTTAAAATAACGGCGCCTATAGAAACGTTAAAAAATATTTTTCGAAAATCGTATTCTTCTCGAAAACAGCCCTTAGAATATTGATAAAAAAAATGTCTGTACGATCTACAGTTTAATAAAAAAATCAAATTAAGTCATTACTGACAGTACCTACAGTAGAACCATTTTTCTATTTTTGACTTTCTCATTGTGAAGCGAGAAAAAAAAGCAGTACTTCGGCTATGTTTGCAGTACGGCAGTACGGAGCTTCAAAAAGCAGTACAAGTACTGCAATTGCAGTACTTCGAAAGCTCTGCTTTGTAGTCAATATACTAAAAGAGAATAGTATAAATGAGAAAAATACCGTCTCATATAAGAGATCGAGGGATAAAACGATCTTAAAAGAGAAGCAGCTCGGTAATGTGGTGGGTTGTCGTTTGAGTTCAGTTCGTTCGAGCAATCCATTCAGAGCGGTCGCGGTACCGAGTTAGCTATTTTCCGAAACTTTTTTAAACTGGCCCTTCATTTTCAGAAGTGGATTAATTAAATCCACAAGTAGTGTTCATTTACTGATTTGCGTTATCTGTCGACAAATAAAAGAAAATATATTATACGCGTTCTTAAAATATTTCGGCGGCGGTGTTATTGTTGCTGTGCGCATCAGGCATAAGTCTTCAAATATATGTATGAGAATTAAAAAATTAACGGTGGTTTAACTGAACATCGAAAACTGTGTGTGTGTGTCTCTTCCTTTTAACCCCTGCCCTGTGGTGTGAACTGATTGTGTGTGCAACGATCTCTCTTGCTCTTGTTTCATGTTTTTTGTATCGCACGTAAAACTTGTTTGACAGCAGATTTTTGAGTAACTCTTCCTTTCTACCCCTTCGCGCGAATGGTTGTGTGTGCATCGATTTCTTTTGGCTTCTTTTCGAGTTTTTTTTGTATATCTCACCTAAAATCTGCTGTAAGAAAGGAAAAAATATAGCTTGAACCAATTCAGTTGGCAATTCTACTGCGCAGGTCTCTTTAAATTTCTTTGCTCTACTCTTTAATTCTTAAAGAGACAGAAAAATCACTGAAAAAAAGAAAAAAAAGATGTACATGCCCGCGTTGTTGTCAATGACGCTGCTGCGATCATACTGAAGCACTTAGGAGGGTGAGTTTTGTTTATAGCTTCGCTCACAGTAAAATAGAAATGAATTTCCAGTGATGGACTTTCTTTGAATAAGATATGATCATGGTTTACTTTTCTTTCATAGCTTGATGTCTAAAAAACTATTTCATCTCTGGTGAGATAAAAGGAAAAGATTTTTAGGTGTAAACTTTACTTCGAAAAAATAAAATTAATAATTTTTGTTTTTATTAGTGGGACAAATTTCAGTGCACCTATAATAAAAAAATAAGTCTATTGCAAAATGCAATTGGGTTAGACAAGAAAAACTACCTGCAAGCTGCAAGGATTAATGACAAAAAGTTTAGGGATTATTGTTTATTTCTATGTTTTATGATTTGTGGCTTAGTAACAGAAAGGTTCCGGGGGCGTTGTGTTTATATTTATTTTTTGGCGTTAGTGTATATTTGATATATTTTTTTTTTGACCTGTGGGGTTGGGATTAATTGTAGATTAGTGTTAATTTGTTAGATTAGTGTTTACGAGTTTGAACAATTTTTAACTACGAGTTTTTAAGAATGAATTTTTGCATCAGAGGGAATTAAGGTATTTAAATGATATTTGCTTTGCTTTGCAATTCAGTTTAAAAAAAAACAACCAAGAATAATATATTGAAATACATTTAAAAGAAATCTTTATGGATCCATTTAGAAAAGGAAAACCTATTGGAAGCCAGGCGCGTAAGATAGTTGTTAAAATATATAATGACAAACTGGAAGAAGCAAAGAATTCGTTTCTTGAAAATCCTGTGAGTTACGCAACAACGCAAACAGTGAAAACTACTGGAATTTCTGAACGTTCAATCAGAAGGATTATTAAGGAATACGAAGAGACAGGAGTTGTGCAGTCACTAAATAAAAAAGTGCAGCATACGAAGTGGAAAACTGGACTAGACGAATCAGACATCGCAGCTATTCGGCGTATAATGCACAACTTCCACCAGGAGGAAAAAATGATGATGTTGAGACAACGAGTTCAGGAAGATCTGGAGTTTAACTTAAGTATTACGTCGTACCGTCAAATATACAGATTCGTTTTTTAGTCGCACAACACGATTATGGAATAACTTACCCGGCACAGTTTCCCCTTGCCATTTCAATTTGAAAACATTCAAAACCAATGTTCATCGACACCTCCTTTCTCTCCCCTGCTAATTTCTCCCTCGCCCGTGCTGTGTTTAAAACATTATAAGGGTCTCGTAACATACCCTTGAGCGCGAGTGAATTATAAAAAAAAAAGAAGAAACGGATTTAGCTACAAAAAACTCAAAACAACCGGAAACTTCTCTGTGAAAGAAATGATATTAAACTCATGTGAGTGAAGTATCTGAGAAAAATCCAGGAATACAGAACAAAAGGATTTGATATCATTTATTTGGACGAAAGCTATATTCATAGCTCACATACAAGGCCACGGGCTTGGACTGATGACAGTAGCAGTGGGTTGAAGACGCCAATTTCAAAAGGAAAGGCTGATAATGGAGCATGCAGGTGGTGAATTTCCATTTATTGGATGTTCAAAAATTAGCAGAGGAAGAATTTTCAAAAATAACGGCTGAAAAGTGTGTGAAAAAGCCATAAGAACTGAGGAAGCGACATTAGTCCTTAAAACTAAGTATATGAAAATGAACATTTATTATTTAAATTATATTATTCTTATTTATATTGTTTTTATTTTATTATTGTTTTATATTTATTTCTGAAGTACAAATTTATAATAATTATTTTAAGGTAAAATAAATTCTTAAAAACTCGTAGGAAAAAATTATTCAAACTTGTAAACACTAACCTAACTATCTACAATTAATCCCAAAACCCCACAGGTCAAAAAATAATAAATGCATATATCAAATAAACACTAACACCATAAAATAAATATAAACATAACACCCCCGGAACCTTTCTGTTGCTAAGCCACAAATCATAAAACATAGAACTAAACAATAATCCCTAAACTATTTGTCAAAGCAAAGTTGAGTTAGGCACTGTAAGATTTAAGGAAAAATCTTTACTCATTAAATATCTTGTGCACCATTTTTGTTCTCTTAAATCCTCTCTCTGCGCAACCGACCGTTGGCCAACTGAATTGGTTCGAGCTATAACAACACTTTTGTTCGACTTATTTTTGACGGATTTTGAGCGTTTTTTCTTGTGTCCTCTACTTGAGGGAGTGGCTTGTGTTCTCCTTTCGTCTTTGTTGAAAGATAGCTTTCACCATGTCAAAAAAAAGAATAAATGTAAATAGATCTATGATTGAATCTGGTACAAATGATGGCGAAGAGAATGGAAGTAACAATGTGGGCACTATCACATCATCGGTGAGGCCTGATGCCCTAGTTTTTCGCTTTGGTGCATCCGAATGCGAACAAATTCTACCTGTTGTCAACCCATCGATAAAAAACGGAATTTCTGCTATACTTCATCCAACAAAAATATGCAGTACACGTCTTATGGGAGAGATTTTTCAAAATCAGTAGCGTACTGAATTTTTGCACCATACTAAATTGAAAGAACTCCTTCATAAAAAAGTGTTTGTGCGCCCGTAAATTTTCGATTGCATTTGACGCAGACCCAACGTCCTATTGACCGCACATCTGAGTGTGCACTGAATTGCTGTGGCCTATGGCTGTTGGTGAAATTCAATTTCAACCCCCATTAAATATTGATGTGAATTCAGAGTTACCCTTGTTCATTTGCTAACTTGTTCAGTTTTTTTTTTTCCTTGGGTTTCTGTTGAGGTGCTTTTGATTTTAGAGCTTTAAAAAAGGGTCCATTTAAAATCAACACTACGACAACTCTGTGAGAGCTTTAATGAAGGACAGATTTATGCAATCCGCTGTAGCCAGAATGCGAGGCAAACGTCCTATATTGCCCACACTGCATATTTTTGTTGGACAGAGTATAGTGCCTGGGTAAGTGCTATGAACTCATTTACACAAATGTTTAGTTGGGATGACTTTACCACAATTTTTTATGGTTCGCTCCGATTCGAAGAGGCTGCTAAAATGTGGTTTCAAACTCAAAAGTCCTACAAATGTACTTGGGATCAATTAAAGACAGAGTTGGTCAAAGAATTTCCAACAATCTAAGACGATTCGTCTCTGTTATTAAGAATAATGTCGAGAACAAAAAAAAAAAAAGAAGATGAGAGCGTTGAAAATTATTTTTACGATATCTTGGGCCTCTGCAAACGTTCTCGCATGCTACACACAATGACGATGAATTACATCATTTCCGGCTTCAGAGACGAAAGTCTTGTACATATGTTGACCGCTTCCTCGCGCCAGAATTTTGAAGAGCTATTATTAAAGATAAAAAAATATTACTCCATTAAAGAGCAAAAGGAAAATCGAGCCCGAATTCTGAAAGTAGCCAAACCCAGCCAATCATAAAGACCGACTTCCCTAAACGGTGCTTTGTATTCAAGAGCGAAGGTCACTTGGCACGAGAATGCAATAAAACACCACAGCCAGAAAAAGGAAATAGGGTTTGCTACAATTGCCAGGGTAAGAGCCATTATGCTAATGAATGCCATAAGCCCAAAAAGCGACGAGTAATGAATAACCATAATCATAACCATCGGATGGCAAGACTTTCAACAGTCAAAGATGAAAGCCTTTCGATGTCGATCATGGTCGGTGAGGAGGCAGTGCGTGCTTTCATTGATTTGGGAAGTGATTGCTCCACCATCAAAATAGGCATCGTAAGAAAGAATCATTTTAAAATAACACCAACAACAAATACTCTCACTGGTTAGGCTGGTGGAAAAGTAACTCCATTAAGGAAAATAACAGAGTGGGTACAGGTTGAGGATGTCAAAATCGAAACGAACACCATGGTAGTCGACTATGATCAACAAAATCAGGAAATGATATTAGGCAGGAATTTCCTGGATTCTCCATCGGTTAGCCTGGTGAGAAAGGGTGGAAAGCTTTTTATAACAAAAGTTAGTTCACAATAGCTAGATGAAGGGGATGGGGAGCGAAGCAAGGTCTTAAGAAAATTCAAAGAAGATAACATTAAGGTGGATAATTCGGTTTCGAAAACAGAGAAAGAAGCTCTAATTCAATTATTAATCGAGATTAATGAGTGCTTTGCTAATTGATATAATTAAAATGAATATTCGACTCAAAGAAGAAATTATATTAAAAAGCAAACTATACCGAATACCATACCACCTTAGAGAAATTCTTGAAAAACAGATAGAAGACCTCTTGGAAAATGACATCATCGAACCTTCCATCTGCGAGTATTGAAGTCCAGTTCTTCTTGTTTTAAAATAACATGGCAACTACCGCATGTGCGTAGATTATATAAAAATTAATGCTCATACAGTTCGTGAAAATTCTCCTACCTTAAATGTCGAAGAAGGCATAAACATGATGTGCAGTGGTGAATTTTTCATTGTACTTGATTTGATGAGTGGGTATTACCAAAACTCTATAAACGAAGTGAGCCGACAGTACACTTTATTCATCACAGATTTCGGACAGTTTCAGTTTAAGAGAGTGGCATTCGGACTGACGAACGCACCAGCAGTGTTTCTAAGACTTATGAATTTAGTGAAACAGAAAATGGGCAAATCAAAAGTTTTAATCTACATGGATGATTTAGTTTTATTTGGCTCAACCGTTGAAGAACTTCTAAAAACCCGGCGAAAACTATTGGGCATTTTGAAAAGTCTCCATCTTACGTAAAATGTTGACTAATGCGAATTCTTCAGAAAAGAAATTAATTTTCTCGGACATAAAGTCAGTAAAAACGGAGTTCAACCAGGCAAAGTTAAGACAAGAGCAGTTCGAAATTTTCCAAGGCCAACAACATCACGTGAAGTAAAACAATTCTTGGGACTATCCGGATATTTCCCGCGCGTCGTTGAAAATTACGCAACCACTGCAGCACCATTGAACCGCTTACTTCGGAAGGATACAGCATTTCAATGGAATTCAGAACATTAAACTGCTTTTAACATCTTAAGGGATCGGCTATGTGAGGAACCTATTTTGACTATTTACAACCCTAAGCTTCAGCACCAACTCCATACGGATGCCAGTTCTTTAGGACTTGCAGGTCTCTTAATGCAAATCGATGAACATGAAACCAGAGCAGCTGTCGCGTTTTTTAGTCGAGCCACAAGTGATTCTGAATCCAAATTCCATAGCTACGAACTTAAAACGCTAGCCGTTGTAGAAAGCCTTGAAAGATTCCGTTTCTGTTTACTTGGAAAACGCTTCCAAATTTACACGGACTGTAACTCTCTGAAATCAACTAAGAACAAAACAAATTTGATCCCTAGAATAGCCAGATGGTGGCTTAAAATACAAGAATATGATTTCGAACTTATTCATCGCCCAAGAACACAAATGCAGCACGTCGATGCTCTGAGTCGTCATCCGGTAGAGGAAGCTTCTGAAGTAGATGTTGCTGGATACGAAGTTTTGGCAATCACTATTAAAAAAGACGATTGGATATCCACACAAGACCAATATCTTAAGGATAAAATCCAAATTTTAAAGGAGGATACGACTGGAACTTCCAAACGGAAAGAAATAGAAAAAGAGTACATTCTTAAAAATAATAGACTATACAAGAAAACGAAAGAAGGGCGACGTTTTGTTGTACCGAGAGGTGTTTGGTGGCAAATGATTAAATCGGCGCATGACGATGTTGGACATTGTGGTCTTGAACAAACCTTGGAACGAATGCGTAAACTGTATTGGTTTCCTAAAATAAGAACAGTAGTCACAAAAACACTGAAAGTTACCAGGAAGGGGATCTTGTTTTACTACGAGCAGAGCACGCTGCAACAGAAGAGCCCAGAAAACTCCTAACTCGTTACAAGGGTCCCTACGTCATAAAAACAAAACTGGCAAATGATCGATACATCGTCACGACACTGATACGACTCAGATAACACAGAAAAAACTTGAGTCGGTCTATGCTGCAGATAAATTAAAACCTTTCTGTGATCTCAGTAGTTTCGAAGTACATGAATTTTGTGATTCTTCAGAATCAGAAGATTTAGATGACAGCTGCTTACAATGAAAATCTTAATATCGTCGTCGTTCTGTGAAGGCTCCCTAAGTCCATTTTTTGTGTTTGAGATATTTGCATTTAAAGTTGGAAATTAATATAAAAAAATCTAAAAATTATCAGAATAGCACGGTCTTAGGCTTCAATTGTAAAATGGGTTTGGCGTAACCATTGTCCAATGAAATTTTTTGCAAATAGTTTATTCGGAATGAATTAAATAAGAATTAAATCACAATTTTTTTTAAAATGGACTTAGGGAGTTTTCATGGAACGACGACGATATATATATATTGGATTCCGTGTGCTGCTCAAGGGGATATTTAGTAAGACATTGAAGGCAGTTATATTTTTATTTAGTTTTCAAAATAATTTAATCAATCAATACATTTCTTTTTTTTTACTTTTCCTAATGCTAATGGTAAATAATTTAATTTATCTTTAAAAATATTTTATTTCTTTTCTTATTTAAAAAAAAAACAAGCAAATGATTTGACCTTGAAGGTAGTTACATTGTCATTTTTAAAATAATTCAATTTGATCTTTCATTCATTTTAATAATTCTTATTTATCAAAAATAATAAAATTTGAATTAAACGCACTATACAGGTAAGTTGGTCTGTTAATTGAAGATCAACAGAGTTGCTAACTATAGCAGTTGAAATACTAGGCGTGAATTTGAATTGCAAGACCAAATGGCTTACAGAGGATGAGCTATGTGCTTGAAAATCCGCAAATGTTCTGTGTGGATGGTTTAGGGTAAGCTATGTGCTTGGGAATCCGCAAATGTCATGTGTATGTGGACGGTTTAGGATAAGCTATGTGCTTGGAAATCCGCAAATGTCCTGTATGAATGGTTTAGGATAAGCTATGTGCTTTGAAATCCGTAAATGTCCTGTGTGGACGGTTTATGACGAGCTTGTGCTTGGAAATCCGCAAATGTCCTGTATGGACGGTTTAGGATGAGCTATGTGCTTGAAAATTCGCAAATGTCCTGTGTGGGCGGTTTAGGATGAGCTGCGTGCTTGGAAATCCATCATAGTCCTCTGTGATGAAAAGAGGGTAAGCCGTGTGCCTGAAACTAACTAAATTTCTTGTGGACGAAATAAGTGTGAATAGTGGAAATCAGTGGAAAAGTGATTGGTCGGATGGCCGAGTTGTAAAACCAATTTTCATAAAGATTCATGAAAACAAAACTATTGTTGTATACCACTACTTTGTATTCAATATACGAAAAGAGAATAGTATAAATGAGAAAAATACCGTCTCATATACGTAAGATATCCTGTGGAGGGATAAAACAATCTTAAAAGAGAAGCAGCTCGGTACTGTGGTAGGTTGTCGTTTGAGTTCAGTTCGTTCGAGCAATCCATTCAGAGCGGTCGCGGTACCGAGTTAGCTATTTTCCGAAACTTTTTTAAACTGGCCCTTCACATTTTTGAGATGAATTTCATCATTTGGTCCCATAGTGCGTCGGGTGAAAGAAATAATAACTAATTATTTCTTAAGAAAGTAAAACGCGGTAAGTTCCGAAAAACTTTATCTTTTTAACATGAACAAGGTCCGCGAAAAGATGAACTTAAAATCTCATGAAGTCTAAACTGTTTAAATTTTAATCGAATTTAGTATTATACATTCCCTTATATATTATTAAAGTTAAAATCATCCAGCCAACATTTTTTTCGAAATCTAAAAATTCCTGTTTTCATAACTTCGTTGTTTTAGCTTATTAATAAAAAAACTAGATAAGTATTTAAAATAAAGAAAATCTTAGTGAACTTCTTTGACAATTTTGATCATTACGACAGTAAGGAAGACGAATAAATTGCACGAAAAATACGATTTTATTAACATTTGTATCATAGAGTATACTAGTTTACAAATTTTCGGTTTTTGGCGAATACCTCAAAAAAAAGTATTTTGGCTCTCTGAACACGAAAATCGCAATCATTTATTTTTCCAAAAAAGCGTTTTCGAGATATGACCGAAAAACCTGTTTTTCTGCTCCTTTTATTCCTTAGATAAGCAGATAAGTGTTTCAAAACCAAAGATTCCACCAGGACCTTGCAATCATGGAAAAGAGGTATGAGGGCTTTTGGGATCAAGGGATGATGAGTGACTACTGCTGGATGCAGCTCCGCGAAGATTCAACGCCACATAAAAGAAGAAGTGTAAGAAACACGTCATATTTTCAATAAAAATTAAGAAAAAAAGAAAAAAAACTGAAATAGTCTGCCTTCACGTACTTCCACATTTATTATTCGATTTCATTGATCTTATGCGTTTTAGCTTTGTAAAAAAAAAATATCTTCCACGTGAGATCTTAAAAGTATTTTAAATATTTTTTGTCTATCCTTACGGAATGACTTAAAACAAGCGATTTCCAAAAAACAGCGAAAATATTGTTTTTGAAACTTTGAACGGCTTTTTTTTGGTGATTGTTTGGCCGATTTACACAAGTCGTATACTGTTGGAAAGACAAACAAAATATCTGTTCAAAAATATAAAGTATATGTTAATTAGGTTGACCGTTTTTGAGAATTAGGCTTATACATGGAAAAGGAGCAGAAAAACACGTTTTTTGGAAAAATAAATGATTGCGATTTTTGTGTTCAGAGAGCCAAAATAAGTCTAGAAAATACTTTTTTTGTAGGTACTTTTTTTGTGTAAGCTGGTGGTATATATAATACCTAGAGTCATCCCTCAAGATGATAGTTCTCGTAAATTGCATCAGAACAAATATTTTTTATATCTGGGTTTTGCGTTCCAAAAAGCTAAAATTAGTTTTTTTAGAAAAAACTATAATACTTATTTTAAAAAACTTAACGTGTAGAGGCTGTGAGTGTCTCAAATAAATTAAGAATGCAATTAAAATCAGTGGTTGTTGGAAACCGATGTGAAGCAGTCAAGCGCACTGTTGGCGTATCGATGTTAGGTCTGGTTGGAAAAATGCTTCGGATCACCAAAAATTCACTTCCATCTGGGTTTTAGGAGTTCTCAATTGAGAAGGAAGGATCACCGAACATGGGACAAGATTTAACAGCAAAAGTTCCTGCCAACGACCTAGAAAATCATCCACTTCAGTGGAGGCAAATTGACAAAACCCAATGACATAACTGTTGACTTTGCGTACCACTCATATCTGCTCTGGTGCATTTTAAACTTCTATGCAGAATCTAGAATAAAGCTTTACAGCTGAAAGGTAAAATATCAATTTCAGAAATATTTGTTTGCATTGCCTCTTGCTGATACGAATATAATAGCAAGATCGCATCAGTTATTTTCTGGTTTATTTGAAGATTACTTGGGACGAAATCATTTACACAATATTTATTGATGTGCATCCGGCCCTTAATTTTATGTGATTTTACTTTTAATTTATATTTATTTAAGAACAAACCTCATGGAAATACACAAGAAATATCAAAAATGTGACAACAATTTATGACCGTTTCTTGGCTGTTCCAACAAAAAGCTGCAAAATACACTTTTAGTCCAGTCAAAGCGTCATTTTACCTTGCGCGGAGAGGCATGGTCCATTTTTTTTTCATGGATCGATAGGTGCTTATGAGAAAAGCTTTAAACCAAATTTGCACCACATGACAACTTTTTTTACCAAAGTTATTGGTAAAAATGTGTTTTGTATCATTTTTTGGTCATTTGCGAATATCTCCGCTCCACTATCTCGTACAAACAAAAATTAAACATATATTTATTCCTAATACCATTATCTATTATGTTATAAGAAAACATTTGTTTAAACAAATGAAAAAAAAGTTATAGTAACTTAAAATAATTTTTTGTTGTTAAAAAATCACTTTTTCGTGATTATTAAGAAAAAAGCTCATTTAATGATGAAATTTTTATTTTTTATTATTTAGGTTCTTGTAATTCCCTACAGTTTAATCACTCTACGATGAACGAAAGCCGAGTGATAAATTATTGAACATAGGTAAGTCAGCGCACCCACGCAGTTTGATGTTCTTATGTTTTAATTAATATCTCAGCCCCAGTATGTCGCAAAGTAAAAATAAAAACTGTATTGCTAATAGGCGGTCAGCCATCAGACGAATAGGGGGAACAACATGTAGCATACGAAAACATGCACGTGCCGTAACTATTCGGGACTGGTGGAAGTGTGATCATAGCCTCTCCGCGGCGGCCGCTAGAAACAAGCCTTTTGATCAGGCTGGTTCCTCAGGTTGACGACAGGTTAATTCCCTGTCCCGTAAAACTAAAAGAATTACGAGACCGACAACAAGCCTCGGAAACGGACTGATCTCACGACGACAACCCACGCAAAGAAAAAGGAAAAACGATTTACGAATTTTCTTATGGAACGTACGATCGCTCTATAGAGCTCGAGCTGCTCAGCAGCTAGTCGATGCCCTGTCAAAGTATAAAGCTGACATAACAGCTCTTCAAGAAATCAGATGGACAGGGAATGGTGTTCTACAGAAGAAAGAATATGACATATACTACAGCTGTCATACAAAACACCATGTGCTCGGGGTAGGCTTCCTAGTCAGCGAAAAAATGAAGTCTACTATCATCGGCTTTAACGCTATAAGCGAAAGGCTATGCACCCTTCGCGTGCGAGGCAAATTTACGAACATCAGCCTCATTAACGTTCACGGACCTACGGAGGAGTCCTCAGACGAAGAAAAAGAGACTTACTACGAACAAGTCGAGAGGGCCCTCAATGTCTGTCCAAGGTATGATGTTAAAATCATCCTTGGGGATTTGAGCGCAAAAATAGGTCGGGAGCCGGTATTCAGGCATTACGCAGGCACTAATAGTTTGCATGAGAACACTAATGACAATGGACTTCGAGTCTTAGAATTGGCAGCATCGAAAAACATGGTCGTTGCGAGTACCAGGTTCCCGCGTAAAGATATCTACAAAGCCACCTGGGTATCACCTGATGGAGTCACTCGTAACCAAATAGACCACGTGTTGATAGACCATCGCCACTACTCGAACTTGATGACGGTACGAACGTACCGAGGTGCCAATATCGACTCGGATCACTATCTTGTTGGTATGGTTTTCCGAGGGCGGATTGCCTTGCGAAGACGCATTGCATCCGCCGATCAGGTTCGAATCAACACGGCTGCCCTGCGCAATGAAAACACCAGTAACACCTTTGGTAATGCGTTAGGACTCGCCCTAGAAACACCTGACTTAGGGAGAGTAAGTCCTGGAGCCAGTATGCTGGGCGTAAATGAAAAGTGGACACGTCTTAAAAATACTGTCATTAGTACTGCCAACTCCATCTTAGGCAGCAGTCGTAAAAATCGGAACGACTGGTTTGATGATGAATGCAAGCTAGCGACTGAACGTAAGAATGTTGCGTACCGAGCAATGCAACAATCTCATAGAACGCGGGCACGCGAAGAGGAATATAAAGAGCTCAGAAGAACAGAAAAACGGCTTCACAGACAAAAGAAATCAGCCTGGGAGAAGAACCTAATCTGTGAAATAGAAAACAGCCGAGAGCGAGGTCCGCACCAGGCGCGGAAGTTCTACCAATCCGTCCGAAACATGACGCAGTACACACCACGCTGCACATACTGCAAGGACGGAGAGGGAAATCTGATCACCGATCCTGAAAGCATACTGGAGCGATGGGAAGTGTACTTCAATGAATTGCTAAATGGTCAGCTCACTGCAGAAGTGGAGGCTCCACTACTTCAAGAAGAATACCCTATGTTGCCGCCACCAAGCATAGAAGAGGTTGAGAAGGCTATAGGCCGGCTTAAACAGAACAAATCCCCGGGAGCCGATGGCATACCAGCCGAATTATTTCATCACGGCGGGCCAGCCTTACGTCAAGCAATTCATGATATTATAGTGCACGTATGGGAGCAGGAAGAAATGCCAGAAGACTGGCGAAAAGGTTTAATATGCCCCATACATAAGAAGGGAGATGTCACAACGTGCAGCAATTATAGAGGTATCACGTTGTTGAGTATCGCCTATAAGATACTCTTCTCTATCCTACAAGACCGGATAACCCCATACGCTAAAACCGTCATCGGACAATATCAGTGTGGTTTCATTCCAGGCAAATCAACAACTGATCAGATCTTTACCCTTAGGCAGGCGATGGAAAAATGTCTAGAATTTAACATCCCAACATACCATCTGTTTATAGACTTTAAGGCCGCCTATGATAGCATAGCCAGGGTAGAACTTTACAAAGCCATGAGAGAATTCGGCATCCCAAATAAATTGACACGACTATGTAGGTTGACCATGACCAACGTAACAAGCCAAGTAAAAATAGCCGGATTGCTATCCAGACTATTCAACATCTTTAATGGACTCCGACAAGGGGACGGTTTGGCCTGCCTCCTCTTTAACCTGGCGTTGGAGAAAGCAATCCGTGACTCTGGCACGGCAACAAGAGGGACCATCGTCAACAGGTCCAGCCAGTTACTAGCTTACGCAGACGACATTGATATCATCGGAAGAACCGAACAAGCTGTACACGATTCCTTCATCCAGATCGAGCAGGCGGCACAAAATCTGGGGCTGCACATTAGTGAAGGTAAAACAAAGTACATGGTGGCGTCGAATGCGAGAGGAACAGTTTGTCAAACAATCAAGGTAGCGGAGCACGAATTTGAAGTGGTGCAATCCTTTAAATACCTTGGGTCAATAGTAGCAGCCGATAACAATATAGAAGAAGAAATACGCGGGCGGCTTCTCAAATCCAACAGAGCCTACTATAGTCTGTCAAAGCTTTTCAAATCCATAAATCTCACCATAACTTCAAAACTGCTGCTGTACAGGACCATGGTCCTGCCAGTACTCACATATGGATCCGAGACTTGGGTGCTTAGCAAAAGGCACTCCGACCTCTTAGCTGCGTTCGAGAGAAAAGTCTTAAGGAGAATTGTTGGCCCCATATGTGAGGAAAGACGATTCCGGAGACGGTACAATCATGAATTGTACGTAATCTACCTAGAAGCAGTTATCGTGACAAAAATTAAGCTCGGTAGACTCCGGTGGGCAGGGCACCTAGCTCGCATGAGCGAAGAGGAACCTGCTCGGAAAGTTCTTTGTGGTACATTCTATGGTAGACGACAGCGTGGTAGACCATGCTTGCGCTGGAGAGATGGCGTAGACCAGGACGCCCGAAGCCTTGGGGTGCGCAACTGGATGGCGTCGGCTAGAGACCGGGATAGGTGGAGAGACTTGTTGAAAGAGGCCAGGACCGGAACCCGGTTGTCGAGCCGATGATGATGATGATGATTGCTAATAACAATATTTTCTATCAACTTGCATTTATTTTAATATGTTTAAGCAAAAACATAAAAATTTACCGTTGGTTTCAACGTTTTTTCTTGTTTTTAATACCTTTTTTTCATAGTTATTGAGAAAAAAACTGTATTTCACATTAAATATTTTGCAGCGTAATTACTCCAAATATTCATCGTTCAAAATCAAAGTACCTGATTCACTGTTCTTCTTTTTAAATTCAACGTCCTTTTCTACCTTTATTACCAAAATGTTAATGGATTAAGGACAAAAACCAGCAAAGTTTATAAAAATATAAATAATAGCCCACATGACATTATTGTGCTGACTGAAACATGGTTGAATTCATCTTTTACTGACACTGAGCTATTTGATAATACCTATCAAGTATTTCGACGTGACCGACACCTTCTTAATGATTCAGCTACTGTTGGAGGGGGTTTATTAATAGGAGTAAGAACCTCTCTTATTTCCTCACTTGTTGATGATTTTCTTCAGTCATCACTTGAATTGCTATGTGTAAAAATAAAAGTGTCATCTGGTTACGTTTAAGTGGTTGCTACTTATATTCCACCCAGCTCTAACAGCGATATTTATGAAAATTTTAACAATTCCATTGAAATCATCTATGAGAAAATTGATCCAACTGACGAAGTCATTGTAATTGGGGATTTTAATCTTACCAACTTGAAATGGTGTAGATCTACTAATGATGATCTCTATTCTCCTATAAACGCATGGAATTTAAACGAATTTTGTGTATTGGATGGAACGGCTTCTTTTAGCTTAAATCAGCTGAATGGAGTCAAAAACCAAAATGGAAGAATACTAGATCTTGTTTACTTCTCTGATGTATTGAATACTGATGCTGCCGTTATCTCATGCGATTCAAAGCTTGTTGAAGAAGATCGCCATCATCCCGCCTTAACTATTTCATTGAATTTTTGTATATGTAATGTTCTAAATGCTTGTTAAAATCAACTTGAGTTCAATTTTAAAAAAAATGTGATTTTAATCAACTCTTTATCTTATTAATGGAGAAAAATTGGGACGATTTATTTTCAAACTTGAGCTTACATGAAATGATTTTGCGATTTTATGAAATTTTGTTTGATTGTTTTTTAGATACCATCCCATTTTGCAAAGCAAAATATTTAAGTAATAATCCGCCATGGTTTGATTCGCATATACAAAAATTGAAAAGTAAAAGAGATAAAGCTTGTTTAAAATTTAATCTATCGAAGACTGAAGAGACATTTCGAGATTATCAAGAACTACAAATCGACTTTATAAACTATTCAAATCTACTTTACTCTGATTTTATTTCAAACACTGAATGTGAGCTTAAAGATGATCCACAGAAATTTTGGAAGTACGTTAATAATAAACGGAAATCTGATGGTTACCAAGTGTTCAATGGTAAAAATTAATTTTTATGAAAAATGGTAATTTAAAAACTCTCAAATAAATCCAAAAAAAAAAAAAAACAACTGATAATCTCAAACATTCAAAAAAGAACGGCCGTTTATTGGTTGCCCTCCATATAACCTTTATATTAATTGGTATAATATTTAGACCGATAGTTCAGAGGTTAACAACAGCAGTATTCAATAACGTAAGTTGAGGTCATGATTAGGGCAGCATCCAACACCCAGTTAGTATGAACTATCAAAATTCTTCAAGTCATGATCCAGAAACGATATCTAATATGTTTGCTGATTATTTTAAAAGTGCCTTTGAAGACTTCTTCGAATACTTCTTCTTCCATTCCTTCTTATACTCAACAATACACACATTCTAATTTTATACATTTTTCGATTACAGAAGCTTCTATACACGACAATTTTTTGAAACTTGATGAATGTTTTAGTCCTGGCCTGGATGGTGTTCCATCATTTATATTGAAAAAATGTGTGTCTTACACATATTTGCTCTTGGAAAAATTCATATTTAACGCCAATGCATAAAAAAGGCCTAAAGAATTTAATAACAAACTATCGTCCTATTGCGAAATTATCTGCTATCCCAAAATTTAATAAAAACTTTCAAGTGTCCATCCCTTCCAGGTCTTCTTGGGAAAATGAGTCGTTTTTGATAGACGAAAAATCTGTTGTATGTGAAAATCAACATGGTTTTGTAAAGAAAAAATCCACAGTCACAAATTAATTACAATTCTCTACCTCTTGTTTAGATGCGTTTGAAAAACACTCTCAAGTAGATTGCATCTTTACTGACTTCAGTAAAGCCTTTGACAAATTAGGTCACAAAATACTATTAGATAAATTAAGGAATATTGGATTTAACCATTGTTTTGTTTTGTGGATATCTTCATACCTCAAAGATAGATTTTATAGTGTAATATTCAGAAATAACCGTTCGTGCCAATTTAAAGTAAATTCTAGTGTACCTCAAGGGAGTCGTCTTGGCCCTTTGCTATTTGTTTTATTTATAAACAATCTTCCCTCTATATTAAAACATTGTATGGCTTTGTTGTATTCCCATACCTATCTGAGGAAGTCGTAGTGCGGATTACTTAATGCATTCTCAATTGTTCTTATATTGAATATATTGTATCCGAAACGTATCACCTTACGGATATCAATTTAGGTCAACCAAAATGCAATATCGAAAGAATTGAGTAGTGCTGAATGGTCAGCGCGTGTCGATTTCCCATGGCTCTGCTTGGGTTCTCGATCGGTTGTTTGACACGAAGACGAGGAGTCTAAAGAAACGAGTCAACGGTGTCGGTGTTTGGTATTTACAATATAACATTGGCGCAGCCGGTACGTGAAACCAAATTTAAAATAAATAAGTTATTAGAAAAAGAAAAATAAATTGTGAAAAAGATATATGTGTAAAATTTAGCTAATCTTCACCTAAATGAATCGTGTCGCTTTGTATGTTCTATACTTCGATATCTAACGAAGAAATAAAAAGAAAAATTGTGTGTGATAGAAAAAAAAAAAATCGTATGCATTGAATGCATAAATAAGAAACAAAACAGTGCAAATTTGTGTTTGAGAATAAAATAAAAAAAAAAAAAACCAAAAAACAACAACGCAAAAACAAAAAAAAAAAAAAAGAAGAAGCCAGGTGAGTATATGAAGGTATCTATATTACTACTAAATATTTATATTTCCGGATGCTGAAGCATGTACGGTAGCAAGAGCCTTTTACGAGGAGATTGTTGCAAGGTTCTGCATTCCAAAATTACTCGTCACAGATAATGGAACTAATTTTACTTCGAAACTTTTTTCCGAAACATGTAAGCTTCTAGGAGTAAAAAAAATTCACATTACAGCCTATCATCCACAAGCCAACGGTTCACTCGAACGCAGTCACAGACCCTTAGCGGAATACCTAAGGAGTTTCGTTGACAATGATGACCGGTGCTGGGATCAATGGTTGAGACAGGCGATGCATGTCCACAATAACACCGTCCATACTGCTACTAAACTGACACCGACGAAGAGTTTGTATGGTTTTGAGTTTCAAATGCCAACAAACTTAAAAAGAACATCTACACCTCTGTATAATGTTGAAGATTATCCAAAATTACTGAAACTTCAACTACAGAAAACGCATGAACTTGCAAGAAAGAATTTGGAATTAGCCAAACTTAAATCAAAACAGCAATACGATCGTCAGATAAGCCCTGTCTCGTTTGTGGTTGGAGAAAAAGTCATGCTTAAAAACCCCACTAGGAAAAACAAGTTCTCACCTATTTGGTTGGGCCCCTACGAGGTGGTCTCAGTGAATGAATCTGTAAACACTAATATTCGAGTAGGTAGGAAAATCAAAAGGGTACACAATAACCAGCTAAAGGCTTACCACAATGATTAAATTCCAACTACATAATTCATTTTTTTTTCTTTTTAGATTGTTGGCCGCCCGGAAAAAATAATCCTTTTCCTATTTTTCAGAGTTTAGATTTAAAATATTAAACATTAAATTTAGAAAAAAAATTACCTATATTCCATTGAAAAAAAAAAACTTCTCCCTCTATCTATAAGATATCTATATCATAGAATTAAGCCAATTCAAAAAAAAAATATGTTAAGAATATTATTTATGAAATTAAGTTGTATTTGCCTCGCGTCAAACATATTCTCCAAAGCTACGACATCAACTCATTACCGAATCGAAGAGCTACCTATAACTCCGGCACTATTTGAAGGCATTGGGAATGCAGTGTTCTACAACAATAAATGGACCATTTATACAAAAATAACACCAATGGATTTCTCTGAAGTGCTAAGCTTTGTCAACAAATGTGACGCTAAGATCAAGCAGTTGTGCGTACCTTTGAATTCAACATTCAAAGCTAATTGCAATCTGAGGACAAACGAATTGGAGGTCATAATAGCGAACCTTCGGCAAAACAACATACGACTAAAACATATGGTTTCCCACCGAAGAAACAAGAGGGCCATAGAATCAATTGGACAATTCTTTCATTGGGCTTTTGGAACTATGGACAATGAAGATGCCGAGAAGATTTACAACCAACTCAACACCTTGGATAACAACGAGAATGAAGCGTTACATCTTCTTAAGAAGCAGATAACTGTGGCGAGCTCCAACTTTGACAGGCTCAGTAAACCAGTTAAGGTCTTAACAGCCGAGGTGGAAAAAATTGGGAAAAGTCTCGACAACATCACGACAGATTTTGAAAATTTTGCAACTGCAACAATCAAAGAATTTGCTGCAATGAAACTGAAAGTGGAGATAAACGAGTTGATCTCATTAGTAACATCAAAATTACTCGAAGTTCAAAACCGCCAAACAACTGAACTATCAATTTTTAATGAATTGTACCAGAATAAGCTTCATCCCTTCATTTTGGATGCAAATAATATATCATCAGTACTGAAGCATTCTAAATACGAAAGAGTTACCCTAAATCCAGCAGCATTGTACCAAGCAGTCCAGCTGTTGACTTTTTCCCAAGGAAGCTCAAACGTTCTAAAAATCACGGTTCCGCTACCAGAAGCCACGATGTTCTCTGTTTACAAAATATATCCAGTACGTACGAAACTCGATCAACATTGGGACCTGGTTTTAGATATTAAGACAGAGTTTATCGCAGAAGCAGATGATCATGCTTTATTTGTGAGCATGTCCTAACCAGAGTTGCTGCAATGTTCCGATGTCATGTTCAATTCATCAGTTACGATAAAGGTATGCAAGCACCAAAAACCCATACATACCAGTGGAAGCTCCGAGTGCCTCGTAGAAATTTTACAGCACTCTGCTACGTCACAGATGAACTGTAAATACGTCGCCGCTCCATTATCCAAGGGGGTAATCACGAAGATGTCAACAAAAAATAAATGGCTTTTCAATATGAAACAACCACTTGCCCTTAACTTTAATTGTAATGGGGAACTATATGCTCCGGAGCTTAATGGATTTGGGATTCTCCACATTTTAAATCCCTGCGAAATAAGTACGAAACAATTTCGAATACCGTACGAGCAGGTTTGGAGTTCCAACTTTAAGATTCATCAACCGAGAGTAAACCATTCCGATTTAATTGAAGTGCTACGAACAAAATATGGCAATCTTACAGTGAGGACCTTTTCAAAGCGGCCGCTCTTGTCATTAGGCAGTCACGGTGATATGATCGCGAGTTTAGTAGAGGGGAAGAAGTCATTGGCCGATCTTAAATTGGAAGCGAACCAGATTGAAAACAGAAAGAGTTTGATCAGTCAGCAATTGGAAGTTGATATCCATCGGTACTCATTTGTATCAATCATTTTTCTGGTAATAGCACTAGTGTTGTTAAAATGGTACTGTTCCAGATATTCGAATGAACGTGAACACCAACCCAAGCCAAGTCACAACGAATATCACGAACGTTGTCCCGCAAAAAACCAATGCTGTCAAAATAGATGCCGTCGACATGGATGACTTTCCAGTACGGGAAGCTTCGACGAGGAGATCGACGAACGAGATCACGAACGTTGTCCCGCAAAAGACCGATGCAGTCGAGATGAATGATTTTCCAGTACGAAGAGCTTCAACGAGGAGATCGGCAAGAGGAGTAATGTTTGCGCGAGTGTAGCACTTAAAGAACAAAAAGTTATTTAATTTATTCACTAATGTTTTTTTGTATCCAAACATAAACACTTTAAGAAAAAATAGAAAAAAAAACAACAAAAATATTATTAAAATCAAAAATAGAAAAACATTATATTATATAAACTAAAAAAAAAATTATAAAAACAAATAAAATATTATTTAAATCAAAAACAGAAAAACATATAACAATATTATTAAAACTAAAATTAAAAAAAAAACTATTGTCATAAAATACAATAAAAAGAAAACAAAATTAATATTAAAAAAAAAGGGAATGACAAGAATATCATTTTTTTAATCTTAATTTTATTACTTCATAATAATGTATGTTAGGAAAAAGAGAAAAACAGACAAACCAAGTCCATTTAACTACAGTTCTCTCGCTCAAACAAATTAAAAAAAAAAAAAAAAAAAACAGCTTACTTGTACTGATCCAGAAGCGAAAAAGGAACAACACTTAAATCTTAGAGTATGTAACATAAATGTAAACAGATACACATCATAATTCATAATAATGAGAAAAAAAGAGTCAATGTAAAAGTTCTCAAATTTATTTATGTAAAATAATCTCAATTTATCAATTTTATCATTATCAGTTTGGGTTCATTATTTTGTCAACTTTGTGAGGTTCTGAATCGGGCTTGCAAGGAATTTTTGAACTAAATATGAATGAAAGTATATAACAAAAATGAATGTATCTGTATTTAGAATTTTTTTTCATGTTAAGGAAATAAGAAAAAAAATAAATAAAAATTAAATAATATATGTATATATAAAAAAAAAAAAAAATAAAAAAAAAAATCAATAATATATATATAAAAAAATTATTAGTTATAAATGTAACATATTAAAATTGTTAAATATTTTTAAGAGAAAGTTACAATAAAATATAGTTCGATCTTGTCAAGTGTCACCCAGCTGATCGTTAACGAGTTCTGCCCGGGTAGGGAGGGATGTTGTATTCCCATACCTATCTGAGGAAGTCGTAGTGCGGATTACTTAATGCATTCTCAATTGTTCTTAGTTGCACTTATATTGAATATATTGTATCCGAAACGTATCACCTTACGGATATCAATTTAGGTCAACCAAAATGCAATATCGAAAGAATTGAGTAGTGCTGAATGGTCAGCGCGTGTCGATTTCCCATGGCTCTGCTTGGGTTCTCGATCGGTTGTTTGACACGAAGACGAGGAGTCTAAAGAAACGAGTCAACGGTGTCGGTGTTTGGTATTTACAATATAACAGCTTTAATCTATGCTGATGACGTGAAAATTTTTCGAACAATTAACTCTATTGCGGATTGTGAACAACTACAAGACGATCTTCGGAGATTTTATGAATGGTGCAATAATAACTGTTTGTTTTTAAATATTGACAAGTGTAAGAGTATGTGTTTTACACGCAAACGTAATTTATTTATATTTGACAACCTGTTGAGTTCGTCACATTTATGTAGAGTTTCTAGTTTCTCCGATCTTGGAATATTATTAGACTCAAAATTATCATTCACAGATCATTATAACTATATTGTAAAGAAACCAAACAAAATACTTGGTTTTGTCAAAAGATTTTCCCGTGATCCGTATGTTATAAAAATTCTTTATGTTTCTTTTACTAGGCCAATTCTTGAGTATGGATGTGTAGTATGGGCATCATACTACTCTATTCACATAGAATAGAATAGAAATTATTCAAAGAAGATTTTTAAGATTTGCCCTGCGTTTTTTACATTGGTCATATAGTTATACGAGTATTACCCCCATACGCTCATAGACTTCAGTTGATAAACCTCCCATCTCTTTCTGTTCACAGAGAATATTTGCAGTTCTGTTTCATAACTGGAGTAATGAATGGATCTATTTCATCTTCATCGGTTCTTTGTCGATTCAATTTCAATATAAGTCGTTCTAGTTTAAGAAGAAATTAACAAATTTGTACTATTTTTAGCAGATCAAACTATGGCGCTTATAGTCCTCTTAACCAGTTAATAAATATTTTTAATAAATTCTCTTTTCTTATTGAATCTACAAATGTCAATCTCAAATCCAAACTCTTTAAAAATAATTTCTATGCTCAAAATCGATCAAACTTTGTTTGAAGATAAATTTTAGATCTTAAGAAATATTGTAATCTTAACGTTAGCATTAACGTATTGTAATAAATAAAGTTTTGGATTTTGTTTTATAGTCCTGCTAATTTTCTTCAAATTAAAAAAAAGTCCATTACGACAAACGGGAGCCAAGATATTCATGATTTAAAAAGTTAGGAAAGCTTACAGTTTGGTATCCTTTTTAATTTGAAGAAAATTAGCAGGACTATAAAAAAAAATGTGTGTGTACTGACGAACGTGTGCTTGAAGTAAAACTTCTTTTCCCAAAAGCAAAGCCTCTGTACGATCCATGTGCTTTTCGGAAACATAAAAAAGAACTATTTAAAAGTAGTCTTAGTATAGTCTTGTAAATTGCGAGATGTCAAAACCACTTCCAAATACATTTTTTTTAAATAGATATTTCTTCGAATTGAAAATGATTTGCAAAATAAATTAGGAGGTTTAAATTGGAATTCAAAACTGATTTAATTATACAAATGATGCAATTATTATTGGAATGATCACTTTGGTCTATCTGCCGATTTCTTGAATTATTATTATTTCTTGAATATTAAGAAAATCATGTATAACTTGCTTCTTACCAAAAGTGAGCAAAATGGATGGCGCTCTTTATGACGCACAGATGGATCATAAATCGTGAAAGGGCACTAATACAATACTATACTTTGTTCAATTTATATTTGCGGTACAGGCCTTATGGGAGAGCGTTTTCAGAAACACTGGTGCCTGCTGCTGTTTGCACGGCACCTTAATTTAAGAAATTGCCACTGAAATAAAAAAGAGAATCACTGAGTTACATTAAAATTGTTTGTGTAATCTTCTTTGAGCTCACGTACAGCCCACCATGACCTATCTGCTCCATGGGTGAAAGGAGACTGATCGCCAATTTGCAACCAACCCTTATTGTGTTTATTAAAAAAAACACTGAATCAGAGTTACCATTGTCGAGTTGATAGACATTCATATCATATGACATTTTCTTTGGTTTGTGCTACGTAACTTTCAGAATTTAAGCTTTTTCGAGCTTTTGGTAGCAAATATTTTTCTGAGATTTGTGGCAATTTTTAATGCTCCTACGGCAATCCTGTAAGAGCTTTAAATTAAAGATAGCTTATTGAAATCCATAATGGTCAGACTGAAAGGCAAATATCCTATCTTCCCTGTACTGTAAATATAAATTGAACAGAGTATAGCCGTTTCTCAGTTCATTTTAATCTTCGCTTAAATTTTTCAGATTTTGACTTTGAAATACAATTGAAAACGACAGACAAAAGTTTTTATAACTCCCCAGTTATAGCTATCATTGAAATGCATTATAGAAAATTTTCATTACCATTTTTAAGGGGAATAAACAAAATGCAATGGCTTTAATTGATACCAAAATGAAGGTAATGAGTAGTAGAATTTTAACACTCTATAAAATACAAAATTCTGATTTGAACTTTCTTTCAAATCCACTTTTATTATTTCACTGATAGAAATCAATCTCAATGAACAGCTGATTTTCGTTTCTTTAATGTTCTCAAATGTCAGTTTTCCTTTCAATGATCAACTCTAACCTCAAATGCATAGAATTGGTTGTAATCAACCATTAACAGGGTCTTTTACCGAAACCAATCTTTCAATGATTGCTATAACTGGTTTGTCAAAAAAATGAAGTCAGTCTTCCATTGACTTGTTAAAATGATGCATTTAAATGAAAGCTATAACTGCGGCCTAATTATATCCGATTCGTAATGTGAAGAGAACACGAAACGAGAGCGAGACATGATTCACTGTCACCTTTACGTTGTTATAAAATCGTTCCGCAATTTCAGGCCTCAAGCATAAATTCAATTTTTATTTTCGCAACTGTTTGATTGGTAAAATGAAACATATGGTAACTATATAGTAAAATGAAACATAAGCCCATATGTTTCATCTCAGCACCCAACAGATGTGAAACTGAAAATTGAATGTGCGCGACTGTAAAACATAAATGTTAAAAAAAGAGCCAAGTTCTTCTATACAAAAACCTTTGTCTAACAAGTCAGCCGTGAAAAGTATTGAGATCTAAAAGTACGCCAAGTTCTTACTTCATGAAGGTTTAATAGCGACTATTTAAAGTAGAATAATATTGAAACAGCTACAATGTAATAGAGAAATTTTATTATTTAATGATTACTGACTAACTGTTTTTTTTTTTCTTGTTTTTAATACCTTTTTTTCATAGTTATTGAGAAAAAAACTGTATTTCACGGTAAATATTTTGCAGTTTTGGATTTTTGAAGTAGAACTTCTTTTCCGGCATTGGGAGTAAAAGATTTTCTATAGAGCTGTCAGTCACATGTCAAAACGACATGGTTCTTACAATTATTGTTCGAACTTTGTTAGAGGTTATTTAAAAGACTTTAAAAACACCTTTTATTGCCGAAATAGAATGTTCTTTTAATTGCACAACCACAACAACTAATCTACAAAACAATTAATAAAATAATTTCATTAAAAAAAGATAATAAAAACTTTTTTTCAATAAATTAAATTGATACACCAAAAAATCAGAAAAATTCTCCTGATTATCAAAATGTCGGCCTCAGACGTTTTGTTTTCAGCCTTGGGCCTCTCAGACGCCATTTAAGAATTTTCAAATGTGTTTTTCAACTGTAAACCTCAAAAACTTTTTTTCTTTTCTCTATCAGGGCGAAGGCTGAAACTGAATCGTCTGAGGCCTATATATTTTAAATCAGTCAACAATGCTCTATTGTTTCTATATTAATTAAAGTGGTTATACCTTCTACACAAAAATCGGAAAAAATACCATTTTCGAACCCCCACCCCCGACTGAAAAAAAAAACCTGACAGACGGTTGGATTTGGTATAGTAATGGGTATACCCACACATATGACCATATGAATTTTGGTTATACCTGCACTCCCAAAATTTGCTACCGGCTCTTGGTCTAATAGGTACAACGTTAGGTCTATTATTAAGGTTATACAATTTGTCAACGAATTAGCTTTGCGTGTAAATTATATTTTGGAGGAAGAAAAGGAACAAGGATTATTTCAGAATTTGTTTGAATACACCTGCATGAAAGATCCAAATTTGAAATAGTCTCTTACTCATATACACAAATTGCAACATACCGTTCACCTGAATTCAACATAAAATAATTCAAGCAATGATTATAGCAGTACGAAGTTCCGTTGTTAAAGATATTAATGAATCGGACCTAAACTGGTTTACTAAAGTGAAAGGAAAATAACCGCGAAAATATTGCAATAGCAATACGCTTCGTTAAAGATGTAATTGTCAATGAGTCGTTGCTGACAGTTACTTATACTGAAAATCTTGATGCAGCCAATTTGACGGAATTAACGTTAAATAACTCTTGTATGCTAAGCCAATTCCATGATGGCGCAAGTGTAATGAGTGGGAAAGTTTTGGGAGTTGCGACCAGAATAGAAAATAAATTGGGAAACAAAATCCCTTACGTCCACTGCTTTAACCATCGCTTGCATTTGGTAATCATTAGGGTTATCTCGGAAATGACTTTTATTCGTTTATTTTTTGATCCATACATCATGTTACATAAATTTCTTCAGCATGGAAAAATAGCTGCCTTGTATTGGGGAAAAAGGATTTACCGGCTCCTAGAACAGAGTTTGTCAGTACACTTCGCCGTAACAAAACTTGAACATGATAATTATTCATTGATTTTGACGACTTTGTATGACATAAGAAATGACAGATTTAAGGGTGATGACTTCGCCAAGAGTGTGAACATTAAAAAAGTTATGCTCAATTTGGAATTCCAAATGGCCTTGATTGTTGCCAAAAAAATATTATCCATGCCCCAGCCTGCAGGCGCAGCTTTACAATCCCAAAGCGATGGCGATTCAAAGACGCCATAACAATCATTAAGCTCACCCAAAATAAAATAAGGAAACTGAGTTCAGAAATGTATCATCAAATTTTGGAAGAAGCAAAGTCTTTGACAAGCGGCGATTCCGAAAATACGACTCATACCCAAAAGAGACAAACCAAAAAATTAAATCGGATGGATGGCTACTTGGTATATGGCCCTTCCTGTTCCTCTGCGAGACAAAATATAGAACCTCAGAACGCTCAGCCATTTGAGTCGTTCTATTAACTATAGTCGTAACTGGACCCTAGATAATGAAGTAATCGAAGTCGTCAAAGAATTTAAGTATCTAGGTTATGTGTTTACTAGTAATCTAAATATCCGACCTCATTTAAAAGAAAAAACAAAAGTGGCAAAATTAGCTATAAACACTATGTGGTCTGAGTTTTTTACAAATAAGTATGTAGGTCCAGTTTCGAAATTTAAAGTATACAATGCCACGATTAATAGCTGCTTTTGCTATGGGAATGAAGTTTATGGGTATCAACAATTTGACGAAATTGAGGTAATACAGAGATACTTCTTCAAACGCATTTTTAAGTTGCCTATTGATACCCCAAATTATGCTATTCATGTTGAGTCAGGCTTACCTCCACTATTTCTAAGAAATCTAAAGGCAAACGCTGATTACACACTGATCTCTATAATTATAGAGATCAGTGTGATTACATAGTCAGGGTCATGAAACTTTTAGTTTCATTTCAATGCGGATATAGTCCAATCAAGAACTGGTATGATCTTGCAGTTATTAACAACTTTGCAATGTCTCTATCAGTAGAAAATGTGGAAGATTTAAAAAATACCCTCTACAATTGTATCGCTATAATTGATGATAAATTGTATAAGGCCAGTCTCGACAGGGCCAGATCATCAACCTCTCGGACTATGTATAATCAACTCAATCTAGGTTTGGGTACAAATAATTATTTTAGAGAGGAGTTCTCATCTTTTGAAATGAGTTTAATTTTTAAAATTCGAACTGAAATGTTTGAACTAAACTATAGGGCTCATAGAACTGATATAAATCCTATTTGTTCACTGTGCAACCTTAATCAGAACGAAGACGTCTTACATTTTTTGGCGCTATGCCCGATACTACAGGAAATCCGAAGGCTTCATCTAAGTGCAAGTTTTCTTACCTTAGAAGATTGTGTTCGATTTTTAAATGGAGACCGTGGCTGGAAACCACTTATACGCTATATCCTGCATGCGAGATGTTATCTCAATACTTATTTGAATTTTTTCTGATTCATGGTAGTACCTATAATTTTTGTTTTAGCTAAACTAAAAGCAAGTTTTTAAGACTTAATTATGCAATTATTTTGTGCCTTCCATTAAAGTAGGTGTATATTCTTCTTTTTCTTCTTTGTTTTAGCTAAACTAAAAGCCATCTTTATTTACGATAATGTATAATAATCTCTAATTAAACTTATTTTGTTTTCGCTAAACTAAAAACCATATTGTGTACCACCATTGTTTTTTATAAATGCACATTAAAGTTATTTATTTTTCATTATACAAGAATTGTTACTCTTATTTGATATATATTAAATTTGTTTAAACATAATGTATTTATCTCTCTGTTAGTGTAATTTTGTTTAACGGCAGACGGCCTATGCAGCCATGCTTTTTCGATTTATTTAAATAATATTTGTAATGTTTTTTTCTTTTTATTGAAAAAATAAAGAATCTAATCTAATCTAATCTTAAGTCTTAGTATTTCGAATTGTTGGACACACTAATAACTAAATTAGAAAAGAGATTTTCGGACAACGACGATCTACTAAATTCAGTAGCGAGTATAGATGAGTTGGATGTAGACAAAATGGTACTGTTGAAAAGCTTAAGTAAGTGTGAGAAAACAAAACTATTTGTAAAATGTACAGTTTTACCAAGCCACTTTGAAGGCCAATAACCGAACCAAAACAGATAAATTTATCAGGTCAACAAAACTTTAAAACTTTTAACGAAAACCCATTTAATTGCAATTTGATGCAACTGGCCATAAGTTACTGCAAGAAAATCGAGTTTTTTTGATTGTTCCTCTTTATATGACAGTAAATAAATACATTCTTTTAAATTTGTCATAACAAAAATCCTAAGACCCGTTTGCTGAAAAGAAACATAAATATTTATTTTCAACTTAAGAGCTTATGTCTCAAAAAAGTTTTCAATGAAGATTAAACTTATAAAACTTTAATTTTCGATTAAGCGGGTCTAAGTCATTTTTGTTGGAAAAATGCAATGCGTTTAAACTGATTTTTTAGGTCTTACAATTCCATCAAGGAAAGAGGCTGCTGTGGTAAAATCGTTTTTAAGTCACCTCAAGAATAAAAAGGAAAACACAATTGATGTTTTGTACCAGCGAGTTCATACATATTATGAACTTTTTGCATCTGTGGCGAACATAGGATGTAGCACTGCTGTGTGAATCTATGATTTCAACTTTGATTGCAATCAATAAGCCTCAGAGGCTATCAATGAGTCACGAAAGAAAGGCAGGCATAGTATTTCTGGCTTTTGAAATGAAAAGAACCAAGTCAGTTGATCTGGATGAAGTCCTTTATATTTTTAATATATGGCGAATCAAAGAATTCAGTTATTTTAATAAAGGAACTTTGTATTGTTGTAGGTATACTAAATATAATATGTTAAGAGAAAAAATAATATAAACGATTATATAAATGAATGTTTAGCACTTATCTATCACCCCCTCCCGACAATTAGGTACCACCTTTACCAGATCAGATCATATTTCACACCAAGTAAAATTTGTACTTCCGCCCTACATGTTATCACCGATGCCCTACCGTAAATTCAACTCTAGCTACGGCCCTGTCTAGTACTGATTGATGCTGAGCCTTCTCTGAGTCTAGATGAAGATAATTCACTTTACAATGATGACCAAACTGCTGTTCGAATACGAAACCAAATTTTGAACTGCATTTCATAAATTTTATTGAAGCGAACGATCTTAAAAATACTCTACTTTAATAAAATTTAAATAATTTATTAATAGTAATAACAAAATTGAATTTAATTGTTGTTTCTATATCCAGTTGTCTTTTCCGAATTTCCATATCCATAATTTTTAAACTATTTTTCTGAAGGCGTTGTTTTTCATCCCGCTCCATTTGAAGTTTCAACATCTCTTACTGCTTCTCTTTTAAGTTGAAAAGTTTCCTTTGAAATCTGGCACTCTCTTTCAAATTTTCATTCATATTTCTTTATTTCTTTAAATGAACTAACCTATTCTGTAAGTTTAATTTCTATGTTGTTCAAAGTCTTTTATATCTGTGAACAATCCCTCTTGAACCACAGTTTGTTTTTCCAAAAGCTTTTGGAAAACATTTTCTTTTGGTGCGTTTGGTGTTTTTTGTCTCACATCTGTGAAGTCTTCTTCAATGATTACATGTGGTGATGGAGGTGCAGAAAGTTGAGCAGCTTTGGGCGTGTCGATTCATTGACATTTGATTCATTTAGAATTTCAGCCAGTGCCCCCAAAATTAGATCGTCGGTGTCGTTTAAAGTTGAAGCGATGATTCCTTTGGTTGGTGTGGACGAAAAGAGAACCAGTTTATGAGACGCAAAATCATATGAACCACCTGCTAAATATCGGGTTGGATTAACAATATCATGCAACGACAAAAGCCTTGCAATCGCTTCCTCAACGTCATTCAAACATTTTTGTTTGAAACCTCCTCCACCTGTGGCTTCGATTTCTTTTTTGTTGAATATCAGCTTTTGTTTGACCTTGAATCTGGCATCAAACCAAACCTAAAAAGGCATTTTAATTTATTAATCAAAAGTTTAACAATTTCTTACTTTCTGCCATTCTTTTCCATTTTGTGTCCAATGCAATTTAGTTCTTTTGCCAAGGACTCCCACCCCAACTTTGTTTCTTGATTTGCGATTGCACCTCTTTTAAATTTTTTTGCGAGGTTTTCATTTGCCTCCATCAGCTCAACAAGGCGTTTCATTTGTTTTTGACTCGTAACTTTTACCCAAAAGAAACTTTGTATAACAATTATAAAAAACAAAAGAAGAAAACTTACATTTTGAGATTAATTTTAGCTCCGTGTCGTTTGTAATTTTGTGAACTACAAAATTTGGCATTTTAAGAGACGTTGTTGTTTTCAAAACGACCAACATAATACGAAAAATAACTGTATTAAAACAAATGTCACTGAATGAATGCACATAAACAAAAACGCCAATTGACATTAAACGCCATACGTAATTTCAAATTCTTTTGTCGTGTTTTGATATGTCGTTCAACGACTACCGCAGTAAGGGTGATTGATAAGGAAATTCTCCAGATCCAGTATCAAACACTCAGCTTCATATCTACAGCTCAAGTAACCAGTGAAATGATCGAGCAATATACACCTCAATATCCAGCCCTATCACAGATCATCAAAGAAATCAAAGCCGGCACAAGTCATTTGGAGGACTATACCTTACAAGGCAGTATTTTGTTTAGAGATTCTAGAGTTTGCATCCCCAAAGCACTGCAACAAAACATATTCACCCCTATCACAGACTCCCTCGTAGCGAAGTTCCGAACGTTTCGTTCCGCTACGAATACGAACAAATTCATATCATTAGCCCCAAACGAAATGTGAAAAAGCATTGCCACACAGAAACTATTTATTCGGACTTTCGGAATCAGCTTGCAAACGTCAAAATGTGAAAATCAAAACAAAAATTAAATGTTTCTTGCTGGTTTATATATTGGTTTTTATTTTTTTTTAAATGGATTCATTCGCAAACGCAATTATTGCAATTGATGAGGAAAATTTGTAACGGAAACACGCATTAAAAATACAAAGAAAAATTTTAAGGGATGCATTTAACCCATTTGACGTTGATGACAAAATGTAAGTAAAATTTAAATTTATCTTCTCAATCTTTATAACAATGTTATGGATATCCAGATTCAGAAAAAATTATCCGGTGAATAAAGCAGCCTTTAAGTACATATTGGAGGAGCTGGATCAAGAACTCGACCCGTGTGTGTTCTCATTTTCAATTACACCTATTAGTACGGCGTTGGAAATGATTTTGAAATTGGAATGGCACAGTGTACATTTTCTACAAACTTGAAAACTGTGTTAAATATTTTGGAAAAAAGACTGTGTCCATTATGGATAAAATTAGAAATGACTGACGCTGAAAAACGTGAAGCTAAACTTGACTTTTGTTCAAAAGCAAGTTTCCCAGGAACTATCATATGCGTCGATGGAACCCATATAAAAATTATCGCACCAGCGGAAGAAAAATTTTTATACTACAACAGAAAAAGATACTACAGCCTTAATGCTATGGTGGTATGAATAAAAATATGTATTTTGCAATAATACGTATCAGTGGCGTGGCGTCCATATAACCCGATTCCTATCGGGTTACCTTTTAAATTTTCTTCTAAACAACAATATTTACTAAATAACAAATGACCTTGCGCACAAGAATGTTTACTAAATAACGACCAACATAAAACCCACTTCATATACTAAATACGTATCTATTTATTAACCTCCACAAGCTGCACACTCTACCAACTCAATTGAACTTTATTTTCATTTTTCATTCAAATACCCATCACACCAGCACCACACAAGTTATTATCATGGAGCAATTTCTTCCACACTCTCTGCCCACAACCACAAGCCAAAACAAAAGTAACCCGAAATATCTCGGGTTATAAGATCTCTCGCTGGATAGAACAATGTTAGTTTTCTTTCTCTGTTTTACTTATGGTTTTTCTGAGTTTGGGTCGACTCTGTCTAACACCCGCTGTCTTATGCAAAGAAATAAGACGCTTTTCTTCGACTTATTTTTTGGTGAATGTTGTGTTGTGAGGTGAGTATACCCAATTCCAAAACCAAGTCACTTGGTGAATGGTGGGTTGCGCAGATAGAGCAAAAAAAATGGTGCGCAAGAAATTTAACTAGTAAAGAACTGAAGACTGAAGCTGAAGGAGGTTATTTGTAATTGTTAAATTTTGTTTTATTTATTTATTTTAATTACAATGTAAAATCGTAAAGATAATTAAAGAGGAAAGCATTAACAGTAAACCCATCAGCCTAAATTTTGTTTTATAAGTACACTTCTCTGCTTATGCAAAAAATAACTCGCTCTTCACCGACTTATTTGCTGAATTGTGTGAGTTTTTTCTACCCCTGTACTTTCTTGGATTAATTGAGTAGGTCATTCATTCATTCATACATATTTAATGAATTCTCAGTGAGAAGACTGAGAAGACAGGCTTTCCGATTTAGGACTTATTTCCACAGAAAAGCGACTCTTTTAAAAATAAGGAATATACCTGACTTCTATGAAAGAGCTTTAGCAGATTTTATAAAAAAAAGATCGTAGAATAGCTAACACTTTTCATAGTTTCTTATTTGTTTAGAAACGCGAACTTTTGCTATTTTTTTTAATAACACACATTATTATACTTATTGGGGCATATTCATAGATGTTTGCTAAACTCTTGCTAAGTTGTTACTAAGCAATTCCAGAGTTTAGGCTATTCATAAATAAATTTAGTCCTAAGTTTAGGGCTAGACCTGTGGTCTAACTTTAAACATAGGAAATGCTGTGTTTAAGTAGTTATTATCAAAGTAAAATGTCAAATTTGATTGATAAAAAAAAGTTCCAGAGACTCTTAAAGCCCTTTGCATTGCAGCATTGCTTTTGTTTCTTGTTTGGTTTTCTTGTTTAATAATTTTCTTTTACTTAATTTTTTTCCACGTGCAATATCAAAAAATACCACACAAAATTTAACATGACGTGTAATAGAGATGCTAAACGTAGTGTTTTTCAACTCTCAACCATTAATTTTTTTTCAACCTACAATTTTCTGCCGATTCCAAATGGCTAATAAGCAGCACTTTTCTCATGACAAGAGATACTCTTGGAGGATTTATCAATTCCAGAAAAAACTTTTTTGCAGCGGCTGAGAATCGAACCCCTGCAAGGCAGTCCAACGCACTAACCATTATGCAAGGCGTACGATACAAAATTAGCATTTTCTTTGACCCGTCATTATTTGAAGGATAATTGTAGTAGAACACAGCCTTAACCTGATGTTCTACTAAAAACAGCGGGGAAACTGACTATGAATAGTAGGTGTGTTTATTTAACCAACAAGCCTTAAACTAAGGATCTAGCAATCACAACTTAAGTAATTCTCTATGAATACGCCCCATTGTATTCATCATTCATATTTCTTTATTTCTTTAAATGAACTAACCTATTCTGTAAGTTTAATTTCTATGTTGTTCAAAGACTTTTATATCTGTGAACAATCCCTCTTGAACCACAGTTTGTTTTTCCAAAAGCTTTTGGAAAACATTTTCTTTTGGTGCGTTTGGTGTTTTTTGTCTCACATCTGTGAAGTCTTCTTCAATGATTACATGTGGTGATGGAGGTGCAGAAAGTTGAGCAGCTTTGGGCGTGTCGATTCATTGACATTTGATTCATTTAGAATTTCAGCCAGTGCCCCCAAAATTAGATCGTCGGTGTCGTTTAAAGTTGAAGCGATGATTCCTTTGGTTGGTGTGGACGAAAAGAGAACCAGTTTATGAGACGCAAAATCATATGAACCACCTGCTAAATATCGGGTTGGATTAACAATATCATGCAACGACAAAAGCCTTGCAATCGCTTCCTCAACGTCATTCAAACATTTTTGTTTGAAATCTCCTCCACCTGTGGCTTCGATTTCTTTTTTGTTGAATATCAGCTTTTGTTTGACCTTGAATCTGGCATCAAACCAAACCTAAAAAGGCATTTTAATTTATTAATCAAAAGTTTAACAATTTCTTACTTTCTGCCATTCTTTTCCATTTTGTGTCCAATGCAATTTAGTTCTTTTGCCAAGGACTCCCACCCCAACTTTGTTTCTTGATTTGCGATTGCACCTCTTTTAAATTTTTTTGCGAGGTTTTCATTTGCCTCCATCAGCTCAACAAGGCGTTTTATTTGTTTTTGACTCGTAACTTTTACCCAAAAGAAACTTTGTATAACAATTATAAAAAACAAAAGAAGAAAACTTACATTTTGAGATTAATTTTAGCTCCATGTCGTTTGTAATTTTGTGAACTACAAAATTTGGCATTTTAAGAGACGTTGTTGTTTTCAAAACGACCAACATAATACGAAAAATAACTGTATTAAAACAAATGTCACTGAATGAATGCACATAAACAAAAACGCCAATTGACATTAAACGCCATACGTAATTTCAAATTCTTTTGTCGTGTTTTGATATGTCGTTCAACGACTACCGCAGTAAGGGTGATTGATAAGGAAATTCTCCAGATCCAGTATCAAACACTCAGCTTCATATCTACAGCTCAAGTAACCAGTGAAATGATCGAGCAATATACACCTCAATATCCAGCCCTATCACAGATCATCAAAGAAATCAAAGCCGGCACAAGTCATTTGGAGGACTATACCTTACAAGGCAGTATTTTGTTTAGAGATTCTAGAGTTTGCATCCCCAAAGCACTGCAACAAAACATATTCACCCCTATCACAGACTCCCTCGTAGCGAAGTTCCGAACGTTTCGTTCCGCTACGAATACGAACAAATTCATATCATTAGCCCCAAACGAAATGTGAAAAAGCATTGCCACACAGAAACTATTTATTCGGACTTTCGGAATCAGCTTGCAAACGTCAAAATGTGAAAATCAAAACAAAAATTAAATGTTTCTTGCTGGTTTATATTATATTGGTTTTTATTTTTTTTTAAATGGATTCATTCGCAAACGCAATTATTGCAATTGATGAGGAAAATTTGTAACGGAAACACGCATTAAAAATACAAAGAAAAATTTTAAGGGATGCATTTAACCCATTTGACGTTGATGACAAAATGTAAGTAAAATTTAAATTTATCTTCTCAATCTTTATAACAATGTTATGGATATCCAGATTCAGAAAAAATTATCCGGTGAATAAAGCAGCCTTTAAGTACATATTGGAGGAGCTGGATCAAGAACTCGACCCGTGTGTGTTCTCATTTTCAATTACACCTATTAGTACGGCGTTGGAAATGATTTTGAAGTTGGAATGGCACAGTGTACATTTTCTACAAACTTGAAAACTGTGTTAAATATTTTGGAAAAAAGACTGTATCCATTATGGATAAAATTAGAAATGACTGACGCTGAAAAACGTGAAGCTAAACTTGACTTTTGTTCAAAAGCAAGTTTCCCAGGAACTATCATGTGCGTCGATGGAACCCATATAAAAATTATCGCACCAGCGGAAGAAAAATTTTTATACTACAACAGAAAAAGATACTACAGCCTTAATGCTATGGTGGTATGAATAAAAATATGTATTTTGCAATAATACGTATCAGTGGCGTGGCGTCCATATAACCCGATTCCTATCGGGTTACCTTTTAAATTTTCTTCTAAACAACAATATTTACTAAATAACAAATGACCTTGCGCACAAGAATGTTTACTAAATAACGACCAACATAAAACCCACTTCATATACTAAATACGTATCTATTTATTAACCTCCACAAGCTGCACACTCTACCAACTCAATTGAACTTTATTTTCATTTTTCATTCAAATACCCACCACACCAGCACCACACAAGTTATTATCATGGAGCAATTTCTTCCACACTCTCTGCCCACAACCACAAGCCAAAACAAAAGTAACCCGAAATATCTCGGGTTATAAGATCTCTCGCTGGATAGAACAATGTTAGTTTTCTTTCTCTGTTTTACTTATGGTTTTTCTGAGTTTGGGTCGACTCTGTCTAACACCCGCTGTCTTATGCAAAGAAATAAGACGCTTTTCTTCGACTTATTTTTTGGTGAATGTTGTGTTGTGAGGTGAGTATACCCAATTCCAAAACCAAGTCACTTGGTGAATGGTGGGTTGCGCAGATAGAGCAAAAAAAATGGTGCGCAAGAAATTTAACTAGTAAAGAACTGAAGACTGAAGCTGAAGGAGGTTATTTGTAATTGTTAAATTTTGTTTTATTTATTTATTTTAATTACAATGTAAAATCGTAAAGATAATTAAAGAGGAAAGCATTAACAGTAAACCCATCAGCCTAAATTTTGTTTTATAAGTACACTTCTCTGCTTATGCAAAAAATAACTCGCTCTTCACCGACTTATTTGCTGAATTGTGTGAGTTTTTTCTACCCCTGTACTTTCTTGGATTAATTGAGTAGGTCATTCATTCATTCATACATATTTAATGAATTCTCAGTGAGAAGACTGAGAAGACAGGCTTTCCGATTTAGGACTTATTTCCACAGAAAAGCGACTCTTTTAAAAATAAGGAATATACCTGACTTCTATGAAAGAGCTTTAGCAGATTTTATAAAAAAAAGATCGTAGAATAGCTAACACTTTTCATAGTTTCTTATTTGTTTAGAAACGCGAACTTTTGCTATTTTTTTTAATAACACACATTATTATACTTATTGTAGCCAAAAATATTACATTTCTTATACTTAAACCTATATGGCACAATTTACAGAGATTGGTAACATACATACATACATAAATCATCTATTTGTAAACTTTTGTACATAACTATTTATTCTTAATTGATATTTTTTATATCATGATATTGAATTACTTGAAAAATTTAATTGATTTATTTGCGTATTTATCTCATCCCTACTAATATTATAAATGTAAATGTAAGTTTGTTTGTTACGCTTTCACACAAAAACTACTAAACCGATCATCATGAAACTTTGTACACATATTCTTGGAGGTATTAGAAGTAACATAGGCTACTTTTTATTTAAAAAAAATTACAGACGGTCATGTCAATATCCATTCCGATTGACTATAGTTTCAACTGTTTGAAATTTTTCTATATTTATTGTTTTTTTTCTTCTGTCATTATTACATGAAGTATAAAACTATTTGAATATTTGAGGTTAGGTGTCATTTTTGTGATTTCAATTCGTTCTCTGTTCTTCTTTAAAAATACCTCTAAAGCGGAAATCTGGTCTTTCCAAAAATTCGTCGCGGGCCCGTGCAGCAAAAGTTGCACGAAATCAAGAATCTTATGTTCACGCAGAGCTGAGAAGACAACAGCAAGCACAACGGCAAAGGGTTTTGAGAGCAGCTGAAACGCCTCTTCAGACAAGCTGCGCTGCAGGCAGCTAGAAGAGCGATAGAAATGCCAGAACAATCACAAGCGAGAAGAACTTATAATGCAGAAATGCAGACCACGCGCCGTCGAAATTTCATGCGTAAGGATTGGTCTGTATTTAATGGTAGAGAATTTTGTAATTTAGTGGAAAATGATGTGGATCTCATTGCTCATGTTTTTCCGCAAGAAAATTTGAGTTGTGATGAGTGGTTGAGTGCAAGAGCAATATTAGCACCAAAAAATGAAGTAGTTTATAAGATCAACACCGACATTTTAAAAGAGGTACAAGGAGAAATGAAGGAATATTTGTCAATGGATACAATTATGGATACGCAACTAAGTACTTCATATCCTGTGGAGTTTTTAAATTCACTTGAACTGTCGGGTGTACCGTCACATAAACTTTAATTGAAACTAAATGTACCAGTAATGCTTATGAGTAATCTAAATGCCCCTCTGCTATGTAATGGAACAAGGCTTCGGATAACGAAATTGGGGCAGAATATACTAGGTCCTACTATTTTAACAGGTGTCGGCAAGGGAAAAAGTGTTACACTACCTCGAATTCCAATTATTCCCACTTACCTTCCATTCCAATTCAAAAGGGTTCAGTTTCCTGTTAAGCTTAGCTTTGCTGTTACTATAAAAAAAGCACAAGGGAAGACATTACAGGTAGAGGGAGTGCATTTAGAAAAGCCATGCTTCTCTCATGGCCAACTAAGTATATGTAGCCTGTTCGCGAGTGTCTAACGCCCGGAATTTACACATATTTGCACCAGACGGAAAAACTTATAATATATTCTACAAAAATATCCCAGATTAATACGCTGCATTTTATCTTTTTAAATTGTTAGACTTCGAAATTATTTATTTTTGTTACATTGAAATATATTTTAACATCGTTGTTGCAATTCAATAAATCATATTTTAAGTTTTTTAAACTTCATTGCATGTAGTAATTTTTAAAAACTGATAATCCCATCTAAGCAATAAAATATACGTATCATTTTGATTCATTTCTATTTTGATGATGTCTGATACTTATTCAATGACTTAAATGCGGGCGAAGCCGCGGGTAAAAGCTAGTACTTAAATATACTTTTGTTTTGAAGTTCCTTATTTTTAATTTTTTTTATAACATTACCTTAAATTTTTCTTAATATACATGCAATGCTTTTGCATTTGCCAGAAACGGTTTCTTTCAAAGCCAATTTTATTATGCTTTAAGATTATTTATAATTTACAAATTAATGATTTGAAGTATACAAAATTGGCATGAATTGCTTCGCTTGTTTGTTTTGGAAATCAGAACTGCAATACCTTTTTTTAATTTAGGATACACATCGATATTAGAATTAATTATCGTTTGCAGGTAATTAGTCTAAGCTTCGACTTACCATTTGAAATTTTTCACGCCACGCCACTGATACGTATATGTATATGTATATACTTATTTATTTTGTATTAGATATGTGATAACAAGATGCGCATTAGATTCATTGATGCAAGATATCCAGGGTCAAACCACGATTCTCATGTGTGGAATCTTAGTGCGGCGGGGGCACATTTCATGACAAAATTCCGAGAAGAGGCGAAAGAGGCAACTGGATTTTAGGTAGAGTTCAAATATATTTCATATTTAAGTATCTACCAGTGCTTAGCATTTTATTCAAGGTGATGCCGGATATCCTCTCGAGCCATAGCTTGTCACCCCATATCGTTGCCCTGAGGCCGGGAGTCTTCAAAGCAACTTCAATACAAAGCACAGCAAAACGCGAAATATGGTGGAAGGAGTTATTGAAGTTTTAAAAAATCGGTCAAGGTGCATACTGTAAGCACGCCAACTACATTATTCTCCAAAAAAAGCCGCACAAATCATCAATGTTGCATGTGCCTTGCATAATTCAAAACATAAACAAAATAAATACTTTGAAAAAAAAATCAAAATTCATAAAAAAAAATTAAATCTCGATCATCCATTATATGGGTATGTATTTTGACTCCTCGATTTGATCATTTTTAATTTGAGCTTAATTTTACGCTGTAGGAGTTCTTCTTTAATTTTATTATGTCTCTGGGATTCTTCAAGACTTTTTTTCTTCAATTCACAGATTTTTTCCACTCCTCTATTTATTCGACGCAAGCTGCTTGAGATATCCTCTGCATTTTTGTCTTGCTTTTCCCAAAACATTTCTGTTTTGCGATAAAATTCCTTTTGAAGTTCCATTTGTTCCCGCAAAAGGTTGGCGGTATCGTTGGATTGGTTTTGTTGCAAATTAGGTGGAAGACGTCGGCGTTGGAGAATACTTCCCGAATCAGCAACGTCTGAGGACATTGACACATCTGCATTTGAACTCTCTCCAATATCTTCGTTAGGTTCTTGATTTGGATCTTCCAAAGAACTGTTCATGCCAAACGAACGAGAACCTTTGATTCCACTAGTTGACTTAATAACGCTTTCTTCAAGGTTGGAAAAAGAATGCATTTTGTTCATTCCACCACCTGTAGCTTTGATTTCTTTTTTATTTTCTACTAATTTCCTTTTAACATACGCCTTCCAGTCCAACCATACCTAATAAAGAGAAATATTAGTCGGTTCTATTTGCAGCATTATGTAAATGTACCTTTCTCCAGCTGCTGGCATCTTTAACAGGTGGACCAAGGCTGTTTAGTTCTTCTTTTACCTTATACCAAAAGACGTTGACTTCCTCTTTTGTTGCTTTGGGGAATCCTTGAGCAATGTCAGGGTTTTCTTCGAGCAAATCCAATAGCCTTTAATATTCTGTTTTATTGGTAATAACTTTGTTGGACCTTTTAAAAACAAAAAGTTATATTTTTCACAATAATTTTGTATTTCAAATTACATTTTTGCTTTTTTTTTATATTTTTACGCATTCACCTCGGTAGACAAAACTGTTATGTCTAGCTTTGAATGTAACTCCTACCAAAAAAACTGCTCGTAGAATAATCTGTCAAACTTCCTATTCATTCGGGGCTAGTGATACCAATTTTCACAACTCCGAATTTCGTAGCAGAATTTTTCGATACGAACGGAGCTGTGATACCTTTTTTCGGGATTCGTACTACGAATCTACTACGTCGGGGCCTGTGATAAGGCTGATTACAGGAACTTCACGTTACACACCCGTGCATCGTCCGCATGAAACAGCTAGCGAGACGATATTGCTACTGGCCGAACATCGACCTGGACATCGAACGAACCGTCCACTCTTTTCAATCATGCGCACTTAACCAGAAGTCTCCAGCTAAGGCACCGGCACACCATTGGGAAGAGCCCAAAGAAAATTTTTCAAGAGTGCATATTGATTATGCTGGTCCCAAAAATGGCAAATACTATTTCATATTAGTAGATGCAAAATCGAAATGGCCTGAGATAAAAGAAATTTTAAAAGCCCCGGACACTTCAATAACCCTGAAGCTGTTGGCAGAAATATTTTCTTTTCACGGATACCCACAGTTTCTGGTTTCTGACAACGCAACGATATTCAAAAATCCAGTATTTGGAAGTTTTTGCAAGGAACGGGGAATTTTCCAAATCTTTACTGCACCAGGACACCCGTCAACTAATGGTCTTGCAGAGAGGTACGTACAAACCTTAAAGCTGAAATTGGAAAAGATGCATAATGATCCAATTCACATCGATAAAGTTCAACATATCTTGCAATTGTTTAGAGCGACACCTTTAGCCTGTGGAAAGAGTCCAGCGGAGTTGTACCTTCACCGTATCATACGTATTCGTCTGGATGCTATCCGGCCTACCAAGGAGTTACCAAAAGCTGTTCCACTACAAGGTGTCCTACGAAGTCTCAAGGTGGGTGAACGCGTAATAGCCCGAATTTATCGAAACAAAAAACCATCATGGGAATTTGGCTCAGTCGTGGACAAGCTTGGTTCAATGCATTACACAGTCAAGCTAGATAGCGGTCATGTATTCAAACGACACATAGATCAACTCAGACGTGTCACTGCTCCAGCCCCTAAGCCAGTAGACCGCACAGTTCGAGCCCCGAAGCCAGTTGTCCACAAACCTCGGACAGTTACATTCGCCGATTACGATGTGATTGTGACTCGACCAGCTCATTATGAAACCGTGGTTCGAGTACCAGAAACACCTGTAATAGCACCCGCAGCTGCGCCTCCACCTCCCGAGATTCAAATACCACAACGCACAAGGCAAACTAGACGACCTATTAGATTGAGAGATTATTTCTTTTTTTGTATTATAGATTAGATTAAATTAGATTAGATTCTTTATTTTTTCAATATAAAGGAAAAAAAACATTACAAATATTATTTAAATAGATCGAAAAAGCATGGCTGCATAGGCCGTCTGCCTATTATTATTATTATCTCGATGAAATTGATTAGCACGGAGATAGAATTTATTTTTTTTTTGGCCAGGCGGAGTGTTGTGTTCACGACAAGTTATGAACAGACCTACTAAACCGACCGTCCATTTTGATCTTTTATCAGCTGTCATTTAAAAAAGCATGTTTCTTCCTTTTTATTAAGATTCCGTCGTTCTACCAAGACTGAAGGCCTTGCAGCAATTTTATATATTCTTTTTTAACATTTAGGCTGGTATTCACCGAGTGCTCTTAAACGGCTCTTAACTTTATGAGGCTCTCAACTTGAAATTTCCTTGGGGTATTCACCAACCACTCACAAGTGTTTTCGAAGTTCGAAAATGAGAGCCACTCTCTCGGGACCACTCCTAACTTTTAAGAGCGCTCGTAGATCTTCACTAATATTGCTTGGTGAATAGGTTTATGAGCTTCTTAAGTTATGAGCGCTCGGTGAATACCAGCCTTAGTATAATAAAATACTTAATCATAACAACGCATTATTTTTACTCTTTTTTCATACATAACAGTAGGGTTGCACAAAATCTAGTACAACCTTTGAAAAAAGAGTTGGAACGTCTAAAATTAATGGGTGTTATTAAGAAAGTTGAAGAACCAGTGGAGTGGACTTCTAATATAGTAATCGTGGAAAAGCCAAATAATGCCATTCGCATTTGTCTTGACCCAAAGGATTTAAATAGTGCTCTTGCGGTGGAATAATTTCCCACTCCGACATTTGAAGAACTCAGAGCGATGTTAACGGATATGGTTATTTTTTCAGTTCTTGATTTAAAGGATGGGTTTTTCCACATAGAATTAGATTTAAAGTCAAGTTACATAATTATGCATTTTAGTACAATACATGGGTTATGGCGTTACTTAAGGCTACCTTTTGGATTAAAGCCATCGCCAATTGTTTTTCAGAGATATACAACAAAAACATTTGGTCACATAAAAGGAGTTTTTATATATTTCGATGATTTACTCATCTTTGCGAAATGTTATGAAGAGCATGACAAAATTTTGAGTGAAGTTTTTAAAACAGCAATGGCAAATAACGTCAAGTTCAATAAAGAGAAGTTTCAATACAAATTAAATGAGGTTAAATATATGGGGTTTATTTTGTCCAAAAGTGGTTTGTCTATTGAAGAAACTAGAATCAAGTCTATAATTCAATTTAAAAATTCAGATACAAAAGTAGGCCTGCAAAAAATTCTGGGAATGATAAAATATTTAAGAGATTTTCTTCCCAATTTGGCAAAAGAGATTAAGCCACTTCGAGAACTTTTACGCAAAATGTTTCATTCACTTGGCTGCATAAGCATTCAATATGCATGAACAAAATTAAAAATCTTTTAGCCAATGCCACATCCTTGCATGTTAAAATATTATTATTCAAACAGACGCTAGTTTTTATGGTCTTGGGGTCTCTTACAGAATAAGAAGCCGGTTGCATGGGCGTCCCGTGGTCTTAATGATACGGAGAAAAATTATGGCCAAATCGAAAAAGAACTTTTAGCCATTTTATACGCATGCAAAAATTTCATTTTTACATACATATATGGAAGGCAGATCATGATTGAGACAGATCATAAGCCTCTTGTGCCTCTTTTTGAGAAACATATAAGTAAAATACCTTCAATGACACTTCAACGAATGCGTCTTAAGCTAGAAATTTATAATTTTAAACTAATTTACATACCAGGCAAATACCTACATTTGGCTGATGTAATGTCACGATATGGTGATGATAAATATAGCAAAGATGATGGTATTAATTTAGAGGGATGCGTGCATGAAATTAATATGTCGCATGAAAAAGGACATAGCTTTGAGAAAGCAACAATGGAAAAGACACTGACTTAAAACTAATTTTCAAATTTTATCGAGAAGGTTGGCCAAAATTAAAACCAATTTCTCACCATGTATAAGGTATCTCGTAAACTGAAAAATAATATTATTTGCGAGGACAATCTTGTTTTGTTAGGGGATAGAATCATAGATCCAAGTGTATTACAAAATGAAGTACTACAGTGGCAACATGTGTCTAATTCAGGCAGTGAAAAAATGAAGAATAGGGCTCGTATGCTTTTTTATTGGGTTTGTATTAACAATGACATTGACAAATTTGTCGCGAGTTGTAAAATTTGCCAAAAATATTCAAATGCATCCCAAAAAGAACCTCTTCTTCATCATAAAATACCAAACTATCCGTTTGAGAAGTTATTCTGTGACATAGCCACTTACTCTGCAAGGAACTATTTAGTCCTCGTCGATTCATATTCAAAGTGGATTGAGCTACTAAGATTAAAAAATAAATCTGCTTCACAAGTCATATCAGTGCTGCAACCAATTTTCGCTTCGTATGGTATTCCCAAAGAATTTGTTTCTGACAATGTTCCTTTCAAAAGCTTTGAATTTAGAAAGTTTAGCGATGAGTACGAGTTCAAGTTAACGTTCTGCTCTCCAAACTATCCCCAAAGTAGAGCTTTTGCGGAGAAGAGAGTTCAGATTGCAAAAATATTTTTGAAAAAATGTTCCGAGAGTAACACTGATATACTCGTATATTTGGCTTTATTAGAGTACAGAAACAGCCCTGTTAAAGGTATGAATGCTTCACCTTCTCAATTGTTGTTGTCTAGGGTAACACGTACTCCCATGCCAGTCTCCGAAGAACTACTAAGGCCCAAGATTATTGAAATGGTTCCAAATAAGATAAAGACACAAAATTTAAGAAATAAACAATACTATGACAAACATGCAAAGACAAAAGAAACGTTTAAAGAGGGGGAGAGAGTTCTAGTTAAGCAAAAGGATAATTGGGTCGAAGGAAAAATTCTTGAGAAGTTAGATGCTCCTAGATCGTTTTTAGTTAAGTTATGCACAGGCACCATACTTCGTATGACATCTGTTATGCGTGAAATGAAACAACTTCTTCTTTTAGATACTAAATGGGAACTGAACTCTTTATTCGATTGAGATTATCTCAACCAAACAACTCCCCTACAAGATTCCTTCTTTTTTAATACAATCTGCATAGCAAGCATAATGTGTATACAGAATACTTGTATACAAATGATATTCATTTTTGTTATTGTTATTTTATGATGTATCAATGAAGACCAATGATTAATACCGATATATGTTTTTGAGATGACATTCTCAGTAATAGGATCACTGGTATTGTCGATCTGTACATGTCGTGAAACCACAGACTATGCGGATGTTTATGTTTACATTAACTATCCGATGTAGTTTTAAATATCTCTTTCAGCAGAAGTATTTAGAATATTTATTGTTGAATAAATATTACTTCACGCAAAGTGGTAATTAGGCACTTTTTCTGAATACAGATACCACGATCTTAGATCAACCAAACATTGAAATATTAATATAGCATCATCATAACACTTCATCTCTTAAATGAGTGAAGAAACAGTTTTCTGAACTAAAGGATCTTGTGAAGAATGTATGTATGAGAGTCTCAAGGAACAAAAGCCGTCAATTTTATTGAAATATTTGTATCATTAAATTTTTACATAAATATATTTTTGTTTATTAAATAAAAAAAAAGGTCTTTTTCTTTTTTTTTTCTTATTTCAAGTTATATATAATAATTATATTGTAATTTCTTTGTTTTTACATGAATATTATTTGTAGATTCTCTACTATTTTCAAATGTTATAGCAGGTTCTCCTTTTAAATTACTTTTAAATGTAACAGCTATGGGTTTTCTTTCTCTTTTTACAAAACATCTATTGAATATAGTTAATTTATTTTTGCCTTTAATACAATTTATTGATAAATATATTGTTACAAGAGTTACAATAGCTCCTAACAATCCGATTGCAAAACCTTGTGTTCTTTCAGGTATGGAAATTAACATTTTCGAAATGTAACTATTTTGATTGTTTATTTCAATAGATAAATCTTTTGTAAATTATTAGCTTTTATTTTCGGCAATTTCCTTAAGGGAACTACTTCATTGATTTTAATATTTTCACAACAATTTTCCATTCCATAGTGTACAACATCATTATACATTGTTTCATTTATATTTTCTGTCGTTTCTATATCAGTTTCCAAAGTACTAAATTTACAATTATTGTCAATATTTATGATTCCTATATTAGAAATTTTACCCAATTCTTCATTCTTATTTTTACATTTACATTTGTATTTTGTCTCTTCTGTTATTGCAAATAGAAATCTGTTATTATTTAATGAATGAAAAAACTCTATATTATTTTCAATTAATTTCAATTTACATGAAGGAAAATTCCTTTTCATAAATACATTTAAAACACACACGTCAATTTTTACAGTACTTTCTAAAACTAGTTCTTTACATACAAAAATATTTTTATCATTGTCATCTTTATATTTAACACAATCATTTAAATTGTATCTTAGTGCAAAATTTGCTCTATTTTTACTTATTAATAATATATTTTCCTTACTTTCAAGAATATTAATATTATTATTCGAAACAATTGGCAATGTAATTATTTCATATGCTTCTTGATATTCTTCTTTTAATATAGGTAAAGATATAATTACAAAGATTTTATTATTCTTTTCAAAAATTTTTACTTCTAATAATTGTATAATGTTATGGTAACTTTCGATACTTGGTGTAAATAACATTTTGTTTTCATATTTACTATTTCTTAAAACTGTAATTAATTTTTCTGGTGTCATAATAAATGGATGTATTATTTTTACTTGCAAAAATAGTATTGCATCAATTATTTTATCCAACTCAATTTCCAACTCTAAACTTCTTCCTATTATTGAATCATATAGTCTCTGTAAATATTCTAACATTGCTTCCTTTTCTTGTAATTCATTAGTGTGAAGCATAATGGTATCTAAAGATTCAACTACATCTTTAGTTTTGTTTTCTAAAATATGATAATTATTGAGGAGTACTTGGTTTTGTTCATTCAAACTTTTCATGATATTTATTTCTTCTTTTAAACCATTTCGTATAAATTCCTGATTTTCTTTTGTTATTATTAAAGCGTTATCATAATATTTTGCATCTTCATAATCCATAGTTCCAAACAATACTTTTAGTCCTGAACCTATGATATTAATTAATCCTCTTCGAAATCTATGCTTATCTTTACCTAATAGACTATAAATATTGGTCATTTTATTTATTAAATTTTCGTAATTTTTGTGACCCTTTTGTGCAAGTGATTTACATGCATCAAAGTATTTAAAACATGCTTTATCAATATTATTTGTTTGCAAATTTATGTTTGCAATGCCTAGCTCAATATTTTCTAAATCTAAAGTATTAACAATTGAAACATGTCCATCTACTACTTTTGTTATTCCGATTCCTTTGAAATAAAACCCGCCATTATCATTGAGATTTTCAATAACAAGTCCTTTGACAAGAACAAAACTAAATGAGAAAAAAAAACATAATATGTATTAATTTCAATGTGTTAAATATGGTTTTACTAAATTTTTCGAAAGTTTTCTGATCTTCCTATTAGTTTTCACAAAGATATTTGTATCTGTTACTTTAGTTATCAAAAATGGTCCTACAAATGTGTTTTCTGTGTTTTCTAATTTTTTATTTTTTGTAAGATTTTTAACTAATACTTTTTCACCTACTTCATATAATGGTGCTCTATTTGTTTTTCGGTCGTAATTTTCTTTCGATTTCAATTTTGACTTCACTAAATTTTCTTTTACTTTGTTTTCTATGGACACTATGTGTTCAAGTACATTTTGAACATAATCTTGTACGGTTGTTAAGTTCAAAGTATCTATACCACTCGGTCTATTAGCTTGTCTGCCAAATACTACCTCATGTGGGCTATAACCTGTTGTCGAGTGTATTGTTGTATTATAACAAAAACCTGCAAATTTAAGTGCTTCATCCCAGTTTTCTCTTTCGAAGTTAACTGTATTTAGGTATTCTTTCAGTCTTCCATGAATTCTTTCTACAGATCCATTTGACTGTGGATGGGCTACACTAGTAGTTATGTGTTTGATCTTAAATATTTTTGCTAAATTCTTCATCAATTCATTGCAAAACTCAGTTCCGTTATCCGTCAAAATAATTTTAGGTATGCCTAAATATGTAATCCAATCATTTACAAAAGCTCCTGCCACCGTTTCAGCATATTTATCTTTTATTGGAATAAACCTTACAAACTTAGACAAACTATCTTGTATGCTTAGTGCATAAACATTTTCTTTCTTCGAAATTGGATATGGGCCTGTCAGGTCCATATTAACTTGTTCTAAACTATACGACGCATTGGATACCATAGTCATAGGCATTCTAGTAGGGTGCCTATCAATTTTCCCCAATTGACAGTTCTTACAACTTTTTATAAAATCAATTACCATCTGATTTAAATTTTTCCAATTATATTTTTCTCTAATTTTTTCAATAGTTGCTTTTTGGCCTGCATGCCCCCCTGTTAAACTTTCATGATACTCCTTAATTATATCAATTTGTTTTTTCATATCTGTAACTTCTGTTATCTCATTACTTTTCCTACAGTTTTCTTGTATATTATCATCATATTCGCTTACTATACCATGTTCATATTGATTACTCTGAATTTCATCCTTTTTATCTTTCAAACTATCTTCATTGTTTTCACGTACTTCAATTTCATTTTGATTTTCATATTCAATTTCTTTATTATATTCTGCATTATCTTTTATTTCACAGTCACAGAAACATTTTTTCTTCTTCCTTTCTTTACGTGTTGCTACTAAAATATTTCTACTAAGATGATCTGCCACAACATTATCTAAACCCTTTTTATATTCAATACTATATGAATACTCTTCCAATTTCAGCCTCCAACGAACCAGTCTTGATCCTGGATCCTTTACATTGAATAACCATTTCAATGGTTTGTGGTCCGTCCTTATTATAAACTCCTGGCCATACAAATATGGTCGAAGAACTTTTACAGCCCAAACTATGGCTAAGCACTCTTTCTCTGTAGTGCTATAGTTTTTTTCATTTTTATTCAAACTTCTACTTATAAACTGTATTGGCAGATCCTTATTCTCATGCTCTTGCGATAATACAGCACCTAAGCCTGCATTTGAAGCATCTGTTGTAACTATAAATTTTCTATTAAAATCTGGGTATTGCAACACTGTAAAGTTTGATAAAGCATTTTTCAATCTCATGAATGCTTCTTGTTCCACCCTTCTCCATCTAAATTCTACATCCTTTCTCAGTAGATTATTTATAGGTGAAGCTATTTGACTAAAATTTTCAATAAATTTTCTATAATAATTCATCATTCCTAAAAATGATTGAATTTCTTTTACATTTTGTGGAGCTTTCAAACTTTCTATAACTTTTATTTTCTCTAAGTTGGGTTTCACACCACCTTCTCCGATTAAATGCCCAAGGTAACTCACTTCCTTTCTTAAAAACTCACTTTTGTCTGCTTGTAATTTAAGATTTGCTAATCTTAACTGCTTAAAAACATCTTCTAACCTCTCATTGTGTTCTTTTAAATCTTTTCCATACACGACTATATCATCCATATAGACAAAACATTTAATACCTTTCAATCCAGAAAGTACAATATCCATCATCCTTTGGAAAATGCTTGGGGCATTTTTCAGCCCAAACGGCATTCGAGTAAACTCAAAATGGCCTTGTGGTGTAGAAAAGGCTGTTTTTTCTACATCTTCCTTTTGTACTTTAATTTGATGAAATCCTGCGTACAAATCTAAAGTCGTAAAATATTTTGCCGTTCCTAGCTGATCTAAAATTTCTGCTATATTTGGGATAGGATAACTATCGGCTATTGTTAACTCATTCAGTTTCCTATAGTCTATTACAATTCTCCATTTAGACTTTCCTGACGCATCAGTCTTTTTGGGAACCACCCAAACTGGAGAACTCTAAGGAGATTTTGAATGTTTAACCATTCCATTTTTTAATAATGTTTTTAATTGGCATTCTACTTCCTTTTCGTGTACTTTCGGATACCTATATGACTTCGTGTAAATTGGTTTAACGTCTTCTTTCGTTCGAATTTTACATTCCATTACATTTGTACACGTTAAAGATTCTCCCTCTACTACAAAAAGATCATTATATTTTGTAATTAGACTTCTTAATTTATTTTCCTCTTCTTTGTTTAAATGATTTAATCGTAACATACTTTGTACAATTTTCACTTTATCTTGCACATGGTACACAAATTTATTTTTCCGATTTTTCCCTTTTCTTTCACTATATGAATTATTCCCATCATATACATTAAAATCATTAAGACATGCTGTCTCTACACTTATGTCATTTAAAATCTTTTTATTTGATATATTTAGAACACTTACTAAACATTTACCGTCTTTCACTGTACTAATACAGTTTGGGACTATTATATTTTCATTTTCAAATTTACTCACAACAACTGAAGTACCATCAACTAATTTTTCTTTTAATTTTACCATTCTAAACGCTTCTTGCCTTGGCATAATATAATTATCTTCATTCTTAAATTTTAATTCGTAACTTTCTTTCTCATTGTCTATGTATAACATATTGTTTCCATAATCTATCTTGCATTTCATTTCCCTAAGGAAATCTGCACCTAATAGACCATCATAATCATAAATCACGTTATTTGGTATAACGTGGAGTCCCCATCTATGATACCTTTTTTGTTCCGTCTCATTTCTTATAGAAAAACGTAAGTTAGTCGAACCTAATGTTTTTTGAGAAGTATTTCCCAAACATATTAAATCTATTATTTCTTTATTATCAATTTTTTCTTTAACACACTTTAATTTTATTAGACTTATTGATGCTCCAGTATCTAAAAGCATCTTAAGCACTGCATCTTTATAATTTATATAAATGTAAGGGCTTTCTTCGTTGTTTAAAGAAAACGCTGCCTTACTAATGGCGTTTCTTATTGGAAAAAATTTTGCTTTGTATTTTTATCTTGTGTGTAACAATTCTTTGCAATATGTCCTGCTTTACCACACTTAAAGCATTTAAATTTTTCATAACTCTTCGATGTATCTTTATTTGCGAATGTTTTCTTCAAAAAACAATTTTTTTCTAAATGTCCAACTTTATTGCAATTGTTGCATTTAGTTTGTCCAAAATTAATTCTTACTAAATTTTTATTTGTAAAATCTTGTCTAGGAGTTCTTATTTGATTAGCTAATCCTGACTCTTCATGCTGTGCATAACGAGCCGCTTCAGCCAAAGCCAATACAATTATTAACGTAATTTCCCAATTCAGATTTCAGACCATTAATGAAAATGTTAAGAATTATTTTATTCTCTATATAATTGTGAATAACATGGATATCTTTTACATCTGCCTCCTTTAAATCCTCTTTCGCATCGGAGCCGAGTCTTCTCGACATCGTTTCCATATGCTGTTCGTATTGCCTCACTGTTCTATTTTCCTGCCTTGAATTTATTAATTCTCTATAAAGCCCTAATGTACTATTTGTATCTTTATATAGTTTTTTTAATTGCTCCTTAAGCTGTAACCAATTCTCAATAACTTTGTTTTCTAGAATTACTCTGGCATTACCAGTAATTTGGACTTTAATATACTTGAAGATAAAATTTTGTTGACTTGATGAGGCTAGGCTCATCGCGTCATCACATCCGTTAAGGAACGCGTACAATTCCGAGGAATCGCTATTAAATTTGGGGATTAATTTCAATAAGGTACTAATATCCACAGTAGGGTTGATACCCTGGTTGCTTGTTTCAGGCATTTTTGTTTCTTTTCTTTTTTCTTTTTGTTTTTTTTTATATATTTAACTTCACCTTACTTATATTGTACAACACTTAAAATTTTTTTTTTTTTTTTTTTTTTTTTTTTTTTTTTGAATATATTTAACAATACTCAACTATAATAATGACAAACTTAACTTACTTTATAATTACTATAATCTTTAAGAACATTACGCCTTTCGACACTGTTGCTTAATCTGGTACACCGACTCTGCTTTTCAATTTTCAATCTTCAGTTTTTTTCTTCACTTGTCTGGTTCAATTCACCTTCTCTGCTTTTCAATTTTATTAGTACACATGTACTTCACTGTTTCAAAAATATTTTTTTTATCTTATTTTACCGCTGCCACCAATTTTATATGTTATGCGTGAAATGAAACAACTTCTTCTTTTAGATACTAAATGGGAACTGAACTCTTTATTCGATTGAGATTATCTCAACCAAACAACTCCCCTACAAGATTCCTTCCTTTTTAATACAATCTGCATAGCAAGCATAATGTGTATACAGGATACTTGTATACAAATGATATTCATTTTTGTTATTGTTATTTTATGATGTATCAATTAAGACCAATGATTAATACCGATATATGTTTTTGAGATGACATTCTCAGTAATAGGGTCACTGGTATTGTCGATCTGTACATGTCGTGAAACCACAGACTATGCGGATGTTTATGTTTACATTAACTATCCGATGTAGTTTTAAATATCTCTTTCAGCAGAAGTATTTAGAATATTTATTGTTGAATAAATATTACTTCACGCAAAGTGGTAATTAGGCACTTTTTCTGAATACAGATACCACGATCTTAGATCAACCAAACATTGAAATATTAAGATAGCATCATCATAACACATCGAATCACCTGAAGTTTTGCACAAATGCATATGACACCTTACCTGTTCTGCCAAACGTCACAGATTTCGATAAAATAAGTGAAAAATCTAAAACCATTACGCGATCACCTCATGTTTTGAGATCTAGGACACGTTTTCAATCTACTGCCGATTAACAACAAATTTAACAATTCAGTTAAAAAATAATCTTTTGTAAATTTATAAATAAAAGAAAAACAATAAAAATTCTTGAGAAGTTAGATGCTCCTAGATGGTTTTTAGTAAAGTTATACACAGGAGACATACTTCTTATGACATCGAATCAACTGAAGTTTTGCACAAATGCATATGACACCTTACCTGTTCTGCCAAACGTCACTGATTTCGATAAAATAAGTGAAAAATCTAAAGCCATTACGCGATCACCTCATCTTTTGAGATCTAGGACACGTTTTCAATCTACTGCCGATTAACAGCAAATTTAACAATTCAGTTAAAAAATAATCTTTTGTAAATTTATAAATAAAAGAAAACAAATAAAAAATTAATTAATGTAAAATAAAAATATTGAATTATGCTATGCTATATTATTACGCATATTATACCATGAATAGACTCCTAATTAAATCTAAACAATTTTTAAAATAATTGATTTATGGAACTTAGAGGCGAGGTGTAAGAAGTGTTGGCTGTAAGTTCGTATTGCACCCTATGATAATTTACATATCCAATACTAATTACATCTCTCTTCTATCTTAGTATATAAGAACCTATGTATTAGCTTTAAGGTATTGATTAAGCTCAGTTAATAAAGACAACTCAAAGTGATCGCCTCATCTTATTTTTTATTATACTACATGGCGCTGCAGACAAAGAAAATAAAAAACTATTGATTTGATAAAGTGAAAAATAAAATAATAATAACAATTTTCTAAAACTATAAATCACTATCAAAGTATAAAATAAGTAGTAAAACAAAACTAAAAATTAAAAATTACTATACGAAAAGTGAATGGCAAACGACAAAGAAATACCAGACAAAAAACCTGCCATGCAAACTTCAAATATGATGCCTTCAAATCTGCCCACTCCATGTCCACTAAATGTTGATGGGAACTTAGCTGATAACTGGAAAATGTTTAAACAAAACTTCCAGATTTATATCATCGCAACCGGTATTACACAGTAGAGTGTAGAGTCTCAAGTGACAATTTTCAAGCTGTTGGTCGGAGAAGGTGGTGTGGAGATTTTCAATGTCCTCGGCATTGACATACTAGATATGGACTGCTAGTAGCTGATTACAAAATGGTCCAACGGATTACCAAACGACACTAGCCCTCGTGCCGACACTGACGGAAAATTTGAATACTATGAAATGAAACCAGTGCTAAAGGGGCTAATGTGCAAATAGTCCAATTGCCAAATCTGAAAATTTCCCTTTTTAATTTTCCCTTTTTCATTTTTGTTTTCAACGTATAAATATATAAATATAAATATAGCAATACAGTTTTCGTTGCATTTACTTGTATTATCTATTAACAAATAGTATTATTGTTTGTAAAAATACTTTTACTAAAGCAATTAGTTTCACTTTTACAAATAATTTTAATTTTTATACTAGAAATCAAGAGATCTTTTTGGCTAGAGCGAAAATATTTGCAAAAAAATTAGTTATGCAAATAAATCCTAATTTTGATTTAAATTAATAACTCACTTTAGAGAAAAACCAATCCTACAATTTGTATCAAATTTACAAAAAAAATTCTTTCGGTGCTTTTTATTATTCACAAATCTATCTGGATCCGGATCTGGATCTTCCTTTGAAAATAAAACGATACGTATCTTAGTGACAGCAGTGTTATAAGTCCGTCTCTTTTTATCCTTGGGTTTGTAAATTTTAAATTATGTCTTGTCTTTTTTCTTTACACTATAGCTTAGGCCAGGCGCGCACATTCAATTTTTAGTTTCGCAACTGTTTAGTTGCTAAAATGAAACATATGGGCTTATATGGAACACCGCGCACTTAGAGCAACTCGATTATCGAAACTAAAAAGCTTGTGTTTTGACACAAAGTAAACGATTGCATCTCAACAGTTGAGCTGTTTTTTATAAGTGCAAGGGAGAAAAGAGTGCGAGCGTGAGTAAAGAGTTGCCAGTGCGCGGTTCTCTTTCAACTGGTAATTAAACTATTTGATTTCGATCACAGTTGCCAGTGCGCGACTAGCCTTACACTACCTTATTGCCATAAAAAGCCACTCGCCAGTGTAATAACTGATTTTTGGATCTTTGAAATAGATCCCGATAAAAAACATGATCCCAAATTGTTTTTGTAATACATGTTAAAACTTAATCCAGATCCGGATCCCGATAGATTTGTGAATAATAAAACGCACCTTATCTTAAACTAGAACTGTAAGGCTAGGCGCGCACATTCAATTTTTAGTTTCTCAACTGCTTGGTTCGAGCAACTAAAAAGTTTGTGTTTTGACACAAACTAAACGATTGCCTAAAATGAGTACGCTATTTTGTGTAACATATACTTATATGCACCTGCGCGGACATAAAATCATTAAGTAAACCAAAATGATTCATAAAATATTTTAAAGGGGATTTTTTTTCGAGATCCCTTAGCACTAATCTCAGCCGATTATCTCTCTAACCATAGACTAGCACCGTTTCTTCAAAGCAATGTCAATAGATGTCCTTAGTTTCTATGAGTAAACATTTCTGTTGGCACTAGTAGAACAAGAGATGTCGTTAAATATGTTGTTTATTTTTGCCACTAGTGTCGGCACGAGGGCTAGTTTCGATTGTATCCGTTGGACCATTTTGGTTGCAAATTTTGTATGAGAATTATACACAACTAGCAGTCCATATATAATAAGTCAATGGTCCTCGGTCTTACTTCAGCCGAAGAAAAATCGTTGGAATCTATACTCGTGGAGGATTGTGTTGCGAGGCAAGAGGAGGTGCGGAGTCGGTAAGGAAGTAGGATGGGAGAAGAGAAAGGGTAGGAAACTAGGAAAAGGTAGGTTTGGAAAAAAGGATGGAATGTCAAGTCCCGGGGACGCGGCCTGCTTGCACATGCACGGCGTCAGCTCGTCGGACGGGGGGGGATCTTGCCCCCGGAAACTCAACCTCGCCTGCAGCCAAAAACACAAATCAGGCCTGAGGGAACTAGGGAAAAAAAAGAAACGGACTAGTTATCACCACGGACGGACTATTGCCACATCAGGGCACTGCAGATGTTGTCGCAGTGTGGCCATTACCCACCCAACCATAGGAATCCTTGGCCTTGTTTGGATTCCCCCAAAGATGGCGGATAGTCGGTTTCGAGTCAAACCATCTTCACCGAAAACTCAGCTACCCTTGGCACCCCTGAAAAAAAGTTTCTTCAAAAGTTCATGTTTTGTTTACACAAAACAACAAAAGACGATTTTTTTCATTTTTAGGCGGTATGAAGTCACTTTTTATTGTTATGAAACTTTAAATTTAGCCATGGAACCTATAGATAAACGTTTAATTTTATTTCTAATTTTAGAGATAAATGCATTGACGCAAACAGAAAGGCTTGAACTCGAAATTAAAAACTCGAAAAATAAGAAAAACAATAACAAATATGGACCTGGTCCCTTTCCAACAAAAAACTTTATAAAACACCCTTTTTGGTGCACTACAACAATCCTTAATTGGCGGCTCGAGATTTTTCCCTACCTCGATAGAGCTCTGTGGAGGGGGTAGTAACAAAAAAAACACAAAATAACCATAAAATGATTGGCTTACCGTACACGAAACGCGGCAAAAAATTAAAAAAAATATTGGAAAAAACCAGAGTTCCACTTACAAGCAGATATTTAGATAAAAAAAAATTAAATAATCAAGAAAATTTATCCAAAAAAACGTTATTAAACAGAAACAGTATGAAATCGAAAACTTCAAAGCAGGTATGTTCGACTTCAACCGCAAAAATCACCAAAATTTAACAAAAAAAAACAGGAACAGCTGGAACACCCCGGTAAAGATGACGAAGAATTTTATATAAGCGGACTTTAATCAAAGTGTCGTAAATTTTCTCGTTCTTTGGTTTTCTTTATTTATTGTTTTCTTCGTGTATATTGTTTTACGTAATTTGTTGATTTTAGTTTTGATGTTTAATTTCGTACCTGTGCTAATGATGATTTGTTTGTTTTTTTTCAAAGGGACTCACTATACTCGACAGGAAAGCCAAGGCGAAACGAAATATCCCTGGAACAATGAGGTACTGTTCAACATCCAGATCAGCCAAAACCGGAACAAACAGATTGCTGGTTTCACACAGAACAATAATAGCCGGAACAATCTTCGGAAGCAAACATCGAGGGATCACAAAAAAACTGAAGAAAAACTTATGCGGCGGCCCGTACTGTAGTAGGTACTTATCAGGGGCCGCCGAGAATTTACCACTTTGAACGATTTATTAATACAAATTATAGAATAAGAAATGATTGAAGACGGGAGCTTGGCGATAGGGTGGAAATTCTATATAAAAAAACACAACTTGATCTTTAATTTTTTTTTCACCGGACTAGGTTAAAAATTTCAGTAACACACCCAAAAAATTTCAAATAATCGAATTTTCAATAATGTACAAAAATCAGAATTTTCGAAAAAACGTTTCCGCACAATTTTTCTTTTTAATCTTAACACCCTTTTTTTCAAACTACTCGTATATTAATATCCGATCCTGCAACAGGTAATGCCGAAAAACAAACCAGAATGACCAGTCAAATTCTTATTTACCAGTGTCCAGCCTTCAGTTACCCATACAAAAAAAACAACATCGAATGACTTTCATCTAACTGCAAAACATCATCCGATCCACATCTCTGGACTGTAGTGTATACAAAAACAATAATAACAAAAATACACCATGCATATATGTATGGGTGAACACAACCAATTTGACATCTAACTTCGAAATTCTGCGACGGGCACGTTCAAAGACTTTTGTCCCACCAGAAGTTTCTTCCCTTTTGTCGACAGGTGGCGTTGTACTTTTTCAAGAGATAAATTTGATTATGATTCGCGCACATACAATCCTTTTTTTTTTTCTTTCTTAGCCTCTGCTTGGTTCGTGCAACTAAAAAGTTTATGGTTTGACAGAAACTAAACGATTGCCTAAAATGACTTCGCTATTTTATGTAACATATAATTATATGTACTTGCGCGGACATTCACCCAAATAGTTCATCTGTTTTCTCCAAGTAACCAAAAATTGAATGTGCGCGCCTTCAACAGCTGGGCTACATCCAACTCGGCGGTCGTAACAAATTTTGTTTGTTTATTGGATACACTCCAAGAAAACGAACAAAAAAAAGGACGCCGTAGCTACACGCTATACCCTTGAAAGTAAACATTTTGATTTTTGGAGACATTTACATTTTACTTAAGTGAGGTGAATATGGATTCTGATGCCAATATCCTAACAAATGGACCTTTCAAACCACTTAGTTATGTTTACATGAGTGGAGAGTTGGAAAAATCGGTTGAAATGACTTTTGATGTCTCTCTATAATTTTTTTTTTTTTTTCCCGTGGCCTTACCCATAGAAAAAGACAAGATGGATGCCAAAGCCACAGACTAACAAAAAAATAGATGACCTCTTCCACAGAATAACAACTCCAGAACATCAAACAACAAAAACAACACCGCCATTTGCGACACATTACGAGAGCAAAAAGGTCCGGATTTCAAATGGGTAAGTTTTTTTAATTTTATTAGTTGTTTTTTTGTAGATATTTTAGTTTATATTGTTTCCTTAGGCATATTAAATTAATATTCGCATTAAATATTAATCGTTTTTGTTTTATTTCAGATTGTTTGCAGAAGCTTGCGACTGGAAATAAAGGTAAAAGCAGCTGGGTGGATGAATTCAACTGGTAAGTATGTACATACATTATTACATATTGATTCAACTCTTTTCATTAATGTTTATTATATTCTGCTTACAGATATATTGGCTTAGTGGGGAGCTACCCACGCGTGGTAGTCACCTTGCCGCGGTGCGGAGGCTTAAGTTTCAAAGATTCATCTGACCTACAGGTTTGGGAAGCCCCAATCCGGTAGTGATTTTGAGGAGTTACGAACTAAGAACTGCCCCCCCTAATCCAGGGTGTTACGTGAACCGTGCCTATTGGATGGTTTGCAGCCAGGGGGTATACCGGCTGTATTCTAACGGTACCTCTTCGACACCAGGTCGAATCGAAGAGTAACCATGACCTTACCATATCATGCGGAGCTCTGATATGGCGGACCTACCCTTCTCTAGCTACTCGTGGGAACAATATGCCAAAAAACAAAAAACAAAAAAACAACTCAAACCACATTAAATTTAACATTCCGCGGGATGTCACCGCGAATGAGTATGCGGATCGTATGGAGTCTAACCTCCGTGGAGACGATTCCAGACCGAACATCAGTCACTTCTTCAAGAGAAAGCCTTATGGGCAAGTGCAAAATCGGGCAGCTCAAGGAGAATCGTCTACAACGAGTCAGGGGAAAATGCCACCCAGGCGAGTTACAGATGATACTCCTGGCACATCTGAAGCTAGCATGAGGAGAATACCTCCCAAGCCGGCGAAGGATGCTGTCAAAGCAATCAGTGATGGGAAAATGACACCATCAAAAGCTGTCTCTGAGTCTACGAGAATGATGCACCGAGAAAAAGACAGAGGCCAAATCAGAAAAAAGAACGGCCCACTTCCGAAAATGGGCGAGCCAGGTGGCCGGGATGACCCAAATAGGAAAGGACTCAGCGGTGCAGGTGCAAGATGGTACCTCCGGTTCCTCGCCGAGGGCATGTCCCCGCAGGATGCCCGGAAGAAAGTAGACGAGAGAAAGGTGGATGCAAATAAGAAACCTGCACAACGCCAAGAACAGGGTAAGAGGAAGAGCCACCTTATAACTCCTCCCCTAAGGCAAGACGTCAAAAAAGCCAGAACGTCGCCAGCAACCACAGCGGGAACAAGCACCGCTAAAATCGGAGCCGACGTACAACAGCTCTCGTACGCGAGCGCGGCCAGTACATTGAGGATTGCGGTTCTGCCAAAGGAGTACCCTCAGGTCTCCCTCAGTGCTGACGAGTTGTCAGTATTGGAGGATGCCATTATTGAGGAAGTCTCCATTGGTTGGACGCATAAACTGAAATTTAATGGCGTGCACTTCAGGGCGGGACTGTTGTTAGTCGACTGCGCTGGGAAGGAGACGGCAGATTGGCTCAAAGAAAAAGCCTCCAAGCTGAGTACTTGGAAGGGCAGCGAATTGATGGCATGTATGGGCGATGACATCCCCAAAATGCACAACATCACGCTGTTTCTGCCAAGAAGCACCGGGCAAGACGACAAAAAATCGCTCGCGCTCATCCAGGCCCAGAATGAGGGAATGATTGTCAATGCATGGAAAATCCTGTCGAGCAAGGTCGAAGGCAAAGGACAGCTCCTGGTAATAAGCATTAACGGTCAGTCAGCGGAGGCCATAAGTAAGGCAGGACATCAACTGCATTACAAATTCGGGAAGATCCCCGTTACTGGCCTACGTAAAAACAGTAAGGCGAGCTGTATGGGACAACTAGGAAATCACTAGACAAATTGCAAAGGCTGGCATGTATATGCATAACAGGAGCAATGAGAACATGCCCTACAGCAGCGATGGAAACCATCCTTCATCTGACGCCACTACACGTGGTCATTGAAAATGCTGCTAAGGGAGCCATAATGAGATTTGCCAAGGAGGGTACTGGGACGGGTAAAATTATTGGAAACAGGGAAAAAGATTCGATAATCCGGTCCTCAGTAACAAACCTCATTGACATCCCAAGAGATGGTATGATCAAAAGATATAACTTCGAAAAACATTTCAAAACGGAGTTAAGTTGCAAAAAAGACTGGCTAGGCGAAACAATAAACTATAGTCTTAAAGAAAATACCATCAAATGGTACACAGATGGATCGAGGACAGCTGAAGGGACTGGTGCTGGAGTTTTTGGGCCTAGAACTAAACTCTCCTTACCGATGGGACAGTCCACTAGCATATTCCAGGCAGAAGTAAATGCCATAGGCATATGTGCTGGAAGAAACCTCGATAGAAAATATAAAAACCAAAACATTGCCATCATGTCAGACAGTCAGGCTGCACTAAAAGCACTAAGCTCCTACACCATCAGCTCCAAACTTGTTTGGGAAAGCGTGATTAAGCTTAATAAACTGGGCAAGAACAACACTGTCACGCTTCATTGGGTACCAGGCCACGTTGGTGTCCAGGGCAACGAAGTGGCAGACTCCTTAGCAAAAATAGGTGCATCGACACCCCTTACAGGGCCAGAGCCCTACTGCGGAATAGGAGAAAACGTGATTAAAAACAAAATCAAAACAGAAGAGGAGACAAAAAGATCAAAGATCTGGAAGGAACTCCCTAAGCTAAGACAGGCAAAACTCCTACTCGGGGACTACAACCGAGAGCGTTTTCTAACCTGCATTAGCTTAAGTAGGAACAACCTCAGGAAAATCACGGGGCTTCTCACTGGCCACTGTAGGTTGAGAAGACACCTCAACATCCTTGGCTTGGTGAGCAACGCGACTTGCAGATTCTGCAACACTCACGAAGAGACACCTGACCACATACTGGGGAAATGTGATGCACTCGTGCATCAAAGGCACAGGTATCTGGGCAAGCACCACATAAAGGAGAGCGAATTATCATCCCTTAAAATACTCCAAATACTTCGATTCCTCAGAGGAGCAGATTTGGAGGAAGAACTGTAATAATGAGCCAACCTCATCCAGTTCTAGATGGGGGACACAATAGATCTTTAGGTCGCAGTGTTTTTATACCCCAATTTATTCATTCATTCATACCCACGCTACTCAGCCGGGCAAAATAACAGTTCCGTTATTGGTGGGCAACGACGCTAACAATTGGATAAAAACATTAGTACATATGTAGGTAAGTACATCTGAGTACAAAAGACAACCTTATTTACTTTATAACAATTTTTTTTTTTCAGATTCAGTTGAGGTTCTATTTACTATTCCAGCCGCAACCTACATAAGCTTTTATTTTCCACCAAGGTAAGTCCACATACCTAGCACTAGTTGCCAATAACATTTCTTCTTTTATAACTATTTTCAGATATGCGAGCCGAACCCAGAGTTGTCAACACCCAGCATTCAATTAAAGAAGAGGTGCCCAATTCCACGATTGAGTAGAGGATATAGGATATTACCCCACCACCACCCACTACAAAAACATTTAGTTTGGATTACTTCGGTAAGAGTTAAATTTGCTGTGTTTTTAGTTAATAAATATAATGAAAGACGAAACCAAATAATAATTTAACATGCAAATAAAAAAAATATCACAGATTTTACTTACTAACTAATTTTTGTAAACATCACAGTAGTTTTTAAATCATTACGGATAAGTTATCACAGATTAGTTTTAAATCTTTGCGGATCATTATATCACAGATTAGTTTTTAATCTTTGCGGATTATTATATCACAGATTAGTCAATTAGAAAAATAGAATTAATAAATAAAAAGTTAATAAATAAGTATATAAATAAAATAAAAAACTAAATAAGTGACTAGATATAAGCATGCAATAAATACGATATTAAGTAACACCTAGAATTTGTTTGTTTTTATCACAGTTTATCAGGTACTTGAGCGAAATGGGGTGTTTCATAAATCTTTGCAAAACAAGTATTTTTTTCAAAGTTTTCGTGCGCCACAGCGCTTTTTTTTTCTCCTAAGAACTATCAGGTACTAAGGGAAACTAAATTAACATATACATAGAATCGGGCAATAATAAATAAACAAATAATAAATAATTTAACAACACCTAAGGATAGCAATACGATTAGCGAATAATTTTCCAGTGAATAAACGAATACAATTATAAAATCATCAACATTTCTGTGAATTAATTATCTAAAGTTTTTATCGGTCTGCTTATTGTTTCAAGTCTTTCGCGTGGAATATACCTATTCGTTTTCCATTCAGGTTTTCAATTTCGTACATTTGATTGCCCACTCGTTTAATTATTCGGCATTTAATATATTTTGGAGCAAGCTTTGCCGATAAGTATTTTGAGGAATCACTCAATACAAAATTTCTTCGATACGCCTCTTGTCCGGGTGAATATTGAACCTTTTTTGTACGGACGTTATATACTTTCGCGGATTTTTCATTGGCTTTCAAAATGTTTTCGCGTATTTGATTTCTAATGCGTTGCAATCGACTCGGTCGGGGCAGAGTTAACAACTCGTTGTCGTCTATCGCGTTCAACTTTCTTGCAAGTTCATAGCTACTACCGTGCATCATCATATTAGTGCCAAACATGGTAAAATATGGTGATACACCAGTAGAACTATGAACTGCGGTCCTTAACGCACACGCTATTTCGCCGAGGTGCGTATCCCAGTTTCTTTGGTCGTCCTTAAGGTATGATCGGATAGCAGCTAACAACGAGCGGTTAACCCTCTCCGACGCGTTAGATTGCGGGGCATAATACGCCGTTTTAAAATGTCTTACGCCATATTTATTCATAAAATTTTGGAATTCTTTGGCCAGGAACTGTTTGCCGTTATCGGAGTGAATAATGTTAGGTACTCCGAACATATCAAAAACATCTTCTTTTAAAAATTTAATTACGCTTGATGTATTCGCACTTCGTAGAGCTTTCAACAACACAAATTTGGACAAATGATCTAAAACAACGAACACGTATACATTTCCTGATTTGGACCTCGGATAAGGGCCTAAAAAGTCAATGTATACTTTTTCAAAAGGACGATTACTACAATAAGACGTTACAATAGGGGGACGAGAAACTTGGTTAGACGCTTTACATTGTTTACACACACTACAATTAGAAACATATTCACGGACCCGTGCCGTCATATTAGGCCAATAAAAATAGTTCCTAAGCCGGTTTAAAGTTTTCGCTATGCCACCGTGAGCAAACTTAGGAGGATCATGGGCCCTACTAATAATTTGTTCAGTCAGACCTGAAGGAACCCAAAGGAGCCAAGAATGTTCTAACATTTCTTCTTCACCTAATTTTTTAAAAGCTTTCTTATAAACATATTTATCTTCGTATTATAAATCAGGAAGCTCGTCTTTATGTTCAATCACCGTTTCTATCAGATCTAAATATTCATCGGATAGGAATTCCGCTGACTCTCAGCCTTATCATCGTACCCGATCGTAACGTAATTTCCTCTGATTTCTACGAAATGTACGAATTTTGTATCATTGTAGCCGTTCCAGTAGGGCAATCGGACAAATCTACGAAAATAAAGTTTGTGTGCGTTGAAAGTGTCAAATCCTTGCGTTGCATGCCGATGAAATGTCAAAATCGCAGCAACGCATCGTGAATTCATGCGATGCATCAAGATATTTGATTTCCGATTTCTCCGACAGCAATTTAGAAGTGGAAAATTTTCCGAAGCAAAAAAAAAAACGAAATGGACGCTCAGCAACAAAATGATTCGTAAGTAATCGTCTTTTTATTTGGTAATTATTTACTTAAACATGTATGTTTCTTTCTTTCAGAAAAAAAAAAAAAAACAAAAACAAACCAGCTTCAATACGACCGGCTGGTTCAATTTATGACAACAAAGCCAGACATTGCGCGAAATTTCACAAACCGGCCTCCTGAGGAAACAAATGTTTTTGGGATGAAATCACGGAAACCCTCAACTCGCTGGGCCCACCAATTAAGGACACTCTTCTCTGGAAAAAAGTATATAGTATAAACCTTATGAAATCAATGAAAAATCTAATTAATTTTGTATGCTTCTAGGTATGGAGCGACTTCAAAACGTACATTAAGAGAAAACTTGCCGCCAAGGCTAAAGAATGTTCCGCAACAGGTGGCGGCCCATACAAACAAAAAATATTCAGCGAGATAGAGGAAAACGTGATTGGGCTTCTGAACATAAGAAGTTCGATAACTGGGATAGGAGCAAAAACATTTGGGGAAAGAAACACTGCTGTTCCTAACGCAGTTGATCCTTATTCTGCTGGCCCTAGCTCTTCGCACACTCAGACCAATGACATTCATCAGGCCAACGAACAGGAACAAATTACGCCATCAAACACGGGAAGACAACGCCAAACCAGAAGAAGACCCCTTACTTCTATCCAGCTTCTTAGTAAGCAAATTAAGATTCAGCAAGGAACGAGCAAGTCTATCAAACAAATGGCATTTAAAATAAGAAAAATGAGTGAAAGTTTAAATGAAATAAAAGAAATAGAAAAAAAAAAACTAGAAGAAATGCAACAGCACAACAAACAGATGGAAAAGCTGGCAAAGAAAAAACTGGAACTTAAAACTAAAATGTTGGAGTTGGATATCCACCGTCACGACATCATGATGAAGGAATAAAAATTTAAATATGTATATATATGAATCTGCAAATGTGTTCCTTTAATTGAAAATGTGATCTAGCAAATTAAGTACGTGTTTTTTGTTTTGTTATGCTCTTTAATTAATGAATTTGAATAATTTAATTTTATTAGTTGTAAGTGTTGCATACGAACTTATGCTTTTTGTTAGTAAATAAATACCATTAATTATCAAAATTTCGAAGTATATAATTTCTTGTATTCACTGCATTGTTATAGTACTGTGATCTGGAAGTATAGTTGTCCTCATTTTCTTCCTCTCTGTTTTCTTCTTGAGTACTTTCCTCAAATTCGATGGTATCGTTAAAGAAGAGGCATACGTTATGCAAGGCGGAACATACGTTCACAATTTGGGCTGCTTTTTTTGGTGCATAATGTAGTTGCCGGGCTGCTAACAAACATCTAAATCTGTTTTTAAGCAAACCTATCGTTCTTTCAACGACGTTTCGTGCTTTACAATGGGATTTGTTGTACCGACTTTGAGGGCTATTTGAATTTGGTGTCCTAAAAGGTGTCATTAACCAAGGTTCCAAAGGATAACCAGCATCACCTTTAAAACATATGTATGTAGTTAAAAAATTAATTTGTTTTTAACTCTATAGTGTATTCCTACCTAAAACAAATTCACCTCTGACACCGTTTTGGTACCTTTCTTCGAAATGCCTTCTTTGAGGGCTGATATTCCATATTTGCGAGTCATGATTTGCTCCTTGGAAGTTCGCGTTTACGGCACGAATCGACATTTTATAATCGCAAATCTAGAACAAATTTTATAAAAGATTGATTTGTTTTGCTTTTTAAATAAGTTTACAAATTACAATTAGAACGTTAAGCGAATGATATCCTTTCCTGTTAAAAAATAAATGTTTGTCATCTTTAGGAGCAATTATTTTTACATGGGTTCCATCCACACAAAAAAGAACACCAGGAAATCCTGTTTTTGTTTCCACATGCATCCTGGATTCTTCAATTTGTTCCGCTGACATATCCAACGTTATCCATTTAGGGCACAAGATTTCTTCGAGTATATTTAAGACTTCCTGCAGAACTTTCGAAAACGTTGACTGCGCCAATGCGGAATCATAATCCTTACCAACGCCATGCTGATATGTTCCTTCACCAAAAAATCTCAAACAAGCTGCTAATTTTTGTTCCGGGGTCAAAGCATCAGATCGAGAGGCCGGTGGGATTTTCAGTTTTATTTCGTTTAAAACATATCGGAATGAACTTTTGTTCAATAGAAAATTTTTTTTGAAGCTGTTAAGGAAATCTTAGAAAAATTTTCAAAGTATGTAAGTATACCAATAAACTTTTATAATTATACTTACGCTGCATCTGAGAGTTGGAAAATATTTGATATATTTCTTAAGAATCTTCTTTTTTCTTTATTTAATTTTCTTTGTTCATATCTTTCCGCTTCTAAAAATACTGCTGCACGCAAATGCAGTCTTTTCCCTACTCCGTCTCTCCAGCGGTATCTGCCAAAACGCTTCTTTTAAATCTATGCTACTCATGTAGATCGCGTCTGGAAATCGGCTGGTGAGTCCCTCGATATGGAGGAGAGGGTTAGCATTCTTCTTCGTCAGTGAGTTCACCTTACGGGAATCCAAGCAAAGTCGATTTTTGCCGGGTTTCCGCAAGAGAACCACTGGCGAACACCACGGGCTTTCACTCTCCTCAATAACGCCGAGACTCAACATCCGATCCAGTTCTTCGTATAGTATTGCTTGTATCGCCGGAGACACAGGGTAGTGACGCTGCTTCACAGGAAGAGCATCTCCTGTATCGATGACGTGCTCCATTAGCGCCGTCTTTCCTAAACCATCCCGTTCAAAACATAAAAACTTCTGCCTGACCGCATCCAGCCTGGCCTGTTGATCAGAGTTCAACTGATGAGCATTTGAGGAATCCGATTGTTCGTCGATCGAAATACTACCTATGATCCCTGGAGCTAACTGGAAAACTCTCCAAAAGTCAACCCCAAGGTAGATTTCCTGATCCAAATTGGGAACGAGGAAGAAAGTAAGCCCCTCGCTTTTATCTTTATATTGGACTTTTATTTCAACCTTGCCCACGATTGATTGACTCTTGCCGTCAGCGGTCCTAACTCCTGAACAAAAGGGAATGATTGGGCAACCGAGTTCCTGTATTAATTGTTTACAATTTTTACCTAAAATACTAACAATCAAGGTTGCGGAGCACGAATTTGAAGTGGTGCAATCCTTTAAATACCTTGGGTCAATAGTAGCAGCCGATAACAATATAGAAAAAGAAATACGCGGGCGGCTTCTCAAATCCAACAGAGCCTACTATAGTCTGTCAAAGCTCTTCAAATCCAGAAATCTCACCATAACTTCAAAACTGCTGCTGTACAGGACCATGGTCCTGCCAGTACTCACATATGGATCCGAGACTTGGGTGCTTAGCAAAAGGCACTCCGACGTCTTAGCTGCGTTCGAGAGAAAAGTCTTAAGGAGAATTGTTGGCCCCGTATGTGAGGAAGGACGATTCCGGAGACGGTACAATCATGAACTGTACGCAATCTACCTTGAAGCAGATATCGTGACAAAAATTAAGCTCGGTAGACTCCGGTGGGCAGGGCACCTAGCTCGCATGAGCGAAGAGGAACCTGCTCGGAAAGTTCTTTGTGGTACATTCTATGGTAGACGACAGCGTGGTAGACCATGCTTGCGCTGGAGAGATGGCGTAGACCAGGACGCCCGAAGCCTTGGGGTGCGCAACTGGATGGCGTCGGCTAGAGACCGGGATAGGTGGAGAGACTTGTTGAAAGAGGCCAGGACCGGAACCCGGTTGTCGAGCCGATGATGATGACTAACGCTGGCTCCGCTGTCCAGCAATCCTAAAAATTCTCGTGAACCAATTCTAATTTTGGCATAAGGCCGAGGATCCGATTCTAAATTTAAAATTGTCGAAGATATTTTTTTCTTCGTATCCTTTCTAGCCTTAAATCTGGCCCTAGCATTTAAAATCTTTTTAGATGGTAAGCTAATCGCACTGTTAAAAATTCTAGTTTTAGCTTCTTCATATTCTTTAAGCCGAATATGTAAGGGCTTTATTTGATATAAATGTTTTCCTTTAGCTTTTTCATTTTCAAACTTCCATTCGCGTTTTAAAATTTTAATATTTTGCTCTCCCTCTTTTGGAAGAGTTTCTAATTTTTTTTCTTTTTCATTTTCTATTTTACCTTTACTATTAATAGGGGGCTCTACATCGAGGTGGCACGCGATTCCCCCAGAGCCTTCGCGTCCCTCGCTTGGTTTTCCGGGTGGCATCGTGGACAACTTGCTGTCTTTACACTGTCCTGACAACACCTGAAGCAAAACAAATTTCTGACATCTGACTCACAGTCAAAGTATGTATGGCCTTGAACTTTGCAATTCCAACACACAAGAGATGTAGTGTCGGTATATCTTCTGGGTGGATTTTTAGAACGTGCCCCACCAAATTGGTAAGCAGCCAGTTGCTCATCCGGAGGCTCGTAATCTTCTTTATATTCCAACTCATTCACACCAAATTTATTCGGAGGCCTACCAGCTGATTTTGGTAGGGGGAGTTCCCGTTCTCTCTTCGGAAGAGCGGCTTCCGCTTCCCTACATACAAATCAAAGCTGATCAAGAGAAAATATAGCTTGTGGAAACACTAAATTTCGGATTTTCTCGTTCAAATTTCGCTTGATGATTTTGACCATGTCTGCCTCTGGAATAGGCATTTTCAATTGGAACCTCATTTTATTTATGGCAGCAAAGAATTCTTCGCTACTTTCGTAGGAATACTGTTTCCGATCGAGTATATTTCGAACTATCTCAAGATCGGTCATAGGGTTTTGGTATCGACTCAATAACGCCTCTTTTAAAGTGGGCCAATCGAATTCCCTATCAACTTGGAACTGCCAAAACCAATCGTATGCTGAACCTGAGAGTAATTGGTGAAAGTCTCTCAAAATTTCGTTCCACGAACAAGCATAACGACTCTGTAACTTTTCGATCCTAAAAACGAAATCTTCAACAGTTAACTTGTCTGAAAGGCCATCGAACTTTAAGCCCCATTTATCCACCTTAATAGGGGTTTTGTATCCGGAATGTGCAAATGGATGTATAACTGGTGGTGGGTACGGAAACGGAGTGAACGGAGTTTGGTAGCCCCCAAAAACTTGTGGGTTAGTCTGAGGTTGGAAAGACCTTTCTGAAGCTACTGAAACTGGATTAGTTCTACGCTGTTGACCTACCGGTACGAAGGCACTCCTATTTTGATAAACGGAAGGATTTGGTAACGGAGGTGGTGGCCCTGCTAGAGCGGGGTTGTAAATTGGCATCGGTGCTGGACCTGCTGGTAAAGGATTTGACGTCGGCGGTGGCCCTGCTGGAAAGGTTGGCTGTCTAGGCAACGGGTTGTTTGCGGCTGGAGCTGAAATAGCCAAACTCAATTTTTCTAGAAAACCACTAAATTGTTTCTCAATTTCTACACTTAACTTCGCCGTCACATCCTGTTCCAGTCCTTTTCTACAGGTAGATATTCCTCTCGCTATTCCCACATTTATAAAATATTGTAATTCTTCTGAAATAACTTTTTTCTGTGTACTCCTAGGTAACGTTCTAACAATACTTTCGAGGATTCTCCTCGAACCATGGTTCGACGGAACATCGTGTGACCTATCCTCATTCTCCCTATAAATGTTTTGCCTGACTGTGTCGTCGGGTGAACCGAAAATTTCTTGCCGAGGTGCTGAAGACGCAGCCCCAGCGTTACTAATTTCGCTGTAAGGCGGGGTTGATATGTCAGACGTATGAGCGCTCGTATTTTGGATACTTGGAGCGGGAACAGCTGAACTTTCTACAATGTGAGATGTGGATCGGACGCGTCTATCAGTAACTAGAGGCGAATGTAATACTCGGTGCCTAGCACCTGTATCTAAATTTTGTGTAGTTGACCTAGTCATTCTTGTTTCCTCTATTTTAGCATCCCTGATCAAATTACGGATGCGATCGCGTTCATCTCCACCTCCTTGTGCCATTTTCAATTTCAACTTTAAAATATCCACCAAGACAAACTACACGACAACACGGATTACAACAAAAAAAATGGTGAGTTTTCGAATAAAAAGTATTTTTTTTTTTCTTCTATTTGCGCAAACCTATTTTTCAAAACTAAATAGATCTAATTGTAATTTTAAGAAAATCGAATTTGTAACGGAAAAAAAAATATAAAAAATAAGTAACTAAAACTTGCAGAATGAAAAGAATGTATAGAAATATGAAAGAATTATGTAAATTTAAACGAAATCTAATTTGAAAAAATATGAAAAATGATTTAATGACCAAAAAAAAGTATAACTCAAACCGAAAATGTAAATGTATTAACAAAAATAATAAAAAAGGAAAAAAAATAAAGAAAAATGTAAATAAATAACGAAAATAAGTTGTTTTAAGTATAATTAACAAACGAGAATTAAGATGAACCAACGAAATGAATAACTATAAATATTTTGAAAAACAATCAAAAATTTTCCAAAACCAAATATTTGAACATAAATTGTTCTTTAAAACAAAAAAAACACAACTCAAAAAAAGGAAAATTAATAGAAAACAAAAAAAAAATAATTAACCAAATGTTTTCGAGCTTTTCGAAAACCAATAACTTGAAAACAAAAACTAATTTGAAAAATTTAAAGTATTTTTTTCTCTAGAAAAAAAAACTAAACTTAACAGAAAGAATGAATTATTTTCGAAAATATTCTCTAATATCAGAATTTTATCCAAAAAAAAACCCGAATTAAAGTTTAAAGAAAACAAAAACTTGAAAAATTACTAAATAAAGAAATGGTAATTCCAAAAACCTAACGAAAATAAAACGTTTAAACCAAAACGTATATAAAAAAATTAAGTTTTTCAAAAACAAATTTTTTCAAAAACTGAATTTTTCAAAACAAAAACTATCACTATTATCTAACTTTGATTTTTTTTTTTTTCAAAAACTAAACCTAAAAAAGAAACAAAAAAATATTGAAAAGATTTTAAATTTTATAATTTTCCTCACTTTAAAAATTTCAACTCTTTAACCAAGGAAAAGTTAAACTTTCGTAAGAAAAATTTTGAATTAAACAAAAAACTTTAACGAAAACAGAAACAGATAACCAATTAGAACAATTTCAAAAAATTAGTTTTTTAAATTTTTAGAAAAACAAACAACAATGTTTTACTTTAAGCAGATTTGTTTTATAACAAAGTACGTAATTTATGTAGTTTTTGTATCATGAATTGCGGGGTGCTTCGGGTTGCTTCTACTCGGTGGTTTCTTTTCGACATGGTAGTACTCTACTTACGACATCACTAAAAAAAAAGGACATCAGACGGACGAAAGAAACTTCCCTGATGTGACAATAATAGAAAAGGAAAACTACTAGAAACACTAACAAATCACATTACAAAGTTTTCCCTTACCGTTCCCGCAGTCCTAGACTGTCTTAAGGACCTTGCTAGAAGACATGAAACGGTAAGGTAAAACTTACAAAAAAAAAATTGGAACGATGATGTTGGACTAAACGTCTCGCACAATCAATCGTCCAAGTAGAAAAGACAAGACTTAAGAATAAGAAAAATGAAATTTAGAATAGAAAAGTAAAAAAAAGAAATAAAGGATGGGAATAGGTAAAAACGATACTCAAATACGCTATCTGACACTACTCAAGCTTTCGCCAAGGAACGTCGCGATACGTCTAGGTTCGTCTATGACCTTCCTGACGCAGACATACGCCCTTGTCAAAAACTCCAGTAATACCAGACAAACGCAGAACATTTACTAACCGCAGTTACTGTGAATTTTCAAACTCTCGTCGCGATTTATCTAGGTATGTCTGAGACTTTCCTGATAAAGACTTACGAGGTTTAAAAATCCACAGCAAGTTTGGTTGGGGACTATACAACACAAACGAACTGAAACTAAGACTACAAAAAACTATATCGTCAAAAAAACGTTCCAACTACGTTGGAGAACCGCTTTAGCGACGTTGGGCGCCATTTTGTTGCGAGGCAAGAGGAGGTGCGGAGTCGGTAAGGAAGTAGGATGGGAGAAGAGAAAGGGTAGGAAACTAGGAAAAGGTAGGTTTGGAAAAAAGGATGGAATGTCAAGTCCCGGGGACGCGGCCTGCTTGCACATGCACGGCGTCAGCTCGTCGGACGGGGGGGATCTTGCCCCCGGAAACTCAACCTCGCCTGCAGCCAAAAATACAAATCAGGCCTGAGGGAACTAGGGAAAAAAAAGAAACGGACTAGTTATCACCACGGACAGACTATTGCCACATCAGGGCACTGCAGATGTTGTCGCAGTGTGGCCATTACCCACCCAACCATAGGAATCCTTGGCCTTGTTTGGATTCCCCCAAAGATGGCGGATAGTCAGTTTCGAGTCAAACCATCTTCACCGAAAACTCAGCTACCCTTGGCACCCCTGAAAAAAAGTTTCTTCAAAAGTTCATGTTTTGTTTACACAAAACAACAAAAGACGATTTTTTTTCATTTTTAGGCGGTATGAAGTCACTTTTTATTGTTATGAAACTTTAAATTTAGCCATGGAACCTATAGATAAACGTTTAATTTTATTTCTAATTTTAGAGATAAATGCATTGACGCAAACAGAAAGGCTTGAACTCAAAATTAAAAACTCGAAAAATAAGAAAAACAATAACAAATATGGACCTGGTCCCTTTCCAACAAAAAACTTTATAAAACACCCTTTTTGGTGCACTACAACAATCCTTAATTGGCGGCTCGAGATTTTTCCCTACCTCGATAGAGCTCTGTGGAGGGGATAGTAACAAAAAAACACAAAATAACCATAAAATGATTGGCTTACCGTACACGAAACGCGGCAAAAAATTAAAAAAAATATTGGAAAAAACCAGAGTTCCACTTACAAGCAGAAATTTAGATAAAAAAAAATTAAATAATCAAGAAAATTTATCCAAAAAAACGTTATTAAACAGAAACAGTATGAAATCGAAAACTTCAAAGCAGGTATGTTCGACTTCAACCGCAAAAATCACCAAAATTTAACAAAAAAAAACAGGAACAGCTGGAACACCCCGGTAAAGATGACGAAGAATTTTATATAAGCGGACTTTAATCAAAGTGTCGTAAATTTTCTCGTTCTTTGGTTTTCTTTATTTATTGTTTTCTTCGTGTATATTGTTTTACGTAATTTGTTGATTTTAGTTTTGATGTTTAATTTCGTACCTGTGCTAATGATGATTTGTTTATTTTTTTTTTTCAAAGGGACTCACTATACTCGACAGGAAAGCCAAGGCGAAACGAAATATCCCTGGAACAATGAGGTACTGTTCAACATCCAGATCAGCCAAAACCGGAACAAACAGATTGCTGGTTTCACACAGAACAATAATAGCCGGAACAATCTTCGGAAGCAAACATCGAGGGATCACAAAAAAACTGAAGAAAAACTTATGCAGCGGCCCGTACTGTAGTAGGTACTTATCAGGGGCCGCCGAGAATTTACCACTTTGAACGATTTATTAATACAAATTATAGAATAAGAAATGATTGAAGACTGGAGCTTGGCGATAGGGTGGAAATTCTATATAAAAAAACACAACTTGATCTTTAATTTTTTTTTTCACCGGACTAGGTTAAAAATTTCAGTAACACACCCAAAAAATTTCAAATAATCGAATTTTCAATAATGTACAAAAATCAGAATTTTCGAAAAAACGTTTCCGCACAATTTTTCTTTTTAATCTTAACACCCTTTTTTCAAACTACTCGTATATTAATATCCGATCCTGCAACAGATAATGCCGAAAAACAAACCAGAATGACCAGTCAAATTCTTATTTACCAGTGTCCAGCCTTCAGTTACCCATACCAAAAAAAACAACATCGAATGACTTTCATCTAACTGCAAAACATCATCCGATCCACATCTCTGGACTGTAGTGTATACAAAAACAATAATAACAAAAATACACCATGCATATATGTATGGGTGAACACAACCAATTTGATATCTAACTTCGAAATTCTGCGACGGGCACGTTCAAAGACTTTTGTCCCACCAGAAGTTTCTTCCCTTTTGTCGACAGGTGGCGTTGTACTTTTTCAAGAGATAAATTTGATTATGATTCGCGCACATACAATCCTTTTTTTTTTTTCTTATAGGGCCCATACACTACGCAAACACGTTTGTTCAAACGTGTGTTTGAGCAAACATATTTTCGCCACACACCACTCAAACATGTTTGTGCAGTCACGGAAAATTCAAAATTTTTTGAATTTCTTCAAACCGTTTGCGCAAATACTCAACATCGCTACACACTACTCAAACAGTTTGCACAAACATTTTTACAACAACAAAAGGCATTTGTTTGCTCAAACGGTTTGCGTAGTGTATGGGCCCTATTAGCCTCTGCTTGGTTCGTGCAACTAAAAAGTTTATGGTTTGACAGAAACTAAACGATTGCCTAAAATGACTTCGCTATTTTATGTAACATATAATTATATGTACTTGCGCGGACATTCACCCAAATAGTTCATCTGTTTTCTCCAAGTAACCAAAAATTGAATGTGCGCGCCTTCAACAGCTGGGCTACATCCAACTCGGCGGGCGTAACAATTGAAAAAGTGCTTTGAGCAACAGTGACACCAAAATCGTTTCCAGTTAGCCACTGGTATCCACCTTCACCTAGAATCTCTAAAGTTGCTCCAGGTCTCAGTATTGGGGGGATGTACGTAGATCGACGCCATCTGGCAAACTAATAATTCCCAAAACTTCCAAAAAAGTCTCTTTGAAAAGTCGAAAGCGTTGAACAAAACGGTAATAAATTAAAGTTTTTGAGAAAAAAGCAAACAAAGCTTACATCCTTGCTGGAAGAGATAGGGGATCCGAGGCATCTCTTAGTTCTTTTCTTCTTCTTATCAATTCATATTTTTCTATTTCTTCGTAGTTTTGTAATATTTAAATATTCCGGCGAAAAAATTTTCTTTATGCACTTTTTATTTTTTTTAGACAAAAAACTAACAAAAACACAACAAGCGCGATAGCTGAATTGGTATCGTCTGGGCGCTATCTACAAGACGGTAGTAAATGACAGCTGTTTTATTTACGTGAAGTAAAAGCTAAATCGTCAATTCGATATCGTATAGACGATTGGGATTTTTCATGCTTACATGAAGCATAGCTATCGATATCGAAAACGATATCGGTAGTCTTACGCCATGAGGGCCCTGCACAAATGCTGTTTTCGATCTTCTAGGGAAGATTTCAGAATAGTAGGAGCCAGCGATGAAAAACGCTTCTTCAGAAGAATGAGGTATACTATCATGAAAACCGGATTGGTTTATGTCAAGATCTCAAAGGGCTCTTGCCTTTGTACGAGTGAGGAAATAAATCTGTCTCATTGAATGATTTATTTTCTCAAGTACAATTCTTTGCATTCTTGACAAATGACAAGAAATTTCTACTGCCTTTGGGACATTGCAGGATTTTTTGCCTTAATTTTTGGTCATGTAATAATTTGGTTCTTCTATAACAAAATAAAAATTCAAATGAAATGTCTTATGTTTTTCCTTAAGTTTTCGTTTATTTATTTTCAATAATTATAATTCACAAAAAATGGAGACAAAACAACAGATATATATTAAATATATGTATACATATATCATTTAAATATATTTAATTTATTTGATATTTCCATAATTTGAAATTTCTTTTGAAATAAACGTTAAGTCTTCCGTCTTTCTGGCTCGCAATAATTCCATGTAGATGCTTTTTAACGCTTTCAATCGAGTCAGAACTTGAGCCCGATTAGTTAAAGGATGATTACACTTTTGTAGCTGATGACTTATTTCATTGCTGATCATTCCACGAGCTTGAGAAACACACGTTTGAAAAGCAAAACTTAGCTGTAAAAACAAAATACGAGTATTTACTATTGCTAGTATGTTAACAAAAGTAAGACATACCAACAGTCTTACCTTTGTTAACATACAAGCATTTATTAATGAATGCAACTTTTGTTCTGGATTTAAGTTCGCTAAAATAAAACTAAGAACGTTCTTTACACTTATTTTTAAAGATGACAAAAAAACGTTGGAATCCCCTGATCTGAAATTCAATGTACGTTTTTTATTTAAAGAAAATAAGTGGCATAAGGAGACTACCTATAAATTGAAAACTATAAATAATAAATATCTATAAAAATACATAAATGTACCTGTTTTTAGGAAATATAATAAGCTTTGGAAACTTATCCATAGTGTATTCCCAACACATTTCATTAGCACTAGCATCAATTCTATAAAATTTAACTTGTCTTAATTTAATCACATGAGAAATATACAGGAGTGCCTGCGACATTATGTAACATAAAGAGCATTGAGGAGTATAAAACAATAAAACAGATGTCTGAAAAGAGAATAATTTATATAAAATATACATATACAGTCACCGACGTATGCGAAAAACTTGGGCTTATGAGGTAATTTTAAGTTGAAAAACTTAATATATCATTCTCGCTTCGTTTTTATATTTTTTTATATGTTGTGATCTAGTTTCTTTTCAAGTAACAGTTGCTTTCCAATCAGGATAAGGGTTTTTCCCGCAATTTCAAAAAAGTTTTTTTTTTTATTTTAAGAGAATAAAATGGACTTTTATAATAAGAAAGAAAAAAATGTTACTCCATAACTTATTTTTTTAATAAAATGGTATCAAAGTTAAAATTAACAACTAAAAAATAACATTTGAAAATAAACCGGAAAAAAATTTAAGGTCAGGTTTGAACGTTTAGGAATTCGTGTTCGTAGTTTGGTAAAGATATAATCAGTATAATCAAAAGAAGCGAAAAGGATCAAATTACATCTTAGATTTTACGAATTAAAATGATCTCAGGAACCTTTTGCTGTATTTTTTGCTATTCAAATCTACGATTATTTAATCCACAGATCTATGTTTATTCAATAATAAAATGACCCCTGTTCTGATTTTAGTTTACGAAAGTAATACTTTCGTTTTCATTTCGTTTCGATTTTGTCTGGAGAATTTGAATTCGTAAATCTAAAAATGTATGTAAGTATTTTTAAAAATATATCTTTAAAAACTATTTTTTTTGTCTTTTATGAAGGGGAAGACACATGTGTAACAGAAAACCTGTCTGAATGTTGGTACCACTGCAAGATAAATTCGTGCGAAATTAAGAACCTCGTTTTCAAATCCGTACGAAAATCAATTTCGGTAACGAATTCAATTCGGAACGAAAATCAGAACAGGGGTAAATATTTATAAATAACTTATTTAATGGGTACAACAAATTTTCGTCTACAACGGTGTTTTCTTTAAAAGTATAAGCCAGCTTAGCATCTTTATAACATTATGCAAAATAATTTGTTATAGTTACGAAACAAAAAAACCTGTCTAACCGAAAATGATTAAGCACATTTTATTTGAAAGAAGCTTTTTTAACTCTTTTGATTTTGGTGAGGTACAACTCCCTCGTCCCCCTTACAACAATATTTATATTTGTACAAGCCGCGAGATTTTCTTGAATGGTTATTATTTAATCAAATTTTTAAATGATCATTCTGCGACAGTGAATAAATCATGTTACATTAGTTTACTAATTTTTGGTTCATTGTAGGTAGCTAAAAAAATATTTATTTTCTAAACTAATTTTGGGTCGCTGAAAACGAAAATCACACTCATTTTTTTTCGAAGAAGTGTTTTTAATATATGCGCAAAAAACAAGTTTTTGGTTCTTTTTCACATAATCGTATAATTTATACTTCATCCAATTAACATATTGTATTTATTGAAAGATATGAGTCTTCTCTTTCCAACAACATACTGTTTATGTTAGTCGGATTAAAATTTATTAAGCTACAGGCAATAAAACATTTTAAAAATCGATTTTTTAAAAAAATACTGCTTTAAAGTTCCTATATGAGGGTAGAAAATCGGCCCTATCGAGGTAACCGTCGGAGCGGAATTCTCTCCGATTTCCTACGAATCGGAGACATTTTGCTTCAAGGTATTTCTTCGATCAGCTGATCGGAAATTCTGTCCGACAATATTCAACGCATGCCATTTGTGTGCGATGAAGCACTTCTAATGGTCTTATTTCTGACACATACAAACTAAATTTTCTCCGAAATCCTTCGACAAGTTCTTGTTGAGGAAAGTGTTTTTTTTTTAGAGAAACAGTTAATTAAAATGTAAGTAATAAAGAAATTAACTTTATTTGCGTTAACTTGGGTCACCTATTTATAATAGACCTTTTTTTCTTAGACAGAACGAAAAAACAAGTTCACAACAATATGAGCGGATAATACCAAAAGGACACCAGTAATTGTTGCTTTATTTGGGAAGATTTGGCCCAATCAGTTAAATTAATTGGAACCAAGATAAATGGATGTTTGGATGGAAAAAAGTATGTTCGTGATCTTCTGTTTTGTGCATTGATCCATTTCCATTATGATTAAAGTACCTATTAGCCAAATAATTATAAAATTTTGTGTTTCAAAAGTTTTTTTTTTCAATGTATTATTTTTTTGACGCTTCAAATGCAAACAAAAAACATGTATCGAAATAGGTAGGAGACTTTATTCGATAGTTTTGATTTAAGAATCGGTGCATCTAATTACATTTCTTAAAAACGCTAGCTCATTATAATTGAAAAAAAAAAAACTTTTTATAAACAATAAATTACACTCTCACGGATTTGTCATGGTTTAAAATGCTTATGGTGTTTATTTTATAAAAAATTATCGAAAATATATCGCATTTTCGATATATCGGTTAATTAGCACATCTCTGTCTGAAATTTATATCCATCGCAATGCGCCGTTGGATTTCTGTAAAATTTCTTCCGATGAAAGCTACTACGAACCGAAATTGAATTTCCGACGAAGGATGCGTTGAAAGATATTTCTTAACGAACAAATTAAGTGCGAGTATACTAAAATCGTACAATAAATGTCGAAGCAAAAAAATAATAAGTGAAAAAAGACAATTTATATTTTCTTCTTTATTTTCTTTTTATATTAAATATATGTTTTATTGCTATTAAACTATTCCGTTTATGTTAAGTTAAATCTTAGCGGATCTTCATCCAGCAGTAGTCTAACATCATGTCTTCATTCCAAAACCGCTCGCTTACATTATAAAAGTAGCAAGTCTTCCGTTTTTGAAAAATGTTTTTCGAATTTCTTACCCTGATTTCTGTAAAAAGTGACTTTTGGGTCTGATTCCAAATTCCTGAAGCGAGCAATTCAGATTTGTATTTCGATAAGCTTAAATCACGACATAGATCATTTAGTGCGATTTGGTCCATAAGTTTCAGTTTCTGACATTCTATCTGAAGATTACTGATGGGACTAGAATCCAAATCTGTAACTTTTAGTTCTGCTGTTGCCGGTGATGATTGTCCTCGTTTTCGGTACTGAGAAGAATGTAGTTTGGCTTTTTTAAAGGATTTTATGTCGGGATAAAAACCTTTACGAAATGTTACTCCTTGTATTTCTGTCAAGCATAAGTAGTCATCAGTCACATGATTAATCGGATTCTTGTATTCCACTGGCTTTCCTAATTTCAATTTGTTCAATTTTACAAAAAACTTAGAACATATGCAGTTTGGTGTCCTTTGTTTATCCACAAATCTGGCTTTGAATCCAAAATAATGTTTATAAGCAATAAGAATTGTTTTAGTTAACTTTTTTGAGCTGCTTTTTTGAATATGTACAAGACGCAAACAAAACAAAACTTATTCGGTAAGTGCTTGCAGTTAGTAAAAGAGAAAGGTTTCTGGGAGAAAACTACTGTTCTCTTTTCTTTTAAAGAAAAATAACTCGTTGGACAAAACCTTTTAACTAAAAACCTTGCATCCTTTGTCAAAGCTATTTTCATCCCCAAAGCTTGCAACCTAGCCATGTTAACCTTAAAGATCTAAGACCTATTAGCCTTTCACCATTCCCTCTTAAAACATTTGAACGTCTGATTGAAATCCACTTGAGAGCAAACATTGATAAGTCTTTACTATCCAATGCTCAACATGCCTATAATAAAGGGAAATCTGTAGAAACCGCTCTACACACCCTGGTTCGTACTATCGAACATTCCCTTCATCACAAGGAGTTCACTTTAGTTGCTTTCCTAGATATAGAAGGAGCTTTTAACAATGTCGACACATCCGCAATCATATGTGCGCTGTCATCTCTGAAGGTTGATAAATCGATCAGTAAATTGATAAATCATATGCTGATAAGCAGGATTATAAATTGAAAACGGCGCGAGGCTTAAAGCAAGGCTTAAAGCCTCCTCGCAGTGGATCAATAATGATATTGGCCACTCCATTATACTGAACTCTTTCAGATCTCTACGTAGTAACGTCGATTACACCACCCTTCATCCAAAATTCAATAAAAACTTTCAAGTGGCCATCCCGGTCTACCTGGGAAAATGAGTCATTTTTGGTAGACGAAGCGATTCATTTCTACACAGATGGATCTAAAACCGATGACGGGGCCGGTGGAGGCGTATACTCCGAAAGATTAGTTCTTTGTTTCTCATTTCGTCTTCCCAATCACTGTAGCGTGTTCCAGGCAGAACTTCTAGCAATCAAAGAAGAAGTGCTCTTGGCTCAAAGAAAACGTGATATCGACTACTGATATACGCATCTTCTCAGACAGTCAAGCTGCCATAAAGTCAATGGACTCTATCTCCACAAACTCACTAACAGCCCAAAATTATCGATCATATCTGGTGGAGATGGCAAAACAGTTTAACATTCTACTAATATGGATGCCGGGTCAAAGAGACATTCCAGGTAACTGTAAAGCCGATGAACTTGCAAAAAATGGAACAATCTTACCTTTGTCGGATAGCAAATCTAACATCGGTATACTTGTAAACTTATGCTAAAGCACGATACCATTAAGAAAGTGAACCATAGATGGACAAGCACCCCACACACATCTTTCCTATCCTTCTTTCTCTTTCTTAACTTCACGCCCGCGCTGTGTTAATACATTTAAAGGGTAATTAAAATCCCTTGAGCACGTGTAGATTATAAAAAAAAAACTTGCCAGTCTACAAAACTAATTTGGCCATTGTTTGATCCTTAACGCTCAAAACAACTAATTTCTATTAGTAGATTGCACATTAGCTCCGTTATAGGTGTCCTTACTGGACACTGCCTAATAGGTAGACATGCTTTTCGACTTGGAGTTCCTGCAAATGATTTTTGCAGAAGCTGCATGGATGAAGAAGAAGAGAAGTCAATTTCTCACCTTCTATGTTCTTGTCCTGCCCTAGCACAAAGACGTAGAATCCACTTGGGGTACTTCTACTATAATAATCCTAGTGATCTAAGAAATTCCGACATTCACTATCTCAAACGCTTCATTACTAGCTCCAAATGGTTTAACGAATAAGGGTGATCTTTGGAATCCTGTGGTATCACAACGGACCAAATATTGGTCTAAGTGTGTTGGCTTTTCCGGCCGGGAGCTACCTAAACCTTAAACCTTGCAGTTACGCAAAACGTGGGAGTTGTTCAGTAATGATAACAATTCGTTGTTTAGCATCAAATTTGTTAGACGATGAAGTAGGAAGTCAATGTAATTAACTTTATAATACATAAATGCAAATACTGTGAATTTATACATTTTCCGTAATTTGTGTCTTGACCAAAATTATGAAAACCGAACAAATAAGTTTTAGTTGTACATGAACTTTCACTTATTACTCACTTATTACTCGATTTTAGTATACTTTCTCTTAATTTGTTGGTAAGGAAACTATCTTTCACTATCTTTAGCTGAATAAATTTAAATTCGCGTAACATAAACTGTATGTTATTGGAGAGAGGAGATTCATATCTTTCAAAAAATATAATATATATGTTAATTGGATAAACCGTTAGCATAATGTATGCGATTATGTGAAAAAGGAACCAAAAACTTATTTTTTGCGCATATCTCAAAAACGGTTCTTTGAAAAAAAAATTGATTTTCGTTTTCAGCGACCCAAAATTAGTTTAGAAAATATATATTTTTTTATATACCAACAATAAACCAAAAATTTGTAAACTAGAGTTATTCACTGTCGCAGAATAATCCTTTTATACTTTTAAAGATAGTATTAAATAATCGTACACAAAAATCAAAAAATGTTCCAGTTTTTAGGGGCGTTTCTTCATAATGTAATGGGGAGATTTTTCTAGTTTGAAATTCAGAATATTTTGTGTATATTAAGAAATAAATCAAGTTTTCATTTTTGTAAGATTTTAAGTTTACCTTTTCGCGTACGTTATTCATGATAAATAGATAAAGTTTTTCGGGTACTTACCGCGTTTACTATTTTAGAAACATTTAATTATAATTTCTTTATAGTATATTTTATATTTGAGAAACGTAGAGGGGGTAAAAAATCCGATTGAATGAACGCGTTAAAGTCATCCAAAACAATGCCGTCACAAAATCTGCGATATATGAACATATGAGGCTTACAATGAAGGTCATTTTATTCGGTGTGATCAAGCTAAATCCATCGCAGTTGAAAGATTTTGTGTGCCGAGAATTGTTAGAGAGGCAATAAAAATAATTAAGCACGAAAACTTCAACAGAGATTCAAGCTTTAGATTATCAACAACATGGGATCCTCTAATAAAATAATGAAAACAACAACAGATAAACCGACACTTGACGTCGTAAGCTTTCCGTGTACCCGAAAATACATTGACTCAAAGCAAGAACGACCAACGACAACTACACACAGGTACTGCTTGAGAACAAGAGCTAGTACTAATAACACTAGTTTACACAAAAAAGTACCTCCAAAAAAAAGTATTTTCTAGACTAATTATGACTCTCTGAACACGAAAATGGCACTCATTTATTTTTCCAAAGAAGCGTTTTCGAGGTATGAGCAAAAAAACCGTTTTTTTTGCTCCTTTTCCATGTATGAGCCTTATTCTCAAAAACGGTCGAACTACTTAACATATACTTTAGGCTTTTGAACAGATATTTTGTTTGTCTTTCCAACAGTATACGACTTGTATTAATCGGCCCAACAATCATCAAAAAAAGCCGTTCAAAGTTTCAAAAAACACAATTTTTCGCCGTTTTTAGAAAATCGCTTGTTTTAAGTCATTCCGTAAGGATAGACAAAAAATATTTAAAATACTTTTAAGATATTGTTTTTACAAAGCTAAAACGCACAAAATCAATGAAATCGAATAATAAATGAGAAAGTTATGAAACAGTACGTGAAGGCAGACCATTTCAGTTTTTTTTTTCTTTTTTTAAATAATTTTTATTGAAAATATGAAGTATTGCTTACACTTCTTCTTTTATGTGGCGTTGAATCTTCGCGGAGCTGCATCTAGCGGTAGTCACTCATCACCCCTTGGTCCCAAAAGCCCTCATACCTCTTTTCCATGATTGCAAGGTCCTGGTGGAATCTTTGTTTTTGAAACACTTATCTGCTAAATATTCACCAAAAGCATGGAATTAATACGAGTAGCATAATTTTTTCGATCAATTGACGATAGTTTGGACTTCTGTGGTTTCCCAAAAAAACATGAACTACGTATTGAAAAGCATTCCATGCTCTTTTCTTTTGTCACTAAACAATTTTTGTATCTGCGGACCAACGAATATACCCGCCTTAATTTTTTCGGTTGACAGCTTGGGAAACTTTGTTTTCATACATGTCAATCTTTTGTTTTCTTGATCTTTTGCAAACCCTCAGTTTCACAGTGAGAGCTTAAACTTAAGTTCTGCTGAACCTAAATTGAAGTTTAAATTTGAAGTTCAACTCGTCCGGTTTCACAGTCTTAATTGACTTTCAGTTCATTGAACGTGGTTTAAGTAAATTATTTTCTCTGAATCAAGGAAAAAACAAACAAGGAAAGTTAGCTTTGTTTCAGTTGTGACCTGTGACAGGAAAACAAATTTAAAAATGAAAATAAATTCTATTTTCAAATGTTCGAAGTTGTTGTCAACCTGAGTTTTAAACGGCAGAAGAGTGTCATTTAACTCAAACTACAGAATGAACTCTGTTCCAGGACTATGAAACCAAATTTATTGTTGACTGAAGTTAAAACCAAAAAGTGGCGTTTAAACTTCCACTGTTAAACTAGGGGTAAGGCTTTTACAAAAACCTTTATAATGCCGAGATTTATGTGCAATGGTGGAAGTATTACATTTTGTTTTTCAACGAGTGCTTTTTCTGCAACGTTGCACTTTCCTACTACATGAAATGCTTTTCATCTGCTCTGCTATCCCAAAAACACAGAAAACGGCAGTATTTTGTGTAGCCACCCAGCAGGCCAGTACCTGACTGCTGCTGGATGCAGCTCAGCGAAGATTCAACGCCACATAAAAGAAGAAGTGTAAGCAATACTTCATATTTTCAATAAAAATTATTTAAAAAAAGAAAAAAACTGAAATGGTCTGCATTCACGTACTGTTTCATAACTTCCACATTTATTATTCGATTTCATTGATTTTGTGCGTTTTAGCTTTGTAAAAACAATATCTTCCACTTGACTTAAAACAAGCGATTTTCTAAAAACGGCGAAAAATTGTGTTTTTTGAAACTTTGAATGGCTTTTTCTTGATGATTGTTGGGCCGATTTACACAAGTCATATACTGTTGGAAAGACAACCAAAATATATGTTCAAAAACATAAAGTATATGTTAATTAGTTCGACCGTTTTTGAGAATAAGGCTCATACATGGAAAAGGAGCAAAAAAACGGTTTTTTGCTCATATCTCGAAAATGCTTCTTTGGAAAAATAAATGAGTGCCATTTACGTGTTCAGAGAGTCAAAATTAGTGTAGAAAATACTTTTTTTTTTGAGGAACTCGCTGCAAACCGAAAATTTGTAAGCTAGTGTAATCAATAACTATAACATCTACCAAACGTCTGTCTCATCCAGTGACCACGAATAATTAAACTTGTTTTAAACGTCGGGTGAAAGAAATTATAATTAAATAAAGTAAATGCTGCCAAAAAACTTTATCTATTTTCATTTTTATTAATTTATTTATTAATTTATTATTAGCGTGTTTCGAATTGCTAGGATCATTTTCTGGAATACAATTCACTGCAAAAAATAATAATTTTAATGGAAATTATTGTAATTATAACAAAAAAAAACAAAAAAAAAAAAAAACAATTTAAACTTTGTTTATTAACGGAATTAAATTTATCACAAAATGTTTCAATAAACTTCAGTAACTGAAAGAAATTCCGGGGAATTGGTTGGGTTTGGGTTACAATTTACCCAGTTATTCACCATGAATTTTAATGAATGGCGCTCATTTAAGCCTTGCGTTTTAGTTTTCATGTTAAATATCGCGTTTAACCCAATATATCGAAAACGGTTTATCTTTGAAACAAATGTTGTACTTATAGACCAGGGGTGAAATCGGCCAAGGTGATAGTTGATTGTGATTGTCATTTTGCGAACGCTCTCTCTATATTTCTTTATTGATATGATGGAGACAGCTATAGTCAAAATGACAATCACAATCAATTATCACCTTAGCCGATTCCACCCCAGGATATTAAGAGTTCAATTCCAAAATGATTGCGCAAAACTGAATTTTTGAGGGGAGCTTTATTTGTATGTCCTTAGCATTTCCTAAAAAAATACTAGAAAATTTTAACGCAATTTTAGGCGCAAAATTTTAAACGTTTAAAACCTGCTCTAAATCAATTTTAAAATGGGAGTCGACTCTAAACATTATGAATAAAACGAGAACCAACTTTATGTTAAGATAAACCATACTTTAACGTTAAAGTGCTCGTCTAACTTTAACATGGGCAAATGCTAGTTTATTTTTTAAAAGTATACTTTATCCATATTGAAAATGGTCATTTCATACCAAAGCAAATAGAAGTAAAAATGTTTACTGGTTTTTTATTTGATTTTTTAAAAGATGTGTTTTGTAAATAGACTGAATATTAGAAATGCGAAACAATCGTACAAAAGTGCTCTACGATCTTTGGATTTGCGCCTTGCAACAACAAAATTTAGTTCTTATTTTGTGAATTAGCAATATATACTTACTTCATTTTAAATATTGTAAATAACGTATAAGCAATCAAAATTTGTATGTAAGTATTATATAAAATAAACTTTTTTCGAAACATTATGTTTGTAAGAAGTTGTTTTTTTTTTTTTTAGTTTTTTTGTGTATCCCACATTAGTTAAAAAGAGTTGTCTAACGAGTTTAAAATTATGAAAAAGTAAGTTGGTCTTGAAAATCTGCACGGTTACATTAAGATTATGTATTTATAACTTCCGTTTTGATAGCAGCATCTTTAAGGTAAAGGTTTTAAAATCAAAATACAAAATAATGCTTGATATTTGTATACAAATTATGACGAAGTGTCAAAAAATTAAGGGTGTATAGATCTAAAAACCAATTCAATTCTTTGTAGAAACCACCGAGTTTAATTCAAAAGTTGAAACGAATTTCAGGACTTAAAAAAAAATTAATTGTGAGCTGGCTTTGTATTTTTGGAGAAAACACGTCTACTGTTTTTAATAATATTTGTATGTATAAAGTAACTTACAACATTTTTTCTATTTAAAACTTTTTTAAACTGTCGGGAGTTTATATCTTTTATCCTTATTAACGAATTATCCGACAGGTTATTTTTTGTTCCTGTTTGACTGGACCTGAAGTGACGACTGAGTTTACCATGATAAAATTCATTTACAAACTCTAAGGCAGTTCTAGTAGAGAGAGGACCTTTTTGTAAGTGTAATGCTTCCCTCTAAATTTAAAATAGATTAATTTAATATATTTAATTTTATTTATGTAGGCACCTCGTTATCGATGATAAACAGCTTCGATGTGGTTAAAGATGAAAGTTCCGGCATTTTAAAATCTCCCATGAAATTACGTAAATAGTCATAGTGCACCATGCTGTCCAACATCATTAATTTTAAAGTTCGATTGTTTTTGTGTTCGTTGTTTGTTAGCTGGATAAAACTCTAGAGCAAGGTAAACAAAATATTATAACTACTATTAAAATAATATTTTTTTATCAAATTGTTTTTATTGGACTATAGAGAAAGGTATATGTTCATGAATTTGAATTTTCCGGAGGCAATTACCTCTAATTTAAGATTTCATAACATGTGCTAAGTTCTCTTCTGCCGAGGTGGAGAAGATGTCAAATATGTACCGGGCAACTTTTCCACTGTCTAAAGCCCGTTTTAGACGATCATTTCAGTTTCAGTTTCAGTTGAGCTATCAGTTAAGCTTTCAGTTAAACTGATGTCTAAATGCAAAAATTGAAGCGTTTAACTGAGACTGAAACTGATGAAATTCCCATAAGTTTTCTGTTCAGTTATCAGTTAAACTGATATGTAAATACTTTTCAGTTCAGTTGTCAGTTCAGTCGTCATTTCATTTTTAGTTTGCGGTGATTTATTAAGCGACAAAACTATAGCTATTGCAATAAGGCTTTCATCGTCCATTACGCAATGTATTTCCTCTGATTTTCGACTGCTCACAAGTAAAATGAAAGCTCAACTGAACACCGGACTGACGTCTAAATACACTGCCTTTTTTAACTGAACTGATAACTAAATGAACGATCGTCTAAAGCCCCTTTTAGACGATCAGTTGTTCCTTCAGTTATCAGTTCAGTTGTCAACTGATAACTGAATGAAGGATCGTCTAAAGCCCCTTTTAGACGATCAGTTGTTCCTTCAGTTATCAGTTCAGTTAAAAAAGGCAGTGTATTTAGACGATCAGTAGTTGTTCCTTCAGTTATCAGTTCAGTTGTCAGTTCATTTAAAAAAGGCAGTGTATTTAGACGATCAGTTGTTCCTTCAGTTATCAGTTCAGTTAAAAAAGGCAGTGTATTTAGACGTCAGTCCGGTGTTTAGTTGAGCTTGTATGCTGCTTCTCTTTTAACTGAATTGTTACTAAAGGGTCACTTTTCTTCCACAAACATGGACACGCGCGATAAATTTCAATGCAATCGACCAAATTATCATTCCGTTTCGACATATTGAAAAAAAAACAGGAACTGGAATGACGACTGAACTGACAACTGAACTGAAAAGTATTTACACATCAGTTTAACTGATAACTGAACTGAAAACTTATGGGAATTTCATCAGTTTCATTTTCAGTTTCAGTTAAACGCTTCAGTTTTCGCGTTTAGACATCAGTTTAACTGAAAGCTTAACTGATAGTTGAACTGAAACTGAAATGATCGTCTAAAAGGGGCTTAAAAGGAGCTTAAAATATAATTATTTCAATGCTATTAAATTTTGGTTTTAAAAAAAAAATTATTTTGAAAATTCTGACGATGCGAATGTATGTATGTTCTACATAAATTAAGACAAAAGGAAACTCAAACTTAAAAAAATGTGGGACTTAGGGAGCTTAAATACCCCTTTTTCGATTTGTTGCCCTTTCATTAAAATGAATATGGCCACTAAAGAGTATTTTTGCGAAAAATATTTATCAAATGATATAAATATTTAAAAGTGAGAGTGAAAAAAAACTTCTTATTTTTGTTATATTTTTTATGTCTAATTTTCTGGCAGTGGTTAAGTTTTTTAGAATAATTTTTTTTATGAAAAAGATTTAACTCTTTTTCTAAAAGATATTAAAAAAAATTAAAAATATTCTTTTGCCAATATAGAAACCATTTTTTGCACAATTCAGATTCTTCTTGAAAAATAAAAAAATAATATTAATTTTCAAGGGTATATTCTAAGAAAAAAAAAAACGTTTTACAGCAAGGCTTAGTTTAGTGTAACCTGACCCCCTGTATTATCCTTAATACTTTCAATCACCCCGATTACCGATGTCGTAAACGACAGCGAAATATACGACCTGACACGATCTGCATTCCATAACTCGTTTCCATCTTTTGTCACTCGTTTTGTTGTCGTCTGTAAATGTCAAACGTCGTTGAACACTTTCCTTCTGCATTCTGTAAGACGAAAAAATACGACGACTAAGAAAAAAAAAACACGATATCTCTCGTTCAGAAATTTACACACGACAGAGACATAGAAGGTCGCAAAACTGCAAGTATTCTTGTTAAATAATTTATTTTATCGAATTGTTTTACGATAAATAAAACAAGTACATATTTGTCTAAATTTGATGTACTATACTATACATATACTAAAATGTTGTAATTAACAAATGAAAACCAATTCCAGACGCTCGTAGATTTGAGGAAGAGGACGAGCAGTTAGGGTTTTTTTTTTTGAAGGGGATACAAAAAACGTTCTCCAGTAAGAGATGGAGATGCTTGGCAAAAGTTTTGAATCGCTTATTCTATAACGGCAAGCTTTCGCTATAAAAGAAAAAAGAGCTACGCTTTCGAAGAAGCAGTGTGTACTCCAAGGAATAAACTTAAATTGTATCAATGAAAGATAAACAAAGGAAGAAAAGAGGAATATAAGTCAAACAAATTAAAGGAGCACACTGCTAGGAAAGACACAACACATCTTAAGATCCAAGAGGAAACACTTGTAATTTATAAACATGGGATGGATAGAAAAGAAACTAATAAATGTAATATAGCTTGAACCAATTCAGTTGGCAATTCTACTGCGCAGGTCTCTTTAAATTTCTTTGCTCTACTCTTTAATTCTTAAAGAGACAGAAAAATCACTGAAAAAAAGATGTACATGCCGGCGTTGTTGTCAATAACGCTGCTGCGATCATACTGAAGCACTTAGGAGGGGGAGTTTTGTTTATAGCTTCGCTCACAGTAAAATAGAAATGAATTTCCAGTGATGGACTTTCTTTGAATAAGATATGATCATGGTTTACGTTTCTTTCATAGCTTGATGTCTAAAAAACTATTTCATCTCTGGTGAGATAAAAGGAAAAGATTTTTAGGTGTAAACTTTACTTCGAAAAAATAAAATTAATAATTTTTGTTTTTATTAGTGGGACAAATTTCAGTGCACCTATAGTAAAAAAATAAGTCTATTGCAAAATGCAATTGGGTTAGACAAGAAAAACTACCTGCAAGCTGCGACATAGGATTAATGACAAAAAGTTTAGGGATTATTGTTTATTTCTATGTTTTATGATTTGTGGCTTAGTAACAGAAAGGTTCTGGGGGCGTTGTGTTTATATTTATTTTTTGGCGTTAGTGTATATTTGATATATTTTTTTTTTGGCCTGTGGGGTTGGGATTAATTGTAGATTAGTGTTAATTAGTTAGATTAGTGTTTACGAGTTTGAACAATTTTTAACTACGAGTTTTTAAGAATGAATTTTTGCATCAGAGGGAATTAACGTATTTAAATGATATTTGCTTTGCTTTGCAATTCAGTTTAAAAAAAAAACAACCAAGAATAATATATTGAAATACATTTAAAAGAAATTTTAATGGATCCATTTAGAAAAGGAAAACCTATTGGAAGCCAGGCGCGTAAGATAGTTGTTAAGATATATAATGACAAACTGGAAGAAGCAAAGAATTCGTTTCTTGAAAATCCTGTGAGTTACGCAACAACGCAAACAGTGAAAACTACTGGAATTTCTGAACGTTCAATCAGAAGGATTATTAAGGAATACGAAGAGACAGGAGTTGTGCAGTCACTAAATAAAAAGTGCAGCATACGAAGTAGAAAACTGGACTAGACTTTGACATCGCAGCTATTCGGCGTATAATGCACAACTTCCATCAGGAGGAAAAAATGATGATATCCTTAAAAATGTTGAGACAACGAGTTCAGGAAGATCTGGAGTTTAACTTAAGTATTACGTCGTACCGTCAAATATAGAGATTCGTTTTTTAGTCGCACAACACGATTATGGAATAACTTACCCGGCACAGTTTCCCCTTGCCATTTCAAATTGAAAACATTCAAAACCAATGTTCATCGACACCTCCTTTCTCTCCCCTGCTAATTTCTCTCTCGCCCGTGCTGTATTTAAAACATTATAAGGGTCTCGAAACATACCCTTGAGCGCGAGTGAATTATAAAAAAAAAAAGAAGAAACGGATTTAGCAACAAAAAACTCAAAACAACCGGAAACTTCTCTGTGAAAGAAATGATATTAAACTCATGCGAGTGAAGTATCTGAGAAAAATCCGGGAATACAGAACAAAAGGATTTGATATCATTTATTTGGACGAAAGCTATATTCATAGCTCACATACAAGGTGGTGAAAAATGTTTCGTGAAAAACTCCTTACTTTTATTCAAATCTGGAACGAAAACGGGAGACTATCACGACGACATGAACTTCAAAAATTTCTGCAAATGGATCCAAGAACAAGTTTTGAATAACTTGGAGGAACCTTCAGTTATTGTAATGGACAACACCTCGTACCACAATAAATAAGAAGAAAAACAAATTACTTCTGCTAGCAAGAAATCCGAGATGATACAATGGCTAACCGAAAACAATATTCCGCATACTATACAGATGTTGGGGTTGTCATTGGGGTTGTCTTATGGGCTTGCATTATGCCGATTTCATGATAATGGATTCCATTTCCAAGCTAATGAAGGGTTAACAATAGTTGTTGCAAAGGTGACAAGGCTTCGTTGCAATTAGTTGAACGCACAATTGATCTTCCCAATTTTTCCACTAAAAATGTTTGGCAATCTAAATTTTTCAACAAAATATGGATCTTTAAGATTGAAATTAACAGGTTCTTTTATTATTTTAAGGCGTCATCTGACACGTATATTAATTTCAACTAGTTCCAACACGTCTTCACCAAAAATTGAGATTTATATTAACCTCACACTCAAATAATAATGAAATGTCAGAATCATACACATCATACAACAAAACAAATGTCATACAACACTTCCAATGAAATCTGAGAAACAGAATGATGTGTATGTTGTATAAAACTGTTGTATGTTGTATAAAATGTATGATGTGTATGACCTGAGAAACAGGCCCCTGATCTTCTTTCTTTCTTTCATTACGATGTTAAATCTGTTTTAGTATGAAACTAGATTTAAACAACGATTTTTATGAAAAAATAATAAGAAACCAATTACAATAAAACTCAGTGGCGAAAAATTTTAAACAGCCTTTTATTAAGGTATTAGTATGATAATTCTTAACGATTTGCTAACTTTAAAGTAGTTTACTAACTCATTCTTAATTCTTACAATTTTCTAACTGTTATCGTGCTAAGGCAATTTTCTTAATAAATTGCACCTAAAACAATGAAAGTTCGTGCAAAGAACTAAGTCCTTGTGTGGCGTTTGTAAATAGCACGATACTAAAGAAATAATATAGGTATTCGATGATTTTAGTATCATACTAAAACAGATTTAGCATCGTACTAATTTAATTAAAATTTTGCGCCAGTTTGTTTAAAACAATGACAAAATTTAAAATAAAAATTGTATGTAAAATAAATAATGTATTTACTTGAAAAAAGAACGGTAAAAAGTGAATTCAAAAAAATGTTTAACAAATTTTGAATTTCATTACCTACCGAGCAGCAGCAATATTTTTTCTGATCACCCATTATGTTCTAGTGCTTAACTCAAAGAATGAGTTAGAATTTTTTGTTCAATTTTCATAGTATTTTCGTAGTTTCATGATTTAATTATTAAGTGCTTCTATTTTGTTCAATATTTAGCTTTTTTGTTCAATATCCACCAATTTAATCAACTTGTTTACAGCCCATACAACGTTGTTCAATATCCAAAATGACATCCCACTTGATTTTATTTCTTAACTATTTCAGGATTCAATAAAACCTAGATTTATAAATCATTTTGCAAACAAAAATTATTGAGTTTAATGGAGAAAAAAACTCCACAGTACTTCCTTTCAAGTTTAAGTAAAAATTTTGCTTCTGAAGTTAAAAAATCGTTTCCCCAACATTTTTCAAAATAGACTTTGAACAAGATAGAACTCAGGTGACGAATTGTCTAATTTACAAATATTTTTGAAGGATAAACAAAAAATACAATGGCGCAAAATTTTAAACATTTAAAACCTACTCTAAATCAATTTTAGAACGGGAGTCGACTCTAAATATTGAGTATAAAACGAGAACCGACTTTTTGTTAATTTTAAAGGACATAAACTATACTTTAACGTTAAAGAGCTCGTCTTACTTTAACAGCAGCAAATAGTTAGTTTATCTTTTAAAAGTATACTTTATCCATATTGACAATGGTCATTTCATACCAAAGCAAATCGAAGAAAAAATGTTTATTGATGTTTTATTCGATTTTTTAAAGATGTTTTTTTGTAAATAGACTGAATAACTGAATATTATAAATTCGAAATAATCGTACGAAAGTGCTCTACGATGAACAAATCTGTAAATACAAATGTATGCAGGGACATACATATCTTATGTATGCACGCGCGCCGCCGCCGGCCGAGACGAGTATAGCTAAATGAATCTGCACCTCTTGCAACAAGAAATTGAGTTTTTATGCTGTGAATTTGCGATTTATACTTTATTTCCATCTAAAATAATGTAAATACTCGTAACTTATAAACTATCAAAATCTGTACCGAGGTAGTATATAAAATGTACTTTTTTCGGCGAAAAATTATTCGGTTTAGAGTTGTCTGTTCTTTTTACTTTTTATTTGTGTTTTTGTAGTTGTGTGAGTTATGTATCTGTCAAATTAAGGGTTGTTCAACGCAAATTCGCTTAGGTTCGGTTGTAAAACCCACATCAGTTAGAAGAGTTGTCTAACGTGTTTAAAATTATGCAAAAGTTAGACGAAGTCTCCAAGCTAAACGACTGCGTTAAGTAGAGCCGGTTTTATTCCTTAAATGAGAAGTGTTTAAAATTTTGCGCCAATGATTTAATATAATGCGATTTTTTGAGTTTTTCAAGCATGACAATTTTTTCAATGCCGTGAGTGTCCGGCTGTGAGAGAGTTCACTGTAACATGTCAGTCACTTTTTTCACCAGTTACTACGTTTATATGCAGTATCGAAAGACCGAGTTGGATTAGGGTCGGATTTTCGACACAGGTTTTTCGTCATTTGAGTTGAGAGCTCGATTTGGAGTTGAGTTGAAATGGTGTTGAGCGATTCTGAAACATTTTGTTAAGCCAACTCCTCGACCCAGGTTTTTCGTCTCATATTTCGACTCGACACCGCTGAGCGAGTGAGATCGAGTCGAACGATGCTCATTTCAACTCAATACCCGTTTACAAAGGGTCGAAGCTCGCTTCAAGCTCGCTTCAATACCTCATATAAACGTAGTAATTAACTATTCTCATTTATTTAAATATAAATATTTACAGACATGTACCTATTCTTTGGAACAAATTCCGCTATTCACATGGCAGACACAGTTTTTGTAGTAGTTCAAATGTTTTTCTATCGATTGACATCAATTCCCCCTGTAACGAAGCGTTCCATGCTTCCACCAAAATCAATAATAAATCACTGATCAACCATGATTACGCAGCCGCCGTCCCAGCAACGGCCGACGACACCATACCAAGCAGCAGCTAGCGAACGACCGACGACACCATACGACGCTGCAGGTAACAATGACACCAGTCACTTCGGCAAGATAAGAGATTTTATACCTTGCCTTAATATAGTATACAGTCACTATAAGATCATGACGTCACAGCCGGTTGAACACATTGGGTGATTTGCATTCGACCAGTAGATAGTTCACACACAGTTTATACGAAAAATATAACAAGAGGACCTCCTTTTGGGAAGGAAAGTCACTTGTTTGCTACGGTCGAAGGTGACGAGCTTGATTTTAATTTATAAGTCAACTGAAATTGTCCAGCTATTTCGTTCCATCAGTTTGGTTCGAAGAATAAACGTCCTAATTGCCACCAGGGGCTTTGGTACCTGTTGATATGTCATTGTTTATACATTGGCTGTGCCTACCAGAGGCCTAAAACCTGTTGATCTAGTGTCTACCAGAGGCCTAAAACCTATTCATCTAGTGCCTACCAGAGGCCTAAAACCTATTGATCTAGTGCCTACCAGAGCCCTAAAACCTGTTCATCTAGTGCCTACCAGAGGCCTAAAACCTGTTGATCTAGTGCCTACCAGAGGCCTAAAACCTGTTGATCTAGTGCCTACCAGAGGCCTAAAACCTGTTGATCTAGTGCCTACCAGAGGCCTAAAACCTGTCGATCTAGTGCCTACCAGGGGCCTAAAACCTGTTGATCTAGTGCCTACCAGAGGCCTAAAACCTGTCGATCTAGTGCCTACCAGGGGCCTTAAAACTGCTGATCTTGTAAGCGCCAAGAGCGTAGTCCGTATTTATAAAAGAGTAACCCGATACCGAATGCGAGCTAATGAAGAAACCAGATGCCAGAATAGAGCTTTCTAAAGGAAACCAGCAGGACCACAATACAAGGAGAATAACCGATGTTTACCAGATACATCAGGCATGGTGTAATTAATTGAAGTCAAGAATATTTTAGTTGTTATATGAATTTAAGATTTGTTTTCAACAAAAAATTTTGTATAAGGTTTTAAAGACCTTCCTACTGAAGTTTCGTGTTTTTCTTCAAAACGACCCTGGAAATCCGGCGAGCAAAACCTCGGCTGGAAAGCAAAAAGCACATCACACGATGTGATTCACACCCCTTTATCATAACTTGAGGTCGCCGGCGGGACACTTAGGTCCCACTTTCAAGGTGGCAGGCATGTTTTTCTTTTAACTTAATGCCAACTACCATTTCCAAGTGGTTTCTTTATTTAACAAATATGACATGTTACCTCGTTTTTTTTTTAACTTTGAAAATTCGAAAAAAATGCCCTTTATATTTATAAATTAATTAATTTATCAAAATGAAAACACACGTAGCCAGTTTTGTTTGCTATTGCCAAGCGTTACATCTACACTACTACTAGAACTAGTATACTTTTTTACTTCGCTGATTATTTCACTGTTTACGTTTTTAAGTTTGTTTATTCTGTCAATATCGGCTTCAGTTATTCAAATTTCATTACTTTTATTTCTAGGACATCGTTAATTTTATCAACCATTATGGAAAAATCACCGTGGTCGGGATTATCCCCGTTACCAATTTCTAATCTTTACCAATAAAATTTAATGACTTTTTTGATCTTGATTTTGAAATCAACCAGTAAACATACAAAAACAAACGTGTCTCAATGGAATTCTTTAAGCAAAATAGTTCCAAAAATATCCACACAATCACCGACTAACCTCCGAACAGTTCGCATCGTTCGTAGTCTATTTTGTGCTTTCTCTTTTGCTGCCTAGCGCAACAACCGGTATCTCCCGTTATACCTTTCTTTTTTCTACACATATTCCGTTTGCGAATTTGTTTACTCCTTCAACTACAGATAAGTGCGTGCTTTCTTAGAAATTAAAATGCCCCACGGGCAGGGGGGGTCCCGTTTCAGGCAACTACCGCTTGACGTGGATTCCGTATCAATTATTCAACCAAATAAAAAACATAAAACAAACCCGACCCCTTTGTGCAATTACCCTGATCTGCCTACAATAACCAGTGCTAGAAATCCCAAATTTCTTGTTATTTCACCAAAAACCAACGAAAAGCCCATTTCATCCCTCAGTCCCTTCCTTCTAAAAAAATCCATCGACAACATTAGTAAAGATTATGAACAAATTTCTCAATTAAGAGACGGTAATCTTCTCATTTTAGTAAAGTCGCAAAAAGTTGCAGACATCTTTCTTAGAGTTAATAGTCTTGCCAACACGTGTCCCGTCATTGTAAAACTCCACGACAAATTGAATGAAACTAAAGGAATTGCCTACGCCCCTTGTTTGATTAACGTCACTGAGACAGAAATCGTCACAGAGATGAAATCCCAAGGAGTAACGGAAATTTACAAATTTACTAAAAATGAAGAGGGAAAGCAAAAACCAACCGGTTTAATGCTTTTTACCTTCAATTTGTACCAACTTCCAAAAACCGTCGACATTGGATTCTACAATGCTAAAATCACGGAATACATTCCCAACCCGATGCGTTGTCGCAATTGCCAACGCCTAGGTCATACAAGCAAACGATGCAACAGTGAGTCCAGGTGCGAATCATGCAGCCTCTTGCCTCATAAACCAGACCCATGCAATAATCGGCCTTATCGAGGTAACCGTCGGAGCGGAATTCTCTCCGATTTCCTCCGAATCGGAGACATTTTGCTTCAAGGTATTTCTCCGATCAGCTGATCGGAGATTCTGTCCGACGAAATTCAACGCATGCCATTTGTTTGCGATGAAGCACTTCTAATGGTCTTATTTCTGACACATACAAACAAAATTTTCTCCGAAATCCTCCGACAAGTTCTTGTTGCGGAAAGTGTTTTCTTTTTAGAGAAATAGTTAATTAAAATGTAAGTAATAAAGAAATTAACTTTATTTGCGTTAACTTGTGTTACATATGTAATTATAATAGACTTTTTGTTCTTAGGCAGAACGAAAAAACAAGTTCGCAACAATATGAGCTATGAGCGGATAACACCAAAAGGACACCAGAAATTGTAGCTGTGTTTGGGAAGATCTGGCCCCAATCAGTTAAATTAATTGGGACCGATGTTTGGATGGAAAAAAACTATGTTCGTGATCTTTTGTTTTGTGTTTTGATCCATTTCCATTGTGATTAAAGTACCTATTAGTCAAATAAATATAAATATTGTGTTTCCAAAGTTTTTTTTTTCAATTTATTATTATTTGTTTGACACTTCAAATGGAAACAAAAAACATACGTCTCGAAATAGGGAAGGGACTTTATTCGATAGTTTTGATTTAAAAATCGGTGCATCTAATTACATTTTTTAAAAACGCTAGCGCATTATAATTGAAAAAAATATTTTTTTATAAACAATAAACTACACTTTCTGACCGGTTTTTCATGGTTTAAAACGCTTATGGTGTTTATTTTATAAAAAACTATCGAAAATATATCGCATTTTCGATATATCGGTTAATTAGCACATCTCTGTCTGAAATTTATATGCATCGCAATGCGTTGTTGGATTTCCGTAAAATTTCTTCCGATGAAAGCTACTTTGAACCGAAATTGAACCTCCGAAGGAGAAAGCGTTGCGGAGAAAGCTCCGCTCCGACGGTTACCTTGGTAGGGCCGAATATAATATGTGCAAACTGTTCACTTTCTCATTCATCTTCCTCCAAAATTTGCCCCGCTTACAAACAAGCCAAGGAAATTTTAACCATTAAAATCCATAAAAAATGTTCCATGGCCGAGGCTAAGAGAATTCACAAAGAGCAAAGCCCTATTTCTTCTTATAGCTCTATTACATCAGAATCATTCGCTGATAAAGTCAAACACGCACCATACACACAACCTCAAACTGCTCAACCCCCGAAAACCACCAACGATAAAACCAAAGCTTCCAGCCCTATCCCCAATGCACTGCGACCAAACACTGAATCAATAAATAATAATAGACCAAACAACTTCAAAACAACAGGACTTATCCCTGCCATAACCAAACCAACAAACACATCAACAAAAACTGACTCAATCTTCACAACCAAACCCATTCCATCAAGCCTTTCCCCTAACGAAACGATATCTAATATCAATAATACCTCCGACAAACCATCAAACTCACTCTCACAAAATTTGCAATTTCTTTCAAACAATCAACCTTCTTCTTCAAAACAAACAGAATTCAATCAAACACAACCTTCAATAACCACCGATCCAATCACTAAACCAACGCACTCACCTATATCAAAGGTAACACAAACGTTGCTAGAGAAAAATGACTACTTTGTAGCAAACACTCCATCAGATCCAAACGATGTTGAAATGCAATGAAAATAACAAGATCCAAACTTTTGACTCCGTTGCTCGGGCGTTGAATCATCCGGGCTCTTCTGAGAGCCCGAATGCTTCAGCGCCCGCCCCGCGGAGTCGAAGCCCTGAACACCATAACAGTGACAACCAAAATTTACCCAAACAAAAATGTTCAAAGATAACAACACACTTACCAAAAGAATCTTTCCAAATCATTCAATGGAATATGAAAGGTTTTATAAACAACTACAACGAGCTAAGTATACTTATAAAAGAATTTTCTCCAAGTGTAATTTCTCTCCAGGAAACACACTGTCCCTATCTATTTAAGCCATTCACCCCAAAATCGTATACTGGTTATTTTCACAACTTCGATAGCAATACCTAAGCCAAACAAGGAATTGCAATACTAATTAAGAAAGACATTCCGCACAAGCAAAGACATATAAACTCACCCATCTTAACTCTAGCAATCGAAGTTCAACTTTCAACCAAATTTACTTTAGTGTCCATATATATACATCCTGATCAATCATTTTCTACAAATGACCTCGAAAATATAGTCAATCAAATAAATACTCCAGTCATAATAGCAGGTGACGTTAACTCCTGGAGTGTGTTGTGGGGCTCTCCCAAAACTAATGCCAGAGGAGCAATCTGGGAAAGGTTTTTAAATAATTCTAACCTCATAATTCTTAATGATGGCTCCCCTACTCATTTTTCCACACACCAATCTTTTACGCATATAGATATCACCACCTGCTCCCCGGAAATATACCCAAAGATCTCTTGGAAGGTTTTAGACGATCTCTATAACAGTGATCATTTCCCGGTCATCACTACCGTAGTCTCTAACCAAGTGGCTTCTGAATCTTGTTTTACCCCCAAATTTAAAACTGATCTAGCTAACTGGCCTAGTTTCCAAAAGCACATTTTAAACGACTTATCATGTAAAAGTATCTCTCTCAATATTAATCAAGAAGCCGCTCGCCTTACTAAAGCTATTCGACTAGCTGCAAACATCGCAATACCACAAAGCCCACCAAAACCAGGAAAACACACAGTATCGTGGTGGACTTCAGAGCTCAGCTCCTTGAGGAAAGATAAAAACAAGGCTTGGAAATCGTTTAAAAAATACCCTACTCAGCAGAACCTTATTTTATACAAAAAATCAAACGCAAAATTCCGAAGGGAAGTAAAAAATAGTAAAGCTAATAAATTCGGTGAAATTACTGCTTCAATCAACCCCACTTCCTCCCCATCCAAGATATGGCAAAATATTCGATGTCTTACAGGTACGTTTACTCCACAATCCATCAAGTGTATTGCAGCTAACGATCAGCAAATAACAAATCCTTTCGAAATAAGCAATTATTTTGCTAGTAATTGGTCAAACCTTTCCAAAGACGAGAACTTCTCTCACGAGTTCAAAATACAAAAATTATCGTCTTTAAACTTTGCGATCAATCACACACCTCTATCTCGCCAATCTAACCGTATTGAAGCTCCAATTTCGTTATTAGAACTCGAAAGTTGTTTGTCCAAACTAAAAGGTAAAACTCCTAGTAGAGACCGCATCTCATATCCGATGCTTAAAAACCTTCCTCTTTCAACCAAACACAGGCTAATAAAACTTTTTAATAACATTCTCGACACAGGCACTATTCCACAGAATTGGAAGCTTGCAACAATACTGCCTCTCCATAAACCAAACAAACCAAATAACATTATTAACGGATATCGCCCAATATCACTCATTCCTTGCGCTTCCAAAGTAATAGAAAAAGTAATTGCAAAAAGACTTATGTGGTTTATAGAATCAAGAAATCTGATAAGCGCGAACCAAGTCGCTTTCAAAGCAAACAAAGGCTGCAATGATGCTCTTCTTCATATCGATTTCTATATCACAAGAGCTCTATCGGCTCGTAATCACGTTACCATATTGTCCCTAGACTTCGAAAAGGCTTTTGATAGAATCGGTATCCATCAAATTTTAGAAAAAATCAAAGCTTGGGGTATCGGACCCAAAATCTTCAACTACGTCAAATCGTTCTTGACAAATAGAAAAATCTGCGTCAGGTCAAACAATTGTTTTTCTGAATCTTATTCTCTTCACAACGGCATCCCCCAAGGTTCTCCTTTATCAGTCGTGTTATTCCTGATTGCTTTCGACGACATCAGTTCTATTATACTCGCAACTAGACCATTGTATCTACGCCGACGACGTATATATCATGTGTAAGCACAATAACCTCGCAGAACATCAAGCTCTTTTCTCAAATGTTCTAGCTGATATTTTAACATGGTCTGTTACTTCGGGTGCTAAATTATCAGTAGATAAATGCAAATCTTTGCATATATGTCGTAAAACATCTTGTTCAGGAGTTTCTTTTAACTTTAATAATATCAGTATAGAAAATGTAACTAACCTATGTATTTTAGGTATTATTTTCAATAATAAATTTAATTTTAAAAACCACTGTACTGAACTTAAAAAGAGCTTAGCTGCTAGAGTCAATATTGTAAATTATCTATCCAGTAAAAAATCATTTGCACAAATAAATACTTTATGTAATGTAACCAGATCTTTAGTCTTAAATAAGATAGATTATGGTTTATCAATCTACGGAAACTCTCCTAAAACTACAATAAACAACATAAAGGCTCCTTACCACAAAGCTGCACGCAGAAGTTTAAACGCTTTCCCAACCACACCAATACGTAACATAATGGCAGAAGCTGGACTTCCTCTAGTAGAAGAACGTATTCTTGAAACCAGAGCTAAACTCTATGCGAAATTTGCGTTCAACCAAGGCTCAATTATTGATGAAGACGTCAAAACGCTTGATAAATCAAAGTATCTCAAACGCATCCCTTCAGCCATTTCTACCGCTATAACAATTGCCAAATCTATGGAACTTCCAGTCATTAAACACGAAAAATACTATCCAGGATGCACACCATGGTGCATCGAAGATTCCTCTTTTATCATGGACATGACTGAACACGACAAAAATCACACTTCCTCACACATCTACCGATCTTTATTCAACTTTATTCAAAGATACTACTGATGCCCTAAGGTCCAAAAAATGGAAAATGATTTTCACAGACGGTTCCAAAACCCAATACAGCACATGGTTTGCTTCAACCTACGAAGATGGTTCCCTTCTGTCCATTGGAATTCTGGACAATACTGTCTCTGTATTCACCGCTGAAGCTACTGCGATCTTAAAGACTGCAGAGATAATAACAAAACTACAAGGCCACTTTGTGATTTGTTCGGACAGTCTGGCAGTTCTGCATGCCATACAAAATCCCAACAACAGCACCGTCATCATTAGCAAAATAAGAGACCATCTCATTAAGTCTGCCAACAAACTAAAACTAATGTAGGTTCCCGGTCACGCCGGGATTTTTGGTAACGAACAAGCTGATAAAGCAGCAAGTGCTGCTCATGTTTCCCCTGTGAAATCTGTTCTTGCACTGACAAAACGTGACTTATTACGTGAAGTCAATCGTAAAATTAAAGCACATAGACTAAATGACTGGCAGAATTACCAACATTTTTACAGTTCCATCAACAATGATAAATCTAAACCAATCTACCCAACCTCAACTTCAAGACAGATGAACACTACTTTGGTAAGACTACGACTAGGGCACACTATTCTCACACATCAACACCTTCTAAAAAAAGAAAGCCCTCCAACTTGTACAGGCTGCCAAGCAATTTTGGACGTTAATCACATTCTAGGAATGGGTGCATGCAAATACTTTACTTCTAACATCAGCTTATACAACACAAATCTATCAACCACCGAGATCCTAAGAAACTTCGATCCGAATAACATCAGAAAAATATACAACTTTATAAACCTACATAACTTTAAAATCTAATTATATAATTCTTAAAACTTTATAAACCTAATTAACTTTAAAACATAAATATTGAATTCTCACTATTTATACTATTTACTATTATTTACATTCTTTAGTTAAAAAAAAATACATATACACAAGCTTAGATTTTCTTAAGAGTCAGAAGCCTCAGCAGCTAAGTCTCTCAACAATATGTATTAACATGTACATTTTAATTTATAGTTAATAAATTTTAATAATAATAATAATAAAATATCCATTGGGCGCGTTAGGGTACAAACAGAGTGGAGCGGAGAGCAAAGCTGTGAAATTCATCAGACAGAAGAGTAAAGAGCACGAGCAAGGATGGAGCCTAGCCAGAGTAAGGAGCAAGGAGCAAGGAAAAAGTAGACGTAAACAAGCAAGTGATTTTTCTTTTCCATTTAAATATTTGTATTTTTCAAATAAAAATGGATTCTACTAATTTGAATCTGTACTTTATTGAAAACCCATTCCTAAGCATGTGATATTTACTGAAACTCGGAAACAGGAGTGAAGGAATTCATGTAATTAACCAATTGGGTTTCCTCAGTGAATTTACCATTAAGTTTAAAGAATATTTCCGAATGACCATGAAAACATTCGGTTATTTACTTGACAAAATTCAATACAAGCTGACGAAGAAGTGGACAATGGAACCCAATTCTAGTCAATAAAACATTTTGGATTAACTTTAAATTCAAAAAACCGATAGGAATTTCTAGTAAAAAATCGCAGCGAGTAGCGTGTTTTATTAGTTCAGTTTTTTACTTCTAAAATTATGAGAAAAGTTATCATAAAATTAATAAATATTATTTTATAGGCAATTATTTATATGAAGAAAAACAAAAACAGGGTTCAGAGTGGCAACTTTGTATGTTTATAAACAAAAGAAATAAAAAATACAAAAAATAAGGACAAAATAGTAATATGAAATTTTAAACTTTTCTTTTCGCGGACATTGATCATTGTACTATTTTTGACTTTTTCGGAAACTTACAGCGTTATTTATTATAATATTTATATTTTGACATTTATGTTTCATTTATTTGTGATAGTTGGGCGGAACCTGGCATTCATCGCATACAGTTTTCGTTTGGTTTTTTTTTTTTTTTTTTTTTTTGGGAACTGCAACTAGTGCAATGTATCCCTGTGGTTTTTAAAATGAAATCTTTGTTAAGAGATATTTATGTGACGTGGATGAATTTCATGTTTTCCGTTTTGTATTCTTGCAGTTCCCTTTTTTAGTAAAATTTTCTCCGAGTTGGAGTAATCGAGTTCTTTAAAGTCTGCATAGATTAAGGATGTTAAAGTGCCTGTGGAGATAATAAAATGAAATTGAGTTTTTAATATTGGCCTTATGTACTAATCTCCTAGATTCTGTGTTTATGTGTTTTGACTTGTTTTTTTTTCGACTATTTCCATTTCTAGCGAAGTTAACACCTCGCTCAATATTTAATATATTTTACTATAAATGATTTCAGTGAATAATTTTAATATGTTTTTTTCTTGTTGTATTTCAAATCACTTTCTTGCTTTTTACTTAGTTTGAGAATATTATCTGTTCTTTCTATTTCAAATTTCTCTGGGTAAGTACTAACATTTCTCTCAAAAAATACTTCGACGAGTTTTTTTGCCTATTGTTGAGTGAATAAAGCAGTTGTAATCATTACAACACCTATCGAATAATTATAGGAAGGATCTATGTATTTTGTCAAGTTTGTAAGCAACGCATTATTTGTAAAAGGGTCGCGTGAAACCTCTCTACTTACCCGTTGACAGTAATTGTAAAAGAATTTTATAAATCTCAGTTTTTAGTAAGTTGATCTTTTATTTTAATAAAATACAAATGGAGGCTGCACTAAAAGATTTCTCGTTGTCAAAAACAACTATTTTCGGTACGCCGAAGGCAAATAATATTTGTCTTAAAGGATTTAAAGATACAGCCACGAAAATACGTAGACGATATTTTCGCAATAATAAAAAACTGATATAATATTGAAAACATTAAATAACTATCATAAACAATTACAATTTACGATTGAAATAGAGTGCACCAAGTGCTTACCTTATCTGGACACAAAGCATCATTGACAAGACGAAAAAATAGTTATTGATTTGTTTTCTAAAGAAACATCATCTGGCAGAATGATGAATTACTATTCTACACAACCAACGAGCCAAAAAATTAACACGGCAATGAACTTCACCAACGAGATTGTCGATATAAGCGACAAACATTTTCAGGAAGAAAACATTGTAATAATAAAAAATATTCTTAAATGAATAATTATCCCAACTATATGTATATATGTTACCGCCATGGCAATACTTTTTTTTATAATCTACACGTGCTCAAATGTTATAATCTACAGGTGTTTAAATGTTTCAACACAGCGTGGGCGTGAAGTTAAGGAAGAGAAAGAAGGATAGGAAACTAGACCTATTACTTTTGCTTTTATTCAAACCGTTCTGGTATATTTTTCTGAATTAATTGAATTAAATTAACATAATCTACTACATATAATTATCACTTAATAATATCATTTATTTCCTGAAGATATCCGCAAACCTAAGTGTTCCTTCAGAACTAAATCTTAAATTTGAATTGCAATCCCTTGGTTTCTATACCATAAAGTAAGTTTTTCTCATTCATTTCAATTAAGAGTTGTAAAATATAATAATATTGTTTTTGGAATTTTAACCTACTTTATCACATGAACTATACTCAATAAAGAACATTGCAAAAAATACATCTGGTAGTCGTTCTTTGTTAAAGAGTTTCAAGATCTTCAAGAGACCAATCGAGCTACCACATTGAAGTTTTGTGAAGATTTTTTCTGGGTTAAACAATTTGATTCAGCTCTTTTACTATCCTATTCGAATTCCCGACGTTGCAGGGCAATCGCAAACACTATAGACTATGATAATGTATTTATCTACTATAAGTGTATTATCTCGTCTAGGCACATGAGATCATTCTGTCATATTTGCAAATTTTCCATGTCAACATAACCCAGTTAAAGAAAAAAATCTTTAACTCGGTCATTATTCTTCTTCGATAGTGACGTGGACCCAGTGCAGTTATGATTTAAATTTAATTATTTTCAGAATGAGAAATTTTACCCTGAATAGAGAAAAATCTATCAAACCGAAAGGGAACTCATGGTTTCATTCGAGCTGGTAATTAAGGTTAGAGAATCAAAGGGCACGGTAGTGCCCAGCCAAGTTCTGGCACTACACCCTTTTTACAGGAACAAACTCAGGCGATTTTTGACCCCTCCCTATCTTCAGTACCAATAAAGTCAGAAACTTAAAATTGCAATTGCTAGTCAGGCACTGGCTCCTCACCAAATTTCACTTTTCTAGCATAAGCGGTTCCTGAGATATAAGGCCTCAAAAATCACAAAAACCGTAACTGACTGACTGACTAACAGTAATCATTAAATAATAAAATTTCTCTATTAAATTGTAGCTGTTTCAATATTATTATACTTTAAATATCCGGTATTAAACATTCATGAAGTAAGAACTTGGCGTACTTTTAGATCTCAGTACTTTTCACGACTTGTTACACAAAGGTTTTTGTATAGAAGAACTTGGCTCCTTTTTTAACATTTATGTTTTTGGTCTGATTAAGTTTCAAATTTTAAAAAAAAGTCAAACAAGCTAGAAAGACATGTTTTGAACGTATTCAAAGAAACAAATTCATGCATGACCAAATATTAAGGCAAACATTTTTGGTAATTCGTAAATAATTTACGAAGCACTACTTCGTCTTCGGTTCCTACGCTTGTCTTCAATGACACTTCTTATGTAAGCTCACAAGAAAAAGCCAATTTGGTTGCAGCACAGTTTGCTGTTTATTCGGCGCTGCGAGATAGTCATGACTACTCCTGCAATTATGAGTGTCAACTTTAAATTCAAAAAACCGATAGGAATTTCTAGTAAAAAATCGCAGCGAGTAGAGTAGCGTGTTTTATTAGTTCAGTTTTTTACTTCTAAAATTATGAGAAAAGTTATCATAAAATTAATAAATATTATTTTATAGGCAATTATTTATATGAAGAAAAACAAAAACAGGGTTCAGAGTGGCAACTTTGTATGTTTATAAACAAAAGAAATAAAAAATACAAAAAATAAGGACAAAATAGTAATATGAAATTTTAAACTTTTCTTTTCGCGGACATTGATCATTGTACTATTTTTGACTTTTTCGGAAACTTACAGCGTTATTTATTATAATATTTATATTTTGACATTTATGTTTCATTTATTTGTGATAGTTGGGCGGAACCTGGCATTCATCGCATACAGTTTTCGTTTGGTTTTTTTTTTTTTTTTTTTTGGGAACTGCAACTAGTGCAATGTATCCCTGTGGTTTTTAAAATGAAATCTTTGTTAAGAGATATTTATGTGACGTGGATGAATTTCATGTTTTCCGTTTTGTATTCTTGCAGTTCCCTTTTTTAGTAAAATTTTCTCCGAGTTGGAGTAATCGAGTTCTTTAAAGTCTGCATAGATTAAGGATGTTAAAGTGCCTGTGGAGATAATAAAATGAAATTGAGTTTTTAATATTGGCCTTATGTACTAATCTCCTAGATTCTGTGTTTATGTGTTTTGACTTGTTTTTTTTTCGACTATTTCCATTTCTAGCGAAGTTAACACCTCGCTCAATATTTAATATATTTTACTATAAATGATTTCAGTGAATAATTTTAATATGTTTTTTTCTTGTTGTATTTCAAATCACTTTCTTGCTTTTTACTTAGTTTGAGAATATTATCTGTTCTTTCTATTTCAAATTTCTCTGGGTAAGTACTAACATTTCTCTCAAAAAATACTTCGACGAGTTTTTTTTGCCTATTGTTGAGTGAATAAAGCAGTTGTAATCATTACAATACCTATCGAATAATTATAGGAAGGATCTATGTATTTTGTCAAGTTTGTAAGCAACGCATTATTTGTAAAAGGGTCGCGTGAAACCTCTCTACTTACCCGTTGACAGTAATTGTAAAAGAATTTTATAAATCTCAGTTTTTAGTAAGTTGATCTTTTATTTTAATAAAATACAAATGGAGGCTGCACTAAAAGATTTCTCGTTGTCAAAAACAACTATTTTCGGTACGCCGAAGGCAAATAATATTTGTCTTAAAGGATTTAAAGATACAGCCACGAAAATACGTAGACGATATTTTCGCAATAATAAAAAACTGATATAATATTGAAAACATTAAATAACTATCATAAACAATTACAATTTACGATTGAAATAGAGTGCACCAAGTGCTTACCTTATCTGGACACAAAGCATCATTGACAAGACGAAAAAATAGTTATTGATTTGTTTTCTAAAGAAACATCATCTGGCAGAATGATGAATTACTATTCTACACAACCAACGAGCCAAAAAATTAACACGGCAATGAACTTCACCAACGAGATTGTCGATATAAGCGACAAACATTTTCAGGAAGAAAACATTGTAATAATAAAAAATATTCTTAAATGAATAATTATCCCAACTATATGTATATATGTTACCGCCATGGCAATACTTTTTTTTATAATCTACACGTGCTCAAATGTTATAATCTACAGGTGTTTAAATGTTTCAACACAGCGTGGGCGTGAAGTTAAGGAAGAGAAAGAAGGATAGGAAACTAGACCTATTACTTTTGCTTTTATTCAAACCGTTCTGGTATATTTTTCTGAATTAATTGAATTAAATTAACATAATCTACTACATATAATTATCACTTAATAATATCATTTATTTCCTGAAGATATCCGCAAACCTAAGTGTTCCTTCAGAACTAAATCTTAAATTTGAATTGCAATCCCTTGGTTTCTATACCATAAAGTAAGTTTTTCTCATTCATTTCAATTAAGAGTTGTAAAATATAATAATATTGTTTTTGGAATTTTAACCTACTTTATCACATGAACTATACTCAATAAAGAACATTGCAAAAAATACATCTGGTAGTCGTTCTTTGTTAAACAGTTTCAAGATCTTCAAGAGACCAATCGAGCTACCACATTGAAGTTTTGTGAAGATTTTTTCTGGGTTAAACAATTTGATTCAGCTCTTTTACTATCCTATTCGAATTCCCGACGTTGCAGGGCAATCGCAAACACTATAGACTATGATAATGTATTTATCTACTATAAGTGTATTATCTCGTCTAGGCACATGAGATCATTCTGTCATATTTGCAAATTTTCCATGTCAACATAACCCAGTTAAAGAAAAAAATCTTTAACTCGGTCATTATTCTTCTTCGATAGTGACGTGGACCCAGTGCAGTTATGATTTAAATTTAATTATTTTCAGAATGAGAAATTTTACCCTGAATAGAGAAAAATCTATCAAACCGAAAGGGAACTCATGGTTTCATTCGAGCTGGTAATTAAGGTTAGAGAATCAAAGGGCACGGTAGTGCCCAGCCAAGTTCTGGCACTACACCCTTTTTACAGGAACAAACTCAGGCGATTTTTGACCCCTCCCTATCTTCAGTACCAATAAAGTCAGAAACTTAAAATTGCAATTGCTAGTCAGGCACTGGCTCCTCACCAAATTTCACTTTTCTAGCATAAGCGGTTCCTGAGATATAAGGCCTCAAAAATCACAAAAACCGTAACTGACTGACTGACTAACAGTAATCATTAAATAATAAAATTTCTCTATTAAATTGTAGCTGTTTCAATATTATTATACTTTAAATATCCGGTATTAAACATTCATGAAGTAAGAACTTGGCGTACTTTTAGATCTCAGTACTTTTCACGACTTGTTACACAAAGGTTTTTGTATAGAAGAACTTGGCTCCTTTTTTAACATTTATGTTTTTGGTCTGATTAAGTTTCAAATTTAAAAAAAAAGTCAAACAAGCTAGAAAGACATGTTTTGAACGTATTCAAAGAAACAAATTCATGCATGACCAAATATTAAGGCAAACATTTTTGGTAATTCGTAAATAATTTACGAAGCACTACTTCGTCTTCGGTTCCTACGCTTGTCTTCAATGACACTTCTTATGTAAGCTCACAAGAAAAAGCCAATTTGGTTGCAGCACAGTTTGCTGTTTATTCGGCGCTGCGAGATAGTCATGACTACTCCTGCAATTATGAGTGTCAACGATTTTATGGGAAAAATTTTCTTTCGCACCCATACAGTTGCAAGAGTAATGAAAGATCTCGATATGCACAAATCCACTGGCCCGAATAGTTTATCCCTATTGTGTTGAATAGGTGTTCTCGAATGCTGGCAAAATCATTGAGTATGCTCAAGAAATATTTTGAAGAACAGGCAGTACGGCTTTCGTAGTAATAGGCTCATTTGTGATCTGATTGTACGAGTATATATCACCAAACAATAGAGTTTGGCATCAAGCTCTTTTATCGAAAATGCGTTCATTAGCTATTGATCAATCTCTTCTTTGTTGGATTAGAAACTTTACCTTTCGAACAGTTCAATACTAGATGTATTGCTGGTGTGCCACAGGGCCCGTCTTGTCTCCTACTGTCTTTTCTCTGAAATTCCTAATGCATTAAATTGTTTTGCTGACAACAGTACTCTTAGCTTCTCATATTCGTTTCCAGATGCATGTTCTTGTTTTTCGGATGTGGATTTAGAACGGCAGTGTATGATTAGCTCATTAAATTCTGATCTCGATAGCATATTCGAATGGGGAACCATAATTTAAGCGTAGAATTTAATGCTCAAAAACTCAATGCTGTTTTCTGTCGTTAAGGCGGAACCCACCCCCATGTGCTGCCCTTGTATTGTGGAACAGCTCTCAGTTCTCGAAATGTCATCTCAATATATTCGACGTTCTCCAATATCTCACTTGAATTTCTTGGATGGAATTCAAAAGAGCTTTAAAATGATAGGTGATAGAAGTAATTGTCATCCCAATATATTCAACGTTCTCCAATATCTCACTTGAATTTCTTAAATGGAATTCCAAAGAGCTTTAAAATGATAGGTGATAGAAGTAAAACAGAAAGTTTTGAATCTCTCGAGCACCGAAGTAATGCTTCTTGTCTTTCATTACTTGACGGTTGTTTTTATAAAAAGCCAGTGAAATAGCCAGTTGTGTTCTACCTCTTAAAAAATTTAACCGAAATACTCGCGCACTGAAGGGATTATGATCACAACGAAAGTGTTTGAACATTTGAAATACCGATGCACATTGGCTTTGAATTTCTAAAGGTCCGGGTAAAGCTTTCTATATCGTGTAGTGTGGCTAAGGAAAGCATCTCTGAAATTAACAGTACGTCCGAAATCGGGCTCAAGCGTAAACTGAACTGATACGCATTTCCCAGAAGCGGCGAGTATTACGGTTGAACTGTTTTAGGGGAGGAGTACAACTGCCTATTTCAGTAATATACTATTTATAAAAACAACGGTAATAAAATGAAAGCCAAAAAACATTGCGGTGGTTCTCTATATATGTAAATGATTCTGTTATAATTCTACCACCTATCATTTTTAAAGATTTTTAATCGGTACCATAATACTTATACACGCTAAGACAGCTTGAAGCCAAACTCCATCAAATGCTTTTGAAATATTAAGTACAATAATCTTACTGTCTTCAAAAAAAAATGTAAAGATTTCTACCACTGTTCGGTGACATAAACCATAACATATGAACAGATCGAAAAGCTTATACAAACTTACTTACTTCTCCTAACTCTTGAATGTGAATTAAGCAAATAGCGCAAACACCGAAGTTATGAAAACTATTTACCATTCAATTAATATAGATCACGTAACATCAACAGCGTATGAGCATGAAACTTTGGGTTCAATAGAACGAAACCATAGAGTGCTTAATGAATATCTATTTGCATTTGGAAAAGAATATACGAGTATGTAACTGGCATGAATGGATTCCATATTTTTGGCTCAGTTATAACACAACACCTGTGGATGCATAAACTTGATATTATGATTAGAAATATTTGTGTGTCACCAAAGGGGCATTCTTAAAATTTAATGACAAAGAATATTATTCTTTACTTCGTTTCTCATTATGTTAGCAATATTTCGTGGATAGATTTTAAGATATGTACATAATTGTATGTGAATGACTCAGTTCTTAGTGTGTAAGATATAATTTTTGTGGAGAAACCGCTGCACATAGATCGATTTGTTATAATTAGCCGGCCAAAAGTCAATTTTTTCAAAGCTAGCAACAATAATGTACTACCTAAAATCCTGAATTTGTCAAATGGTGGGTGCGCAAGTAGTTTGAACTTGACCTTCTCACAAACTGTGCTTCTTGATATCAGATGCGTACTCTGTGTTGAGTAAAACAAATTAAAATTGTGCATTATCCACCTAATTTTGTGAAGTGATTGTGATGAATTCAAATAATTCGGGTAAGAATTAATGTTTCTACATACTTTTTAATAATTTATAACGGTTTTTTATAATATACGTATTATTATAAAATAAAGGCCATTTTTTAATAAAATTTAATTTTTTCTTTATATTCCTTGGACATTTTTTTATATAATTTTTGGTATTGTATACTATATATATTTGGTTAGGTAATGACATTTAGGTGCAGATAGCTGCGGATGACAAAGTTATTGAGTTTTTAGTTGATTAAGCCATTATTAAAAAAATATCAACATTTTTTTAAAACGTATTAAATTGCGATTATCTTTACATCTGGTGTACCTTGTACCTTAGGTACTAAAATAGTGACCCATAGATATCTTTATGCCCAAATGCAAAAGTAAGATTTGAAAAGCTTAAATATCTTCAAAAACACTTGTTGTCCTTCTGTGGGGATTCGTCAGACAGTTTAGCAGTTTCAAACAAAGATTTGTGCAGTTTAAATGGTCCATCAAAAAAAAAAATGGTCTGAAGCCCAAAGATAAGAAGCAGTGTCTCTTAAATAACAATGAAGCTTTGTTAGAAGAAACCTTCCAAATTCAAGGAGATAAAAATTTATATTTCAACATGTCTTCAAAACGACGATGATCGATGGCAAGGTGTACAACTTTGCATGAGAGACGAAATCAACAAGTCACTGCTATATATGCGAATCAATATCTACAGACTTTAATAATCTTACCAAAAAGTTTAATACAAATTCTAAGGCTACCGAATTTGAACTATTTGTACTACATGCGAGAATTCGAATTTTTGAAAGCTTTTTGCATCGAATAAATTACCCGTCAAAAAATACAGAGAAAAAAGAACAGACGAAGAAAAAATTTTAGAAGTACATACAAAAAAACATATTCAGGAAAAATTTCGAAAAGAAACTGGATTGTTAATCGACATGCCAAAAGCTAATTTCGGTAACCCGTCGACCTATATGCATGGCATCTAATTAATAAGCACTTTCACTTATACCGACAAAACTACGCGAGAAAGTTCTCGGAAGAGGAATATAATCTTGATATCGACACCTTCCCGTAAGAATGTATTAAGCGACATTTTTAAAATTGTTCAGGAAACGAAAAAAACGTCTCATTTAGTTATGTTTTATGTATTTTATTGAACGAAACAGATTTGTTTTCTGTAAGAATGTATTAAGCTACATTTTTAAATTTGTTTCGTCCAATAAAATGCACAAAACAAAAACTAAATGAGACGTTTTTTTCGTTTCCTGAACAATTTTAAAAATGTCGCTTAATACATTCTTACGGGAAGGTATCGATATATACAATAGACTGAGTTCAGGGGTGGAATCGGCTAAGGTGATAGTTGATTATCAATTTTTTGATTGTCATTTTGACTATTGCTGTCTCTATCGTATCAATAAAGAAATATAGGGAGAGCGATTTTCAAAACGACAATTAATAAATAATTAATTTAGTGATAACTTTTCTCTTACGAAATACGGGCTCAGATCAATTTCTTAGCAGTATGAAGCAAACAAAAAAAAATTATTAAATCAAAATCATTTTGGCCTAAAGCAATCCAAATGCTAGTTCCGGCTGACCGTAACAATAAATCCGATATTTCTGACTCTGATCAAGATTCTTAACGAAATGAATACCTACAAGTGTTTTGAATTTATTTTTTTGTTCCCTAATATTACTATGAAAAATAAATTGTTTTTATTTTTTAAATTTGTTTCTTTTATTTCATTTTTTGATTGTAAACAGTTATTTATTTTACAAAAGGTAATAGTTTCTTTTCAAAATATATGATTTAAAGCAAAAATACGCTATAAAATAATTTTGACCGCCTAAATCTTATAAATCGACCTATGAGCACTGGTTTGTGAGGCAAGCTCCAATTTTCTTCCAGAATGCAATGTATGTATCACGGGAGCCCTTCACAATTTTTGCAGTGTCCCGCTTTTCCTTATAGTGATACTTTGAAGGTTTAAGGCTCGATAAGGGAAGAGATGTAGGATAGTCGGACAACAGACAGCTTGATCTCCGTACCGCCGGCGCGCCGAGAGGGTGGAACGAATGATAGACAGTCGTCGTAAGTACGAACATCAGAGAGCTTCAGATTAATAATTTATATGGTTTTACCTTGAATTGTTGATAAAATGCATACGCACTAGCACTGGTGCTTATTTAGAATTTTTATTTTTTATTTTATTAAAATAGTTGTTATTGGTGTAATTTTTTAAATAGGACTTAAATAGAAAGATAATCTTTATGTATATTTCAACACAAAATGTTTTAATTTTGAATATACAGCTATTTTATCACGTGAAAACAACAAAATTTAATATAAATTATTTGTCCCTTTCAATGTTTTTTATTTCAAAACTTTGTAACTTTTTGATGCAATGTTTGATCCACATGAAAATTGAAATAATTATTGTAGTTACTTCACTAAGTATAATCTACGTTGATATTTGGGTGTGCCACTAATAATATTGAAATGGTGAACTAAGAAAAACACGTCCCTCGCTCTTTTTGAAAATTAGATCGTTACACTTTTCTTTTCATAACTTTTTGATGCATTTATATATCGTAATAAAATTTTTTGTCCCTATTCTATATACAAAAACGAAGAAATTCAGCCCAGAAAAGTTAATGTGCCTCAAAAATTTACAAACTTATCGAGGAATTAAAAAAATGTTCGACAGCGTAATTTTTATTTTAGATGTAGAAAATTAAAGAGCACACTCAAAAAAAGCTTAGAAATGCCTAGAAACCTGAAGTTATCCAGAGAGTGAGTGCTGAAAAAGTAACTGTATTAAGTATCATTTTTTATTCCACTAAATAGATTATTTAAAATGAATTTTTATTTTAAACGAAAAATTTTTAACTTATTTTATGTACGTTTCTCGGACTTTTGTTTTATTATTTTATAATTTTAAACACTAAATTGATGTATAAGTTATGAAATAAGGGTATATAACAAAAAATTAGTGATACTATACTCTCTGACATACATGCATGAGGAAAAAAAATGGTCGATGAACTTATCGTAAGTTTTTTACGATTTGAAAAAAACTGGAGGGTCTAACTTGAAATTCAAATTCAGAGCGTCAAAATACATAAGGATATGTAGGTTCGGTTTTTGAAATTAACTACTTTTTTATTTTTTTGTGCACCTGTGTAGAAACTCGACATATTTTTTATCAATTAATTTTTGATGCATTGATGAATTTTAGTAACGCGACTTGATTTACATTTCTGACGTTACTTTGATTATAAAAAACATCAACTGTTTTGGTGTGCTAATGATTTGAATTTTTTTTAAACGAAAATCTTAAGGTACGCTGGATTTCCTCATATATGTATGTTTTTAAATTTAATTTGTTATTTTATTTCGCATACATTAATGTACTTACAATGGGTTCTAAATCGCCCTTTTCGACCAATTGGTTAAATGTTTTCTCAGTATTCAAACATTGTTTCTGAATACGGCGCCTCAGTATCTCTGAAGGAGTTTGATAATCCAGTTTACCGGTGTTCCGTTGAAAACATAGGTTCTGGTTAAAGTTTTCCTCACAATATTTTGCCTTGTTCTTATTTACTACATCAATATGTTGACGATATGTAGATGCATTGATTTTGTGCACAGAAAATAAACTATCACCCCAAAGTCTGGCACCGAAAAGATCTGTTTCAACAATTTGACGCTGTATTTTGTTGGAAAAATCACATTTTTTTTTTAGTTTTTTTAACATAACTGGATATTCTATAAATACAATTTGATAAATTTCATTAATAATAGTCACAATTTGTATACCTTTTTTGATTTCAGAAATATATTTGTTCAAAACGGAGTTGTTGATATCGATTTGATAGTTATTGTATGAATAAATTAATTGTTTCATCTAAAATAAAAATTAATACAATATAATTTTTTATCACAAAAAAAAAAACTTACTATTAAATAATGATTACTTGGTGAAACTTTTGGTGAGAACATTACAAGAACAGGTCCTCTTTGCAAATATGTATACATTTTCGCAGATTTTACGCCGGGTAAGCTTACCCAGATGGATGACTCAGCTAGTTGATGTTTTAAGAAATGTATTATATTTTTTGATGTCCATCTCGTGCTATAAATCTAATTAAAGTTTATAATTTATTATACTTCCAATTCTCATTAATTAACTTTTCATACAATTGTATTGTTTGGAGTGAACAGTTTCATCACAGGTGCTTGAGTAAGTTCAGAATATAGAAACTTTGAAGTATCCTTCCCAATAAAAACAGCGAATTTAGTGTTTTGATAAGAGTTATTTTCCAACCACTTAATAGCACTATGGAAAAATACTTGAAATTCTTTGGTATCACATGAATTAAATAATCCGAAAATAACGCCGTCATTTGTAATGCGGAGGTGAAGTAATTCATTTTTGTTGTGAATTCGTATAATAGGAACTAACAATCCATCAATGAATTTAGAAAGCGAGTTAAAACTCCAATCCCCATTGTATTTCACAGATAAAGCATTAGGGAGGTATGCCATTAATACAGGCCATTTATAAACATTGGGATAGAGTGTACGGCAGCCACTATTCGGTTGCCAGCAATTTACAGCAGCAAAATAAACCTGGAATAATAAAAACCAGAAATAAATCAATACTTTAAGAAGAAGAAGATTAATATATAAAGAATAATATATAACAAATCCATTGCATCAACAACTTGGCACTATCATTTAGCAAACTTTTCATGAATATTGATAAGTTTTTTTTCGCACCATCGAGGGGTATGTAAGAAATATTGTTTAGAGTTTTGTAAAGTAATAAATACTCAACTTATACAGTCGCAACAAAATAAATAGCACATGTAGTCTTAAATTTCTGTGATGCAAGTTTTTCCCGCTTTCTTAAACTTTAAAGAGCTGTTTGACTTATGAGGAAGTAAGACCAAATATACATATCTCTGATTCAAAAATAAAATTAGGTTTATTGAACTCATAACAAAACTACAACAAACTGATTTATACAATTTAAGTATACTAGGACAAAATAAATAGCACATTTCGTAAATAACAAATAAAAAACATATTAAATAACAAAATTTTAACATTATTTGAAAAAAATATCCGGTATTTGGACAGGTAACCCTTATTTTTAATCACAGCGGAATACCGGCGTTTTATAGACGAAGGAAGACTTCGGAATCGTTCAACTGGCTTGCTGGACTTTCCGTTAAAATTTGTCGAAATTTCAAGTATCAGATCAATTTATCGCTTCGTCCACAACATTCCACAAGTACTCAATAGAATTACGATCTAGGGACTAAGCTGTCTTATTCCTTAACAGCGGTTTTTTATGAATAGCCATTGCTTCACAGGCTTAGCCATACGGCTAGCTTAATTGTGGTGTGGTCTCCATGTTGCGCGAATTATGATAAATATTAATATAAATTAAAACAAATAAAATTATTTTTTATAAAAAGAAAAATTATTGTTTTATTTATAAAGTTTAAAGTTTTTAATTTAATTTTATTGGAACAAATTTACTTATTATAAAATAGCGACGCGTTTCGGATTTAATAATCCATCATCGGGCTAATGCTGTTGTACTGTGGTGTTGTTTGCCAATGTTGGTGTTTGCTGTTTGGTGTCTTTTTGGTTGAGCTTTTGGTTTCTTTTTACCTCTTTCATTTATCGATGAATTGAATTGAATTTTATTGAGACTTTAAACTGTTCGATTACATTGACATTCTTATTCTAATTCTAGCGATAGCTTAAAGTAGACTAAAGTGGCTATAATGTATTGCCTTCTTTTTCGATTACTATATTAAGAACAGCCTCGTGGCAGTCATTTGGTATATACCATAATGTATATTATAATGTTGTATAGCTTGAACCAATTCAGTTGGCCGATCTACTGCGCAGGTCTCTTTAAATTTCTCTGCTCTACTCTTTAATTCTTAAAGAGACAGAAAAATCACTGAAAAAAGGAAAAAAAAAGATGTACATGCCGGCGTTGTTGTCAATGACGCTGCTGCGATTATACTGAAGCACTTAGGAAGGTGAGTTTTGTTTATAGCTTCGCTCACAGTAAAATAGAAATGAATTTCCAGCGATGGACTTTCTTTGGATAAGATATGATCATGGTTTATTTTTCTTTCATAGCTTGATGTTTAAAAAACTATTTCATCTCTGGTGAGATAAAAAGAAAAGATTTTTAGGTGTAAACTTTCCTTCGAAAAAATAAAATTAATAATTTTTGTTTTTATTATTGGGACAAATTTCAATGCACCTAGAATAAAAAAATAAGTCTATTGCAAAATGCAATTGGGTTAGACAAAAAAAAAACTACCTGCGAGCTGCGACATAGGATTAATGACAAAAATATTAGCGATTATTGTTTATTTCTATGTTTTATGATTTGTGGCTTAGTAACAGAAAGGTTCCGGGGGCTTTGTGTTTATATTTATTTTATGGCGTTAGTGTATATTTAATATATTTTTTTTTTTACCTGTGGGGTTGGGATTAATTGTAGATTAGTGTTAATTAGTTATATTAGTGTTTACGAGTTTGAACAATTTTTAATTACGAGGTTTTTAAGAATTAATTTCTGCATCAGAGGGAATTAACGTATTTAAATGATATTTGCTTTGGTTTGCAATTCAGTTTAAAAAACAACCAAGAATAATACATTGAAATACATTTAAAAGAAATTTTAATGAATCCATTTAGAAAAGGAAGCCAGGCGCGTAAGATAGTTGTTAAGATATATAATGACAAACTGGAAGAAGCAAAGAATTCGTTTCTTGAAAATCCTGTGAGTTACGCAACAACGCAAACAGTGGAACCTACTGGAATTTCTGAACATTCAATCAAAAGGATTATTAAGGAATACGAAGAGACAGGAGTTGTGCAGTCACTAAATAAAAAAGTGCAGCATACGAAGTAGAAAACTGGACTAGACGAATTTGACATCGCAGCTATTCGGCGTATAATGCACAACTTCCACCAGGAGGAAAAATGATGATATCCTTAAAAATGTTGAGACAACGAGTACAGGAAGATCTGGAGTTTAACTTAAGTATTACGTCTCTCAACAGGATTCTAAGAAGAAACGGATTTGGCTTCAAAAAAACTCAAAACAACCGGAAACTTTTCTGTGAAAGAAATGATACTAAACTTATGCGAGTGAAGTATCTGAGAAAAATCCGGGAATACAGAAAAAAAGGATATGATATCATTTATTTGGAATAAAGCTATATTCATAGCTCACATACAAGGCCACGGGCTTGGACTGATGACAGTAGCAGAGGGTTGAAGACGCCAATTTCAAAGGGAAAGAGGCTGAAAATGGCGCATGCAGGTGGTGAAAAAGGTTTCGTGAAAACTCCTTACTTTTATTCAAATATGGAACGAAAACGGGAGACTATCACGACGACATGAACTTCGAAAATTTCTGCAAATGGATCCAAGAACAAGTTTTAAATAACTTGGACTAACCTTCAGTTATTGTAATGGACAACGCCTCGTACCACAATAAATTAGAAGAAAAACAAATTACTTCTGCTAGCAAGAAATCCGAGATGATACAATGGCTAACCGAAAACAATATTCCGCATACTATACAGATGTTGACACTTGAACTGTATGAGCTAATAAAAGGACACCGAGCTACACACAACCCAAAGCATAAGATTGACGATATCATTCACGGCATGGGACATGAGGTTCTACGTTTACCACCCTGTCATCCAGATCTCAATCAAATTGAAAATATTTGGGCAACTGTCAAGGCAAGAGTAGGTTCACGAAACACAACATTCAATTTATTGGATTTTCAAAAATTAGCAGAAGAAGAACTTTCAGAAATAACGTCTGAAGACTGGCGAAAAGTGTGTGAAAAAGCCATAAGAACTAAGGAAGAATACTTTTCTCACGACCTGACGTGGGACACAATTTCGGATTTAATTATAATTAATCCAGGTGACGATTCTTCAACCGACTATGAAAGCGACATTAGTTCTTAAAACTAAGTATATGTAAATGAACATTTATTATTTAAATTATATTATTCTTATTTATATTGTTTTTATTTTATTATTATGTTTTATATTTATTTCTGAAGTACAAATTTATAATAATTATTTTAAGGTAAAATAAATTCTTAAGAACTCGTAGGTAAAAATTATTCAAACTCGTAAACACTAATCTAACTAATTAACACTAATCTATAATTAATACCAAAACCCCACAGGTCAAAACATAATAAATACATATATCAAATAAACACTAACACCATAAAATAAATATAAACATAACGCCCCCGGAACTTTTCTGTTGCTAAGGCACAAATCATAAAACATAGAAATAAACAATAATCCCTAAACTATTTGTCAAAGCAAAGTTGAGCTAGGCACTGTAAGATTTAAGGAAAAATCTATACTCATTAAATATCTTGCGCACCATTTTTGTTCTCTTAAATCCTCTCTCTGCGCAACCGACCGTTGGCCAACTGAATTGATTCAAGCTATACTGCTCTTGCTCATGAGCATTTATATATAACTTGTGACGGTTGTCACTAATACATACAATTCTTAACCTAACTTACAAACTAAAATACAAACGATAATGCGTCTGAGCATTGTGGAAATAGATTACCTTACATTTTGATGTTGTCTTTTCTTTTTTTATCTTTCTTTTTACTTAAATTCGTTTATAATAGAGCGATAGCGCACTATGCTTGTTAAACATACAATTATTATTACAGTATACGAGAGTGTATGCGCAATGTTTAAATATTTAAATTGATTGTTATTTGTTTTTGTTAAACGAGTGAGTGGAAGACTCATAGGGCGATTGTTGAGATGCACATGGTTGAGGCATACTAGCTATATTTCTCTTATGTTGTTAATCCAAGGCTCTGATTTGTTTTTTGGAGTATATTATCTAATCAAATATATGGTAACAATTAATAGTTGGTAGTTTGCTCTACACTTATTTTACGGAAAACAAAGATATTATTACATATCGTTTACAATTAGGTCCCTTATTTTTAGAGTGTTAAAACTTAAAAGTTATAAAGGTTTTGAGCATTAGGTGCTGCGTCCGTGTTCGGCTTGCGTGCTGCGTTTGGTGGTTATTTTGTACGTCCCAGTTGTTGGCTTGTGCAGTGAGAATCTTCAGTCCCAGACCCAGGATTGAGAATTGGTTGCTGTTCGGCGGACTATTGCCCGCAGAACTGTAGTTGCGGATTTTTTTTTTTTTTTTTGTGCAGGTTCGCTTCCTGCTGGGAGTGAGCCATGTGTCGGCGTCGTCGATTTTTGTGTTGTATATAACACTGTTTCTTAATGCAAGGCATTGGTGGGCTGCATCAAGCTTCCTTTTTCCGGGTTTCTCTCCCCTTGTCAAATTTATACCTCATTTCGAGGTTTTACTTTTTATCATCTCGCTGGGGAGAACTTATGGGCACTTTAGGTTAAGAAAGTGATCCCATTTTTTCGGCATAATCACTGCACCATCCGGCGTTGAATTTAATTTTGGGGTGTTAAGGAAGTTCGCTTTTGATGTTATTTCATCAAAAAGACGGAAAAAAAATTAATTTAAACCGTAACACGTTTTTACTTTTTGTTACCGAAATTATTTAGTTTGGCACAAACGATTTTGCCAGTTTTTATTACGAATAAAAACAAAAAGCGCATTTATACGGTTTAATAGGTGTGATATCATAATATTAAAAGAAATTGCTTATCGTCGCGCGATCCAATTGATTTAAAAAAGAAAATTTTTTGATTAAAATATAGTCTTTTTTATTAACGTAATATTAAAGTATCTTAACAATAAAGTAACGTAATTTATGGAAGTTTTTAATTTAAATAAATAATCTGTTTGTAACTTTTCTTAAAATGAAAATTTCGTGTTTTTATTGAAATTGGAAGAGATAACAGAAACGATGTTTTCAGAGTAAATTTTTTTTAAAGGGATGAGAGAAGGGATGATAGAAGGATGATTTAGAAGATAGAGAAGAAGCCTAGTCTAGGGGTTGCTTAGGCGAGAAAAGCAACCAAGGAAGGGAGGGTTAAGAAAAATAACTCGCGATATCCTACTTACACCCTGGATAACCAGATTATCATAATATTAAAAGAAATTGCTTATCGTCGCGCGATCCAATTGATTTAAGAAAGAAAATTTTTTGATTAAAATATAGTCTTTTTTATTAACGTAATATTAAAGTATCTTAACAATAAAGTAACGTAATTTATGAAAGTTTTTAATTTAAATAAATAATCTGTTTGTAACTTTTCTTAAAATGAAAATTTCGTGTTTTTATTGAAATTGGAAGAGATAACAGAAACGATGTTTTCAGAGTAAATTTTTTTTAAAGGGATGAGAGAAGGGATGATAGAAGGATGATTTAGAAGATAGAGAAGAAGCCTAGTCTAGGGGTTGCTTAGGCGAGAAAAGCAACCAAGGAAGGGAGGGTTAAGAAAAATAACTCGCGATATCCTACTTACACCCTGGATAACCAGAATAAAGCCTGGTAATATAATAAAATTTTTTTGTAAAGAGCAAAAAGGTCCAAGAACCACTCCCAGGACTGAGCTAGGGGTTCGTTATTACCAGCAAGGACCAAAAGGCAATAAGGCTCGTTACAAAATGGCGCCCGCAACGTGGAGCCCACCATCGTAAGATGGCGAGGCTTAAAATTTTTTCTTATTCGAGCCAATTCAATTTTTTTTTAATAGTTTTTTTTATTCTGTTTTCATTTTTAATTTTTATTTCATTAAATTTTTTTTAAATATTTCAGTTTTTATTTCGATTTTTTGTCGATAGTGGTTGCAGCTTCCTTGTGAGTCCCGGTTACTGGGTGTAAAGCACTTGGTACCGCGTTGCAACAAGGAAGATGCAACCATGCAACAAATAAATAGACAGGGTGGGCTAAGTGAACCGAGTCTTTGGTTATTTGTATAACAGATACCTAAATGACCGGTTTAACTAGCACACTCTTGACATTATAGGACTTGTTCGGAAGAGACCCTTTAATGCGAGAGGCGTTTTAGGAAGTTTTTCCCTCAAAGTTTTTATGATATTCATTCATTTTATTCTCCGAGGTTTTCAGATGCCTTCACTGATGAAACATTCGTCAGTCTTTGTCCTGAAAACTGAGGAGAATACATTTTTTGTATTATTAGATTCAGTTAGCGTATTTTACATTTTTTTTCGGCTCGCAGGACTACGGCTTCTTCTCCGTCGTCAATGATCATCCTTCTTGAATTTGAACTCTCGTCCTTTTTACATTTTATGATTTTTTTTACATATTCAGAGTGCAAATTTTTGAAATTTTGAGTTTCTGAAGTTTTTTTTTTTTTTTGAGATAATTTTTAAACATTTTTATTACTTTTTGTTTTTGTTGTTGAAAAACAATAATCATTTTATAATCATTTTTTATATATTACTTTTATTTCTTTTATAAATTCTTGGTGGATTTGAACACAGTTTTTCAAAGATTTTAGTTGAAACTGTGTTTATTTTGAACTAGGTTCGGAAGATTTTTTGTTGTTGTTTGAACGTCAGCATAGCAGCGATTTTTTTTGTCAGTTTTAGAGTTTTGAGACAACTGCTGTTGTATTCATAGGAAATTTTTGAAGTTCGAAAATTTTCTTCGGTCCTTTTTACCTAGTTTGGTTAGCGTTTTCATTTTTAGTCAAGTTATCCATTTACGCCTGAGTTGATCTGGTTTTTGGATTTGCAGAGATAAAATCTGTAAGAGTTTTTTTTTTGTTGGCATGAGTAGTAGGCGTCGAGTTTCACTCCACGACGACCCACGTTTAATTCAAGCTCATTCAGAAGCTAGATTTGAGGAATTCTGCAGACAGTTTAGAACTACAATCGAACGTTTTAACTTGGACACTTCCTTCAGTTTTTCTGAGAATTTGAATTCAGTTGTTTCTAATTCTACGACTTATTCAGAAATGTCTAATAATAATTCGTCGGTTAACGATAACGCCTTACAAGGTGAGGGAGTAGAAGGTGATGTACCTGAAGCACATGCGGTTGATCGAACGGAGGAATTAGCGGCCAGAATTGAAAGGGGTATGATTGACAATCAGGTTAGATTATTCCAACAAATGGACATGTTTATGGTCAATGTCATAAAAAAGTTGGAAAATTTGCAAATACCAGCACCGGTTCAAAATATATCTCCTAGAGATCACTTGCTTAGTGCAGGGGCAGCTGAGGGTAGATCCTCCGAAGCTTTTCAGCCGACACCCAGACCAAGAAATTCTATTACTCCATCAATGACAAGCACATCTGAGGCATGTCGCCTTGATAGATGGAACATCAATTACGATGGCACAGGCAATGTAAGCGATTTTCTGTTTAAGGTGGATCGATTGCAGTCATCGTCTTCTTACACTGACGAACAGGTAACCGCAAATTTCCACACGTTGCTTAGTGGAAGACCAAATAAGTGGTTTTGGGGTTTTTTGCGAAGAAACACTACAGCAAAATTGTCTGAGGTGAAAGAGGCGATGACGAAGGAATTTGGGCGGCTGGAAAGTGATGCGGAGATTTACATGAGGCTGCTTACTCGTAAACAGGGTTTTAAAGAATCGTTTGACGATTTTTATAATTCAATCGTTGGTCTGAACGACCGGTTAAAAGAACCATTTGACAATCCGAAACTTGTCGATGTCATTCGAAATAACGCCAAAGACAAGATAGGTGAAATTTTGCTCTCAGCTGAAGTTAAAAACCTAGAGCAGCTGCGAAATAAGGCTAGAGAAGCTGAGAGGTTCTTGACGAAACGAACTTCTTTCCAAAGGATGGTTCACGAAATCGAGGTCAATGATGATCAATCTGATTTGGACCAGGAAGGGGAGGAAGTCGCGGCCATTCTTCCAAGTCGCAAGCCGTTTTCAACGTCGAACTACACTTGTTGGAACTGCGATCAGAAAGGACATGCATATCATTTTTGCCCGTCGCACATTAGAAATCTTTTCTGTTTTTTGTGTGGTGCGAAAGGAGTTAATACCGTAGAGTGCGGTAAGCATTCGGGAAACTCGACAAGGGACGAAAGAAAGAGTGGGAAGATTCGTCCTTAAAGAACAAACCCGACCACTCTCAGAACTAGAAGACACACAAGCTAACACCAGCAAAGTAGCCTTTTCTGAAAGTGTTCCAAACAAGATAATGGAACGGACAGAACCTCGAAGCTCTCAGGTTTCTCAGTCTCATCCTCTCAATACCTACGCTCTCAAGTCCCTTCACGAGCGCAAGTTAAACTATTATAAGGTTCGTTCTCGAATTTTCGGGACAAATAATAGTTTAGCAAGCGCTCACGTTCTAAAATGTCGCCGTCGATTTCGAAATCATAAGAAATTTCAAAAACAAATCGTGGATACCATTATCTCCTCGAATGCAGACGGTAGAATGTATGCCAATGTTCAGCTAAACAATGAGTCAGCTTTTGGCTTATTGGATAGCGGGGCATCCATATCGGTGCTTGGCAGTGAGTGTTGGGAGTTGGTGAAAAAAAATTGGAGTGGTTGTGACGCCATATAAAAACGTTGTACGTACTGCTGACGACAAGTCGCATGACATAATAGGTCACTGCGAAATACAGACCAGTTACAATGGTATCACGAAGCCCCTTTCTTTTTACCTAATTCCCAATCTCACTCAAAAACTCTATTTGGGAATGAATTTTTGGCGAGGGTTCAACCTGATGCCACAAATAAGCGAGATTCAAGGCGACATTGGAACAAGTGAAGATGAGGTAAATTTTAAGGATGAGGCTGAGCTGATCACACTTTCGCCTGAGCAAAATTTTCAGCTAGAGCGCACCAAGCAGTTTTTTCCTAACTTTGTCGTGCTAGGGCTGGGTAAGACGACTCTCGGTTGTCATGTCATTGATACGGGTAACGCGGTTCCTATCAAATCACGTCATTATCCATTATCTCCGGTTCGTCAAGAGGAGGTTTATAAGGAATTGGACCGTATGTTAGAGCTTGGTGTTATCGAGGTTAGTAATTCTCCTTGGAGTTGCCCTGTAGTTTTGGTGAGGAAACCCGGTAAGGTCCGCCTCTGTTTAGACTTCCGAAAAGTCAATGCGGTCACAGTTAAGGATGCATATCCTTTGCCTCACATCGAAGGTTTACTCAGCCGTATAAAAGTGTTACCGAATCTAATTATTTGGGCATAAAGAATTTTATTATAAACACAAAAACACACAAAAATAAAATACGCGACGAGACACTAGACGACATAACTAACTTGGACCGGACGAAGACGAAGTGTTTGTATGTTTTGTTTTTATTAGAACATCTGTCAATTGAAATATCGTAAAAAGGAAAATGGAAGAAGGATGAAAATTTAAAAACGTAATTGTTGGGGAAAAATTCCAGTAACACACACTAAGATACGACTATGTGTAAGAACGAAACTGAAGATTGAAGAAGACAAAAAGGACGCAGTCAGTTGAATTTCAACCAGAACACGATACAGTCCACTTTTCGTTTTGACGGTGAAAAACCTAATTTTTGAAATTAAAAACTTTTAATCCTTAGCCTACTACCTATTTACTCGTAGTTTCTAAAATCTTTTAAAAACACCCTGGATAACCAGAATAAAGCCTGGTAATATGATAAATTTTTTTTTGTAATGAGCATAAGGTCCACGAACCACTCCCAGGACTGAGCTAGGGGTTCGTTATTACCAGCAAGGACCAGAAGGCAACAAGGCTCGTTACAGTTTATTGACCTTGTTCCTCCCTCCTTGCGTATGTACGCAACCAGAGTTCGATTGTCCGATTGAAGAAGTATGTGTGCATTGCTCAAAAGAGATTCCTGTCTCTTTGTCGCCATCAGAACTGCGTACATTTCTTTCAAATTGCAATGCCATCTATTCTGAACTTTTGACCACTGGCCTGAGAGGAACCTCTCGTTCAGCTGAGCACCCCAACCTATATCCGAAGCATCCGTTACTAGGAAATGGGTCACGTCTATATTGTGCAGTATCCCGACATTCCTTAAGGCTCCGAGCCACCAATTTATCTCTTCCAAAGCACTCCGAGCTATGGTGAGTTTTTGTCTCGGGCCTATGTTGTATTGCCTTGAAAAGATCTGAAGATATCGAGAGTGGAGTCGACCTCTGGGTACAACAAAGCTGGCGAAATTCAACTGGCCTAAAACTGGTTGCAACCGATGAAGAGTGCATTAACCTAGCTGTGACATTGTCTGAAGGGCAATTCGAATCTTGTTTAACTTTTCGTCCGGCAGAGACATAGTATTTTTGAAAGCATCCCAAACCACGCCCAAATACTCCAGCCTTTGGTTTGGAACCAATACTGATTTCCTGTAATTTATCTTCCAACCCAATTGTTCTAGAATTCGAACGGCTTCCGTTACCCGTTCTTCTAGTCTGGACGGGTTCTGATTTACGAAAAGGAAATCGTCCAAATATACGAGTACGAGAACTCGCATACCTTGTCTGCGTAGAATCTCCGCGATCCAGCACGTGAGAGCTGAAAACAGTAATGGAGCTGAAGCTAGGCCAAATGGCAGACAAGTCAGTTGTAGCAGCTGCTCTCTTCTTTGTAGATCATTCTTAAAAAAAAAAAACGTCGATGGGTCTCTGCTATCGGCACATGGAAGTAAGCTTGGGAAATATCTAATTTTACCATCCAGTCTCCTGGTTGTAGAAACTCTGGAATCGTGGAATGAGACACTAGTTTGAATGTTTTTACATTCACGTACGCATTTAAAGGCGAACGCCCGCATCTGATTTTTTTATTAAGAACAACTTGGAAAGGAAACTTGGACCGACCGCTGGAGGTGTCTCTAAAATGTTCAATTGTTTCATCTCTTCCATGTCTTCTGAATATGCTGTTGCAAATTTCTGCCGGGTTGCTGGTGATGGGAAAGTAAAACGAGGTTTTTTGAAAAATGAGATTCTTGTCCTCGAAATCGTTTTTAAAATAAATGAATTTGCTCCCATCTTCTCCCAGCTCGCTCGGAAACTTTGCAACTGACCCCTTCTAAACTTTGTATCACTTATTGTTTTTCTACCTTTCCTGATCTTTGGAACGAAAGGAAGAATTAAATTTTGTTTGTCTCTTGTTAGAGCTATTCTCTTTGTGACCCTTGTTATACTTGTACTGTCTTTTAAAACTGTATCTATTGTCAACCGCATTCCTTCTGCCCTGACTGTGAAATAACTTTGGAGTAAAACTCTTCTTTTCTTTGGGAGTCTGAGTTTCGACACTTAGCCACGATTGTACTCCACCGAGTGAATGTATTAAATCGGACAATGCCCGTCTATCAAACAAATTTTCAACACTGGGGTAAATGCCTCTTAGTGCTGCCTGAACATTCTTGTTCGGTATCTCACCTACAAGTTTTTCTCTACGAACTTCTATGCACTCTGCTCTTTTGCCGCAGACCACCTGAAGGGACAGTTCCGAAATTTTATAAGATGCGGAAGAAGATCCAAACCGAGCAGTAAATTGTTCATACAGAGAATTTGGGTTTAATTCCCCTGTTGATTGGAACGCCCAATCTACTATACTCTGTAGACCTGACTTCAATAAAGCCTTTTGCTCTAATAAAGCATTACTCAATGCAGCCATTACCTGCTCTGTTGAAGCAAGGTGGTCCTTGCCCCTATTGAGAGTGCATAACTCATCATTTATTTTTAGTTCTACAAAACCCGGTGTTGCAGCCAAGGATCTAATCGCTTTTGAGTACCTAACGTTCCTCCATGTCGGCAAACCAAAATGTTGCAATTGGATGAGCTCATTCGGATGCTCCTCTTTTGCACGTGGGATCAAGGTTGAATCGCATTCCGTATGAAATTCGCCCAAGTCTAAAGTTCTCCGCGAACTTACAGGGTTTTGCAAAAAGGTCGAGGACGTGCTCGACTCATGTGGTGTATTAATATTTTCAGGTAAAATCATACTCACATACCGAGAAAGCTGGCAAACCTGATCCGTTAGATCGTCTATTAGTTTGTCCCTCGAAGCATGTCCAGAAATGATTTTCCTTCTTTTGTTTGGAGGGGGTGCCACAGTGCCTTCACTCTCAGAAGAGGACCGTGATGATGAATCTGATAGGTATCTCCTCTTTTCTGAGGTTTTTTGAAAAATGAGATTCTTGTCCCCGAAATCGTTTTTAAAATAAATGAATTTGCTCCCATCTTCTCCCAGCTCGCTCGGAAACTTTGCAACTGACCCCCTCTGAACTTTGTATCACTTATTGTTTTTCTACCTTTCCTGATCTTTGGAACGAAAGGAAGAATTAAATTTTGTTTGTCTCTTGTTAGAGCTATTCTCTTTGTGACCCTTGTTATACTTGTACTGTCTTTTAAAACTGTGTCTATTGTCAACCGCATTCCTTCTGCCCTGACTGTGAAATAACTTTGGAGTAAAACTCTTCTTTTCTTTGGGAGTCTGAGTTACGACACTTAGCCACGATTGCACCCCACCGAGTGAATGTATTAAATCGGACAATGCCCGTCTATCAAACAGATTTTCAACACTGGGGTAAATGCCTCTTAGTGCTGCCTGAACATTCTTGTTCGGTATCTCACCTACAAGTCTTTCTCTACGTACTTCTATGCACTCTGCTCTTTTGCAGCAGACCACCTGAAGGGACAGTTCCGAAATTTTATAAGATGCGGAAGAAGATCCAAACCGAGCAGTAAATTGTTCATACAGAGAATTTTTGTTTAATTCCCCTGTTGATTGGAACGCCCAATCTACTATACTCTGTGGACCTGAATTCAATAAAGCCTTTTGCTCTAATAAAGCATTACTCGATGCAGCCATTACCTGCTCTGTTGAAGCACGGTAGTCCTTGCCCCTATTGAGAGTGCATAACTCATCATTTATTTTTAGTTCTACAAAACCCAGTGTTGCAGCCAAGGATCTAATCGCCTTTGAGTACCTAACGTTCCTCCATGTCGGCAAACCAAAATGTTGCAATTGGATGAGCTCATTCAGATGCTCCTCTTTTGCATGTGGGATCAAGGTTGAATCGCATTCCGTATGAAATTCGCCCAAGTCTAAAGTTTTCCGCGAACTTACAGGGTTTTGCAAAAAGGTCGAGGACGTGCTTGACTCATGTGGTGTATTAATATTTTCAGGTAAAATCATACTCACATACCGAGAAAACTGGCAAACCTGATCCGTTAGATCGTCTATTCGTTTGTCCCTCGAAGCATGTCCAGAAATGATTTTCCTTCTTTTGTTTGGAGGGGGTGCCGCAGTGCCTTCACTCTCAGAAGAGGACCGTGATGATGAATCTGATGGGAATCTCCTCTTTTCTGATTCCCTCTCATCGCTCTGATCGTCTTCACCATCATTATCTTTTCCACTCATAATTAAATTATAGAAAATTTATATCAATTTATATCAAAAATACACAACTGTACAGTTCACGAGTAAACAACGCTATGAAGAAATATACGCGAGGGCGCAGCTGGTGGTATTGGTTTGTGTAAGGGCTCCCCCTATACGAGAGAAATTACAACAGAAGGTGACAGGTGTTAAGTTTTAAAATTAATATGATTATTAAATCATTGAAAGAAAATAAAATGAAGTAAGTCTAAAAAAAGGAAAAAAACAACAAAGAAACTTTTGGAATGACATGAAGATGAGACGAGAGAACAATAGATAGCAGAGATGTTTTGTGTGTCTTGTTTTCTGTTCATGTTATCGTTATTGTTAATTATCAAGAGTGTAACGTTTTGATACATATTTCTAAGTCTGTAAAATTTTGACACCTTCAAACTCTGGAGAATGACCGCTTTCGATGCTGTGGCTAGCCAGGGCTGCCTTTGCAGGATTATTTGATTTGATATCCAATCTATGATTGGACATCCGTTGGCGAAGAAATTGCTTTGTGGTGCCAATGTAGCACAGGTTGCATGGCTTATTTGGCTTGCCGTTGCAATTAATTTTATAGATTACATCGGTTTGTTTGTTTTTGTCCGGTTTTGTTTTAAGTTTTGTGAAAAGGTGACCGAGGGTTTTATTAGATATGAAAGCTAAGCGAACGTCCGTTAATTTTTTTCCGATGACTTCTTTGAAATTCTCAGTCAACCTTGGAACGTAAACTATACTTTTAAAGTAACCAATGTTCGGCTTATCATTTGTCTCACGGGGAATTTTGTGCTTATGCTTCAAAACCAAACCACGGATTATTGCTGATGGATATCCATTGTCACTTAGCATTTTCTTAACTTTTTTCTCGTTTGCATAGTTAAATCGTTTATCGCTCAGTGCAAAAACTTTACTTATGAGGTTAGAAGCAGTATTCATTATAATGTGTCTGGCTTGGTTAGAACGAAAATTGACTAATCTGCCCGAAGCTGTATTTTTTTGGTCGAATACCAGATGCCCATTTTCGCGATGGATTTTAACGTCGAGAAACGCTAAAGAGCTTTCAGTTCCATTTCAACAGTGAACTGTATTTTCGGATGGAATCCGTTGAGGATCAGCAGCACTTTATCAATATTTCGTTTATCCATAACTGCAAATATGTCGTCAACATATGTATTTTGCGACAAACGTTGGTTAATCATCCATTTTGTTGGAACATTTCTCAAGTTTTAATACTAGATCTGCAATGGTGGGTGACAGAGGATTTTCCATGGGCATTCCAAAGATTTGCTTGTAAATATCATCTTTGAATTGAAGATAACTTAAAACTTATTACACATTAAATTGTAACTTATGTATTTTTTGTCTCAATAAAGTTCCCCTGAAGAAGACAGAAACCCCTGTCGAAACGTCGGGAAAGCAAATGTAACTTCGTTGTTTCATTGCCAAAAATACAGTGACCAAAAAAAGCCAAAGGAAAGATTTTATTAATCACTTCCACTCATCTACAATATATTTTTCGTTACGTTTGTCATTGCAATCATATGCTTACTAAAACACCGAATATCTTTGCAGCATTGGTTGAGAATTCTCGCTTCAAATAGTTAATATTTGATTTTTCATCAAAATTGAAAACTTCAAATAAAATAGGTACCAATTCCTTGCCAGAAAATATTTTCATTTTAATTTTCAATACGAAAGTCATCATAAACATTCATATGAACATAATGTAGGTATATCTGTTTACCTCACTACTCACAAGAACCATACAAACAAGAAAATAAACATATTCGTAAAAAACAAAACGCAAAATATTTGTTTTCATTTCCACCACCTTACTCAGCAGGTTGCCATGTCACAAACAGCTTATTCGATATAATAAAATATTGTTTCTTACTACTTGTGCCACCACAGGATAGCGTTGGATCACGTTCCATGGTTCCCAACTTTAAGGGCACACGGCGAAAAGAAGCAAAAGTAACTCTTCATGCGTCAATTGTAATCTTCCACCCCACAACCTGTACATTATGCGCAAACTGTGGTGAGAATTATCCCGTCTTTTCTAAATCATGTCAACGTTACCAACTAACAAAAGAATTGTTTAAAATAAAGCCAAACAAATTTAAAAAGAGCAATACCCTTCATCTTTTCTTTCTTTAAGCTTCTCAAAAGATGCAAACAATGCTCATATTCAAAAAACAAATGTATCCTCACAGTAGTCTGTGTTAATATTCAACGGAGCAACAATCCACTGGCAATGATCTTGATTGTATTTTAAGCCATATCAACTCATGGAGCCCCTCCTGGGGTTCCAGCACATGTAAAACAGTTGAGCAGTTGGGATCTTAAATAATGGTAGCCCGACATATTTTTCGACACACAAAACATTCACACATGTTGATTTAACCCTGGTTACACCATCTCTGACTCCAACTACCTCATGGTCCGTCTCTGATGACGTACACGGGTGTGAACACTTTCCAATCATAAAAACCTTTTCTCTAGGCAAGAATATAACATCTATAAAATTAGAAAAAAATATTCCTATTGGATATGGCCAATTGGGAACTTTTTAAATCAAATCTCTCAAAAGAAGTTTCGCATAGGAAAACTTCTTGCAACATTAACCAAGAAGCTGTCCTTATACATAAATGCATTAGATCCGCAGCCAACGCGGCTATCCCGCTGTCAACAAACAAAACATACAAACAAGTTGTTCCCTGGTGGAACAAAGAGTTAAGCGACCTCCGCCAGATAAAACCGAATGCCTCGAGAATTTTTAAGGACCATCCTCCCAACAATAATCTTATATTCTACCGGAAAAGTAAGGCCAAGTTTCGTCAAACTGTCAAAGCTGAAAAAATTGCATGTTTGGAAAAGTTTACCTTGAACATCAACCCAAACTCCACATCTAAAAAGCTGTGGACTGGTATGCACCGTCGACACACTTCTTCATCTGGATGAAATCATTACTTCATTCCTTTGGAGTGACATTTCAACTGTCAAAGTGAAATTGCAAAATTTTTGAAGCTCTGTCTTAAAAATAAAAAAAGTCTATTAAAATATTAGTTATTTCTATAGTAAATTGCACAGAAATATTCCTTTAACCACTTTTTAATTATTGGAATCCCGAAATTTTGAAATATTAGTACCTATCAAGTTATATTTGCAAAAACTACGAGTAGTTATCTGCCTCTAATCGAAATCGAATTGCGGTACAAAAATTTTGTCGATGAACCGCAAGCGTAATTTATTTGAGGTATCACCGGAGGAAAACACCACCAACAAGAGAAATTCTGTTGCCAAAAAATCCATAATGGGCGTAGGAGAATTAACTGTTGCCGAATTGAAAGCCATCTTAAATGAGTCTCTCGAGGAGAAGCTTAAAGATCTAGCCACCAAAAGCGATTTGTTAAGTCTTTCAAATGAGTTGATTTCTTTGAAGACCCTCAATGCTCAACTCAACAACAAACTCACTGTCATGACGGAAAGGTGCGATCTTCTCGAAACGCAATTGGAAATTCTTTCGCGCAAGACAAACGAAAAGTCAATTGTGGTACACCTTCCCTTAGACACAGAAACCGATGCAATCCAATTAGCAAAACAGACTTTCAAGGGGCTTCTGAAGTTAAGCGAAGGTGAAGAAATCCAAGTTAATAAATCCAAACAAATACGCAACAACAACACTGAACGAGGTACTGTCATAATGGAGCTTCCATCGACGGAGATCACCGAAAAATTAATTGCCGCCGCACACACACTCAAAGGCTCCGGGATTAGCATCTTTCGCGAACAATCACTTTTATCTCGGAAAAAAAGAAAATCACTTGTGGAAATAAAAAATAAACTACTGCAATTAAACCAAAATGTGAAAATTCTGGTTAACACCCCGACTCCACAGGAGATAAATTCTCTCAGGATGCTCATCATGATATGAAATCTCCAATGGAGACGCGATATTTCCTCTTATGATGGGATGTCAGCGATCTATATCAGCGGTTTTGTCTTGATATAGATGTCTGATATGAAATTTGACAGATGGTTTTTTTTCGTACTTTTGTCTCATTATTTCGTGTCTTCTCATTTGGTTGGTTCTTGTCAAGTACTCCGTCGGCAAATATTTTTTTTTTATTTTGTAAGTAAATACATTAATGTGTCATGTTATTCATTTGTTCGTGCGTTAAGTTATGTTTGGTGTTATTTATTTATACTTTAGGTAGATGCGCATTCTTTTCTTTGCAAATATATATAATTTTTGTTAGTTTTACGTTTTGATAATTTCTGTTGTCCGCACAAAACACATCCCGTGCAGTAGGGATAGAAATAAAAAATCATGACATAATTTGCCCAGCGAAGCAATAAAAAAATGTAGAGATAGAGATATCAGACATTGAGTTGGAGAGACAGATATCTTGTGGAGTCGGGGTGTTAAGGAGACAACAAGTTGCTAATCAACAATCAACTCTTCGTTTACAAAATTTCGCGTGGTTTGGTTGTCAAATCAGCAGCTGAGATGACATTTTTAAGTGAATTGTTTGGTGACGGCTTCTACGAGTTCTTTGACTGCAGCGAGGGAAAGTTGGCTCCGGTTCCAAATTTGTCTTCCTCTTTTGGCCACCAATCGCAGCGAACGCCACCTGTGGATCGGATTTCGCAACATGTTAGAGAGAAAAAACAATAGGTAAATTCTGTCGTCTGCCACAAATCAATTAGTTTTCAAAAATTAAATATATGTTCTTATAATATTACTGGTCTCAAAAGTAAACTTTTACAATCAGATTTTTTTAAATATTTACAACAATTTGATATAATAATTCTAATAGAAACGTTTGTAGAAGAAAAAAACCAAATTGAATTTTTAAAATATTTCAAAGACTTTAAGGTAATGTTTAAACCTGCGGTTAGATCAAATATATATGGAAGAGCCAGTGGGGGTATTTTATATGGGATTAAAAAATCTTTATTGGGTAATTTAGTTAATTTTAAGATTATTGAAAGAAAAATCATCTTTCATATGGTTAGCAATAACATAAACTTTTATATTATTCCTATATACTTAAATTGCAATAATTGGGTAAACGAATTCGGTGACTTAGTGGATTTCATGAATAACACTTCCTTGGATAATGTTTTAATCGTCGGGGATTTAAATGCTCGGATTGGTGGATATCAGAATTCTTTTTTTAATATCTTACGACCGCGAGTTACAATATCTGAGTGTAGAAATTCCAAAGACGAAGTTTTTAACCGTAACGGTCGGAGTCTAATTGAGTTTTTCGAAGATTTTGGGCTATCGGTTCTAAATGGGTCTTCTAAAAGCGATGTCTGTGGGGAATTTACTTTTGTTAGTACGCAAGGCCAATCCGTTATTGACATTGCTGCGATATCAGGGAACTGGCTAAACATACTTGAAGACTTTGAAGTAGGTCTAGTTAACTACTCTGCTCATTTCCCAATTGTTATCAAAATACAATTAACGGAAGTAATTCAACAGACTACACTGACAAGCTTTAACAAGCTCAAATGGTCGGAAAACAATGCAATTCTTTACAAAAGATTATTAAGTAATCACTCTCATTCTCTATTTCATCAACCCATATGCTCGGTTGAGGAGACATGTGAAAGTATAGAGCGTGTCATTAAGGCCTCAGCCCCTTTTGCTGTGAAGAATTCACACACATTTGCACCGAAAAATATATGGTTTGACAAAGATTGTAAAGATCTTCGTAAACTCTCATTTGTTTACCTTAAATTGTTTAGAAGGACAAACTCACAATTTTTTAAAAATATTTACTTACGTATCAATAATGATTATAAAAAAATGTGTTCATGTAAAAAAACCATTTATTTAAAAAGTATGGCTAAGAAATTGGAGAACTGTTCTAACTCTAAATTATTTTGGGATATAGTGCGTGGACTAGGTGGGCGCATTCAGGGTATGAAGTATTCTTTAGAAGCTGAGACGTTAGCAGCTCATTTTAAAACTCTACTCTCAGCTGATGAAGACCTTCATACCTTTGATTATGCGATGCCTTATACTAGAGTGAGTGAACTAGATATAGCTATTTCACTACCCGAATTAGAGGTAATACTCCAAAAAATGAAAAATAATAAGGCTCCTGGCATGGACGGAATACCTGTCGAGTTTTACAAAAACTCTACTCCCGAATTTAAAAATTATCTCGTCGCTTTCTTTAATAGATTGTATGACGATTCATGTGTTCCCACGAGTTTTAATGTTTCTGTTATTTTTGCCATTTTTAAGAAAGGTGATGCGAATGCTGTCGAAAATTATAGAGGTATTTCAATTCTAAACACAATTAGGAAAATCTTTACTGCAATTCTGAATGAAAGGCTCATAAAATGGGTTGAGGATAACAATATTCTAAGTATTTTTCAAGCTGGTTTCCGTCCAGGTTTTTCGACCATGGATCATATCTTCGCTATTTCGAGTATTGCAAGACAGTTCATAGATAATAAAAAGAAGCTATACGCGTGCTTTGTTGACTTTAAGGCTGCATTTGATAAAGTCAATAGGCAAGCTTTAATTTATAAGCTTTCATGTATAGGTTTGTCACGGAAGTTTCTCCAAATGTATGCCAATTTTATGTCATCAACAAGTGCAAGGGTATGGGATGGTCTTGCATTCTCGAACGGATTTCAAACAACTGCTGGTGTCCCCCAAGGATGTATCCTTAGTCCTTTACTGTTTGCCCTATTTATTGATGATGTCTGTGATGTTCTTCCTGGAGGAGTTGATTTTGCCAACATTAAAATCAAAGTCTTGTTATACGCTGACGATTTAGTTATACTCGCTGACAATCCGATCACACTACAAATGCAATTAAATCGACTTAATTCATTTAGCGAATCTTGGGGTCTCCAAATTAATACCCAAAAAACTAAGATTATAGTATTTGAAAAGAGAATATCTAGAAGACGGCCTGAAGAAAACTGGTCTATTACTAATACACATATCGACGTTGTGCAGGAGTTTAAGTATTTAGGAGTCCTTCTGACCTACAATTTAAGTTTTTCCAATCACTGCAAAGAAAAAAGTAACCAAGCTAAAGTTGCGCTAAATATAATGTGGCCAAAGTTTTTTTCAAACTAAAATGTTGATCTAACTTCTAAATATAAAGTTTTCAATGCGACAGTTAATGTATGCATGACATATGGTGTGCAAGTGTTCGGGTATACCCATTTCGAAGTTTTCGAAAGCGTGCAAAGGAACTTCTTTAAGAGACTTTTTCGTTTGCCAAATTCAACTCCAAATTATGCCATTTACGTAGAATCGGGTTTAACCCCTATATTCATTAAAAATCTAAAGGCCAGCGCTGACTATATTATTAAAGTAATGAAAAGAGGTGATTCATGTCTTCACAAAATCATTTTGAAAAAATTGCTCAGAGTAAATGCATCCCCTTTCAAAGACTGGAATCAACTAGCTTTTCGACACGACACATCACTGAATCTGTCAGAAAATAATGTTGATGAGTAGCAAGGCCAGTTTTCTGATTTAATTTCTAACGTTGATCATAAATTATTTGTAGATAATCTGTCTAGAGCAACTTCTTCTGAATCAAGATTTATCTACAGAAATTTAAATCATCAACTGCAATCGGATACCAATTACTTTCGCAATGAATATTCAGCATCTGTCATAAGCATTATTTTTAGAACAAGAGTTGAAATTTTAAACCTTAATTTCATACCTCACAGAGATGACCTGCCCCTGATCTGTAATCTGTGTAACAGAAGAGAGAATGAAGATATCTACCATTTCGTGGCTGCGTGTCCAATTTTACAAGAAATTCGTCGGTTATATTTTCAGGAAAGTTATCTAACATTACAAAGACTTTATGAAATTTTAAACGGAGCAACCGGCTGGCTCAGCCTCTATAAATATTGCCAACATGCCCTTACCTACCGTAATAGTTTTTCTTAATACATGCGATCGATTTCCCAGTTACTGCAAATATTTAAGCTACATATTTAGTTTTCTCAGTGTTGCTAGCCTACTCAAAATTGATGCTTTTTCTTTTGTGTTTCAAATCACGATAAAATTGACATCCTAGTTGAAAACAGTTAGGAATTAAATAATTAATACATTTTGTTAAATATTTTGTGTTTCAAATCACCCTTAAAATTGAAAATTTTTGTTAAAAATAGTTAATCAGTTATGTAAATAACAACAAATTTAAATATTTTGTGTTTCAAATCAAGTTAAAATTGTTTTATAATTAGTGCTGCGATTAATTGAACATTTTTGTTTGCAATTTACAAACCTATGGATGAAAAATTATTAAATTTAACCTTTTAATAAATTGTTTTTATTTTTATATTATACTTATTTTTAAGATTTTTGCATTTATCTTTTATTTTTTTAAATCATGTAATGTTATCTCAGGCAGACGGCAGTATTGCCATGTCCTATTCTTAAGAGTAAAATATTGTAAAATTTGATTGAAAAAATAAAGAATATATCTATCTATCTATCTATCTATCTATCTATCATTCCTGTCAACAAAAAAAAACATGTTTCAATCCTTTTAATTGATTTCGAAAAAGCGTTTGATCATATTGGCATACACGTGGTTATGAAACAAATAATTAACTGGGAAATCGGGGCAAAGATGTTCAATTATATTAAGTCTTTTCTAAGCAACAAGCCTTTCCGCATCAAAGCGAACGTTACCTATTAGTCTATTCATGCTTTGAAAAACGGCATTTCTCAAGGATCGCTACTATCTGTCATCTTTTTCATAATTGCATTCAACGAAATCAGCTCAATAGTTGACCGATCAGTACAGTGGGCCATACATTATATGCCAACGATTTCATAGCTTATTCCAATTGGAACGACTTAACGTCTCTTTCCACCACTTTCACGAATATTCTACAGAGCCTTTCAGGATAAGGGCAATACTCACGTTCAAAAATTTAATTTAAAAATTTGGAAGTTCTCCACATACTCGTATGTACAAAATATAGTTGTAATAAAAACACTTTAGATATAGTCCTTAACAGAACTGTAAAAAAAAATGGAAAAATGTTTAAGAAAACGCATTTTTTCATCAATGAATCTTTATATTTTTATGAACAAATCAATTTAAAAAGAACCAGAAAATAATACAAAAATGAAATAAAACTAAGCAAAAAGAAATAATTTACATTTTTTAAAGTTTAGACATTTGTCCTTTTATGTGTATGCACCAGTTTTGCTTTCAAGACAGCTACATGAACGTCTCTCCTCAGGTTGTTATAGCGCATAGCGCAACGCTTTTGCACTCTCAACAGCATTTCTTAAGCTTGCAACATTGAAATTGGGCCCTCGTCTGGTAATTTATTACATATGCATCTCACATCAATAACTACAACTCGGAAGGTCTGCAGCAATTTTTTTTTATACCAGGTGAGGTTTTTATTCAAGTAGTAGTAGTAGTAGTAGTAGTAGTGATTTATTTGATTCAATAATTTCAGTATTTGGTACAAAATTCACAATAGAGCATTGGCTTTTGCCGTCAGCCGAGAATGAGTGTGTTCTTTAAATAAAAAATAATGTATATGTAAGTGAAGTTTAAAGACTGTTTTTAGCCATCTAGTTTTACCATTAAGAAAATATATAGATATTTATTTAGAATGCTTCATTTATAATTTGTTGCCGGTATTTTAGTGCAGTTTTTACGAAGTTATATAGAAGACTCCAGTTTTCTCCGTTTAAGATTTGCAGGATTTCGTCCAATGACAGTGTATTTTTGTCCCAGATTGCTCTTCTTATTGGGCTAAGTATGGGGCAGGAACCCACGAGGTGTTGTACATCTTCCCTTACTCTTAAGTTGCACAAAGTGCACTCCACATCTGTTTCATTGATGTATGGCAGGTAATTTAAGTATAGTAATTCTCCCCTGGTTTTAAAAATGGTAGATATCATATCTAGGTTAAATCTATCATCAAAATAGTTCTTCGGACCAAGGTCATGCTGCAGTAGTCTGTATGTTGTTCTTGACTGGCTTTGTTCGCTTTGGCTCTTAAATTCATTTCGTGTAGACTCTTCTATTTTTGATATTAGATCTTGTATCTTACTCCTTGAGAGCACTTCATTATTATATCCTAAAATGACGCTGTGGACGCTGCTTAGCCTAGCCCATTCATTAAAAAATTGCAGATTTCCTCTTTGGAGATACTTCAGCACTTTGTGAGGGAGACGGTTACTCGATAGTGCCATGACTTTCTGGATGTAACTGAAATGAAGTTCGAGAGTGTGTATATAAAGTGGTGGTAGACCTGTTTCCAGATGTACCATGTAGTTTGGAGTGTTGTATGGTAGTCTGAAGATTTTTTTGACAAAATATCTTAGGAGTTGTTCCACCTCATCATATTGGTATATCCCCCAGACTTGTGCCGCATAGCACATTATGGATCTCATAACTGCATCAAAAATTTTATACTTCGAGCTCGGATGGATATTCCTCTTGCTCAACACTCCATTCCAGGTACTATTAATCGCGCGTTTTGATTCTTTTAGTTTTTCCTGCAAATGTTTTTTGAAGGACAGTTGTGGCGTCATGAGTACACCAAGATATTTATATTCCTTAACTATTTCGAGATCTTCATTGTTCCAAGTCCATTTTTCGTTTCCAGCAAATCGTCCTCGTCCGTTGCGAAAAATCATGATTTTCGATTTGCTCGTATTGAGTTGAAGATTCCATAAGTAGCAATATTGCTGAAGTTTATTGATCATCAACTGCATCATGTTAGGGCTCTCTGCTAGTATGACAATGTCATCAGCGTATAGAAGCAGTTTTATTGCAAGACCATCAAACATTATACCACCAGGTAGGAAATCTTTGAGGTCATCAAGAAAAATGGAGAAAAGTACTGGGCTCAGAAGGCATCCCTGCTTGACTCCTGTTTTCGTCTGAAACCAACTAGACAAAGTGTTTCCATCCCATACCGCCGTAAGATTATCCTCATATAGATTCTGCAATACCTTGAGCATTTTCGTTGACATCCCTAGGTTACTCAGTTTAAAAAATAGAGCTTTCCTATCTATCGAATCGAAGGCAGCCTTGAAGTCTACGAAGAATGCGTATAGTTTCTTTCCTCTGTCCAGGAACGACTGCACAATGCCAGTAAGGGAGAAAATATTGTCCACGGTGGAGTAGTCTTTTCGGAAACCCGCTTGGAACTCACTGAGTAGATCGTTATCTCGGATCCAGTTCGTCAGTCTCTCCAACATAATCCCAGTAAATATTTTTGCCACTGTATTGAGGAACGAGATTCCTCTGTAATTGCTTGGATCTTTTGGGTCACCCTTCTTTAGTAAAGGAAATATTATATTTTTCTTGAAGCTTTCCGGTGCCTTTCCAAAATTAAAAATAGAGTTGTAAGCCTTTGTAAGCTCTTCTAGGAAACTTTCGGTTGAATTTATGAAGAATTCATATGGAATACGGTCTTCACCAGGAGCTTTGTTAGTGTTGCAACGGGAAATTACTCTGCTTACATCTTGTGCAGTTATTGGGCGATCTAGCTCTTCTACTTCCAAAAATGGCAGCGCAAAGTGAAGTTGGTTTTCATTGAGATTGTTATTCAGGAGTTTCTCGAAATGGGTTGCTAACATAGGAGTATCAACTTTTATATTCTGCCCCAGTGTTATGCCGTTTATTGTCTTCACGATCTTCCAGAAGGACCTGCTATCGTTAACATCCTTTAGTTTCGATGCCAGTGTGAGAGTGTATGCTTTTTGTTTTTGTTCGCAAAGCGTTTTGTACTTTTTGTTTGCTTCTTGGTATAGATATTTCGTGTTTGTGGATCCAGTTTTTTTCAGCATCCTTAAGAATGCAAACGACTTTTTTCTGGCTGCTTCGCATTCCCAGTCATACCAAGGCTGTTTTCCCTTTTCCCTTTGTCTCGATTGGAGTGGTCTTGCGGCTTTGACTATACAGGTTGTTAGCTCGTCTGTTCCGTTGATGGTTTCGATCAATCTCTGATTTACTAGCATAAGTTCTTCATCTAGGTTTGATCTGTATCTCTCTTTTATTTTTTCTCTCCATTGGAGTTTTGGTAATAGATAACTACGATCGATGGTGTTGCCCTTATCAGAGCTATATATCATATTTGAAGATATTGGTTGGTGATCTGAATGAGTTAAATCATTCACCTTAAAATCATCGATACACTCAAGCCATTTCCCTTTAATGAAGCAGTAATCTATCGTTGAGCACGCAGCACCCCTAATAAAAGTTAAATTTCCTTCTTTATCACTTTTTGAGCGACCGTTTAGCATTGTTAGTCCGATAGTTTCACACATTTCTATAATTTTTTTGCCATTTCCGTCGATTTTTTTATCAGTTGCTGCCCTTAATTCTGCAAACATTTCTGCTTGTCTCCCTTCGTTGATAATTATTTGGTTGTCTCCAACCCTACCATTGAAGTCTCCCATAAGCATAATATTTTCTTTCTCAAATTCCAACAAGAAGTTATATAAGCTGGTGAAATCATCCATCCATTTGTTGCAGTTTAAGTATACTGGTATTATAAACATTTTTCCTCCTTTGCTAACAATTTCGATTAATTCTCTGTCCATTATATTTACAAAGTTACATTTGAGTACATTCTTCAATACTTTCTTAACACCATACAAAAAACCTCCACTAGCCCTCCCCTGCACGGACGATCTAACTGCTGGTATCCAGAGTAGTTCATAATGTTGAAAGAAGTTATCGAAACGTTCCATATTCTTATCTACATAAGTTTCATGCAACATAAAAATATCATATTTATTTATAAATTGAAAAAAATCATAAAATAATATTTTATTGGCTAATCCTGCTACGTTAAATGATAAAATACTTAAATATTTGTTTGAATTACTAATATTAATTTTATTTCTACAACGACTGACGGCATTACAATTAAATACGCTGAACGTGTTCATCGAGACTCCCATCTTGTGTTCGGCTGAACTGACTGCAACTTGCGTTTCCACCATAGTTTGACATTTCTCGATTGTTACTTAGCAGCTGTTCAACTGTCATCCCGTCTTCTTGATCGCACGTCAATCTATTGTTTACATCCAGATAATAGTTTTTTCCGTGGATTTGGAGTTTGTCTCCACGAAGTTGTATTTTAATATTTGGATTTTTTGACATAATTTGTTCCTTTACTTTAATAATTTGTCTTCGCTTTTCGCGCGCCGCAAAAGGATAATCTTTGTGAATCGAAATACCAGTCCCCTTGAGTTTACTTGCGGCTTGCAACATGTGACTAACGTGTTCTCTATTTTGAAACTCAATTAAAACATTTCCAACATTTGCTCTTGTAGATCTAATTTCTTTCGTTGATGCAACAATTGCGGGATTATGATTCTCTAGCAGATCCATGCAGATTGATTTTGCTTTCTCAGCGGCGACTTCTCCGTTCTCAACAGGTATGTGAACCACTATGTTTTTTTCATTGGTTTTACTTGAAAGCCACTCTACTTGCTTCTCAAGAGACATGCAGCGGTTCTCCATTGTCTGCAGTTGAATTTGAAGATTGGCATTTTCTTTTTTTAACAAATGCAATTGTGCCCCGATTCCTTCGAGATCAGATTTTGTTGCCAAAAGCTTCATCTTTGCATCCAAAGTTGTTGATATGGACTCGCAGATCATGGTTTTTAAGTCATTTACAGACAGATTACTGATCGCCATTTCCCCCGATCCTCCCCGTTGCTTTACTGGTGGGAATGTGGGCGAGGTGTCGTGCAGCCCCCGTTTCGGTTGTTGAGTGGTATTAGTGAAAAATTCCAAGCCTTTGTTCGGTGGCGGTGTTCGGTTCATTTTAAATATTTCAAATCTCCAAAACTGCGATTTCACTTACAGTATCAAATATTTTCGACTTACCCTTGCAAGGATATAAGTTTAAGTTTCAGTTGGCGTACTTAAGCGAATTTATTTCGACACTTTTAGAAGTATTTTCTTTATAAACTACGGAGCTCAGTTTCAAACACTTGATCCACTTTACTCACTTTTTATTCAATGGTAACTGAAAAACAGCTAGTTGATCTGCTATATCTATACCTTTTTTTGCGTCATTATAATCTATAACGGCATTTGGTTTCATTTTTTCCCCATTGCACATTTATGTACTTATTGCTGAAAATTAATTTCCATGGCAAGTAGATAGCATAAGGGCATAACGTTTATCACGCCATCATTTCAGCGCCATGATGCATCCATATTTTTTTCGAGCAATGCTTCATTTTTTTTTCAATTTATGTTTAGTGACTTACGACCGATTTTTTCGTATGGTTCCAAATAAGTCCGTCTTGCGATTTTTTAAATACGTTGCCAATGGTAAACTAGTAAAATAATTGTCAGCTACAGAAGCAATTTTTTATTTATGTTTAGTGACTTACGACCGATTTTTTCGTATGGTTCCAAATAAGTCCGTCTTGCGATTTTTTAAATACGTTGCCAATGGTAAACTAGTATAATAATTGTCAGCTACAGAAGCTTTCCATTGCTAAATTGCTCCCGAATATATTTCGTAGGACCACGTATAGCTATCAACGATGTACATTTTATACACTCTTAAGGACTATTCACATGAGAGCGACCAACGAATAAAAAACAAATGGGATTTAAAAATTCTTTAAATTCTTCACAAAAACCTAACAAAAGGGTAGCAATCTAGTTTAATTTAATGTTAATTTATTAAAATTATCGTTTTAATTGCTAAAATGAAAGAAACTTGAGAAAATAAATTGGTCGTAGCAATCATATTGCAATTCGCGACGACCACTTGTTGTTGTAATATTCAAAAATTCATAAATATATGAAGCTTCGCAGGCACACTGCATGTATGTAACCATACAAAAAAACCCCTTCAATACATTTAAAACTTGACCAGAGTCAAATCTTTCATTAAAATCTCCCTCCTTATCAGGCACGAGGCGTGATTTTTTCGATAGCGGAAGCACTGAACATAAAACCAAAAATGAAAGACCTTTGAGATCCAACCTTTTAAATTCCACTTTATGGTAATACACATAAAATAATATACATAAGTAATATATTACAGTAAAGTCTTATTAAAAAAAAAGCTTGATGCCTTGCGCAAAGATTTAGCCTTTTTCTTTTAAGGCAAAATTATCTAAGTACGATTTGATAAGAACTAAGCTACGAGTAGATAACCTTTCTTGTTCACATTTATTTCTAAAAAAATATTTAATTCTCTTAAAACATGAATATGATCTCCTTACAGATGCCATTATTAAGGGATATTAAAAATCTTAAGATTCCTTGAAGTTTTTTTTGATTTAAAATTCTCATAATTGAAAATAACCTTTAGTTATATTTCTGCTGGAATGTCAAGAAACCTCAGATATGAATATAAGAAATACTATTTTTGATCACTTTTTTTATAATAACAAAAAATAAACAGAAAACAGGTGGATTGTATTTATCGCCACGAAAATAATTAAAAAACTACCACCTTTTAAATTCATATTTGTTTGTTTTCTGATAGTTATGAATAAATTGCACCTAAATTTGCACACACATTATGTTAAAATAAAACTCTTCTACCCCTTTTGTTCACGATATTAAACTCATTATCAGTTTGAGACAATAAGCAACTCAATAGATACATTTTTGTTTTTCTATCTCTCTTGTAGGAAATTCTCGTAATGCATTCACTCAACTCATTCTTCACACATTGTGCAAAAGGCAAGAAACGAGACAAAATTATTTTGACTTTGGGTTGAGATCTAAGTTAAGTATGCGAAATAATGGAATGCCCAGCTGTTGTGCATTCTATATTGTTTGAGAATCATTTTTGTTTGAGGATTTTGTGAATATTGGTGAGTGATGTTGTAGGTATATTTTCAGTTGACTTGGAGTGGAAGGGTATTTTGAAATTGAGTTATGGAGGCGATAATAAGGAATGCATAGCTGTTAAGCATTTTAGCAAGAACTTTCATGAGATTGAGCATTATAAATAATGAAGTGATGTTGAGCATTCTCAGTTGGTTTGCAGTGTGGCATTTTAAGTTGTAATAATCCGAGAGATCTTGATTTCCTTTTGTAATTTTAGTAAAAGATGATAATGTTGTCATAATGATGTTGGAATGTAATTTACAGAGTAAATGAAGATTCATTAATAAATACAAATAAAATAATAAAAATATTAATATCTACAATTTGGAATTTTGAATTTAATTCCTTGCTAGGTACGATTTTTTCAAATGGTTTAACGGAAGCACTCATTCCACTCAATATATGGACGCTTCGTCCCTGCTCCTTATAATATACAACGAATTGTTGACTTATAAACAGAGTTCGGAGAAATAGAAAGAAACCGAATTTACAACAACAAAACTTGAATGACTAATAAAAACGCTAGTCCTCAAGTGATAATTGATAAACGATAAAACCTAAATTGGGATGGACCTGATCATGTGGTCTCGGTAGCGTGATGCGTAGGGCATTGGCTTCTGACGACGCTAGGTCTGATTTCAAATCTCAGTCAAGGCAAAAAGTTTTTCGATTAAACTTGATAGTATAAAGGCCAAGCACCAATAATAAAGGAGTCTGATGATCGGCTTGGCAGCCGTGAAATAGCTATAACTCCAGCCAAATAAGAACCCACTTGGTGGTAGTTCATTCAAGTTGTTGTGGTAATATTCAAAAATTCATAACACTCTTTCTTTCTTATGCTGACAAGCAGGATTATAAATTCAAACTGGGCGATTTTACTACTCGAAGGACTGTCAGTAGGGGTACGCCGCGAGGCGGCGTCCTCTCTCCTCTCCTTTGGAACCTAGTCGTAAATAAACTACTAGTGATTCTTGAAGGGGAGGGGCCCAGGGTGATTGCCTATGCGGACGATGTTGCGATAGCGATATCTGGTAAGCATCCTAATACTCTGAAGGAACTCCTACAAAATGCTCTAAACAAGCTTACTAACTGGGCAGATCAATGTGGACTCGGTGTCAACCCCCACAAAACTGAACTTGTCCTATTTACCAGGAAATATAAAATCCCACACATAGACCCTCCCCTCATCAAAGGTATACCGCTTAAATTCTCAGACAAAGCAAAATATCTGGGTCTTATTTTGGACAAGAAATTAAGCTGGAAGCCCAATATCCAAGAGAGAGTCAACAAAGCCAACATAGCTCTTTTCTCTTGCAAAAAAGCCGTAGGTAACAAATGGGGTCTACAAACTCATATAACACACTGGCTATACATCTCAGTCATTAGACCGATACTTACATATGGAGTGACAGTATGGTGGACTGCGCTGGAAACAGCAACAAACCGCGATAAGCTTAGCAAAGTCCAACGAACAGACTGTTTAATCATGGGTGGAACTCTCCGCTCAACTCCTTCTGCTGCACTTGATGTTCTTTTTCACCTCATACCGCTAGATATCTTTAGCAAACAATCGGCTGCTAACACATCCATCCGACTTAAAGCCTCCTCGCAGTGTATCAATAATGATATTGGCCACTCTACTATACTGAACTCGTTCAGTACTCTACCTAGTAACGTCGATTACATCACCCCTCATCCAAAATTTAATAAAAACTTTCAAGTGTCCATCCCTTCCAGGTCTTCTTGGGAGAATGAGTCGTTTTTGACAGATGAAGCAATTTATTTCTATACAGATGGATCTAAAACCGATAACGGGGTTGGTGGAGGCGTATACTCCGAAAGATTAAATCTCTGTATATCTTTTCGTCTTCCCAATCACTGTAGCGTGTTCCAGGCAGAGCTTCTAGCAATAAAAGAAGTCCTCTCTTGGCTAAAAGAAAACGTTATATCGACTACTGATTACGTATCTTCTCAGACAGTCAAGCTGCCTTAAAGTCACTGGACTCGGTCTCCACTAACTCACAAACAGCCCAAAACTGTCGATCATCTCTGGTGGAGATGTCAAAACAGTTTAACATTCACCTTACATGGGTTCCGGGGCATAGAGACATTCCAAGAAACTGTAAAGCTGACGAACTTGCAAAAAACGGAACAATCTTACCTTTGTTGGATAGCAAATCTAACATCGGTATACCCCTAGCTACTTGTAAACTTATGCTAAAGCATGATACCATGAAGAAAGCTAACCTCAGATGGACCAGCACCCCAACTTGCCGGTCTACTAAACTGATTTGGCCATTGTTTGATGCTAAACGCTCCAAACAACTAATTTCTATTGGTAGATTGCATATTAGCTCCGTTATAGGTGTCCTTACTGGACACTGCCTAATAGGAAGACATGCTTCTCGTCCTGGAGTTCCTGCAAATGATTTTTGCAGAAGCTGCATGGATGAAGAAGAAGAGGAGTCAGTTCCTCACCTTCTACATATGTTCTTGTCCTGCCCTAGCGCAAAGACGTAGACTCCACTTGGGAGACTACTACTATAACGATCCTAGTGATCTAAATAATTCCGACATTCACTGTCTCAAACGCTTCATTATTAGCTCAAAATGGTTTAGCGAGTAAGGGTGATTTTTGAAATCCTTGTGGTATCACAACGGACCAAATATTGGTCTAAGTGTGTTGACCTTTTTTTTTCTGGTCAGCAGCCACTTTAACCTAACCTAACCTTCTTTAACAAGAATAACAAATTATTTATGGTAAAAAACAATTAATTAAAACAAAAAAGGGCTGAAGGTAGAGACGATTTTGAATCAATTTGTATAGGGACGTAGAACACATTTCATATTTTTCATATTTTGAACCATATTATGATTCATGGACGCTGGAAACGGGGTACAAAAAAATTTTTATGTATCAAATGTGATTCATGGGACGCGAAGGTAATGGCCCCGATTTCCGTTGTCGATTGCCAATCGAATCGAAACTTTTCGATTGTTTCGATTGCTTTTCATATTTTGTATTGTGTAACTCAATCGATCGAACAATGTACTATTGTGAATGAACCCACAGAATATTGCGATTATTTGAAATTTGACAGTTCTATGATGTGTTAGCTTTTGAAATCATATTTGTTTTTTCTGGTTTTCTTTTTGTAATATAAATTAAAATAGTTTATTTACATTTTAAAAAGAGTGGATCAGAGTTATGGTTTAGCGTTTAGCGATAGTAACACACATACCGACATCTTGAAATTACCAGAAAAAGAAGACTTATCAGAGACATATCTAAACCTCTGGAACTGGAAGAAACAATGTCAGATTAATAGAATAAAGGTTTTTATTTGGTATATACATACACATATTTGCTTTTTTAAATAGTTTGGCTTAATTAATTGCTTAATTGCTAATATTTTAAGATTCTGTGCTCATGGATCTTACCAAGTTAGTGTTGGTAATTAATTTTGTATTGGCCTTGTCCAAATCCAAAGTGTCTTAAGTGCTAAAGGAAAAGCTCTCGGTTCTAGAAACGCATATTTGCGAATTCTAGCTTCGGGCTAGAATTCATATTTATGAAAAAGTTGAATACCAGGTGTGGTAGGGTGTATTGACAGTATACATTTATGTATATTATCAAGATAGTGGGTGGTATGCAGAAAGCTTTATCTCAGTGAGATTTGAGACTGAGATAAAGCTTTCTGCATACAACCCAGTGTCTCAAAAAAAGCAATTCAGCACGCATATTACAATCGTTAGCGAATTTCTCTCATTTTTGCTTTACTTGGCTCTTAGCACAAATCATCTTCGCGATATCTAGATTTCCCTACATCAATCCGACCAAAATCTCTATTTGCCTTTTCTTCGTTATCACTTTCGACCTGCATTTAATAGATATTTGAATGTTTTGTCCTCAAAATAATTAATTAATTGTAAGAAACTTATATTTTGTTCACAAGAAAAACTTCTGGACTTTATCTTCTATACGCGTCGATCAGAAAATGACAATCGAAAAGAAACGACTGTGAAATCGAAAAGTTTCGATCACAATCGACATTCGCAATATGAAATAGAGTAATCGACGATCGATGATCGAAAAAGGTCGATCATCGATTACAAAATCGACAACCGCAATATGGGCCAATGTCTTTATTTCTGATAGAAAAATATTGAACGTAGAGTAGTGTTTCAATCAATTTGTATGGCACAGTGAAGTTGTTAATGTATACTGATGCTTCAAAATACTAAGACGGAACATCGTTTGCTGTTGTCGCAGATAACTTAATTATCTGTAAAGGTCTTCTTCCAACTTTCAACCCAATATTTACCACAGAAGCTTTTGCCATCCTCACTTCAACTGAGAAATCTAAAACAATAAAACTATCATATTCACAGGTAGTCTTTCCTCCGTTACAGCTATTCAGAATATCAATAATAGCAGTGAAATTATCGAATACATCCGCGATAATCTCATCGCAAGAAGTGGTAAACTAAAAATCGCTTGGATTCGAGGTCACAGCGGGATTGATGGAAACGAAGTTGCCGATGCCGCAACTAAATCAGCTTTAAATGAACCTCTTACCACATTCTATGCCTATTAGAAAAAAGACATACAGAAACATCTACTTTAAACATGGAAATACAAGAGGAAAACCAACTGGTTTAATTATCACCATATTTACACCAACTTTAACCACAATGCGAAGAAAACGAATTACCCTAAAGATGTATCAAAAAGAGAGATTAAAATATATATGTATTAGACTGGGGATGGTCACACTAACATAACCCATAAATACCTCTTCAATAACGAAACACCCCCGCTTTGCCACCTATGCGTCGAAGATCAAACGCTTACCATTAATCATCTTATTCATGCAAATAAATTAACTTAATAAGCAGAAATACTGTGGTCATATTTATCCGACCTTTTCACCCAAGTCACATACGAAAATGTAAATAAATGTATATAAGCTGATGTCAGCACTTAATTTAGAAAACTTTATACAAATTTTTACTTATGTTCAACTAGCTGAAAGCCCTGGCAGCTCCAGCTATTAACTTATACTATCGACAATGTAATTTATTTTATTGTTAAGAAACTTATATTAATAATAATAATAATATTCGCAGGATAAAAATTCGATTCAGAATTTTGTGGGACTAAAAAAAAGCAACAAACAGCTACGACATTACCATAAGATCAAGAACCTTGGTGGAGTCTATAGTTGCAGTGGCCAAATCGATTGGAGTTTCAGAGGTGAGTTCTTTTTTTAATATTTAGCATATAAAGAATATATTACGATTCCTAATTAAAAGAATTTTATTTCACGAATAGGGGTAATTTTTAAGGGGGGAACATTTATTATATACAAAAGAAAGAAGTGAAATTAAAAAGGCAAGCTTAAAAAAATCCAAAATTACTAACAAATTGAGGACTAATTAAATCCGTTCATAAGTTTTTTTAACTCATAGACTTTTTATATACAGGTAGCAAAACTTGGACCGCTGCTTTTCAATATTTACACTGCTGACCAACCGGCCAACATACCAGATTCAGAGACGAAGCTTTATGCTGACGACTCCATCACATACCCACCAGATATTGCTGTCAGGAGAATGCTAGAGTATGGTTTAAACCTATGGGAATACTATCGACAAGTGGGGACTGAAGATAAACAGCGAAAAGACCGAACTCACCTGCTTCCGCACATCAGTGACTGTCATTTGAAGACGTGTTTGCAACACGCTGTGATGCGATCAAACTAAAATTTCCAGAGAACAGTGAAATAACAGTCAAATCATCAAAGAAGTACTTGGAAATAATCTTTTCCAACAATGAACTAGTGCCTAGTGGCAGCTATTTATACGCCCGATCACTGACGATCAGTTTGAAGAAATCATTCATAACGACGTAGCACCTTTTTAAGAGAAGAACAACAATCAGTACTACGGGGGATAAAAAGCCCATTCACTAAAAATTATTACACGGCTAATATTAAAAAAAATTATGAATTAGAATAAGAAAACATTACTATGATATTGTAAGTAAATGGCATTCTGTAAAGCCAAAAGAAAAACGTTGGCCCCTATAATTGACCCAACATCATTTAATTTAATAATGAGTTAGCGTTAAGGGAAATTGTATAATACATATGTACAGTACCGCACTTAATTATTGGCACACCAAGCTTTTTACCTTTATTAGCTGCTTTTAAGCCTTACAAACATTCTGTTTAGTTCAGTTTTGTCTCCCCTTTAATAGACACATTTATTAACTATCACATGCAAGCCATTTTGTTCAATAATATTTTGCCACATTTAAAGAAAAAAAAATTATTAGCAAAAAACCGTCTTATTTTATTGCACAAAATTATTGGCACATCTAGCTAATTATGCATTCAATTTCTTAAATTTTTTGCCATCTGGTAATTCTGCCAGGAAAAATGAATAATTTTAATTACAGTTATTCAAAACTAGTATTGTTTGTGAGTGTAACCGACAGTTTTTTGGAAAAAAAGTTAGAATTATTGTTAAAAATTAAAAAAATGAGTTCAAAACAAAAAGAAACTGAATCCGAACGAAAAATTATTCTTTAAATGCATAATCAAGGTCAATCATATGCAGAGATTAGAAAAATATAAATAAAAAAAAATAAAAATAATGGAGAAGAGCCGATACACTATTTGCAGTGTTGGTCGTGCATCGTTTTTAAGGACAATCAAGCTTTGAAAGTGCTAAGCAAAAAGGTCGTCCCCGGATTTTGAGTCCTCGTGAATGCAACCAGATTTTACAAGTTAAAGTAAACCCCAAAATCACAACAATACAAATTGCTGCAGAAGTAAACCAAGACTTTGGAAAGGAAGTTCACCCCACGACGGTAAGAAGAGTACTTCACGAGGCTGAATGCAATGCTAGACGTAAGCAAATGATTTCTTTAATCAACCAGAAGAAGCGTTTCGAATATGCAATTGGATAGGAGCAAGATAAATAGTTTTTGGGACGAAGTACTCTTTTTTAATGAGAATAAGCTTAATATTTTTCAATCTGATGGCCGCATAACCGTGTGGAGAAAGTCTAATACAGCATTAAGAAAAATAAACCTGGCACCCGAAGTAAAACACTGTGGCTGCGGAGTGATCGTGTGGGGATGCATGTCTGCTGCAGGTGTGGGTGAACTGGTTTTCATCAACGGCATTATGGACAAACAGATTTTTAGGGATATTTGAAAGAAAATCTGAGAAAAAGTGCCGAAAAACTGAACTAATCAAATTTATTAATATACCGACCAAAAAAATATTGCTCATGACATCCGTATATGGTTAGCATATAACACTCCGCATGTCTCTCCATACCCACTGCAATATCCGAACCTCAATCCAATCTAGCATTTGTGGGGAGAATTGGATAGACGGGTGAAAAAGGACAATCTCTAATAAAAATGAACTAAGACAGGCGATGTTGGAAGAATGGCAAAACATTGGATAGGAAACGACCAAAACTTTGGTACAATCCATGCCTAAAACATTTAGAAGCCGTTATAAAACAAAATGGCTTGCCTAAAAAATATTAATTTTTGTTGTACCATTCTTTGTTCTCGACTTGAGTTAAAGTGTGCCAATAATTTTGTGCGATAAAATAAGACGGTTTTTTGTTAAATTTTTTTTTCTTTAAACCCGATAAAATATTATTGAACGAAATGGCTTGCATTTGATAGTAAGTAAATGCACCTACCAAAGGGGAAACAAAATTGAACGAAACAGAATGTTTGTAAGGCTTGAAAACAGGCATTAAGTGTAAAAAGCTGGGTGTGCCAATAATTAAGTGCGGCACTGTATGTATATATAATAAAAAAAAACATTAGAAAATAAAAATTCTTAGTCTAAAAAAATAGAAATGGCAGAAATTTCAAAGTTTGACTGGAGAACCACATTTTCTTTCAATGAAGAAGGGAATAAGCAGAGGGTTTATAATATTTTTGCTGCTCAACAACAAGAGCAGTAAGATTCTATGACAATAATTACAATTTGAAGGTCTTAAGAAAAAATGATTTTTTTTGCAAGTGCGATAATTTCAAATTAATTTATATCTTATATGCACATGCTATATATTTTGTTATATTAAATATTTTTAAACCTCTGAACTTCAGGTTGGTGGTTAATTTGATTTTTATTTGAATGGGTACAATTAATAAAATAAAAAAATATCTTCTACTACCCTACTTTTGAATGCTTATTTTATGATTCCTCAGGGTTTTTTTTTCGATTTTTCTAAGCAACCAATAATGCAATTAATTTTACATAAGTTATAAAGTTATTCCAAAAAAAATTTTGTTGTGAAATAAATTTGAATCTAGATATTTACAAATACTTTTGGGGAAAAAATTAACAATTACATAAAGATACTATTTATTGACTATCCAATACGTATTTTATATGGTTTCAAAAATGCAAACAATGTGGACTAGAAAGTTATTAAAGGTTATGTAAACCAGTAGGTGGCTTGTGTGGCCTCAGGGTAATACCGTGTTATTATATTTAAAGCAACAAAAATAATTTTTTGAAATCAAATTAATGTTCAAAAAAAAAAAAAAAAATCGTCGGCTTAATTTGCTAGCTGATTAATAATCAAATTGTATTGAAGATTTATGACATTCTTTTAAAAATATTGTTTCTGAAAGTAAAATATATATATTTACCTCTTCGCTATATAGGTTAGCTACAAAGTTGTAAATTTGTTTGGCATGTAAACTTTCAGCACACCAAGGCGCGTAAAAATATATGAGTGACAACTCAGAAACTGCTACTTTTGACTGCACATCAACTAAATTACCATAAGGCCATTCTTGTACAATTGAATGCTGTGAAAATATTGGTTTCGGAGATGTTGTCCCATCAACTGGATCTCTAAGTAAATTAAATATAATGCGGGTTTTTGTAAAAATCATATAGGTATATTTCATAAAATTAACTTACTTGTTGAGGAGAGTTGCGTACGTGGTAAGAATAAGTGCAATGAAGCCCATACATTCTTTAGTATATTGAAGTAGCATATTAAATTTCAAATTACAAAATATTTTCGTAATTTTATTATTTGATTCTAAACATTCCTTATCTGATTCGGAATTACAATGGGACGTAGTTGGGTCGGATAACAAACATTTTTGATTGCCAATTGGACAGGTAGTACTGTCAGTTTGTCTTATTGTAGCTACTATCTTTTTGTTGGTAACCGTCTCTGAAAATAAAGGCTCTTTCTCTCGTCCAATCCGACCTCTAATTTTTTTTAATTGTTTCCATTTACATAGTGTCGAAGAATCTATTTTGTTATATTTTTCCAATTAATATTCAATGAGAAATAATTTTGTTTACCAAATAACTTCATGGTATTAACTTAAACTGTGGGCATTATGTTAATTTCATTTTGATTAAATATAATCAGGACTAAATCTTTTTCTATATTCATATACTTGCCATCCAATAGAAACTACCCAAAACAATGTTTTTTTTTAAAGTTTATTTAACCTGAAAGTCACTGACAAGAAATGGAAAATGGAGGGATTTGAGTTATAATTTCAACATAATAAATAGTTCGGAAACATTCGCAGGGCTTATTGTTCGGAATATAGGGGGGTTCACAATCTCAAATATGTTTGACAAATATGGTTTGATGAATATTTGACGGATTGAAACCATTTGCGTTCACATTCTTCAAACATGCTGTCAAACATCACTTTTCATTAGAATTCTTACCATGGCGGACCAACTCAGACCATAGATGAAATATTATTTGAGCAAATTTACTACAATTTCTATATTTGGAAGTCTGCAGAAAACTTATATTAATGTAATAAAATCCACCTGAATTCATGCCATTGCATTATGACTCATTTTTAAATATTTTCTTACTTTATGCTCAGCTCGAGAACTTCATTGAAAATGAAATTTGCTTGTGGTTTGACAAGCATGCGTTCACATTCTCAAATATGTTTGTCAAATCAGCAAAATATCAAAAGGGGTATTCATGTAAGCGCGGAAAACCCTCGTAAACCAGATAATTTTATCTCCGCAGAAACGAGCTGTCAAAATTTGTATGGGAAAAAGTTTCTGCAAATCGCATAAAATTATCTCACAAATTTGCTGCGGAAAGTGCAGAAATAAACCTCGTAAACTAAAGAAGTATGGATTCTGACTTTTAATTTGACATTTCACAAGATATTTCCCACATTTACGCAAGTATTTCTTAGGGGGTGTTCATGAAAACATGCTGCGGAAAGTTATATTTTTCTACAAAGCGGAAAATTATCTCGTTACATGAATACCCTTAAAATATTTTGTAATCATCAAGCATGTTTGACAATCCATTTGATGAAGCGTTCACATTTTCAAATTCGAGCCAATCAAACAGCATTTGTCAAACATATTTGAGAATGTGAACCCCCTTATTGAACGACAACGATACGTATGTAGATTAACAGGGCGATTCTCCCCAAAGTCAGTTACTACGTTTATATGAGGTATTGAAGCGAGCTTGAAGCTCGCTTCGACCCTTTGTAAACAGGTATTGAGTTGAAATGAGCTTCGTTCGACTCGATCTCACTCGCTCAGCGGTGTCGAGTCGAAATATGTGACGAAAAACCTGGGTCGAGGAGTTGGCTTACACGCCGTCTCCACTAGCAATAAATCTATCGCAATCGCAATAGCCAAAGCAGAAAGCAGAGAGCAGAAGAACTGTCAGATTTTTGTGGCTGGGCATTTCATCGCATACTTTTTTAGTATAGTGAATAATTTTAATGGATATAAATGAGTTTTATGGACAATTTCAAATCAGATTTTTTTTTTAATTTTGTTAGAAAAACGTAAACCCCAAGCAAAAGCTTTCTTCGCACGCAAAACTCAAACTCAGTTAAATTAAATTTGGGTACGCCAGAACAATATGACAGTTCTCCTTGCGATAAGGCAAGCGATGAATGGTATGCGATGAGAGCATACTTTCTATCGCAAGCGATGAAAATATAGCTGCGATGGCGGTCTCTACTAGCGATAATGAACGCATGCTTTAAAGCATGCTCTGGATTCATCGCTAGTGGAGACCGCCATCGCAGCTATATTTTCATCGCTTGCGATAGAAAGTATGCTCTCATCGCATACCATTCATCGCTTGCCTTATCGCAAGGAGAACTGTCATATTGTTCTGGCGTACCCAAATTTAATTTAACTGAGTTTGAGTTTTGCGTGCGAAGAAAGCTTTTGCTTGGGGTTTACGTTTTTCTAACAAAATTAAAAAAAAATCTGATTTGAAATTGTCCATAGAACTCATTTATATCCATTAAAATTATTCACTATACTAAAAAAGTATGCGATGAAATGCCCAGCCACAAAAATCTGACAGTTCTTCTGCTCTCTGCTTTCTGCTTTGGCTATTGCGATTGCGATGGATTTATCGCTAGTGGAGACGGCGTGTTATGAATGCATGCTTTAAAGCATGCTCTGGATTCATCGCTAGTGGAGACCGCATGTTAACAAAATATTTCAGAATCGCTCAACACCATTTCAACTCAACTCCAAATCAAGCTCTCAACTCAAATGACGAAAAACCTGGGTCGAAAATCCGACCCTAATCCTAATCATTGTATATAAAAACTATAGTACTCTCATGGAACAGAAAAAAATGTTATGGAATACACTCTACCGAGGGCGCTGTCGGAGGAATAAATTTCGTGGAGACTTTTGATTTAGGATGGGGTGGTAATTGAGGAAATTTTTTTAGCCACGTGGCAATGAGAAAGACGAGAATGAGAAAATGAAATTTGTTTTGTAGCATTTTTCTTTTGAGGGATCTTCTGTGTGTTTTGTTGTTATATTTTTTTGTCAAGAACATTTGTTTTGTTTTGGCTATTTCATACGCAACAAAGCAACGTTGTTCAATTTCGGCATATCTAACCAAAATACAACGTTGATTTTTATTTGTATGGACACACATACCTATTTGAATAGATTTAAGTAAGAATAATTTTGAAAATTGATTCTTGATAGGATTAGGCTTTTTTGAATTTTAGTATATCTTCATAGAAACTTTATTTTAATATATTAGGTAACTTACCTATGTTGATTTCAATTATTATTATTGTTGTTATTCAAAAGTATAATAATTGGTGTAATTTTGAAGAACAAAAATAATAATTGCATTCAACTAGGTTAAATGCCTACATTAGATGCAGTGGGTGGTTAGGTAGTGGAAATTGTTTTTTTTTGTAATTAATATAATTATGTACATATATAGGTATAAAACTATTTCTTTAAGCAAATCTAATAGGTATGTATACCTATAATTTTATTAAAGAAAATAGCTTTTACATATGTACATAACTGTATAAAATATGGTATGGTAGAACATAATTTTGATTACAAAAAAAATATTTGTATTCGTTAATAGGTATTTATATAATTAAAAATAAAAAAAAAAGAAATTTGATATAGGTATAGAACAGTTTTTAAAATTTATTCATATAAACTTTGTTTGCAAAAAATATAGAAAATTTTTAATACTTATAAACAATTTTAGAAATGTATAAATATTCACATAAAAAAATAATTTTAGAAAACTTAAATTAATTAAAAAAAATTAGAATAAAATTATTATTGACATAGTACTCGTATTTTTAAAAAATCAGATACCTTTTTGGAAAAAAATATTTTGTATGCATTTTCATATTGCTTATAAGCAATTTTAGAAAAATTAAAAAAAAGAAATTTGGTGTCAATTTAAAAAAATTTTTGATGCACCCCACATGAAAATTTTTTAAAATAAAAATAAACATTTTTTTACAAAAAAATAGTTTTTATCCATATATTTTGTAAAAATATAAGATATTTGCCCTGCGAATTTTGAATAAACAAATATTTCTTTTAATGTTTGTCTACGAATTTTTATCAAATTTGGAAATTATTAATTCATCAAAATAAAAATTTTGTTTTTTTTGTATTTAGTTAATATATGTAAATATAAAAAGTACGAATTTATGCAAACAAAGTTTAAAAAACCTGGCTAAATTTTGGAGAGAATTTTGTATGGGAGATAAAATTTAGCGCGATCTGCGTACTAGGCTTTAGAAGTAAAAAATGTGAAAATATTTTGTTTTTTTTCGAAACACAAATGTTTATATTTAAATGCGATTTGCCGCTAAACGGAGCTTCGTAGACCCCCAAAAGTTGACATCTTCTAACGTGATTTCTGGCTAAACTAGGCATCTTAGAGGATTAAAAATTGCATATTCGTGGTCTAGGGAGTGCCACCTTTCAATCCACGTATCGCATGTAACAAAAAACAAATGTTTGTCTTTAAATGCGATTTGCGGCTAAACGGAGCTCCGTAGACCCCCTAAAGTTGACATTTTCAAACGTGATTTCTGGCTAAACTAGTCATCTTAGCGAGTTAAAAATTGCATACTCGTGATGTAGGGAGTGATGTATCACATGATTTTTACTTGCGATATAGGTACTATAGGGCAAGTTCTGCATTTGGAAAAAAAATCGCTCTTCCTCAATTACTACCCCACCCTAAATCAAAAGTCTCCACGACAATATTTTCCTAGGACAGCGCCCTCGGTAGAGTGTATTCCATAACACTTTTTTCTGTTCCATGAGAGTACTATAGTTTATATATACAATGCTTCATTCTTCATATCACATGTGACGGAGAACTATATGCGAGGAGAAGGTAAGCACAAATCGGAGGATACGGCTGTATCCTTAACTTACAGAAAGTGAGACAGCGACCCCTATCACAACTTCAAGTACTACAATGCATTAGGCAAAAAGAGGTGAAATTGATTTTGTGACTTTTTCGGATTCTGCCGCTCAGTCACAACTTGTGAGAGTCACAAAAACAATCGAAACTGTGATCTTCTTCAGAGCAGGTCACAACTCATAAATTTTTAAGTTTCTTGGACTGACATTCAGTATATTTTGTAAGAAAATTTTCTAGATTTGTGAATAATTGTGAGTACACAAAAATGGAAGTGGACTTTGTTCTAGTGAATATAATTGCTGATCTTTCCCACGAAAATGAAAAGTAACATTTTTACATAAACAAACATTTTTTAAAAAAACTAATAGTATCAAAAAATTTGCAGCGCCAACGGCATTTAAAAATTCTGAGAGATACAAATGATCCATTCGCTCTCCAAAACAATACATTTATAAAGTAATTTGGGGAGAGTACGATAACTTAGGCGCCAAAAATTGATAACGGATTTTTGTAGAAGTGTCAAATACAAGCGTTTTTTACTATGGCAGGGGGGGTCTATCTTGCCCCGTTTAGGAGGTAGGGGCGATTTTAGAAAAAATGACTTAAATTGAAAAAACAAAAATATTAAAAAACAACGGCAACACATACAATAAAATACTATATCGGTTTTGAAAGCCAGAAGTCTGTTCTATAATCGTAAATTTAAATTAAATTATTTATGTCAATAGTTTTTGAAAAATTTGCATGCAAACTCAAAATTTTGTTAAAAAAAATGAAAAAAAAAGTTTAGACCAATTTTTTTTTTCAAAATTGTAAAATGAAGTGCTTAATTGTCTTTTTGTAGTCAATGCTACTATTAATTCTGAATCGAACACAAAAAACCGAATGGTTTTGTCCCTTCTAGTTTTTGAGAAAATCGAAAATTACTAAAACTACATTTTATGAAATTTTTGATTTTTGGTATTTAACTACGGTGATTTCATTTTGAGGATTTAAGTTAATGTGGTTAATTTGTAGGTAAAGTACAGCAAATCATTTAGCGTTACCAAGAATGCACCAGAGGAGGTAGAATTGCATGGCATTTCGCGTCTCAGTCAGTCAGTTTGTGAGTAAGTCAGGTGTTACTTAAAAATAGTCAAGTCAATTTTTCAATGTTCAATGTATTAAAACCGTGTTTACAGGCATTTTGATCACAAAAGAGATAATAATTATAGCAAACACCTCCCGAATCTCTAGCCAATATTGAGGCCCATGGAAAAATGTGCCGATAGATGGGTTTATTGCTCTGAGATTAACTTTTATATGGATTGCACCAGAGAAACTTTTAAATCATTAGTTTTAAGCAAAATTTAAGATTAACTATGTAAATCATTTAAATGCAATTTGAATTTTATATACCCACCTACAAATTTGTAACTATATATTTTCTTATGCATCTTAGTCCGTAAGAGTATAATATGCTCTGGTTGATGAATAAATAATAATAATAATATTGTATTCTTACAATTTTTGTCACCTTTTTGAGTTGGAGTTGAGGAGAGTTGACACTTTAGTTGGAATTAGACCAATTTCTTCTAAGAACGCTATGCTTTTGAAATATTTTTTTTTGAAATATTGAAAAGTTATTTAATTTAGGATGAAGTAGTGGATGCTTAGTCGCCATTCTTTATTCAAAGAAAAAACACTTCACTCTTACACTTACAAAGGTTGAATAACGAATGACCTTGGTAAACAATAACCTGTACCATATTAGCATTAAAAATGTTAGATACAAAAAATAAACATACATATTAATTAAGGAATTATATAAATTTGCTGCATTCGTACAGTAGATAGTACCTAGGTAATGTGAATTTTTCATAATGTAATAAATTTTCATGTCCGAACATTTTAAATGTGCAACTTTGGGCTACGTACATACATATATTTAGTAGACATTGGATATAGACCATAGGGTAAATTCAAAGTTTCTTTAAATCCAGATTCTGTAAATGCAAAAGAAACCTTGCATACACCCAACCTCGCACCTACCCCAAATCCTATAGTGTGCCCAGACAGGGGGGTTGCAGGGGGGCAGCATGCCCCCCCATACATATCTTACTGTTTATACGCCGTAATGCGTAAGCAAGCAAAAAAGGCAAATATCCCATAAAAAAGTAGTTTTAGTTATTTTCAATTTTCTCAAAAACTAGACGACATAAAATCATCTAGTTTTCAGTTTTTGAATAAGAATAAATTAGAGCAACGAATTTTAGGAAAAATAATGATATATAGCTTTGCGGTTTCGAAATACAAAACTTTAAACTTTTTTTTATGTTTTTTTCACCAAAATTTGAGTTTAAAACTCGTTTTTTCAAAAACTGTGCATACGAGTAGATTCTACTTGATTTAAAAATTATCTAATAGATCAGAGTATTGGCTTTAAAAAAAGGTATAATACTTAATTGTAAGTATTACCGTTATTTTTTAATATTTTTGTTTCCATTTTAGTACCTTTTTTATAAAATTGCCCCTCCCGCCCAAACGGGGGGAGATAGACCCCCCCCTCCCGTAGTAAAAAATGCTTGTATTGAACTGTTCTACAAAAAACCGTTATAATTTCTTGGCGCCTAAGTTATCGTACTCTTGCCAATAAATTTTCATGTCCGAACATTTTAAATGTGCAACTTTGGGCTACGTACATACATATATTTAGTAGACATTGGATATAGACCATAGGGTAAATTCAAAGTTTCTTTAAATCCAGATTCTATAAATGCAAAAGAAACCTTGCATACACCCAACCTCGCACCTACCTCAAATCCTATAGTGTGCCCAAGCAGGCCAACCACGTGCAAAATAAAAAGCTTACAACAAGTCAAGTTCGAATGATATCGCGTGAATCCATTAGAAACAAGCTGTTTGCTTCATAAATTAAGGTGAAACTTGACTTGCCTGTTTCAACCCGACGCGTTAGACAAATTTTAAAAGCAAACTCCAACCTCGTTTAAAAAAAAAGATCCAAGAAACCACCTTTAGATGCAACCCATAAGTCAGCAAGGGGCATTTTGCTGAAAGTCACATAAGCTGGACCGAAGAGTGGAGAAAAGTTGTGTTTAGTGATGAAAAAAAATTCAATTTGGATGGTTCAGATGGATTTCAGTCATATTGGCATGACAAACGTCTTCAACCAGAAGTGAGAATGAGTCGAAACTTCGGTGGCGGCAGCTTTTTTCTGCAGATGGAAAGACGGAAATTGCATTTGTGCCTGGAAGGATGAACTCAGAAAGTTATGCAAAGTTGTTAGAAGACGTTATTGTTGAGAGAGTTATGCGGATCTGACTTCATATTCCAGCAGGATAACGCTTCTATCCACTTCTCTCGAAGGATGAGAGACTGGTTTGAGGAGAAACAATTAACATTGCTCGATTGGCCGTCTCTAAGTCCCGATTTAAATCCCATAGAAAATCTTTAAGGAATACTAGCCAGGCGTGTTTATGCCAACGGGCGCCAATTTAACAACGTTCAAGAGCTTCGAGACGCAATAATTGAACAATGGGGCGCGATTACAACCGCGGAACTGGAAAAGCTTGTGGAATCAATGCCGAGGCGAATAATATCGATCGTAAGAGTACCTGGTGGCTCTACAAAATATTGATTTAATTAATATAGTATATATATATTTAAGCAAAAGTAGAAGGTTCACTCTTTACAAAATTAAACGCGTCTATCTGGTTTGGAGGCAGCAATCTAACTGACTCTTCTTTATTCTTTTCTTCTGTGCTTAGCCTAGGGGAAACTTATACATGAACAAATAGTATAACTTATATATAAATAAATAGTATATATTATGATGGCTTGGGATATTTACATGAATATTGGTATTGTTTGTACATATTTATATCTTAACATATAATAAGCTTGGGATATTTACATGAGTGTTGGTATTGTTTGTATATATTTATATCTTAACATATAATAGCTTAGGATATTTACATGAGTATTGGTATTGTTTGTGCATATTTACATCTTAACGTAGGGAAAGTGTTGCCACATGGCTCTGATTACTACAACTCGGCCATCTTGACAATTTAAGATCCCCTGATCTTTTATTTAGCGAAAATTTTAACGTTTGGTACCTCGACTTCCGAACCACGGTCGCATATTTCCAACAGCCCACACACCTTGATAAGGCAGTCTTGTTTGTTGAAAATTGTCCACATCCTTGAGAACATACCGATCATTTCTCAAAATTTTCGTTATTTGATAAGGTCCTTTAAATTTTGGTAATAATTTTTTAGACGTCCCAGAATGAGAATCAAAGTTTTTTACTAACACGTAGTCTCCTATTTCGTATCTTTTAGGTCGTTGTCGTTTCTTATTCACATATTTTTCATTATAAGTCTGTGCCTGTTCCTGTTTTAAAACTGCTTCTTGTCTTATCTGTTTATGATTGTCTTGAACTATCTTTTGTTTAATATCTATTAAGTTTTCTCTAAGTTCGTCTATTGTTTCGCCTCTTTGACCTACTCCGAAAAACATTACGCTGGGATGTTTTCCTATCATTCGATTTATTGTGTTGTTCAATGTAAACTCTACAGTTTCCACAACATTGTCCCAATAAACTCCCTCTTCTGGCTTGACTAGTTTAGCTATCATCGGACCTATACTCCTGTTCACTCTTTCTACTTGGCCATTAGCTTGCGGTGACCCAGTCGCGACTTTTATGTGTTTTACGTTATTTTCGTGTAAAAAGCCTTCAAAATCAGTGGACGTAAACGAACTACCTCTATCTGATATTATACACTTTGGTCTACTATAAGCACGAAAATAGTCTTTTAATGCCGTAACCACTTCCTTGGTGTTAGTTGTCTTAGTAGGATAAAGTCTAACGAACTTTGTGAATGCGTCGATTACTACTAGTATATGTTTCTTTGAGTTTCGTGAATGGTCTACAGGTCCATAATGGTCTATGTGAACTACTTCGAATGGGATATCTCCCTTTGGTATATTATTTAGAAACCCTTCTTCTTTACCATGTTTGGATGAATATACGATGCACTTTAGACAGTTTTGTATGTGGTTGCTTACCTTTTCCCTCATTTTGGGAAACCAATAACTTTTTTTTATAAGTTCTATCACTTTATCGATACCCGTGTGCCCCATTTCATCATGGTACTTATACATAACGTGCCCTTCCATACTTTCGGGGACACAAAATAAGATTGTGCCATCATTTTGTTTTTTATAAATTACACCATTTCGCATTTCATACAAGTGGTGTTCCGAGAGTAGCAACGACTCTTTAAGTTTTTTCAAAGTATCATCTTTACCTTGTGATATGACTAAATTTTCTTCAAAAGTATTCGTTTCCAAAATCAAAATATTCGTTGAACGACTTAATGCATCTACGTGTTGCATACGTGTACCAGCCCTATGTTCGAGTTCATAATCATAGTTCTGAAACTCGAGTGCCCACCTTGCTATTCTTGGATTCAGTTCTTTTTTGTTGAGTGTCATCGTAAGTGAATTGCAGTCTGTCACTATCTTAAAATGTTTGCCTTGTAAATATACTCTGAATCTTTTAAGTGCACTAACAATTGCTAACGTCTCCAACTCAAAACTATGGTACTTTGCTTCGTCGTCTGTTGTTCTTTTGGAGAAATAAAATATTGGGTGTAATTTTCCATCACTTTTCTTTTGTAAAAGGATAGCTCCTAAACCAATTGCACTTGCGTCGCAATGTAGTTCCGTATAATCTTTTGGGTTATATAACGCTAATATTGGAGATTCTATCAGTTTTTGTTTAAGTATCTCGAACGACTCTAACTCTTCTACACCGAAGTGAAATGCTTTATTTTTTCTTGTAAGATCGTAAAGCGGTTTAGCCAAAACTGAAAAATTTTTAACAAACCTGCGAAAATATGAACACAAGCCTAAGAAACTTTGGACTGAATGTACATTTTGTGGTATCGGGAAATTTCGTATTGACTCTAGACCTTTATCATCAGCCTGTATACCTTCGCCACTGATAGTATAACCCAGGTATTTTATTTTTGTCTGAAGAAACTCACACTTGTCTAACCTTAACTCCAATTTGTTATCCACCAATCTTTTGAACACCTCTTTTAAAATTATAAAATGTTTATCAAGATCTTCGGTTGCTATCATTATGTCGTCAAGATATATCGTTACCTCATCTTTTCTAATCATATCTGCAAAAATTTTGTTTACATGCCTCTGGAAAACGGAAGGAGCATTTCGTAGTCCAAATGGCATTCTCAGAAATTCGTATTGCCCTAAAGGTGTTACGAATGACGTATACTTGACAGATTCTTCCTGCATATATATGTGAAAAAATCCATTTCTCAAATCTAGCTTTGTAAACACTCGTTTATCTACTAACCGATCTAACAAATCATCTATCAAGGGAATAGGAAAACTATCTTTTGTTGTCACTTTATTGAGTACTCTATAATCTACACACATTCTAAGATCTCCGGTTTTCTTTTTTACTAGCACTATAGGAGAAACAAACTCTGACTCACTTGTCCTAATGTATCCTTTTTCTAAATACTCATCTAACAATTTATTTAATTCTGACTTTTCTGTATACGATAATCTACGCGGTGGTCCATAAAACGGTTTGGCGGAATTCAAGTTTAACTTCATTTCTGTTTTTACCAAGGGTTCTTCTGGCCGTCGAGGTACCAAATAACAATCTTTGTAAACATCTTGCAAATATTTTTTTGCCCAATAATCTACATTTTCTCCTATAGTTAAATTTTCTTCTTCACAATCATTAGGTTCATAATTTATCATAAGCAAAGATTTTTCAAAGTTTTCGTTTTCGTTTACTCTAAAGTTTACATTTTTTATATTTTCTTTTAATTCGTTACGATCTTGATCTATTAACTTATTTGTTTTGTAAAAGTTATCGTTAAAATTTATATCCTTATCTTTGATTTCGTTTGAAAATTTATCATCTGTTTTAGTTTTTATTCGTATACTATCTTTTTTTACATATGCTTTATTTTTTAACTTATCATTGTTCTCATCGTCGTGTTTTACTATCTTATTTAAATTTCCATTGTTTATCTTTGTTCTTAACTGTGAATCATTGTTTTCAATACATTTTTTACAAAGTCTAAACTTGTGATCATTGTTATAGTTTTCAACTTTGTTGACATACATATTATCGTCTTTATAATTTGAAACTAGTTTAAATTTTCCGGCTTTTAAAAAACTTCTTCCTAGAACCATCTCAAAAACAGTAGACTTGTCATCAACAACAAATAATTCCGCTGAAATAAGTAAATTTTCCCAATGAATTACGCATGACAACTTTCCAATAATTATTAGTTTACTTTTATTAATGCCATAATACGATACATAATTGTTATTTTTAGTTAACTTGACTCCTTTAGGAAGGCGCGACTGTCTGACAAAGTTGATTGGGCTACCAGTGTCTATGAGGCATTCTAGGAAAAAATTTTTTGTTTTATTACCTATTTTTAGCGACAAACATAAATAACTTACAAAATCTTCGGATTTGTCCTCTAAAAGTTGAACGGTATTCTTTCTTTTTGGACACGATGACAAACGATGTTCTGTTGACGCACAACCGTAACAAGCCCCGTACTCTCTCTTTGGCTTCCTGCACTCTGACGCAATATGTCCGATACAATTGCAATTGTAGCACCTTGGACCCTCTTTTTTCTGCTGTAGCGCTGCCTTCGACGTTGACGGTACACTGCTTGGTCTTGGTTGCACCACTTTGCTCATTGTTCGCAACAACTGTGTTCGGTCATTGAAGTTGCTTACGTGCGCATATAACCTTAAATTTGTGTCACAGAATCCCTCGATGACATATTCGATAAACTCGTCTTCGTCTAGTCCCAGTCCATTGGACAACACAACCTTGTCATTATAGTATTCGGGGAACGCCTCGTCGTATCTCCACTTCCTTGTTTCGAACTTGCGCCTCATTGCTAATTTGTTATCTTTGTTGCTGAACATTTCCGTCATCTCCTTTAGCAATTCCTCCAAATTTTCTTCCGCAAAATTCGGTTTTGAATATAGCCACTGCTGTGCTTTTCCTTTTAATTTGTTTACCACCAGTGTACGAAGCATTTTATTTCCGACGTTGTATACTTTTTTTACGCTTCGTAACTGTGCTATCCAGGTATCGAAATGTATACCGCCATCGTACTCGGGTAACATGTCTTTGTATGTATTATACCTTCTCTCCTCGTCGTCGTCTTCACTTCTTTGTCTGTCATCTGTGGTCGCATCGTTGTCTTTATTTTTTGCTATCATTTGTTGTTCACCAAATTCAATCCTTTGTCGTAAAAAATCGTTCTCCCTTGCCAATAAATCTTTCTCTCTCTTCAATAGACTGATTTCCTTAAGAAGTATTTCGTTTTCTTTTGTTGTTGATTGCGCCCCATTACCCTCTCCACAACTTGTGTTCTCCTCTTCTATAACGTTGTCGTTGCCGTTGTTTTCCTCGTCTTCTCCTTCTACATTATTTTTGTTGTTTTCGTCGTCTGGAATTTTCTGAGTATTTTTTGGTTTTTCTCCTCGTTGTTCAACGGGTATACCGTTGAGGCGTAATACTAATGCCGACTTCGTCCCGTTGCTAGATATTCCGAGACGTTGCAGCCACTCGCGCAACTGTGCCACCGAAAATTCGTTTTGTTCGATTAAATTGCTATTCATGGCGAGGAATATATGTGTGCTGGGGAGTAATAAAAAAAAAATATGCTTCGTAAGGCAGCAGTATACACACGAAATGTGGTAAACGACACGCGCACTTTGGTTTGTAATTTGTAACGAGAGGAAAAAAATGTTTCACGATCGTTTTAAAATATTATATTTTTTTGTAAATGTTTATCTTTTAATTTATTGTTTAGGATGAATCCCACTTCTGAGGATTATAGTATATATATATTTAAGCAAAAGTAGAAGGTTCACTCTTTACAAAATTAAACGCGTCTATCTGGTTTGGAGGCAGCAATCTAACTGACTCTTCTTTATTCTTTTCTTCTGTGCTTAGCCTAGGGGAAACTTATACATGAACAAATAGTATAACTTATATATAAATAAATAGTATATATTATGATGGCTTGGGATATTTACATGAATATTGGTATTGTTTGTACATATTTATATCTTAACATATAATAAGCTTGGGATATTTACATGAGTGTTGGTATTGTTTGTATATATTTATATCTTAACATATAATAGCTTAGGATATTTACATGAGTATTGGTATTGTTTGTGCATATTTACATCTTAACGTAGGGAAAGTGTTGCCACATGGCTCTGATTACTACATTAATTACAAATTTCTGATCACTAATACACAGTTATTTCTAATAAAAACGTAGGTGTTTTTATGAGAATTTCCCCCTTTTTCTTGTTAATTTTTGGTTTTTGTTACTAATTTTTATTTAATTTTGTTAAAAATGAATAATTTTTTTATTTTTCTTAACAACTTTGAGTACATTTTCTTATTTCATAAAAATGTATGGCTAAGTTGCATGCAGCAAACAAAACATGCGTAAAAACCATGTGTTTTTATGGGAATTTCCTTAACTGTAGGTATTACTTTTCATTTTTTTCGAAATTTTATAAATATTTTTTTTTCTCTATTTAGAGCTGTAATAAACTATATAGTTCATTTAGAGCTACATAGTTCTATTTAGAGCTGTAATAAACTACATAGTTCATTACAGCTCTAAATAGAGGTCAATTTTGCGGAAATTTTGGCTTTAGTTTTGGATTTTTTTTATGACTTGGTTCGGTACAGCTGTGAGCCCTCCAATTGTTCTTCCTCCATAAAGTTCATTTTATTTGCCTAAAGCTAAAATTTGAAAAGTTTCAAAGGTTATGTTAAATTTTTTTTGGATAATTGCCCATTTTTTCAGCGTTTTTGAAATATAGTATGAAGCAATAATTTTTCAAGTACAAAATAGTGAAAACCGTTCAAAATCCATCTATTATTTCAAAAGTTACAGCCCGATGACCACTTTTCATGTTTTCGTTGCACTGTGCGGCGTCTGGAATTTTGATAACTTATTTTTCTTTCAATAAATTTGTATGATCTTTAATTTAATAAAACAAATTTCGAAATTAAGATATTACAGCTTGTACCTACCATAGAACCATTTTTTCAAATTTTGACATTTGACAATTTTCTCATTATCGAAATTTTTTATAGAGATGCTTCAAAAAAGTTTAAAAAAACATTGCATCCCAAAACTTTGAAAAAAATATTTTTTAATTTTTGGAAAAAAGTATTTTTTTTTCTTGACCGCCAAATGAACTATGGAAAATCAAATGTCTTGTTTGTCGTCGCCGCCAACTGCCGTTTGCTTGTAAAAAATTACTGTCCGCCATGGGACCATGTATTTTTTGATGAGTCGACGTTTGCGCACTCTATAATTCGGCCAAAATTCGAAAATTAAACAAAAAACATTTTTTTGTACTCTTGACGCATGTATTCATTATGTTATTACCTAATAAGGTTTCCGAGAAAAAAATTCCCAAAAATCGTACGTTTTTTTGGCATTCTAAACCGTACTAGTACCTTAAAAATGTTTTATTTTGCAATAAAATTAAAAATAAAGAAAATTTAAAAAAGAAAAAATAGTTTAAACAAATAAGATTGAAGTCTTCTATTATAATCTGCACCGTTTTTGTTTTTTAAATACGTCATTTTTTTCAGACTTAAAAAGAAGTTTCAAAGTGCTTTCCTCGAAAATTGAATTTTTGGACTTAAACGGTTTTTGCTTGTGGCCACAGAATTCATTTACGGGACCCTGCATCGTTCGTTACCCAGCGATTGTACCACCAGAGGACATTTTTTTTGAGCTCTTTGTCAACACTTTTTTTGGCTATTTTTCCTTTAGCGTTTAACCAAGAGAATTTAAATTCGTTTATGAGTTTACGATACCTGTTTTTTGTTATATTTCTGTGGCTTCGAAGTTTTCATTTTTGTATCTAAATTTTCATTTTTTTGTTTGTTCTGAATAGGTTTAAATTTATATATTGTAATATTTTTCCTAGGTTCTTTAAATAAAACTTATTACTCCTTTTAGAATTTCTTCTTTATTTACACTTTTCAAATCAAAACAATAAAGCTCAATTTATAATCAACTCCAATACTTTTATTCAAACTTAAATCACACTTCTTTCATTACACTTTCCACAATTAAATAATTCAGCTTTGCACACTTTCATATGAACACTCCCTTATATACTCAAATTAGTTGTCCTCGAAGTTTCTCGTCTTGGAATGTTCTAGATGGTTGGAACAAGGGGAAATACATTTGACATTGGAAAAGAGCTTTTTGTTTCTTTCATAAATTAGATATGCAATTTTCCAACAGATGGCGCTGTAGTAGTATAAAGCTCTGTTCACAACATTGCCCCCTTCTTAAGATTGTTCGTCCCGAAAAATTCTATCTCCAGCTTCGCCACTTTTAACTTTCCTCTTGGCCCTCTTTGAATTCGGTAAACGACATCATTGATTTTCGTGACGACGGTATAAGAGCCTTCCCAGTTTTGTTGAAGTTTCGGCGACAATCCCTTTTGACGATGTGGATTATACAGCCATACACGATCTCCTACTTGGAATCCTTGTCTTCATTCGATCGCTGTAAGCGCTCATTCTAGTCCTGGTCCTTTCATGGATGTCGATTAGCCTCTCTTTTAGGTCACCCACGTAATCCCCTGTTTCTTGAGACTCTTCTGATGGGTGTCCAAACCTTATCTCACTAGGCAGCCGTATGCTTCTTCCGAACAGGATTTCAGATGGTGTTTGTCCTGTTGAGCTATGTATTGCACTTCGGTAGGCCATCAAAAATAGTGGTATGTGCCTATCCCAGTTTCTTTGGTAGTCACCTACGACTTTAGTGAGGTGTTCTTTTAAGGTCCTGTTGAATCTCTCGACCATTCCATCAGATTACGGGTGAAGTGGTGTGGTTCTCGTTTTCTTAATGCCAAAAAACGCGCAGAACTCTTGGAATATGTTCGACTCGAAGTTCCGTCCTTGGTCGGAATGAAGTTCTATAGGCACACCGAACCTGCTTACCCAGTTAGGCACAATCTGGTCGGCCACGGTCTTGGTTTCTTTGTTACGGACACCGATCCTCCTAAGCGGAATAAGAATCTAAAAGTAAATATTAAATTAATTAGAATTTGTTTTTTTTCTCTAAACAAATTTGACAGGAGGAAGAATTCCAAGTAAAACTCAAAGAAGAGGGGCATTTAAAAGAACCACAAACTTCCAATCACTGGAAGTGTGGATGGAATTAATATTAGGTTGAGAGTGCCTCCAAGGGTTTAGTGAACGGAGAGATGAAGGTTATATTTTATTCTTCGGTTCTATCAAAGGGACAGAGGAAAATTAATTGTTACTCTAAGGTATAGACTGACCTAATAATCAAAGATGGTATTGGGGTGGTTACTAGGAAGTAATTTAGGGATATCGGTATGCGTCGAAGATCGGGTTTTATCGCACCTAATCGGAGGTATCAATAAATTTCGCTCGTTTATCTTAGGGGAACATTGTGTTTTGTATCCACCTAACAGAAATGATCGCTCTGTGTAAATCCGGGAATGGAGACTGGAATCGTGACCTGGTAGGACTTTTGAGTTACTCTGTGGTTTGGAAGGCTCATTTCAGAAAATAAGGGGAAGTGTTGGATATATAACGGGTGCTTGAGAACTTTTTTTTAAAAAAAAACGCATAAAATTTGCAAAATCTCATCGATTCTTTATTTGAAACGTTAGATTGGTCCATGACATTTACTTTTTGAAGATAATTTCATTTAAATGTTGACCGCGGCTGCGTCTTAGGTGGTCCATTCGGAAAGTCCAATTTTGGGTAACTTTTTCGAGCATTTCGGCCGGAATAGCCCGAATTTCTTCGGAAATGTTGTCTTCCAAAGCTGGAATAGTTGCTGGCTTATTTGTGTAGACTTTAGACTTGACGTAGCCCCACAAAAAATAGTCTAAAGGCGTCAAATCGCATGATCTTGGTGGCCAACTTACCGATCCATTCCTTGAGATGAATTGTTCTCCGAAGTTTTCCCTCAAAATGGCCATAGAATCGCGAGCTGTGTGGCATGTAGCGCCATCTTGTTGAAACCACATGTCAACCAAGTTCAGTTCTTCCATTTTTGGCAACAAAAAGTTTGTTAGCATTGAACGATAGCGATCGCCATTCACCGTAACGTTGCGTCCAACAGCATCTTTGAAAAAATACGGTCCAATGATTCCACCAGCGTACAAACCACACCAAACAGTGCATTTTTCGGGATGCATGGGCAGTTCTTGAACGGCTTCTGGTTGCTCTTCACTCCAAATGCGGCAATTTTGCTTATTTACGTAGCCATTCAACCAGAAATGAGCCTCATCGCTGAACAAAATTTGTCGATAAAAAAGCGGATTTTCTGCCAACTTTTCTAGGGCCCATTCACTGAAAATTCGACGTTGTGGCAGATCGTTCGGCTTCAGTTCTTGCACGAGCTGTATTTTATACGGTTTTACACCAAGATCTTTGCGTAAAATCTTCCATGTGGTCGAATAACACAAACCCAATTGCTGCGAACGGCGACGAATCGACATTTCACGGTCTTCAGCAACACTCTCAGAAACAGACGCAATATTCTCTTCTGTACGCACTGTACGCATTCGTGTGGTTGGTTTAATGTCCAATAAAGTAAACTGAGTGCGAAACTTGGTCACAATCGCATTAATTGTTTGCTCACTTGGTCGATTATGTAGACCATAAATCGGACGTAAAGCGCGAAACACATTTCGAACCGAACACTGATTTTGGTAATAAAATTCAATGATCTGTCAAATACTAATGCATGAAAATCCTAACCTCAAAAAAATCACCCGTTAAATTCAGAGACAGCCTTGTTTACTAACTCGTTTTAGCGACGGAGTAAAGTTACTTAGACTTTACAACGGCTCTAAACCTGAAAACCTTATTTATAATGAAAATGCACGAGGAATAGCGGTGGAATAAGCTAAAACTGGTTCATAGGAGGTTTAAGGCCGTTTTAGTATCTAAATGTCATTTTGAGATGACATCTTGTGAAATTTACAAAAAGGAGTGTAAGCAATTTTTTTTTCGTTTCTTACTAAGACAAAAAGGATAGCAATAATAAATTATTTATATTTTCCAAACGCTCTAACAGTTGTACGGTATTGGGAACGCAGTGTGGTTTGGTTGGTACATTTAAATGTATGCAGTGCCGGATTAAGCCAGCGCAGGGCCTGTAGCAAATTCTATCAAGGGGTCCTTAGACTGTTTTAGGTTAGGCACTTATCAAGTTTATGGTATTAAATAAAACAAAACTTTTACAAACAAACTTTTCTTGATTTAATTTGGGAAAATTTATAAATAATGCTGTTGATATCGACTTCTCGGAGTAAATCATGTTCAATATTCATTAAAGTGAGGAGATTAAGACGTTGTTAGCTCATCGTGTTCCTCAATTCATTTTTAACACGTTTTAATGTTGAGAAAGATCGTTCACCACTGCAGTTGGTGGTCAAATAAATGCGCAAAGCAATTTCAACGTTCGGGAAACAAGATTGTAAAGAATTATTTATCAACAGCTTGTAAACCTGCATTTCCAGAGCCTCATGATTCCTGCTGTCAATAATACCAGCCACATCAGAATTGAGCATTGAAGCGAATTGCACTAATTCGTTGCCCAGACTGTCCTCCAAATCATCTGCGTAAGCACTTACTATGGTTGCAGATTTTTAATTTCTTCTGGTGGAAGAGATTTTATATGAAGGTTTTTATAATACAAATTCTATATACTACTGAAATAAATCTGCCAAGTAGAAGACTTAGCACTATTAATGGACTTGTTGAATTATTGATTCAAAATAGCTTTTATGGTTTTTTTTTTTTTTTTTATAATCAACTCACGCTCAAGGGAATATGATTACCCTTTAAATGTTTTAACACAGCGCGGGCGTGAAGTTATGGAAGAGAAAGAAGGATATGAAAGATGTGAGGCACGATGTTCTGAGACTGAAGGTGGTTGTCTCAGACTTTTTTTCTCCAGTGATGGCGGCTGAACTAAAAAGTTAACGTAAAAGAAAGTTTGAAGGATAAAATTCCAATTTTAAACTCCATTTATTACATTTTTCTCTAGAGAGCTTAAAATTAAACTCAATAAATTAAGAACAAAAAAAGTAAAGTGATAAACTTGTAACTAAAGAACTAAATGTAAATGTAAAGATAGCCTTGAAGTCAAGTTTAAACACAGTCGAAATTATTGTGAAATTCTCCTATACGCTTTGACTTTCATGTAAAATACCTATAGGTATCGAAGGTATTCTTTTTGTTTAACCCTTACCTGCCACACTTCTGTAGAATAACATAGCTGCCATACTGGGGTACAAAATGCCCCAACAACAAAATATCGCATTGTAAGCCAGCTATTAATTTATTTTGCTTGAAAAAATTCTGTGTTTTTTATTTTTTTCATTTTTTAATATTTTGAGCTAAAAATTTAATGAGATACTCTCAAGATGAATACCATCAAGAAAAAAAATATTTCATATTTGTCTTAGAGAAAAAGTATATTTATTTTGTACTATGAAGAGCGCTTCATTGAAGAAAAAAAATTCAATTTTCAATCTTTATTCATAGTTTATTATTAATTTTTCAATACAAAACATTACTTTCATATAAGGATAATAGGAAAATTAGTAGAAATTTGAAAATAGTACAGTACTGTAGTATTATTATAAAAATAGCAAACAAAATTAATCAGTGCAACATGCACAAGAATAACAAAAAAGTAAACGATGTTTATCACAAATCGGACCCTCACAAACCGAACATCCCTCGTGAGTTTTCTTGATAACGAATAAATATACTAATATAAATATTATAAGATTTGCAAAAAATTCTGAGCAAAATATTATACTTACGATTATTTAAGAGAAATAGAGCCAAAACAGAGTAAAAAAAAAAACATACTTAAATAATTATAACTGCCACACTGGGGTCTTAAACGGCACCACACCACTTTCAATGACTGCCAGAACGATACTAGCGCGCATATCATCGTACTATGGGTTTTAGGGAAAAGAGGTATGCTTCAACTAATAATACTCGTAGATGGAGTCACAATTCCAATTTTTTGAAAATTGTATGTTTTATTGTAATTTAAATAGCGCTGGGGTCACCTGGACCCCACAAGTGCAGCTAAGGGTTAAATATTTCCTAATTGTAATAAAACTGCCATGAACGACTTTTCATTAAAATTTTGAGTATTTATTTGTTTCGCTTGAACGAAACATGGCTTTGTGAAGATAATTTACAGGGGTGCTAAAGGATGGCTAAGGCACGTGGTGCGCTAATGGAGTGACCCGATTGGTTCTTATTAGTGACGTTTTGGGGGGAATCCAAACCGGGCCGAAGGATTCCAAGGTTTGGAGGGTTATAGTCGGCTGCAATGACATCCGCAGCACTCTTAGTATGGTGAAGTCCGTCCGCCGTCTTTTCAGATTTGGTTAATTCCGGCCTTATTTATGTTTTTTTGCTGCAGGAGAGGTTGAGTTTCCGGGGGCAAGATCACCTTCCGTCCGACGAGCTGACGCCGAGCATACGCGAGCAGGCCGCGTCCCCGTGGCTTGACATTCCTTCCTTTTGCCAAACCTATCCTTTTCCTAGTTTCATACCCTATCTCTTTTCCCATCCTACTTCCTTACAGACTCCTCACCTCCTCTGGCCTCGCAACAAAAATGGCGCCCAACGTATTAGCTTTTTGGTTAAGATTTGTGTTGTAATCGTTATTGTGTTTTTGTGGAAGTCCACAACCAAACTTGCCATGAATTTTTAAGGATCATAAGTCTGCATCAAGAAGGTCACAGACGTACTTAGATGTATTGCGACGACTTCTTGAAAATTCATGGCGACGGCGGTTAGTATTTGGGGGCTGCAAGGTTTGAAAAGAAAGGTGTATGTCTGCATCAAGAAGGTCCCAGACGTACTTAGATGTATCTGCGACATTATTTTTGCTCAATCTTGCGGTTCCCACATATAACGTATGGTATTGTTTTTCCTAATTCCTATCCTTACTTTATTTTACTTTTCTTTCCAAATTTCATTTTCTTATCCTTTTGTCCAGTCAGTGCCACGTGTTTACTTGAAATCGTGTCTGTGCTTAGCAATTTGTCGGACATAGTTGCCCGTTTACCAAGCATAGGGCGGGTTTTCAAAACACACTAGAGTGAGTTTTTTTCTTCTTCCTTTTTTATGTTACCTCCTTACTACCATGTCTTCAAAGAAAGTCCCAGAGACAGACTTGAATTGCGGGTTGTAAAAAGATAATATCGAATCGTAGTGTTGTGTAATGTTAATTGTTACCATTTGTTAAGTCGACAATTCAGTAATTGTTTAGGTTCGTCTCGTACTCAAAACGTTGGCTATTACGCCGTCGTTTACCTCTATAAGCGATAACGCTATATTATAGAGCGAGCAGAGAATAATGAAGATAGTTCCAATCTAAGCGGGTAGCTCTTTAAAAGGGAACAATCTTGAATTAAAAGTATGTTTTAAATCGAGCGAGTTGCTCTTGGAAATAAAACACACTGGTTGGCGATTGAGAAGTGACTACATTTATTTAGGATTTTCATTTGTCTTTTATACAAAAATTAGTGTTCAATTTTCATTCAACTATTAATTCAATTTCTTAGTTTTACGGCCTTCGACAATTGAACCCCAATCACTTCACACCTTGCTCTAGCATATCGCCATATCAGCATTATTGTCTATGTTCCTCATATATTTAACAACGAGGGCCATGCAGTAGATACGTTTGGTGGTAACATGAACCCTTAATACTTGGAGTATATTTATGTGAATGCTTATCACATTGAATAGATGAGCAACGTATTTTTAATGGATACACATTAAATGATTTAAGTTGATATGGCGCTATGCGTACGTTGGGAGTTTTCAATTATCGAAGCTCGAGATAATAAGTGATCATTAGTGCGATCCCTTCACAATCCTACTTTTATACAAAATAAATTCTTATCTTACAATAAATTATTTCTAAACAAAATGTACAAATATACAAAAAATGTAATGTAAGGAAATATGAATAATTTGATATTGCCACAGGTTGATTCCTGTATATCTGTTGGAGGTGTTGCTGTTGGGTGTTGGTCGTGCTATTTTGTAAATGGTGTCGTGTTGTTTATGTTGTTTTGTTTGTTGTTCTATTTGATAATTCAAATTATGCTGTGTGTGGTGTTATTCTATTGTTGTCGCAACATGCTGGGTCCCTCAGTTTGGAACGACAGAGAAATCGATGTCCTCGAAGGAAGTCTCAGTGTTTCGGCGTTCCTTCCTTATTGTTTGCGTTGATCTTTTCATTGGAGTAGGCTGTCGATTTCTTCTTCGAACTATGATAATGACAGCTATGAGGAAGATTACAAGCAGGAACCGAGTAGATCCAAAAAGCGAGTACTGATGAATTCGGTGGGTCCTGATTTGTTTCAAGATATTTTCTTGACTCCTTTGAAGTTATATTGCAGTTTCCAGTTTTGATATTTCCAAAGAAATATTTGACTGATGTAGGATCGGTTGTTGCTCCGTTTTGGAGTTTAACAAAGTTAACTGGTCAGAGATGTTGAATGATGGCAAAAATGAAGATTTCAATCTGCTTGTCATCGTTTGTCTTCCAATAACTGTTATAAACTGGTCATGGATCATGCAGTTTGTTGGCAGCTTCACTATCCCACTACCTCTGAAGATGGTCGGTACTGAATTGAAGTCGCAATTGATGTTGACTGTCGTTGAATTTGGAACACTATAGATCCAAGTGTTCTGTTGATGCTTCTCAATCCAGTAGGCCTTTGTTGGGATGTCTTTTATCTGACATGAGTCTATTAGTTCATGGTTGTGTTGAATTATGTTAATTTCACATGAGCTAACTGAAGCTCCAGCTGTATATAATGGGTGTTGGAGAGTACACCAGTAAGTTTCAAATAGCCTTTCTTTGCAACGTAAAAATTCGTCTTCGTTGATCGGGTAGTAGTGGTTTACTTGTATACAGTTGGAGTATTGATTCATGATGCCTCTCTCCAGGAATCATCAAAGATCGAGAAATATTTTCATGAATTTTCGTAAGTTCGTCTTTAAATTGTTGCACTGTAAGGATGAGTGGATGTATCCTTCCAATATGTGTTGAAAGCACAATATCAAGCAGTATGCTCTGAGTCGACTTATAATTTATCATTATAAGGATGGCGTTTAGAGCAGCTGAGGAGAACATCTTTATGTTTTCATACCTCTTTGTTTCATTATTGAGTTTCATTGTACTCAAAAGCTGAATCTGTTTCTTATTTTCCAACTGTTCTTTTTTAAAGATGTTGACAGTAGAATCAACTATGGTCGTCTGATTTTTCATTAGATCTAGTATATGCTTCTCATTTTCGTTAACGGTTTGAATTGTTTCCTCATACTTGTCAGCGAATCTTTGATCAAGTATTCCAAATAGTTCATTGGTTACCGTTCCGATGAAATCAAAGGGTGATCGTTTTTGTCTTCTCATTGAGTCGTCATTAGCATGAAGCAGGATTTCGTTGTTGAGGTCAATTTGTTGAAGTTGGTGTTGAAATTGTCTTAATGTTTCTTCACACATTATTGACTTTACTTCTGTAAGTTCTGTTGATGTACAAAATGTTTCCATTGCTTTGACTAGTTTTGCATAAGTTTCGAACTCATGCCAGTAGTTAGTCATGTTAAAAAACACAATCGTCTTCCAGGAACTAGAAATAAGATTTGCTTGTCCTACATCTTCGAAGTATATTCCTGGTTGGCTTTCAAATGGTGTAATTTTGACTTTCTGCTGATAAGGTGTGGGTACGGAAGTAGTCAAGTTCAGTAGTCCGAATAGTATGAATAGCCAAAAGAACGGTTGTACTCGATTTGTTGATACATTTATTTGTCGCACTGGTGTATCTGGTTGTTCATTTTTTATAGGCAATCGACACAATTTTATGATGGGCCGCTTAAAATGTTTATTGTTGCTAAACACTGTTGCAGCTCGAACAATGTTGTCGTTGCCGGGATGTACTTCCGATATTTTTCCCATCATCCAGGTTGTTGGTGGTAGCCGGTCTTCTTTTATGAGCACAATGTCACCAACTTTAATGTTTTCTTCTTTTTGTTTCCATTTAGAAAGTTGTTGGAGTTGCGAAAGATATTCAGATGACCAGATCTTCCAAAAATCTTGAGTCATTTTTTGAATTAACTGCCACCGAGATCGGAATGTTTTTCTCTCTTCAATTGTTGGTTCGGGAACTGCATTAAGAGAACTTCCAATCAAGAAATGACCAGGGGTTAGAGTTGTGGTATCATCAACATCGTTTTGGATTGTAGTTAGTGGTCGAGAATTTAAACAAGCTTCTATTTGTGTCAGCAAGGTTGAGAGTTCCTCAAATGTTAGGATAGTTTCACCAATAACTCGTTTTAGGTTATATTTTGTTGATTTAACACTTGATTCCCATAGTCCACCGAAGTGAGGTAATGCAGGGGGTATGAAGTTGTAGGAGGCAGTCCTAAAAGTAATTTTACCAGCAAGAAAAATATCGATGGTTCAAAAGAAAAAAGAAAATATCCTACGAACCCTAGGTCGGATTTTAGCAGCAATTTATTTTTTGTATATCTTTCAATGAAATAAAATACATAAGTACAAATTAATTTAAAAGTTGAAACAAAAAAAATTTTAATGCTTCAAACCAAACTGGACAAGGTCGTAAGACGTAAGCCATATTGCAAAACATAAAAGAACAACATCAACAGTGGTCAATTACGACGCGTTCAGAACTTCTGCTTAAAGAATTAAGTTCAGCAAGTAATGCAATTAGCATTGACCACCCTTGTTTTCCGAGCGGTCCCACACAAAATAAGTGAGCATTTCCGTTTTCTCTCCATTCCACCGAATTCCATACCCGAACGCAATCTGAGGAAAGTCCTCATGGTTTCTGTCTTTTATATTTAAGTCTTCAGCCCATAAAGTAGCTCCGCCACCATTTTTCCTACCCCCAAAGTTTTTTTTTTAATCCTACCAAAAGATAGTTAATCTTTAAAGAAACAAAAGTTATAATCAAACAAAAAGTAAAAAAACAACAAAAAATCAAACGAAAATCGAAGATATAAACTCGGCATAAAAGTGTGGCTTCACTGAATATTTCGGCAATCCGGCATGACGGCAGCAAAAAAGAAATATAAGTCAACCAGTTCTGACTAAGAGCCATAAAATAATCCAAAAAGTTCTGATCACGACAATCCTGTAAGTAAAATTGCTAAATCTAATAAAAAATAGGGTTATAACAAAAATTATTTGTTCATAATAGTGCGAGTCTAAAGGTCACTGGTGCGTAGCATTTAGCCCGTCGATATTCCACCCCGAAATAAGATCTTGGTCCAAGGAACCAGCATAGTGTTCAAGGGTCTATTCCGCAACCTTTCTGTTCTTGAATCCAAAACCGAAAGTAAAACTGGCGTATTCGTGGGATCTAGGAACACACGTGGGTAAATGTTCGACCAGGACTCGCCTAAGACGAGATAAATCTGAGGCAATCTTGAGAGTCCAGAATAAAATTCAAACCGATCTGATTCGGCTGGAGAGGGTACAAGCACCGGAAGCAGTCCTTCGGGCCTTCAAGTGGCACCAAGGCTTGGCGCAGGGAGAGCAGCTCCTCCTCAACAAAAGACGTTCAGCAATCAAATAATTCCTAAAAGTGCAAAGAAAAGAAAGTTAAAAAAAAAAGAAAAATAAGTAAAGAGAGTCGAACCTAAACGAGAAAATGAAGAAGAACTGAAATATAGTTTTAGTAGTGTAAAAGCGAAGTGAAAAAAAGAAAATTCAACGTTAAAAAGAAAGATTAGAGCTAGAAAACCAAATATGTATATTTGATGCAAAGATTAAAAAAACAAAAAAAAATTATATTGACAGTAAACGAATTGATAGGTGATGATAGAAAGTGAAAATCAAACAAAATTTAGAAAGACATGAAACTAATTGAAGTTGACGTTTCATTAAAACAAGGCACACTTAATATCTATAAAAAAAAAGAAAAGAGATAATACCTAGAAAAGACTGAGTGCAGTTTAGAAGAAGAAATATCTTCAATATCTGTTTGGTACGTAGAGTAGTTTTTCGAAGGCAGTAAAAATAGAAACATTTAAGCTTAGTTTAAGAATAGAAGATTAGGGTTTGATTATAGTAGAATATATTTTCTAAGAAATTATATTGTAACATCCCATCCATCGCGAGTGTTTTGTAAAAGTAATATCTCTATTGGTGTCAGAGTTAAAGTATCAAAGTGATATCGACTGTTCCCCTCATATTAAACTGACCGTGACAACATTTTCAAAAAATTTAATTATCATTATCAACCTTCAGCTTTTTAGTTCACCAGGTCGCGTCTACATATGCTGTGCACAACATTGAGGAGCGATGGTAAGTGATTTTTTTTTTTTACATGCTTACAGAATATTTATATTACATTATTACCTTTTTCGAGCTATACCTTTAATTGGGTGATTAAAAAGAAAAAAAAGTATAATAACTAACTAAGCAAAAGATTATTGAAGTACGTCTTTAAGTGACAAAAAAAGGAAATTTTAATTTGGAGTTGGGGAGTTTACTATGAAAGGGAAAGAGGCCGACATCCGTGAAATAGCTATTTTTCATGAAAAAAATGAAAAAAAATGAGAGGATTTTTTTTTGTTTAACTAATAAATGATATTCTTGATTATAATCTTCATACTAACCGGTGTATGGTGATGCGATGGCAAATAAATTTAGTGTATAGTAATTTTAAGTAAGGAATATTCAATAAAAGTAATATGAATTGTAAAAGGAGAAATAAGAATTTTTTTTCCGCAGTATTTTCATTATTCCGTTTCCAGTTGGGAATATTGTTCGTCGTTGGGTTAAATAAGTTTCAGTCTTCTATATAAAGGAGTCTATTTCTTTTTGTTACTCGTTTTTTTTTTTGACGAGGGATAGTAACTTTTTAAAGTTTGGTTTCGGAACCTACTAATTTATTATGATATTCTAGTAGTTTTAATTTTGGGAAGTGGAAGAAAAGAAGGAGGAATGAGGCGGGCGTTTAAATAAGTCCATAGGGGAGGTCAACGACTTTCCCCTTTTCAGATGAGGGCTGTTGCAGTAATTTATTCGAGCACCAGAACAACAGCATTGGAGTGTTCCCAAAGGTTTTGGGAATACTGAAAGGGAGGGTAAAGACCGCTCAGAGGGCATGACCATCTATGTCCTCAGTTCAGTACATGTACAAGGAAAATTGAAGTATACATCGGTAATGAAATTTCGGGTCCTGCCACTTTAGGAGATGGAATTAAATATTTGGTCGAACGTCATCGTAGACTTAGGCCTGAAAAAAAAAGTAACACCGTCCTTTGCGAATAACAAGAACCCCCCCCCGTCGACGAGCTTTGCATGGTGATTATCAGGCCTTCGGTTATTTAACGCAAAAGGACAAACCCTTCGACTTCTGCCTGGATGGGCCGATGAGTCTGTAGGCATCGGTTCTAAAGGTAGAGAATGTCGTCGGGAGAGTACTTGGGGATAAGAGTGGAATGTGGGAGAATCAATTCAGTATTTTAATGATCTTTTTTTTGGTCTTAGCTGAAAGCGAAATCGGTTCGTTTGCGGAGCAGAATTAGTTTTCAGGATTCACTCTTTTCTCAAGGAGGTGAACAAGGGAAAAAAATAATTATATTAAGAACCCCCCCAAATATAACACGTTACAGATGGCGCCCAACGTGGGGCCCGAAATTTTGTTACCGATCCGTTTTTTTGCTCCGAAGAAAAAAATATAAAATTTTTTTTGGTGAGATTTTGTTTTGTATGGTTAGAAGTTTCGCTTCCTAGTGAAGATTACTAACGACCTGTCGAGTAGCCTGGATTGTCCAAGGAATCAGTGATTTTTACCGAATTTCTTGTTGCAATGTGGTAAATCGACACGTCCAGCACTGAACGGGTTAGTGTTAGTCAGTGTCCGCACCTGAACGAACTTATTTCGAGTAGCTGATTGCGCTGAGCATTAAGTTTTGAGGAAAGATTTTCTTGTTTTTTTTTGGATTAGACTTCTGTCCGGTATATTAGTGAATCGAATTCCTGATCTACGTCTGTTGCTGGAGTATTTAACCAAATAAATGAACGAAAATATTACTTCAACCATACTTCTTGAACATCTTGATGAAAGAGTTCTTGTTAAAGGAAACTTTTTCACACGATAAACTCCAGACGATATCCGATAAGCTAAGACTTGGTATCTGGCTTAAGACAGCTGTATCCTAGGAGATTGAAAAGTTTCTTGTTGACAGCGTTCATCGTCATTAGACAACAATTCAGAGTTAGAACTATACATACACATGTACATATACTTAATATTTTTCTTGCTTAATTTCTTTTGTGAAAGAAAGAAATTAACAATAAATTTTAATTATTTTTTTTTGAAGCACGCCCCCCTCCTACTTTGATTCCACTTCCTAAAACCGCATATGAAAAGTACAAATAATTTCTTATTGATAATTTGGTATAAGTTAGTCTTGATCTTTCAATTTTTTTAGAGTAACATTTTTTTTGAGAATTTAGAAAAGTAAATAATAATTTTTGATTGCTTGTAGGAGCATAGAATTTTTTTTTGAAAGTTGATATAACCTAAGCATTTAATATCTTGTATAGAGGTAAAATTTAAGTAATATCATAGAAGAACTTTTATAAAGAATAGTTAAGGCATAGCTTCACATATAAAGACATAAATAGACGAAAGTATAGAAATAATTACCTAATTATTTTTGAATTAATAAAATAATCTATAAAGTTAATGATATAATCTGCCTCAATAGCTGGAAGAGGTCGAAGTCGGTCGGAAACTCTTAGGAGTGCCCATAAATCGCATAGTCGACGTAACAGTAGGCAACTAACACCTCCACCGAACGATAATATGACAGATCAAGTAAATACAGAAACTTTGGCTGCTGGAGCAAGTACTAGTGCCGCCGCAGGTAGTAAAAACGGGACGAACGAGGCTAATAATAGTAGTCATTTAAGATCTTCAAGTCCTAGGGATGGCGATACATCCAAGGACGCCGAACATTTTGAAACATATGTGCAGGAGGTAGTAACTGCAACAGTTGGTCTTAAACGGACTGAGGATCGACGTTTTATACGTAAAGAACTGGAAAGAACACAAGCACAGTTATTAGAACACGTGAGAGTCATAGTTAGGGAAACCCTTTCAAATATCACACCGGCGCCTCCACCGAATACTCAGGCAGCTCGGAGTTTATATAATGCGACTACCCCAGTAGAGCGACCGCCTGATTATCTCTCACAGAGACATAACCTAGCTGATCCCATTTCAAATGCTCGTCCAACTAATGAACCCTGCATTCATCCGATAGATATGGCTCGTGGGTCGAACGTTGATAATTTTTTGGCTCAGTTGAGCAACTTAAACCTGAATGGCTCTCCACCATCTGCCAATCAAACCAATTCAGGTCCATCACATTCGTCTTCAGTATCACGTTTCCCCCACTATCACAAGTGGGGCATCAGATTTGACAACAGTAATATGTCTATAGATGACTTTCTCTTCCGCCTTGAGAGAGTAAAAGACAGTTACCACGTAACTTGGGAGGAAGTTGTTTTAAATTTTCACCACTTCGTGAGTGGTCGCGTGGAAACGTGGTACTGGATGTTCCTAAAGAATAATCCGAGAGCTTCTTGGCTTACTTTAAGGTTAGCCCTTATCGAACAATACCGTTCTTTGGAGACAGACTCGGAGCTGTCACGTAAAATGTCTGATCGCAAACAGTTACCAAATGAAACTTTCGATGATTTTTACGACGACTTGATAAAGTTCAATTCCAGACTGCGAATACCAAAACCGGTTAAAGAAATAATTGAGCTCATTAAACAGAATGTACGGTGCAGAATGGGAGAACTATTAGTGACGTTTAGTACACATAGTCTGTCCGAGATGGTCTATGTGTGTAGAACGATCGAGAAGTTCTTGACAGGTAGCGAACCCGCCAAAGAAAAGTATCAACCCAATATCCCAATCCAACAGCCGCGACGATTTGTTAACGAATTAGAACCTTCAACGGATGTAAACAGTTATACTAACAGCTATGCAACAACAGCGTTAGTAGAGGCCTACCATAGAGAAGCCAATACTCTCAAATGCTGGAATTGCAACGTAGAAGGACACTCTTTTCGAGAATGCGACAATCCTAAACGGAATTTATTTTGTTACAAATGTGGTCGTCAGAATGTGATTTCTCCTAACTGTGACAAATGTGCGGGAAACCGAACATCGAGCAATCCTGTGACCGGGGGGAAGTGCTCGAGGTCAGAGAACCCGGAAAATTAATAGAACCCGAATCTGTTTTATCTAAAATTACCTTGCTACGACTTTCACCAGAAGAGATTATCAAGAGAGAAGAACTTCGTAATAATCCTGAGAAGTCCAGAGACGATAAGCTCACTTACCCTATAAAATCCATTCATGAACGTATTAGAGAGTATTATGATGCGAGAAAAAGGATAGTGACTTTCGCCACAACATCCGAAAAAGTGAAAAAATTAAGAAATAAAATGAAAAGAAAGAAAGAATTACACAGATCAGTGGCTGCTACCATCCTTCATTGTTCAGGGGATGATCCTCGCCCTTATGTCACGGTAGAGATTTTAGGAAAAAAACTACTCGGACTGCTTGACTCTGGTGCGAGCGTAAGCTGCCTGGGAGTTGGTTCCCTGGAATTTCTGAAAGAAAATCATATCCAGTATACAAAATTCTCTTCTTTTATTGCTACTGCAGATGGTCAAAAACAGACGATAATTGGAATGGTTACAACGCATATCCGGTACAGAGATAAAGTCAAAGTTATGGATTTGTTCATTGTACCATCTCTATCCCAACAATTATATCTCGGTGTGGACTTCTGGAGGATTTTCCAGCTAGCTCCCCATTGAACACTCGAATAGTCAAAAATTCTGAGAGTGCTATCGAGTGTGACCTTAACGAGCAAGAGCGTGAAAAACTTCAAGAGACCATCTCAAAATTTCCCTCTTTTACAACGAAAGGCCTGGGAAAGACCCATCTTCTAGAACACTTTATTGATACGGGAGAGGCGCAGCCAGTAAAGCAACGTCATTATCCCATATCTCCAGCGATACAAGCCCTAGTGTATGAGGAATTGGACCGCATGCTTGCTTTGGGGGTCATCGAAGAAAGTTCAAGCGCGTGGAGTTCTCCGGTCGTGTTAGTACGTAAGCCGGGAAAGAACCGCCTGTGCTTGGACTTTCGTAAGGTGAACCAAGTTACAAAGAAGAATGCGAGCCCAATTGCTCATATAGAGGGATTGTTAGCACGCCTTTCAGAGACACACTTCATTTCAAGTGTGGATCTGAAAGATGCGTACTGGCAGATACCGCTGGAGCAAAGTTCACGGGAGAAGACGGCTTTCACTGTCCCTGGTAGACCGCTTTACCAGTTTAAGGTGATGCCATTCGGCCTTTCTAACGCTGCACAGACTCTGACGTACCTGATGAATAAAGTGGTTCCTTCTGAGTTGCGAGATCAAGTTTTTGTTTATTTAGACGATTTACTCGTAATATCGAGAAACTTCGAGGAACATATCCGAATTCTGCAGATAATAGGGAAAAAGTTACTTGAAGCGGGCTTGACGATAAACGTCGAAAAGTCAAAGTTCTGCTTCAAGGAACTCCAGTACCTCGGCTATGTGGTAGGTCAGGGTTGCTTAAAACCTGATCTTGCAAAAGTTGCCGCAATTCTCGAATTTCCAATACCAAAAACTATCAGACAAGTCAGAAGATTTCTCGGAATGGCGGGGTGGTACCGCAGATTTGTGAACAATTTTTCAACCCTTGCTGCTCCTATAACCGACTCTTTAAAAAAAGGAAAAAAGTTTGATTTCGGTAAAGAAGCTGAGAAAGCTTTTGAAGCTATCAAAACTGCTCTTACTTCGGATCCCGTTCTAACAAACCCTGATTTCTCAAAAGAATTTATAGTTTTGTGTGATGCGTCAGCGACAGGCATAGGGTGTGTCTTGTGCCAAAAAGACGAAAGCGGAAACGAAAGACCGATTTACTATTTCTCACAGAAATTAAATTCAGCTCAACGTAATTATTCGGTTACCGAGCGAGAATGCTTAGCAGCTGTGAGGGGAATTCAGAAATTCAGACCTTATGTAGAAGGCTATCGATTTACCGTAGTGACAGACCATTCAAGTTTAAAGTGGCTGATGAGCTTGCGAGATTAAACGGGGAGATTAGCGCGCTGGAGTCTCAAACTGCAAGGATTCGATTTTGGGATCGAGCACCGGAAGGGTACCTTGAATGTAGTGCCTGATGCCTTATCGCGAGTTTATGAGGTAGATGCTCTGCATTCAATGGTATGTCCACCGGAATCGATGTCAATGAATCCCACCGATGTTCTTTATATTGATTTGGAGGATCCGAGTTTCAAGTCCGGAGAATATCTCCAAATCATTCAGCATATCGGACAAAATAAAGACCAGCTTCCTGACCTTCAAGTCTCGGACGGTTTCGTTTACAAGAAGGTCAGGCATTGCACAGGAAATCCACTCCAAGATGACTTGGCATGGAAATTGTGGGTTCCAGCTGCGCTGACAAACCGTTTGGTTTCGCTGGCTCATTGTCCGCCCAGAGCTTCACACGGCGGTATTGTTAAAACTCTGTACAAACTACGACAGCAATTCTTCTGGCCTAATATGGCTACTCACGTTAAGCTTTTCCTTGAAAACTGCGAAGTATGCAAAATGACTAAAGCCTCCAACACTATTTTGAGAGCGGAAATGGGAAATGCTTTCTCTGTTGATAGACCTTTCCAACACCTATACGTTGATTTTTTGGGGCCTTATCCCCGATCGAAAAACGGAAACACCCAAATAGTAATCGTTTTGGATCAATTGACAAAGTTTGTCCTCATAAAACCACTTAGAAAAGCGAACGCCCTATCAGTAATAAAGTTTTTACAGGAAGATGTATTCTTCATTTTCGGAGTCCCCGAGAGCATCCTCTCGGATAATGGAACTCAATTCACCGGTCAGGAATTTAATAAAATGATACAAACCTTCGGAATCAAGCACTACAGAACGGCTGTATATTCTCCTCAGGCGAATGCTAGTGAGCGAGTCAATCGTTCTATTCTCGCTGCTATTCGAGCGTATATAGACCCTAAACAAACATCTTGGGACCTTCACTTAGCTTCAATAGGTAGTGCGTTACGTTCAACGGTCCATTCCGCAATAGGTATGTCTCCTTATGAAGCCCTTTTTGGGCAACGTATTATCGAGCACGGGGGGGATTACAAGTTACTTCGAGAACTAGGAGGACTGAATCATTCTGAAATAGACTGGCTGCCTAAAACAGCAAAAATGAATGTTTTACATACTTATTTAAAGTCTGCGTTAGAACGTACCCACGAAACATATAAAAAAACATACAATTTAAGAAGCCGAATAGTATCGTATAACGTAGGAGATACCTTGTACAAGCGTAACTTTGCTTTGAGCAATGCGTCCAAGCATCTGAACGCAAAACTCTGCCCAAAATTTGTTCCGGTTACTGTTTCCAAAATAGTTGGCAACAATTTATATGAGGTAAGAGATAGGAAAGGTCACAAAACTATCGCCCATTCAAAGGATTTAAAAACATAAAAGGGTAGTAATAAAGCAAAATTCGAAACATTAAAGAATTAGCCCGGCTTATTCAGTAGTACATGAGACTCTTCCTTATACATTGAAAAAAAACATATCTCTTTCATATCCTTTTTGTACAGAAAATCTGCAACAAAAAGAATATGTTGTGTAGGAGGCAGTCCTAAAAGTAATTTTACCAGCAAGAAAAATATCGATGGTTCAAAAGAAAAAAGAAAATATCCTACGAACCCTAGGTCGGATTTTAGCAGCAATTTATTTTTTGTATATCTTTCAATGAAATAAAATACATAAGTACAAATTAATTTAAAAGTTGAAACAAAAAAAATTTTAATGCTTCAAACCAAACTGGACAAGGTCGTAAGACGTAAGCCATATTGCAAAACATAAAAGAACAACATCAACAGTGGTCAATTACGACGCGTTCAGAACTTCTGCTTAAAGAATTAAGTTCAGCAAGTAATGCAATTAGCATTGACCACCCTTGTTTTCCGAGCGGTCCCACACAAAATAAGTGAGCATTTCCGTTTTCTCTCCATTCCACCGAATTCCATACCCGAACGCAATCTGAGGAAAGTCCTCATGGTTTCTGTCTTTTATATTTAAGTCTTCAGCCCATAAAGTAGCTCCGCCACCATTTTTCCTACCCCCAAAGTTTTTTTTTAATCCTACCAAAAGATAGTTAATCTTTAAAGAAACAAAAGTTATAATCAAACAAAAAGTAAAAAAACAACAAAAAATCAAACGAAAATCGAAGATATAAACTCGGCATAAAAGTGTGGCTTCACTGAATATTTCGGCAATCCGGCATGACGGCAGCAAAAAAGAAATATAAGTCAACCAGTTCTGACTAAGAGCCATAAAATAATCCAAAAAGTTCTGATCACGACAATCCTGTAAGTAAAATTGCTAAATCTAATAAAAAATAGGGTTATAACAAAAATTATTTGTTCATAATAGTGCGAGTCTAAAGGTCACTGGTGCGTAGCATTTAGCCCGTCGATATTCCACCCCGAAATAAGATCTTGGTCCAAGGAACCAGCATAGTGTTCAAGGGTCTATTCCGCAACCTTTCTGTTCTTGAATCCAAAACCGAAAGTAAAACTGGCGGATTCGTGGGATCTAGGAACACACGTGGGTAAATGTTCGACCAGGACTCGCCTAAGACGAGATAAATCTGAGGCAATCTTGAGAGTCCAGAATAAAATTCAAACCGATCTGATTCGGCTGGAGAGGGAACAAGCACCGGAAGCAGTCCTTCGGGCCTTCAAGTGGCACCAAGGCTTGGCGCAGGGAGAGCAGCTCCTCCTCAACAAAAGACGTTCAGCAATCAAATAATTCCTAAAAGTGCAAAGAAAAGAAAGTTAAAAAAAAAAGAAAAATAAGTAAAGAGAGTCGAACCTAAACGAGAAATTGAAGAAGAACTGAAATATAGTTTTAGTAGTGTAAAAGCGAAGTGAAAAAAAGAAAATTCAACGTTAAAAAGAAAGATTAGAGCTAGAAAACCAAATATGTATATTTGATGCAAAGATTAAAAAAACAAAAAAAATTATATTGACAGTAAACGAATTGATAGGTGATGATAGAAAGTGAAAATCAAACAAAATTTAGAAAGACATGAAACTAATTGAACCGCTGAGAAGAAAATGGAAAACATTCCATAAAAATGGGAAATTGAAGTAATGATGCAAAAGCGTAGCTATTTTTATAGCGCACATTTTAAGACTAAAAACGAAAAAATTCCGTGTAAACCTACTTTTTAAATGCGATTATAAAATATCATTGAGTGGAAAAAGGAAAAGATTCCAGGAATATTTTCCTTTTTCCTTTCCATTTTGGGGTAAAATGTTATTAACGGTACCTGTCATAGAACCGTTTTCTGATTTTTTGCCTTTCTCATCAACGGCTTTAACGATTTTAACCAAAAATTTTCAGCAGGAGGCCCCTTAAGTTTAAAATAATATTGTATATAGAAATATTCGAAAAAATTTGTTTTGGAATTAAAAATTACAAGTTTTTTTTGAAAATCCAATATCTTTAAAACGTGTGAACGATTATTTTTTGAAACTATTTCTAACATCTATTACCACTAAATACCTACTTAAAATTTGGCACCCCAAATTTTGTTCTCGAAAAATTTTAAGAAAATTTTTTATATAAAAAATTACTTTAATATTAAAAGGATTAATCAGACGGCAATTCCATACATTTGAACATTTTTATCTCATTAAATCCATGTTTTATATTTATAAAATGTATTTTAAATTCCAAAGTACTTTAACATAAAAGCGAGTTCGTGCGATCCAGTCGTGCATTTTATTTCTGTTTATTTTTATTCCCTCGAATTATTATTAAAATATCGTTTTAGTTTTCATTTTGCAGAATTATTTAATATTAAAGAAATAAAATGTTTTGAACCCATTATTTATATTATTTGAATAAAAAAACTTAATTTAAAATAATTTATTTGATTTTTTTTTTCAATTAGTGGAAAAAGGAAAACATTCCACTCACTTTAACAGGAATTATTAAGCCAGAGCTTAAAGTTTTTAATTTCAATTGTTTTGTATGTTACTCTTCTTTACTAGCTTTACATTTGTCCTTCAGAATGTTTTGAAGAATAACTTTCAGTTTCAGAAATAAACAGTTTTCTTTGATTTCCCAAAAACTATGATTAGTGGAATGTTTTCCTTTTACTTCTCAGCGGTTCAATTGAAGTTGACGTTTCATTAAAACAAGGCACACTTAATATCTATAAAAAAAAAAGAAAAGAGATAATACTTAGAAAAGACTGAGTGCAGTTTAGAAGAAGAAATATCTTCAATATCTGTTTGGTACGTAGAGTAGTTTTTCGAAGGCAGTAAAAATAGAAACATTTAAGCTTAGTTTAAGAATAGAAGATTAGGGTTTGATTATAGTAGAATATATTTTCTAAGAAATTATATTGTAACATCCCATCCATCGCGAGTGTTTTGTAAAAGTAATATCTCTATTGGTGTCAGAGTTAAAGTATCAAAGTGATATCGACTGTTCCCCTCATATTAAACTGACCGTGACAACATTTTCAAAAAATTTAATTATCATTATCAACCTTCAGCTTTTTAGTTCACCAGATCGCGTCTACATATGCTGTGCACAACATTGAGGAGCGATGGTAAGTGATTTTTTTTTTTTACATGCTTACAGAATATTTATATTACATTATTACCTTTTTCGAGCTATACCTTTAATTGGGTGATTAAAAAGAAAAAAAAGTATAATAACTAACTAAGCAAAAGATTATTGAAGTACGTCTTTAAGTGACAAAAAAAGGAAATTTTAATTTGGAGTTGGGGAGTTTACTATGAAAGGGAAAGAGGCCGACATCCGTGAAATAGCTATTTTTCATGAAAAAAATGAAAAAAAATGAGAGGATTTTTTTTTGTTTAACTAATAAATGATATTCTTGATTATAATCTTCATACTAACCGGTGTATGGTGATGCGATGGCAAATAAATTTAGTGTATAGTAATTTTAAGTAAGGAATATTCAATAAAAGTAATATGAATTGTAAAAGGAGAAATAAGAATTTTTTTTCCGCAGTATTTTCATTATTCCGTTTCCAGTTGGGAATATTGTTCGTCGTTGGGTTAAATAAGTTTCAGTCTTCTATATAAAGGAGTCTATTTCTTTTTGTTACTCGTTTTTTTTTTTGACGAGGGATAGTAACTTTTTAAAGTTTGGTTTCGGAACCTACTAATTTATTATGATATTCTAGTAGTTTTAATTTTGGGAAGTGGAAGAAAAGAAGGAGGAATGAGGCGGGCGTTTAAATAAGTCCATAGGGGAGGTCAACGACTTTCCCCTTTTCGGATGAGGGCTGTTGCAGTAATTTATTCGAGCACCAGAACAACAGCATTGGAGTGTTCCCAAAGGTTTTGGGAATACTGAAAGGGAGGGTAAAGACCGCTCAGAGGGCATGACCATCTATGTCCTCAGTTCAGTACATGTACAAGGAAAATTGAAGTATACATCGGTAATGAAATTTCGGGTCCTGCCACTTTAGGAGATGGAATTAAATATTTGGTCGAACGTCATCGTAGACTTAGGCCTGAAAAAAAAAGTAACACCGTCCTTTGCGAATAACAAGAACCCCCCCCGTCGACGAGCTTTGCATGGTGATTATCAGGCCTTCGGTTATTTAACGCAAAAGGACAAACCCTTCGACTTCTGCCTGGATAGGCCGATGAGTCTGTAGGCATCGGTTCTAAAGGTAGAGAATGTCGTCGGGAGAGTACTTGGGGATAAGAGTGGAATGTGGGAGAATCAATTCAGTATTTTAATGATCTTTTTTTTGGTCTTAGCTGAAAGCGAAATCGGTTCGTTTGCGGAGCAGAATTAGTTTTCAGGATTCACTCTTTTCTCAAGGAGGTGAACAAGGGAAAAAAATAATTATATTAAGAACCCCCCCAAATATAACACGTTACAAAGTGCCATTGAATTTCGTCTATCACGAGCTTTGATGATGCGTCTTCCTCACAACGCCTTACGATCGCTTGCATCTGTTGTTGAATTTCCTTGTTAGCTCCAACGAATGTAGTTCCATTGTCACTGTAGAAATGCGAACATATTCCTCTTCTTGAAGTAAATCGTTTCAATGCTGCCATGAATGCTGCTGAGGTGAGGTCACTCACAAGTTCAATGTGGATTGCTTTGGTAGCGAAGCACACGAATATGGCGATGTAGCCCTTGGTCGATCGATTTCCTCGCCCTTTGGAGATAAGTATTTGAATTGGTCCAGCATAATCAACACCTGTGTGGGTAAAAGGTCTTGATGGTATAATTCTAGCTGCTCGAAGTAGTCCCATCTGTTGAGTTCCTGACTGTGCAGTAAAACGAAAGCATTTCATACATTTATGTATGACTTGCCGAATACATCTTTTAGCTTGAATGATCCAATAACGCTGCCTTAATTTTGTAAGTGTAAGTCGGATACCACCATGCAGCGTTCGCTCATGGGCGTCCTCAACCAGCAATTTCGTGAACCATTCTTCGTGAGGCAGGATGATTGGATGTTGTTCTTGTGAAGGAATTTCCGCATTGTGTAGTCGGCCGTAAGTAGTCTGTCAAAGCTCTTCAAATCCAGAAATCTTACCATAACTTCAAAACTACTGCTGTACAGGACCATGGTCCTGCCAGTACTCACATATGGATCCGAGACTTGGGTGCGTTCGAGAGAAAAGTCTTAAGGAGAATTGTTGGCCCCGTATGTGAGGAAGGACGATTCTGGAGACGGTACAATCATGAACTGTACGCAATCTACCTTGAAGCAGATATCGTGACAAAAATTAAGCTCGGTAGACTCCGGTGGGCAGGGCACCTAGCTCGCATGAGCGAAGAGGAACCTGCTCGGAAAGTTCTTTGTGGTACATTCTATGGTAGACGACAGCGTGGTAGACCATGCTTGCGCTGGAGAGATGGCGTAGACCAGGACGCCCGAAGCCTTGGGGTGCGCAACTGGATGGCGTCGGCTAGAGACCGGGATAGGTGGAGAGACTTGTTGAAAGAGGCCAGGACCGGAACCCGGTTGTCGAGCCGATGATGATGATGTAGTCGGCCGCCCACAACAAGGATATTTTCGTCATTCAAAAATGGGTTTAGGGAAAGTACCTTACTTCTTTTGCTGATGTTCTTTCCGCTTCGTAGGCATTTTAGTTCTTCAGAATATACTTTTTCTTGAATATATCGTATAATTCCTTTGCTGGCAACATTCAACTCTTTTACTGTTAAAATGCCAGTTTCTATTGGGATGTTCAGTCTCTTACTTCTGCAGTTAGCCTTATATCGTCTGCAATAAGCGGCTACTCTTATTAACTTTGAGTAGTTGGAAAATCTCTTGGTAACGTCACTAATTTCTTCTGCTTGAATCGTTAAAATCTTTCTGGTTTCAGGAATATCGATCACTGCATTCGGATGTTGTTCTTGTGAAGGCCAATGATCTGAATAAAATTGCAGCCAATCAGGTCTATTCCACCATAGTTGATTGCTTGGCATCTGTTCTGGTAAACATCCTCTTGAAGCATGATCAGCTGGATTGTCAGATGATCGTACATGCCTGCAACATGTTGTGTTTGTTGCCTCTTGTATTTCCGACACTCGGTTTGCAACAAATGTCTTCCAGGTAGAGGGACATTTCTGGCCAATGTTATAGTTGAATCTGACCAGGCAAATATTTGTTTAACTTGCAAGCCAAATGTTTTCAATGTTTCTGCCAGTAGTTTTAATAGAAGATGAGCACCACATAGTTCTAATTTTGGAAGATGGAGTTTCTTTCTTATTGGCGCCACTTTTGTTTTTGCAGCTAAGATTGTGTTGCGTGTCTGGGTACCATAGGGGTGTTTCTTTGGTGCTGAAAAAGGGGCTTGGCATGCTTGTTTTGGCTCGGCTTAGCTCGAAGGATGGGGGTGGATCTTGCCCCCTTTCCATGCACCACCCACTCTGCAAACAAAAAAAATCTCATGCCTTAATATGGGGATAGGATAGGAAAGGAGAAATCTAAGGAGCAGGAATCATAGGATTTGGATCAATAAAAGAAGGATAAGTACAAATCTAGCAACCTATGCCATTATCTGAGAGAAAGGATGGGTTTTGTACCGACGCTTAAGTGAAAAGAGAAAGTTTTATTTTTTTTTAATTAACTAAAATCTAATCCCTACCAATCTAAGTTTATATCTAATTCGATATAATGAGCTCCCATTGTATTCAACTTAAACCCTAACCTAAACCTAACTAAAAAAACTAATCAAAAAAATATTAATCTCTTCTCCCAAACAAAACGATTTTTAACCCCACTGTCTCTCCCAGATAATGGTTCGTCAAACCACCGAAGTAATGACAGATGTTATCGTCAATCAGCTGGCCTACCCACCCTTGTATATCTCGAATACAACCATCGCCATCTCCTTGGCCTGGTTTCAAGAGATGGCCCCTAAGACAAGTTACTATTCATAACTACACTATTTCATCCTGTAAGTCCAAAGAGTTCGTGTTTGTATACCTAAGTCACTGTCGTTTTTTGTAACTTCCTCTTCCGGAAAGTCGGCTCAGCCGAGCCTCCACACCCCGCCGCCAACTGTCTTAACACATCATTTTAATAAAAAAATCCAGAATTTTCTTTACATATATAAGATCTTTAATAATAATCATTTAAAGTTAAACTTCATAAAAAAGGTTAAAAAATCCAGTAATCAAACAAAACTAATGTGAAAGTTATTAAAAGAAAATGAGTTTTCCATAAAACAAGAGTACAAACAAATTATTCTCAAAATTGACCAAAATTCTTCAATCCTATGCGATGGTCGATTTCAATATCTATATATATATGTATCTATAAATCAAAGTAAATTTCAATGGTTTTGCTTAGGAAAATTATTACTCACTGTTGTTCGTCCTCTGGAGTTCTGCCGGCAGCACGTTCCTATATGACGGCGATTGGTGAGAATGAGGCCCTATCTTGGGCCTTGGAATGCGAGATTGATATATATATATATATAAATTACGATCTCACCTTCGCACATATTAATTTAGTTAATTTAATCTTTAAAGACAGTTCTTTCTCCTTTTTTTTTTTTTTTACACTTCAATTTAAAATTTACAAAAAAAAAATTTAAAGATTCAGTTAAAAGCAACGTAATGAATAAAAAAAAATCAAAATACCGAAAAGAAAGAAATACAAAAAAATGAAAGATACTTCTTTAAATTAACGTCCTAAAACTTTACAGTTAAAATTTTACTGTATCTACGGTATATTGACTGAACGTTACTGTATCCTAATGCAAACTTAAAGTTAATTCACACTATTCAAAAAAAAGGTTTTTTTTTTTTTTGTGTTGCTTGGATATTGGAGCACCTCATTACATGCACTATCCCGGGTGACCAACAGAAATCCTTGAGTTAATATTGGCTTTGACCTCTAAACCAGAGCAGAGGTCGAGGTTGATCTTGCTCTTTATCCAGATGGAGGATATACCTTTAATTATGGATCTGTCTCTCTATCTACATACATATATACTTGTATGGTTTGTCCAATCAAGTCAAAAGTACACCTGAACCTGACACAGGTACAAATCCCAAATCCTCAACCTGTAACATACACATAACACATATTTTTCCTCTTTTAGAAATTCAATCTGATTTGAATAATTACTCTTTTGTAAATCTAGGTACATACATAATATACATTTGGCTAAATTGTACATCTATAGATATCATAATTCTCATTTACCTCTGCTACTTATATTGGTGGTTATTGTCTAGCCACATCCAAAAATGTCCTCCTCTTTTCAGGGATATTCTGGATATATCTATTCCTTTTCTTAAAAGAAATCATATTATTCACCTTTTCTGTTTTTTTTTTTTTTTTTTTCTTTAAATCACTTCAACATACATTGTAATACTTTTATACAAGTACCAAAAAAAATCTATTGCCGATTAATTTCCTTGTGCGAGTTTTAAACCTTTCTTTATTTTTTTTTCTTTAGCTAGCTAATGTTCGGGAAAAATCTATCAATGCTTTTGAACCGCACTGTATTACTTCAACTCGAAGCTTGCATTCGCGCTCTTCTTTTAAAAAAATGGCAAGAAAATCTTCGTTGCACTTCAGAGGTTCATTGACTTTTTGCCCTACTTTCGTCTTCCTTATTTGCCCTACTTCTATTTCTCCTATTGCAACATTTTTCTCTTCCCCTTCTTTAGCGAATCTTCCATTCTCGTTTTGGATTCTGCAATAAAATTCTTCTTTTCTCCCTTTGACTGGAAAACTAGGTTTTTTCTCCGCCTCAGTGTGCAATACTGTTTGATCATAGCTATAAGTGTTTACCACTTCCTTATAATAGTATGAAAGCCTATAAACACTCAGTACTTTTTTCGTACCTCTATGAATTTAAAAATAACAACGCTGAAAATAGAAAAGCTCAAATTCAGCAAACGATCATGATTAGGAACCGAGAATATCCTTCTCTTGATAGTAAACTAATAAAAGTATACATTGAGCGCAAATAAAACTTTTAAATACTATTTTAATCCTACCGGATTTCCTAAATTCGTACTCTTGACTTCTTTTCTTCCTAGTCCTACTTAAGTTCACCTATCCGCCAAAAGCTCGCGCTGCTTTCGTTAGATTCCCCCCTTTTCATAGCTTATTTCATTTTTCATTGACATTCGGTTTTTCCACGGATCATTCAAAGTGTTGTTCTTATGTTTTTCTGTGAAAATTAAAGTAAATAAAAAGTATTCGGTAACTATATTTAATCTTTGGTATAGTGTTTATTTGAGAAAACCAAATAAGGATTTCAAATTGGTTCATATGAGCCTATAAACGACAGCAAAAAGGAAACTACCCCAAACACAACATAACCTAACCTCACGGACAGCAACAAGTTCGATTCATTCCCACCGGTGAGTTTGTTCTTATATCTATATCTTTTTGATAATTTATTTTTGAATATCTACCTACATATTTGTTCTTTCTTTTCAGATATGCATATATACGAGTATCTTCAAGATCTAAGTTGTTGCCGGGTTGCTCATGATAAGCCAAGAAAGTCGCCGAGAATGTTTCCTTAGTAATCGTCATAATGTGCAAACTAAACCAGGAGCATTCTCGGACGACACCACTCCATTTGCCTCATAGAGTAACCAATGTTTTCTTTTCTTTTTTCTTAGATACCGTCGCATCGATAGGATCGTCGCTGTATATTATATTAGCAACATGGATAGTACGAGTTACGAGTATCATATCTTTACGCGCGCCATATGGATATCTCCACAGGATACTAATGTTTATATGTATGTATTACTTTGAGCTGCAATTTTTGTTGGTATGTTCATCCTTTTTTTTTTTTTGGATATACATAAGCCTACATAGCGTAGATAATAAACGTGAATTTAAAAATATCACTATTGTTTTGGTAATGTTAGGATTTATTTAATTGTTGTGGATCTCCACGAAGTTTATCTCCACGAAGTATATCTGCGTCATGACTTTGTGTATTGTTTGGGAAGAAAAGATGCTAAATCAATGGCTTGTTTGTCACGGGATTTAAGCACCTAGTCAATTGTTCTGTGATCTATCCTTCGCTCTTTTTTTTTTTTTGTAAGCAAATCTTCTTTAGGTAGGTATTTTACTCAATCTCTCGTATTTGCGTTTGAGCAACTTCCTTGAATGAAGTGACTCAAAATAAGTTGTTGTACTTATGCCTGTGTGAACTGCATAGACACAATCATTTAAACATATTACTTTTTGCTAAGGATGGTGAGTGAAACAAAGTTCTTGGCTTCCAATTCTATTCGTGCTTATGAAGCGATATGGGCTACGTAACAATTGTTGTAACATAAAAACCACTTGGCAGAGCTATTCTTGCATAGACTACTGCTGCATATGCTGCTTCAGAAGCATCACAAAACCCATGAAGCTCAATGTGTTTATCCTTTGTGCTACCTATCCATCTTGGGATTCTGATGTTTTCAACTGCTACTAGATTCGTCTTTAATTTGTTCCATTGTTTCTGAAGTTCGATTGGAAGTGGGTCATCCCACTTGATTTCAGCTTGCCAAATACGCTGCATTAAGATTTTCGCGCTAACAGTCACTGGAGCCAACCATCCAAGAGGGTCAAATAGTTTTGCTATTTCGGATAAGGTTTTTCGTTTGGTAAGTATGGTTTCTGTATCGATGCTTGTGTCTAAGTTCACTTTAAATTGAAAAGTGTCACTTAAGGGATTCCAGTGGATTCCCAAAGTTTTGATTGTTTCTTCCTTCATGACATCTATATTCTGTTGGCTTCGTAACTCGATTGGTATATGTTGAAGTAGTTTTTTGTTGTTAGCAGCCCATTTTCGCAGGTGAAATCCTGCACTACTTAACATCTCCTTAAGTTCTTTCTGAGCATTTCTGCATTCTGTCATCGTGTCGCCTCCCGACATAACATCATCAACATAAAAGTCATGTTTGACTATTTCTGCAGCGACTGGATACTTTTGTTGTTCGTCTTCAGCTAGTTGTTGAAGAGTTTAAATAGCCAAGTATGGTGCAGATGCTGTACCATAAGTGACAGTAGTAAGCTTATATACTTTAATGGGTTGGTCAATAGAACTTCGCCACAAAATTCTTTGGTAGTCTTGATGGTCTTCGTGTAGTTCGATTTGGCGGTACATTTTTTCTATATCTGAAGTAAAAACGTATCTGTGTTTTCTCCACCGCATCATAATTGTTGTAATATCGTCTTGCAACTTGGGGCCTACCAACATCAACTGATTTAGGCTTACTCCAGTTGTTGATTTTGCCGATCCATCAAATACAACTCTTAGTTTGGTTGTTGTACTTGTAGGTTTAATGACAGCATGATGAGGCCTGTAGAAAATATTGCCTGTTTTCGGATCGGTTTTGAGCACTTCTTTCATATGTCCCAGGTCTAAGAACTCGTTAATTACTCGTGTGTATTCAAGTCTTAGATTCTGGTCCTTTTTTTTTTTTTTTTTTTTTTTTTTTTTATAATCCACACGCGCTCAAGGGATTATGATTACCCTTTAAATGTTAGAACACAGCGCGGGCGTGAAGTTAAGGAAGAGAAAGAAGGATAGGAAAGATGTGTGGCACGATGTTCTGAGACTGAAGGTTGTTGTCTCAGATATTTTATCTCCAGGGATGGCGGCTGAGCTAAAGCGGAGAAATGCCATGTCTTATTTCTATGTCGGTCATAATTCACATTATTTTATTCGTGTTCATCCTTGTTGGGCATACTAGTTTAACTCAATTACATGTTGTTAGTGTTATGCCTGAACAACATGTAATGAGTAAACCAGCAACCCATTGATGACAATTTTAGAAGGTTTTTAATGGAATTAAAACGACATAGACGACGGCAGGGATCGAACCTGTGATCATGAGGTTCACAGGCGAGCACACATCCATCGCGCCACGGCCACCCCCACCCTTGTTAAGTTGCGTTTCCAACTGACGGAATCTCGCTATTGCTCGATTTTTGGATTCACCTAGTTGAATAGTTTTGAGCGCATCTTGGTTAAATGGGATTTTGACAATATATCTCCCATTTTCTTTTCGGTAATATGATTCCTTATATAATTGTTCGCACCGTTTATCTTCTTCCTTTTGAAAAATTGGTTGGGAAACTTCTTCTAGCTCCCAGAATTTTTCTAGTTGCTGATCAAGTGAGATCTGTACCACCAGTCCAGTGACACTGTAGTTTTCAGATTCATTTTTTGATGTTCGCCCAGATATTAACCACCCCAACTGTGATTTCTGAGCTATAAGCGAATTTGCCGCATCTCGTTTAATTCCGTCAAGAATTATATCGCCATACGCATCAGCGCCGATTATCATATCACAATGAAAGTAGGATCTGCGAGTTCTAGCTGATCCAAATTTCCAATTTTAAGGCAATTTGTAGTTTTGGATGGTAGTTGTCTTGTGAGTTTGGGGAGTACCAGAGCTTCTAATTGGAGATTAAACTCTGTAGGAAAGTGTGGCTTTATTATGACAAATACCTTGTTTTTAGCAGTTCCTGCTTTTGTTGCACCCAAACCACTAACTTCAACGCAAATATTATGTCTTTTGAGTTTTAATGTTTGTGCGATAGATTCAGTGATCAATGATGCTTGCGATCCAGGGTCGATCAGTGCTTGTATTGTAACACTGCGGCCAAGTCCGTCTTCATTGCTTATCTTCAATAAGGCTGTTGCAATAATGACATTTTGATTCTGTTCGCTATGATTTACTTGTTTTATTGTTTTCGGGGAGTTTTGTTGAACTGAATCTGATTGTTTTTGTGGAAGTCTTTCAGCCCATTCCATGTGTAGGAATGAATGATGCTTTTTGTTGCAATGATGGCAATTTCTTTTGCTGAAGCATTGAGATTGCTTGTCATGTCATAAGCAGTTCAAGCAAAGCTTAGCTTGTTTGCAAAGTTGCCACCTTTCTTTTGGTGTAGAATTCAGAAATTTTTGACACGAGTAAATAATATGTTCACCTTTGCAAATGGGGCATTGAAAGTTCTTTGTATCAATATGAAAGTTGCGAAGTGTATGCTTCGGTTCTTCAAACGATTTTTGTTGTTTTTTTGTAGAAGCAAGGACATCTAGTGCTTGGTAACGTCTCTCCAGAAAATCCAGAAGCGTCTTCAGAGCTGGCATTTTGTTTGGTTCTGTTAGCCCTTGTTCGAATAGGTTTCTGCTTTCAGTATCTAGAGCCTTTGTTGTCATGTGGACTACCACTGGGTCCCATGATGTAGTGTCAAAGCCCATGTTCTTGAGTGCTGCCAGTCCTTCTTGTATGGCATCATGAGTGTTCTTGATGGAAGTAGCTGAAGGAATGCTACTTGGCTGGCCAGGTTTAAACATCTTCTCTAAATGAATGTATACAATTTTGCTTTGAAAGTCGGAATTTTTAGTCTTGGGAGCATTGACTCCGATTTGTCTTCTTTTGGATTGTTGTTGTTGCCATTGCCTAGCTTTGATGCCATTTGATGAAGGAATCTATTTATGTCCTGTTTGACATCTTTGTATTCGTTGTTTGTTACATACGGTTCTTTTAGATCTTCTTCCGATGAATTTGCCATGAAGTCCTCATGCAGATCGGTTATGTTGCGAAGTTGCTCAAGCAACATCTTTTGTTGGTATTCATAGATTTCCTTCGAGTAATCTTGGAATGTTTCCTCGAATTCTTCCAAGTTTTCCACAATGGCGACCACCTTTAGCTTGAGTTTTTTCAACCTTTGATTTTGGACTTCACTTATATTATCTTTGTTCTTCGGGTCACGATCAGTGGTTTTTAGTGTTTCTGGGATTGGATTTAGTGAGTCCAATTTATTTTTGAACTCTTCGTACACAGACTTCACTCGGTTGTACGTATCCCTCTGCATATAAGGAGTGTCTTTCTTCACGGTCGACACTATTTTCTTATGGTTTGAGTCAAACTCTGACCATAGTTCACTAAGGCGTTGAAGTCTTTCTTCCTTATACCTTTGAGTTTTTCTTGAGGCACTGTCTTTTCCAAAATTTCTATTACGGTTGTCGATTTCCTCAGCCAAGGTTTTCTGCTTGGCAACGATGATAAAAACTTCAGTTTTGTCCAACATGATGACTATTTTATTTTTAATTTAGTTGTATTTGATTTGTATTGTTCGGTATCGTAAATTTTATTTTCGTAGATTTAGTTTGGTATTAATTTAACAAATATGCTTTTGTAGGTAAATTAAATTTATCAGTGTTAATAGCCCTGATAACGCTAATTTGTAAGTATTGTCGATTTTAAAAATTTAAACCAATGTCAGAAGCCTTGGTAACGCTTTCACTGTTTCAATTTCTTCTCGAAGGACCTATGTTAAGTCGACAATTCAGTAATTGTTTAGGTTCGTCTCGTACTCAAAACGTTGGCTATTACGCCGTCGTTTACCTCTATAAGCGAAAACGCTATATTATAGAGCGAGCAGAGAATAATGAAGATAGTTCCAATCTAAGCGGGTATCTCTTTAAAAGGGAACAATCTTGAATTAAAAGTATGTTTTAAATCGAGCGAGTTGCTCTTGGAAATAAAACACACTGGTTGGCGATTGAGAAGTGACTACATTTATTTAGGATTTTCATTTGTCTTTTATACAAAAATTAGTGTTCAATTTTCATTCAACTATTAATTCAATTTCTTAGTTTTACGGCCTTCGACAATTGAACCCCAATCACTTCACACCTTGCTCTAGCATATCGCCATATCAGCATTATTGTCTATGTTCCTCATATATTTAACAACGAGGGCCATGCAGTAGATACGTTTGGTGGTAACATGAACCCTTAATACTTGGAGTATATTTATGTGAATGCTTATCGCATTGAATAGATGAGCAACGTATTTTTAATGGATACACATTAAATGATTTAAGTTGATATGGCGCTATGCGTACGTTGGGAGTTTTCAATTATCGAAGCTCGAGATAATAAGTGATCATTAGTGCGATCCCTTCACAATCCTACTTTTATACAAAATAAATGCTTATCTTACAATAAATTATTTCTAAACAAAATGTACAAATATACAAAAAATGTGATGTAAGGAAATATGAATAATTTGATATTGCCACAGGTTGATTCCTGTATATCTGTTGGAGGTGTTGCTGTTGGGTGTTGGTCGTGCTATTTTGTAAATGGTGTCGTGTTGTTTATGTTGTTTTGTTTGTTGTTCTATTTGGTAATTCAAATTATGCTGTGTGTGGTGTTATTCTATTGTTGTCGCAACACCATTCAATTATTCAATTTCACTATACTAAGTGGTCAATGGTCAATTCCGTCTAATGTCATTAATTACAACTGATATACTTGTGGGGTTACTCCGTTTCGTCAAAAAGCTCATCAGCTAACAGCCGCCTGAAGCATCCCGTATGCATATAAAAAAAAAAAAACAAAAATCTAAAACACGAAATATTATTCATTAAATTTATTTATTAAAAGATATATAATTTGCTTCAAGAACCTCGATAAAAAGGTGATTTTTAAAAATATAAAATCACATTTACAAAAATTTTTTTCGTTACAACCTTTTTATTTTTCAAATACAATATTTATATTTTTTGTCTTTTTTCGAATTTTTTTTTTTGGGTTAAATATATTTAAATTTACAATTTTTGTTCGTTTTCAAAAATTTATTTATACCTAGTTTCATTTTCGAACTACTCGTTGAGTAAATTTTTGGTTAAGTTTTTTTAGGTGGCGTTTTGTTTTGGCGTTTATTGTTTTTGAACACGTCCCCATACTCATAAACATAAAAAAAGCTTTCAATACGGTAAAGACTTTTTATTCGTTTTCTACTAAAATAATAATCATATTTTAGTCCTTAGTTAAAGTTAAGGGTTGAAAAGTTTTCAAGTTGTCTAAAGACATTTTTTTGAAGTTGAAACTTTAAAATTACATTGGTTAACCTTTTTCGTACTTAGATGTATCTGCTTATTAATCCCACTTATCAAATTTGAATATCGCAGTTTTCCAAAAAGTTAAATTTCTTCAAGTTTTCAAAAAAAAAAAAATCGGTTGTTTTCTATACTTAAATTTTTAATCACCCCTATTACAGAATTCGGCGAATGAGCTAAAGTGACAATTTCAATTCATTTCCAAACTTTTGCTATTACTGAATCCAACGAATGAAAGTTGAACCAATGTCGGTAACAATCCCTGCACCACTGACATTTTGTTCAACTTATATGGTATTATAGATTTCGCAATCCATTCGCACTCCATACAATTTCTATCATTTTACATTCGAACCAATTTCGAGACGAATCTGAAGTGAATTTTTGATTAAACGAAAATAAACAATGGAGAGTACAAAAATTTAAGTCAAAAGCTTATCGTACTGAATGCTAAAGTGTTTGTTTAACAAATTTTAATAAAAAACGCACAAATAGCAACGCAACCAGAGAGCAAGAAATCTAAAAAAAAAAAAAAAAGAGCACACGGTTGGTTTTGAACCGTCCACACCATCTTCGTACTAACCACTCTCGACGATGCTTGATTTCGTTGATCGAAAAGGATACTATTATCACAGCCTAGGCCAGTTGAATAAATGTTTGTTGCTGACAGTGTCGATACGAAAGTTCATAAATGATAAGGTAATTTTAGAAATCGACAATGTAGTTCATCCGACGAATTTCATAATTGAGTTTTACAGCGGATGCGAATCAAGTCAACTCACCGGGAGTAAAATTCTGCGAATTCTGTAATCGACATGAATATCTTTTTCACCTATCCCGAGTCCTGATTAGGAGTGGGTAACAGAAAAAGGTGTACTAAAAATATAAGTTAAAGGCTTAAATAAAGTAGATATTTAGCTATATTACACTTCCCGTTTAAATATAATTTTAGTTTTCGTCCTACATTTATATAAATAGTTAAACTAGTGTTTGATTTCTTTGTTTTTTCAAGTTCTGATTGTTTTTCTTGATTTATCGAAAGTTGTTCGACATGGCTGCATCGGACAATGAGAAAGAAGAGAGTATTAGGAAACTAATTCGGGATGCTGAGATATAGCAAAATAGGGCCGTTCAAGAGTTAGGTTATGACGTTGATCGTGTACAACGGCCACGTGTGCAACACTCGCCTGCTCCACAGAGCATACGTTTCCAACCTCCAGTTCTTCAAGCGGGTACTGCTACTCCCTTGCCCACGAGTTTCGCTAACACTTCTATAGATTCCATCACCGCACCCTCGTTTAGTAGTTTGAGTGAGCAGGGGGCCACAGTGACTCGAGTTCCACCCAAAAATAGCAGTACAGTCCGCCAGCCCAGCGATCCGAGAACCCAATCCGCCACTGTGGGCACACCTTTGAGTATATATAATATGGAGGGCTCGTTTCTATTCCAAATGCGTGACTATCATAGGGGGCGCTTCTCAAATTTGTGTAAGACAAAGTTATTGCCGAGTACTTCATATCACATGTGACGGAGAACTATATGCGAGGAGAACGTAAGCACAAATCGGAGGATACGGCTGTATCCTTAACTTACAGAAAGTGAGACAGCGACCCCTATCACAACTTCAAGTACTACAATGCATTAGGGATAGGAACGAGCCCTGCATATTATATATACTCAAAGGGGCACACCGAGAAACCCTCTCGAAGGTGCAACAAATCGACCCAGCAGTAGTGGAAGGGAAAGAATATTAGTGCCAGAAGATCTTAAAGCGTATATTAATCTCGCGATTATCAATGCATTTTCTTCATATCAGTCATGAGTAAGATCTGAAATAACGAATACTTTAAAGGACGAGATACAAAATCAACTGGGAGGGCTACTCAGGGATCTGGGTCAGAATCGAACAGATTCTTACGTTGACTCAGTATCGAAACCGGATGGTCCCTCCTCAGCCTAGGTATTTTCAGCCCCCCAACCAGGTCGGCATCCACTTCAGATTGATTCAAGTAGCAGGAACTTTGTTCCGGTAAGTAATCCAAATCGTAGGAAAAACGAACCAGGTAGACTAAGACAAGAACGGACGTTTCAAGCTGAATCTTTTCCAGATTTCAGTGGCCATCCACCAAGAGACTCGTTTAATCCCGTTTTTAATCAACCTCCACCTTACTTCTACACCGGGAACCCTCCAGTAGGAGGACCGATTAAAATTGATAAATGGGGTATCACTTACAACGGAAAGCCTGATAATCTTACAGTCGAAGATTTTATATTTTGGGTAGAGACTCTCCAGGCTCAGTATAGTTGTCCTTGGCCAGAGATATTACGCGACTTCCACCTGCCCCTCTCAGGACCTGCTTACGAATGGTTCTGGCAATTCCAAAGGAATAATTATAGGCCGGATTGGCCAATGTTGAAGGACGCGTTAATGCGTCAGTTCAAGAACCTTAAGTCAGACTATGAAATCATGCGTGAGATCATGGAACGTAAGCAGGGATCCTGGGAGAGCAGTGACGATTATTTTGCTGCCATAAATAAGTTGAGGTCTCAGTTACGGATACAAATCCCGGCATGGGAGATAGTTAAAATTTTAAAGAAAAACCTTTCCGAAAGAGTAGGAAAATTAGTCTTCCCTATGCCTATCTTTACTTTGGATCAGCTGAGGTATGCATGCAAAGATGCTGAGGCTGTTTTTCCGAGGAGGGAATCAAATTTTTCGAAACCCTTCAAAACAGCAATAAAGTTTGCAGCCAACGAACTAGAATACGATGAAGAAGAAATGATAAGGCCAACGGATGAACAAGTGGCAGCTTTTCAAGGGGACGGAGCCCAGTCTCCACGGAAGTATGCAGATGCCGCTAAGTTAATCTGTTGGAAGTGTAAGGCCCCAGGTCACACTTATTTTGAATGTGGTTCTGAGGTACTTAGCGTATTCTGTTACAAGTGTGGTAAGGAAGGGGTAAAAACTCCTCGATGCTCAAGGTGCAACCCGGAAAACCGGTCGAAGAACGCGAAGTCTTCGGGGGATTCGCGTTCGACTCAACCACAAAACCCCCACTAGCACCGTTTTTCGGAACCAGATGTATGACTGAGAAAATGCTTAATAAAATAGAAAAAGATAACTGTAGAATACAAATATTAAAAAGACCACACAATGAAAATAGGAGTAAATTAGTCAATTCGAACCCTCCTTATTTTAAACCGTTACATCAGAGAATTTTAGAGTACAACCAGGCCCGTGACAGAATTTTTAATAATCATAAATATACAGTAGCCAATAATGTTTTAAAGCCAGAGAAAGGTATCGAGTTAGGAAAGAGCAACGAGCAAAAATATCTTCTATTATAATAGATGATGGCTCAGACCCTAGGCCGTATGCCAAGATTTTGATAGGAAACCGAGAATTACTAGGTCTTTTAGACAGTGGGGCCAGTATACTCGTAAGTAATATGGCTAAAAATTGCTTACAGCTGGTTCACACTCTCAATGTTCCAGTGATATCGTTGAAGTCCGACGTTAAAACAGCCGACGGAAAAAGGCAGAATATTGTAGGGAAAATCAAATTGCTTGTTAAATATAAAGAAGAAGAGAAACAAATAACGTTTTTCTTGGTCCCTAGTTTCGACCAAGAACTCTACCTAGGAGTTGATTTTTGGCGTACGTTTCAACTGGCTCCGAACATAATCAGTTCAATTTCCGTGCCCGAAGAAGTTGACCTTTCAAATGCTCACCAGTTGGCTCTGTAACAGCAAACCAGATTGGATGCAGTCAGGCAGAAATTTCTCTGTTTTGACCGCAATGGACTAGGTAAGACGACGCTCATGGAGCATGTCATAGATACGGGAGATGCGGCCCTGTGAAGCAGCGTCACTACCCTGTTTCGCCAGCGGTACAAGCCATTTTGTATGAAGAGTTAGACCGGATGTTGAGTCTCGGAGTTATAGAGGAGAGTGAGAGTCCGTGGTGTTCGCCGGTAGTTCTCTTGCGAAAACCTGGAAAAAATCGACTTTGTCTAGATTCTCGCAAGGTGAACTCACTGACGAAGAAAAACGCGAATCCTCTCCCCCATATCGAAGGGCTCCTCAGCCGGCTACCAGATACTTTGTGGGGGAAACGACATTTTTTTTTTTTTTTTCCAAGACACAATGATATACGTACCTATAAACCATAACTCACGCATAACCCATACGTACAAAAAAATTGTACCCACTTATAAAAAAAAAAATAATTTTTAATACACATCAACCCCTGTTGAATCATAGTACTGAGTGACTCAGCACATGTTTCCACATCGTTTTTTTTTATTTTACCGAATTATATTCAAATTTCTTTGACTTAGTCACCTACTGCTGTTAAAGCAGATTCCTTTTAGTCAAATGACTATGCACAGCACACCCTCATGATGAATATCATGTTGATTTCTTGTGTGCTGATATCAACTTTCAGTTGAACTACTTTGTAATTCATATAAAGTAGCAGCAATTGATTTTTTTTGAGGAGTACCTCACTTGAAATTCTCGGAATGGATTATAAAAAGATAATTCTTGTCCTAAGCGGAATCGCGGGCGTAGGCGTCGGTTTGAATTACCTGATAAAGTTTTGGTCATGGTACCGATTATTGAGTTCTTTCGGTCTGTGGGATTTGATTTAGTGGTGAGTCGTCGTCCGTCCGGGGTAATAGATGGTTGTATCTACATCTAAACTTGCATATCTCAATATTCGGTGCAATTTCCTAAATCAGTGACAGTTTAACAAAATAAAAAGAATCTCCTGGTATAAATTAACTCGGAAAAAAAAAATATAACAAATAAAATCCTAGAGAAAAAAAAAAACAAACATAATGAAAACCAAAAAAAAAGAAGGGGAATAAAACTCGGAAAAGTAAAGAACGTGTGTAAAATTTTTTAAAGAGAAAAAAAAAAAGACCATAAAACCAATCCTGTGTGACTACCGGAATGATGTCGAAGTTTCCCCCCCCCCCCCCCCCAAAAAAAAACGGAAATTCCTGCCCACCCCCTTTGTGTCGTGACCCTGGGAGCCACCGCATAGAAAATTAAACATATAAGATCTTGAACTAGGAAAGAAAAGAAAAAAAAAAGAGACCCTAAATCTTTGGTGTAAAACTTAAATATGTAATTTGCTTTCAAATAGAACAAAAAAAAAAAAAGAGAAGAAATAAAGATGGTATAATTAAAGCTAATATCTATAAAAAAAAAATAAGAAGAAGAAAATAAAAAAAACCCCCAGTAGTAAAGAATAATTAATTGTAAAGTGTGGTTATTTTGTTAAATAGAGTGAATTTATCCATAAACAAAAAAAAAAAAGGGGGAAGAGAAAAAAAAAAAGACGAAATTATAAAATACCCAACGAAACAATATATATAAATCAATTAAGCCAAGTGTAGAATAAAAGAGTGATTATATATATGTTAATTAAAATTTTTTTTAAGTTCACCAGCTCTAGCAGAATCCACAAGGGTGCACCTCTGGGATATATAACAGCTGTAAATTGGTAATTTTATTTAAACAAAATATGTAAGTAGTTGATATATTCAAATGCTCATTTATTACATAAATATATAATCATTTTTTTTTACCACCTCCTTGTGACCTAAATTTAGTATTACCTGAAAAGAAAAAAAAAATATAAAGCAACTCTTAATGAGAACTTTTTTTTAAAAAAAAAAAAGAAAAAAAAATCGCGAATAACCACATTAATTTTTTTCTTACCGTAAATTTGTTTTGTTGTCTTAAAGATACTTACCTTCACCTTTTTTCCATTTTTGATGTTAGATTTAATTTTTTTTTTGGATTTCAATAAAAACAATTTATAACCTTTTCCCATGAAAGAAAAGAAAAAAAAAAACAAAAGATTTTTTTATTGTCATCGCTGGAGATGACGCCACAATTTAGGTTAAAATTTTGAATTTTTTTTTGTTGGTTCAGAAATTTTTTTGTGCTTGGGAAGATTTTTTTTTGTGACAGCCTGCAACAGGGTGGCCATGAGGGCTTAAATTCTTATTCTTAGGTCAACGGTGCAGTGAGGCGATTGACGAGAAGATGATGAAGACTAGGTAAGCAGAAGGTTAATTATCTTCGGATTAGGGGCTGATGCAGATGATGGAGGTAGTATCAGCCATGGTGGTATCGGACTGATACAAAGGGTGGGCAAATCCTCCGAGGGTCGACAACATCATGACCCTCCCCCTTTAGAAACACACCCTCCCTCCCCTCATATGCAAATTTAGGCCCCCGAAATTTTTGAACCCCGATTACTCTTTTTATATATATATAGGCATGAAAAAAAAAAGTAACACGTCCAGTTCTGAGGTCGCAACAACCCACCCCACGAGCTAAGCCATTACATCAGCAAGCATGCCGCGCGGCCGAAGACTGGACACCCTCTCCCTCTTGCTGCCTGGACCGGCCTTAGGTGCCTGTAGGCCTCTGGTCGTAGAGGTGGTATAGGAGGAAGAGGGCGAACATCGGTTCCGTTACAGGTGGCGCCCAACGTGGGGCCCGAAAATTTGCAATTTTTTTTTTTCTCCATCTTTGAGGGAGGTGCTAACCTTGTTGAGACATAGGATATCTGAGACTAGGACTAGTATTTAACTAGATCAATATTTTAATTATTTTCTTCGGTATATGCTACAACAATCGTCCGGTAAATAGGTTATTTTACCTATATTTACGCAGTTGCGCATTGTAATTTAGTTTTATCGCAAAAGAATTAAAATTCGACATATTAATAAATTAAAGCCTAAGATTGGATTTTTATCTTTTATATTCAACTTCAGTTGTTTAATTTTTGGTATGCATCGAGTTTTCATCTCTATTGTATAGTTATTAAAGGTTCCAGGAGCTTGACTGTCAGAAAGGCATTGAATGCTTACTGATTATTGCAAGCTTAAGTCCCGATAACCCTACGGTACATGGTCCAAGATATCGTCTTGTCACAGCATTGTGAATACTTACACCGTTCAAACTGGGGTGTGTTATTTTTCTAAAGGGTATTCCTGTCTTCATCGCTTCATCGTGGATTTCTTCTTCGATTGTTTCACTTCTACCAAGACCGACTACCTGAAAAGAAAAGAAAAAAAAATAAAACTAAATAATATTTACCTATTGTGTAATTTTTGCATCAATTTTACATGAAATTGCTTTGATACTTACCGTTTTGGAAGGGATTTGAAATTTTAGATAACTCTTTGTGTTACTTATCAGTGAGATTTTTTTTTTTATATTTTTTTGTTATTTATTTGGGATTTATTGGAATTATAATTACTTTTGAATTTTAAAATTTTGAATGACTTTATTTGAATTAAAGAGCATTTTGGAAGTTTTTTTCTGTAATTAGGTCAGGAAAAAGGGGAATTTTGAGATTATTTATTTTTTTTTTCTTCCTTTCTGAACTTGAAGGAAAACAAAAACAAATTAAATTAATAATATAACTAAATACTTACCCTTATATGTATATCAATACCGTGGATTTTAGTCTGCGAAATTATTTTTATATATACTTACCTGATTGAACAGACAACTAAACCTTATCCTGAACGTTCTCCTAAACCTAAACCTAAAAGAGGGGAAAACAAATCTAACATTATATAAAAAAAAAACACAACAATTTGAGCGAACTACGAAATTGCTACGAAAATGTCGAGCTTGAGAGGTCGTAAGAAAGCAAGGACATCCTTACGTGGTCGAGTGCTTCGATCCAACCGATTTTTAACCAACTCCTTTAGCGAGCTTGACCTTGACAAAGCCCATGACCAAACAGACAAGCAAGGTGATCAACCTAATGAGTCAAACCGTTCTTCCTTGGGAGCTGAAGGAGCAGCTTCACTACTAGCTCAAGCTGAAAGTCGAGCAACCTCGGGTAGAGTAAGCACGAGTTCTTATCGTCTACAGCCTACACCACGTGTGCCTGAAACTATCGGTCGAAATACCGACGAGCTAACTGGGTATATCCAGGAAGTCGTCACAGCAGCAGTAGGAGCTAGTCGCGCAGAGGATTTTCGATTTTTTACGGGGGAGATAGAACGAACTAGGGTGAGTTTGCGAGATGAAGTGGCCAACATTATTAGGGACACTTTGGCCTTAGCTCCAACACCCGAAACCGCTACTAGGCAACTGCATCGTAATATGCCCAGTAAACCGGATGTCGAACGACAATCTCGCATGACCTCAGAGGTTCCACCTGACCAATCCAGTCACCTGTCGCCACATCATTTTCAACTTCCTTCACCTGTTCAAAGCCGAACACCAGCACGACCACTTCGATGTCAGTCACCGCCAGCTCCGTCCCGACGAAATCCCGTAAATCCATCTGGTGAGCCGTCTAATATGGACAACTTCTTACGGCAACTACATAACCTGACACTTAGCGATCCCGTGAACATCTCACAGGCCGCGCCTCGGTATTCTGGATCCGGGTATAGACCTCAAGACTTCCATAAGTGGGGTTTAAAGTTCGATAATCGAAAGATGTCAGTGGATGACTTTCTCTTTCGCCTGGAGCGTCTCAGAACGAGCTATGGAGCGACTTGGGATGAAGTGGTTATCAATTTCCACCACTTTGTTGCTGGATCGGCGGAATCTTGGTTTTGGGTTTATCTGAAAGCAAATCCGGAGGTTACGTGGCCGGTTCTAAAAACTGCCCTGATTGAACAGTTTAGAAGTCTGGAAACCGACTCCGAGCTGTCGAGGATGCTATACGACAGACACGAGGGGTTAGCTGAAACATTCGATGATTTCTTCTCCGCAGTTCAACGGTTGAATTGAAGGTTACGTATTCCAAAATCTGATCGGGAAATCATTGATGTGCTTAAAAACAATGTAAGGCGGCAAATGGGAATGCTTCTCATCACATTCCACACAAACAACCTTGCCGAAATGGTTCATGTCTGCAGAAAAGTAGAGAAGTACATCGTCGACCGTAATGCACAACGGACTCGAGTCGGGCCCACGGCGATGCCGCTGAGAAGAAGTGCAGTTGCAGAGCTGATAGCTGAGAAGGGCGAAGACGAAGACCTATGCCCAGAGCTCGAGGCATTCCATCCTAAAAGAGAACGTGATTCTCGGAATTACACCTGTTGGAATTATTGCAAGGCAAAGGGTCATTCCTTTATAGAATGTCCAGACCCCCAGAGATCCCTGTTCTGTTTTAAGTGTCGCTTGGAAAACACCACCTCTCCACAATGTCCACGATGCTCGGGAAACGAGGCGAAGAGCAGTTTCAAAACCCGGGGAAATTGCTCACTGGAGAAGAACCCGGACCGTCTATAACTGCTACTACCACTCAACCCTCATTCGGAGAGTACTCTAAGTCAGTACCAGACTCCGAAACCCAACGAACATTACCACCTGTTCCTGCTATACAGATAATAACAAGACCTGTGAATAACCAGGAGAACCAAGACCAACCATCACCTATAGCCCCAAGAAGAACATTTAAATCCCTGCATAAGAGGCTCCAGAACTACTACGACGTGCGGAAGCATATTTTCGGAAGCCAAAAGACCATCGTTTCAGACAAAGTAGCCAAGTTGAGACAACGATTTCGAGAAAAGAAAGAAACGTATAGGGCCATTGAAGCCACCACTTTGTGCAGTACGGAGGATCCGCGCCCATATGCGACTGTGCGAATCTTTGGCGAATCACTCCTGGGTCTGCTTGACAGCGGAGCCAGCATTAGCTGCCTGGGTGCAGATGGAATCGAACTTCTTCAAAGGCATGGGCGGGAGTATACGAAACTTTCTTTCGGTGTGAAGACCGCCGATAGGAAGCATCAAGCCATAGTAGGCAAAATCTATGTTGATGTCACCTTTAAAGGGATGACGAAAACTATTTCCCTCTTATTATAAAAATGAAACTCAACACTGGCTCCAATGAGAATGCAACATAAATGCTACGAAATTCCTCAAAGCTGAAAGGCACAGGTGTGTTTATACAGCGTGATCTAACCAAACAATCACAGCACAAGCGCCGAATCCTTCTTGGCTATAGGAGAATGATTAAAACGAAAAAACCAACAGAAGCAGTAATAATTAAAAACAATAATTCTTTAATAGTTTCAGAAAAAACATTTTATTTAAACAATAACCATGCACTTAAATATAAAAACGAAGATGGAGATAAACATCTTCGTTATATGTTTGGAGAACTAAATTTCGAACTTGTCAAACTCATGTCACCGAATAGACGTCAAAAGGAATGGTCTAGACCAATCGTCGCTTCTACGGCAGGGATGCCACTACACCAAAACTATCCAAGTTCTAGTACAATGTTACAAAATTGAAAATGTGATGACGTCAGCTCAATACCTGTATATACTTTTAAAATTTTATCATACAATCTATCTGGGCTAAGTAACAAACTTTTATTTATAGATTTTTTTAATTATGTCAAAAGTTTTGATATATTTTTTCTTTATGAAACACATGTTACAAATGATAATTTAAACAAATTTACAAAATATTTTAATGGTTTTAAGTTAATTTCTAATACAGCAATTAAAACATATGCAAAAGGACGCGCAAGCGGAGGAAGCCTGTATGGAATAAGAACATCGCATCTGAAAATCTACGCTTTTGAAGAAATCGAAAATACAACTGTTGTTAAACTTCTACAAAAAAATATGTACATTGTCCCGTTTTATATAAACTGTACCAAATGGAACGAAGACTTCGAACGATTCAACAGCATTATGCTGAATCTAGCAAACAAAAGTATTCTTGTAATAGGTGACCTAAATGCACGAACCAGCAATTTACAAATTACTTCACTTCGCAGCACAAACAACCCCTCGATAAACCATAGTTGGAGAAATTCCAAGGACAGTGTATGCAACCAAAATGGTACGAGTCTTGTCGAAGTATTTCAGATGTACGATTGTATTATTTTGAACGGTTGTACTAACGGTGATACTGAAGGCCACTATACTTTTATTGGAGGTCAAGGTAAATCGGTCATCGATTATTGCGCTGTAAACAATGAGTGGACTGATCTTATAAGGAAATTTGAAGTACAGTGTAAGAACTTTTCAGACCACATGCCAATTGTTGTTGAATGGTCAGAAGAAATAACAACTGAAAGAAATCTTCAACTTATCCCACGACTAAGATGGAAACAACATAATCTTTTAACGTATCAAAACAAGCTGGATATGAATATTTCCACAGTACATGTAATGACTGATTCAGTTGATGAACGATCAAATCGACTTGTATCTTGTATAAGAAACTCTATATCAACAGCATCTTCAAACTTATGTAAAAGTTACAAACAAAAATGGTTTGACAAAGAGTGTATGAACGCGAGAAAAAAATCCTTTTCTCTCTTAAATGCACCCCAGGAATTCCAGCTGCCAAAACCTTAAAAAGTGGTACATAGAAGCAAATAAACTGTACAGAAATATATGTCTTAAAAAGAAAACTGAATTCGAAAACCATCAAGCGTACACACTTGGGCAAACAAGAGATTCAAGAGAGTTTTGGAAGGTGACAAAAGAAATTAATGGATCCAACTTTAAAATAGGATCAGGAGTATCTGCTAATGAGCTTGCAACCCACTTTAAAAACATTTTACAGAACAAAAGATACATTACATTTTCATATGCTGAACCTCTATTCACTGATGACATATTGGATAGCGAAATCACTGTAGCCGAAGTACAGCTTGTTATCCTCAAAGCGAAAAACGGAAAAGCTCCAGGAGAAGATGGGATTCCATAGGTTAGGTTAGGTTGTTGGGCTGACAATTGATGTTGCTATTGTCACACTTAGATCAATGTAGATCCATTGTGTTACCCGTGAGTGTTATCACTCTTTCCTGATAAAACCTATGTATTCTATTAATCAGTCAAGCCATTTTGAGGCGTTGACGAAGTTCAATATGTGTATTCCTGAAATATTAGAAATATCTTCTAGATTATCAAAGAAGTAGCTACCGAGCCATTTCTTTCTCTGGTGGCATAGTGACGGGCAATGACAGAGAAAGTGTGACGTGTCTTCATGTACCTCTTCATCACCACATCCTCTGCATAGGTCATCTGTACTTAGTTTCATTTTAAATTTATGGTATTTCAATAAATTATGTCCGGTGATTATGCTCGTAAGAGAGCGAAGGGACTTCTTACTAAGTTGTATAATTTTGTCAGTTCTCTGCTTGTTAAAGCAGGGCCATATTTTCCTAGTAGTATCACAGGTGTCAAGTAGATTCCACCTTTCATTGGATTTCCTTAGGATTATGTCTGAAATTTTCTGTTTAATGTTACAGAGTGGGATGCTTACCATCTCTGCTTGACTAGCGTCGAGCGCTGATCCCTGTCTTGCCAACTCATCGGCATTTTCATTACCTTGTATGCCGCTGTGTCCCGGTACCCAGCAGAGTCTAATATTGTGCTGCGTGCCAAGAACCTTAAGCTCTTCGCGGCAGCAGGAGACAAGCTTCGATTTTATCACAGTGGCAGAAATCGCTTTTATTGCCGCTTGGCTGTCAATGTAAAAGGTGATATCAGCCCGTGGTATCGCCATCATTGATACCTGTCTAGCAGCTGTTGTCACTGCCAGGACCTCCGCTTGGAAGACACTGCTATGATCTGGGAGCCTAAGTGAGTTGTTTAGCTCAAGAGGTTCTGAGAAAAAGCCTGCACCAACACCTGTGTCCATTTTGGAGCCATCAGTATAGATTGATGGGATTCCATACGAATATTTCAAGAACGCCACCCCAACCTTTGTTTGTCAACTTACATCCTTTTTCAATGAAGTTTTTTCAAAAGAAGACGTGCCTAAATCATTCAAAAGGTCTGTTATATTCCCTATTCACAAAAAAAGGAGACATCGATAATGTCGAAAACTATAGAGGTATTTCTTTTATGAACGTTATCTCAAAATTGTTTTGTGGTGTACTTGTGAAAAGACTGGAAACATGGGTAGATACCAACAATATACTTACTGAATTCCAAGCTGGTTTCAGGAAAAACTTCTCAACCATATCTTTGTTCTAACCTCGATCGTTAAAGCATTTCAAGCTAGGAACAAGAAGGTCTATGCCTTTTTCGTTGACTTCAAATCAGCTTTTGATCTGGTTAATCGAAACGCGCTTTTCTACAAACTTTCACAACTAGGCATCTCTACAAAGTTCAATCGTATAGTGAAGGCAATGTATACATTATCGAAAGCAGCCGTCTGGGATGGATTAGCTTACTCCGAATGGTTTGAAACCGACACAGGTGTTAAACAAGGATGCCTCTTAAGCGCTCTTCTGTTTGCAATTTTTATTAATGATATACAAGCTTACCTGCCTGGAGGTATCCGGATTGCGGATCTGACCATAAACGTCCTCTTGTACGCTGATGACCTGGTGATACTATCTGAGTCTCCAGATAATCTTCAACTAATGATAAACCGCCTAGCTGATTATTGTGGAAAGTGGGGACTTGTAATAAATGCTGACAAATCGAAAGTAATGGTTTTCTCAAGATATGTTCGGAATCAGACTACATATAAATGGTCCTTCAGTGGTAATCCTTTAGAACTAGTTAAAGAGTATAGGTACCTGGGTGTGAATGTTAATAATACGATGGATTTTGATAAACACGTTTTGATTAAAGCAAAAACTTCACAAGGCCTTTTAAATCTTTCGTGGAGAAACATTTTTCTAAATACACGGATAGTTCTGTCAGCGAAATACAAAATATTTGATGCTGTTGTAAAGAGTTCACTTTGCTACGCTGCTCAGGTGTGGGGAATCAACGAATACGAGGCGATAGAAAAATTCCATAGAGGTTTTTTAAAGAAACTTTTTAATCTTCCATTAAAAACACCGAAATATGCCTTATATCTGGAAACAGGACTGCCCAAAATTTACACTAACACTCTAAAGTCACAAGCCGACTACATAGTTAAGGTGTTGTCTCATCAGGATAACCGACTGACAAAAAGAATGGCAATGTATGAGTTGAGAAACGAAGATTGGTGGGCCCCGAAATGGAAAAATTTAGGAAGCGCTTGTGTAGGAGAAATTGTAACGTTGAATCCAAGTAATTTGGTTGATCTCAAGGAACAACTTTACAGCATTATTCGATCACACGAAAATTCTGTACGCGATGCTTTTATACAAGAGGCACGGAATTCAGATAGCAGACTTCTTTACTCTCAACTTAACCTAAACCTTATGCAATCAAACTACTTTAATGATTCGCTTAGTTACAAAGAAATATCTTTGATCTTTAAAACGAGATGTGAAGTCCTTGGGTTGAACGGATCCCCATATAACGGCAGTTTTAACCAGTTTTGTACACTATGCAATTTAAAAGCCAAAGAAGATTGCTTCCACTTCATGAGTGTATGTCCTATTTTTACTCCCCAACGAAAAACATACTTCCGAAAGAAAACTATGACGTTAGAAGAAACAATCGCAGTGCTTAATGATTCTGATTGGAAAACGCTCTATCTGTTTTTAAAAAATATATACGCATATAGGATGTTACTGATAACCGAATTTGTTTAAAAAAAGTCATTCATTTATGTATAAAATAAAAATAATAATTTGCTAACCGAGCTGACGGCAATGCCATAGCTTAAAAAAATTCATAGTTTATAATCTAAAAATGTATCTTAAGAGAAATAATAAATGAATTACTTACTTACTTACTTACTTACTTACTTACTATTTCCCTCTATTTCGTTCCAGCTTTACAACAAAGGCTTTACCTCGGAATTGATTTCTGGAAAGAGTTCGAAATTGCGCCCCATTTAGTCTCGGAATTGTCTGCAGTTACAGTGGATGTTGACCCAAACGCTCACGTACTGACCCAGCATCAATCGAAACATCTAAAAGATGCCATTGACTTGTTTCCGTCCTCTGATGTTCATGGCCTGGGTAAGACAATGCTAGAGGTACATTCAATCGACACAGGGGATGCTGAGTCTATTAAGCAGCGTTACTACCCGATTTCTCCAGCAGTGCAGAACCTCCTATATGAGGAATTGGAACGCATGCTAAAACTCGGGGTTATGGAGCTCTCCAGTAGTTCTTGTGCGTAAGCCCGGTAAAAATCGCTTATGCCTAGACTACAGGAAGGTTAATGCTGTGACGAAGAAAGATGCATATCCACTTTCCCATATAGGAGGATTACTATCGCGTCTTTCTGATACCCGTTTCATTTCGAGCGTGGATCTGAAGGATGCCTTTTGGCAGATCCCGTTGGACAAATCCTCAAGGGAAAAGACGGCGTTTACGGTGCCAGGCAGGCCTCTATTATAGTTTACGGTAATGCCCTTTGGTCTCTGTAATGCGCCACAGCGTATGGTCAGACTTATGGACAAAGTGGTACCTCATCAACTGAGAGAAAAAATCTTCCCGTATTTGGATGACTTGCTGGTGGTATCGAGCACGTTTGAAGAACATCTGGAGTTACTGAAGTTACTAGCCGTTCGATTGAAGGAGGCGGGTTTGACGAACAATGTCCGGAAGTCAAAATTCTGCTTCAAAGAATTAAAGTATTTGGGGTACATCGTTGGTGACGGCTGTCTAAAAACGGATCCTGAGAAGGTTTCAGCGATAGTTGACTTTCCTATTCCAACTTCGGCGAAACAAGTTCGACGCTTCCTAGGATTAGTTGGCTGGTATCGACGGTTCATGAAGGATTTTTCGTCCTTGACAAGCCCTTTAACGGATACCTTGAAGAAGGGAAAGAAGTTTTGTTTCACGGAGGAAGCAGTAGAGGCGTTCACCCAATTGAAGACTCTTCTGACGTCAGCTCCGTTGTTCGCAAATCCGGACTTCAGCAAGGAATTCCTGATTCTCTGTGACGCCTCAGACACAGGCATCGGGTGTGTACTCAGTCAGCACGATGATGATGGCAACGAACGGCCAATATTCTACCATTCGCAGAAGCTTAACTCGGCCCAGCGTAATTACAGTGTGACCGAGCGTGAGTGCCTGGCAGCTGTCATGGGAGTCCAGAAGTTTCGAGCTTACGTCGAAGGGCATCCTTTCAGGATTGTGATGGACCATTCGAGCCTGAAATGGTTGATGGGTCAGAAGGACCTAAGTGGAAGGTTAGCGAGATGGAGTCTAAAGCTGCAAGGGTTTGACTTTAGCATCGAACATCGAAAAGGAACACAGAATATCGTACCTGATGCACTTTCACGGGTGCATGGAATCGATTCCTTGATCTGTGATGTCTCGATGTTGAAGGATACCTGTGATGTGTTGCACATAGATCTTGAGGACCCTAGCTTTCAATCTGGGGAATACCGCAGAATCATTGACAACATCAGAGATCAAAGTGATAAGCTACCTGACCTTCAAGTTTCGGAAAATTTCGTATACAAGAAGGTCAAACATTGCACAGGTCATCCACTGGAAGATGACCAAGTATGGAAGCTTTGGATCCCAGAACCAATGACCGAACGCTTGCTCATCAACCACCTCGGGTCTCTCATGGAGGTGTTGCCAAAACCCTGTATCGACTGCAGCAACAATTCTTCTGGCCGAACATGGCAGCCCAGGTAAGAGCGTTTATAGGGAGGTGCGACGTCTGTAAGACCTCGAAAGCTGCGAATGTGACTCTTAGGCCTCCTATGGGAAAAGCGTTTGTATCGGAAAGGCCGTTTCAGATGTTATACACAGACTTTCTTGGCCCCTACCCACGCTCGAGAGACGGGAATACGCACATTGTAGTTGCGTTGGATCAGCTGACAAAATTTGTGATCGTCAAGGCAATTCGGAGAGCCACAAACGAGGCCGTGCTAAGGTTCTTAGAGGAGCATGTCTTCTTCCTGTTCGGAGTTCCGGAGACCATCCTGTCGGATAACGGGAAGCAATTCGTCAGCCGGGAGTTTGAAAAGAAAATGACCCAATTCGGCATCACGCACATCAAGACCGCTTTTTATTCACCACAGGCGAACGCAAGCGAAAGAGTGAATCGCTCAATACTAGCTGCTATACGATCGTATATAGACCCCGATCAGAAGAACTGGGACAGCAACCTACAATCTATAGCTAGTGCACTCCGAACCACCGTCCACTCGGCTATCAATATGTCACCCTATGAAGCTTTGTTTGGACAGATCTGCATTGAGCATGGTTCTGACTACAAGATATTGAAAAGGTTGAACGGCTTGAACAACTCGGGCATCGAAATCATCTCCAAATCAGCGACAATGAATGTCTTACATTCACACATAAAAAATACTCTTGCGGATGCTCATCGACGTTATGAAAGCGAGTATAATTTGAGGAGCAAAGATGTGAAGTTCGCTGCGGGCGACGTCGTTTACCGTAGAAATTTTGCACTTAGCGACGCTTCCAAGAAATTTAGTGCAAAGCTTGGCCATAAATTTGTAAAAATGAGAGTTTCAAGGATTTTAGGAAACAATCTCTATGAGCTCGAAGACATGAACGGGAAAAGGGTTGGAGTTTACCACAAAAAGGACCTAAAAACCTAGAAAAGAAGTTGCCCGGCTTCCAGTCTGTGCATGAGACTCTTCCAATACAAAAACACCATAAATAATACTTACTAGTTCACATCGAAATTCTAAAATAATGGATCCCAGAAGTTCCTTTCCTTCTCCTTTCGATTCAAAGAGTTCTCTCGAAAAGAGAAGTTTTGTGGGGGAAACGACATTTTTTTTTCCAAGACACAATGATATACGTACCTATAAACCATAACTCACGCATAACCCATACGTACAAAAAAATTGTACCCACTTATAAAAAAAAAAAATAATTTTTAATACACATCAACCCCTGTTGAATCATAGTAATGAGTGACTCAGCACATGTTTCCACATCGTTTTTTTTATTTTACCGAATTATATTCAAATTTCTTTGACTTAGTCACCTACTGCTGTTAAAGCAGATTCCTTTTAGTCAAATGACTATGCACAGCACACCCTCATGATGAATATCATGTTGATTTCTTGTGTGCTGATATCAACTTTCAGTTGAACTACTTTGTAATTCATATAAAGTAGCAGCAATTGATTTTTTTTGAGGAGTACCTCACTTGAAATTTTTGGAATGGATTATAAAAAGATAATTCTTGTCCTAAGCGGAATCGCGGGCGTAGGCGTCGGTTTGAATTACCTGATAAAGTTCTGGTCATGGTACCGATTATTGAGTTCTTTCGGTCTGTGGGATTTGATTTAGTGGTGAGTCGTCGTCCGTCCGGGGTAATAGATGGTTGTATCTACATACATCTAAACTTGCATATCTCAATATTCGGTGCAATTTCCTAAATCAGTGACAGTTTAACAAAATAAAAAGAATCTCCTGGTATAAATTAACTCGGAAAAAAAAAATATAACAAATAAAATCCTAGAGAAAAAAAAAACAAACATAATGAAAACCAAAAAAAAAAGAAGGGGAATAAAACTCGGAAAAGTAAAGAACGTGTGTAAAATTTTTTAAAGAGAAAAAAAAAAGACCATAAAACCAATCCTGTGTGACTACCGGAAAGATGTCGAAGTTTCCCCCCCCCCCCAAAAACGGAAATTCCTGCCCACCCCCTTTGTGTCGTGACCCTGGGAGCCACCGCATAGAAAATTAAACATATAAGATCTTGAACTAGGAAAGAAAAGAAAAAAAAAAGAGACCCTAAATCTTTGGTGTCAAACTTAAATATGTAATTTGCTTTCAAATAGAACAAAAAAAAAAAAGAGAAGAAATAAAGATGGTATAATTAAAGCTAATATCTATAAAAAAAAAATAAGAAGAAGAAAATAAAAAAAACCCCCAGTAGTAAAGAATAATTAATTGTAAAGTGTGGTTATTTTGTTAAATAGAGTGAATTTACCCATAAAAAAAAAAGGGGAAAGAGAAAAAAAAAAGACGAAATTATAAAATACCCAACGAAACAATATATATAAATCAATTAAACCAAGTGTAGAATAAAAGAGTGATTATATATATGTTAATTAAAATTTTTTTTTAAGTTCACCAGCTCTAGCAGAATCCACAAGGGTGCACCTCTGGGATATATAACAGCTGTAAATTGGTAATTTTATATAAACAAAATATGTAAGTAGTTGATATATTCAAATGCTCATTTATTACATAAATATATAATCATTTTTTTTTACCACCTCCTTGTGACCTAAATTTAGTATTACCTGAAAAGAAAAAAAAATATAAAGCAACTCTTAATGAGAACTTTTTTTTTAAAAAAAAAAAAAGAAAAAAAAATCGCGAATAACCATATTAATTTTTTTCTTACCGTAAATTTTTTGTTTTGTTGTCTTAAAGATACTTACCTTCACCTTTTTTCCATTTTTGATGTTAGATTTAATTTTTTTTTTGGATTTCAATAAAAACAATTTATAAGCTTTTCCCATGAAAGAAAAGAAAAAAAAAACAAAAGATTTTTTATTGTCATCGCTGGAGATGACGCCACAATTTAGGTTAAAATTTTGAATTTTTTTTTGTTGGTTCAGAAATTTTTTTGTGCTTGGGAAGATTTTTTTTTGTGACAGCCTGCAACAGGGTGGCCATGAGGGCTTAAATTCCTATTCTTAGGTCAACGGTGCAGTGAGGCGATTGACGAGAAGATGATGAAGACTAGGTAAGCAGAAGGTTAATTATCTTCGGATTAGGGGCTGATGCAGATGATGGAGGTAGCATCAGCCATGGTGGTATCGGACTAATACAAAGGGTGGGCAAATCCTCCGAGGGTCGACAACATCATGACCCTCCCCCTTTAGAAACACACCCTCCCTCCCCTCATATGCAAATTTAGGCCCCCGAAATTTTTGAACCCCGATTACTCTTTTTATATATATATAGGCATGAAAAAAAAAGTAACACGTCCAGTTCTGAGGTCGCAACAACCCACCCCACGAGCTAAGCCATTACATCAGCAAGCATGCCACGCGGCCGAAGACTGGACACCCTCTCCCTCTTGCTGCCTGGACCGGCCTTAGGTGCCTGTAGGCCTCTGGTCGTAGAGGTGGTATAGGAGGAAGAGGGCGAACATCGGTTCCGTTACAACTTATTACATTAGTAGTATAGATCTCGAGGAAGCATTCTTGCAAATACCTCTGGAGAGACAGAGTAGGGAAAAGACTGCCTTTGCGGTACCGGGAAGACCCTTGTACCAATTTACTGTCATGCCTTTTGGGTTGTGTAATGCAGCTCAAAGGTTATGCCAGTTAATGGACAAGGTGATTCCTGCACGACTCAGGGATCGAGTGTTCGTGTATTTGGATGATTTGCTCATCATGGTGCCGGATTTCCAAACCCATATCACCCTCATAGAAGAAGTAGCTGAATGCTTACGTAAGGCGAATCTCACCATCAACATGAAAAAGTCAAAGTTCTGCTTCAAAGAACTGAAGTATTTGGGGTTCATTGTTGGTGGTGGGAAGCTCAAAACGGATCCGGCAAAGGTGGAAGCAATAAGGGACTTCCCTCTTCCCAAAACTCCACGTCGGGTTCGGCGGCTACTGGGTCTAGCGGGGTGGTATCGCAAGTTTATCAGAGATTTTTCGAGCCTGACTGCACCCTTGACAGAGCTACTTAAGAAAAATAACGGCAAATTCCAAATGACGGAAGAGGCACGGGAAGCGTTTGAAAGGTTGAAAATAGCTCTCACCACCGCACCCGTGTTGTCTCATCCGGACTTCACGAAAAAAATTTATATTCAGTGTGATGCGTCGGATATGGGCATCGGCGCGGTATTGTTTCAGAAAAATTCCAATGAGGAAGAGGTCCACATTGCATATTTCTCCCAGAAGTTTAACAAGAGCCAGAGGAACTACAGCGCCACCGAGAAGGAGTGCATGGCTGCCGTGATGGCCATAAAAAAGTATGTCGAAGGCATGGATTTCACAGTGATCACCGATCACTCCAGCCTTCAATGGTTTATGACCATGAAGGACCTAAGTGGCAAACTAGCTAGGTGGAGCTTGTTACTACAGTCCTATGTCTTCGACAAACAGCACCAAAAGGGCTCGCTGAACGTGGTTCCGGACACTCTTTCTCGGGTACATGTTGATTCTCTGGTACTTGAAGAAGTAGCGCCGCTTATAGACTTAGAGTCGGACGAGTTTCACTCTGAAGAGTATACAAATCTTATAGAAACAATTAAGGTGAATCCCGACGAATTGCCTGATTTGAAAGTCGAAGATGGCTTTGTGTATAAGCGGGCTTTCAGATGCCAAGGGGACGAAATCATGTTTGAGCATTTATGGTTACTGTGGATACCGTCGGAGCTCACGGAAGAAATTATATCCAAAGCTCATAAACCTCCAAAAGTAGCTCATGGGGGAATTTCAAAAACTCTCTACAGGATTCGTCCACATTTCTATTGGCCTAATATGACAGTCCAAATCCGTCGTTACGTTTCTAAATGTTCTGTGTGTAAACAGTCTAAGGCAACAAATCAAGTCTCTCGTCCACCTATAAAACGTCCTACTGTTCTAATAGTCCGTTCAAAAAGCTATATGTTGACTTCTTAGGCCCTTACCCCAGGTCAAAGACGGGTAACGCCTATGTGTTTATTGTTTTGGATCATTTGTCAAAATTCATATTTTTAAAGGCTCTGAGAAACGCCAACTCCTCGAGCATCTTTAAGTTTCTACGTGAGGATGTTTTTAGTATGTTTGGGGTTCCGAACGTAATTTACTCCGATAACGGCAAGCAATTTTTAGCCAACGACTTTCAGAAGTTTTTATCCAATTATGGAATTAGACACTTTAAAACCGCCAACTATGCACCGCAATCGAATGCGTCGGAGAGGGTTAACCGCACTCTGTTAGCGGCTATCCGTTCTTATCTGAAAACCGACCAACGCGAAAGGGATCTTCACCTATGCGATATTTCCTGCGCTTTAAGAAGTTCTGTTCATAGCTCTATCGGCGTGTCACCATATTATGCTCTGTTTGGAACTAATAAGATGACCCACGTTAGTGGCTATGAACTAGCACGGAAACTGAACGCGGTAGACGACAGGGAGCTGCTAATCCTTCCCCGGCAAAATCGGTTGCAGTGCTTACGAAATCAAATACGAGAAAATATTGCAAGAGCCAATGATTGGTCAGCTAAGACCTATAACACCCGCACTAAGAACGTTAGGTTCCTGCCAGGACAGGAAGTATATCGAAAAAACTTTGTTTTGAGTGAGATATGTCCGCCAAGCTCTCACCGAAATTCGTAAAATGCCGAGTAGTTAAACAAATCGGTAATCAAATGTATGAATTAGAGAATTTATCAGGAAAAAAGATTGGGGTATTTCATGCCAAAGACCTCAAGCAATAATCATACGTATGTTGGTAATTGGATGTTGTGTTTCCATCAGCTGGTCTAAAAGATAGTATTACCCTGTGTTTCATAAAATGGAATGGGTAGTAATTGCTGAGCAACTACCTGAATTATTTGTTATCGTCACATACCGCACGGAACTATTAAGGGCTCAGCATTATTTTTGGCGAAACTAAAAATAAGAAGATGGAAACAAAAAATATAAAAACAACAAAAATTGTGTTTATAGTTTTTGTTTTTGTTTTTGGGGACTCTATTGATTAAAAATCAAATTGAAAGTTTTTGCGACCTTTAGTCCAAATGCGTTTCGCCCAGGCACGACAGTTGGGCTCATCAGTTAGATGCTGTCGTACCCTTCTAAGACGCGATATATTAGTCGATGGTTATCAACACACATACAATTTACAGCATGAATGCAATGTAAATTATATTGTTCTAGTGGCATTTTGGTTAAATTAAGACACCCAGAAAATGACACCCGTGGTCTGGCTAATGTAAGATGGAAACAAAAAATATAAAAACAACAAAAATTGTGTTTATAGTTTTTGTTTTTGTTTTTGTGGACTCTATTGATTAAAAATCAAATTGAAAGTTTTTGCGACCTTTAGTCCAAATGCGTTTCGCCCAGGCACAACAGTTGGGCTCATCAGTTAGATGCTGTCGTACCCTTCTAAGACGCGATATATTAGTCGATGGTTATCAACACATACAATTTACAGCATGAATGCAATGTAAATTATATTTTTCTAGGGGAATTTGGTTAAATTCAGACAGGAAACTAAAAATAGTTTCATTCATATGCAGTTACTACAGAATAACCATTACTCTTCGTAAATCATTTCGATAATCGTGCCGAATGTTTCGTAAGATAGAGTCTAGTCGACCCACCATATTGATAGCCATGATGGTAAATAGTTTTGAACTATATGAATAATACCCTACACTTGGTATCCTAAAAGGTTAAGTGTTGTAGTTTCTGTAAATTTCTGTTCAGTAATTCACTGGGTATGTCTTCCAGATAATACATCTAGTCACACAAAGCAATTTTAATGTAGAAACCGAGTTCACTTGATACCAAAAACTACTTCACGATACCTTACATAAAATAAAAACTCTTACGAATTGATTTCCTTTATTTATTATGGTATCTGAGAACTAAAGATAATATAGGTATACATATGTATATCCATATGGACATCTATATATTATATTATGGTTAAGTCGTACTAAATATAACTTACACAAAGTAGGTACTCGGGTCTAAAGACATAAATCCCTGAATCGGGCAATACCCAGATTTCCTTCCAGCTATAATCGAGAATTCACTCCGTCATAAGCAGCATACGAAACTGTGATTCTACTGTGATAAAGGCCCTACACTGTGATAATTCTTGCTGTGATATTTTTTCCTTATTTACACTTTTGATCGTTATCTATACCCTTAGCATTAGTTATATATGTAATTAATGTGATGTCTGCATTTCTATTTATTAATTTCTATATTCATAAACACATTAGAGACCTGAAAAGTGTCTGGCGTCCTCCCCATCACATAAACGACATCGTTAAAAGGTACTCTGCGTACCAAGAACTTCCTGTTAATAGGAGTTCGATCAAGCAAAGATAATTCGGAAGCTAAAAGGAATTAACTGAATCTATCGTTCACACTATACCGGTGAGTCGTCCCCTTGGCGGGCTGCGTAAGCATACAATTCACTCACTTTGCCTGACCTCAAATTTAGAATGTACGGCTCTAAGTCTGAAACTAACTTTGTCCAGCTGAATCAATGTTCATATTTGCAAATTCCGTTCTTGTAATGAAGGACCTGATATCCGTAGTAAATTTTTTATTAGTCCCATAGTACCCGCATGAGAGGCAATACTGATTAGTTTATTATTATTTACTAGTTAAATTTATATAAACTCTATAGTACCTGATAATTAAGAAACCTCTGAAGATAAAATTCATTCCTAATTAGGACGTCACGTCGAAACACTCCAATTGTTTGTCACAAGATCACATCCTTGATCATCATGATTATATGGATGTACAACAATTGGAATTTCTGGAACACGATATTTTATGCAGATATTGTGCATTGCAGCACAAACATTAGCAATCTGGATTGCTTTTTCTGGTGAATAATGCAGTTCCCTTGCCCCAAGAAGGCATCTAAACCTTGACTTTAAAACACCAATTGTTCTTTCCACAATATTTCGGCATTTTGAATGAATAGCATTGAAGTGTTCGTTTCTGCTTCCTTCTTCCGCGGATCGATATGGTGTCATCATCCATGGCACTAATGTGTACCCAGAATCACCTATGTAAATGAATTATTAAAAAAACAGCAATGAAATATATGTATTATGTATGTACCAAGAAGCCAACTTCGCTTATCTCCATTAGTCCACCTCTGAAGGAGATGACGACGGTATTCGCTCAAACTAAACACAAAAGAGTCATGAGACGCTCTTCCAAATCTCGCGTCAATAGCCCGAATCATCATCTTGTAGTCGCAGACCTATGAGAACAAGAAATTTATAGAAAAAATATATCTAATATGTGCATCTAAGTACTTACTATCATTGCATTAACACTGTGGTCACCTTTCCTGTTGAAATAAAGGTGTTCATTGGAAGTTGGTCGAACTATTTTGATGTGTGTCCCGTCAACACATCCAATAACTCCAGGGAAACGGTGTTTAGCATTCATCTCATCCTCAGTCATTGCAAATGTTATATATTCAGAGCAAAAAGTGTCCTCCATAACTGACAATACCTTGGTTAAGGTTGTGGACAGAGTCGGTTGCGCCATACCAACAAGAAAGTCTTGCCCGGTTCCTCTTTGATACCCACCCTCTGCTAGGAAGCGAAGAGTCGCACATAATTTTAAAATATTGGTGCTTATTTTGACATTCTCTTTCGTTCGAAAGTGAGTCGAATTCGTTGAAACTTAATTTTGAGACTCGGCGATTAGAATGTTAATCGAACAAATCGAAAGTTCACCCAATCCATAGAAAGTTCATTCATTTGCGAAAGCTAATTCAATTTTGAGATTCGAAAGAATAGAATTACATGTCATTTTTGTTTCGTTTGAATTTTTCTGTCGAGTAAGCAACAAAACATGTATGTTTTTAATTATTTCATGGAAAATAAATTACTTTTATTAATTTTTCTTTTGTTTTATGTTTAAAGGTCGCATTCCAACTGCACAAACTGCAAACAAAAGGAAAAGTTAATCAAAATAGTGGAAGAAAATCCGGAGGTAGCAAAGGGTTTTTTTTACCACCCGCGTTGATACGGAAAGCATCCACTATCTTTCTCCTCTGCACTTCTTCAACACCATCTTCATTTATAAACAACACAAATGTCATATTTTTATTTTTTATTTATTATTTTATGGTTTTATCAAAGAAATTTAAATTTTTAAACAATAAACAAAACAATTACAACTAAACAAAGATTTCACTTTTTGGTTTTGACATTTCACAAACACTTCTCTTTTGTTTTCGATATGTTAGTGTGACCAAGCGTATACGAAAAAAAAATAAAAATTTAGAAAGCGTCATGATCAACTTATTTTTTCAAGAATAGTTTCAAAACAGAGTTGACACAAAAAATGTAATGAATATGTAGTTCTTTATGGGTAAACTTAACTTTATAATGAAAAAGTGTATTATTTATTTTGTTTCTTGATTCTTTATCCAACATCTTTAAAATGTTTAGAAACAAAAAAATGTAAAACGGTCATACTAATTCAAATAGAAATATAGTAAATGTCAAACGGCTGACAATGAAAATGAATCTTTTTTGAAGTTCATTTTATGCTATCTTTCGCAAATGAATGTTATTCGTTCGAATCTCAAAATTAAGAAAGTTCATTCGAAGGAATAGAATCATTCTAACGAATAGACTATTCATGAGAATGTCAAAATAAGCATGATTAGGTATATATGTTGACCGTGAGCTCGGAAGTTGGGTATCAATTCTTTCCAATACATAAGTGAAGGCTTCCTTGGTAAGACGAAATAGATTTTTGAATCTTGAAATAAAATTAAAATTTTTAATAATATAGTATGAATTATTGTTTTTGTCGTATGTAAACATTTTTACTTACTCTAAATTTGGAATGCTCATGGGATCCGATTTGTCCCTTATCATCCTTCTTGGTACTAAATTGTCCTCGTCTTCGGACTCATCGTCTGTATCCAAAAAAAAATCGCAATGGAAAAACATTCTTTGTTTGTTGAATTATTTTTGTTCATTTAATTACTTGATTTATAATTTTTTTTCATTTATTTGTCAATTTTTGACATTCCTAATAGTCCAGAAGTTGGTTGCGCTTCAAAAAAAAATGTTTTTTTCGATTAAGCTTGGTAACAGTTTTTGTACGCCTTTTTCGTTTTACTTAATCGCTCTTTGTCGTGACTATCGTATTCCTCAGTATCGTTGACTTGCCGCTCGTTTCGTAATACAAAATAGGGCCCCAGCTTTTCATTTGATACCGGAAATCAACACGGGTCAATCCTCTTCAAGTTAAAATACTTTTATTTACTTTAGATAGTTGTTTCCTTTATTAGTGCATGCCTTAGCTTAAGCCTACGAGACTTAGAAGTGTTTATCTTAAAAAAATCTGATAGGCCTTAAAACTGTGATAAGCTTAGCTGTGATTTTTTGTTTGGTATACTTTGTTATTAATTTATATAATAATTTTATTTAAGTGGTGTATTGTTTTTGTTTCCTCATAAACATACGTTAAATCACCGCTTATAACCTGCCAGGAGGCCAAGTTACCTCTTAGCCGAAGACTCAAGTGATTAAAAAGTCCCTTCAACAGAACAATAGTCAGCCGAGGCTAGTTAGATCCATCCAAAAAGAAATGTATACCACTCAGTGCAACCTAAAAGAAATCCTATCGAAAAAAAAAATTATAAAAATATTATTAAACCTTTTGGGTTGAATACGAACTTACGGATGTAATGTAAAGGTACCACAGGCAAACTAATCTTAACAAAGCTGCAATCCCGAAGTGCAATAATGTTCCAATCATGCCCGGCATTTTATCGTGGGTTGATTCCCCACTAGGCAATCCTCTTCTTCCAGTTACAGGTATCTACTGTTAGTCCTTTTTGTTCGTCCTTTCATCGGAATGAATTCAACAAAGTCTGAACATTTGTTACGGACACCGATCCTCCTAAGCGGATTTAGAAATTAGAATCTAAAAGTAAATATTAAATTAATTAGAATTTGTTTTTTTTTTCTCTAAACAAATTTGACAGGAGGAAGAATTCTAAGTAAAACTCAAAGAAAAGGGGCATTTAAAAGAACCACAAACTTCCAATCACTGGAAGTGTGGATGGAATTAATATTAGGTTGAGAGTGCCTCCAAGGGTTTAGTGAACGGAGAGATGAAGGTTATATTTTATTCTTCGGTTCTATCAAAGGGACAGAGGAAAATTAATTGTTACTCTAAGGTATAGACTGACCTAATAATCAAAGATGGTATTGGGGTGGTTACTAGGAAGTAATTTAGGGATATCGGTATGCGTCGAAGATCGGGTTTTATCGCACCTAATCGGAGGTATCAATAAATTTCGCTCGTTTATCTTTGGGGAACATTGTGTTTTGTATCCACCTAACTGGAATGATCGCTCCGTGTAAATCCGGGAATGGAGACTGGAATCGTGACCTGATAGGATTTTTGAGTTACTCTGTGGTTTGGAAGGTTCATTTCAGAAAATAAGGGGAAGTGTTGGATATATAAAGATAGATAGAGAATAAACAGTGAAGCATCGAATAAGTCGATTGAGGGGGATGGAAAAGAGAAAAAAAAAAACAGTGGTGTGGTGTGATGCATACGGTGCCTATGTACATCGATAGTTTTTACTGTTTTGTTAATGGGTAAACGTCAATATAGTTCAGTTGAAAGTATCCGCGCGCAGTTCACAGTTCAGTCACCAGACAAGGTATTTAACTTGAGTCTACTTTGTGAAAAAGAACTAAAGAAAAAAAAAAAAAACAGAAGTGCAACCCTATTAATAAAAGATCACCGGAAGAAAAGATGCGGAAAAAGATTGATTTAAAAGGATATTTCAACTTAAAATAAGAAAAAAATTAGAAAAAAATAGGGTGCTTGGCGGTCATATTATTAACCATCAAGAAGTGTGGCCGCCCGCCCTTAATTTTGTGAACGACTCATCCTGGTATTTCGCCTGTGGGCTAATAAGACATCTGAGCCAGCTCCTTTTTGGCCGAGGACGGTAATCCCTCATTTCATCCTGCCTGCGAAGTCGAGCCCGCTAAAAGGGACGAAGAGAACCGCACAGGACCTAAAAGAAAAAGAAGGAAACAAATCGAAAAGTAGCCAGAGGTCACGTGAGTTAGTCAAGAAAAAAAAAAAACCGAAAACAAAGAAAAAAAAACAAAAACCAATAAAAGCAGTAAAACTAGAAAATTAAGAAAAATAAATTCCATATAATTCCATAAGAATAAAAGCCAAACTATAAATTATATTAAGGCACTAAATCTAAAGATTAATCTATAAAGTAAATTTAACCAACTCGTTTTGGCGTGAAAGTTTTTTTTGTGTAAGTACTATCTTCGTTTGATGTATGTAATTTTTTTTTGTATTTGTGATTTGTTTTGTATAACTTTTTTGGGCTAAATTTTAAAAATATCGTGTACATAATAAGATATAGTTTCCCAGGTCGGTCGTTGGGTTGTCCCATTTAATTTATTTATTGGATGACAAACTACCTTCATCGAGCTCCTTGAAGGTAGGGTCTTTGTATTATCGAGAAAGTACGCGCGTTTTATCGGTTTACCTCATATCACCAAAAAGAGTGTTAAGGTTTTTGAGTCGCGTCAATAAAGTACTTAGGGAACATATCTATCTCATATACTATTCAAGCAAAAAGTTAACGTAAAAGAAAGTTTGAAGGATAAAATTCAAATTTTAAACTTCATTTATTAGATTTTTCTCTAGAGAGCTTAAAATTAAACTCAATAAATTAAGAAAAAAAAAGTAAAGTGATAAACTTGTAACTAAAGAACTAAATGTAAATGTAAAGATAGCCATGAAGTCAAGTTTAAACACAGTCGAAATTATTGTGAAATTCTCTTATACGCTTTGACTTTCATGTAAAATACCTATAGGTATCGAAGGTTTTATTTTTGTTTAAATATTTCATAATTCTAAGTCGGACTTCACCATAAACCCTAGCTGCTTCTCCTGTGTCAGTTCTCTGAAGGTAGCTATTGGTGTTGTGTAGCCAATTCAGGTGCACTAGGTCTTGATGCACAATGGAGGCTGTGGCACCGGTGTCGATGGTGACCACACGTTTGTTGCCATTTAAAGTTGCCTCGACGGTCAGACTTTTATTGTCTCGTTTAGTCTGGGAGACCTGGATGGTGCTTCTGGGGTTATCGATACCAGAAATCAGCTTCTGCCCCTCGAAGTTAGTTCTTACTTATTGGGAAACTGTTCGGGAAGTAACACTGGTGTTATTGTTACCTTGTTCTGAGTTTGAAACTCCATGTCCACAATGTTGACAAGCTCTTCTTGGTGGTAATCGACATTGACGCTGTAAATGTCCAGTCTTGTTGCAATTCCAGCACTTTGCAAGTCCGTTCCTTTGGACATCAGTTCTTTGGCATGAGCATTCTTCGACGATGGCTTCTCTAAGTCGATGTACTCCGTGCGAAGCTTGCTCAGCTGCTTCCATTGTCAAGGCAAACGCTAATGTTTCAGAAAGCGTTCGTTTTCCAGCAGTTCTCACGGCCCTTTGAAGATGTATGTCCGAAATGGCGCAAACAAATGCCTCAACTGCAAACTGGTTACAAATTTCCTCTCCAACATCTGGATTTGCGAGATGAACAAGCCTTTCAATATCCGCTTGCAGTTGTTGTAGAGTTTCCCCTCTTTCATGTGGCTGTTACCAAAGCGTTTGTCTATAGCCAAAACCAAGGAATTGAAGTCGCCGCTCTTATCTGTTGGTATGGTTTGCAATAACTCAGCAGCTGCTCCTCTAAGAGCAAGAGTTAAGGCTATATACTTGTGAGCCTAATCCCAGCCATTTGTTGTAGCAGCCTCCTCGAATTGCTTCTTGTATATAGACCAAGAAGTTTGTCCATCAAAGGTTGGAGGTTGCATTTCCTTTTTCTTCAAGGTTTCTCCAGAACTTTCCCGAATCTTTATATTTCGAATGCGATCTAGCTCTTTTGAAAAAGTCTCCATTTCGTTGTCGACTTGATTCTCCAATAATGAAACACGTTCGGCTTGATTCTCCAATCAACCCGTTCATCAAGTGCAAATACATTCTTCTCAATGTCAACAAGCTTGCCTTCTAGTATGTTTCTCTGCTCTTCGGGAAGGTCTTTTTGTTTGCTATGCTGTTTCTCCAGGCGCTCGAGAACATTCTTCTCTTGCTCTTCAAAACGTTCGAGAATATTCTTCTGTTGCTCGTCGAAACGTTCAACAACATTCTTCAGTTCTTTCTTTTGTTCATTTCGTTGTTCTTCGAAACGTTCGAGAACATTCTTTTGTTCTTTCTTTTGTTCATTTCGTTGCTCTTCGAGACGTTCCAGAACATTCTTTTGTTGTTGGAGCAGAAGACTAATCATATTTGAAAATTCTACATTTTTACTTACGTCTGCTTCCTCAGCGTCAGCTTCAAAGACGAAAATGTCCGGGTCTTCATTTTGTTGTTTCAAATATTCTACCAAACGCAGAACAAGCTCATTTTTCGATCCTGCTCTAGAAAGTTCTCGCTTGCCTAATTCACTTTTCAGCTCATTACAGTTGAGCGCTTTCAGTAATTTGCTCATTTTCTTATTTTACTATTTTTTTTCCACACTTCACTGCACAATAAGTTTTATTCCACTTTTCTGGCATCAATGTAATAATTTTTCTAGGTTCTTTAAATAAAACTTTTTACTCCTTTTAGAATTTATTCTTTATTTACACTTTTCAAATCAAAACAATAAATCTCAATTTATAATCAACTCCATAATCGAAAATAAATTGTCTCCCGCTCACCGTGAACACTCCCTTATATACTCAAATGAGTTGCTCTCGAAGCTTCTCGTCTTGGAATGTTCTAGATGGTTGGAATATAAAAATAAATTTGACATTGGAAAAGAGCTTTTTGTTTCTTTCATAAATTAGATATGCAATTTTCCAACAGATGGCGCTGTAGTAGTATATTCACAATAATATATATTTCAATTAACTTTTATTTTGTAAATGATAAGATTTTAAGACCAGTCCTCCTCCACAGAGCTCTTTTGAGGTAGGGAATTTCAACGCTGACAACTCAAACAATATACCCCTTTAGGTACCAGAGAAAATATCCTGGGAAACGCATCATTTTCACCTTGTTTTCTTTTTGTCTAAGTGTAAATCTGTAAAAATAATGTTCAAATTCTTTATTAATTTCCAGTTTACTTTTTTTATTCTGATTATATACATTTTCAGTAGTATTTATTTACCTTGTTATTTTGGTAATTAAAATCAGACCAAAAACATAAATGAATGGAAAACCTCAATTTTTATTTTTGGTCCTTTATATGTGGTTTGAGCCCTACCGTTCTACCAAACTTCATTGTTCTACTGCAATCGGAAGTGTGCCATATAATTTACATCAGTTCTGAGGAAGTGGGCGGATACCACGCCCCTGAATGGAAAACTTCAAATTTTATATTTTTTTCTTTGTATGCAGTTTTAGTCCTACCACTTAACCAAATTTCATCGCTTTTCAGCTGTCGGATGTGCTCCACTCAACCAACACCAATTCTCAGAAAGTGGGCGGATACCACGCCCCTGAATGGAAAACCTCCATTTTTATTGTTGGTCCTTTATATGCAAATTGAGTCCTACCGTTCAACCAAATTTCATTGTTCTACAGCAATAGGAAGTGTGCCATATAATTTACGAGTACATCAGTTCTGAGGAAGTGGGCGGATACCACGCCCTTGAATGGAAAACCTCAAATTTTATATTTTTTTCTTTGTATGCAATTTAAGTCCTACCACTTTACCAAATTTAATCGTTTTACAGCAGTCGGAAGTGCTCCATTCAACCAACACCAATTCGGATAAAGTGGGCGGATACCACGCCCCCTGAATGGAAAACCTCACTGTTGTGCAAAATTACAAGATTCTACGATGTCGGGAAGTGCTCCATAATTTTGATGATCTGTCAGTCAGTCAGTCAGTCAGTCAGCCTTATATCTCAGGAACCGCTTATGCTAGAAAATTTAAATTTGGTGAGGAGCCTGTGCCTGACTAGGTTAGTAAATATTCGGGATTTCAAGTTTCTGACTTCTTTGGTGTTGAAGATAGGGAGGGGTCAAAAGTCGCCTGAGTTTGTTCCTGTAAAAAAGGTGTAGTGCTAGAACTTGGCTGGGCATTACCGTGCCCTTTGATAAAACTTCAAAGAAAGCCTTTGGTGATGAAATTTAGTTGTTTTCTTGTGTCGTACTGAACGAGACATGATTGGTTAAAGAGTTATTTTTCAGGGGTGCGGATGGTAGCCAATTTCTTTCGGTGAGGATGATGTGACCGGAACGTGCTCATCGTCTAAATTAGGGGAAATCCAAGTTTGCCACGGATTTCTTGGTTGGGTGGGTTGGCATCACTGCGAAAACATCTGCAGTGCTCTTGAAGTAGTAATGGTCCGTCTGACGTCTCTTTAAGTATCTTCTTTTTTGTGGGCCTGATATATGTTTTGTTTGCGAGGTTGAGTTCCAGGGGCAAGATCCCCCTCATTCCCCTCCTCTTGCCACGCAACATATCCATGTTTACCAAGCCATATTTCAATCGTGCCGGTGGATATCGCGCTCGTCATCTTTTTTTTTTTAATTTAATAATTTAATTACTTTTATTTAATTATTTCATTAATTATTCGTTTCGTTCGTCGGTTAAAGTGTAACAAATTGGCGCCCAACGTGGGGCTTTTTCCTTACGCCGCGATAGGAAGCAAAAAAAAAAAACAAATACAAAGAAAGTGTTGTGCCTAATCTGTGTTTTTTTGATTATTTTGTTTAGTGAAGTTTCTTTTTATTTCTCTGTTGTGATTATTTTACTTTTCTGAGCGTGTTTTTATATTTCAGTTTCGCTACCCCAATATTTAATAAAAAAGAGGAATCTACCAGTGAATTTTTTGGTTGCAGTTTTCCAAAGTACATACGTACTTATAATAACATACAATCGCATTGTGCATGCAAAGTCATCCATCATCATTTGTTTTGAGTAAGTTCATTTCTTTCCCTTCACAAACATTTCTTTTTTTACATTTTTTTGATAAACTATACCTACCTACAAACATACATAATCATTATTCATCAAATAAAATATTTCGTTATCAAATTTACATATTTATCTTCGCTGATAATTTTTGCTTAATCTGTCATTGCGGTGAATCAAATTACGGGGTTTATTTACTTAATTTTAGTGTTATTCGACATAAGGCGTGTTTTGTTGAGCTTCTTAATGTACACATTAAGAAATGTTACACATTAAGCATATTTTGCGCATGTAAATACAACAACAACAAGTTAACAGCACATTCGCTCTTCAGTAATTTTAATGTAGATATACATTTACTTTCCAATGAATTTCTTTTCTTAATAGTGTTAAGTTGGTACTCGTATCTCTGCAAGATTTCCATGAATATGTTCGGTAAGTATGGCTATTTCAGATAAGATGTTTAGGGGCAAGATGTACCCACTAAATAATTTATAATATAAAATTTATTTATTTTACAATTGAGATCCTCAGTACGTTAAGGTGTCGTACTGTATTTAAAGGAAAGAAAAATGCGCTTTTTATACCACGTTATAAATTAACCAACCACTTTATTACAATTTCAAAAAGAAAGTGATACATTTATAGGTGTATGAAAACTTTATACCTCGGTGTTTAATTTACATAAACAAAACAGCTGTGAAGTTATATATTTCAAAGGTTATTAACCTTTGCAGACTGGAAAGATATTCTTTAAATTTACATAATAATTTCAATAATGTTTCAATGTATTTGTTTCCATGTTCTGCAAGGTGTAACAGATATAATTACGACAATCATATTGTTTAGCTCCTTTAGTTAGTTAAACATATTATTAAATGTTGAAACAAATGGAGTTCATATTTATTAAGTTTTAGATAGATAGATAGATAGATAGATATTTTTATTTCTTTAAAATCCAAATACAAATAACTTAAGTTTTTATTTCACAGAAAAAAGAAACAGTAATGACAATGATATTTTATATAATAAAAAAAATAAAAAATTCCAGTCATTGAATGATCAGTGATTCTAAGGTCGAAAACACATTTTTCACAAGAGATCACTGAGGAAAGAGCAAAGCGGCCAAATATATGATCAAGACATTTACCCGATCTTGGTCTGGTAATTTCTTTGACAAAAGAAACAAGTCCATAGGAAGCTAATAAGTCAAAGTAAGTTCCCACTAGTTCACTGTTTTCTAAAATATCTATATTAAAGTCTCCCATAATCAAAAGATTTTCTGATCTTTCACTTTCCAAAAAGATTGAAAATTCTTCCAGAAAAACTCCGAAGTTGAACATATGTAGTCTATAAACACACAAAATGATAAATATTTTTTGATTGATTTTGAAACTGATTTTTAAAACATCAGCGCTCTGAAAACTCAGATTCAAAAAATCAACGACATCAAAAGAATCTTTAACAAAGCATCCAACACCACCAGCAGCATAGTTCTCATTTGAATTTACATAAAATTTATAACCGGGTAACTCATAATTACATTTTTCATAATCGTAAATCCAAATTTCTGATACCACAACAATATCCGGAATAGACAAAAAAGAATCGAGATGTGAAACTAAACACGAAAAGTTTTCTCTTAAGCTTCTAATGTTTTGATGAATAACAAATAGTTTGTTTAAAGAGTAAGTTTTGTTAACGAAAATTTCTTCACAATTTGTATCGATAAGATTGAAAAGATTGAAGGTTGAAAAATCATGATTTAATTCATTTAAAAAATTCATAGTAAAAAGAAAAAAATTGACAAAAAGCACTAAATTAGTGCAAGATCATTAAAAGATCTTATCACTATGACTTTTCCGCCTTCAATCTTTCGCAACAAAATTTTATTATTACTATACCATAAAAATTTATACCCCTTCTCTTTTTTTGCTTCTTTTGCTTTCATGAAAAGACTTCTAGTATATTTGGTAAATGCATCATTAATATATATAGTACTAGACTTTTTACTTCCACTGCCGCTGTCGCTACCGCTACCACTGCCACTGCCACCGCTACCTCCTACACCACTTCCTTCAAGAATATTTGAATTGAGAACATTTTTTTTCTTGGACTTCTCTTTCATAATATTTTGCTTGAGCATCAAATCGGAAAAACTAAGACAAATGACTGATGTCTGTGATGATGATGAGCTTGTGGTTTCGCTGTCTTTTCCATTCCGCTTTCTCTGCACTTTCTTAACATAGCATTTCTCAATTTTGTTTTCGGAGACTTCAATGCCCAATGCATTGCTAAACAATTTTTGTGCTAAGCTTTTTGCGTTTGTGTCGTTAGCATTGGATACACCGGTAATTTCAATTTGGTTTCTTAGCGTTTGTTGTTGTTGCCAATTTAATTTGCTCTCGAGTGATTGAACTCTAGTCTTCAGTTCATTATTTTCCATACGCAGGTCGCCAATTGTCTGAAGCATGTTACTCATCATATTTTCTAGGTTTGAGAGTTTTTGACAAACCACACGTAGAGAGAATTCTTCGCTCCCGGCTTCACATTGCATTGATGCTGTAGCTGTAACTGAAACTCTTGATGCCTCAGAAGGTTGTTGGGAATATTTGTTGTTGTTTTTTCTCCCAGCACCAGAATAGATATCGTTCTCCTTTACTGCACTCATATTGTTTGTGTTGTTTTTGGTTTTGGGTATAGCTGGTAAATGCATCGATAGACGACGATTTATTCTACACTTATCACAACGGTAAGGTTGTCCAGCTGAATTGTAATATTCAATGTCTTGCTGCAAAATGTTCACGCAAGAACCATGGAAATGCATTAAGCAATCACAGCACGATATGAAGGTTTTGGAATTATTATCAATATTCTCACTACAGACTACACAATTCATTTTTGTATCTATCAACAACAGATATTTATATAATTAAAGTATTTTTTTTTTTTTTTTTTGTAATTTTTTGTTTCTTTAAAAGAATAACTTTCACTTTCTAAGCTACTATGAGAAGCGCACCCCACGATTGTTTGTTTAAAGAGAAAGGGAGAAGAAAAAACTTAATTTGCAGACTGCATACATTTTGCACATTTGACAGTTCCAGTTTGATTGTTTGTCGGTGCGTTTCCTTCGCTAGTGAAATTTTCAAGTTAAAGTTTTAGTTTTAATTTTAGTTTAAAAAATTGCTTAAAAATTCAAAGTGTTTTATTAATTGAACTAAATATTAAAGGAAAAATACAATTGACTGGGTGCTGAGAATGTACAGCCAAATGCATGGCAAAAAATACAATGCATCTCAACACCTCAGTCAAATGCATGTTTCCCGCCATTTCTTCAAATGTGTCAAATGTGCAAATTAAGAAAATAATTATTTTTAAAAATTGAAATTAATTTAAAAAGTGATTGATTATAAAAGTGGTTGATTATAAAAAATGTTGGGAAGCAACATGCTCCCGCCCAAGGTGACGTGTGCTTGGCTGGTTGTTGATGTGTTGTTGTTGCACATGTTTGCTGGCCTTGGCATTCGAATCATGAGTTTTCAATCCGGAATTTCTCATCTTAACCTGCCGTTGTGATTTTTAGATTTACTTTTTCCGACAGGATTCTTGTCATCTTCCTCGTTTATGAGTGAATTGGATTCAGCTCCGTATAATAGTTCATCATCGTAATTTTTATCATGAAAATTATAAAAAACAAGGTTAGTGTATGTTTCAAAAAACAAGGATAATTATAATTTAATATAGTTATCTGTTTGGTCTGAGTGTTTCGATTTCTTGATTAAGGATTAAATTTTATTTTAAATTAGGGGTTGAATGACAAGGTTGTAATTTGTATTATGATATGGGCATTAGGGTTCAATATTTTAAGGTAATGTTTATAAGTTTTATTAAGTTTATGCGGTTAGGGTAGTTAGTTAGTAATTCACTTTCTGTTCATAAGAGTTCATTCTTAAATGTATTATATTCTTAATAGGGTATTGATTGTTAATTTCGGATATATTCTAACTCGACGGGTTCGTTATCGGCAAAGGGGATAGTTTTGTGATTGGCCGTTTGAGTATCGACCTTTCAGTTTTGATTGTCACGACGCGAGTCAAACCGTCTGTTCCGGGGTGTAGTTCGAGCACACGAGCGAGTGACCATAATGAAGGTGGCAAATTGTCGTCCTTGACTATGACAATGTCCCCAACACTAATGTTTGGTCTTTGTCGAAGCCATTTTGGACGTTGCTGGAGCAAGTGAAGATAGCTGTTACTCCATTGCCTCAAAAAGTCTTGTGTCATTTTTTGAATATGTTTATATTTATCCAGATTATTTACAAACTTCTCTGAATGGTTTCTATCAGGTAGCAGGTTGAGTGGACCTCCTATAAGAAAATGTCCTGGGCTCAAAACTTTGAGGTCATTTGGATCAGATGTCATTGGACAGAGGGGTCGTGAGTTGAGACAAGCCTCTATCTAACTTAATAGAGTTGAGTACTCTTCGAAGGTTAGTTTTGTGGTGCCAATCGTTCTTTTAAGATGGTGTTTAAGTGATTTGACACCTGCCTCCCAAAGACCACCAAAATGTGGTGCTAATGGGGGATTGAAATGCCATGTGGTGTATAGCGAGGAGATTGTTTTTGATACTGTGGATGACCATTCAGATGTTATAAACTTACTATCCTTTTGAAGCTCATTGTTTGCACCCTTGAAATTGGTGCCACAATCACTGAATAAGTTGATACATATCCCTCGTCTGGCTGTGAATCTTCTAAAAGCTGCAATAAAAGTAGCTGAGCTCATATCGCTTACCCAACTCCAGATGAATAGCCTTTATGGATAGGCATACAAACACAGCAATGTAGCCCTTTGTGAATTTGTTGCACCTACCCTTCCACATTTTTATTTCTAAGGGTCCAGCATAGTCCACGCCGCCGGTGTTTGTAAAAGGTCTTGTAATTATAACACGCTCAGTAGGTAGACTTCCCATAAGTTGCGTCTGCATAATAGCATTGTGTCTATGGCATCTAACACATTTAAAGATTGTGGATTTGACTAATCTTTTTAAATTGGTTATCCAGTACGTATTCCTTATTTCAGCCATCATCAGTTGCTGTCCTCCATGTAAGGTGCGTTGGTGAACATCACATGCTACTAGTTTGGAAAAATGATGGTTATCTTGAAGTATGATTGGATGCCTTTGACTGTAGGGAAGATAAGAATTTTGAAGTCGTCCACCTACACGTAAGACACCATTTGAGTCAAGGAAAGGGGTTAAGTTTAAAATTCCACTTCCCTTTGGTAAAGTGACTGATTGTTTTAATGCATTTATTTCTTCTGAGAAAAGTTCTCTTTGTACTAATTGAATTATTTTAATATGAGATGAGTTAAGTTCCTCGATTGTGAGTGGATGATTATCTAATCCTAGTTTTGATTGTAATTTTGTTTTTAATTGTAAGTTTGTTATGTACCGTCTCCATATGGAAATGCTACGCATAAGCCTTCTAAGATTTGAGACCCTTTTTAAAAACTCGTTATCTATTGCAGCACAATAAGCTGTTATATGAGAAAAATGTGATAATATTCCCTTTAAGTTGTCGTTGTAGAATGAGTTTGTATTCTTTTTGTTCTCCTGTTTTGTTTCTTGTTCAGTTTCAACAATATTGACTACTGAATGATCTTGTGGGTTGAAATCCTTAAGAAATGTTGGCCCATGCCACCACATTTCATTTTTAACTAGTTGTTCAGGATTGGATCCTCGGGATCCCAGATCTGCTGGATTATCCTTCGTTCCCACGTGATTCCAACAGTCGATATCTGTCAAGGATTGTATTTCGCTGACTCTATTAGCTACAAAAGTTGTACGTATTGAGGTACTACCTTTTATCCATGCTAAAGTGATCATAGAATCAGTCCACGCATAAGTTTTGCAGACTCGAAGTTGCATTGCTCTTATAATTCTTTTCAGAAGCTTAGATAAAAGAAGTGCTGCACTTAGTTCCAGTCGTGGCAGGGAGATGGATTTGACTGGAGCGACTCTGGTCTTGGATGCTATTAAGTGTATGTGCTCCTTGCCATTCCTTGTGATGCGTATGTATATCACTGCTGCGTAAGCCTTCTCTGAGGCATCACTAAAGCCATGCAGCTCGACTTCAGATGAGACTTCATAATCTATCCATTGTGGTATTTTTAATTCGGAAAGTTTGTTCAAACTATTACGAAGATCTGTCCAAGATCCTTCTATATCTTGTGGAATAGGTGTATCCCAAGATAGGTTTCTAGTCCAAAGCTGTTGGAGAATCATTTTTGCCTTAACGACACAAGGAGATATCCATCCCAATGGATCGAAAAGACGGGCGATGTCGGCTAGAACGGATCATTTTGTGAAGCTGGTGGTTTCAGGTAAGTTAATTTTAAAGCTAAAGTAATCTTTACTTGGATGCCACTGAATCCCCAATGTTTTGATAGCATCAGTAGATTCGAAATCAAGAGGAAGATTTATTTCTCTGTCACATTCTGGGATACTTTCCATAAGTTGTGGTGAGTTGCTAGCCCATTTTCTAAGAGAAAAACCGACATCCTTTAATGTTGACAAGATGTCTTTCTGCAACATCATTGCTTCCTTTTCGCTATCCGATCCATATATGAAGTCATCAACAAAGAAACCTTCCATAATAGCCTTTGTAACATGAGGTAGACTGTGCTCAACGTCTTCAGCTAATTTTTGCAATGTGCGCACGGCTAGAAAAGGCGCTGATGCGGTTCCAAACGTCACTGTATTCAGGTAATAGCCTTTAGTGGGTTCATTGGTGGCTGATCTCCATAAAATAATTTGATAAGGTATGTCATCTTTAGCCATCCAAATTTGGCGATACATTTTAGTAATGTCCGCAACCAAAGCAATTTTGAAACTTCGCCATTTTGAAATCAGATCAATAATATCTAGTAGTAGACGAGGTCCTACCATAAGACATTCATTTAGTGAAATTCCATTTGATGTTTTGCAGGATTCATCAAATACCACACTAAGTTTTGTGGTGGTACTCGATTCTTTCATGACAGCATGATGTGGAAGATAATAAGAATATTCTGGATTTATTTCATCTTCCATTTTTACTTCATTCATATGACCTAAGGTAATGTATTCATTTATACACTATACTATTGACTATATGTTTTGATGTACCAGTTTCTGTGTTTCCTAACCCTTTCACCATAGCATGAGTTCTGTGTTTTTTAAGTTTCAGAAGCTGAATAGCGTTTTCAGTAATAAACGTGGCTTGGGAACCTGGGTCTATAAGAGCCCTTAGAATGTGTTGAGTTCCATCTGGCTTAAATACCTTAACAAGTGCAGTAGCTAATAATGTTTCAGATTGCATTTGATTGAAATGGGTATTGTAATTGGTTGGTCGTTCATTAGAACATTGTGGTTGTTGTTCTATATTCAGTGAATCTTGAATGGATTGATTATTGTGTTGAATAAAGTGCGCTTGTGTATTTTGTTGACCATATTGTTTTGAATATGGTGAATTTTGGTGAAATGTGTTTGAATTTTTGTTAGGTTGATATAAATTTTGTGACTCAATATGTAAAAGTGTATGATGTTTGAGTCCACACTTGTAGCATCGATTAGAGCTGTTGCAAGCTGAAGCATGATGGTCGTAACCTAAGCAATTGGAGCAGCATGTTTCTTTGCGACTTCAGTACGAGTCTTAACATCCATGCTTATGAACCTTTTGCAATGGCGAGTGCTATGAGGTAATTTACAAATGCGACAAAGGAATTTTTTGTTTGAGTTATCTGGTTGCGTGTGATGGGTTAGTTGAAAGTTTTTCCGAAAGGAACTTGCCGGCCCAAGGTTTTTTGAACTTTCAGTCATACCCAAAATGTTCTCTAGTGAGCTGAAACGACCTTCTATGAATAATAAAAAGGTTTTCCAGTTAGGAAGCGATTTTGATGCACCTAATTTACTTTCCCAATCTTTTTGGGTTTGGTATGGTAATTTCTGAAATATGATGAAAATTAATATGCTATCCCACATATCTACAGGAATTTCCAAGTTTGCAAGTGCATGCACACATTCGACACTTTTATCGTGCAGTGATTTCAAAGCGGCAGCACATTCAATATTAACCTTTTTTTGTTCTGTTAAGTTTTTAAGATGGGTGTTAACTAGTTTTCGCTTGTTTTGAAACCTTTCAGTTATAATCTGCCAAGCTGACTCATAACTTTTGGTTTCAACGGGAAGATGTTGTATAAGACGTGCAGCATCACCCGTTAGAGAAGTTTTGAGATATTGCAACTTTTGAATGTCTGCAAGATCTTCATTTTTATTTATTAAATTATCAAAAAGATTTTAAAATTCAATCCAATCTTCGAAATTCCCAGAAAAGGGTTTGATTTGAATACGTGATAGACGCACATCTGAGTGACCAGACCTTGTAGAATTTAAATTGTTGTTAGAACAATTGAAGGCATTAGCATCTAATGAAATTGTGGCTCTTTCTGCTATGAGCTTATCTTTGTCGTCATTAATGACACCAATATGTTTAAAATAAATGAGTTTAATTTTCAAAAAAATTTCATCTGTATAGTACTTCTCCTTCGTTGTATCAGAAGCACTATTTACGATGACCGCGTGGTCTTTCTTAGTTCGCGCAAAAGAATCTTCTACCTCTTTAAGGCACGCGTTCACGAACCCCTTTGATTTACGCAACACGCTTTCTTTCAGATAGTCTTCATAACCACTGGACATCTCAGCTAGTGCTAAAGTCTGTCCTTCTATAAGTTTTTGTAATTTAGACATGATTCCAGAATTTAACGCTTCAAAAATGTGTTAATTAAATTTCTAAGATTTTCAGTTATTTAAAGTAATATTTTATTCAGTATTTTAATTAACTTTTCACTTTATAATTAGGGTTCGATGCTTGGACTTAAGCTCAAAGGATCATGAAATAATTTATTAATTTTAATATATTTTGTTCTTTATTGGAAATATATAAATTATTGCAGCGTTTTATTTTACCTTTAGATTTACCTCTATTGAAAAGGAATCCGTTAGGGTAGAAATAACTTCTTTTCCTAGTGGTATACAGCTTATACGGTACTCTGGGCTCGTTACTGTCCACTTACGGCTTGATTTCTTCTTCAAGGATTGCTGGTCCTAACTGTCCTAACTGTCTTCTATCGGCTGGTTCTATCGTCTTCCTTGGACTTCTTAAACTGCTTCTTGCGTTGGGCAATTGTTTTAAAAAATATAATTGTCTTTTGTTTGCACTTTGTGCCACTTTTTGTTAAATGTTTTTTATTATTTTTTTTTTCACACTTTTTTAAATATTCTTAGGTTCTTTTTTTTTTAAGCTCGAAGGACCATGTTAAGGGCAAGATGTACCCACTAAATAATTTATAATATATAATGATGTTTAGGGGCAAGATGTACCCACTAAATAATTTATAATATAAAATTTATTTATTTTACAATTGAGATCCTCAGTACGTTAAGGTGTCGTACTGTATTTAAAGGAAAGAAAAATGCGCTTTTTATACCACGTTATAAATTACCCAACCACTTTATTACAATTTCAAAAAGAAAGTGATACATTTATAGGTGTATGAAAACTTTATACCTCGGTGTTTAATTTACATAAACAAAACAGCTGTGAAGTTATATATTTCAAAGGTTATTAATCTTTGCAGACTGGAAAGATATTCTTTAAATTTACATAATAATTTCAATAATGTTTCAATAGGTGTTTTTCTTTTTTAGTTCAGAACAGAACCTGAGTTGTCAAAAAATAAATTGTGTTTCTTTTTTAGTTCAGAGTGTTCAGAGATTCGAAAATGTGTTTCTATTTTCGTTCTGAGCATGTTCTGAGCGTGTTCAGAGTGCGCTCTATGAGCTCAGAATAAAATAACTGAGCAGACAGAGTAAAATGCTTAACACAAGCATTTGACAGATGGAAATAAAAAAAAATGGCGACAGCTACATAAGTGTTCAGGTGTGTTTCAAAATATACTCAGAGCGCTCAGAGCACGCTTGGTTCAGAGATTGTTCGGAACATGCTCGACATGCTCGGACTGTGTTCAGAGCTCTATACTGAACTAAAAAACAAAAACGCCTAATGTATTTGTTTCCATGTTCTGCAAGGTGTAACAGATATAATTACGACAATCATATTGTTTAGCTCCTTTAGTTAGTTAAACATATTATTAAATGTTGAAACAAATGGAGTTCATATTTATTTAGTTTAAAGAGAAAGGGAGAAGAAAAAACTTAATTTGCAGACTGCATACATTTTGCACATTTGACAGTTCCAGTTTGATTGTTTGTCGGCACGTTTCCTTCGCTAGTGAAATTTTCAAGTTAAAGTTTTAGTTTTAATTTTAGTTTAAAAAATTGCTTAAAAATTAAAAGTGTTTTATTAATTGAACTAAATATTAAAGGAAAAATACAATTGACTGGGTGCTGAGAATGTACAGCCAAATGTATGGCAAAAAATACAATGCATCTCAACACTTCAGTCAAATGCATGTTTCCCGCCATTTCTTCAAATGTGTCAAATGTGCAAATTAAGAAAGTAATTATTTTTAAAAATTGAAATTAATTTAAAAAGTGATTGATTATAAAAGTGGTTGATTATAAAAAATGTTAGGAAGCAACATAAGATTATTAACGAAGTTGGCAAATCTATAATATATAAATTATTTATGAAAAAAATAACGAAATAAGTAAAAAATTATAAAAACAATAACATTTACTTTGAAATTTATCCCCACAATTTATCAATTTTAATATATTTAGAATGTGTTATGATTAGTTTATGTTGCCAAATGAAATATAGTTCATGAACACATCCTTTTTCAATATTTTTTTTTTGATGATATGGCATGTTATATTTGTGCCTGTGGCTGATTTGATTTCAGATTTGTTTAATTTAAAAGTTGATCCAGCGATGAGTTCGGAAAAAAGAAAATACAAAAATAATAGAGGTATCTATATTTACTGCCTCACAAATCTTTTTTTCGTGTTTATTTATTTTGATTGTCTGTTTCAGCTAAAAGGAAGGGTTGCACCAAAGAGGAAACAAAATTCTTCCTCAATTTTTATAATGCTAGAAGGCCGAAATTTCTTTGTCCAAGAAGAAAGAAATTTGCATCTTCGTCTTCCTGGAAACAGTAATCAAGCGTGAAAAGCTGAATGACGCCGAAGACTTTTAAGTTTTCAACGTCAACAACAAGTAGTGCTGATATCCAAATCAAGCAAGAGATAATTGACTCAGCCGACCTAAATATTCTTGATGATGAAAATGTGAACCTGGCCGTTTGAGTAGCTACATAAACGCCAATCGAAATAATGCAGCAAATCAGACTCTAACCGATGCACAATGGGGCAAAACGTAAAAAAGCTGGCATTTAATCAAATTATGAAGTTGAGCTTTGTCTTAAATAACCATTCTATTTCTCTTCCAAATATGATAGAGAATTAGAAATGAGAGAGAGAAAGTTTATTTGAATCACGTAATTTTCTGCAGATCGCACAGAGGAGTATTCGACCCCAAAATCCGGTCATAAGTAAAAAAAAAAAAAATCGCATTCGACCCGTTAATTTTTGCTTTTCGCATTCCTCAATACCCATGCTAACTAAAACCGTTTTCAAATAATAACTGTTGACCCCCTAATCCTCAAGATCTTAGTCTAAATCTAGTCAATTTTATAAGCTCACGCCACATAAGCTTATTTTGTTTTCTAATCATTAACACTGAAGTCTGTTTTTTTTATTGTAATTTGCGATAATTGTGAAAAATTTCTAATGGATGTCCAAGGTCGAGGTATGTATGTTATTTTAATACAGAAATTTCCATATATTTTATTGATAAAGTATTAAAAATTGAGATGACAAGAATGCATAGAAAAACATGAAAATTTATGTAATTTTCGGTGGAAAAAAAAGTGTTTTTGTTATAGTTCCGGGTACGGTCGGGCAAAAATTTTTCTTTTATATTTAACTGTACATTTTTGTCAACTCATGTACATAAAAAAAAGTCACCCATCTTGTCACATTTTTTTTTAATGGGGTTTCATAGTCTTGAGGTATTTTTAGTCAATTTGCCCTTTGTTGTTTAAAAAATTATGTTTAATTTAGATATATAACCAAATTACATTCAAATGATCTTTAAGGAAAGCAACAAACGAAAAAATTTCATGTATAAATAATTAAAATTAATTAAATAAAATTGATAAAAAAAAATACTTAATTAAAAAAATTTATTTTTATTTAACCCGAAAATTTTTTTCAGTGTAACTTTTTAATGCATCATAAGTTATAAAATAATATTTTAGGCCAATTCCAATAAGAAAAACAAAAAAAATATTTTTGACCGGATTTTGAGGTCGAATACTCCTCTGTGGATCGTCTCAAATGAAGAGTTAGTTCACGTTTTGAGTCGATCGCAGACCTCTTTTTGTCATTTCGAGTTGGTTAAGTAAATTGTGTACAGTTTATTATTTATTGCGTGTATCAAATTAAATTAAATTGCAATAGAATCAGTAAGCTCAGGAGCATTTTTGTATGTTTTTTCTTTTCATAAAAACTAAATTCTTTTTATTTTAATTCGTAGTTGAATACAAAAAAAAGTTAAAAAATTGCTTGTTTTTTTTGCATTTCTCTGAAATCCTTAGACGTTTAGTTGTGTTCGCCGTAAGGTGCCAATAAGTTTTATATGTCATTTTGTTAAGTGTACATTCTCCTTTCAGAATGTGCAAAATTTTCTTGCTCCAATCTGCTCCCCTGTGTGTTGTGTACATTTTTGTTGGTGACGTCACTTTCTAGAAAAAGATATTTTTCGTCAATATTATTGTATTTTTGACATTTCTTACGCCCAACAAAATCAAAAATACTACCAATAACCAGGCAAGATCTTTTTAATATAAAGAAGAAGTCAAGTTGCCAAGGATTTAATAGCCAGATGGATTTTTTAAAGGAAGAAATTGTAAGGCAAACTCAATACTTGGGTAACTTTTGAAATGACATACATTCTTTCTGAATTGGCATATGCATCTGAAATTAGTTTGAGAACATGTGGGCAGTCGGTAGCTGCAAAACTAATTCACGAAGTACCCCAAAGTCTTAGAAAAGTCAAACAGAAAGCTTTAAGAGATTCCATTTAACCTACTTCGATGAATGGTGAAAAAGCTTTTGCATTAATTTTCGAAGCAGGCTTACTGTTTTTCTTACTGGCCTTGTTCCACTTCGCTTAGTTTTTGGTGTTAAAATAATATACAAAAATTCACGTCCAAGCTCAAATAGATATTGTAGACCTATTAAAACTGAATTTTAAAAAGTGTACATGTAGCTGAAAAGCAAAGAATTTATTTCTATTGAAGAAAGGATAATAAGTTTAGCAAACAAAAATTAGTAACACAAAATATCCCAAAATGGTAACCCTATAATTTTTTTTTTAAATTTTTTATATAAATGTAGTTGTATTACAATCACGAAGGATGCAATACTTGCAGAGTTTCATTTAAATCGTTTGAGCCGTTTTTGAGTAGTTTCGTAAACTAATGAAATTTGTATCGGTGGTAACCCTAGAAATGGGCGTGGCCATTAGAAACTTTGGTCATGTATTAACATTGGTAGCAGTAGTATTTGTGCCAAATTTCAAGTTCCTAGACCTGTTGGTCATCTTTTCGCCATTTTGCCCCACTGTGCGATGGTTTAATGAAGGCGGCGCACAGTGGGGAAAAATGTCGAAAAGATGGCATTAAATCAACCAACAGGGTTAGAAACTTGAAACTTAGCACAGTTACTACTGTTACCAATGTTAATACATGGCCAAAGTTTCTAATGGCCACGCCCATTTCTAGGGTTACCACCCATACAAATTTCATTAGTTTACGAAATTACTCAAAAACGGCTCAAACGATTTAAATGAAACTCTGCGTGTGTTGCATCCTTCGTGATTGTAATACAACTGCATTTATAAAAAAAATTAAAAAAAAATTATTGGGTTACTATTTTGGGATATTTTGTGTTACTAATTTTTTTTTGCTAAACTAGTATCCTTTCTTCAATAGAAATAAATTCTTTGCTTTTCAGCTACATGTACACTTTTAAAAATTCAATTTTAATAGGTCTATAATATCTATTTGATTTTGAACGCGGATTTGTGTATATTATTTTAACACCAGAAACTAAGCGAAGTGGAACAAGGCAAGTAAGAAAAACAGTCGATTCTAACTGGTTCAATTCATAAAAGGCTTGCTTATTTGAATTGTGGCCAAAACTGCCATCAAAGTTCCATTTAGAGTACAAGCATACATTTACCAATTCTTAGTGAAGTGAATTAATCTCGTCTTTTTGGAGAATAATTAAGAGTTTTAATGTTAAGTTTAGAAAACTTTGTAAACTTGTACTCACATAAGTTTTCGAAACAATGATATATGTATGTTCAGGATCGGGATAGAAATTTTTTTAACACTCCTAAACTATTTTATACGAAGGAAATACTTAAGAAGCTTTTGATCTCATAATTTCATATTGAAATTTATATACGCCTGCTTCGAAAATTAACGCTTAAGCTTCTTCACCATTCATTAAAGTAGGTTAAATGGACTCTCTTAAAGCTTTCCTACACTTTTTGACTTTTCTAGGACTTTGGGGTACTTCGTGAATTAGTTTTGCAGCACCGACTGCCCAGATATTCTCAAACTCATTTCAGCTGCATATGCCAATTCAGAAGGAATGTATGTCATTTTAAAAGTTACCCAAGTATTGAGTTTGCCTTACAATTTCTTCCTTTAAAAAATCCATCTGGCTATTAAATCCTTGGCAACTTGACTTCTTCATTATATTAAATAGATCTTGCCTGGTTACTGGTAGTATTTTTGATTTTGTTCGGCGTAAGAAATGTCAAAAACACAATAATATTGACGAAAAATATATTTTTCTAGAAAGTGACGTCACCAACAAAAATATACACAACACACAGGGGAGCAGGGGAGAGTACGATAACTTGGCCGCCAAGATTTGATAACGGGTTTTTGTAGGGGGGTCAAAAACAAGCACTTTTTACTATGGGAGGGGGGGTCTATCTCTCCCCGTTTAGGAGGTAGGGGCACTTTTAGAAAAAATGGTTTAAATTGAAAAAAAAATATTAAAAAACAACGGCAACACTTACAATAAAGTGCTATACTGCGTTTGAAAGCCAGAAAATTGTTCTATAATCCTGCATTTAAATTAAATTACTCATGTCAATGGTTTTTGAGAAATTCGCATTTAAAGTCCAAATTTTGATAAAATAACGTGAAAAAAAAAAGTTTAGACCGATTGTATTCAAAATTTTGAAATGAAATTGTAAATTAACTTATATGTGATCCATGTATCTATCAGTTCTTAATCGAACACAGAAAACCGCATGGTTCTATGTCCTCTAGTTTTTGAGTAAATCGAAAATTACCAAAACTACTTTTTTTGATTTTTGGTGGTGACGGTTATTCCATTTTAAGGATTAATGTTAATAAACATAATGAATCTTTGTTAGTTCAGTACCGCAATTCATTTAGCGTTACCCAGAATGCACCATGAGGAGGTAGAATTGGATCTGGGTCAGTTATTTTGTCAGTTAGTCAGGAGTTAGTCAGTCATAGTTAGTTAAAAATTGTCAAAATGTATTAAAAAGGTGTGTAAGTCTCGTCAATAAAGCCATCGTCCGTACTATAACTGTCGAGTTCGTTGAGTTACTCTTTTATGGTGGGAAGCCGAGGATGTTTTGGCGGTAAAACACTTTCTAAATTTTCGCTCTGAAGGGTGGGAGGATCGATGTCCAGTGTTGTTCCATGTAGACAAAAAATGTAGACTACACGATTGTCTACGTGTAGACAATTCAACGTCTACAATTCCTGATTGTCTACATGCCAATGTCAACAATGTAGACAACGTAGACATTCAATTTTTCTTATTATGTTTCGTCTAATAAATCAGAGCTCGAGCCAAAATCATTGTCATCAATCAAAACAATCATAGAGACATCGCCGGATTAAGATGTCGCAGGTGATTGGGATTGCTTACAGGCATTGTTTTCGTAAATGAATGTGAAGGCATTATTATTAGGACATGAATATGCTTTTTTAACAAATTTTTATTTACCTGTGCAGTATTTTGTAGATTTTTGTTGCACACTGTACAATATGCTACAAATTTGTTATTGTTTTCCATTAAAAGAAAACCTAGGTGATCGAAAACTCAAATTAACGCCTGAAATTTTCTTAAATGAAGTAAACAATGTGACAGAGAAATCAAGATAATGACAGATTGGCAGGCATGCTTTGTCTACATTGTCGACACCATAGTCGACATTGTCTACATTGTCGACGCCATAGTCGACATTGTCTACATTGTCTACATTGTCGACACAATTGTCTACGCATTAATGTAGACAATCAAAGTCGACACGTAGAGGAACAACACTGTCGATGTCTTTTAACTGTAAACCCTCATTTATATCACCATCGGTATAACAAGGGTAAACTTTTTTTACATCTGATAAAAACTCTATTATTTGCGAACCCCAGTCGTCCTTATATTTCCTTTCTAGGCAGTATTTTCGATAGAAAAATAGTGCCATGTATTGGTGAACATGGTCAGAAGTTTGTTTTGGTTTTCAAGATCGTTTATTGTATTTTATATGTATTTAGTGGACATTTGGATAAATAGAATAAATTTGAATTTTTTTAAATACAGATTCTGTGAATGCAAAAGAAACTTTGCATGCACCCAACCTCGCACCTACCCCAAATCCTATAGTGTGCCCAAGCAGGGGGGTTGCAGGGGGGCAGCATGCCCCCCATACATACTTTACTGTTTATATATTGTAATGTTGGAAGCTAGCACTGATTTATTTATGTAAGGAAGCAAAAAATATCAAACATTTTGTAGAAAAGTAGTTTTAGTTATTTTCGATTTTCTCAAAAACCAGAAGACATAGAACCATGCGGTTTTTTGTGTTCGATTAAGAACTGATAGATACATGAAACACATGCAAACTAATTTACAATTTCATTTCACAATTTTGAAAACAATTGGTCTAAACTTTTTTTTTCACGTTATTTTATCAAAATTTGGACTTTAAATGCGAATTTCTCAAAAACCATTGACATGAGTAATTTAATTTAAATGCAGGATTATAGAAAAATCTTCTGGCTTTCAAACGCAGTATAGCACTTTATTGTAAGTATTGCCGTTGTTTTTTAATATTTTTTTTTTTTTTCAATTTAAACCATTTTTTCTAAAAGTGCGCCTACCTCCTAAACGGAGGTTTTCTCAAAAACCAAAAGACATAGAACCATGCCGTTTTTTGTGTTCGATTAAGAACTGATAGATACATGAAACACATATAAGCTAATTTACAATTTCATTTAACAATTTTGAAAACAATTGGTCTAAACTTTTTTTTTCACGTTATTTTATCAAAATTTGGACTTTAAATACGAATTTCTCAAAAAGTATTGATATGAGTAATAAAATTTAAATGCAGGTTTATAGAACAATCTTCTGGCTTTCAAACGCAGTATAGCACTTTATTGTAAGTGTTGCCGTTGTTTTTTAATATTTTTTTTTTCAATTTAAACCATTTTTTCTTAAAGGGCCCCTACCTCCTAAACGGGGGGAGATAGACCCCCCGCTCCCATAGTAAAAAGTGCTTATTTTTAACCCCTCTACAAAAATCCGTCATCAAATCTTGGCGGCCAAGTTATCGTACTTGTGCCGGGGAGCAGATTGGAGCAAGAAAATTTTGCAGATAAAACAATATATTTTTTATAAAAAAAAAATACAAAAATGCACCTGAGCTTTCTGATTCTATCGCAATTTAATTTAATTTGATACACGCAATAAATAATAAACTGTACACAATTTACTTAACCAACTCGAAATGCCAAAAAGAGGTCTGCGATCGACTCAAAACGTGAACTTACTCTTCATTTGAGACGATCTGCAGAAGATTACGTGATTCAAATAAACTTTCTCTCTCTCATTTCTAATTCTCTATCATATTTGGAAGAGAAATAGAACGGTTATTTAAGACAAAGCTCAACTTCATAATTTGATTAAATGCCAGCTTTTTTACGTTTTGTCCCATTGTCAAAGTTATTTATTTTGTTGAAAGGTATGTCAAGTGTGACGATATGGCAGCAGCTGCCACAGATGCAGTCAAAAACAGAGAGTTGAAAATTGTTCCCGAACACCATACTAAGACATGGTATCACTGGATGGATGGAATCCGTGATTGGTGCTATCACGCCAGCTTTGGAGGCGTCATCGTATTCCAGCTTACTTTGTGACGTTTAATGATTCAAGTATCAAGGATAAGTTAGGAGTAGCTTTATTGATTTCTCTTTAAAACATATATCAGGAAAGATTAAAACAACGAAAATTGCATTGTACAAATTTCTAGAGCGAAAACGAAGAGTTCTGGATCGTGGCTCGAAGCAAAGAAGAAGCTCATACCAAAGCTGCTTCAAAATTCAATGTCGATGCCAGTAAAATCATTCTTAATCAAGATGAAGATGTACTAGACACATGGTTCAGTTCGGGACTCTTTCCATTCTCTGTATTTGGGTGGCCAGATAATACCAATAATATGCAGGCATTCTATCCGACGACGTCACTGCTCGAAACTGGACACGATATTTTGTTCTTCTGGGTGGCACGTATGGTGTTCTTTGGTCAAAAACTTTTAGGCAAGCTGCCATTTAAAGAAGTCTACCTACATCCTATGGTCCGTGACGCACATGGTCGTAAAATGTCAAAGAGTTTGGGCAACGTAATTGATCCCATCGAGGTTATTCGTGGAATAACACTTGAGGGATTACATGAGCAATTACTTACCTCTAACTTGGATCCTAGAGAAATCGAAAGAGCCAAAGCCGGTCAGAAACAAGATTTTCCCAACGGGATTCCCGAATGTGGAACGAATGCGTTGCGTTTTGCTCTCTGCGCATGAGCAAACTCCTAGCATATGTGTGGCTTCTTATCCAAGTATGTTTTCAATTTATGTCCAAATTAAGAGGGTATTCATTTAGTTCGTGATTTTTGTCTTTAAAAAACACATTATGGCGTAATGAAAAAGTTGAGCGTGAAGTAGACTTTGTCCAAAAAGCAGCAAGTATCATTCGTTCAGCTCATAGCGATTACAATATTCCAAATAAGACTAAAACTGAAGCCTTCAGACCGCAAATACTGACAAACTAGCTGAGTCGTCAAGTGAAATCCAAAGGATTACTGCAGCTATTGAGACTTTAAAATTGATGTAGATTTTAAAACATAATGCTTAAAAAGGACAGTAACTTATTTAAACCATAATGATATCAGTTTTCAAAGTATTTGAATAGTTTGTAGTTGATTTTTCCTCGCGGGTACCGTCACAAAAGCGCTTTTCACAATGGAAATAAGAGAATAAATAAATGAAAAACAAATTCAATGAATAAATAGGGCAAATTAAAAACAAAAACGAGCGGTAAGTAATTCGAATTACCACGTTAAACGCGTTACATGATCTGTTTTCCGTTTGGAGGTTTTTATGTAGCTGCCATCTCTTCGAATATAGTACATTGGTTGGTACGGCACACTGTCGGACTGAAAATACATTTATGAAGTATGAAATCTTCATTAATTCGACAGACAGACAAATAGGGATGAATCGTTACTTTACCTTATATGTAAGTATATTGATTTCCTTTCTGATAGTTGTGGTTGTGCTATCGATAATGCCACTGCTGAGGCTGGCGGAACGGGTGGTGGCAGAGGAGATGTTAAAATTTCATCGAGTGGCTCTATTTTATTTACCTCCGGCAACTTATCTTTGATTTCTTCTTTTTTGAAGAATACCTCATCCTTCAATGTGTTTATCGTAGAGAATGTCGAACTATCAAAATTAAAATGACTGTTATTTAATTTATTATTAAGCGCAGCCTTCACGCCGTCCTTGTCATCTTCCAGTGCGGGATAACCAAAATATTTCTATCGTTACTTGGCCCGTGCTGGTTCTACATGTGTTGGAATTATTGAACATGACGGATCAATCTATAACCCAGATGGTATTGAACCCAAGAAATTAAAAGACAACAGAAACGAGACTGGGACTATTGTTGGTTTCCCAGATGCCAAGCCATACCAAGGAGAAAACCTCATGTTTGATCCATGTGACATATTTATTCCAGTTGCCGTCGAGAAAGTCATCACCAGTGAAAACGCTCACAAAATTCAAGCAAAGATAATTGCTGAAGCTGCAAACGGACCAACAACTCCAGCTGCTGATAAGATTCTGATCGATAGAAATATTTTGGTTATCCCAGACTTGTACATTAATGCTGCTGGTGTAACAGTTCATGTTCAGAGTATGTTTTAGGATCAATTCTTAGACCATCCTTTGCTTCGCAAAATGGCACATCGACACACGCACACTTGAAGTTCATCAAAGCCGACGAGGCCTTCACTTTATCACGACACACATCCAACAAAAAGCGAATACCTCCTTTTGTTGGAATACGATGTGTACTGTGCTGGGCCCGGTAGCCTCTTATCATTTCGTAGTCTCCAGAATCACGACGCAGGGGGAATGCAATCTCGATGATATGGTCACATGGTTGCATAAGCATCAGAATGCCTTTGACTTTCTTGCGCTTTTCTTCTTCGGAGCTTTTGCCCTTCATTTCGTCGAAGATCGCATCCGCGATGGAAGAAGTACTAAACCATATCAAAGAAACGGAGATACTTGTCGGTGGGCACATTCTTAAGACGCTCGGAAATCTGATGTTCAGAATATCCACGCGATTGGAGAAGTGCTGTGGGCATTGCTTTGACGAGGGTATTTTTTATTTTTTTTATTTCTTTCTGTTTGGAAGTTCACAAAAAAGGAATTCACAAAATATATAGTATAATACAGAAAATAAGAAACAATCGTTCTTTTCCACAACCGTTCACTGACCGACCCCGCAACGAACTGATCGAATGGTGAAGTGAATGGCTAGAATTTATTTTATTCGGCTTTGGATGTTGATTGTGTGTAAAATAGAACTTTAAATTGGTTTTGCTTTCGCGTTCGCACAATGAAAAAGCGCCTGTCTGTAAAGCCAGAGTATGATGTGGTGAGCTAGGTTAAATAGTATGGGTGAGGATGAAGACGGAGGATTTGAAAAAAGAATGAATTCTGGTTCTTTTGTATTCTTACAAATTTAATCTCGTTTATAAATGCGGCTATATTATAGTAGTGTTCATAGCTGGCGCCTAGCCGCCTCCTCTGATCAAAGATGCTGTATTCCTGTTTCAGTTGATTCATTGGCATGACTGTGATGCCCTCAATACCCTTCTGTCGTAGCAGATCTTCATGGTGATGCTACCACGTTGTAAATCAGCAACTACCAGGAGCACATCGTCATCCTTGTCCACCAGCGAGTGCTTCAGGTGTCTAAAAAAATCAAGAAATTAACCACCGTATTCTCAAAAATACATTGGCCTATACTCACAGTCTGACCATTCTCTTGGGGGAATTGGGAATCTTGAAGTTTGCTACTTGCAGGAAGTAGCGATAGTCCTCAAAGATCGACGATTTTTTTTGTCTTCATTTCCTTTTCGACTATGTTTTTGATAGCTTCGGCGATTTTATTGATGTTCTCGCGGTTAACAATTGCTTTGAACTGGTGCTGGTCGTAGGGAATCGGATCAAAACGGAATTTGGTTCCAGCTTTCGATTTCTTCTCTTTTGGGGTTCGCCTTTGGTCGCCAGTTTCTGCTTTCTAAAGGCAATCTTTCCTTTTTTCTTATCCTGCAACGCCTCTTTGGGCTTTCTGAATTGGTAAATTCATGGCCCAGCCAGCACGAAAGGTTCCAGGAAGACGAAGACAAAGTGGTGACATGTAAATCTGTATAAATACAAATTAAAATTAAATTTATTTTGTTTAATGCAAGAACGAAAAACTTAAATTGCACAAAATTAATAACTTTCGGATGTTTTTCTTTACAGGGACTTTCCCAGTGAACTGCTCGAACTGTTTGATTCAAAAACTGTTTCAAAAAATTCATCTTTGCTGCAACTAGCCAGTTCTCTCATTATCTATAAAATATATCATTTAATGGATAATTAATAGATTTATTATCAAAAATTGTTCTTTGTTTTTAATCAAACTTACTTCTACTGGGATTTCGTCCATTTTATTACAAAAAAAAAAAAACCTTAAGTAAACAGACCAAGCAGGTTGTGCAACATTTAGAATCAAAATGTCTTAATGTAACTGGAAGGCTAAATCGTTTTCTTGGACAGTTCCTAATGTGTACAATAAGAAGCTCAACAAAACACACATATAGTTGTTGTTTCTGTAAATTCGCTGTTACTGTGCATAGCTGTCTCAAACAAATCAGTTTATTGAATCTCTTAATTTTGTTTGTGTGTTTACATTTTGGATTTTAATTCGGATTCGATTGAAAAGTTATACGAAGCCAGTGTGACCATACCAAGTTTTGTTTTCTGTGGGATATATTTTACTTGCGATATAGGTATCTACTATAGGGCAAGTTCTGCATTTGAAAAAAAAATCGAACTCGAGATTTTGATCAAAGTTGACATTATGATGATAGCGAAGACGAAAAAAGTGGGTCCAACAATTCCGTCTGTCTGTCTGTATATCTTTATGTCTGTTCCTCGAACTACAGCCTAAACTACCGGAGGTATTTTCTTCAAACTCGGTAGTTAAGGGTCTTCGGTGATAGAGTAGAAATTGAAATTTTTTTTTAGCTCCAAAACTAACGGTACCCCCCATACACCCCTAATGCAAAATCTTTTTAATCTCGAAAACGGCTCTAACGATTTTGATAAAAAAAATTAGGTGTGATATTTTGAACATAGGCTACATTTTGGTCAAAAAAAATTTTGGGGCAAAATGGCGATAGACCCGTTTTTTTGATTTTCGACTTTCTCATTAACGGCCCTAAGGATTTTAACCCAAAATTTTCAGCAGGAGTCCCCTTAAGTTTAAAATAATTTTGTATATAAAATATTCGAAAAAATATTTGTTGGGTTTTTTTGAAAATTTTTTTTTTTTTAAATCAATATCCTATGAACGATTATTTTTTGAAATTATTTCCTAAAATCAATATTATTTAGTACTTAAAATTCGCATCCTATATTTTTTTCTTGAAAAATTTTAGAGAAATTTCTTATATAAAAAATTTATTTAATAATAAAACGATTTTTAAAGTTTATTTGCATAAATTCATACTTTTCCGGAAACTAGACGGCAATTTTATGCATTTGAACATTATTATCTCATTAAATCCATGTTTTATAAATATTTATAAAATGTATATTAAATTCCAAAGTACTTTTACATAAGAGCAAGTCGTGCATTTTATTTTGTTGTCGGATAATAATTGTATTTCGAGTATTGAGTAATATTTTCCTATGTCAAAGAAAGCGGTTGGATAATTTTTAGTGGAAAAGTTTACAAGTGCGCTTTTATGATTTATTGAGTTCAATAGAAAGGAAATTTCATATCGGTCAAGTATTTTGCAAATTTTTGGCAATCAACTGGGCGTTGATTTTGTTTTGTTAAACTATTTTATTTTTAGAGTGGTTTGAATTAATATTTTGTTTTAATTAACGATTTTCTTTCGTACGTTTTCAGTACAGTGGCTCTTGCGTTTTGCAAATCATTAGTTTTGCTTCTGTTTTAGATTTGATTCTTTGAAAATATAATTTTTTTTTTATACTTAGTTGTGATTTGGGCGTTGTTATTTTTTTTTGGGTGTTGATTTTGGTTATTGTTTTTAGGAATTTAAATACTTATTATTCTTTCTTTGAAGTAAAAGTTTTTTTTTCTCGCGTGTTTTCTGTTTCAAATATATTTAATTTTTCGATTAAGATTTTTTAAGATGGATATTAACAGGTTAAACAATGAAGAACTCATTTACGAGTTACTTTTCCGCGGGTTAAAGGAAGGAACGGTGGATAGTATGAGGATGACGCTAAGAGCATCGCGTACTCTTGAGCACGCGGGTTCGACTTTCTCTGAAAGCCCTCACTATCCCTTTTCATTCATAACTGAAGAGGGTGAGGAGGCACCCCAAGAGAAAGATTCAAACAAAGGAAAAAACCAACACGTCGACAGCAGACATGAATGCGTTACCATCTGCACATGTCGGCCAACGAGCGGGCTCAGGGTTCAAACTTCAGGGTGAAGACTGTGACCGCAATTCTGAGCGCATTGAAAAGTGGAACGTGAAATTCTCTGGTGAGCGGTGCGGCCCATCAGTGAATTCTTTTATTGAGAGGATTGATGAACTTAGAGAATCGCGTGGAGTATCGGAAGCTAGGGTTTTCAGGTCAGCAGTGGATCTTTTTACGGGGAAGGCGCTTCTTTGGTTTAGGGCGGTTAGGGACAATATCTCAACATGGCAAGAGTTGGTTTAGGTAGAGATGAGACAATGGGTATTTTAGCAGAGTAAAAATAATAACAACGTATTCGATTGAGAATGTAGAACAGAATAAAAATTCTTTAAAAATATTTTCATAACAACAATATCAAAACTTAAACACAATAATAATTTTGATCGCAAGTACAAATTTAGCAAGTATTTCAACACCCCCACTCGAACAAAATTTACCTTAAATACAATCCCATATTATTTGAACAGTTTTTATGTTTCTCAGATGCAACTGGTTTTGTTAAATTATCTGCAACCATAAATTCAGTTCCAATTCCAACAAACGTGATAATATTCAAGCTTCTTTTTTCGCGTATAAAATGGTGTCGAACATCAATATGTTTGGATCTTGATAAGTGCTTGCTAGTTGATGCCAGGTGGATTGCACTTTTGTTGTCGCAATATATACTCATGGCGGAATTCTTGAAATCTTGGTTCAGTTCAATTTCAAGACCACGAATCCACATTGCTTCTTGTGTTGATGCCGAAAGTGCCATATACTCGGCTTCTGTTGTAGATAGAGCGACAGTTGGCTGATGTTTCGTTGCCCAAGATACAGCGCCTCCCTGTAAGATAGATACATATCCTGTTACGGATCTTCTATCATCAGAATCATTTGCCCAGTCAGAATCTGAATAAATCTTGAATTCAGAATTTCCATTTTTTGAGAACTTCAATTTTGCTGCTTTTGTTCCTTGGAGATATCTGAATATCCTCTTGACAGCTGCCCAATGTTCTTTACCAGGACAGTTATTAAATTTGCTTAATTTGTTAACTGCAAAACAAATATCCGGTCGAGTGCACTGTGCAGCAAACATAAGACTTCCTATAGCTTGCTGGTAAGGAATTTTAGCCATTTTCTTTGTTCTTCCGGTGTTTTAGGTGACATGTCCTTTGAAAATTTGGAGTTGATATCCATAGGAGTAGCTATAGGATTACATTCATCCATATTAAATCTTATCAGAATTTCTGAAATGTATTTTTCTTGGTCTAAGGAAATCCCATCTTTGTCTCGTGAAATTTGAATTCCGAGGCATTGTTTCGCTGTTCCCAAGAACTTCATTTTGAACTTTTTCATCAAATTGGATTTCAGAATTTCCCAATAAGGCATTTCATTGGTAAATATAAGAATATCATCTACATAAATTGCGAGAAATGTCATGCTTGAACCTTTACGATGGAAATATATACAAGGATCTACTTCTGAACGCTTCAATTCAAGCGTTTTTAGAACTTGATCCAATTTGGTGTTCCAAACTAAACTTGATTGTTTCAGCCCATAGACAGCTTTGTTCAGTTTCATCACTTGCCCTTCTCTTCCCATTGAAAGTCCCTTTGGTTTCTCAACATAGATGTCTTCACTTAAATCACCTTGAAGAAAAGCAGTTACAGCATCCATTTGTATGATTTCCAAATTATATCTTGCTGACAATGCAATCAAGTACCGAATGGATGAGTACCTTACTACTGGTGAATAAGTTTCCTCATAGTCAATACCTTTCTTTTGTGCAAAACCTTTGACCACTAAACGAGCCTTATATCGAACATGATCGTCTTCGTCTTTCTTCTTTTTGAAAACCCATTTCGTCTTGATGATATTGGCTCCAGCGGGCTTGTCTACACATTTCCAGGTATTATTTTCTTCGAATGATTTCAGTTCACGTTCCATTGCCTCTATCCATTTTTCTTTGTCGCTTCTAGATAATGCATCTTCGATATCTTCAGGATTTTCACAAAGGTTGGTCTTCTCAGCACTGTAAACTACTTTGGGTAATTTCGAAATTCTTTCACTTCGACGAATTGCTTCTTGGGTTGTTGTAGCTTCTTTTTCTTCGCTATCCCCCACTTCATGGTCATCGCCTTGAATTGATGAACATGACACAAAATCGTTCTCGATCTCGATAGCTAGGTTCTCTGGATTCGTCAAGGTGTTAGCCCTCACTACAGCGGTATATATTGGAAGTTCTTTGGTGTTTACGTTTTTCTTTTCTTTATAATGAAAACTCTCTTCATGAAATACAACATCGCGGCTGACGAAAACATCCTTCTTTTGTAAGCTGTAGAGTCGAAATCCTTTGGATGTGCCCCACAAAAATACATTTTTCAGATTTCGAATCAAACTTACGACGTTTTTGCTTCGGAATGTGTGACATCGCTGTGCACCCAAAAATACGAAAGTGAGTAACATCTGGCTTGTGACCACACCATAGTTCTTCTGGCGTTTTCTCAAGTTTTCTATGAGGTGAACGATTAACTATGTAGCATGCACAATTAACTGCTTCAGCCCAAAAGAATTTTGGCATGTTAGCATCACACAACATAGATCGAGCCTTTTCGATCAAAGTTCGGTTCATCCTTTCCGCTAAACCGTTCTGCTCGGGAGTATAAGAGACTGTTGTCTGATGAACGATTCCATACTTCTTCAACTCAAGCTCCATTGCTTTGCTCGTAAATTCCTTTCCATTGTCCGTTCGCAGAATTTTTATTCGCGACTCTTGCTGATTTTCTACTTCGGCTTTGAATTCACGAAAACAGCTAAGAACAGAATCTTTAGTCTTCATAAAGTACACGAATACCTTTCGAGTGAAATCATCTATGAAAGTTACAAAATATATATTTCCCTTTATAGATTTCACCTCCATGGGACCACAGATGTCTGAGTGAATTAAGTCAAGAACTTTTGATGATCTTGAACCTTCGGACGGAAATTTGTTCCGATGCTGTTTCCCTTCTGCACAGGATATGCAATTCGATAATGATTCTTGGCTCAGGTCAACACCTTTTACTAAGCCTTGTGCAAGTAATTTCATATTATCTTGACCCAAGTGGCCAAATCTTCGATGCCAAATGTTGCTAAGATTACATTGCGAAACATATGCATTCTGGTTTGTGGCAATGTCCAATTTGTAAAGCCCATTTGAAGATCTTCCTGTAGCTATGATTTCTTTTGAAGAATTCATGACACGACAACCATTTTTGTCAAAGATGACAACATTCTCATGATCCACAATCTTCTTTATGGATAGTAAGTTCACTTCTATTTCAGGTACGTAGAGAACATCATGAACTGCAACAGTTTGTTTACCTTTGGGAGTCAATACATCCAACGATATATCACCCTTGTTAACAGCGTTCATAGTCATACTATTTGCAGTCTTGATCTGACCTTTGAATGGTTTGAGTTCTTTAAAATACCTAGAATCTGAAGTCATATGATCAGTTGCACCGCTATCGAAACACCATTCGTAATTTTTGGCCTCTGCTTCTGCATGGTATGTTGCATACATAGAACATCCTTTTGGTGACTTTAAATTTCGGTCTTTAGACTTAGATGGGCATTCTGAAGCAAAATGTCCAACTCCGTCACAGTTAAAGCAGCGAGATTTCCCTTTCCTGTCAAACTTGGATTTCATTTTCTTTTGCATATTCGAAAAATTACCTTTTTTGGATATCAAAGCTGTGTTTGATGATGCTGAATCAAATTTTACATCTTGCAACAATTTCATTTTGATAGAATCTGCTGTTATTTTCTGTCCACAACTACCAATGCTCATGATCATCGGCTTATACTCATCGGGTAATCCTTTAAGTAATAAGCTTCCAACCCATTCATCATTTACTACAAACCCAACGTCGTTTAACTTTTGAGCTGTCGAAATGATTTGGCTTACATAATCTTCTACGGATGAGCATTCAACCAATACCACAGAGCACAATCTTTGTAGCAACCCAATGCGTCTGTCCAATCCTGAGTCTTGGAAAAGGTTTTGCAGCGCTGTCCATACCTCCTTGGAAGTTCTAGCATCCCTTACATGGACATTAGATTCTTTTCGATAGCTAAGATCATCTTACATCGAGCAATCTTGTCTTTAGCAACATCCAAGGCTTCATTGGCAACAGGCTCAATACATTTCCAGGCATCTTCCAGCTCTAATTGCGTCTTCATTGCAAAGCTCCATGTAGACCAATTTTCAGAACCAGTCAGCTTCTCCATATGATTGACTCCTACAGAATTCAGATGCATCGCCATATTTGTCTTCTTAAAGATTAAAATTGTTCTCTTTATTATTATTTAAACAATTTGTTATGGTCTGGGCCCATGACCTTTTAGCAGAGTAAAAATAATAACAACGTATTCGATTGAGAATGTAGAACAGAATAAAAATTTATTAAAAATATTTTCATAACAACAATATCAAAACTTAAACACAATAATAATTTTGATCGCAAGTACAAATTTAGCAAGTATTTCAACAGGGTATGTACATTGCTCTCATGCAAACGCTTTTCAAAAGATTCTCTGAGCGTCTGAGTGAGAATAGAAAACTGGCTATTCTCATGAAGAACATAGCTCCTTTCTACCAAACGCAATTGGACTTGGCTGATATAAAGTCAGTCAATGAACTGGTTGCGTTGGGTAGGAGGTTAGAGACGATTTGGTCTTATGTAGAGTCTTTTGTTCGTCCTCCTTCTGGTTGCAACAGGTGGGCTTTGGAGCCTGATGTTGCTTATTTATTTATTTATTTATTTATTAATATCAACTCTGTACATTTAAGCTTTAGGCTTTTGATCATATACAGGATTTACCAAAGGTTTAACAAAAAAAAGCTTCTTAACTTCTAATGACAATAAGTATCTTAATCTAGAGAGCAAAGGATAGGATATGTTGCTTCAGTTGAGGAAGCAACGATTGCAGTTGATCGTAACCCACCACCCCCCAATAGGACCATTCGTTGTTTCAACTGCAATAGGAAAGGTCATTTATAAAACAACTGTTCCGCTCGTAGGAAATGTTTTGGTTGTGGTGCTGTAGGGACAACCCGTCGCGATTGTAGACGCTATTCGGGAAACGGGCATCGGTCTCTTGGGCCAGCGGGACAAGAGCGCCGTCGTGTTTAGATAGGTCACCTGCTGGCGACCAGCTGGCGACACAAATTAAACTCGGTTTCACGTTAGAGACAAGTGGGGAAGATAGGCGGCCATACTTAGGAATAAAAATTTATGGGTTTAGGTTTTTAGGACTTTTAGATTCGGGTGCTTCGCGAACGATAGTTCGTAGGGATGCTTGGAGGATACTTAGGGATTTAGGCTCAGAATTAGTAAATACTAACATTAGGCAGGTTCAGTAAGTAGACGGTGCAGGTGTAGGAGTTTTAGGAACAGTTAGGTTACCGATAGTTGTAGAAGACAAATCAGTTTTGATAGAATGTTTGGTTATACCCTCGCTCCCACACACGATGATACTCGGTGCGGATTTTTGGGCACTAACGGGAATCGTCCCGGATCGTCTATTTTTTGCGCTTCATCTAAGTACATTAATATTTGACTTAATCATCAATAAAATTTAACTTGTTGGTTATATATTTTATTTTATTTAAAGTGTTTTTTAATTCGACTTTGTGTTAAGCTAAAAATACAAGTGATATAAAATTAATTAACTTAATCTTTCTTGCATTTTTCCATTCTGTGCTTGACAATTAATCTCTATGAAGTGTTTTTTTTTATTTTTGTTTGAGTGAAAAATTTCCAAATAACTATCGTTGTTTCTTTCTCTGGTTTGTGTAATTGCTTGCATACTTTAATGATTTTTATACAATATTTTTCGCAAATTCATTAAAATATATTGCATACTTTTTTTAAGTTTCATTGCATACTTTTGTGCTATATATGGTTCAATTATTATAACCTATGCAAGTCACCAGGGCCGTAGTTAATATTGCACCCGAACTTAAGTAAGTTTTAATACACATAAAGAAAAAATAAACATTTAAAAAAATGGAAAATGTCAGTGCTTACATTAATTCTTTGGAACTAAAAGTTGATAAACTTATTGACGCGGTTGCTCTGATCAATGAGCAACTTTCAAATCTCTGCTTGTCTTCATCTAATGCTGTTACTCCAAAGACTCCTAAGATTCAAAATCTAAGAAAGGCGGTATTAATATCCCACAACTCTTCCCTTAAGATAAATGAGCGCCCTGGTCCCTTACGTGTCACTCGCAATACCCTCAAAAGAGCAAATTTAGCTCTCTCACCTTTAGTCCAAAAGACAAAGAAACCTACTCTTTCAACAATTGTAACACAACCACCATCTATGACATCTTTATCTTCAATTCCTCCATCTTCTACATCTTCAACTTCGACGCCTTCACCTAAGACTTCTTCATCATTTTCAACTCCCTCAACTATAATACCATTACCTTCAACATCTATATATACAAATTCTTCATCTACATCTTCATCTTCTTTATCAACGACTCCATTACCTTTAACATCTATATCTACTACGTGTTCTTCTACGACATCTTCATTAACTACTTCTTTGACAACGACACCTTCACTTGCAACTTCAACATCAACTACTTTTTCATCTTCGACAACTTCATCTTTATCTACAGGATTTTCACCTATAACGTCCACATCTACTACTTCTTCATCTACGACACCATCTACACTTTTAACATCTACATATGCAACATCTTCATTTATGACTTCTTCATCTTTACCATCTTTATTTACTTCATCTTCATATACTTCTACGACATCTTTAACATCTTCACCAACAATTTCGTCACCACCCCCTTCGTCATTCGCATCAATATCATCTACATTTTGTTTACCGAGTTCTAATACCTCTTCTGCGACTTCCCTTAATTTCAAAGTTCTCCACAACTTCAGTGCCCCCGTCTTCTACGTTTGTATCGTCAGTAGCTTTACCAAATGGTGATATATTACCTGCAGTTAAATTAAGAGCCGCTGAGAGATTTAAATGCATTTTTCTATCAAATTTCGACGCTAACACTACCTGCAATGATATATCTGCATATGTTGATTCTCATTTCACCAACATCAAATTCAAAATTGAGCAGTTACCAACAAAAGGAATTGACTACTCATCTTTCAAAATATTCGTTCCACATGAAATATTCACCCGTTTATTGGATAAGCATTTCTGGCCGGAAAACATTATCATCCACGAGTTCGTTAAGCGAAATACTATGAATACTCCTTTTCGAAAGACTTTGACAAGACCAACACACCGTCGTCGCAACTAATTGATATACTCTATCAAAATGTAAGAGGCCTACGGACAAAGACTAATAAGGTCTACTACAGCTCTTCAAATTCTTTTCACGATGTCATATCTTTGACTGAAACATGGCTGTTTGGCGAGATAAATGACTCGGAACTTTTTGATTCTTCGTTTAATGTATATAGACGAGATAGACACTCCGATCCGAGTATCAATACTGTCGGCGGTGGGATCCTTATTGCTGTTAAATCTTGTTTTGTGACGTCGCTAGTTAATGTTCCTGTTTGTTTGAACGAAGAGTTCCTATGTGTAAAGATGATTCTTTCACACAAAACTATCTATCTTGTAACTATGTACATTGTTCCTGGGAGCCCAGTTAATACTTGCAATGAAGCCTTCTCTTTTTTGAACTACATTTTTGAGATAATGAGTTATAATGATGAAGTTATCTGCCTTGGCGATTTTAATCTAACCAATGTATCTTGGAAACGTTGTCCCGATACATACGCAATGGTTCCAACAGGAAATCTATCAATGGATGATTCTCACTTACCATATCTATTCAAAACTTTGAAATGAATAATCAAGATCCTGACAATGTTTTTAAATTTAACTTTAAAAAAACTGATTATACTAAATTAAATAACTTGCTATCTTTAATTGACTGGTCATGCCTTTGCTCTTGTTCAGATATTAATTCAATGGTTTTGAAATTTTATGACAAAATATTTGATTGTTTTTTAGCATCTGTTCCTCTAATATCTATTAAATCAAAATCGCTTGCTCCTAGCTGGTATGATAGTAAACTGCGAACATTAAAAAACCGTAGAAATAAACTATGGCTTAAATACAAACAAACTGGACTAGTTACCGATTTTAATATTTATTGTGAGGCCAGAAATATTTTCAACAGAGAATCAAGTATTAAGTATCTTTTTTACATACAAAAGGTTCGAAGTAATTTAAAAATGGATCCTAAATCCTTTTGGAACTTTATTAACAGCAAACGAAAATCTAGTCCATATCCATCCGTTCTTATTCATAACAATATCTCACACCATGACCCACGTATCATAACACAACTATTCTCAGACTTTTTTCAAAGTGCATACATCTGTGATTCTTCTAACTGTGATAACTTTTCGAACTGTGATAAGCTAAACTGTGATAATCTTGACGAAAATGATCAATTATTTGGTCATTTGAAATCATATTCTCACTTGACTGATATAAATTTTCATATAACTATTGACGATATTATGAAATTTATAGCTAATTTAAAAGATAATGACGCGTCTGGTCCTGATGGGGTACCAGCTTCAGTTTTGAAAAAATGTGTCAATAACTTGTCGATGCCACTTTCTGTTCTTTTTAACTGTTCATTGTCTACTTGTAAGTTTCCTCATGTATGGAAACAATCTTTTATAATTCCTTTACATAAAAAAGGTAAAAAGGATCTAATTATTAATTACCGTCCAATAACTAAACTGTCGGCCATTCCCAAACTTTTTGAAGCAATTGTTTGCAAAACATTAAGCTTTTACACAAAATCGTTTATTGTTCATAACCAACATGGTTTCTCAAAGGGCCGCTCGACTGTCACCCTACTCATGGAGTTAGCGGAGTTTTGTGTCGATTCCTTTAAAAACAAAAAACAGACGGATTGTGTTCTTACAGATTTTAGTAAGGCATTTGACAAACTGTCGCATAGAGTTTTGCTTAATAAAATGAGTAGGCTGGGGTTCAGCGTAAAATTCATTGCTTGGCTAAAATCTTATTTACTTGACAGATCCTATTCAGTGAATTTTAACGGCTACCATTCAAATAGTTTTGTCGTAAATTCTGGTGTTCCCCAGGGTAGCCATTTGGGTCCAGTTCTTTTTAACGGGTGATTTTTTAAGAGCTTGAGAACTTTTTTTAAAAAAAAACGCATAAAATTTGCAAAATCTCATCGATTCTTTATTTGAAACGTTAGATTGGTCCATGACATTTACTTTTTGAAGATAATTTCATTTAAATGTTGACCGCGGCTGCGTCTTAGGTGGTCCATTCGGAAAGTCCAATTTTGGGTAACTTTTTCGAGCATTTCGGCCGGAATAGCCCGAATTTCTTCGGAAATGTTGTCTTCCAAAGCTGGAATAGTTGCTGGCTTATTTGTGTAGACTTTAGACTTGACGTAGCCCCACAAAAAATAGTCAATAGGCGTCAAATCGCATGATCTTGGTGGCCAACTTACCGGTCCATTCCTTGAGATGAATTGTTCTCCGAAGTTTTCCCTCAAAATGGCCATAGAATCGCGAGCTGTGTGGCATGTAGCGCCATCTTGTTGAAACCACATGTCAACCAAGTTCAGTTCTTCCATTTTTGGCAACAAAAAGTTTGTTAGCATTGAACGATAGCGATCGCCATTCACCGTAACGTTGCGTCCAACAGCATCTTTGAAAAAATACGGTCCAATGATTCCACCAGCGTACAAACCACACCAAACAGTGCATTTTTCGGGATGCATGGGCAGTTCTTGAACGGCTATTTACGTAGCCATTCAACCAGAAATGAGCCTCATCGCTGAACAAAATTTGTCGATAAAAAAGCGGATTTTCTGCCAACTTTTCTAGGGCCCATTCACTGAAAATTCGACGTTGTGGCAGATCGTTCGGCTTCAGTTCTTGCACGAGCTGTATTTTATACGGTTTTACACCAAGATCTTTGCGTAAAATCTTCCATGTGGTCGAATAACACAAACCCAATTGCTGCGAACGGCGACGAATCGACATTTCACGGTCTTCAGCAACACTCTCAGAAACAGACGCAATATTCTCTTCTGTACGCACTGTACGCATTCGTGTGGTTGGTTTAATGTCCAATAAAGTAAACTGAGTGCGAAACTTGGTCACAATCGCATTAATTGTTTGCTCACTTGGTCGATTATGTAGACCATAAATCGGACGTAAAGCGTGAAACACATTTCGAACCGAACACTGATTTTGGTAATAAAATTCAATGATTTGCAAGCGTTGCTCGTTAGTAAGTCTATTCATGATGAAATGTCAAAGCATACTGAGCATCTTTCTCTTTGACACCATGTCTGAAATCCCGCGTGATCTGTCAAATACTAATGCATGAAAATCCTAACCTCAAAAAAATCACCCGTTATATTGTTTGTAAATGATCTTCCTTCAGTTTTAAAGTACTCTAATTGTCTTATGTATGCAGACGATGTTAACATATTTAAAACCATTTCTAGCAATCTTGACTGTGAAAAGCTTCAAATTGATCTAAATGCTTTCTATAATTGGTGTGCACGTAATTATTTGTTGTTAAATATCGATAAGTGTATGATTATAAATTTTACAAAAAAATTGTCCGTTTTATCTTTTGACTATAGTCTCAATGGCGTAAATCTATTAAATGTAAATGATGTATCTATCCTTGGTGTATTGTTCGATAAGAAACTCGAATTCACACAGCATATCAATATGGCATGTAATAAAGCCAATTCAATGTTAGGTTGGATTAAAAGGGAATCACGTCAGTTTTCTGACCCTTATGTTATCAAACAACTGTTTACCACATTTGTCAGACCCATTATAGAGTATGCTTGCCAGGTATGGACCCCCTACTATAGTTGTCACAAAATAAGAATTGAACAAATTCAAAAAAGATTTCTAAAATTTGCTCTTAGAGGCTTAGGCTGGCAGAATCCATTGAATATTCCTTCATATAGCAGCCGTTTAAAACTCATAGATTTACCCAGTCTGGAGCGCAGACGTTCTTATTTATGTTTTGTTTTTATTGTTAATCTTATTGATGGTAATATCGATGCTTTAAACCTTTTGTGTCGTGTTAATTTTAATGTTCCAAATCGTTATCTGAGAGGTTTTCGTGACCCAATTTACATAAAACACTATCGTACCAACTATGAGCAGAATTCACCATTGAATAACATGTTTAATTTGTATAACGTCAATCATAATTTATTAATAAATTTTTGTGATGTATCAAATAATGGTTTTAAAAAAATATTCTATAATATTGTATAATTTATAAATTCGTAATTCTAAGTAATATTTTTGTACGCTAGATATTAATTAGCTTGATTCAAATAAATAAATATCTTCGTTCTCGTATGTGGAGCTTTTCGAGCCAGGAGATGGTGGCTTCGATCGATAGCACGTCTATTACAGAAAAGTCTGAATTAGATGATGAACAGAGGGCAGGGCTTAATATTTTAATTGAAGATTTGTTTAGAGATATACCAGAAGGGTTAGGTGTTACAAATAGAATAGAACACATTATTAGGACAACTTCAGAACCAATTAAACAAAGGTACTATCCGGTTTCACCAGCGATGCAGGTTCACATCGACAAATCGCTTAAGGAAATGTTAGATGAGAATGTGATAGATTGGTCCATGACATTTACTTTTTGAAGATAATTTCATTTAAATGTTGACCGCGGCTGCGTCTTAGGTGGTCCATTCGGAAAGTCCAATTTTGGGTAACTTTTTCGAGCATTTCGGCCGGAATAGCCCGAATTTCTTCGGAAATGTTGTCTTCCAAAGCTGGAATAGTTGCTGGCTTATTTGTGTAGACTTTAGACTTGACGTAGCCCCACAAAAAATAGTCAATAGGCGTCAAATCGCATGATCTTGGTGGCCAACTTACCGGTCCATTCCTTGAGATGAATTGTTCTCCGAAGTTTTCCCTCAAAATGGCCATAGAATCGCGAGCTGTGTGGCATGTAGCGCCATCTTGTTGAAACCACATGTCAACCAAGTTCAGTTCTTCCATTTTTGGCAACAAAAAGTTTGTTAGCATTGAACGATAGCGATCGCCATTCACCGTAACGTTGCGTCCAACAGCATCTTTGAAAAAATACGGTCCAATGATTCCACCAGCGTACAAACCACACCAAACAGTGCATTTTTCGGGATGCATGGGCAGTTCTTGAACGGCTATTTACGTAGCCATTCAACCAGAAATGAGCCTCATCGCTGAACAAAATTTGTCGATAAAAAAGCGGATTTTCTGCCAACTTTTCTAGGGCCCATTCACTGAAAATTCGACGTTGTGGCAGATCGTTCGGCTTCAGTTCTTGCACGAGCTGTATTTTATACGGTTTTACACCAAGATCTTTGCGTAAAATCTTCCATGTGGTCGAATAACACAAACCCAATTGCTGCGAACGGCGACGAATCGACATTTCACGGTCTTCAGCAACACTCTCAGAAACAGACGCAATATTCTCTTCTGTACGCACTGTACGCATTCGTGTGGTTGGTTTAATGTCCAATAAAGTAAACTGAGTGCGAAACTTGGTCACAATCGCATTAATTGTTTGCTCACTTGGTCGATTATGTAGACCATAAATCGGACGTAAAGCGTGAAACACATTTCGAACCGAACACTGATTTTGGTAATAAAATTCAATGATTTGCAAGCGTTGCTCGTTAGTAAGTCTATTCATGATGAAATGTCAAAGCATACTGAGCATCTTTCTCTTTGACACCATGTCTGAAATCCCGCGTGATCTGTCAAATACTAATGCATGAAAATCCTAACCTCAAAAAAATCACCCGTTATATTGTTTGTAAATGATCTTCCTTCAGTTTTAAAGTACTCTAATTGTCTTATGTATGCAGACGATGTTAACATATTTAAAACCATTTCTAGCAATCTTGACTGTGAAAAGCTTCAAATTGATCTAAATGCTTTCTATAATTGGTGTGCACGTAATTATTTGTTGTTAAATATCGATAAGTGTATGATTATAAATTTTACAAAAAAATTGTCCGTTTTATCTTTTGACTATAGTCTCAATGGCGTAAATCTATTAAATGTAAATGATGTATCTATCCTTGGTGTATTGTTCGATAAGAAACTCGAATTCACACAGCATATCAATATGGCATGTAATAAAGCCAATTCAATGTTAGGTTGGATTAAAAGGGAATCACGTCAGTTTTCTGACCCTTATGTTATCAAACAACTGTTTACCACATTTGTCAGACCCATTATAGAGTATGCTTGCCAGGTATGGACCCCCTACTATAGTTGTCACAAAATAAGAATTGAACAAATTCAAAAAAGATTCCTAAAATTTGCTCTTAGAGGCTTAGGCTGGCAGAATCCATTGAATATTCCTTCATATAGCAGCCGTTTAAAACTCATAGATTTACCCAGTCTGGAGCGCAGACGTTCTTATTTATGTTTTGTTTTTATTGTTAATCTTATTGATGGTAATATCGATGCTTTAAACCTTTTGTGTCGTGTTAATTTTAATGTTCCAAATCGTTATCTGAGAGGTTTTCGTGACCCAATTTACATAAAACACTATCGTACCAACTATGAGCAGAATTCACCATTGAATAACATGTTTAATTTGTATAACGTCAATCATAATTTATTAATAAATTTTTGTGATGTATCAAATAATGGTTTTAAAAAAATATTCTATAATATTGTATAATTTATAAATTCGTAATTCTAAGTAATATTTTTGTACGCTAGATATTAATTAGCTTGATTCAAATAAATAAATATCTTCGTTCTCGTATGTGGAGCTTTTCGAGCCAGGAGATGGTGGCTTCGATCGATAGCACGTCTATTACAGAAAAGTCTGAATTAGATGATGAACAGAGGGCAGGGCTTAATATTTTAATTGAAGATTTGTTTAGAGATATACCAGAAGGGTTAGGTGTTACAAATAGAATAGAACACATTATTAGGACAACTTCAGAACTAATTAAACAAAGGTACTATCCGGTTTCACCAGCGATGCAGGTTCACATCGACAAATCGCTTAAGGAAATGTTAGATGAGAATGTGATTGAGAAATCAAACAGCCCTTGGACCTCTCCGATAGTTTTAATTAAGAAAAAGGATGGTACTTTTAGGTTCTGCGTCGATTGTAGGAAGTAAAATCAGGTTACAGAAAAGGATGCTTATCCGCTTCCGATTATTTCTGCCATTTTGGATAAGCTTAGGAATGCTAGGTTTCTTACGTCATTGGACAATAAATCGGCTTATTGGCAAATCCCTATGTCGGAAGAATCTTTAAAGTTTACAGCTTTCACAGTTCCGGGCAGAGGTTTGTTCCAATTTAAGCATATGTCATTTGGTTTGCACAATGCACCGGCAACATGGCAGAGGTTCATTAACAGCGTTTTAAGGCCAGAGTTGGAGCCATTCGTTTTTGTGTATCTTGATGATATCATAATCGTCACAGAAACATTTGAAAAACATTTAGAGATTCTAAGCGAAGTTCTGAAAAGACTTCGTGAAGCAGGGTTAAAAGTAGGGCGGGATAAATGCAACTTTTGCATACCATCCCTTAAGTTTTTAGGTTATGTTGTGGATAGGAACGGATTACATGTGGATACGGAAAAGTTAGATAGTATGGTTAGGATACCTGCACCGAAAAATGTTAAGGAGGTTAGGAGTTTTGTAGGAACTGTATCATGGTACAGACGTTTCGTACCAACAAAAGTTAGACCTTTAACTGATTTGCTGAAAAAGAGCAAAACATATGTTTGGACACAGGAATGTGAAGATTCCTTTAGAAAAGCTTAAGAATTTTTAATTACGGCTCCCATATTAACTTGTCCCGATTTCAGTCTTCCATTTGTGGTTCAAACCGACGCACGTGTCTGATTACGGTATCGGTGCCGTACTTACGTAAAACTTTGAGGATGGTGAAAAGGTCATTTGTTATTTAATCAGGTCTTTAAATAGAAGTGAAAGGAACAGAACAGGAATGTTTAGGAGTTTTGTGGGCAGTTGAGAAGTTGAGACCGTACATCGAAGGAGTTCGATTCACGGTCATAACAGACCATTTCTCATTAGTTTGGTTAAGTAACCTCAAGCACTCACAAGGTAGATTGGCGGGCTGGGCAGTACGGCTTCAGCAGTTCGATTTTAAAATCATTCACCGTAAGGGGCTGGGATTTCGGATAAGGATTTAGACCCTTGGGTGGCTAAGATGGTTTCTTCGGTTGAATTGAAACCGTTAGCATTCCCAGCTTGGAGAGTGGAGAATGGACGTCTATATAAATTTGTCAAATCGACACATTATATTCGTCCACGAGAATAATGAAGAGTGGACATTAGTTGTAGGGAAAAATGATAGGTTAGGAATTTTAAAACAATTTCATGATAGTCCTTTAGCTGGACATATGGGAGTTAGGACAACATTCGCAAGAATAGGAGCGAAATATTACAGGCCGAAAATGAGAAGGGATGTTACGATTTATGTTAGAAAGTGTAGGATATGTCAGCAAGTGAAACCAGTTAATGAGAAACCAGCTGGTCTAATGACTGAAAGGATAGGATGTCATGATAGTCCTTTAGCTGGACACATGGGAGTTAGGAAAACGTTCGCAAGAATAGGAGCGAAATATTACTGGTCGACTATGAGAAGGGATATTACGATTTATGTTAGAAAGTGTAGGATATGTCAGCAAGTGAAACCAGTTAATGAGAAACCAGCCGGTCTAATGACTGAAAGGATAGGAGTTTCTTCTCCGTGGGAGATGATAAGTGTGGATTTAGTAGGGCCCTTACCTAAGTCGAGTAGAGGATATATGTACATCCTAACAGTTGTAGACTACCTTACAAAGTTTCCATTGTTGTTTGAGTTAAGATCTGCCACAACGAAGGCGGTGTGCAGGAAGTTAGAGGACAATGTTTTCTTTCAATGGACCGCAGTTTAAGAGTAGGGACCTTAGGATTCTTTGTGATGAATATTCATCAAAAATTAGATTTACGTCACACTATCATCCTCAGGCTAACCCCGCGGAGAGAATTAACAAATTTATTAAGACTAGGTTGAGAGCTTTTGTTTCAGAGAATCATCGATCTTGGGATTCTCAATTAGCTAAAGAAGCCTGTGCTATACGCACCTCTTTACATGAGGTATTAGGAGTTTTACCTTATTATGCCAACTTTGGCAAGAAAATGTCGATAAGTGGTAAAGAGAGAATAGGAATTAGTGATCAGACTATTGAGGATCATAGGGCAGAGTTAGTAGAAAATGTAGGAGAAAGGTTTAGGAGACTTAGGTCTGATATTGCTGCTAAGCTTAAGACAGCATCAAAAAAATCTGCGGAGGCCTACAACCTTAGGAGAAGAGATATTCAATATCTCCCAAACGATGTTGTATGGCGCAGAAATTTCGATTTGTCGAACGCGGCAAATTGTTATGCGGAAAAACTGGCACCGAAGTATGTCGGGCCGTTTAAAATTCGGAAAAAGTTATCTCCTTGAACTTATGTCCTAGAAGATGAGCATGGAAGAGATCGGTGCACTTGGCTTACTAAAGATTTTAAACCTTTTAATGGTTTCTACAAAAATCATTGAGTCTAAAGTCCCAAATGTAGAGTAAATTTTCTTTTGATTTGGTATTTCAGTTTTGTTTTGATTTTTTTTTTTTAGACTGCCATACTTGGCCTGATGGATTCCTTTGTTGTATAGTTTACCATGTTGATTCGCAGGAAATTGTTTACTTTTGTTTCAAAAGGTAAACACATTTCCAAGGAGGAAAGGGTGGTGTTTGTCACGGTAAAATTTACCGCGACAAAAACCATTCTTTCTATTCCCCAAAATCCTTTTCCTTCCTACAGGTGTTTCATTCACTTTACTGAGAGAGAGAGTGGGGCAGCCATGGTCCATCAGCCATCGGTACGCTCTCTCAGTATCTTTGAGAAACAAAATCGACATATTTTATGAACTCAAATGTGGAGGAACGTTCCACTAATAAATCATGACGAAAAGCTCGGGCGACAGTTGGTCCCCGAATGCTAGAAGTTACAGGTCTAAAAACCTAGCGGTGGAAAATCAGCGAAAATGAAAAAAAAAAAACACCAAAATTTGTGGCTTTTTTGTTGCTAATAAGTTGCTGAAACACCGATTTTGTTGCTCGAACCCATCGGGAGAAATCGGCAACAGTTCCAGATTTATGTTAAGATAGCGTGGAAATTACTAAATTTTGGAATAACCGATCACACAAATGAGAGTAAATTTGTTGCTAATTTGTTGCTGTAAGATGTTCCAAGAAAAAGTTGAAAAAAAATATTTATTCACAGTTAATTTAACTAACTCAAATTTGATGTCGTCCACGCTAGCTTAACTCTCGATGATTTTTCCATGGAAAAATCCAATTAAATTTAATGCTGAACACAGTAGGCCTTGTCTGAGTGTAAAGAGTCAGCAACAAAATAGAAACCGGAAGTCGGTAGTGTTTGGAGACCGGTAAGCAAACGAACCGGCCTTGCTAGATTACTCTGTTGAAAAAATTTCTGTTATTAGCCGTCTTTTTTTTGAATACAGATAATTCCTTTAAGCGACTTACTCGTATTAAAAAACTTTATATAAATCTTCTCTCTGAATGTAAATCTAAAATTTTTTTTTTAACTATATACGCATGTAAAATTTAGATTCGCATCCGTTAAACATTTACGAATTTTTCTCATGATTTACGCATTATTTTGAACTATATACTTCTTTGAAGTTATTTACAATATGTTTTAAGCTCTCTGTAGCTGGTTTTATACAATGACTTTTTTTGAACCTGAATGTCGGATTCTTTCACCTGAAAATTTCAACAAATATCGCAATATTTTATTTAATGCTCAAAATCTCAGCTGAATTCCGTGCGGTTATAGTATATTGTGTGGCTCGAAGAGCTCAAAAGCGTAGAACAGCTACTTTTTGAGCTTTAAGAGCTCATAATAACGAAGAAATTACGAGCTCAAAAATGTTGTATTGAGTGAATTTTGAGTGCAAAAGCATAGAATTAGATGAAAGTTACAGGGATGGCCTTTAGAGTCAACCGTTTTCCAATTTTTTTTTTATGAAATATTAAATTTTTAACTTATAGAAACCAGAAATCGGTCGAGTTTGAAATTCCTTATCTAGGCAGGAAATAGAACAAAAAAATAGTACCACAATCTCATTACTGAGCAGCGGGCAGTTTAACATTTAATTGTTCTTTATTTTTCCATTACTAAAAAATATTCGTTTTTTATAACTAAAGAATTATGTCATGTGATTTTGACATACATTAAAATTCTAGGCTTAATAGCGTATGTATTTTTTCTGAAAATTTCTTTTTCACAACGATCGTCGTATTCTGTCCACTGAGTTTCTCGTAAGCACACGGCCGTGAAGTGTCCTATATTTAAATCTGAAGATGTTCTTCGAGTATTCGTAGGGGGCGTAAAGTCTATAGCTCCAACAAGTCTTGTGGAAGAGCACCCAATTTAATTTTCTGGTTCGTCCCGTCGTCAAAGACTTCAAAAATAATGACATCTCCTGTTGAACATGAATTAAAATTATTTTTTGAAAATGTAGTTTTCAACTTTTATGTTTTTTTTTGTGTACGACACATTATGTTATACATTGAGGAATGAACATTAAGATCGGCTTATTTTTTTTGTTTCTTTCCTACTACTTTTTCTATTATTACGTTATTATTAGAATATCACGACATAAAAATAAATTTTATATTATTCTATAGACAATTGAATAGCGAGTAATTCAATAATGGTTAAAAATCGATTGCTGGAAGCAGCAACGGAAAAAAAACTAAACTAAAATTCAGCTAAACTAAGTTGGCATCGTCACTGACCGGCATTGTTATCAATATCTCAAAAACTATTCAAGCAACAAAATTCTCATTAGAGAAACTAATTAGTAATAAAAAAAGCGCCATTCGGCCACGCCGATATGGATAGGTAGATTTTATAGGCGAATATAAAATAAATAATATTTGAATATTTTTACTATTTATAAACCCTTGAAATAAATTTAAAAAATTTTAGAAATTATACAAATAATAGCTTGAATTCAAGCTAATCGTGTGAACTTTAATAAAAATTCATTTAATGTACTGTAATGTACTGATATATATTTGATTGTAAACACAGTTGGTGATTAACCTCGTGTTAAGTTAAAATTTAAAGTTGAAAATTATAAATAACATGATTTGGATGTCTAGTGGCAATTTATTAAAAAATATAAATTTTTTTTTCTAATTTAACGGAAAGTAATAAAAATTCAATAATTATATAGTAGCGAACTTCAGAAGATGATAGATTGTCACGTCAAAAAAAAATATAAACTTTATAATTTAAATGCTTCACATCCGGTATATATACAAGTTTAAACTTATTTATTTTATTTACTGTGACAGAAACATAATAGACACTTTTTCTAAATATCCTTGATGTCCTTTATTCTTTTCATAATTTTGAAATAACTCTTGGAGCATTTTTTACACAAAGTAAATCTATTCTTATCGTTTTGTTTTTAGATACCTTTAAGAACGTTGTTTAGGATCAACGAGAAAAAAGCTACAAGTGATGAAGAGCAACAAAATATTAATTGGAGAGTTAAGCTAGCGTGACCGGTTTATTTGCTTACCGGTCTTTAAACACTACCATCTTCCAGTTTCTATTTTGATGCTGACTCTTTGCACCCTCACAAGGCCTACTATGCTCAGCTGTTACGGTAAAATTTACCGCAACAATGACTGGCCTTCGTTTCCTTCCTTTCCTTCTTTTCTTTGGTTGCGGCTGCAAAATTCTGGCGAGGTTGAGGGCAACCATGGTACCATCAACCATTGGTGTACTTAGTCAGCATTTTGCAAAAGTGACAAATACAGGTTTCGAGTGAAAGGGTTCCGAGATTTACGAGATTATACTTCACATGTAGACGGGCGGTCTCATGGAACAAAACGAATGCCAGCGGATGAGCTGAAGAGGTAACGAGTCAGGCGAACTCTTACCTACCTTAACATCAAAACAACACAACAGCCTGAATTTTTACTTAACTTTAAATTTATTAAATACAGTAATCCCCGCTTAGTTGCACCTCGCTTAATTGAACATCCCGCTTAATTGACCGAAAAATTTGCATTGCAAAATTTCCCGTATTAGTAGCATAGCTTTTTAGATGGTTAATTGAACCCCGCTTAATTGAATTACTCGGTTAATTGAACTTTAAAATATGCACCCGAAAAAAAAATATATGGACATTTTTCGGATAATTGGACGTATAATAAATTTTAATGAAACAAATATTAGAAATATTTTATTACTTAACCTACGTCTGAAGTGGTTTTTTAAAAGACAGGTATTATTCAAGATGAAGAGCAGCCGGAAAATGATATTGTGGTCATAGACAACATACTTAAGTACAATGGTTAAAGAAAAAGAAGAAGTTGAAGCCATATTATCATCGACTTTCGAAATTCTTCAGGACATTGCAATTCTACATTTATACTTCTTACCACTAAATAAATTTACAGTTGAGCTGAAAAACAAGAAGACATTGTTCAAAACAAAACAATCAATCAAAATCAAATCACAAATTTTTTCAAACCAATGTAAGCAAATAACCATTATGAGCCTTTTAAGGTACATACCTACTATTGTATTTATTATTTTTTTTATCCTTTTCGAAGCTAACAGTGACTTTTTTTTAAGAATAATTTATTTCTGTTTCATAGTTTTAATTATGTATATATTAGGGTGGGTCAAAAAAATCAAGTATCTTTTTTTTTGGATCCGACACATGAAAACTAGTTCAAATTTGAATCATTTTGTATCAATACTTATTAAATTATAAAATTTCATATGGTGAAATAGAATTTTTTTTCTGCTGACATGTTAAATTATATTTCTTAAATAAAAACCTTCTTTTCCTGAAATAGAACATGAACTATCTTAAAATTCAAAAATTATCTGGGTAAATTGGGAATATATGATTGAAAAACTACTAAAATCAGTAGGCATTGGAATTCTACTGCGAATATCTTTTGAATAGCTAGAGTAATCGACTAACTACAGAGATCTTTTTGGTAGAGCGTTCAATTTCTTATAAATATTGACTATGCGATTGGTTAAACGATCTATTGTTGATAAGATATGATCATTTTTATATGATACTAAATTGAAAATGGAAAACTATGATGAGCATAATCTTCCCGTCAATATTAAGAGCTATTATTTGGTAAGTACTTTCTAGAGGTACCTAGGAACTTGTTTTCATGTGTCGGATCCAAAAAAAAGATAATTGATTTTTTTGACCCACCCTAGTATGTATGTATGCTTATTTTTTAAATAAAACGTGTACTAATATTTTTGTGTGTGTATTCTTTTTCAGTTTTTTTCAAGGTTTTCGTAAGTTGAAAATGAAATGTTCATATTAAATTTCTGGGATGAATATTTTAATTTTTAGTTGACCGACTCGTGCAATTATACGGGTTTCGTTTAATTGAACAGGTCGGTCAATTAAGCGGGGTTTCGTTAATTGAACCACCCGGATAATTGACCGAAAAATCTGACAAAATGGTCAGTGCAATTAAGCGGGGAATACTGTAACCTAAATTGTTTTTGTAAGCGAACGGGTCCCTAACGATTAAGAGTAACTATTAATTTCATTTCCTAAAGATATTAATTCGTCTTTTCCAAAATGGTCCACTTCGAATATAGTTCGTGTTAAGATTATGCTTTCCTCTTTCATCTCATTATTGTTTAGATGGCTTCGCTCTTCGAAAAACTAGCGTGTATTTAAGTGTAACTAGGAGAATGCCTAGAAAAGGGCTTTTCCTCGGTTTTATTCTTTTTGATTTTTCTCGAGAAATTTAGTTAATTGTAGTCTGAACTCGACCATTTAGATTCGGCAAGTTTTGGAAAGACACCCAACAACTTGCTGAATCCGTGAATGTGTGCGTGAGAGTAAAGTTTCGTTTGAGATTCAACAACGGTGGTTTTCTGCGAAACGAAAAAGGTTTCCAGGAAGCCGGTGTCCGTGACCGATGATCGCGAAAACGATTGGCTGGGTGTATGTATGTGTGAGTAACTGGAATGGTCGAGGGAGGAATAAAGGATTTTAAGCTAGGAAAGTTCACTCTTGAGAGAGCTTACCAAGCGATTAGTTGAAAAAAATAGAAAATTAGAAAAGGATTCGAGAAAGTTAAAAAGGAAAAAAATCGAGGAAAATAGCAGAGAATTTAAAAAGGAGATCGAGGACAAAAATTTGGAAAAAGAAGGAATAGTGATTCGAGGAGCAAAGTCAAAAAAAAAAATAGGAGAAACGAGAAGTTGGAGGAACGTAGATCGAGAAATAAAAGATAAGTAAATCGGACATCTTGTCCAATTCTAAAAATTTTTACTGTTCGTTAAAAATTCGAGTGGACCTTCGTTCTTTCTTTCGCGATAAATTTAACTTACGACCAATTTAATTTTTTTATTCGGGTGTTCATTTTTCTATCGTTAGAGACCTAACCGCGATTTCATTTGCATTTTAATTCAATTGTACTTTTTTATCTTGTTGAAAACATTTTGGGTTTTTATCCAGGGTTCGCCCACGGTTTCCCAAATAAAACTTACTTTCAAATTCCCTAGTGGAAATCATAAAAACGGAGTTTTATTTCCTTAAAATTATTTTCTTTCGCTCAATAATTAGTTTTGGAATTTTACTAATTTTAGTTCGAACAAAAATTCCTGGCGCCCATTTTTATTACAAGTATCCCACTGTACTTGTAATAAAAACATTCCTTCGCTTCATTAAATTGATTATAGCGATAATCAATTTAAAAAATCCTTATCGCGAATTCTTCCACCTCCACTGAACCCAGCCCAGCTGAGCAGCCGCGGTGGTAGCTCATATCAACGAGCTACAAGTTGCACTTTTTGTTGTTCTCTTTCAGTTTTCTTCGAGTTGGCTGATCTGTCAAAATCAAAACAAATTAGAATAGGTGTGCGATCGGGTCGAGGTATTTCGTTTGTTTTTTGTTGTTCGCGTTCGAGTAATTTGTTATTATTATTAACGAAATTAATAATAATAACAATTTTTATAATAGAAAAAAAAGGGTCGGATACCCATTATCTCGCGAGAAAAAGTGCAACAAAATATTATTTGAATTTTTATGCGGAAAAATCGAGAATTAAGCTGGCATGGCCGGTTTGTTTGCTTTCGCTCTCCAAACACTACCGACTTCCGGTTTCTATTTTGTTCCTGACTCTTTGCACTCAGACAAGGCCTACTGTGCTCAGCAACAAATTATTAATTGGATTTTTCCATGAAAAAATCGAGAGTTAAGCTAGCGTGGACGACATCAAATTTGAGTTAGTTAAATTAACTGTGAATAAATATTTTTTTTTCAACTTTTTCTTGGAACATCTTACAGCAACAAATTAGCAACAAATTTACTCTCATTTGTGTGATCGGTTATTCCAAAATTTAGTAATTTCAACGCTTAACATAAATTTAGAACTGTTGCCGATTTCTCGCGATCAGTTTGAGCAACAAAATCGGTATTCCAGCAACTAATTAGCAACAAAAAAGCCACAAATTTTGGTGTTTTGTTTTTTTAATTTTCGCTGATTTTCCACCGCTTCCACGCTATCTTAACATAAATCTAGAACTCTTACCGATTTCTCGCGATCGGTTCGAGCAACAAAATCGGTGTTTCAGCAACTTATTAGCAACAAAAAAGCCACAAATTTTGGTGTTTTTTTTCATTTTCGCTGTTTTTCCACCGCTAGGTTTTTAGACCTCCATAAATGTTCCATGGGGCTTAGGTCCAGCGATTGGGGAGGGTGGTGGAGGTGCTTTAAAGTCCTATAAAGCATTCATTCTTTAAGGAACAGCGAGGTATGCTTGGGATCATTGTCTTGCTAAGAGATCCAATTGCTAAACATATCTAATTTGCTTAAACTTGGTTGAACTTTAGAGATTTGATATTTAAACTTTATCTTACAACTGGAAAATTTTATGAACATTTAAAAATTATTTCGAATTTGAAGATTATATTTGAAGGAAAACTATGATTAAATTCTTCATTTTATATGATTTATGTATAATTTTATATAAAAGAAGAAAATAAATGACTAAATACTAATAAGACTTAAAATCTAAAAGAATAGCCAGCGAGTAAGATAAAATATGTACATGTATAATTAAATAATAATTAACATAATCATTGATTAAATTGTAAATGAGAAAAAAAATTTCATATGGGTATTTTAATAAATAAATAAATAATAATTATGTATACAAATGTTTAAATAAATAAATAAATAAGTTAATACATAAATAATCAAATATATAAATAAATAACTATGTTGCTACCCAACATAATTAATTAATAAGGAAACTGATCACTTTAAGATTTTAAATTGATTATAGTTTTTATAAGATAATTTTAATGACACACGTTTGACAGTATTTGATGAACAAGGCATAATTTGTATATCTGACTTCGGCTTCAAAGGAAATTAAAGAAACACATTTGCGCCAAGTCAGATTTACATTTATACCAAAACACAAACAATTAAAAGGCAGTTATTAAGCTTTGGTAAATTTTTAAAATATAAATTTAACTTAAAGAAACATGAGCACAGCAAATTATTTAAGGCGCGAATTAAGAACTGTCAAACGTGTAGTTTTTGTTATATATGGTTTAGCTATTCTAACTTTAGGATTTATTAAGTTAAATATTATTTATTTCATTTGCAATAAAATTATTGTAGTTATGAAATGAAATAAAGCTATATGACTCGAAGTCTTTTATTATGAAATAGCAACAAGTTCACATCATGTTTATTGCTTCTAACATATTGATTTGATAATATTAAATTACATAATTAAATACAAATGCAATAATATTCTCAATATGTGTAAATACATTAAAGGTTAATAACCTCAGATAGAATTTAAAACTTACAGCTGATTTTGTTATATACTTATTACACCGAGGTTAAAAGTTTTGCTCTAGCATGAATTTAGATTATTCTATTTTTTGAATTGTAATAAAGTGGTCAGTAATTATAACGTGGTTAATTTGGTCTTTCATTTTCTTACCGTTGTACTTCAACTAAGTGCAAATCATTTTAATTTGAGTACTTCAACTAAGGTACATCATATAAGTTAAATTATAATTTCTGGGACTCAACTAGTCTCAGAACAAACTAAATAAGTAAATAGTAAATAAATAAATAGATAAAGGAAACAAAATAAATAATTAGTTACCATTCAAACAAATATATAAATAATTTAAACAGATAAGAAACAAAAATAAGAATATATATAATTAGATACCAAACTAAACAAATAAATAGTTAAACAAATAATTAATATATAAATTAACATAAATACATAAAAAAATATCTATATGTGTATAAAAAATAATATTTATTTATTATATTTATTTATTTGTATTTTGATTTATTTGTATTGATTTTTATTATTAGAATCCGTTGTTTATTTGTTTGTTAGAGTTCCATGTTACTCCAAAAATCATATTAGTGTTTAATCACTTTTGACGCTCACTGGACATGTAGTATGTTATATCAGAGCACACTTTCGCCCACCTAAACAATTCAATATAAAAATGTACATACACTGATACACTGCATCCAAAAATTGTACGCTTTGATTTTTTGGAATGAAAATTCTTTTTTGTAAGCCAACTGGTAACATTGTATATAAAAGCCTTTGTATTGTTACACACACAAGACAACACCGACACAGAGCTTTGTACTCCCACAGCGCCACGCCATCTGTTGGAAAACGGCATATCCACTTTATGGAAGAAACAAAAAGGTCTTTTATAATGTCATATCCCTTATTCCAACCAACTAGAACATTCTAAGATGCGAACCTTCGCGATTTAACTTCGAGAACAACCAATTTGAGTATATAAGGGAGTGTTCACGGCGAGCGGAGGAAAGTTTATTTGAAAGTGTGCAAAAGCGTTTCTTAATGGATTGTAGAAAGTGTTATCAAACAAGTCTGATTTAAATTTGAATAAAAGTGTTTGAGTTGATTATAAATTGAGATTTATTGTTTTGATTTGAAAAGTTCAAATAAAGAAGAAATACTAAAAAGAGTAATAAGTTTTATTTGACAAACCTAGTAAAAATTTTACAGTACATAAACTCTGTAGTACTCTCATGAAACTGAATTTTAAGTTCTGATTCCTTTATTCTGATCATTTTGTATAATATTTTTCAAAGCATATTTCTAATGTATTTTTATTTTAATAATTTTAACTGTTTAATTTATAAACTACCAAATCAAAACGAAAACAATTTCTGCTAAAATAATTAAAATTAAGTTTGTGGTTACTTTACTGATCTTTGATTAATTCTTTAAAATTGGCCTTTGTATATAAAATCTATAGTACTCTCATTAAATAGAAAAAAAAAATTGTGAAAAATGTTAATGTCCCCACCAACGGAGAATGGGTACCTCGCCTATACACCTGCGATTGCCACTCCTACGTTGAAAACGAGCATCAGTGGTTTGATGGGGCTACTTCTATCTTGGTAAGATCCTCTTTGGTATGGAAACAGTCCCTTCGACTTAATTAATGACCAAGTAAACGAACATACATATACACCAAACAATGACATATCAAACTCATCTACTAGATGTTGCAAGAAGCCACATGCTCCTTCGTGACTGGTGGGGGGGATGATTTCTGAAGTGGGGGTAAAGGAAAGGAACACGCCCTTAGAAGGCGTATAACTCTTTCTAGACAGGTTATTATGTGACGACAGACATTTCACATGGTACATTCTATGGTAGACGACAGCGTGGTAGACCATGCTTGTGCTGGAGAGATGGCGTAGACCAGGACGCCCGAAGCCTTGGGGTGCGCAACTGGATGGCGTCGGATAGAGACCGGGATAGGTGGAGAAACTTGTTGAAAGAGGCCAGGACTGGAACCCGGTTGTCGAGCCGATGATGATGATGATGAGACATTTCAATTCTTTAATAATACAGCTTGCTGTAACCAATCTACACCCTAAATGGGCTTCATCGACATAGGATTATCATAGGTTCCAGTACAAGGGGTCACAAACCCTAGGGTATTATAACGGATTTACATTGATCTAAGTGTGACGGTAACAAGATAAACTTTCAGCCCACTAACCTAACCTAACCTATACAGTACTCCTACTGCTTTTATGTATTAAATGTTTATTTCTCAAAACTCTACCATAGCTACCCCTTCAAAAGAAGCGCCCGTATCAGCAATAAAAATAGCACAAGCAAGTTAAATGGTATGTATAATAATGATTATGTAATTTGTATTTAAAAGTATTATATTATTCTAACATCAAAAGCTTATGTTTGAGCGATGATATGATGCCTAGGCTTTGTCCTGACTTGTCTTAAGTACCGATTGCCATAGGTTCTGGGGCCATCCCGTTCGACCCTTAGATTTAATGCAAATGTGTCTTTCATATACGAAGTTCTGAAACAAAGAAAACAAAATTTTTAAATCAATCAATAATAATAATAATAAATTATTTAATATAAATAAATTTATTTAAGTAAAATGTAATTATAAGACAATACGTTTTAATAAGGTGATAATTAGGCTTCGGATTCTCATGCACTTAAAATCTGAAAATATGCGCTTAAAAATGCAAAATAAACATTTAAAATATGCACTTAAAACCAATTCAACTTAATTTCTATTCAATATAAAAACACATTATCTTCATCTTTAAAAATAAGTTAAATTTTTTATTTTTATTCATTTTTCTATAATAGTCCAGTCAAAGCGTCATTTGACCTTGCGCGCAGAGGCATGGTCAATTTTTTTTTCATGGCTCGATAGGTGCTTATGAGAAAAGCTTAAAACCAAATTTGCACCACATGACAACTTTTTTTACCAAAGTTATTGGTAAAAATGTGTTTTGTGTCATTTTTTGGTCATTTGCGAATATCTCGGCTCCACTATCTCGTACAAACAAAAATTAAACATGTATTTATTCCTAATAACATTATCTATTATGTTCTAAAAAAAACATTTGTTTAAACAAATGAAAAAAAAAGTTATAGTAAGTTAAACAAATTTTTTGTTGTTTAAAAATCACTTTTTCGTGATTATTAAGAAAAAAGCTCATTTAACGATGAAATTTTTATATTTTATTATTAAATTTCTTGTAATTCCCTACAATTTAAAAAAAAAAATTCAACACTATACGATGAACGAAAGCCGAGTAATAAATTATTGAACATAGGTAAGTCAGCGCACCCACGCATTCTATGATTTTATGTTTTAATTAATATCTCAGCCCCAGTATGTCGCAAAGTGAAAATAAAAAATTGTATTGCTAATAACAATATTTTCTATCAACTTGCATTTAATTTAATATGTTTGAGCAAAAATATAAAAAGTTACCGTTGGTTTCAACGTTTTTTTTCTTGCTTTTAATACCTTTTTTCATAGTTATTGAGAAAAAAACTGTATTTCACGGTAAATACTTTTCAGTTTTGGATTTTTGTTTTATAGTCCTGCTAATTTTCTTCAAATTAAAAAAAAAATTAGTCCATTACGACAAACGGAAGCCAGTTTTCATGATTTAAAAACTTAGAAAAGCTTACAATTTAGTATTTTAACCTTGTAGCTTGTAATTTTGGTGTCGCCAGCAACAAGAAGCAACAAATATGTGTAAGTATGTGTGGAGTGTTTGAAGGATACCAATATGTCTTGTTGCTGGCGACACCAAAATTACAAGCTACAAGGTTAAAATACTAAATTGTAAGCTTTCCTAAGTTTTTAAATCATGAATATCTTGGCTCCCGTTTGTCGTAATGGACTAATTTTTTTTTTAATTTGAAGAAAATTAGCAGGACTATAAAACAAAAATCCAAAACTGAAAAGTATTTACCGTGAAATACAGTTTTTTTCTCAATAACTATGAAAAAAAGGTATTAAAAGCAAGAAAAAAAACGTTGAAACCAACGGTAACTTTTTATATTTTTGCTCAAACATATTAAATTAAATGCAAGTTGATAGAAAATATTGTTATTAGCAATACAATTTTTTATTTTCACTTTGCGACATACTGGGGCTGAGATATTAATTAAAACATAAAATCATAGAATGCGTGGGTGCGCTGACTTACCTATGTTCAATAATTTATTACTCGGCTTTCGTTCATCGTATAGTGTTGAATTTTTTTTTTAAATTGTAGGGAATTACAAGAAATTTAATAATAAAATATAAAAATTTCATCGTTAAATGAGCTTTTTTCTTAATAATCACGAAAAAGTGATTTTTAAACAACAAAAAATTTGTTTAACTTACTATAACTTTTTTTTTCATTTGTTTAAACAAATGTTTTTTTTAGAACATAATAGATAATGTTATTAGGAATAAATACATGTTTAATTTTTGTTTGTACGAGATAGTGGAGCCGAGATATTCGCAAATGACCAAAAAATGACACAAAACACATTTTTACCAATAACTTTGGTAAAAAAAGTTGTCATGTGGTGCAAATTTGGTTTTAAGCTTTTCTCATAAGCACCTATCGATCCATGAAAAAAAAATTGACCATGCCTCTGCGCGCAAGGTCAGGCCCTTTTTCATGACGCTTTGACTGGACTATAAGAGCGGATTCCAAACATATGAAGTGTGCGGGATTTTGTTGCATTTTGTGTTATTGTAACCAGCAACAGCAAATTTTGGATTTTGACTAAACGACGCTGTTGACGTTGCTGGTGCTGGTCTATTTTGTGTTGAACGATTAAAATACATTGGTTCTAAAACAATGGCTTCCGCTGTTGCTGGAGCTGGTTCAATCTGTTTCGCGCTTTAAGCTGTACCACATTATACCCACAAACTCTCATTTTTGATAGATGATCGTTTAAATTTCGATCTCATTTATACAGTTTCAAACACACAGACTTAATTTTTTTTTTCATTTCAATGTTTTGCCGGCACAATCTAGTCAAGTTCATATATATACACCTTTGTTTATATAATGCTTTATATTGTAGTGTTTGAATATGGTTCAAGATTGTGAAATGAATAAAAGTAATAGATAATAGTCATAAGGTTCGTTTGCACTGACATAAAATTTATATTTTTTTACTGTCTAGTTTAGTTTTTGAACAATATAGGTAGGTACTCTAAAAATATAAATTTATTATAAAAAATATGCAAAATTATGCAAAATATGCATTTATAGTAAAATATGCACAAAAAAATGCAAAATATGCATTTATAGTAAAATATGCACTAACGGTTAAATGCCATTTTAAAGGAAATTTCTTGATTCGTATACATAATTAGTTGCCTTGCTTCCAAGGTGTTCTTAAAAAAATATGCTTTTGCATGGAAATCCGAACCCTAGTGATAATATATGTATACTGTGAGCGACAAAAGTGAGTAATCACTTAAATGATTTATTAAGTTACACGGAATTCGAACCAAAAAATAAACAAAAATTAAATTCCAATAATACAAAATAAAAGCTTTATGTAATAGCAATAAATCAAAACCAAAATAAAATTTCAAAAAACAAACAAATACATTTTTTTTAATAAAAACTAAAAATACTCCATATTTTACACGTCAAAAGTAGATGTAGTGATCCACTACGTGCGACCCATATAACTTCTTTACATACGACAATTTCCATTTCCCAGATACCCACACGATCTTGTACGGTATCATCTTTCTTTGTAATTCGCGCAACCGATCCACAACACTGCGGCACATTAATGTGTCATCTTCGAGAGCCCACTTGGTGATACCTAACACCACGGCAATTAATTAATTGTCGCCAGCTCTGTGTCATAACTATAGCTACGACTATAAAATGAGCCGGTACGAAGGTTCCAAGTAAGGCAAATTAAGAATGACAATTATGCACATGCATTGTTTTTGGGTTCTATGGACATCATATGGCACTTCAATACACTAGGTCATTATATTGACTGTGTATCTGGAACAACAATGGATAAGTGTATCTATTGGATATGTTTTGTATTGGGCCAGTATAAATGAAATATGATCCATTGAACTCTTAAGCAATAATAATAATGCAATTGATTTTGATGTCAATGCGTGTTGGCAACGGATGTTGGGAATTATGATGAAAACGCTCTTTTCATATGAGGTTGCGTAAGAATGCATTTTCATATGGAAATGCCGAATTTCATTATCAAGTGGTTGAATGGTGGGGATGGAAATTGGTTCTTTAAAATCAGTATAAATAAGCAAAGGATGATTAGGAAAAACCAGAATTTAGCTATACATCAAACTCGAAGGTTGCAGCCTACGCATTGAGACAGCGGGCCTTGCGAGAATAAAAACATTTAAACTTTAATAAATAATCTTTCATTTAATAAACTAAATTCTCCCCATATACACTCTTCCCTGAAAGTCAGGAAGCACGGATATTTGGGTTATTTCATGGTGGCAGCGGTGGGATACTCAAAATCCCTTACCATAGTTATTTAGCCTTGCCAATACAAGAGACCTCTCTCTTGATGCGTTCTGGGGCTACACACCAGAAAAAAAAAAACGTTAAAAAGTGAAGTGAAAAATTTTTTTTTTTACTTTTGTGATTAAAGTGTTAGAAATCCTACGAGCGTAAGACCTTGCTAGCTTTAGAGCTTAAGCATTTGGCAGACAGTAGGTAGTGATAAAAGACCAGGCCGTAATCCTCAACTTTAGGGCGTGAAGCCTGCCTGGCAACAAAGAACAACAACTGCAACGGCAACATAAGCAGCAGCAACAACAACAACCACAGCATCTGGAGCAATAATAACAACAATAGCGGCATCGACTACAACAATAACAGCAATAATAACAACAATAGCGGCATCAACTACAACAATAACAGCAATAATAACAACATCAGCGGCATCAACCACAAAAACAACAGCAATAATAACAACAACCTAAAAGTAAGAAATTATTTTTTGAAATTTGTATATATATATATATTTCTGCCTTATCCCTCCCTTAAGAAAAAAAATATATAAAAAATTTTTTTCCAAAATTGTCTCCACACGACAAGACCGACAAAGACTAGATCTTTTTTTTCAATTACCTTTTTTTTCTGAATCCGAATCCGATATAATGGAGTTCCGTATTAATATAAGTGATATTTTCAATATCATTCCCACTTTTAACGGTAACCCCACCGACCTAAATAAATTTATCGCATGCGGGAACATACTGTTCTCGTCATGTAAAAAAGAGGAACATAGTACATTCCTCGAAATAGTAAAAACGAGGCTACAAGGTCCCGCTTTCGAACTCATACAGTTCAACTCATTCACTAAATGGAGCGATCTGGTTACAAAACTAGAGGATGAGTTTAAAGTAACTAAAACTCGTACCGTCGCGCAAAATGAGTTGCTCTTAGCTAGGCAAATTGCTAGAGAATCGGTCAAAGAATTCAGGGACAAAGTTTGTCAACTCTTAACCTCCCTCAACTCAGCGACGTTCGCTAATACTAACAACGAATCCGTCAGAAGTTATTTGGTGAAAGAAAATGAAAAATTGGCTCTTCAAACTTTTGAGGATGGCCTCAGTAGCCATAATTTAAGGTTAATGGTTCAAGCCCATGGGGAAACCAATCTAAAAAAGGCAATCGAATTTGCAGAAAACCATGCTGCAAGAGTGGAAAGACAAATGTCGTCCTTTAGAAATAAAACCCAAACCCAGCAAAACTCACCCTCAAACTTTTCTTCCCGACCCACCTGTCAAATTTGCGGGATCTTGGGACATTCTGCCCAAACCTGTTACCGCAATAAGACCCTACCTAATATTACTCCTAAAACAGAAGTAGTTAAATGCAATTATTGCAAGAAAAATTATCACACGGAAAGTGAGTGTAGACTGCGAAAAATACACTCACAATCAAACCAAATAAACCCACGAAATCCTTTCAAATAAAATACGTATCATTCTAACATGGGTAAAAATACTGATCAACGGCAAATAAACCTTCATCATATAACGCCCGAGGGTCATTTGCCCTTGAATGATTCGGGAAACGAGGATTGTCGGGACGATCAGATCGGCTATCATTCTCGACAACACGTTCAAGCCGACATTCACCAACACCAAACGCAAGAATAGTTCCAAGTATAATAATTGAACTGCTTCCCCATAACGACTTGACCAAAATCAGCATTCCCTTTACAGACGGAAAATATAGGAAACTTGTTATTGACACTGGTGCTGAAATTAGCATCATAAAAAATTGTACCCAAAACAAAGAAAACAAAAGAAAAAGCACTACAATTTCAACCATGGGTGGTCATAAGTTAATGAGTACCAGTGTTACAAACGAGACTCTATTATTAGGTTGCAATGACGATAGAATTAAAATCACTCACCCTTTCCATATTATTGATATGAGTACCGACATGAATTTCGACGGAATTATAGGAAACGATTTTTTAAAAAAATACTCATGTGTCATAAACTATCATGAAAACTTTATTCAAATCTATCCCTTCCTCAATAACCACACAACAGCTTCAATTCAAAGTTCAGGGAAAGTACTCAACATTATCCCCAAACATGAATTCAAAGGAATTCCCAAGTCGGCATCAGAAAAAAAATTAATTACCAATAGTGGTGCAAAGTTGCTCAATAATAAACCATTTAAAACCAAAACTAACTTTCTAGAATATTGCATAACGGTAGTGTCAAACCATACTGGCTCTAATTCCTCTCAATGTCTTACAGACAACAGTGTAGGAAATACAGAAAAAGTATGGGAATCATTGAATGATACCGACTGCCCTCGGGCTTGCCTACGGGACGGATCAGGAGATTCATTAAAACAAGACTACGATAAAGTTGTAAGCAAACCACTTCTTAAAAGGAAAGTTAAAGGTAAAACAATTCAAAACAAGCCTATGGTAACAGAAACCATAGCACAAAACAATTATAACCCAGCGGAAAGTAAGACTGAGATGATAGAAACCTCAGCAGAAAGTAAGACTGGGCTAGCAAAAAATAAAAACACATACATAACACTTGAGCAACGTAGTCAAAAATTGGTAGAAATTCCTTTTGAGAACAAACTTTTAAACTCACAAGATATAATAATAAGAAAGAAGGAAATTATCCCTGGAATATATCTGGGCGAATCAATAGTAACACCAAAAAATCACAGAATAAAAATACTCTTAATGAACATTTTGGATGAAGAGAAAACTTTAAATTATAATGACTTAAATATAGAATGGGATACCCTTAACGATTATAATATTATTTCACCTAATGGTCACCAAGATCGTTTACAGGAAAGACTTTCAGACTTGGAAGCCGTGATAGAATTAGACCACTGTAATCGAGAAGAACAAAAGTCCATACTAAAAATCTGTAGAGAATTCAATGATCTGTTCTTTTTAAAGGGCGACCACCTCACCTACACGAATACAATACAACACAAAATAATAACACATAACACTAATCCCCCATTATTTCTGAAACCTTATAGACTCCCCGAGAGTCAGAAATATGAAATTCACAAGCAAGTGAAAGAAATGTTGGATGATTCAATAATCAGACCTAGTTTTAGTCCTTGGAATTCACCTCTTCTTTTAGTTCCGAAAAAGTCTGGCATTTCTGGTGAAAAGAAATGGAGAGTTGTTGTAGACTTTAGAAAGCTTAACGAACAAACAATCGGAGATGCATATCCACTGCCGAATATCACAGACATTTTTGACCAATTAGGTAAAGCAAAATATTTAAGTACCTTGGATTTAGCTAAAGGGTTTCACCAAATATTGGTGGCAGACTCCGACAAAGAAAAAACTGCTTTTAGTACACCATTTGGCCACTACGAGTATAATCGTATGCCTTTTGGGTTGAAAAACGCCCCTGCTACGTTCCAACGACTTATGAATAACGTCCTTATGGGTCTACAAGGCCTAGAATGTTTTGTTTACGTAGATGACATAGTTATCTATGGGTATGATCTTGACAATCACAATGGAAAACTCATCACTGTATTAAAACGTCTACGGGAACATAAACTAAAACTCCAGCCAGATAAATGCAACTTTCTAAAAAAGGAATTAATTTACTTAGGACATATTATTTCGGAAGATGGAATCAAACCCGATCCCGAAAAAATCAAGGCAGTAAGAACCTTTCCCATTCCTAAGAAACCAAAAGATGTTAAGTCATTTCTAGGTTTCGTAGGATATTATCGGAAATTTATTCCTAACTTTGCTCATCTAGCCAAGCCATTGACAAAACTTTTAAGGAAAGATGTTATTTTCAAATGGGATGCATTTTGTGGTGAATCTTTTAGAAATCTTAAACAAAAAATTATAGAACCTCCAATACTCTCTTACCCTGATTTCACAGCAGAATTTATTGTCACTACCGACGCCAGCGATCTAGCATTAGGCGCAGTTCTTTCCCAAGGTCAAATTGGACAAGACAGGCCAATATCTTTTATAAGCCGCACGCTAAATGACCAAGAAACCAGATACACCACATCAGAAAAAGAGCTACTAGCAATAGTGTACGCTCTCAAACAATTTCGACCGTATATTTATGGGCGAAAGTTCACCATTTATACTGATCACAACAATCTCTTATGGTTGATTGGGCAAAAGAACCCCACATCTAGATTATTACGTTGGCGTATATTGATGGAAGAATACGACTTCAATATCATCCACAAGCAAGGCAAATGCAATGTTATTGCAGACGCCCTCAGTAGAGTAAAGCTTGACAATGAAAGTAAAGTCCTGGTGACAACTCGTAATCAAGCAAGAAACCAGAATAACCACAAAACTGTGCAAGATAACGGAGAAGATAGTATAGAACACCTATCAACATTTACTCTTTTGGAAGACAAGGGATCAATCTTTGAAAACAAAATAGTTAAAATAAAAGTATTAATAGTTCCAATTATCGAATCAACAGATGAGGAATACCTACAAAATAAATGTCCAAACTATATTAAACCTGATATAGGAGAACTCACAACATTCCCACATAATAAAGAAACATTTTTTATAACCACTTTACCTATCCCAATTAGAACATACAAAGATATGGAACTAATAAAAAAATGTCTCACTTCGGTCAGCGATTTAAATATCAATGAACAGTCGATTGCATTCTCATTGCCCTGCATGGATAATGAATCAAAAATTAAAATTAAAACACTTCTTACAGGCATTTTTCAAAAACAAAATAAAATCATTCACATTTTTACCAATGAAACAAAAAATTACAACCACTAAACAAACACGACATACATCATTACACTCTTATCTACAGCATGGCAACTGCCTTACTCATCATTCTTATCTATATCCTCAAATATAAAATTGAACTGAAACCAATTCCGTCGGAAACAGAAACAAAAACAGAAACAATCAGAAATGACAAAATACAAACAGACTTACAGACCCATGACAATTTTCCTAATGAAACCTCCTCTAAAGAAAATGCAGTGGAAACACAATTTAATTCAAACCCTGAACTTCCACCAAAATTTGTCCTATGTCCAATTAAACCCAATTAAAAACAAAGAAATATATATATATTTAATTTAAAAAAAAAAAATTGTATAAGCATTATAAAATTATTTCTAAAAATTGAAGAAACACATATTTACAAATTATAATTATTTAGCTACCTTTAAGAACAAAAACTTATGTAAGTAAACCTTCAAAAACAACAATATACATTATTATGTTACTGTACAAAAAAAATATATTTCTCCATATATTTAAACATACTCAAAATCATATCTAAAAATTTAAGAAACAAATGAAAATTTTTTAATAAAAAAAAAAAAACCGATCCACAACACTGCGGCACATTAATGTGTCATCTTCGAGAGCCCACTTGGTGAAACCTAACACCACGGCAATTAATTAATTGTCGCCAGCTCTGTGTCATAACTATAGCTACGACTATAAAATGAGCCGGTACGAAGGTTCCAAGTAAGGCAAATTAAGAATGACAATTATGCACATGCATTGTTTTTGGGTTCTATGGACATCATATGGCACTTCAATACACTAGGTCATTATATTGACTGTGTATCTGGAACAACAATGGATAAGTGTATCTATTGGATATGTTTTGTATTGGGCCAGTATAAATGAAATATGATCCATTGAACTCTTAAGCAATAATAATAATGCAATTGATTTTGATGTCAATGCGTGTTGGCAACGGATGTTGGGAATTATGATGAAAACGCTCTTTTCATATGAGGTTGCGTAAGAATGCATTTTCATATGGAAATGCCGAATTTCATTATCAAGTGGTTGAATGGTGGGGATGGAAATTGGTTCTTTAAAATCAGTATAAATAAGCAAAGGATGATTAGGAAAAACCAGAATTTAGCTATACATCAAACTCGAAGGTTGCAGCCTACGCATTGAGACAGCGGGCCTTGCGAGAATAAAAACATTTAAACTTTAATAAATAATCTTTCATTTAATAAACTAAATTCTCCCCATATACACTCTTCCCTGAAAGTCAGGAAGCACGGATATTTGGGTTATTTCATAGATAAATATCTGTTATATCTTAAAATTACTCTAGTTTACAAATTTTCGGTTTTTGGCGAGTACCTCAACAAAAAAGTATTTTCTAGACTAATTTTGGCTCTCTGAACACGAAAATGGCAATCATTTATTTTTCCAAAGAAGCGTTTTCGAGATATGACCAAAAAAGTGTTTTTCTGCTCCTTTTCCATGTATAAGCCTAATTCTCAAAAACGGTCAAAATAATTAACATATACTTTATAGTTTTGAACAGATATTTTGTTTGTCTTTCCAACAGTATATGACTTGTGTAAATCGGCCCAACAATCATCAAGAAAAAGCCGTTCAAATTTTCAAAAAACACAATTTTCGCCGTTTTTTGAAAATCGCTTGTTTTAAGTCATTTCGTAAGGAAAGAAAAAAAATATTTAAAATAGTTTTAAGATCTCAGGTGGAAGATATTGTTTTTACAAAGCTAAAACGCATAGGATCAATGAAATCGAATAATAAATGTGGAAGTTATGAAACATTACGTGAAGGCAGATCATTTCAGGTTTTTCTTTTTTTCATAATTTTTATTGAAAATATGGTATGAAGTATTGTTTACACTTCTTCTTTTATGTGGAGTTGAATCTTCGCGGAGCTGCATCCAGCAGTAGTCACTCATCATCCCTTGGTCCCAAAAGCCCTCATACCTCTTTTCCATGATAGCAAGGTCCTGGTGGAATCTTTCACTTTGTTCATCGCTTTCAGCTCCTAAATTCGAGGGAAAAGTTTCCAAATAGCTGTGGAGGAAGTGCATTTTCAAAGACATGCGAGCACCTGAAAGGAATACAAATATTTAAATTTTAGTTGTCAATAGAATTCATTGTTTTTGAAACACTAATCTGCTAAATACTCACCAATACCATGAAATGTAATCATCATTTTTTCGATCAATCGACGATAGTTTGGACTTCTGTGGTTTCCCAAAAATCCATGAACTACGTCTTGAAAAGCATTCCATGCTCTTTTCTCGTTTTTTTTTAGACAATTCAAAAATCCGGTGTCACTAAACAATTTTTTTATCTGTGGACCAACGAATATACCCGCCTTAATTTTTTCGGTCGACAGCTTGGGAAACTTTGTTTTCAAATATCTTAATCCTTTGTTTTCGGGATCTGTTGCTAAGGCTTTTACAAAATTTTTCATAATGCCGAGTTTTATGTGCAATGGTGGAAGTATTACATTTTGTTTTTCAACAAGTGCTTTTTCAGCAACGTTGCTCTTTCCTACTACATGATTTTCACGAAGTGGCCAATTTCGTTGGATGAAATGCTTTTCATCTGCTCTGCTATCCTAAAAACACAGAAAACAGCAGTATTTTGTGTAGCTACCCTGCAGGCCAGTAAGTAAAGCCACGACTTTTAAATCACAGCAGATTTTTCAGTTATAGGAATTATATTTTACAAGTTGAAGAAGTTTTTCCATGGTCTTGTAGTCCTCTTTTACATTTGTGTAGTGACCAATCGGGATTGATGGTTTCGTGTTCCCTTTATGAAGTAAGACAGCCTTCACGCTATACTTGCTACCGTCGATAAAAAGCCGCCAATCCTTAGCTTCGTGGTGTTCTCCACGTTCAGCAAATAATCTTGTCACATCATTGCAATAACAAAAGTCACCCGTTTTTGAATAATACCTTTCAAATTTCTTATTCCGATTTCTGTAATAAGTGACTTTTGTTTCTGCTTCCAAGCAGTTAAATTCCTGCAATCTCGAAGCGAGCAACTCAGACTTCTCTTAAGATAAGTTGAGATCACGGCATAAATCATTGAGTTGGAATTGATTAAATAGCTTTAGTTTTGGACTTTCAATCTCCAAACTGCTGATGATACTGGAATTCAAATCTGATTCCTCTCCGGCTGTTATTTTTGTTCCTGGTGGTTCTTGTTTTGGATACCGAGAAGAATGTGGCGCCATCTTTGTTACTGATTGTACTTCGGGATAAAAAGCTTTCCGAAATTTCCCTCCTTGTATTTTAGTTAAGCAGAAGTAACAGTCAGTCACATGATCAATTGGGTTTCTCCATTCAACTGGCTTTCCAAACGATAAATACTTCCTATTTTCGTTTCCAAATGCAATTAACCTCACAAAACACGTAGCACAGGTTGACAATATAGCATTACTTTACTATAAAGCACTACAGTAAATGCTTTGAATTTGTATATCTTTTCCAACAATTCTTAAGCAGGTAGATAAAACTTAAAAACATAATTTTTTTGAAAAAAAAAAAATGAAATGGTCTGCCTTCACGTAATGTTTCATAACTTCCACATTTATTATTCGATTTCATTGATCTTATGCGTTTTAGCTTTGTAAAAACAATATCTTCCACCTGAGATCTTAAAACTATTTTAAATATTTTTTTTCTATCCTTACGGAATGACTTAAAACAAGCGATTTATACTGTTGGAAAGACAAACAAAATATCTGTTCAAAACTATAAAGTATATGTTAATTATTTCGACCGTTTTTGAGAATTAGGTTTATACATGGAAAAGGAGCAGAAAAACACGTTTTTTGGTCATATCTCGAAAACGCTTCTTTGGAAAAATAAATGATTGCCATTTTCGTGTTTAGAGAGCCAAAATTAGTCTAGAAAATACTTTTTTGTTGAGGTACTTTTTTTGTGTAAACTAGTGTTATTTATAAATATAGTACCTTAATTAAAAAAGTCACTGTCACCCACTAACTCTCAAATCGATAGCATCGTGTCTTCCCAGTTTAGTGTGTGATATTTTCTTCTCGCTCTCGAGCAAAAAACGGTTTATTCTCTTTCAACAGTATTTTCAATATTTATCTCGTCTTAGTTTTCACGTGAGTGAAGTGAATAAAGAAATCTTTAGAATGGACCACGGGCCCCCAAAAAGTGGGTACTTTGGGATCCTGGATCCAGACCCTGACCCTGACCCGATCAGTCAACCAAAAAAAAAACCAATATAGCTCAATACCCATGAACTCCTTCCCCCAATCACCTACAAACACCAATTCAAAAAATCCCCGCTTCATATCAATGTATCCGCAAAATAATGAAAAACCCATTTCATCCCTCAGCCCGTTCCTGCTCAAAAACATTGTATATAAACTTTATAGTACTCTCATGAAGAGAAATGAAACGAAATTAACCAAGCGGCAGAGATAACAACTAAGCCATAGATTTTAGTAGAGGTACATTTAACAGTGGTACATTTACCAGAGGTATATTTACCAGAGGTACATTTAACAGATAGGCATTTAATACATAGCAGCGTATTTTATTGGTAATGTATACATAGTGCAGCAATGGAAGTCCGAATAAAATGCTTTTTTGACTGCATATACACTTTTACTTTAAATTTTAACGTTGGTATAGTTTGCATTTATACCCGTGTCAAAATCAGCTGATTTGGAACAGAAGTAAAATAAATATGTAATTTCTTACAAAAATAATACAAATTGAAATGAATAAAGATCCAAAACAGAAAAGGGATATACATAATTTCTGAGTTTCTTTTAACAAATCATCATAATTTAGTAGATATTTCAGACTCACTAAGTGATCAAAGTAAAAGGAAACGAAAACCAAAAATGAAATATATACCTACGAATAAACAATCCACTTTTGAATAAGCTAAGGGATGCGTTGGGAAAGTAATGTTTTGATGTGGTTTATGCTGAATTAACATCATTGACAAATTTATTGTCAAACAAAATGGCCAAATTATTAATAAAATAAAATCTCAATGGCATGTATGTACACAAACTCAAATAAAGGCTCGGTGTCAGAAAAAAAAATCATTTTCATGTCCTTTTTAATCCTTTGGCATCGCAGCCATCCTTCTATGAATTTCATACTCTCATGTGATAAATAGAGAACATGCACACGCATTAAGAGGCAACATTTTGACCATTGACTATTAACGTTTACCGTCTAATCGTAAATTAATATTTCAAACCACATAATTTTGGCTCTTGTGAAAATTTACCATAAAATGAATAAATATCACCGAACACATTCTCGAATAATCAAAATCTGTCAACCTCACGAAAAATAAAACTTTTGCAACCAATTTGAGTGTCACTGTAATCCAGATGCTCCGAAACTTTATCAGCACTATTATGTGCACTCTTATTACTGCCTAGATTATACGCACTATTCCTTTGTTGTTGTTTACTGTGTAAAATTTTACTGCGCTGCCTATACATTTCCCAATAAAAAACGACTACTGTATACAAACGTGTAGGTATGCAAAGGCACAAACATTGGAGTAGGATGTAGCTGTGTGGGGATTTGGTAGTTGTTATTTTCTGTAGGCAAATATTTTCAAAGTAAGGTTTCAATACTTTTTTTTTGTGGTTTCGTATTTTTCGGGGATAGAAGAAAATTATGTTTGTGGGTAGTAAGTAAGGTTTCAATACTTTTTTTTTGCGGTTTCGTATTTTTTGGGGATAGACAAAAATTATTTTTGTGGGTAGCATTTATGTATGTATGTATATGTTATTGTAGGTAGCTATTTAAGTTAAAAGGTGGCATATTGAATATTTGGGAGTGGAAATCAGCGATACCACTTCCAGAAAAAAAGTCGAAGTAAATTTGAAGTAAAAAGCGAAGTGAATTGAAAAAAAAATCGAAGTAGATTCCAAAATGACTTTTAACTTGCATCTAGAAGAAAATGGTGATTCCGTCTTTCTGCAGGTCTGTACCTCAATCTGCAGCCATTAAGAAATATCTTATATATTTTGAAAATGGCTTCAACGATTTTGATATATGTAGATAAAATGCACGACTGGGTCGCAAGAACAAAAATTATAAGTCGTTCTTAAAAAAGCTTTTATATACAAACTTTTTAAAAGATTTTTAAGAAAAAATTTTGGTACGCCACTTTAAGGTTTTTATTATTGTTCGAATAAAAACTAAATTTACAAAAAAAATATTGAGCCGTTTCTGAGATATCGAATTTTCAAAAAAAAGAAAAAGTAGATTTTTTTTTAAGTGCAATGTGTTTTAGACTTTTTAGAAGCTTCTCTATAAAAATGTTCTATGGTAGGTATAAGCTGTAATATCTTAATTTAAATGTTTTTTATTTAACTAAAGATCATAAAAATTTATTGAAAGAAAAATAATTTTATCAAAATTCTAGGCGCCATTTTCGAGAAAAGTACGATTTTTTAAATTTTTTTTTTAGCATTTGTATGGTAGGAACTTTATTTTAAGGTAAAATAACATTTTTTTTACATCTTGTAGATTATACTGAGAAACTTTTATTTATCAAGTTTAAAAAAATCTAGCATGGGGTTTTCGAAATATTGAGTTTTCAAAAAAAATTTTGAAATTTTTTTTAAATCCAAAAACTTTTTTTGAAAATTTGAATACTCAATACTATTCAAATTACCGTACTGTTTTTGAGAAAATCAAAAACAAAAAAAATGGTTCCATGGGGTGTACTCAATAACCATTTTTCGGAAAATTTTTTTCAACCATTATCTAGCTTTAACTAAATGAATTTTTTTTTGTGTTTTTTCTTTACATATTTTAAAAAGAATTTCGAATATGAAGAATTATAACATTGAAATAACTATAATTAAATATTAATTTATCTTAAGAAACACAACAAACATGCAAGCGAAATTTTAATTATGTCCATGTAAACATGAGTGGATGAGTATCTAAGGCTAGGCGCGCACATTTAATTTTTAGTTGCACAACTGTTTGTTTTGCTTATAGAAAACAGATGAACTATTTGGTTGAATGTCCGCGCATGTGCATAAAATTATATGTTACACAAAATAGCGAACTCATTCTAGGCAATCGTTTAGTTTGTGTCAAAACACACAAGCTTTTTAGTTGCTCGAACCAAGCAGTTGCAAAACTAAAAATTGAATGTGCGCGCCTAGCCTAAGGGTTTTGTTAAATTAATCATTTGTGTACTTGTATTTTAATGACGTTCATTTTTTTATGAAAATTCTGGGGTTACATACTACCTAGATTGAATTAGATAAAAAGAAGTAGATTTGGGATGTTTTTGTAAAATTGAAGTAGGTTAAAACAGAGATTTTTAAAATGAAGTAAAGTGGTACCACTGGTGGAAACACATACAAATTTAACAAAATTGGCAATAATGCCTTGCTTTTTTGGTAACGGTTTCTTAGCTGAAATTAAGTATACATATGCGCTTCTTTGTTTCTTATAGGTATAAGGCGGGAGTATGAGTGGGATAACTGATGTATAGTAATTGTAGAAGCTTGTTATTATTCAGCTTCAGTGTCATTTCGATTGGATTTGGTGCTTTTTTAAATTCAAAGTGATTTCTTATTGTGAAAATTATTGGATATCAGTGAAGTTTTTTATCAATATTTTAACAATTAAAACTGGAAAGAAGTTTCTTATTTGATAAGTGGTTTTTTTCTATATATTTAAAAAATTAAAATTGCCGGCAAGTGGTTCATTTTATTAGTGCAGGTTTTTCAATTTTTTTTTTTAAATTTAAAATATTTGTATTGCCAGAAAGTTTTTTATTTTTTGTGTAGTCTTTTTCAAAGTTTAAAATATTTGTATTGCCAAAAAGTTTTTTATTTTTTGTGTAGTTTTTTTCAAAGTTTAAAATATTTGTATTGCCAGAAAGTTTTTCATTTTTTGAGTGTAGTTTTTTTAACATTAATTAAAAAATTAAAATTGCTAGAAAGTTTTTCATTTTATAAGTGAAGGTTTTTCAATATTAAAATTGCCGTAAAGTTTTTAATTTTTTGAGTGTAGTGTTTTTCAATATTTAAAATATTTAAATTGGCAGAAAGTTTTTCTTTTTATAAGTGCAGGTTTTTCAATAATTTTAATTTAATAAGTGTTGTTTTTTCAGGTATTTATAAGGTTTTAACTTTAAGGTATTTATACTATTTCTTGGTTTTATAAGTGACCGTTTTTTTATATTATATTGTAACATAATACTATTTCCTTATATATTTTTATTTATATTTATTTAATATGTCTGTATGCACCTATAGAAACTGCGGTGAGCAGAAAAAGGTGCTGGGTAATATTTCGTTTTTTTCGATACCAAATGACCATAGGAGTTAGGTTTGGTTAAAGCATGGGAATATTTCACACACCAAGAATTTACCAAACAAATCCTTGATGTGTGAAAAGCATTTCCATGCTAAGGACATTACTTTCAGATCCGTAATGAAATGTCTTTCTAAATACGCGTTGCCCATTAGTTCTGAATCTGTTTACAATTGCACAGAATTTTCTATTGATTCAGCATGCGTTCGGTTAATGGAGGCATTTAGGACTCGAAAGCAGCCAACCTCCACGGTTGTCTCTGCAGACCAGGTTTCGGATTCCACACCTTCACCCCCATCTCTATCTGTCCCTTGCAGCCCAGCCTTATCACAGATAAATATGGCTGCAAGTTCCTCGAAAACCTACTTAAAATATTTTTCTCTTCCAGACGTGCCTTCTTCTTCGCACATTTCTCCTTCGCAATTCCCTTCTCCAGGTCATACCTCTTACAAAATGGTGCGTAGAATAAAACGCGAAAGTTTTATTCCGCGCTATATTTTTGATACCCCTATGAATGAATGAATGAATAATTGGGGTATAAAAACACTGCGACCTAAAGATCTATTGTGTCCCCCATCTAGAACTGGATGAGGTTGGCTCATTATTACAGTTCTTCCTCCAAATGTGCTCCTCTGAGGAATCGAAGTATTTGGAGTATTTTAAGGGATGATAATTCATTCTCTTTTATGTGGTGCTTGCCCAGATACCTGTGCCTTTGATGCACAAGTGCATCACATTTCCCCAGTATGTGGTCAGGTGTCTCTTCGTGAGTGTTGCAGGATCTGCAAGTCACGCTGTTCACCAGGCCAAGGATGTTGAGGTGTCTTCTCAACCTACAGTGGCCTGTGAGAAGCCCTGTAATTTTCGTTAGGTTGTTCCTACTTAAGCTAATGCAGGTTAGAAAACGCTCTCGGTTGTAGTCCCCGAGTAGGAGTTTTGCCTGTCTTAGCTTATGGAGTTCTTTCCAGATCTTTGATCTTTTTGTCTCCTCTTCTGTTTTGATTTTGTTTTTGATCACGTTTTCTCCTATTCCGCAGTAGGGCTCTGGCCCTGTAAGTGGTGTCGATGCACTTATTTTTACTAAGGAGTCTGCCACTTCGTTGCCCTGGACACCAACGTGGCCTGGTACCCAATGAAGCGTGACAGTGTTATTCTTGCCCAGTTTATTAAGCTTAATCAGTTTGGAGCTGATGCCGTAGGAGCTAAGTGCTTTTAGTGCAGCCTGACTGTCTGACATGATGGCAATGTTTTGGTTTCTTCCAACACATATGGCTATGGCATTTACTTCTGCCTGGAATATGCTAGTGGACTGTCCCATCGGTAAGGAGAGTTTAGTTCTAGGCCCGAAAACTCCAGCACCAGTCCCTTCAGCCGTACTCGATCCATCAGTGTACCATTTGATGGTATTTTCTTTAAGACTGTAGTTTATTGTTTCGCCTAGCCAGTCTTTTTTGCAACTTAACTCCGTTTTGAAATGTTTTTCGAAGTTATATCTTTTGATCATACCATCTCTTGCGATGTCCAGAAGGTTTGTTACTGCGGACCGGATTATCGAATCTTTTTCCCTGCTTCCAATAATTTTACCCGTCCCAGTACCCTCCTTGGCAAATCTCTTTATGGCTCCCTTAGCAGCATTTTCAATGACCACGTGTAGTGGCGTCAGAAGAAGGATGGTTTCCATTGCTGCTGTAGGGCAAGTTCTCATTGCTCCTGTTATGCATATACATGCAAGCCTTTGCAATTTGTCTAGTGATTTCCTAGTTGTGTTTAGTTCGGTTCTTTTATGCCATGCAATCGCCCCATAGGTAATGATGAGTCTTACCATCATGGTGTACATCCATCTTATGATGTTTGGTTTGCAGCCCCATGATTTACCTGCAAGTCTCTTGCATATCATAAGGGCTTTTATGGCTTTCCCGACAGTTATTTCGACATGCTTGTTCCAGAGGAGTTTGCTATCTAATTTAACTCCTAAATATTTGACCTACCTCTGGGTGTCGATTACATCTCCCGCCAACCGAATGGGTTTCATGCGAGGTAAAAGTCTTTTACTGGTAAATGGTACTATCGTTGTTTTGGTAGGGTTGATGTTAAGTCCCACAGATATACACCATTTCCTAGTTATAGACAGCCCTCTCTGGACTATATCACAAAGAGTTTCTTCGTACTTCCCCAGTGGCGTTATAACGATATCATCAGCAAAGCCAATACATCGAATCCCTTGGGGGGTTAGACTTTCTAGTAATTCATCAACTACAAGACTCCACAGCAAGGGTGATAATACCCCTCCCTGCGGACAGCCTCTTGTTGTGATGACTTTCTGGACGTTAAGTACTACGTATGCTTCCGCCGTTCTTGTACTAAGCATTTTACTTATCCATCTGACTATAGTGATAGGAACTCTCTTCCTTTCTAGAGCCGAATGAACTGCTTCGTGAGAGGTGTTGTCGAAGGTCAATCAAGGCAATACCAAGGAAGGCGCATAATGCCGTTTCTTTAATATCTAAAGCTCTCTGTATTATATTAGTTAGTTCGTACAGAACGGTTTCTGTGGATCTACCCGCTCTGTAAGCATGCTGACGGTGATTTAGAGGCATGTTAACTAATACTTCCGATCAATTACCTTTTCCAAAGTTTTCAGTAAGAAGGATGTTAGGCTTATTGGCCTGAATGACTTAGGATGTGCGGTATCTTTTTTCCCCACTTTGGGGATGAAAATTACCTTTGCTCTTCTCCATAGACTTGGTATGTACCCAAGTGCAATACTACTTCGAAGCAGTCTAATAAGATAGGGCATCGGTTCCTGTTTACCTTTCTGCAAGAGCGCAGGAAAGATGCCATCTACGCCCGGTGATTTGAAAGGTTGAAAGGTACTTAACGCCCATTCAATCCTATTGCCTGAACAGATAGTCGAAGCTATCTTCCAGTCTTCCCGGTTAGGCCTTAGAGGTATTCTCTCTATCATATTTCCTACCATTGGTAAGCTGCCTGGAAAATGAGTATTTAGCAGTAGGGTTGACCTTTGCTCCTCGTTTTCAGTGAAGCTACCATCGGCGTAACGAAGTGCCAAAGAGGTTAATGTGTTTTCTTTGGCTAGAGCCTTGTGTAATCTTGCTGCTGCAGGTGTCGACGAAATGCCCTCACAGAAATTCGCAAAAATATTTCTCTTAGCTCTCCTTATTTCTCCGTTATATTTGGTCAACTCTGCAGAGTAGTTATGCCACTCTCCAGTACTCTTTGCTTTATTGAAGAGCTTTCTTACCTTGGATCTTAGTTTTGACAGATTATTGTTCCACCATGGAGCATCGTTCTGCCTTTTAATGGGTTTAAGGTGTGTTCCCTACGTTAAATATATCTAGATTTTTCTCGATAATAAAGTCTAAAAGGTACTCACCCCTTTGATTAGTATCGGTACTACCCCACGTTGTATGGTGGGCGTTTGCATCACATCCAACCATCAGTGGTAGTCCTTTGCTGTTGCAGTAGTTCACTAGCTTCTTGACTTCGACTGATGGTATGTTGGCGTCGTTGTCACCGGCGAAGTAGGCTGATGCTACAACTATCGTGCGGAGGTTGCCCTCGATGTCGATTTGGGCTTGTATTGGTACCAAATCCCGCGTCATAAATTCTGAAAGACATATAAAATTTATGTTATTTCTTATCTTTATGCATGCTCTGGGCGAGTCAATCCTCGTATCCCATATTAACTTAGAGTCCTTACATGTTAGGCCCCTAACTTGGCCCCCGTAAATCCAGGGTTCTTGGATCAGAACTAGCCCTAGGTTATCCGCTGTGAATTTTCTTGCTATGACAGCTGATGATGCCTTAGCGTGGTGGATATTCGCCTGAGCTAGCCTGGTTCTGATCCCGCGTCCAGACATTTTTATTTTATTGGGTAGGAGCAAATGCCCCTTCATCTGCAAGCAGATCATCCTCCTCGTCCATTGGAAGCGACTCGTTCAAATCGAATGGGCTAGGAGAGAGGTCAATGCCCTCCATCTCTTCGCTCATCCGACTTGCTTCGTTTGTTGCCAGTGTTCCTACCTGGCTTTGGATGACTGCTATGGTGTGGGTGTGGTTGTGGGTTTGTTCAGGGGTCTGGGTGGGTTTTGGAGTATAGGAAGGATTTGTGAAGGTTGGGAGGATTGGACGGGTTGGGAGGTTTGGATGGGTTGGGAGGTTTGGGAGGGTAGGGTTGTGGTTGTGATGGACGCTAATAAGGTGGGAAGGGGGGTGTTGGTGGGCAAACTGGATTGGGGTTGGGTTGTGGTTGTGGGTGTGGTGGGAGCTAATGAGGGGGGAGGGGGGTGTTGGTAGGCAAACCGGATGGGGGTTGGGTTGTGGTTGTTGATGTGGTGGGAGGGGAGGGGGGTGTTGGCAGGCAAACTGGATTCGGCCGTGGTAGGGATGGTTTTGGCTCCTCTACCTGCTACTTCCATACAGCTCGTCTTACTGTTTTTACGTAGGCCAGTAACGGGAATCTTCCCGAATTTGTAATGCAGTTGATGTCCTGCCTTACTTATGGCCTCCGCTGACTGACCGTCAATGCTGATTACCAGGAGCTGTCCTTTGGCCTCGACTTTGCTCGACAGGATCTTCCATGCATTGACAATCATTCCCTCATTCTGGGCCTGGATGAGCGCGAGCGATTTTTTGTCGTCTTGCCCGGTGATTCTTGGCAGAAACAGCGTGATGTTGTGCATTTTGGGATGGACTAGAAAGTGCGGCCTGATGGTTAACCCGTCAAAAACAGAATTAGTCCTCTTCACAAATAAAAGGAAAATACCAAACTTCAGAATACCTTCAATTGAAGGCACCCCGCTGAAGATTTCAGATCATGCAAAGTATCTTGGTGTGATTCTAGATAGGAAATTAAACTGGAGTCTTAACACTAAGGAAAGAGTGAAAAAAGGAATGATTGCATTCTACTCCTGTAACAGAATCTTTGGGAAATCCTGGGGACCTAGTCCAAAAATTATCAGGTGGATGTATTTGGCGATAATCAGACCAATACTAACCTATGGTAATTTGGTATGGTGGAATGCAACAGAAAAAAGCACGAACCTCAAAACTCTGGCAAAAGTACATGAGATCCACACCAACTGCAGGGTTGGAGGCGATACTCAACCTGAAACCCCTAGACCTTTTCGTACAAGAATCCGCAGCATATAGCGCCTTAAGGCTAAGCCAGACTAATACCTGGAAAAACAGTGCAATAGGACATGCTCAAATTCTTCAGAAATACTTGGGTGATAGTATCATTACAGATTATACAACACCCGAGCTTGACTTTTATAAACCATTCCAAACTGCCTTTCCAAGCAGAGAAGAATGGCTGAACAACCAACCCTACACCAGTGAATCAGAAATAGCAATCTATACTGATGGCTCCAAAATGGACACAGGTGTTGGTGCAGGCTTTTTCTCAGAACCTCTTGAGCTAAACAACTCACTTAGGCTCCCAGATCATAGCAGTGTCTTCCAAGCGGAGGTCCTGGCAGTGACAACAGCTGCTAGGCAGGTATCAATGATGGCGATACCACGGGCTGATATCACCTTTTACATTGACAGCCAAGCGGCAATAAAAGCGATTTCTGCCACTGTGATAAAATCGAAGCTTGTCTCCTGCTGCCGCGAAGAGCTTAAGGTTCTTGGCACGCAGCACAATATTAGACTCTGCTGGGTACCGGGACACAGCGGCATATCAAGGTAATGAAAATGCCGATGAGTTGGCAAGACAGGGATCAGCGCTCGACGCTAGTCAAGCAGAGATGGTAAGCATCCCACTCTGTAACATTAAACAGAAAATTTCAGACATAATCCTAAGGAAATCCAATGAAAGGTGGAATCTACTTGACACCTGTGATACTACTAGGAAAATATGGCCCTGCTTTAACAAGCAGAGAACTGACAAAATTATACAACTTAGTAAGAAGTCCCTTCGCTCTCTTACGAGCATAATCACCGGACATAATTTATTGAAATACCATAAATTTAAAATGAAACTAAGTACAGATGACCTATGCAGAGGATGTGGTGATGAAGAGGTACATGAAGACACGTCACACTTTCTCTGTCATTGCCCGTCACTATGCCACCAGAGAAAGAAATGGCTCGGTAGCTACTTCTTTGATAATCTAGAAGATATTTCTAATATTTCAGGAATACACATATTGAACTTCGTCAACGCCTCAAAATGGCTTGACTGATTAATAGAATACATAGGTTTTATCAGGAAAGAGTGATAACACTCACGGGTAACACAATGGATCTACATTGATCTAAGTGTGACAATAGCAACATCAATTGTCAGCCCAACAACCTAACCTAACCTAACCTGTGCATTTTGGGGATGTCATCGCCCATACATGCCATCAATTCGCTGCCCTTCCAAGTACTCAGCTTGGAGGCTTTTTCCTTGAGCCAATCTGCCGTCTCTTGCCCAGCGCAGTCGACTAACAACAGTCCCGCCCTGAAGTGCTCGCCATTAAATTTCAGTTTATGCGTCCAACCAAGGGAGACTTCCTCAATAAAGGCATTCTCCAATACTCCTTTGGCAGAACCGCAATCCTCAATGTACTGGCCGCGCTCGCGTACGAGAGCTGTTGTACGTCGGCTCCGATTTTAGCGGTGCTTGTTCCCGCTGTGGTTGCTGACGACGTTTTGGCTTTTTTGACGTCTTGCCTTAGGGGAGGAGTTATAAGGTGGCTCTTCCTCTTACCCTGTTCTAGGCGGTGTGCAGGTTCTTTATTTGCATCCGCCTTTCTCTCGTCTACTTTCTTCCGGGCCTCCTGCGGGGACATGCCCTCGGCGAGGAACCGCAGGTGCCATCTTGCACCTGCACCGCTGAGTCCTTTTCTATTTGGGTCATCCCGGCCACCTGGCTCGCCCATTTTCGGAAGTAGGCCGTTCTTTTTTCTGCGTCGGCCACTTTCTTTTTCTCGGTGCATCATTCTCGTAGACTCAGAGACAGCTTTTGATGGTGTCGTTTTCCCATCACTGATTGCTTTGACAGCATCCTTCACCGGCTTGGGAGGTATTCTCCTCATGCTAGCTTCAGATGTGCCAGGAGTATCATCTGTAACTCGCCTGGGTGGCATTTTCCCCTGACTCGTTGTAGACGATTCTCCTTGAGCTGCCCGGTTTTGCACTTGCCCATGAGGCTTTCTCTTGAAGAAGTGACTGATGTTCGGTCTCGACTCGTCTCCACGGAGGTTAGACTCCATGCGATCCGCATACTCATTCGCGGTGACATCCCGCGGAATGTTAAACTTAATGTGGTTTGTGTTGTTTTTTTGTTTTTTGTTTTTTGGAATTTTTAGATTTTGTTCCCACGAGTAGCTAGAGAAGGGTAGGTCCGCCGTATCAGAGCTCCGCATGATATGGTAAGGTCATGGTTACTCTTCGATTCGACCTGGTGTCGAAGAGGTTCCGTTAGAATACAGCCGGTATACCCACTGGCTGCAAACCATCCAATAGGCACGGTTAACGTAACACCCTGGATTAGGGGGGGGGGGAGCAGTTCTTAGTTCGTAACTCCTCAAAATCACTACCGGATTGGGACTTTCCAAGCCTGTAGGTCAGATGAATCTTTGAAACTTAAGCCTCCGCACCGCGGCAAGGTGACTACCACGCGAAGGTTGATACCCCTAAGAAACTTAAGCGCGACCCAGAATATAGGTTAAAGGAAAATGTCGACACCCATATGGAAGGATTTTCAGAAGAGCTGCGGACATTCATCTTTAGCCAACTGTTTCACAAGCTGATTACACCCTGGGGAACTAAAGAAAGGGACTTATCCTTGAAATTTTTCTTTAAGTCCCCAGCATGTTATAATTTTATGCTAAGCGCCGGATTCAAACTGCCATCGGTTAGCACTATCTACTGGTGGCACTCGGAAATCCGACTACCAACGGGACTGAGTGGAAGAATGCAGGATTTGCTGAAGGACAAAGCTAAGGAAATGACAGCGATGGATAAAAAATGCATGCTACTCTTCGATGAAATGTGCATCAAAAAAGAACTGGATTACAACATTAAGGACGACATAATATACGGATACACGGATTTCGGTGAATTCGGAAGGGAGAAAATTATAGCCTCTAGGGTTATGGTATTTACACTTAGAGGCTTGAACAAGAACTGGAAACAGTCCATTGCATATTACATTGGATCACCAGATTCTGTAATATTGTCCCAGATGCTGGTCACTCTTATTACTGGAGTAATAAGATGTGGAATGAGTCTTGTTGCACTAAGCTGCGACCAAAGTAGCAGGAATATATCAGCATAATATAAGCTTAAACCGGCAAAATTACTTGAAAGCGAAACTTATGTGGAACTAAAAAGGCATAGAGTTTTCTTACTCTACACTGAACCAAAAAGGTACATGATTCGAAGGAAAAACTGCATGTTTTTAAAGAAAAACGTCATTAAAAACGGGCCAAGAATCGAATTCATTAAAACAAAGAAACCCTAAACATACGTTTTATGAATTTGTTCCTACAACTATTAAAAAAATTAATGATTGGAAATCATTAGAAAATTCTTTCGATAATTCACAAAACATATGAACTATTTCATTCGATGTAAGTAAGTAAACATTAAAATCCATGATTTCGTGCTCTAATTTCATGTATTTTGTCATCCAATGTTACTATATTTTTCCTTTATTGTATGACCTTCTGATATAAATTAAAGGAACAGATCCACTGTTTTAATGTAAGAAATCATGAAAATCATGTTTATTGCTCTTAAAAAGTATGAGCAATTTCAGACGATATATGTATAAATTCATGGAATTCATGATGTTTTTCATTAATTTTATGACATCGATCTGTGTTTTTAATGATTTTATTCATTAGTTTAAAATTTATTTTTTTTTGTATGCTGTTTTTTATATGCTAATGAATTCTGACATGAATTTTAAGAAAAGTTTCTTTTTCTAATAATGAAAAAAATCATTCATTTAATGCAACGTTTCTTATGTTAGTATGAATCTTTTCATTATTTTTATGTCAGAAATTATAGAACCTAAGCTATTTTTTCATAAAACGAATGAATTATTTCTTTTTTTCCAATGATGTTTTTTTCGTTTTGAGAAAAAAAGTCAATAAAAACTATTATACGTGCACGTCCACCTGAAATACAAAAGCCCCGATGACAAATTATTTTCAAGAAAATGGTAAACCTGAAAACTTAAAGAAAAGTAAAATTAAAAAAAAAAAAAACAATTATTTATTGAATATATTTTTTAATATCTAATACGTGCGTACAACATATAAATAAAATAAACAGGGTGTCCCACAGTCGAAAAACTTTAAGGTAATTTTTATATTTTAATATATACATACATATGTATATAGATTAGATATATATGTACATACATATATACTTTTACATGATTTGAAAAAATAGTAGGAATAGTGAAAATAAATACATTTTCTTGTTCAAATTAAACAAAAACAAAACCAGAATCGGTTGTTCATAATTTGACAAAGTTAGAGCCAAAAATCATACAATTTTTATAAAACGAAAAGAAAGCTAAGACGAAGAAAATTACCTCATACATTTTTCAACTTAAAATGACATCCGGTTTTTCTCTGTGTCGGGAACCATAGGAGATCTGTTAGGAGCCAGGTTTCCACGGGGAATTATCTTCGATACAAAGGAAGTGGCAGCGGCACGCTTGTCGTTGCTCGGCTAAGCTCGTCGCGCGGGGTAGTTCTTGCCACCTTTCCGTGTATCTCCTGCTTGACTTAACAAAAATTTATTCGTGCCTAAGGTAATTCTTTGTTAAATAGACACAAATCCAGAGAATCTGACGATATCTAAGAACAACATGGGTTAGGTGCTTCGAATTATTTCTCGGAATTAAAGATGAAACTAACCTAAACTAACTAATCTTACTAATCTAAGTACCATTAACAAAAAAAAAAAATATTAAATACAAAAAAAAATTGATAAAAAAAATGTAATAAAAAAATTAATAAACAAAATTAAAAAAAGAAACAAAAAAAAATGAGTAAACAAAAATTAATCCCTAAGCTAATCCTAAAAAAAATCCTATAACCCTACACCGCGTATCTAAAGCACCTTCCTTTTGTTTTTCTTAGATACCGTCACGCTAAATTCCAAACGTTCGTCTTATGTAATTGACGAAGATCTGGTCAACCCACCCAAGCATCTCTAAGACACATCCTTCGCTATTTTCTTGGCCATTTGTTCAATGAAAATAGCCCCTGAAATAATCCAACCAATCACGAATTAGTCCGTAGAGAAAGTCTGTTCGTCACGTCTTCTAGTCCAAAACTACATCAGGAAGGCTTTGCCAAGCCTTCACACACCTCTAGCAACAGGATTTAGCACACCATGTTTATTTTAGACTTTCAGATTTTCATTTTTATTTATAAAACAAATTCATCAAAGAAATCAAAAAAAAAAAAAGGAATTTGAGCTCTCTCTCACTCGTTCCTTTTCTTTATTCTTTAAAAATTAAAAATTCAACTCAAATCTTTAAACTAACAATACAAAAAAAAAATTAAAAAAAACTATAAGAAAAAACTATAAGAAAAAATTTTTAAAAGTGATCTTTTGATTCAGAAATTGATTACTCACTGTTGTACTGGTTCCTCGTCGTCCTGCCGGCAGCACTTTGAAGAACAGTTGATTTTTCAGTTCCCTTTTTAGTATACAAAAATCTTAAAAATCACTTTTTTTTTTTCTTTTGATGAGTTAGACTTCAAAAATTAAAATTTTGATAAAAAAAAAACGATTTAGAGAACCAAATTTCACATAAGGTAGGGGGCCAAATAAGGCCCTGTTCCCAATAAGGCACACTTGTCAGAAAACACAGAAACGAACAAATAACGGGACTTTTTTTGCTTTGCATATTTAAACCATGTCTATAAGAGCACATACAAAGGAAAAAAAGCCAGCTTCGCGATTCAGGTCTTGACCTATAGATCAATGAAGTTCGTCTGGGGGTGAAGAACTACCAAATTATAAAAACGTAGTGTGTTTTGTGTTCTTTTTTAACAAATTTAAACCAAGTAAGTACCTATTTTTGATTTTTCCCGTATAATATATAATATTTTAAGTAAATTAGGCACGAGTGCGATAACTTGGCCGCCAAGATTTGATGACGGATTTTTGTAGAGGGGTCAAAAATAAGCACTTTTTACTATGGGAGGGGGGGTCTATCTCCCCCCGTTTAGGAGGTAGGGGCACTTTTAGAAAAAAATGGTTTAAATTGAAAAAAAAAATATTAAAAAACAACGGCAACACCTACAATAAAGTGCTATACTGTGTTTGAAAACCAGAAGATTGTTCTATAATCCTGCATTTAAATTAAATTACTCATATCAACAGTTTTTGAGAAATTCACATTTAAAGTCCAAATTTTGATAAAAAAACGTGAAAAAAAAGTTTAGACCGGTTGTTTTCAAAATTGTGAAATGAAATTGTAAATTAGCTTATATGTGTTTTATGTATCTATCAGTTCTTAATCGAACACAAAAAACGGCATGGTTCTATGTCTTCTGGTTTTTGAGAAAACCTCCGCTTAGGAGGTAGGGGCACTTTTAGAAAAAATGGTTTAAATTGAAAAAAAAAATATTAAAAACAACGGCAACACATACAATAAAGTGCTATACTGCGTTTGAAAGCCAGAAGATTGTTCTATAATCTTGCATTTAAATTAAATTACTCATGTCAATGGTTTTTGAGAAATTCGCATTTAAAGTCCAAATTTTGATAAAATAACGTGAAAAAAAAATTTAGACCAATTGTTTTCAAAATTGTGAAATGAAATTGTAAATTAGCTTACATGTGTTTCATGTATCTATCAGTTCTTAATCGAACACAAGAAACCGCATGGTTCTATGTCTTCTGGTTTTTGAGAAAATCGAAAATAACTAAAACTACTTTTCTACAAAATGTTTGATATTTTTTGCTTCCTTACATAAATAAATCAGTGCTAGCTTCCAACATTACAATATATAAACAGTAAAGTATGTATGGGGGGGCATGCTGCCCCCCTGCAACCCCCCTGCTTGGGCACACTATAGGATTTGGGGTAGGTGCGAGGTTGGGTGCATGCAAAGTTTCTTTTGCATTCACAGAATCTGTATTTAAAAAAATTCAAATTTATTCTATTTATCCAATGTCCACTAAATACATATAAAATACAATAAACGATCTTGAAAACCAAAACAAACTTCTGACCATATTCACCAATACATGGCACTATTTTTCTATCGAAAATACTGCCTAGAAAGGAAATATAAGGACGACTGGGGTTCGCAAATAATAGAGTTTTTATCAGATGTAAACAAAGTTTACCCTTGTTATACCGATGGTGATATATGTGAGGGTTTACAGTTAAAAGACATCGATTCTCCCACCCTTCAGAGCGAAAATTTAGAAAGTGTTTTACCGCCAAAACATCCTCGGCTTCCCACCATAAAAGAGTAACTCAACGAACTCGGCAGTTATAGTACGGACGATGGCTTTATTGACGAGACTTACACACCTTTTTAATACATTTTGACCATTTTTAACTAACTATGACTGACTAACTTCTGACTAACTGACAAAATAACTGACCCAGATGCAATTCTATCTCCTCATGGTGCATTCTGGGTAACGCTAAATGAATTGCGGTACTGAACTAACAAAGATTCATTATGTTTATTAACATTAATCCTTAAAATGGAATCACCGTCACCACCAAAAATCAAAAAAAGTAGTTTTGGTAATTTTCGATTTTCTCAAAAAATAGAAGACATAGAACCATGCGGTTTTTTGTGTTCGATTAAGAACTGATAGATACATGGATCACATATAAGTTAATTTACAATTTCATTTCAAAATTTTGAAAACAATCGGTCTAAACTTTTTTTTCACGTTATTTTATCAAAATTTGGACTTTAAATGCGAATTTCTCAAAAACCATTGACATGAGTAATTTAATTTAAATGCAGGATTATAGAACAATCTTCTGGCTTTCAAACGCAGTATAGCACTTTATTGTATGTGTTGCCGTTGTTTTTTAATATTTTTTTTTTCAATTTAAACCATTTTTTTCTAAACGTGCCCCTACCTCTTAAACGGAGGTTTTCTCAAAAACTAGAAGACATAGAACCATGCGGTTTTTTTTGTTCGAATAAGAACTGATAGATACATAAAACACATATAAGCTAATTTACAATTTCATTTCACAATTTTGAAAACAACCGGTCTAAACATTTTTTTTCACGTTTTTTTATCAAAATTTGGATTTTAAATGCGAATTTCTCAAAAACTATTGATATGAGTAATAAAATTTAAATGCAGGATTATAGAACAATCTTCTGGCTTTCAAACGCAGTATAGCACTTTATTGTAGGTGTTGCCGTTGTTTTTTAATATTTTTTGTTTCAATTTAAACCATTTTTTCTAAAAGTGCCCCTACCTCCTAAACGGGGGGAGATAGACCCCCCACTCCCATAGTAAAAAGTGCTTGTTTTTGACCCCCCTACAAAAACCCGTTATCAAATCTTGGCGGCCAAGTTATCGTACTCTCCCCGTAAATTACAATATTTGTTTGTAAAAAATGTTTAATCGTTAGTTTTAAATAATTCTTTTTTTTTAAGTCTTGCATGTTCCCAATAAGGCCCACAAAAACAAGGGATGGGCCTTATTGGGCACACGAAAATTTACTTTTAATTTATTGGGTCTTATATTATATTTTTAATGTGTTTCAGACCAAATGCCAACTTTTTCCAAAAAAGAGCTTCTTATAGGACAGTAACCAACATAAGAAAACGCGTTGCAGGTTAAAGAATATTTTTGTTTTATTTTTTTAGGAAAGAGTGAAGTTTAAATTTTTTTGTTTAAGTTTTTTGCTAAAATTAAGTTTTTTTTTAATTTGTGTTTTTTTTTAATTTGTGTTTTTTGTTAAACTGAAGAGGCTATTTTCTTATGAAATAAATTTAAAAGAAGAAGTTTGTTGAAAGATAATGAATTTTTTGTGGGTTTTACTTGCGAAATTATTAATAAAACTGAGTGGGCTTTATTAAGACCCCATGGGCCTTATTAAGAACAACGTAAGCTTTTTTTAAATGTCAAAAAAATATACTTTTCAATTTAACGAAAACAATAAAATCTATTTTTCCATGTAGATAAAATGACAAAGAATCATAACCTTTTTAGTTTACTCGGATACTCTCAAAAATCTAGCAGTTATTTCGAAAAATCCGTTAGGTGGGCCTTATTTGGCCCCCCTACCTTACGTATGAGCGGCTCTATCCCACCCGATGCTTTTCTCTACTTAGACAGTCGAGGGCTGATCCAGGATAGAATGGCGATTCCGCTAATGTACCACGTCAGCCGGAGGACTGGGGATAGGCGGCTCCTTTATAGTCGAGACTTCCTCGAACAAGAAAAACAAAAAAAAAAAAAAAAAATCTACACATTTGTGTACAACAAAAAAAACAAAAAATTGCTGCTGTGGCTGTTCTAGTTTTAAGTAGTTTTAGTTTATTTTAAGTAGTTTTAGATAGTTTTAATAAATTAGTCTACTTTAGTTTTAAGTTTTATATAAAAAAATTAAAAAAAAAGTTAAAGAATCCGAGTTTTTTTCATTTTCTCGAGAAAACAAAAAAAAAAGATATAGTTTAAATAAAAAATAGTTTGTAGGCCGAAAGGTATTAGTATTAAGATATAGTTTAGCTTAGAGCGCCCGCATAGCGCCAGTAAGTTAGTTTTAAGTAATTGGATAATTAGGCTAGTTTTTATGAATTTTTGTCTAGCTTTAAGATCGTTTTAAGATGAATGAAAAAAAAATGAATTTAAAAAAAAAAAAAATCATCGAAAATCTCTAAAGATAACATTACATTTATTCAAGTCAAAAGGATAAATTAATTTATAAATAGAATATACTTAATTCAAACATAGTAAATGTACCCTATAAACATAATTCATAATAATATTATGATCAATTGAACTTTAACAGCCGTATTAATAAAAAACGCTTATTCCATGGTTTTGCTTAACCCTGGAATAGGAGTTAAGCCATGGCTTAAATATTTACATTAATAAAAACGAAATGTTCGAGGAATAGTTGAGTGACGTTTATCAAAAATCCCTTAAGAAAATCTACTACACAAGTATGCCATCTCTTTTTTATATTCTATGTCTGCCTAAATTGATTGTCATTTGCTTGTGTTTTATGTCGTTTTTATTTGGCAATGCGGAATCTCTCTCCGATCCGGAATCCCAACTGAAATGAATATTTTTTTTGATTATGGTGATTCTGAAGTTTTTTGTGATTGTATATGTGAAACATCAAATATGGAGAATAATGAAAATCAAGAATTATGTTTGTTGAAAGATACTTTTCGCACAAGTAGGATACAAAAAATCACAGCTGTGGAGTTTTACGTTTAGATATATGAATGTGTGGGTACTTCTGGTTTCGATTCAAATTCAAATCCAGAAGCAAATTTCTCTTCTTTTTAGAATCAGAACTGTTATTTTTTCCCAAGTGAACACTTTTAGAAGAGTCCAGAAGGCTTGTCGTTTTTTTTTTATAAACGGGAATCTTGCGTGCTTTCATAGTAGTGACAATTGACAAACTATCTCCCTTATTTTTAAATTGACGTCACAAGCTGCCTATGTACGGAGGGTAAAAAGATAAGGAAGCAAAATTAAAAACATGTTTGGGTTTATATTTATATAATTTTTATTAAGCTATCTTAAATTACTTCACATTCACATATTATTGACCGCTTTCTCCTGCCTGTTTTTTTGATCATAATATAGGTGCTGTGAAATTCTCCTATGACTTGTCGAAAAGCACTTATGACCTTAAATCCTTTCGTATTTGTCATTTTTTAAACTGCTTGGCTTTCGAAGCAAAATGAATTGACAAATCGGGAAGACACGCACTTCGCACTTTGGTTTAATTTTTTTGATAAAACAGACCAAGTTTGTAAATTTTATTTCTTATTCCTTTGCTAAACTACCTACGTCCGTGGTTTAGCTTAATCATAGTTAGTAAGCGTCACTTAGCAGAAAATTTCTTTTATAAATGAAATTTCCCACTTAGTCCAGTACTTGACGATAAACCTCCACTAAACCATCTTTATTAATATGGGTGTAAGTATTTAAATATGTATGTATTCCATTTGGATAAGTAACTTAAAAAAAAAATAAAAGTAAAAAAATTTAAAATATACTATGATGGTAACCCTAATACAAATCAATTTCTATAATTCAAAATAAATACCATGTTATCATTGATTGAAATAACATCTAAAATATATGTATAGATACCTATCTGTATTAGCAATCTTACCAATCCAAATTACTAATCAAAAAAAATAAATTTAAACTATGTAGTGTGACTTACAGTACACTTCCACCCTGAGCTCTACGATAGTTTTACGCTAATGGTTGGTACCTAGCTAGTGTAAATTATATTGTTTCTTTTCTTATTTACTTTTCTTTTCCTGCTTTATTTTTTATTATTTATTAGTGTGTATTGCTTGTCGTCAAATGCCAAATTCAATTTTCAATTCATTTTATTCCCAAACGTATGCATATGTTTCTTTTGATGTGTTGCTTTTCTTTTTCTTTTTTCTTCTTTATCTAATCAATTGTATTTATGTAATCAACTGCGGCGAGTTCGATTTAAAGAACTTTCAAAATTTGAAGTAAAAAAAAATAAAAAATTTCACTTACCCCAAAAAGCTTTTAATTAGCTTAAATAAATTTGATCAATTAAAGTACCTATTGTGTTGTTGTTTAAGACGATCGAACGAGGAGGTGCACCGCTTCGGTTGGTATGACGTCGATTAATAGTTTTATTTGATGTATCGTAGTTATCACCTTTTTTTACCTTTTTTTTGTAAATTTACCTGTTAGGATAGAATTAAATTTTGGAAAGATTTAAAAATCGAATTCGCTCAAAAAGCATTACTAAATTCTACCATACGTTAGGAATTTTATGAATTTAAAACCTCGTTTAGATACTAACTTAGATTTTTCTTACAATTTCAAGTAGGTTTATTATCAATGTACTTTGTGATTTTTTCTTTGTCTTTTTTTAAATATTTTTTTTGTTCTAATCTACTCTACTTTACTTTCTTTCTTCTTTCTTGTTTTTTTATTTTGTTTTTTGGTAAGACTTATTATTTCTTTTTTTTGTATGAACTAATAATTGTATTATGATAACCGATAGATAAAAAAAATATAATATAATATAATAACTTATAAGAATATAACTTATAAACTACTCGTATTGTAATGTGTACTTAGCTTTTTAATAATTATATTTGTACTCCTTTTGTGTTACGTTGTATGTTAAATAGTGATGTTTATGATGTTGTCTTGGTTGTTTAATGATGTAGTCCGTGTTGAATGATTTTCCTGTTATGCTGGTGTGATATTTATGTCGTATGATAATGCTGATGTTTTAATGTTCTGTATTACACTTCGCTGGAAAGCTTATGATTATGCTGGTATGTTTGTGTAATGTCTGAGATATGGTATGGCTGACATGATGTGTCGTAAGTATATGCTGTTGTGCTTATGATGATGTCTGCGTCGTTTGGTATGGCTGATGTTTTAATGTGTGATGTATATTGTGGCGGGAATGCCACAATATATATATTGGAGACGACCTGCATCGTGCCTGATCGGGAAACTATTGACTGCTCAGAACTTAATCTGGGTCAGTAGCGCCACAATCAGTCACGGTGAAGTGCTTGTTTTACCTCCTCGTGGTGGTCCCCGGGCAACTATTTGCGTATCCTTATATACGTAAATAGGCAAAAATTACAAGTGCGAAAGGCCTAGCTTTCTAGGATAGGTTACAGAGGTTATCATTCTTCGTAACTGAAACAATTACCCGCTAACGAAACCGACACTTCTTCTTCTTCTTTTGCTTCGGCGCTGTTATGATCTCGATGTCGAGGGGATCATAACTCTCCCACGTATCTGCTTCACACTAGTGATCCGCCTGTGGGGTTCGCCGGGTTGACCTCAGAAATCGGCGGCAGGCCTCCCGGTTTTGTATTGTTCCATTTCTGAGGCCAACTGAATGCTGGTGTTTTTGCATTTGTTTGTACCAGGAGTGTTTAGGCCTACCTTTCTTTTTATTCCGAATTGGAACGTTGTATGATATTGCCTTTTTGACGGGGTTCTCAGGATCTCTCCTTTGAACATGGCAATACCAACTGAGTCGGTCGTGTTCAATTTTTTGGGAAATGGTATTCTTAACATGAAGGCTTCCTCGGATCTTCGTACTTCTAATTCGATCAAGCTTTGTAACTCCTGCTGTCATACGAAGCATCTTCATCTCAGCTGCCGTTAGCTTACTCTCATACTTTTTGTACATTGTCCAACATTGTGAACCGTATGTGAGTGCTGGACGCACAACTGAAGTGTAGAGCTTTCCTTTCAGCTTAGGGGCCATTTTTCGGTCACAGAAGATAGCAGAATTTTCCCGCCACTTCATCCACCCTACGCTTACGCGATGATTGATATCGTCATCACAAGTAGCTTCGTTATTTATCATAGACCCCAGATATTTAAACTTTTCACACTTGGGAAGCACTACTCCATTCAAATAAATGTCTGGAATAGGCCTGTGTGGATCAGAAAATGGTCAGCATAGGTATTCTGTCTTTTTCGCGCTTATGCGGTACCCACTTCCTTCTAGAACATCCACCCATACGTCAAGTGCTCGTTGTAGGGATATCGGGTCTTCACTTATGATGGCTCCATCGTCAGCAAAGAATAACTGATGTACTTTTGGATCCGTCACTTTGCCTTCAAGCAGGTAATCAAGAACTGTAATAAAGAGCAGGGGACTCAAGACACTTCCCTGGTGTACACCTACTGGGATTTCGAATTCTTCGGTGACTCCAGCTGCGCATTTTACTTTAGTAACTGCTCCATCATACATGTCCATAATTATCCGCACATAGGTTTCTGGAACTCCTCGTTGCCTGAGGGCCACCCATATTAGATCTCGTGGTTGCCGATCGAATGCTTTTTCAAAATCAACCAATACGACATGCAAATCCTCCAAAGAATCCCGATGTTTTTCCATAATTATTCTTATACTCTGGATTGCATCCGTGTTTGACTTAAACCCGACAAACCCGCACTGGTCATCAGATAGCCTAATTATTTTTCGCAGTCGGCTACCCAAGACTCGCTCAACGATCTTCATGGTGTGTGACATCAGCTTAATCGAACGGTAATTATCACAGCTTCGAGTATCACCCTTTCCTTTATAAATTGGAAGAAGGTAACTTTCCCTCCATTGATTAGGCATGCGATCACCTCGTATAAGTTTAACGAAACCGACACTACGCCTCGGATAAGGAACGATAACACGTAGACGACTTTTGGCTATTGTACCCGGGCAAAGATTGGTTTCTGAAATGTGAAGACGCTTCTCGATAACGGAAGTGAAGGTCCTCAAAATGCCAGATTCCTCCAATTAGAGAGTGAGTTTCATGCGGTATAAGATAGACATCTTAGGGATCAGTGACTGGGCTCGGGGAAATATAAGTCTCCAACCCGTAACACTGTACTACTCTACTCCGGAAAGGCACCTGGAAGTAACCGTGAATCTGGCGTTGGATTGCTGCTTTCTAAAACAGCTCTCAAGAGCTTAATTTCCTGGGAGCCGTTAGATGACAGGATCATGAAAGCTAGATTCCGGACTAGAGTACGCCGCGTCACCATCATACAGTGTTACGCCCCCACGGAGCTCTCCTCTCTCGAGGAGAAGGATGCCTTTTATAACCGACTGAGTGCTGCCTATGATAGTACACCACGTGGAGACATCATAATAGTAATAGGAGACTTGAATGCCAAGGTTGGCAATGACAATGATGGGCTCAGGCATGTTATGGGAAACCGGAACGACAATGGCGAACGTTTTGTCGATTTCTGTAACGCCAACCGCCTTGTTATAGGAGGAGCCATGTTTGAACACAAGACGTGCCACAAAATCAGTTGGGTGTCGACGGACAGACAAGCAACTTCCAACCAAATTGATCGTTTCGCGATCAGTCGGCGATTTAGAAGCAGTCTGCAGGACGTCTGAAACAGAAGAGGTGTAGACATGGGAATTTCCCGGGACCACCATCTGATGGTTGCTACCGTAAGATTACGAACAGCTGCAGTTCGGAGATCCCAAGGAAACACCCGAATGCCCAAGTTCAACACCGATAGACTCAAGGATCCCGCAGTCCGCCAACAACTAGGGGACCATCTTTCACAAGGATTGAGAACAATCAATAGCACGGAACCCACCTCCATCGAAAACCATTAGTGTGCTGTGAAAAATGTTTTCATATCAGGTGCTGAAAGTATAGTCGGTCGGTCGCAAGGAAGAAAAAGTGCCTGGCTTTCCGAAGAAACTTGGGCCAGGATCGAAGAAAGAAAACAGCTCAAAGCTCGCATTGCAGCAACGTCAGCAGCAGGCAGAATCGAGCTAGAGTCTGCGTACCTCATGAAGATGAGAGAAGTTCACCGTAGCGTGCGACGTGACAAGCGTAACTATATCAACGCATTGGCAACAGAAGCAGAAGAGGCCGCAAGAAGGTGCGACAGTAGGACCGTCTACAGAATTACCAAAGAGCTAACTGGTGTCCAAAGCTCTAAACAACACCTGGTAAAGGGCATAGACGGATCACTGCTAGTTTCGGATGAGGACCAGATCTAAAGGTGGAAGGAACACTTTTCTGCGGTTTTAAATCGCGTTTTTACCAGCGAAGTCAACCTAACACCCAATGAGCCGTCCGTAGTAACAAATTCCCGAATACGCACTGTACCCCCCAGTAGAGAAGAAATCTTAACCGCAATCAGAGCACTGAAGAACAACAAAGCGGTTGGACTTGACGGTATTCCCGCAGAGCTCTTACGAGCAGCGCCAGCAACATCGTCTGAGCTCCTGCACCCACTCATAGAAAGAGCTTGGGAAACAGAAATTTTTTCTGAGGAGTGGAAAAAGGGGATGATTGTCAAGCTTCCAAAGAAAGGAGACCTTACGCAGTGCGAAAACTGGAGGGAATCTGCGTGCTGCCTGCTGTAGCGAAGGTTATAGCAAAAATTGTCCTAGGTCGAATAAAAGACCACCTAGAAGACACGCTTGACGCCGAACAAGCAGGTTTCCGCACTGGATCTTCCTGCGTGGATCACATCAACACCTTGAGGATCATCATCGAACAGTGCGTTGAATATCGATCACCACTTCACCTGCTGTTCATCGATTTCGAAAAGGCGTTTGACAGTGTCAATAGAGAATTTATTTGGCTTGCCTTGCGCAGGAGGGGCATTCCGGTTAAATTGATCGCTATAATCAAGGCTACATATGAAGGATCCAAGTGTCACGTTCTGCATAAAGGAAGGTTGTCAGAGGAGTTTGAAATCCAAAGTGGCGTTAGACAAGGTTGTATACTGTCACCAATACTGTTCCTGTTGGTAATAAGTGATGTGCTGCATGCAGCCTTGACGACTTTAAATGGAGGAATTCAGGGGAATCTGCTATCACACCTGAAACATCTAGACTACGCGGATGACGCGTGCTTACTCTCTCATAGGATCATGGATCTCCATCAAATGACAACAAGGGTGGAGAGAGAAGCCGAAACCGTCGGGCTTAAGATCAATACGGCAAAAACTAAAAGGATCAGCCTTGGAACTTCCTCATCTACTCAAATAGATATTTCTGGACAACCAGTAGAGACAGTAGAGAGTTTTCAATACCTTGGGAGTATTGTCTCTACTGATGGCGTGACCGAACTAGACATAACCAGCCGAATCGGGAAAGCAAAGGCTGCGTTCGGAATGCTGTCCAAAATATCGAGAAACAACTCTATAAGCCTAAAGACCAAGCTACGATTGTTCCGCTCCAATGTAGAATCCGTTCTTCTTTATGGATGCAGTACATGGAAAGTAACACCCACTGTCACAAGAAAGCTGCAAACGTTCGTAAATAGATGTCTGCGAAACATCTTGCAGATTTTATGGCCTAACCGTACTGTTATGTCTATTATATATTATATTGTGCTATATGCATAACCCCTAGGTCCCAACTATAAGTAGAATCACAAGAATACATGTAATAGGTTAAGTATGTAATTATGTTAAGATTAATCTTGTAAGTAATCCCAAACAATAAACATCATCTTAGCTCTTAATATAACTTCTTTTATTAAGCAAGTACTGTGAATGTACATGACATTTTTGGCGACGAGGATTGTGCGGTTATATAGTATTTAATGATCATTAACTATAAGCCGAGAAAAAAATAGAAGAACCCGTATCAAAGATCATGTGATATGACCACGCCGTGTGTGAAACAGTTTGGAAGTCAGCATATATTTGTACGAGTATTAATTGCGAAAAAATTAAGAAAACGATAAAATGACAACAGACAATAAAACTTTACCTAGCATTGCTAATAAAATGAGTGTTGGAAATTTCCGTGGAAATATTGATCCATTTATAATCGATAAAGACGATTTTGAACAATATGCAGATCGATTAAAGCACATTTTTGTGTTGAATGCTATTGGCGAATCTGTGGCAGAGGAGAAGCAAAAAGTGTCAATATTTGTGTCTTTTGTGGGAGCTGATTTATATAAAATCCTGCGGACATTGATTGCCCCAAAATCAGAATGGGATTTCTCCTATGACGAGCTAATTAAGATAATGAAGCAGTACTTTAAACCAAAACTGAACGTGAGAGCCGAGCGTTTCAAATTCATGTCTCGGAGACTAAAAGATGGTGAAACTTTACAAGACTTTGTTGTGGAGCTGAAGTCTATTGCCGAAAACTGCGAATATGGTCCCTTTTTGGATCAGGCACTGTCTGATAAGTTCATTTGGTCTCAAAGAAGTGCCGATATCCAGCGAAAACTTCTCAATGAACCATTAAATAAAACATTTAATGAAATATTTGAGTCTGCACAAACAATGGAATCAACTCAGAAGGATGTGAAAGATATTCAGTCGACTCTTCCGTCTATGAATATACATGGTGACCAGAATTGGATTGGGAGAAGCAAATTTAGAATGGGAAATTCTAACCATCGACGCATCGCCTCGAGAAGCAAAGCAAGAAACCACGATCAAGATGGTAATCGTGCATCATCACGACCAAGAAGGTCCAACGAGAAAGTCACGTGCTTTCGATGTCAAAAAGAAGGGCATTACGCATATGACTGTGGTAACAATAGAGTAAGGCATTTAAATACTAACAATAGATATAGAAATAAAAATTATAAAAAAGTCAATCACGTTGATAGTGAACAACAAATGTTATCGAATTTAACTTTAGGTAATGTTACAATAAATTCCTTAAGTTCCAAATATTTAGAACCACTTATTATTTCATTAAAAGTAAACAATATTAATATAAATATGGAGGTTGATTCTGGTGCCTGTCTTTCTATACTCTCTGAACGCATGTACTTGAAGTTGTTTAAAAATTGCAGATTAAAGCCATTTGATAAATCTCTTAATGTCATTATAGGTGAAAATGTTGTTGTTGTTGGAGCTGTTGAGGTTGCTGTAAATGGTTTGTTTGATGATAAAATATACTGCCTGGATTTGGTTGTGGTTAGAACCGAGAAGGATTTTACTCCTCTTTTGGGAAGAAATTGGCTAAACACCCTTTTTACAGAGTGGAGGAATCATTTTAAGGTAAATAGCATTAGTCCATCTCGTGATGAGGTCAAAAACGAAATTTTGAAAGCTTTTCCACAAGTTTTCGATAACAATTATTATGGAATAATTAGGGATCACGTTGCAGAGATTGTGCTTGATGTTGATGCATCACCTATTTTTCATAAACCATATACGGTTCCATATGGATTGCGTGAAAAGGTTGAGAAAGAGCTGGGAAGGCTTGTGGAAGTAGGCATCTTGAAACCAGTTAGGTTCAGCGAGTGGGCCACACCAATTGTGGTTGTGGAAAAAAAAGATGGAACCATACGAATCTGTATGGATTGTAAGTCGACCATAAACAGGTATGTTAGGGCTGATCATTACCCGATTCCGCGAATCGACGACATTTTGTCTAGTTTTGGTGGTTGTTCCTTCTTTTGCATACTTGATTTAGCTGGGGCGTTCCAGCAAGTTGCACTGTCAGAGCAGTCGCAAAAGTATGTTACAATCAACACTGATAAGGGTTTGTTTCAATACACTAGGCTTCCATTCGGAATTAAAAGTGCACCCTCCATTTTTCAGTGTGTGATAGATGACATTTTAAAAGGTCTGAAATTTGTGAGAGGGTATATCGATGACATCATCATAGGTGGTAACACACTAGATGATTGTAAGGCAAATCTGATTGAGGTTTTTCGAAGGTTCAATCAGTTAAACGTTAAAGTGCGTATCGACAAGTGTCAATTTTTTAAATCATCGGTCGAGTATCTGGGCCATGAGATTAATGGCGATGGAATTCATCCAAAGGCTAATATGATGAAGGCAATAGTAAACGCTCCTACTCCCGTTGATGTTTCTTCGTTAAAAGCATACTTGGGTTTATTAAATTTTTATAATAAATTCATTCCGAATCTTTCTGCACGATTAGCACCCTTGTATGAACTCTTGAAGAAAGAGAAATCTTTTGATTGGAATCAAGATTGCGAAAAGGTTTTTAACGAGAGTAAATTTTGGTTGTATGATAATAATATGTTAGTACACTACTCGCCAGATAAAGCTCTCGGTATTGTTTGTGACGCCAGCTCATATGGTGTTGGTGGGGTATTATTTCACATAGAGAAAAATGGTGAAGAACGTCCTATAATGTTCGTGTCTAGCACTTTATCAAATGCTGAGAAAAATTATTCTCAAATAGAGCGTGAAGCTCTCGCGGTGATTTTCAGTGTGAAACGTTTTCACAAATATATATACGGGCGTAAAATTAGAATTTATAGTGACCATAAGCCCCTTGAGAACATTTTTGGTGACAAGAAGAATAATGCCATAGCTGCCGCAAGATTGCAACGATGGGCTCTGATACTATCACAGTACGATTATAAGATAGTTTATAGAAAAGGAAGCGCTATGAATAACGCTGATGCTTTATCACGTTTGCCCGTGAGCGAGCCAACTGATGTGTCTAGTTGCATGATAAATTTTTTTAATATAGCGGGTAATTTACCCTTGAGTGCAAATGACATTGCAACGGAAACATCGAAAGACGATACTTTGAGCAAAGTTATTTCTTTTATGAGTTCAGAATGGCCAGCTTATTTTGAAAACAAGTTGTTGCAAAAACTAAGTAGTAGAAAATTAGAATTTTCTATTTCGGATGAGGGATGTTTATTATTAGGTTGTCGAGTAGTTATTCCAAATTCATTGAAAGGAAAAATGCTAGAACTCTTACATGAAGGACACTTGGGTGTTGTCCGCATGAAAGAGCTCTCCCGAGGTACAATGTGGTGGTTAAATTTAGATCGTGACATTGAGCACTATGTCCGAACGTGTGATGCGTGTCAGCAGGAAAGTAAAAGACCTGGATTTGTTCCGTTGTCATCTTGGCCAGTTACTTCATTTCCTTTCGAGAGAATACATATAGATTTTCTATATTTTAAAAACAAAACATTTTTACTAATGGTAGACACTTTTTCGCGATGGATTGAAGTCCATATTATGAACAAAACAACAGCAGTTAATGTGATATCAGTGTTTAGAAAAGTTTTTTGTATTTTTGGCTTACCAAAGGAAATCGTATCTGACAATGGTCCACCATTTTCGTCAGTGGAACTGCAAAATTTTTGTAAGGCAAATAACATTATTTTGACTAAGACTCCACCATATAACCCTCAATCAAACGGCAGTGCTGAGAGAGCAGTTCAAACTTTGAAATCAAGTTTAAAAAAATATTTTCATGATCATAAGATCAAAAATTTACCTATAGAGAACCATGTTGAAAATTTTTTATTTAAATACCGAAATGTTCCTTCAACTACAACAAATTATACACCAGCTAATTTAATTTTTAGATATAATCCGCGAACTATTTTAGATGCTATCAAACCAATAAGTAGCCAAGTAAGCAAACAACCGTTAATTAAAAATAATAGAACCGAGTCTAACGAAAACCAAAACCAAAAATTAATTAAATATATAAGTAAGAAGCAACAAAAACAACAACAACAGAAACACAAAGTAACTCAGATCAAAAATAATGAATTCAGTAAAAATCAAACCGTTTGGTATCGATGTAGTTATAACAACTTTGTGCGATGGACACCAGCAATTATATATGACAAAATTTCAAAAGTTGTATATCTCGTAAGATTAAATGGTACTATTCGAAAAGCGCATGGTCACCAGTTGAGACCAAGAGTTTTAAGAGAGGTAACATTTGATTCTAGTAGAAATCAGAGTTATAATAATTCAGAAACTGATTTCCTAAATCCACAATTAAAAAGGGAGGAAAGCTCGGTATATGAATATAATGCAGAGGATAATAGAAAGGACAGTAATCCGAATACACCTATAGCTTTGAGTAAAAGTGTAAGAACCAGAAAAAAAACCCATAAGGTATCCTAACATTTAAGTTTGAATACTGCTGAATATTTGGAAGTTATGAAGTTAATTAATTAATAGAATGAGTATAATGTATTTGAAGTAAATTTAAAATTATAGTGGAGATATGTTAAAGTAAGAAATAATAAACAAAATAAGAAGTTATTTGAAATAAAAATAAATATTTAAATTATTTTTAAAATAATTATTATTTTAAAAGAATTTAAAATTATTTATAAAATAATAAAGATCCTTTTAAATATTATAATCTTATAACAACTGAATTTAAATATTATACAAACATTGTAACTAAGTAAATAAGAAACTTAAGGAGAAAGGAGTGTTATGTCTATTATATATTATATTGTGCTATATGCATAACCCCTAGGTCCCAACTATAAGTAGAATCACAAGAATACATGTAATAGGTTAAGTATGTAATTATGTTAAGATTAGTCTTGTAAGTAATCCCAAACAATAAACATCATCTTAGCTCTTAATATAACTTCTTTTATTAAGCAAGTACTGTGAATGTACATGACACGTACCTCCAATGATGAACTTCATGCGAGGACAGGTCAGGAACCCATCGACTCTATAATACGAAAACGTAAGTGGCACTGGATTGGACATACACTTCGAAAAGGCCACGAGTGCATTCCGAGTCAAGCGATGCAATGGAACCCTCTCACGCAGCGAGGCAGAGGAGTGGGCCGACCCAGAAGTACTTGGCGAAGAACGATCGAAGAGGAATCAGCACAACTGGGGAAGAGTTGGAGAGAGCTGAGGTACATCTCCAGAAACCGTACACAATGGCGCGTAGGAGTAGTGGAGGCCCTATGCCCCGCAAGGGGAACCACACGGACGTAATAGGTCCGAGGACCTAACTAACTGCTGATGTAGTGTGTCGTATGTTTCTGTTGAATGCTAGCGTGATGTCGTATGGTATGGCTGATGTGGCAGATATCCAAAAGTTGATTTAAGCTGCTGGTGTTAATTGCTTTTGGGTGCTCTAAGATGCCATCGTCGTTGGTGACTTTTGTCCCGAATACAGAGTTGAGTTGATGAGAATTAACCTTCTCGGATTCATATGCGGTTGATAGGTTTTTGGTCGTATCTTCCCGGTCATTAGCATCCACAAAAAAGGTTCGTTGGTTCTGGAAAAATGAGCCTTGGCTGATGACACTTGTCCGCGTTTCTTCAAACGCTCGTGACGTAGTGGGCATTTGTTTCGTTGCTGTTTTCGTGGCGAAAGAGATGCGGTGTGCAGAATTTTCCTCGCTCTCGTTTTCTTTTTTGTTTGTATTTGCGTTATCTTTCGTAATTAAACACTTTATTCTTTAGTGAATTTTTCAAATGATTTCTTTTTTTGTTTTTTGTTTTCTTTTTCACTATTAAAGTTGTACCGTAACTGTACTTTTTGCTTTTCTACTTAGCTATCTTTTTTTTATAGAATCAAACGCTCATTCACGACTTGCGCGCTTGCTTTTCCAAAACCAACTGCCTTGTTTCATTTTTTCTACCTCTCATTTTTGTCTTCCTTATGTATTGCATTCGTCCAAACTCTCACTATGGAAGCACATCCAGTACCAAACTTTTCGGAATTTTGCACAGAATTTTAATCAATAAATTCCAATTTTTATTCTAAAATTCAAACCTGAATTTTTCCTTTCAAAGTACCTACTTGAAAATTAGATTTTTCAGGTTAAAATTCTGCCAAAATCCCTTACTCCGCACCTCGGTTAATCCCCTCTTGAAAACATAAAGATGTAGACTTGTTCCCCTTCTTTTTTTTCATCTCCGTCTACCTTAGACCAATTAAGGTCTTTATGCAATAATATTTTTGCTATTTGAGATTCAAACCCTATACTTTTTTAAGCCATATCATTATACATTTCAATCTACTCCTAAATAACCTAGGCCAGGGATGAGATTTTATATAGGAGCAAGTTCGTGCGACCCGGTCATGCATTTTCTTTTATTTTTTAAGTTTTGCATGTGGAAACAATTTAACTCCAGATTTTGATCAAAGTTGACTTTACGATGATAGAGAACACGAATATTTTTGTATCTAAAAAAATTGTTTTTGAAAAATCAATTTTACACAATTTTAAAGAAATTTCTTATATTATATTATTATATTATATTTCTTAAACTTTGTTTGCATAAATTCATACCTTTCGTATTTATATTAACAAAATACAAAAAACAAAATTTTTATTTAAATGAATTAGTAATTTCCAAATTTGATAAAAATTCGGAGATAAACATTAAAAGAAATATTTGTTTGTTCAAAATTTGCAGGGTAAATCTTATCTTATCTTATTTTTTTTACAAAATATATGGATAAAAACTATTTTTTGTAAAAAAAATTTATTTTTATTGAAAAAAAATTTTATATTGGGTGCATCAATAAATTTTTAAAATTGACACCTGTTGGAGCACATTATATTTAAAAACAAATTATATTTAATATATTATCATTGTTGAATAAAAACAGAAAAGATTTATCGGATTTACAAATTAAATATACAGAAGTCCCATCACTACTTTTAAAATTATAAATATTTGAAATTCCCGCCTAAATACCAAGGCTCACCATATTTATTTTTATTAATTTTATATATAAAATATAAAAACCGATGTTACATTATAGCATGTATAATAAAGAAAAAAATATTGTCACACGTTACATCGAACTATCAAGTCGTTTCGTTTTCTACATATAGTCTAATAAAGTCAAATTAAAAATTATATCGTTGGTTTTTTTTGCAAATAAATTTTTAATAAAAGAAATAGAAATTTTCCTGTTTTAACAAATTCAAATTTTTCTATTTCGCGGTTTGAAAAAGATCAAATCGTCTATTTTGGCGCCCAAACGTGGAGCAGAATTTTCTGCGAAAAAATCATTATTTAAAGTTGTCGTGTTACGAACTTAAAGCTGAAATAAAACTTTCTCGTAAAAAAAATAGATAAAATAAAATCTTAAGTTTTCGTCGGTTTCGGTTCGGTAATTGTGAATGTTAAAAGTTGTGCTAAAAGATAAAAAAGTGCAGAGACAAGAAAATAAAAAGATAGACATTTATATCGAAAGCTGAAACAGAAGAAAAAAGAAGTTCAACTGGGACGAAGGAGTCACATGACTAGATACTTTCATAGTCAGAAGCAGTCTTACCCAGTCCAAAGTTCGCATAAGCAATTTAAATTGGACAAATTGCTCAGGGAAGTTAAGTACAAAAAACTCCCTTCAAGGTATGTTGCCAATATAATAAGCGAATGTGCGTTCATTTAAATCAAATTTGAAATTAATCGCAGTTCTTAAAATACTGCATGGATTTATGCTATCCTTCGAAAAAAATAAACCTACATAAACGCACCTTCGCTTTGGAAAAATAATTTGTATGCTGTCATTCATTTTAATATCTAAAAATTTAAATTTAAAATAATTTTAAATAAATTAAATTTCGTGGATCGTTTTAACTTTGCGCCATTTCTATACAATCCACAAGGGGAACATATATATAGCCATTTCACTCTAACATGCACATACAATTGTATTAAAAGCTTATTTATCGCTCGTTCGTCTCGCTCGTTCATCTCGCTCGTTCATCTCGCTTGTTCGTCTCGCTCTCCTCGTTTACTGGATGATCGCACAAAAAAGCTTCGTTGGATATACGTACTTACATACGTCATCATTAGTTCTAGTTTGCCTACTTGCTCATAGTCAAAGCTTTTGAATAGGATCCACTCATCGTCGTTGCTGCTGTTGGAAATACATATTTAATACACTTTCGTTAATCAAACTTTGGAATTGATAATTCGCATGATAAAATTCATTTTCGTGGCCAAATACTTCATTAGAACCCAGTTTATTAGATTTCGCCGAAATCAAAAGTCAATCTTCATAGACATTCACTAAGTTAATTGTGAATTGGTTTCGATATTTCAATTACGTTTGCGTTGTATATAAGTATAAGACCTACATGGAATTATAGTTATCGCCTTTGGATTTTTGGAGCTTTTTAAGAATATTGTGTCGCTGTACTTAGTATCTACTTGGAGTTGGATATTTTAAATTATTTTTGGATACAGATTTTCTCTTCGTAGATTTATTGAAGCTTTTCGTATATTTGATAACTAGAAGTCATTATCTTGCAAATTGGTCGTTGGATTAAAGTCAGAGTTAATATTAAAATAACTACAAAAACAAAAAAAATAGTGAATCATGCCAGGGCCTACAGATGCAGCAAAATTAGAAGAAGTCAAACAACAACGTGCGTCTGCTAAAGGAAACATAACAAGGATTAAAAATATTTTAGAGAGACCACAAGAACCCTCTCCTACAGAATTAGAATGCCGGTTAGGGATTCTAGAGTCATATTTTAAGCAAGGATTAGCCTACCAAACCCAAATTGAAAGTTTACAGCCGTCAGATACGGGACGTAGTGAACTTGAGGAGTTGTACATAACAACAAAAACAAAAATTCTTTCGATGCTTGGAGATAGAAGACGTCTTAGTTTAGGTGGTGAACATTCATTCTTAATACCTTCTGCTCCTCCTACAACCCGGTTACAGCCTTTACGCTTACCAAAATTTAATGGAAAGTATTCAGAATATAAGAATTTTATGCGATCTTTTCAATACTTAGTTCATGATAGTCCCACACTCAGCGTTATAGAAAAATACAATCATTTGTTATCATGTTTAAGTGGCAAGGCATTAGACACTATAAATGCTCTACAAGTTACTGAAGAAAATTTTACTAAAGCAATACAAAGCCTCAAAAATCGCTTTGACAATGATGCTTTGATATTTTTGGAAAATATTTCTTCTATCTTCGAATTTCCTAAAATTTCAAAGGTTTCGGCTACAAATCTACGAAGTCTCGTTGACAACATATCCGCTCTTTATAGTTCGCTTAATTCGTTAGGCTCAGAAAAAGATATTTGCAATGCAGTTATGATCCATATTCCAAACTAACTAAAAAATCCTGCGCATTTTGCCATGACAATACCCACTACATTGCTTCCTGTCAAAAGTTTAAAGATCTTTCAGTCTTAGATCGTTTTTCAAATGTAAAACGACTTGAGTTATGCATTAATTGTCTAGGAAGAGGGCATACTGTTTCCACATGCTCCTCGAAGTATACATGCAGAATATGCCATAAATCTCATCATTTTTTGCTTCATCGGACACAAGCTTCGTCAACTATAAATAACCCAGCTAGAGATCAAATACCAAACTCTTCAGCACAAGCTGTAAGCAACGCAGTTGGAGATCAAGGAACATCGTCATCACCAACGGTACATGCTGCACTAGAACAACGTCCAAACTCAAAGCATCATGTGATTTTAGCAACAGCGTTAGTTTTAGTTAAAGATTTAACAGGAAGTTATCAATATGGTTGAGTTCTTTTAGATTCTGGGTCTCAAGTAAACATGATAAATGAGAAGTTTGCAAAATCATTACTCCTTCGTAAAAATAAGAAAGTTATTGACATAGTTGGCATTGGTGTTTCTAAATCCAATATTCAATATCAAATTCAAACCACCATTCGCTCCCGTTTCAATAATTTTTAGGTTTCGTTAGAGTTTCTAGTTGCACCGTTTATAACAGGATATCAACCCGACAAAGCATTTCAAACAGTCAATTGGAATATACCAAAGAACATTGAACTGGCGGATGAAGATTTCAATAAACCTTCACAAATTGATATGCTTTTTGGTGCTTTTTGTTTGATATTTTGTCAGTTGGACAGATAAAGTTAGGCAACAATCTACCAAGTCTCCAAAAAACTTTGCTAGGTTGGATAGTATCTGGCAGATATAGTTGTTCACTGGAATCATCCACCAAAGTTTGTTGTTTGAGTACTGAAGAAGATTCATTGCTTCAATTCGTAGAAAAGTTTTGGGAGTTAGAGGAAGTCAATTGTCGGAAGTCAAAGTGGACAGAGGAACAGAACCAATGCGAGGCGATTTTCCATGAAAGTATAGAGGAATTGGACACTGGTCGTCTTATGGTCAAACTACCATTTAAAAACAATCCCGAATGCTTAGGAGCATCATATGACATCGCATATAGAAGATTTCTTTCGCTGGAACGTAGATTGTCCAAAAACTTAGAACTAAAAACTGAATATTCGAAGTTTTTAAAAGAGTATGAAGATTTAGGACACATGTCCAAAGTGAAGAGTCCAAACCTCGAAGTGCCTCACTACTTTCTTCCCCACCAGTGTGTTTTGAGGCCAGATAGCGTATCAACGAAATTAAGAGTTGTATTTGATGCGTCTTGCTGTACATCGTCACAAATTTCATTGAACAAACTCTTAATGGTTGGCCCAACAATTCAAGATGACATTTTTACTCTTTTGTTGCGTTTTCGATGCAATAGATACGTCATATCAGCGGATATTTCTAAGATGTATAGACAAGTTTTAATTCATCTTGCTCATAGACAGTTTCAGTATATCTTGTGGAGAGAAAGTAATGAAAATCCTATAGAAACATATCAGTTAAACACGGTAACATATTGCACATCGTCAGCTCCATTTTTAGCCATTCGGTGCCTTCACTATTTGAGTGATAAATTCAAAAATTCTCACATTATTGGATCAAAGGCATTAAAATCAGATTTTTATGTTGATGATATGTTGTCGGGAGCCAATGATATAGAAACTTTGGAGCGCATTAGAGAAGAAGTCTCGGTCATATTGTTATCAGCTGGATTTGAGCTGGCAAAGTGGCATAGTAATGTGGATTCAATGCCTCAGTCCCCGGGAAAAGTACTTAGGTTATCGGAATCAGGTTTAACAAGTACCTTAGGAATCACTTGGAATCCTATTCAAGACAATTTAGTTTTTTCATACAAACCGTCTAAAAATTATTCTAAGTTCACAAAAAGAACCATTCTCGCATTATCGTCATCTCTCTTCGACCCCATTGGTTTATTGGGTCCAATTATTATAAAAGCAAAAATCATTCTACAGAAGAAGTGTCTACCAAGGTTGGAGTTGTGCGGCGCACATCTGTTGGCAAAACTTTGGTTAAAAGTAAAAAATTTGTTTATAGCCATGAATCCTGAGGTGTTCTTTTGGACAGATTCAGAGGTAGTACTTCATTAGATCGGGACTCATACGTCAAAACTTCAAACGTTCGTCGGGAACAGAATTGCAGAAATCCAGGAGCTAACATCGGTGGAAAGTTGGAGGCATGTTCCAACCCAAGAACTAAAGGACTCCCTTTGGTTTTGTGGTCCCAAGTTTCTTTCAAAATCTTATGATGACTGGCCACCCCTTTTTAGCAATCAGTCGATATCGAAAGAAGCAAGTCTCGAGATGCGAAAAACTGTTTTGCTCGCCAGGAATCAAGAACCAAATCATGTTTTAAAAGCATTAGAAAGGTATAGTGTATACAAAAAATTGGTTCGTATCGTTGCTTACATGCTAAGATTTATTAAAGTTCTCAGAGTTAAAAAGATAAAAAACCGAAAAGCAAAAAATTTGTCACATTCGATAGAAGAATCCAAATTTCTAGAGTTAGAAGAGGAGAATATACGAAATATATCACTATCTGTAAAAGAATTGCAGCATGCTGAGGCAAGGATTATATGGAGTATTCAGCAGGAATTCTTTGCAGAGGAAATAAATTCAATCAGAAAGAAGGAAAGTTTGAAGAGTTCAATTAAATGGCTTAATTCATTTCTGGAGGAGTGTAATGGAGTAGAAGTTGCAAAAGTGAGGGGCAGGTTGCAGAAGGCAGCAATCCAGAGGAACGAAAGCACGCCATTCTTCTTCCAAAGGGCACACATGTCGTAAAATGTTTCATCAGAGATCTGCACTCGAGTAATTACCATGCAGGACCAAAAGCACTTTTAGCGCTCATTCGAGAAAAATTCTGGATAATAAATGCCAGAGAAATAGCACGTCAGACGGTGAAGAGATGTACACTTTGTGTCAGATATCGTCCAAAACTTATGGAGCAAATTATGGGAGATTTACCATCAGAACGGATTACACCAGCGTCACGTTCATTTTAGAATTGTGGAGTTGATTTTTGTGGACCTATCTTCACATATTTAAACATTCGTGGGAAGGCACCTTATAAGACTTATGTTGCAATATTTGTATGTTTTGCTTCAAAAGCAGTTCACCTTGAAGCTGTTTCAGATTTGTCTTCGGAAGCGTTCTTAGCATCTTTAAAAAGATTGATTGGCCGTCGTGGTATTCCGAAAAATATATTTTGTGATAACGCCACAAATTTTGTAGGGACTAGGTCCAAGTTAAACGATCTACAAAAGTTCATATTTTCAAATAACACTAAAGACCATATTGAAAAATTTTATACTAATCAAAATGTATCTTTTCATTTTATTCCACCTAGGGCTCCTCATTTTGACGGTCTATGGGAGTCAGCCGTTAAAATAGCAAAAGGCCACCTGTACCGTACCTTGGCGAACGCAAAGCTTACGTTCGAGGACTCTCTACTGCACTGGTGGATATCGAAGCGGTGATGAATTCACGTCCCATAACACCATTGTCATCAGATCCTAGTGATTTAGAAGCCCTAACCCCTGGGCACTTTCTGATTGGTTCGTCTTTGAAGGCCATTCCAGAACCCATAGTCGAATGCGAAAACATATCGTATCTTCAAAGATGGCGTCGTATCCAGGCAGTGAAGACACATTTTTGGCAGCGTTGGACCTCCGAATATTTAAACGAGTTGCAACATCGATCTAAGTGGCCGAAAGATCAACCAAACCTCAACATTGGAGCCATGGTCATCGTACATGAAGATAATACACCACCACAACGTTAGTTACTTGGGAGAGTCGTCAATGTCATACAAGGAAAAGATGGATGTGTTCGAGTGGCAGATATTAAGACGTCCAAGGGTATCTTTCGTCGCCCGATTCAAAAACTAGCTCTACTTCCGGTTTGAAAGGATGTTCTTTCAAAGTGGGGGGAATGTTGGAGCACATTATATTTAAAAACAAATTATATTTAATATATTATCATTGTTGAATAAAAACAGAAAAGATTTATCGGATTTACAAATTAAATATACAGAAGTCCCATCACTACTTTTAAAATTATAAATATTTGAAATTCCCGCCTAAATACCAAGGCTCACCATATTTATTTTTATTAATTTTATATATAAAATATAAAAACCGATGTTACACTATAGCATGTATAATAAAGAAAATATATTGTCACACGTTACATCGAACTATCAAGTCGTTTCGTTTTTCTACATATAGTCTAATAAAGTCAAATTAAAAATTATATCGTTGGTTTTTTTGCAAATTAATTTTTAATAAAAGAAATAGAAATTTTCCTGTTTTAAAAAATTCAAATTTTTCTATTTCGCGGTTTGAAAAAGATCAAATCGTCTAACACCAAATTTCTTTTTTTTTTTTAATTTTTCTAAAATTGCATAAAAGCAATTTTTAAATGCACACAAAAATTTTTTTTCAAAAAAAGGTATATGTTTTTTTTAAATATTATGTCAATTATAATTTTATTCAATTTATTCTAATTTAATTTTTTTTAATTAATTTAAGTTTTCTAAACGAGTGAAAATTATTTTTTCTCGAAAAAATTATTTGATTTTTTTTTCAAAATAGTTTTATGTTGATATTTATAAATTTCTGAAATTGATTCATATACACATAAAAAGTATTAAAGTATTTAAAAAACTGATTTCTACCTACATATATCAAATTTCTTTTTTTTACTTTTAATTAAATAAATACATATCCACGCATAAAAATATTTGTTTTTTTTTGTAATCAAAATTATTTTCCACCATACCAAATTTCTTCTATTTTATTTTATACAATTTTATATAATGTATGTATGTAGGTATGCACATACATATGTAAAAGCTATTTTATTTAATAAAAATATAGATATACATACCTTTAAGATTTTCTTAAAGAAATAGTTTTATACCTATTTATGTAAGTACATACATACATAATTATATTAGTTACAAAAAAAAAACAATTTCCACTACCTAACCACCCACTGCATCTTATGTAGGCAGTTAACCTAGTTTATTGTAATTATTATTTTTGTTCTTCAAAATTACACCAATTATTATACTTTTGAATAATAAAAATAATAATAATTGCAATCAGCATAGGTAAGTTACCTAATATATTAACATAATGTACCTATCTAGATATTCTAAAATTTAAAAAATCCAAATCCTTTCAAAAATCAAATCTGAAAATTATTCCTACTTAAATCTATTCAAATGGGTGTGTGTCCATACAAATAAAAAGCAACGTTGTATTTTGGTTAGATATACCGAAATTGAACAACGTTGCTTTGTTGCGTATGAAATAGACAAAACAAAACAAATATTCTTGACAAAAAACTATAACAACAAAACACAGAAGATTCCTCAAAAGGAAAATACTACAAAACAAATTTGATTTTCTCATTCTCGTCTTTCTCATTGCCAGAGCTGATAAAATTTTCTCGCTCTATCCTCAATTACCATCCCCCCCAAATCAAAAGTCTCGACGTCTCGATTTTTTCCGCCGACAGCGCCCTCAGTAGAATGTATTCCCCAACTTTTTATTTCTGTTCCATGAGAGTACTATAGATTTTATATACAAGGCTGAAATCAACCTGACTCCCAGTGTCCCAGTATTAACAACCAAGAGTTGTTTCCCTCTTCTTTTAATACATTTGGTCCAACATACATACGCCACAACGAACGAAAAAAATCAAACCTTCATTCCAACAATATACCGTTTTTTCTCTATGAGCGAAGCAAACAAAGCCACATCATACAAAGAAAACAGAAACTATACTTCATCCAACAAAAATATGCAGTACACGTTTTATGGGAGAGCTTTTTCAAAATCAGTAGCGTGCTATATTTTTGCACCATACTAAATTGAAAGAACTTTTCCATAAAAAAGTGTTTGTGCGCCCGTAAATTTTCGATTGCATTTGACGCAGACCCGACGTCCTATTGATCGCACATCTGAGTGTGCAGGTGCACTGAATTGCTGTGGCCTATGGCTGTTGGTGATATTCAATTTCAACCCCAATTGATGTGCATTCAGAGTTACCCTTGTTTATTTGCTATCTTGTTCAGGTTTTTTTCCTTGGGTTTCTGTTGAAGTGCTTTTGATTTTAGAGCTTTAAAAAAAGGGTCCATTTAAAATCGAAACTACGACAACCCTGTGAGAGCTTTAATGAAGGACAGATTTATACAATCCACTGTAGCCAGCATGCGAGGCAAACGTCCTATCTTGCCCACACTGCATATTTTTGTTGGACAGAGTATAGCTTTCTTTTTGTCGCTTTTTTCTGCACCTTCGGTTTGCTTTTACCGAAAATATTATATCCCCTTCCTAATTCTCGACTGTCCTTACTCACACCACTCTACGAGAAAAGTTGGGTCCAGGCGGCGCGGCGCGCCGCCGTTCGTTCCTCTTCATAAGAGTACTATAGATTTTATATACAAAGGTTGCACCAGCGCACACAAGCATGCATAAATTGAGGAGCGTTTTTGCAAAACTCAACAAATCACTTGAAGGTTTTTCAAAACTCAACAAAATTTTAATGGTTTTGCAAAACTCAACAAATTTTTTCAGTTTTGCAAATCTCAACTGAATCTACGAGTATCTAGTTTTGCAAAACTCAGCACAACTGTACTTAAGTGCTGCTTCGATGAATAGGTGGTTGATGTTGTTATAATAATTTTATTGAGGTACATCCGGTGTTAAGATCCTAGCCTTTGCTTTCCTAGAAAATTATTATTAGGTAGTTAAAAAATAACCCTTTTCGATCAAATTTTTTAATGGCAGTGGTCAGGTGACCTGTTGGAAAGTACCTGCATACATACGTGTGTGTTTGTATGCATGTATTTGAATAATTGAGGTCTAATTTGCCCATACTATGTATAATAATTCTGCAGTTTTTTATATGTGTGCATTGCATACGTCAAGGACTACCTTCTATCCGTCAATATTATACTGCAAGGCCGTCATTGACGCTATAAATAAGCAAAGTCGAACAATAATAGATATTAGTGTGCTTTAAGTCATTGATTAAAAACCATTAAGTGAAGTGAAAATGCAAGCCGATAGTGAATTTAACACCCCTGTTGTTCCTGTTCCCAAAGGAAGAAAAAACAGAAAAAATTAAGAAACAAGGCTACATCCCAAATGAAGCATATGAATTAACAACTGAAGATTTGAGTAGTAAGTTTAAAGAAATATATTTTTATATAGTGCTTTAAAATTCAAATTTTAACAGTGTTTTGAGATCGTTTTAAAGATCAGTGTAATAGTAAAGTGAATGAAGACAGACTCATGCTTAAGTATATGCAAATAAGTTACCCGGTAAGACAGCGTTTAACAGAAAATGTGCAGAGAAAAAAGCCTCACGCAATAGCAATAAAATATTTTGTTAAGACTAAGGACAAGCAACGAGTTCTTGTTTGTAACCAGCTTTTAAAAATATGTTGGGAGTTTCTCAAAACAGATTGTCAATCATAGGTGTTTTATGACAAACTCCGTGGAATGATGTCGAGATGGTAAGATGATTGGATGTTTGCATTCAATCGATAAATTTGATCCCTGTTATCGACTTCCAACAACAAAAATATCATTAGAATCTACATAAGTGTGAGGAATTGTTTATAATGCGAAAAGTTGATTTAAAGCATTAAGAAACGATATTGCTTGCACTATTTTAATCCAATGTCAAGTCCAATTTTGAATTTCTTCGGTAGATATAAACCCTATATCTACCGAAGAAATTTTAAACTTGTACTTAATTCGATTAGATTTGTGTTTTTGACGGTCGTTGAAGGCAAATCAACAACACAAAATTGATGTTTTTATGAGCTTATCCAATGAAGAAAATCTTTCGATGAAGACATCTGAGACAATTACTGTATGGATGTGATGAATTTTTGCTTCGACAAAAATTTCACTTTCATCGATACTGTTTAAATCTGGGATATTAATTTCGTGTTGCATCAAAATTGATGGTGTATTCCACTAAAGTTTATAGTCAGCAAGTTCATTTGGATACATTCCCCTTGTTGCACAATCAGCTAGATTTATTGTAGTTGGTATATGTTTCCATTGCTGCACTATAAACTTTCGAAAATTTTGGAAACTCTATTGGCTTCGAAAAATTTCCATCGATTGGCATCTCCATTCAACCAAGCCAATACAATTTTAGTATTTGCGTAGGTAAAAATATTCTCATCAGATATGTTGATATTCAATTCGGATCTAATATGTTTGAGTAATTCAACAAAAAGTAAAGCACCAAATAATTCAAGTCTGAGTATGGATATGGGCTTTATAGGTGCAACTTCGGTTTTCGATGTTAGAAGCGATACATACATGAATAGAGCCATCAGATGTAATCGTCTTAAGGTAAATAGCAGCTGCATAAGCGTTTGAAGATGCATCGCAAAGGGCGTGCAGTTGGTATGATCGATTAATTGAAAGAGTTTTAAGCCATCTTGGAATTTTTTTTAAATTTTTTTTTATTTAATTCTTTATTTCATTTCAAAAAAAAACTTAAAGCTATATAAATTAACAAAGAAAAAAATCATAATCAGTTAAAGATTCTTTAAGTTAAAAAAGAAATGAAACAGTTAAGTACATTCTGTTGTTTAAAAACAAGAGGTGAAAGTACTATACTAAATAAAGATGATTAATACATTTATCGATGGGGATGCGATAAACTTAAGAATTTAAAAAAATTAACAATAATTCAAGTTTAGAGAAATAGAAACAAAACTGAAAAATACATTATTATATTGAAAGACTAAACTAATGGATTCAGTAGATTTTCCAGAACATCGTAATTCATCAAAAACAGCCATTGCTTAATATTTTTAAGGAATACGGATTTAACTCTCACAGATCTTAGATTTTCAGGTAGCTTATTAAATAGACGGGGTGCGGCAACAATATAAAAGTGAGAATAAAGTGCTATTTTAAAGGTTGGTATGTTGACGAGGTTTCTAGTGTTAACACGCAGGTTACGATTTTCATAAATTCTAGAAGAGTTATAACCTGATTTTTCGAAAAATAATTTTAAAACTTTGTAGAAATATAAATGCCTTAATGGAAGAAGTAGAAGACTTTTAAACAATTCAAAGCTTGGAGTCTGTCGATTTACTTTGCACATAATACGGATTGCATGCTTTTGTTTTATAAGCAAAGGTTCTATCTTATTAATGTTAGTTCCACCCCAGCAAACTAAACCATACTGCAGTTTAGATTTAAAAAGGCCATTGTAGACTAAATTTAAAACTGCTAAACCACAGTATTGGCTGAGGAGATATAGTTGTCTTACTACATTGGTTAGAAGTTGCTTTAAATTCACAGTATGATTTGTCCAGTTCATTTTAAATCTAACGTAACACCTAGGTACTTAAAACTGTCAACGCGTTCAATTTCAAAGCAGTTGTCGGAGCAACATTTTTGAGAATCAAACCCAAGAGCGTTGTTACGGTGAGAACAATTATTCATCAAACGGAATCTTTCGCAATTGGGCGAATGATATTTTAATGGCATATCATTGCATATTTTTCCTTTAATATTGAAAATCATGAACTTTGTTTTGTCGCTTATAATCAATTTATGCAACTTGAACCAACCACGTAGCAATTCTAAGTCATGGTTCAGGGACAAAGAAAGGTTTAAATTACTTTTACTGCTATAACTCAAAGCCGTGTCATCGGCAAAAGCTGTTATTTTACCTTTAAAGGGTTGTTAGAAAAGCGAGTTAACATAGATTAAGAACAAATGAATTAAAAATGTGACATAATACATCAGAAACAAAAAAAGAAATCTTTTTCAAAATATTATTTGAAATATTGTCACAAGTCTTATAGAGTTAGAACTTTTAAGCGACTGTATAATGCTATTTATTTCCAAAGGTGAGAAAAGTTCACAAAAGAAACTCTGTCTTTGAAACGGATCAAGAACATTGACACTATCGCATTGGCAGCTGGTAGCAATATTTGTTGTGGTGTCCCGGATGGTACTCGTAATTCTTACAAAATGGTCATTAAAAGCATTGCCGACTTCAAAGTGTCCAGAAACATACATATTATTTATGTTGACAACGTGATCTGCGTTTGGCCTGATTTTGTTTAAAATTTCATTGACAACCCTGCATTCCTTTTTAGAGTTGCCCATATTCTCAATTAACCTGTTGATAAAATAAGTATCTCTTTGAAAATGTATTTCAGTTTTTAACTCTGCAGACAATTTATTGTATAACCTTTTTAGCCTATAATTATTGGGATATTTCTTAGAAAACTTGTAAATAGATTTTTTTTTTACGAATTTTTTTCAATAGAGCATCAGACATCCATGGTTTAAGAAATTTGTTTTTGTTTCCTTTTTTAATTTTCTTACTGTAACTTAGTAAGTAAAATTGCAGTTTCTCAAGAAATAACTGAAAGGCAGTAGATGGATCCTGGGCTCTATATACTTCATTCCAAAATTCAGATACAAGCGCAGATTTTAGAGCAACAAAATCAATGTTGGTAATTTCTTTAGAAACAAACCGCTTTGCTCTGGATACAATATGATCAAGCTGAATAACTGTTAACAAATGATCATTTATATTAAGGTCAAAGGTAGTGGTTTTATAACTCGTAGAATTATTTCTGTGTTGTCTAATAAATATATGGTCCAGACAAGAATTTAAACGCGTTGGCTCATTCAGCAAACTGATTAAACCAAAAGAAGACATTAAGAAAATGTAATTATCAAGTTCCGATGAAACAGTTAGAAGATCAATATTAAAATCACCTAAACAAATAAGATTCTTACACCGAATGTTTTCGATAAAGCCTGAAAACTCCTCCAGAAAGGCATTTACAGAACAAAAATTGAATCTATAAACACAGACAAAACAGTAATAAGTCCCAGAAATTTCGCACTTTAAACTTATCAAATCAGCACTGTTCAGATTAAAACAATTCACGTTAATATTAGCCGACATGTCATTTCTATAAAAAACTGCAACTCCTCCAGCAGAATAATAATTATTACAAGAAGCAACAAATTTATAATTAGGTATGGATATCTAGAAACTTTATCATCAAAAATCCAAATTTCAGAGAGAAAAATAAGATCAGGTAAATGATCTAAGGACGCGAGATGAGTTAAAAAGGTATGAAAATTTTTTCTAACGCTACGGATATTTTGATGAATTACTGAAAAGCCGGAAAAAGAAACATTGTTTGGATGATCAATACAAAGACATTTTAAATCATTAGAAGAAGAAGAAGAAAAACTATTATTAAATATGTTAATAAGAGGACTTATTGATAAATTATTTCCATTTAAACTAGTCATAAATTAATTTAAATTATTGTTTAAATGATAAATTGATAAACTTAACTAAACGTTGTGACTATCAAAGAGCACGGTAGTGCCCAGCCAAGATCTGCCACAACACCCTTTTTACAGGAACAAACTCAGGCGATTTTTGACCCCTCCTTATCTTTAGTACCAATGAAGTCAGTCAAACACAGGCACCTCAACAAATTTCAATTTTCTAGCATAAGCGGTTCCTGGGATATAAGGCCTCAAAAATCACAAAAACCGTAACTGACAGATCATCAAAATTATGGAGCACTTCCCGACATCGTAGAATCTTATAATTTTGCACAACGGTAGATCTTGTCATGCAAGCATTCTCCATTCAGGGGGCGTGGTATCCACCCATTTTCTCCGAATTGGTGTTGGTTGAATGGAGCACTTCCGACTTCTGTAAAACTATGAAATTTGGTAAAGTGGTAGGGCTTAAATTGCATACAAAGAAAGAAAATATAAAATTTGAGGTTTTCCATTCAGGGGCGTGGATCCGCCCACTTCCTCAGAACTGACGTAAATTATATATGGCACACTTCCGATTGCAGTAGAGCAATGAAATTTGGTAGAACGGTAGGGCTCAAATTGCATATAATGAATTGGTAGAATGATGAAATTTGGTAGAGCGGTATAGCCTAATGTACATTGAAAGCAAAAAAATAGAAAATCTAAGATTTTTTATTCGAAGTGCCTTTTTATTGTTATTTTGAAACTATACATGCATCTTGAAAATTTATGACTTTTCTTAGATTTAGAGTGCTCGTTTTGGTACTCTATGTTATGTTCATGTTAACATAAATGAAAAAAGAAAACATTTGCATAACTGAAAAAATTATGAGTTTACATAAAATAAATCTTAACTTTGATGTGAACTGCGAGTACATATAATCAAACCACTAATTAGGCTATTAATTGGTGGGCTACCTTTATTTGCACATACATTGTGGGTCACGCCATATTTGTGTGTATAAGATTGAACTAAAGAAACATCAGATTTGGTTTTTTTATGTCTGTTTTTTGTAATGTTGGGTGAATTAAGAGTTGACTGTAGCAACATTCGGGGGCTTAGAAAGAATTTTTGTGCTGTATGTGTCCATACTGAGAAAAACAGGCCAGCAGTTTTGGCACTTAGCGTGGGTGAAAATTCTGATCACACAGAATTCAACCTGCCTGGTTATAGCTTAGTGCCTCTATTTTTCCCTCACTATGGTCTCGCTATACCATATATGTACGGAACGATGTCGCTTATCAGTTTAAACCACAATATGGCCCATTTTTAAATACCAATTTTAATTTTATGTGGTTTAAATTCACAATCCATAAGCGCATCATTCATACATGCTTTATTTATCGCAGCCCAAGTTTGAATAGCAACTTAACTTCTAATGAATTCGATGCGCTATCTGAATTATCCAAAGAATTGTTTCTCATTTTCAGCACAGTGAAATCGTTATTACGGGCGATTTCAATGTACACAATTCTTCGTGGCTGCGCTATTCTGGTCAGACAACACCCGAAGGAAGGTATGTCGAGATTTGTTCTGAGTTAAACAGCTTGAATAAACTCGTTCACGAGCCTACTCGAATTCCTGACGTTGCAGGTCAATCCGCTAATACACTAGACTTGTTTCTTACCTCTGACCCTGACAAATACACTATAAATGTTTTATCACCTCTAGGCACATCCGATAATATATACAGATGTTTATATACATAATTATAATTATATACAGATGTCTCACCTCCATACAAAATTCTGTCATCGAAAATTTTTCCCAGCAGACAAAAGCTTTGTTAAGAGGCCTCCGCCCAAAATATTGAGAAAAACGTGAAATTGGGCAAATTCGTGCAAGGTTTGTGAAGTCAATGCAAGTCGTATTGAAATAAAATAAATTACATATGAAAGAATTACATTTTATCTTGAAAAGCGTCGAGCCACTTTTTTAATTTTTTTATATTTTTCTTATTTAATTTTAATATTCCGGTTGCTTCTTTCGTTAAATTCCACAAAACTGCAAAAGTTGTGCAAGGTTTGTGAGAAATTGAAGTGGAAAACTTATAATATTTTTACGTCATTTTAAAGGTAATGAAGAGGCTTAGAAGAGCGTCGGAGCGGATTTTTAATTTTGGGCTCTATTTTTGAATAATCATCTTTTAAAAAACATTAAAATTGCTCATTTTCCAATGCATTTTTTAATGTGTAGTTATGTGAAAAGATCATCATAACTATCCCAAACTGACATAATGCTTTCTGAAATTGTTTATATTAAAAAAAAGTAATCAAAAAGTAACTTTTTATTGCAAAATAACACATTTTATAAAAGCCTTTTTTGTTGCACAAAAGTCGTTACTTTTGTTTACTGGCTGTTTTTAGTTCATCTATTTGCCAAAACGTGGTTTTTTTCGAAGATAGCTATTTTTTGTTGGAACTGAAGCAAAAAGAAGTATGACGAACATGAAAGGCGAGTAGGCTTTTGGGTATAGGAGAAGTTCAGTAAAGGCGTGGTGTAGAAGGGGAAGAAATGGATGTGAGCAGAACCACTGTGACGGTGGATGATAATATTTGAGGTGGTATAGGCATTGGTAAGCGATGAGTATGGTGTGAATGTAAAATGAAGCAAAGGAGTAGATTTAACTTGTTGGATTGTTTTGTGTTTTTAGGAAGAAAAGTAACTACATTATGTACATTGGTTGGTATGCGAAAAGTATTGAATGTATTATTATGAAGCTCGGTATGTTTGTTATGATAAGAAATCGGTTTGTGTCTTATTTTGTATTGCGATGAACGACGAGGTGAATATCCTTTTTTCGAATAGGTATTCGTTTTTTAATAATTTGGACAAATATTGGATTTTGAGGGAATTGAAAAATCTTGAAATTTTTCATTTTTGAGCTAAAATTTTCAACTTTTTCATTTCAAGGCAGGTATTAGTTTTTTTCAATTTTGAGAAGAGATATTAGAGTTTTTACCCAACCCCTTTTTAGTAAAATGACTTGTTTTAAGCAGAATACAATATTCTCAGAAAATAAAATATTAAATTATCCTTTCTTATTCATAAAAAATGATGTTTGTCCTAGAGTGGTCGCAAGGTCAATTATAGATTTTGTTTATTTTTTTGAGTTGTAACGTTTCGGGTGTGATTACACCCAAGACACGAATACAAAAAAACGCTCCAATAAATAAGAAAAAATTGGTATACATTCTTAATTATTGCAATTACAATAATTATTATAAGTATTTACAATCTTTTTTTTAATTTTATTATTGTATGTAGATATGTATTGTATACTTAAATGTTTCTAATTAAAATTTTGTTCATGAATAGGTTGGAAGGAAGGTGTGATATCAGCTGAAACGTTACAACTCAATAATTAATCCACAAACATGATTTTCATAAACAAATTGGCGCAAGATTTTCAACATTTAAAACCTTCTCCAAATCAATTTTAGAATGGGGTTTGACTGTAAATATCGTTTATAAAATGAGAACCGACTTTTTTTTAATTTTAAACTTTAACAGTAATAGCAAATATGTAGCTATTTTTTCTTTTAAAAGTATACTTTATCTAGATTAACAATCGTCATTTCATACCAAAACAATTTGGAGTCGATTTTTTTAAAAGATGTGTTTTGTAAGTAGATTGAATATTAGAAATGCGAAACAATTATTCAAAAGTGCCCTTCGATCTTAAATTTTCCAATATTGCAGCGGACGATGGATAAATAAATCTGTTATTATCTATTATAATTATAAAATTCTTTATTTAGACAATACAAGAATATTATAAGAAGTATATAAAAGAAAAATAGAACAATGTGCCGTCTGTCGAAATAATTGACGTGTATTCTTATACATTGATTCATTACTGAGTTGAAACTATAGCGTTACAAAATAATTAATTTAAAATAAAACCATTAGTTAGTTTGTTGGATTTAAGTTACTGTTTGCAAATACATTTATACAAAGCAAAATTATGAATTTATTTGTTTAATTATTACAAAGTTATTACTATATTTACAATAGATATCTAAAAAAAAGAAACGTCCAACATATCGTAAATTATGAAAAAGTTAGACAAAGTCGTTTAAAATTTTGCGCCAATAATATTTTTAAAATTAAACTATAAAAACATTTTCCAAATATTTAATCATAATATAACTTACCAATTTGATAGATAAGGAGTAAGGTCTAACTCTTTATCTCTTTATGGTGTGATTCAAATTCCCTTCCCTTGAAAACCAAGAAATGTAAAATTATGTCTAAATTCTTGAATATTACAACAACAACTTGAATGAACTACCACCAAGGGGGTTCTTATTTGGCTATTGACTCCTTTATTAGTGGTGCTTAACCTTTATACTATCAAGTTTAATTGAAAAACTTTTTGCCTTGACTGAGATTTGAACCCAGACCTAGCGTCGTCAGAAGCCAATGCCCTACGCATCACGCTACCGAGACCACATGATCAGGTCCATCCCAATTTAGGTTTTATCGTTTATCAATTATCACTTGAGGACTAGCGTTTTTATTAGTCATTCAAGTTTGTTGGTGTAAATTCGGTTTCTTTCTATTTCGCCGATCGGCTTGGCAACCGTGAAATAGCTATAACTCCAGCCAAATAAGAACCCCCTTGGTGGTAGTTCATTCAAGTTGTTGTGGTAATATTCAAAAATTCATAAATATATGAAGCTTCGCATGGCACACTGCATACCCCTTCAATACATTTGAAACTTGACCAGAGTCAAATCTTTCATTAAAATCTCTCTCCTTATAATATACAACGAATTGTTGGCTTATAAACAGAGTTCGAAAAAATAGAAAGAAACCGAATTTACAACAACAAACTTGAATGACTAATAAAAACGCTAGTCCTCAAGTGATAATTGATAAACGTAAAATTATGTCTTTCACTCCTCAAAAGGATCCTATTGTTTTTAACTATCTATTGGATGAAAATGAATTGACAAGAGTTTATGAGCAAAAAGATCTCATTGTTGTGTTTCACTCTAAGCTAATGTTTGACAAACACTACTACTTCTTCTTAGTTAATCAGGCCAGGAGCATAGGTTTTATTTTCTGCACAGGTAGATTCCTTTAAGAAATCTGAAATATTTATAGCACTATACTACTCACTTTTCCGTAGTACTCTTGAATATGCATCCATTATTTGGAACCCAAATTACGAAACATTTTTAGACAAAACTGAAAAATTCAACAAAAAAATTCACAAGATATACAAGATAGGTATACAGAATTCAAAATGTTTAGACAGCATTCAACTTATATTGTAGGCTGTCTATTCAATATCCTTTTTTTGTTTCAGCACAAGTTTTGTTAGACGAAATATTTATTTATAATATTATTTCTGGCAGAATTGAATGTCAATTATTGTTTAACAACATAAATATACACTGCCCGGTTCGTTCTTATAGTAATAATACCATAACGTTCAGTATCCCATTTCATCGAACGAATTTACTGTTTAAGCAGTTTATTAAGGTTATAACACCCTATCAAAATCTAGAACACCTTATTCCCTATGAACATCACGACCCATACCTTTTCATATGGTTCCCACAAAAATTGCACAATCAGCACTTTTTACAGGTGCTCTCCTATCCTATTACATTTATTTTCCCACATTTAGTTTCTCATGAAATGAAAATTATTGTCGAATGTGTTTATGTATCAAGTATAAATAGCCATGAAAATTATAATAAAATCAATTTTAATCCAGAAGTCAATTCATTTGTTTAATTCGAAATTGCTACCCCCACCCGAGGTAAGGAGCAATATAATCAAATTTAAACAATCAAGTCGAATCTGAAAGAGGTTTCGACGTTGAACAATTACTAAATTAGTTATTTCTAGAACTTTAGAGTTCTAGAAATACTCGTAACTACTAGGTTATGGGCCCAGAATTCCAACAAATAATGAAGAGAAAATTTCAATTATTTATTCTAAATAATTCAAAACTACCTACCACAATTAGCTTTTACCGAATTTGATGTCTTAAGTTCACAATACGCCAATTTCAGTGGCGTGATATTAAGAATTGTTGCAGATTTTGGTTCGTCATTTATCTCTATTTCAAACAAATTCTTTATTCACATAAACTTTATTGCGTGGGCACTTGGCTTTTTATGTAAGTTTTAATCTTTTTGAAAAGTATGTTCTTATATAATTTCTTTTCACTTATTTAAAAAATTAAAATGATATATAGGTACAAAGTTTAACGAAAATGGGGCGAGTCGTTTAGGCTGAAGTCAAACAGACAGAATTTCGAGACTCACCTTTTTCGTCTTCGCTATCATCGTAATGTTAACTTAGATCAAAATTTCGAGTTAGATTTTTTTTAACGAATGCATAACTTGCCTTATAGTACCTATAAGTCACAATTTAAAATAGCTTTGTAGTTAAAAGTGAACAAAAAAATTATGCATGAGCATGTACATATGTAAATACATAGCTAAATACTCACATAATTACGTATTAATTTTCCCTTTTTTGGTTGTTTAGCCTTTTCTTAATCGCTTTTTACTTTTTTTTTATCAAATTGGTAACTAGGTACCTACTAAGAATAAATATAAATGTAAATTTAGCAAAAACTCGATCACCACCAAAATTATTTTTAAGAGAGCAAAATTCGTATATTCAGAATTTAAAATAAAAAAACCTTTCTAATTCAGGCAAGTCTTTCTTTTTCATTTTATCGAAACCTGCAATTACAAATAAATAATGTAGGTACATGACTACGCATAGGTAGGTCGAAAAAATATATCTGTAATATAGGTATGTACAAAATCTAGCATAATAACTCTGAATTATTTCAAATTCAAGGTCAACATCACCAATTTTCCATTTTATGATATAGGTGTATACCTACATACATACATGCACAGATATGTATGTAACTTCATTTTACTAGACATATTGGAGCTTCTAGGTAGATACAAATAATATTTTTTTCTTGCTCAAATGTTCCATCGCCTAATACTTCACACAACGGAAAGGTTGAACCTACAATTACCCCTCTATACATCTTTACACTACCCTTCTCTACAAACAGATCAAACAGAGCAGAGGACACAAAAATAAAACAAGCAAATGAAAGAAGGTTGTGTGTAGGTTGTAACTTTTATGCAACCCAAATGCAACTTTCGAAGATCAAACATGTTTAATGTACAAATGCGGAGTGATTATTTTAATTCGAAGTTCCAATCTTCGAATCTGAGTTCGACATTTTGGACGGAGGCCTCTTAAGAAGTTTGATAAGAAGAAGAGAATCCTTTAGGCCCATTTGCTGATACGGAACATAAGTACTTATGTTCCACATAAACTCTTATGTGACAGTTTACGTAGAGGAAAAAGTAGAACATAAGCGCTTAAGTTGAACATAAATATTTAAGGGCCATTTGCTGATACGAAACTTAAATATTTATGTTCAACTTAAGCGCTTTATGTTCTACTTTTTCCTCTACGTAAACTGTCACATAAGAGTTTATGTGGAACATAAGTACTTATGTTCCGTATCAGCAAATGGGCCTAAGTTTCGTATCAGCAAATGGCCCTTAGTCTCCGTAAGAAAGCTTTTCTGAATAAAAAAGAGAACAATATAATAATTTCTTTTCTGTTTAAGGATATTATGCGCGAGAAAGATAATACAGGCAGACAATGCGGCTACCTTTATTGATGTGGAATATATGTATGTATCTACCAAAAAAAGCAATTTCCTATTGGGGTATCCTATTTTTGTTTAGAAAAAAGGCAAAAGGTAAGGCATTAGGTAAAAAGAACATATTCTATTAATAGGTGTGTTTTTTTGGGAAAATTATCCGTAGTGAAGTAGGATTTTATACTTATTACAAATACAAAGTTTTCACTGCCGATAAAAGTAGAAGTAGAATCCAACTGCGGATAGAATGTTGACGTTTGCTCGAGTCTCGAATACAAATGTTGGTACAATTGAAAACTCTTTTGTATCTCGAAGGCATGTTCGTAGAGTACGAAAAGTAGTTTGTTGTTTAGCATTTTCCATTGGGAGTTTACGTCTTTTTTTAGAAAACCATTTTTATAAGAAAAACCCTGCATTTTGTATCGTGTTGGTGTCGAACTCTTATAGAAAGCTGTTTAATAACTAAGGCGTTTTTTTAGGAGCGAAATGTCGTGGTCAGCTGTTATACTTTAGTTAAACAGCGACATTTAAGAGTTACTAGCGCGACAAAGCCTTCTTATGAAAAAAGCTGTTGAGAAATCCAAAACTAACTAAAGTCTGCGAACAGATCCCTTGACTTTTGTGGTGAAAATTGTCAACAAAAAAAAAATTCACAAACAAAACTTCTGCTTTATGAAGAATGGCTGGTGAACAGAAAAAGTAAATACAAAATGATTTAAATTAAAATTCATAAATAAAAACCTCCATATATATTTTCAGAAACAAGAAAATTACTTGGCAAAAAGTTATTGGTTGTTTTTTTTTTTTCAATTAAATATTTGACAACTAGTCAGTGATACCAACTTTAAAGTAGAAAAATCGCACAACTGCGGATACGTTTTTTTGGGAAATCCTACTTCACTACGGATAATTTTCCCAAAAAAACACACCTAATATCTCCATCATTTGTATTATATTAATTTATAATATTTGTTTTTTTTTTTTAAATACTTAACACATGTTCGTCATGTTGATATTAGGTGTGTTTTTTTGGGAAAATTATCCGTAGTGAAGTAGGATTTTATACTTATTACAAATACAAAGTTTTCACTGCCGATAAAAGTAGAAGTAGAATCCAACTGCGGATAGAATGTTGACGTTTGCTCGAGTCTCGAATACAAATGTTGGTACAATTGAAAACTCTTTTGTATCTCGAAGGCATGTTCGTAGAGTACGAAAAGTAGTTTATTGTTTAGCATTTTCCATTGGGAGTTTACGTCTTTTTTTAGAAAACCATTTTTATAAGAAAAACGCTGCATTTTGTATCGTGTTGGTGTCGAACTCTTATAGAAAGCTGTTTAATAACTAAAGCGTTTTTTTTAGGAGCGAAATGTCGTGGTCAGCTGTTATACTTTAGTTAAACAGCGACATTTAAGAGTTACTAGCGCGACAAAGCCTTCTTATGAAAAAAGCTCTTGAGAAATCCAAAACTAACTAAAGTCTGCGAACAGATCCCTTGACTTTTGTGGTGATAATTGTCAACAAAAAAAAAATCACAAACAAAACATCTGCTTTATGAAGAATGGCTGGTGAACAGAAAAAGTAAATACAAAATGATTTAAATTAAAATTCATAAATAAAAACCTCCATATATATTTTCAGAAACAAGAAAATTACTTGGACAAAGGAAGGCACGGAAGCGCTGCTGGATTTTTATGCAGCCAGGAGGAATGAGTTCCAGCATAGCCGCAAAAAAAAAACATGGATATGACCATTTGCTTTTGGATATGGTGTCTGCTGGCTATGCTGTATGTTTCAAAATTGTTTTTTTTCCTTATTCATTAAAGCTTATCAAATGTTTGTTTGTTTTTTCAGGACGAAAACACTACGAGCTCCCACCTGGCCATCAAAATCCAGACGCTCATCCGTGCCTATAAAACGGCGGTTGATAACAACAACCAAACTGGGGCTGCTCCGTGTGTTGCCCCTTTTATGGACAGGATGGAAAATTTGTTTGGGAGGCAGCCAATAATTACCCACTGCAATTTGATTACATGTGGTGCGGTTGCAATAGGGGTAAGTTCATATTTTTGTTTTTACTTTCTTTATTTAAAGCAAGTTTTGTTTTCTTTATTTTATAGAATTCTCCATCCTCAATTACAGAGGTGGCATCCACGACAGCCTCAGAAACTGTTGATGTTGAGTCTTCAACGGAGATAACAACCCCAACACCAACTTCATCAGATTCACAGATGCCAAGTACATCGTCATCGTCAACCCAAGGAAACAAAAGGAAGATGACGAAGGCGATGTACTTGGAGAAAAAATTAAAGATGAAGGAGAAGGAGTCGGAGAGCTCCGATGCCAAGTGGAAAGAGTTCCTTGAGCTACAGAAGCAAAAAGAAGAGACCCGAAGGCAGAAAATAAAGTTGCTTGAGGAGTATTTAAAGAAGAGTAGTAAATAAAAAGAAATATTTAATATATTAATAAAAAAGAATATCGAAAACAAGTTTTGTGTTTATTGTTTTTTTTTTCATTCTTTTTTGCGTAAATTAAATGATGTTCTGTTCACATAAATGCTGGAACAAAATTTGACGCCGATTGATCGTTCCTAAACTTGGTTCATCAGGGGTATCTCTGGTATCCATGTTGACTTCTTCCTGAGGAAGTTCATATGTGTCGTTCATCATGATGCATAAGTTGTGCAGAATGCAAGCGCTCACAACAAGTGTTGATATAGAACGAAGGTCACGTTGTTCTGTAAATTTTAACAACCTCCTAAATCTTCCTTTCAACAATCCAAAAGAGTGCTCAACAACAATTCGAGTTGCAGAATGAATAAAATTAAACGATCGTTGTCGATCAGTTAGTCTTCCATGGTCTTTAAATGGTGGTACTAACCAGTTGGTAGCAGCATATGCAGAGTCACCCAAAATAAATGTGTTGCCGGGGAACAGTTGAGTGTTGTGAGTATGAGCTTTTTTATACAGCTCAGAGCGCCTAAGAACTATACTATCGTGCATAGATCCCGGTTCACCGCAGCTAACATCAATAAATTTTTTATCTGCGTCAACAACAGCTTGCAAAACAATTGTAAAACTATGTTTACGGTTGTAATAGCACTCTTTATCAATTTTCGGAGCTGCTATGTTTATATGGGTGCAGTCTATGGCACCAATAACCCCAGGAATTCTCTTTTTGTCTTCAAATTTTTGACAGTTTTGCTGGACAACAGTTCCTTGAGGCCATTTGATGTAGTTGGGACCATTAGATACGAGCCACTTTGATACCCGGTTCACCGCAAGCCAACTGGAAGACTTTGTGACGCCGAATAAATTTCCCAGTTGACGGAAGGTCACGGAATTACTAATGTACCATACATACATAAGTACTTCTTTTCGGTATCCTATTTTAATTCGTCCTCCTCGGTTTAGGGAATGATGCGACGAATAATGCCGCCAATAGGATGCTGTTAAGAAAAAGTAGATTAGTAGATCTTTAAATTGAAAACAATAAAACCTTACATATTAAATGTTCTACTGTAGAACGTCGTAGACGAAAGTGTGATTTGAAGTCTTCTGCACTGAAGGCTTCGATTGTCATTAAAAAGGTCTCGACTTTGGCGTGATTCTCTTCCTCAGCTTCTGCAGAGGTTTCAACACTTGTGTTTTGGCCAAAAAAAAATTGCAAAACAAATTCATCGTCGCTGCTGCTGGACTCTATAAGTTCGCGCAAAAACTGTAATTATAAAATGGATTAACTAATATAAATAAACTTTTTGTATGTTTCTTACCATATCTTCATGTAAATCTTCCATTTTAACTTAATTATCTTCTTTTTATCTTCTTTTATAATCTTCTCAGTCTGGAAAAAAGTTATGGGTTGTTGTTTTTTTTCAATTAAATATTTGACAACTAGTCAGTGGTACCAACTTTAAAGTAGAAAAATCGCACAACTGCGGATACGTTTTTTTGCGTTTTTTTGGGAAATCCTACTTCACTACGGATAATTTTCCCAAAAAAACACACCTATTGTTTGTTTGTGTGGTTGTGTGTACATCCATGGAGTAACCGTACACTGAAAATAAAATCTAGGTATATATGATAGAAATGTAGGTTGATCTGACAAAAATTTTGTCAATATACGTCCAACAAAAAGTTTTATCAAATTGACAAAAATCATAGAATTTTGTTGAGGTAACAAAAAATATTTTGTTGTATCCACAAAATTATTTTGTTATGCTAACAGATTAATTTGTTGAAATAACAAAAATATTTTGTCAATATGACAAAATTTCGTAGAATTTACAAAATTAATTTGTCATATTAACAATTCTTTTGTTGTATTAACAATTTTTTTTGTTAATGTTAAAAATTTGTTTAATTTTATATTATTATCGGATTAACAAAATTTTTTTGTTGAATTGACAAAATATTTTGTTTTGTTAATTTAACAAACAATTTTGTTAATTTAACAAAAAAATTTTGTTAATATTTTGACAATTTAACAAATTTCTTTTGTTGAATCCACAAAATTAATTTTGTCAAAATATTTTTTTTTTGGATTTAAGTCCATAAAAATTGGTGTTTCGTCCCTACGATCTCACTTGCAACCATCTGTGAGGCCGTGTGTAAAATACGCAATTTTTGTTATGTTCAGTTAATCTTACATCGATTTTTTGACAAAAACCAAATGTGAACTAAATCATACACAAAAGAAATGTCATGATAAAAAAACTATACGCGCAGAATTTTTTGGTTTCCTTACAAAATAGTTTTATCTATCTGATAATATTATTTAATCAATATTACAAAATAACTCAACCCCAGAACAAAATATTTGTCATTTTAACAAAAACATATTCATTTTTATTAAATTGACAAGAAAAATAACAAAAACTTTGTGATATTGACAAACATTTACAAAACAGATTTTTTGTAGATACAACAAACATTTTGTTACCATCACAAAAAAGTTTGTCGATGTGACAGAAATCTCTGTTTTATTTTGGTATATTAACAATACTTGGTTTGTTAAACTGACAATATTATTTGTAGTGCATATTTTGTTAAACTGACAAAAAATCATGCTGAATTATAAAAGTTTTGTGAAATCAACAATGAAATTTCCTAAAGTGTAATTCCGCAGTTAAGAGTGTTTAATTTTTTTATAAAATGGACTTTCTTAAAACCAATAATATTATTACTTATTCATTTTTGCTGAAATGGGAAAAAAACACCACCTTTATGTATTTTGAAAATAGTTAGGGTCTTTTTTTTTGTCACGAGTGAGACAAATAAGAGACAGGCGCAAAATTGTAAATATTTAAAACCTGCTCTAAATCAATTTTAGAATGGTAGTCGACTCTTAATATTGTATATAAAACAAGAACCGACTTTTTGTTAATTTTAAGGGACATAAACCATACTTTAACCTTAAAGAGCTGGTCTAACTTTAACAGCAGCAAATAAGCTAGTTTATCTTTTGATAGTGTACTTTATCCATATTGACAGTGGTTATTTCATACCAAAGCAAATCGAAGTAAAAATGTTTACTGATGTTTTATTCGATTTTTTAAGAGATGTGCTTTGTAAATAGGATCAATCACTGAATATTATTGAAATTTGAAACAATCGTACTAAAGTGCTCTACGATCAGCAAATCTGTACATACAAGTAAGTGTACATACATACATATAATATGTATGCATGCCGAGACGAGTATATCCAAATGAATTTGCACCTTGAAAAATCAAAATTTAATTTGTTTGCTGTTAATTAGCTATATATACTTCATTTCCATCTAAAATAATGTAAATAATTTATAAACAATCAAAGAGTGTACCGAGGTAGTATATGAAGTGTACTTTTTTCGGCAATTATTTGCTTTAAAGTTGATTTTTTTTTATTTGTGTTGTGTTTGAGTTATGTAGGTGTCTGTCAAATTCAGGGTTGTTCAACGTAAACTCGACGAGGTTCTGTGGTAAAACCCACATTAGTTAGAAGAGTTGTCTAAAGTGTTTAAGATTATGAAAAAGTTAGACAAATCCTCCAAGCTAAGCGACTGCGTTAAGTAGAGCCGGTTTTATTGCCTAAATGAGAACTGTTCATAGCTTCTACTCGTATTAGAAGCACGAATAAAACATAAATAAAAATAATTATTGTCTTCATACAAATTTCTAAGTAGGGAAAGAGTTTTCTAAAGTTAAAATAAAATAACACAGAAAGGTTTTAATGTTATAATAAAGTGTTAATCATACCTACACTTTTATTTAAAGATACCAAAATCTTATGTATCGTATTTAACAGAAAAATTGCTGCATTTGTCTAACACAGAAATCGGACCTTATTCGGAATTCAACCCCCCCCCCCCCCCCGCCACCAAAATGAACTTTTTTTTAACGAATCAATAAAAAAGTGTTTTCTGTTGATAAAAAACATCAAATTATGGAGGAGAAACACTTTTTTATGGTAAAAAAGTGAAGTATAAGCGGACCACCCACAGTACTATTGGCCCTTATTCGGAATTCTTCCCCCCCCCCCCCCCCACCAAAATGAACTTTTTTAACGAATCGATAAAAAAAAGTTTGCTGTTGATAAAAAACATCAAATTATGGAGGAGAAACACTTTTTTATGGTAAAAAAGTGAAGTATAAGCGGACCACCCACAGTACTATAACTAAAACTACTTCTTTTTTGTGGGATATTTGCTTTTTTTGCTTGCTTACGCATTACGGCGTATAAACAGTGAGATATGTATGGGGAGCATGCTGCCCCCCTGCAACCCCCCTGCTTGGGCAAACTATAGGATTTGGGGTAGGTGCGAGGTCGGGTGTATGCAAGGTTTCTTCTGCATTTACAGAATCTGGATTTAAAGAAACTTTGAATTTACCCTATGGCCTATATTCATTTTTTTATACTTCACTTTTTCACCATAAAAAAGTGTTTCTCCTCCATAATTTAATGGTTTTTATCAACAGCACACTTTTTTTTATCGATTCATTAAAAAAAAAAGTGTATTTTGGTGGGGGGGGGGGGGGGGAATTCCTAATAAGGACCCAGAAATCTTGATAAAAAAAAATACATAATTAGACTTTAGACTTTATATGTACCTACATACATACATACATGCATACAGACAAATCTAAGTAGGTTGTCATTAAAACTCATCATTGAAAATTTAAACTTATTTTTTTGTATTCACTTTTTAAACACCATCATCAATTATTACATATGTGTGAAAATTAACATTAATCTTTTTTTATTAACTATTTTACAGCAAAATAAGAACTTCTAAATTTTCGGATTAGCCGCGTTATATACTGGGACCACGCTCAGTGAAATTTGTAGAGAAACGTTCGAGATGGTTACAGTATTGCATATTGCAGTTGCCAAATGTCTGTTTTATTTTTATACGCGGCTAATCCGAAAATTTTAAATGAGATTAACATAGGTACCAATAATTATTGAAATATAATAATTGATTTTATGTGAAAGGTTGGTTAATATAATTTTTTTCAGGCCCAGAAGAAATGATTGTACAAATAAAATAAAAAAAAAATTAATGATAGCACCAAAATAATGATTGATTGTACTTTTCAGAAGTTACAATTTTCAAAGACGAGTTTTATAGATATCTTTAACTAAACCTTAGACAAAATATATTTTTTTTTGATTTTTTTTCATTCGGTTGAATTTCACATATTAGTCAAATAAGACTAGTAATTAAAAGATTTTTTTCCTTAATTAAGTAGGTGGTAGGTATAAGAGATCTATATTTCTGCGAATATTGGAATAAAAACACTCCTGATTCTATGAAAATATTCTATGCCTTTTAAACAAACGTATAGACAGGTTTTGCAAATACATTCGTTGATTGAAGTTTCTTTTTATTTTAAAAACCACCTGAATGAATTTTTAGCTGAAAGGTAATCGAATTTATCAATGAAAAAATAAAAAAGTTATGCCCAAAGCCTACAAACTGGCACATATATGTATACAGATTTTCAAAAAACTGAATTTTGGAATGGCGGTACGGACGATAATGGATTAGAAGAGAATTATTTCAGCTTTTACACAAATGTTCACAACATTTAGTTGAATACCTATGCAAGCCCAACAAAAAATTGTATTAGATTAATAAATAGATTACCTATATGATTTATTATTAGGAAACAAGCATTCACACGTGATGATAGAAACATTAGGAGCAACATTTTAAACACCATTTTATTAAGAGTTTAGCATTTTATTAGTTAGCAATTTTTTAAACTTTTAGTAATTTACTAGCTCTTCGAAATTTTTAAATCTTTACTACGTACCTACTTGTAATAGACTAATTCCCTTTTATTAAAAACGGTGCATCTGAACACATTTAAATCATGACAGTTCGTTAAAATTAACAAACCAAACTAAACTAAATTTGGGAAACGGACCTAATAGTTTGAAATATCGGAAACTCAAAAGTCAAAAGGACAATCTTAAATTTATTTTGTTATTTGTTTATTTTTGACATCTTTTTTCGAAATGATTACATTTGATTAGATTAGATTAGATTTTATTCAACAGATATTTAGTTGTTTACATTTTCTTTTTACACTTTTCTAATTAATGAATAATTAAGGGCGTGACAAATTATGTCGTTTGCCTGAATGGCTTTAAATTTTCGATAATTTACATTGCAATTTTATATTAATCTGATACCACAGATAATTATATACAGATGTCTCACCTCCATACAAAATTCTGTCATCGAAAATTTTCTCGAGCAGACAATCTCGAGCAGACAAAAGCTTTCTTAAGAAGGTTTCATAAGAAGAAGAGAATTTTATAGTCATCGTAAGAAAACTTTTCTGAATTAAAAAGAGAACAATATAATATTCTCTCTTTTGTTTAAGGACTTTTTTTTATTATGCGCGAGAAAGATAATACTGGCAGACAATGCGGCTACCTTTATTCATGTGGAATAGATGTAGGTATCTACCAAAAAAAGCAAATTCCTTCTGGGGTATCCTATTTTTTTAGAAAAAAAGCAAAAGGTAAGGCATTAGGAAGATAGAACATATTCTATTAATACGAGTATCTCCATCATTTGTATTACATATGGTATATTAATTTATAATCTGTTTTTTTTTTTTAAATACTTTACACCTGTTCGTCATGTTGATATTGTTTGTTTGTGTGTTCATCAATGGAGTAGCCGCATGGATAGGTCGGTATTCTATGAAAAATGTGCATGTGTTTTTCTTAAGTTTGACAATACAGAGCCCATCATAGCGCGCACGGGTGAATGAATTTCAATTTTTGTACAGAACATTTTTATGAAATTTCCTAAAGTGTAATTCCGCAGTTAAGATTGTTTAATTTTTCTTATAAAATCTACATGGATTTTCTTAGAACCAATAAAATTACTATACTAATTAATTTTTGCTGAAATGGAAAAAACACCACCTTTATGTATTTTGAAAATAGTCAGGGTCTGTTTTTTGTCACGAGTGAGACAAATAAAAGATAGGCGGAAAATTGTAAACATTTAAAATCTGCTCTAAATCAATTTTAGAATGGGAGTCGACTCTAAATATTGTAGGTATATTTAACAGTAGCAAATAGCTACTTTATCTTCTAAAATTGTGTCTCCTAGATTCAAAAACAACGTATTCCACTTCTTTTAGTTTTGAGATAATTAAAAAAAAACGTACGAGTATTTAGAGATGAGGCCTTAAATAAAATTGTTTTTATATTTCTCTAGACCTTCAATCCTAACTGAATATCATTTTCTTTGGCAATCAAAGCGTCTTTGAAATATTTAACAATGCATTTTGAAATACTGTTGTTTTGAAAGTCAGTAAATGAAATAATGGCGTTTTGAAATTTTCATTTTGGAATAAATTGTTTTTGAAAATGAAACAAATACAATTTGGTTTAATTTTTTCATTAAGTTTGGATTTAAAAAAGATACGTTAGTTGTATTAAATAACAAATTAACAAAAACGTAAAAAAATAAAGAAATTCATATACTTTGTATTATTATAACGGTTTAAAAAAGATTACATATCTATAAAAAATGTATAATGGCTCTGCTGTTGTCAATATTCTGCATTATTTAAAAGAACTACCTTTATTTTTGCATGTAGGCATAATTGGCAATTGTTTTCTTTTGTACCAACATAGTAAACAAAAAAGATAAATATACTTAATTTTGCCTTAAAGGCAAAAAATTTTAAATCAAAAAAAAAAATACTTACTGCTCTACTTTAGCAAGCATTTTTTTTTTGGTGGATATGTAGATAATAATAACAGGTGATTCGATCGATTCCATGTTTACTTTTTATTTTAATTGCATCCACACTTAAAGCACAATAGATCAAACTAAAAATAATATTATTTGCATGCATAGTAGTCTGACAGTAAGCGATTTTCACGTCAAAATTTAGAATACATTTGTTTTGATTCAAACAACAAAAAAGATTTGAATTTACTTTGGAATAGAGCTACTTTGATTATAAAGTGGAATAGAATTGGTTTGATTCAAAACATCCTGAGGAATACGTCGCTCTTGATTCTAACCCTCATATTCAGATCAAAATATCTCTAGAATAAATACACTTTTGAAAGTTTCAATTACAGTGAAGGATAGATTTTAAAAAATTGAAGTAAACTGCATTGTTAACGCATTTTTTGATTCTAGGAGACACAAGTATACTTTATCCATATTGACAATGATCATTTCATACCAAAGCAAATCGAAGTAAAAATGTTGACTGATGTTTTATTCGATTTTTTAAAGATGTGCTTTGTAAATAGTCTAAATCACTGCATATTAGAAATTCGAAACAATCGTACAAAAGTGCTCTACGATCAGCAAATCTGTACATTTGTGTATTTGTAAGCTATTAATTAGCTATATATACATACATACTTCATTTCTATCTAAAATAATGTAAATAACTGTACCGAGGTATGTAGTATAATTATAAAGTGTACTTTTTTCGGCAAAAAAATTATTGGCGCAAAATTTTAAACAGTTCTCGTTTAAGGAATAAAACCAGCTCTACTTAACGCAGTCGTTTAGCTTGGAGACTTGGTCTAACTTTTGCATAATTTTAAACACGTTAGACAACTCTTCTAACTGATGTGGGTTTTACAACAGAACCTAAGCGAATTTGCGTTGAACAACCCTTAATTTGACAGATACATAACTCACACAACTACAAAAACACAAAAAAAAAAAAAAGTAAAAAGAACAGACAACTTCAAATCAAATAATTTTTCGCCGAAAAAAGTACATTTTATATAATACGTCGGTACAGATTTTGATTGTTTATAAGTTATTTACATTATTTTAGATGGAAATAAAGTATAAATCGCAAATTCTCCTCATAAAAACTCAATTTGTTGTTGCAAGGTCGAGATTCATTTAGCTATACTCGTCTCGGCCGGCGGCGGCGGCGCGGCGTGCATACATAAGATTAATGTACATTTGTATGTACAGATTTGTTAATCGTAGAGATTTCGTACGATTGTTTCAAATTTATTATATTAAGTGATTCAGTCTATTTACAAAAAACATCTTTAAAAAATCGAATAAAACATCAGTAAACATTTTTTCTTCGATTTGCTTTGGTATGAAATGACCATTGTCAATATGGATAAAGTATACTTTTAAGTGATAAACTAGCTATTTGCTGCTGTTAAAGTAAGACGAGCTTTTTAACGTTAAAGTATAGTTTATGCCCTTTAAAATTAACAAAAAGTCGGTTCTCGTTTTATACACAATATTTAGAGTCGACTCCCATTCTAAAATTGATTTAGAGTAGGTTTTAAATGTTTAAAATTTTGCGCCATTTGGTTTAAAGTTGTTTTTTTTTTTTAATTTGTGTTGTTGTGTTTGAGTTATGTATCTGTCAAATTAAGGGTTGTTCAACATCAATTCGCTTAGGTTCTGTTGTTAAATCAACATTAATTAGAAGAGTTGTCTAAAGTGTTTAAAATTATGAAAAAGTTAGACAAGGCCTCCAAGCTAAACGACTGCGTCAAGTAGAGTCGGTTTTATTGCTTAAACGAGAACTGTTTACAATTTTGCGCCATAATTTCTAAACAGGGTATATTTTTACTGCGAATTATTTAACAAAACGTAGCTTCTATTAGAAGAACGAATAAAAAATAAATAAAAGTAATTATTGTCTTCATGCAAATTTCTAAGCAAGTAAAGAGTTTTCTAAAGTTAAAATAAAATTTGAAATTTGTAGAGAAACGTTCGGGGTGGTTACAGTATTGCATATTGCACTCGCTAAATATCTTTTAAATTTAAAATAAGAATTACATACCAATAACTATTAAAATATAATAATTGATTTTATGTGGAAGGTTGGTTAAAATAATTTCTGGGCCAGAAGAAATGAATGTACAAAATTAAAAAAATGTAAATGATTGTACTTTTCAGAAATTACAATTTTTAAAGACCAGTTTTATAGATATCTTTAAATAAGCCCTAGACAAAATATATATATATTTTTTTTTTTTTGATTTTTTTCATTCGGTTGAATTTCACACATTAGTCGAATACGACTATAATAGTAATTAAAAGTATTTTTTCTTAATTAAGTAGGTGGTATACGAGATCAATATTTCTGCGAATATTGGAATAAAAACCTGATTCTATGCCTATTAAACAAACATTAAGGATAGACAGGTTTTTCAAAAATATATTTATTTTTCAATTCAATTTCTTATTTCATATACCTTCGTTGATTGAAGTTTCTTTTTATTTTAAAAACCACCTGATGGAATTGTTAGCTGAAAGGTAATCGAATTTATCTTCAACAATGAAAAAATAAAAAAAAATATGCCAAAAGCTTACAAACTGGCACATATGTGTATACAGATTTTCAAAGAAATGAATGTCGGAATGGCGGTAAGGGCAATAAATGGATAGGTTGCTATTAAAAGAGAATTATTTCAGCTTTCACACAAATTTTCACAACATTTAGTTGAATACCTATGCAAGCCCCACATAAAATTATATTAGATTAATAAATAGTTTATATGATTCATTAATAGGAAACAAACGTTCACACGTGATGATAGAAACATAGGAGCAACATTTTAAACAGCATATTATTGGGTTTAGCATTTTATTAGTTAGCAATTTGTTAAACTTTTAGTAATTTACTAGCTCTTCGAAATTTTTAAACTTTTTTTTTCGTTTTACTAACTAGTAATAGACTAATTCCCTTTTATTAAAAACGCTGCATCTGAACACATTTAAATCATGACAGGTAGTTAAAATTAACAAACCAAACTAAACTAAATCTGGGGAACGTACCTAATAGTTTCAAATATCGGAAACTCAAAAGTCAAAAGTTGTCCTCAAATTTATTTTGTTATTTGTTTATTTTTGACAACTTTTTTGCGAAATGTTTTTTTTATTATTTCGCCACTTTGGATTGGACTACTCCAGTCTTTTTCCAAAAAAGTGTAATGTAAATACATATTAGGTACTTGAAATTTTGGTGCAATCTGAAGCCAACGGCTTGTAGGTCGATCTTGGATCTTTAAGTTTTTCGACTAAAAACCGATCTGCTATCTTGTCAAACCTACATATTTCTGTAGTAAAATTCTCCATAAAGCTGGGTCTTCAATCATATACATATGTACCAGGGACGAAGCGTCCATATATTGAGTGGAATGAGTGCTTCCGTTGAACCATTTGAAAAAATCGTACCTAGCAAGGAATTAAATTCAAAATTCCAAATTGTATTAATTATTTTATTATATTATTTGTATCTATTAATGAATCGTCATTTACTTTGTACCTAAATTACATTCCAACATCATTAACATTATCATCTTTTACTAAAATTACTAAAGGAAATCAAATCTCTCTCCTGTTATTACAACTTAAAATGCCACACTGCAAACCAACTGAGAATGCTCAAAATCACTCCATTATTTATAATGCTCAATCTCATGAAAGTTCTTGCTAAAATGCTTAACAGCTATGCATTCCTTATTATCGCCTCCTTAACTCAATTTCAAAATACCCTTCCACTCCAAGTCAACTGAAAATATACCTACAACATCACTCACCAATATTCACAAAATGCTCAAACAACAATTTTCTCAAACAATATATAGAATGCACAACAGCTGGGCATTCCATTATTTCGCATACTTAACTTAGATCTCAACCCAAAGTCAAAATAATTTTGTCTCGTTTCTTGTCTTTTGCCAAATGTGTGAAGAATGAGTTGAGTGAATGCATTACGAGAATTTCCTACAAGACATAGATAGAAAAACAAAGATGTATCTATTGAGTTGCTTATTGTCTCAAACTGATAATGAGTTTAATTTCATATACAAAAGGGGTAGAAAAGTTTTATTTTAATATAATATGTGTGCAAATTTAGGTGCAATTCATAACTATCAGAAAACAAACAAATATGAATTTAAAAGGTGGTTCTGGTTAGTTTTTTAATTATTTTCGTGGCGATAAATACAATCCACCTGTTTTCTGTATATTTTTTGTTATAATAAAAAAAAAGTGGTCAAAAATAGTATTTCTAATATTCATATCTGAGGTTTCTTGACATTCCAGCAGAAATATAACTAAAGGTTATTTTCAATTATGAGATTTTCAATCAAAAAAACTTTAAGGAATCTTAAGATTTTTAATATCCCGTAATAATGGCATCTGTAGAGAGATGATATTCATGTTTTAAGAGAATTAAATATTTTTTTAGAAAAATGTGGACAAGAAAGGTTAGTTTCTCATCAAATCGTACTTAGATAATTTTGCCTTAAAAGAAAAAGGATAAATCTTTACGCAAGTCATGAAGCTCTCTTTTTTTAATTAGACTTTACTGTAATATATTATTTATGTATATTATTTTATGTGTATTATCATTAAGTGGAATTTAAAAGTTTGGATCTCAAAGGTCTTTCATTTTTGGTTTTATGTTCAGTGCTTCCGCTATCGAAAAAGTCACGCCTCGTGCCTGATATGTACATATATCAAAATATTCGTCTTCCGAAAACATTTTATATTATTTTAATAACTTTTAAAAACAATTAACTCACGAATTGAAATAAAAAAAAAAACACAATTAAAGACAATTTAACTCTTCCAAATAAAATTGCGAAGGGATTTTTTTGAGGAAAATGACAGATTTCATATTAATTTAGTGAATTACTAAAAGTTAAAGTAACCAGTTTGTTATATTAACTTAAGTAAAATGTTTAGAGATAGTAAGATGATAAAATCGTTTAAAGTTAGCGAAATCCTCTTTTTAACTTAGTAACTTACTAAAATGTCTAAAATGCTTAAGATTTTGCATTAATATATTTAAACAAAAAATAATATTTTTCAAATTGGTTTGACAATAAGAATATAAGAATGAATGCCATACACACAGACTTGATACAGTCAACTTCTTGATAATTGTTTTTCTCTCAGAAATTATGACAAGAACGTTAGAAAAATTTAAAACCTTAATATAAAAACAAGAAGCTACAGAACTAGTGAATGCATGAAAAATTAAACAGTATGAAAAACTAAAAATGGATTGTAAAAATAATAAATGTAAAATGGGATCAAGGGTGGGTGAACTAAGCAAATACCTACCTACGCAATTTATAAATTTAAATGCTTCAGACATTTCATATGGAACAGGCTAAGAGCAGAAAATACCTATTCAAAAAATACTCATTTTTTCTTCAATAAAACTATCATTATTTTTTCAATCTAGGTTTTAGGTTCTGATTGAGTACAAAAAATAATAGATAAATAAATACCTAGGTAATTACTGAGTGACCGTGCACTAAACGACTTTTAACTCATTAATTTTTTGACCGATTTAGGGTAGTTTTAAGGTTTTGAAGGTAAGTGACTTAAATTTCTTTCTAATGATGTAGGTATTTTTGTATACCTATTTCTTTGTTCGCAATACAAAGATTTTCGCATGTGTAGATTTTATTGAGGCTACGTAAAATTTAAAGTAATTTTTCCAGTTTTTCAAAGTTTTAATGTGAACTTATATGTACATACATACATGTATCCATGTACTATATGTAGAGATGCATATGTACTTATGTGTATGTATTTGTTGGTTTTGCTTTTAAAACTGGCCAGAAAAAGCTATTTGTTTATATTGGAAAAAACGAAATCGAAATAACAAAAAGGTTTTTTGAGGCGAATCAATTTCAATAAAGGATATGGTTTGTGGACTTAAAAAAAAAAACTACAACAAAATTACTAAATCTGTATTTTTTTATCGGGTGAGTGGAATATGAGGTACCTATGTCTATATCTATATACCTACATATATTTTGAGATATCCGCATATCTTTTAATATAAAAAATTGTACTGTACATATGTATGAACAAAATTTAAGCAGAAATTTTAATAATTTTTAATCAAATTGAATGGAAAATATCGATACCTTAATGCACACATGTGCTATGTCCATTTTTGCTGTTTTTGGCAAACTCAAGTTAAAGTTTTGATACGTGCATAACCCTACTAATGGAGCTCATTTAGCATTGATATTTAAATATGTTATGGCCTGTTACCTTTTTAAAATTATAATGACCAAAAATATATAATTCTTCAACAGTTTTCCATTTTATTCATGATAAAATAAAATATGTAAGGACATAGCACTTTTGTGCTTGACGTCAGTTATCAAAAGAGGACATAGAACACAATTTAGTTCTTAAATTATTATGCTGAAGACATTACTTTTTTACCAAAACGTGTTATAATGAAATAAAAACTATGTATATTATTATTATTTAATAAATAAAAATAATTTAATTTAATTTAATAATTTTTATATTTACTTTTAGGAGTAATTTTATCCCAATTTTTTTAAGAAGGGTTAATATCTAAAAATTGAAATTCTTCCTAAACATTGTTAGGTTTCTTTTGACGATGCAACAAGTATTTCACCTCTTTTGATTTGGCTTTATAAAACCTATATTCGTCCATATTTGGGCAGGTGCACCAATAACCCACAATCCAATAAAGGCTTGAAAATTAAAGGTGGTAGAATGTTTCCTGTCTTTCACTATTTTACCGTTACTTTTAAAAACATTGTGCTAGTGAAAAAGCTTATTTTGATTCCTCCCCTCAAAAAATTTAACCGTAATACTCGGGCTTCCAGGGAATGTCCATCAGTTTGTACTTGGGCCCAAATTCAGAAGTATTGTTAAATTCAGCACTAAACGAATGTGGAATGCTTTACCCGGTCCAATATTTCCTTCCCATTGCAATATTCAGACATTCAAGACCAATGTGTATGTGCATCGGTATCTCCTTTTAAATCTTCTTCAACTTTCCTAAGCGCTTATACTGTTCTCAAATATAATAAAGGTACTCGTAGTCAAAATCCCCCTAGTACATGCATAATTTATTCTTTCTCCAGTTGCTGACTTGTTCTTATTCGTCACTTTAATGTTATTTAAAGATCAAGCACCAATAAATTAATATTGTAGGTACGTTAGATGACTAACAGTGTATTGAAATGGTCTTTTCCTGCTCATTTCTATTAACAATTTGTACTCCATAGGGGAGTTCAACTGTTTTGACTTCCGAGCTCTTTCTATTATTGCATGAATATGAATTCTGTCCGCTTATGTTCACTTTCCATGAATTTTCAATCAAGATTTTGCAGATTACTACCTGCGCTATTCACAGCATAAAACATTGCACCGAGGACATTTTGATTTCGGTTCTGTCCGCCACAAGTATCAGCATACAAATAGGTGCTCATTATACAATTTAAAGTTAAATTTTAAGATATGAATTCTTTCACGAAAGAAGTTTGGAGCTCAACAAAAGGATTCAATCGATTACTGTCATACATCGCCTTTTCCGATTCCAAAAATAAAGTGCACAAAAGTACTATGTCCAGACGTAGCCCATAATACGAAACATATAATGCGGACATAGCACAAAATGTTGGACAAAGAACAATTGTGTTTTTCGATAACTCAATAGGGGACATAGAACATTCGTCTTTTTTGCAAATTTAAGCAATTTTAGAGTTTATTTGCACATAGAACTTGAGTGAATATGAAAGTACTGCTTCTCACCTTTCCATTGGTACCAATATCTCAAAACAGCAAAAAATGGACATAGCACATGTGTGTATTAAGGTATCGATATGATAGGAAAATTATTTTTGTTTTGTTTTTGAAACTCATACTCATACTTTCAAAAAAATCAGTTCAATAAGTAGATGATGATAGTAGAAGATAAATACTTTCGTTCCTTTAATTTCTTGTTGATTTTTCTGGGCTGAAAAATATGTAAAGAAAATATCTTGTAGTGCAAACAAATTTCTGAAAAGACATCCCGAAATGTGTATATAATCGCAGCGGATAAAGATAATGTCACTTGCTGCGTTATTAAGTTTTGTAATTTTCATTTATTAATATTCATAAATAACTTAAACTAATTAATCACATCATTTAATTTATTCATAAATAACTTAAACTAATTAATCACATCATTTAATTTAATTTTTAACTTTTAACAATTTGGTTTTATGATAGTTGATAATAATTAAAAGGTAAGACCATGACCACAAGCTAGAACCGCCATCAATCAAATGAACTTCAGAGCTATAGAAATAGGATAAGTAGGATAAGTATGTATATGTATTTTATGTCAGTTGTACGAGTAAGTACCTATGTAGTTGTGAATTTATATACAGCGGTCACTACACACTGTTGCAATTTCGAAAGATCCGTATTATGAATGATATAATGAGAAATCGAGATACGTATGCCATTTTGGAAAATGACTCTAACAACAAACCATAAGTTTGTAACAATAGTTATTGTAAGGATTTATTCAGTCCAAAAATTATAAACGAATTTGAAAACAAAAGTATTAGGACAACATACACTTCCAACAATCCCAAAATGTTTTTCTCACTGAAGAACTGAAGATTCATAAAGAAAATTGGCCTTTAAGACCAATCTGCTCTTCCACAAATGTCCATTGCTATCAACTTTCAAAATAGGTATATTATGAAGATAATTAATAAAATTTCTGAAAACTCAAAATATAACTTAAAAATGACAAAACATTTTACTGAAACAGGTCACAAATAATTTTGGAAGAAAATGATGTAGGTGCCTACTTGATTTTTATTTGGTTTTATTGTTCAATCTCAAAACCTTTACCCAATAAAAAAACCATATCTGGGTTTCCAAATTCAAAATCATTTATTTCTCCTATAACAACACTATTTTGAAAAACTGCAATTTAGAAATATATATACCAGGTCTATTTTACTATGATAAGCTGTTTTTTTTTTCTGCGAGGGCTTCGTCATTCTCCAATAAGCTCGTTGTTGAAAGATCAAGTGTCAAGTTCATTTCAGTGAAAAAAGTTCAATTTTTTTATAATTTTTTTAATATAAACAGGTTAGTTCGACAGATAGTGATTGTTCCGATGACGAACCCAAATCAAATCTACCGAAGACAGAAAAAAAAGATCAAAGAAAAATCTAGGCCTGAAATACCTACCACTAAGAATTAGTTAAAATAAATTGGAATTATAATTTTCATATATTCAAACGGCAGTTTATCAGCAAATAGTTACAACTCCAGTTTGAAGTGGCCTAAAACAATACAATCCCTCAAAATCTCATAATTGGAGATACAAAAATTAAGTCTTGACTGGGGTATCTGCATTAAGTTATGATTTGGATATATTTGCAAGTGATCAAAGTAACACTCGTCCTGAGGGCGCTCCTGATTTGAGTGTTGGTGGAAATGGGGTTACTCATCTCACAGCAACTGTACTCAGACATGTCAACCATAAAATCTTCTCTGACAATTGGTCTAACAGTCCGAGACTCCAGGTACATCTTACCTTAAATGGTCTTTAGAGCATAATAAACCATGTATTGGCTGTTAGCTTGCAATTGAAAATGGACTTGGTGCATTTTAACCCATTTATGACTATTTATATGTAAACCCAAATAAAGCTTGAAAAATGTTAATTTAATTTTCATTTTTATCTCTTTCATAATTCTTACAGTACTTTAGAACTTTTACTTTTTGTATTGTTGATAGTAATTATTTATGGCTTGAAAATTTCTAAACTCCGAAAATCGCCTTCAACCACAGTAAAAAAATGGAAACACAAAAATGGTCACAGACGATAGTGACCAAGAAACGAAGAATGGGCACTTCGACTATATTGCGTTTGCCACTCCTCTGAGCGTGAGGTGATGGAGCTAAATGCTTTCTTTAAAATTGGTAAAATTCTCTTGAGAAGAGGAACAGTCCCTTGAACTTAATCAGCAATACTGACTAAACAAATGGACATATACAAAAAACACTGACTTGTCGAACTCATCTACTAGATTTGCAAGGAGCCACATGCTGCTACGGGCCTGGTGGTGGTATTCTACCTCAGGTGGGGGTAAAGAAAAGGACCACGCCCTTAGAATCTCTCCTTAACCAGGTGATTATTAGGTGCCATGAAATAAAGTGCTATGTAATAAAGTCCAAAACAAAATTTCGGACTTTATTGCATTTTGAAGAGTGCAAAAACTCCACATTTTTTGAAGTTTTTACTAAAAAAAAAAATTGTTTTATACAAAAAAAAAAACAAAATCTATTATTTTGTAATAACAAATTGTTTTGAAAAATAGTAACACTAAACTAACAATAAAAAATAAACTAGGAACAAAAACAAAAAAAGAATTTCAGTCAATTTTCTTAAATATTAAATATACGTACCATAATTATTATTAATATTTTCCACTATCTGCTACAGGTTCGATAAATTCAGTTGGCTTCAATTTCTTAAAGAGAGTTGATTAATACATTGTTGCAAATTAATTTTGCCTTCCAGTTGCTTTTCTAAGCAAACTTCGCTAAATCTTCCTTTAAGCATCTAGACTGTTTTGGTACGTATACATCTGAATGGCGCCTTTCATCTTTTGAGATTTTGCAAACACTTAGAATGTCCAAAAATTTGAAAAAGTCTCCTTTTTTTGGAAGTTTTGAGCACAAATAGCTATATGATAGATACCCTTCAATCGAGCTGGTCGTTCTGAAGTTTTCATTATTCAATAAAAAAGTTTCTATTCCAACTTTTAAGATAAAATTTTGTATTTTTATTTCTTGTGTTATTCTCTTTGGGCTTTATTTCATTTCAGTTTTGTACTTTATTGCACTCTTGGAAGTGCAATAAAGTCCAAAATTAACATAAAGATACAACTAAAATCTAGTCAAAAATATGTATGTAAATACATTATTTTTAATTCTTCAACCAAATGAAGTCAATTTAAATTTATCATTCTTAATTTCAATTCACGGTTGAAAGTGCAAAACAAGGTATAACTTCCCTACCTTGTAAAAGTCATCAGAAAAAATAATCATTTAATATTTGGTTGGTACCTATAAGAAAAAAACTTCTTCGGGACGTTTGAAAATAACCAAAACAAGTGATTATAAAAAGAGCAAACACAGAACAAATACAGTTCTAGACCAAAGTGATATATAGGTAGGTACCTAACATATTTCGACATAACAATATTGAAATCATAATACACACATTATATAGACAATTTATTGACAACAAACAATATATCAAAGTACCTAATTCCAAATTTCTCAAATCGTTATTTAAAAATTAAAAAAATTGACAATTTTAAAAATAGTAGGTAGGTATATAGGTAGATATACCTACCTACGGCTACGATGCTTCAAGAAAATCGCCCGAGCCGCTTAGGCTGTAGTCGAACAGACACATAATTACAAGACCCACTTTTTTCGTCTTTGCTATCATCGTTAGGTACGTATGTAGGTATATCAACTTTGATCAAAATCCTAGTTCGATTTTTTACGAATGTGGGGAGAGTACGATAACTTGGCCGCCAAGATTTGATAACGGATTTTTGTAGGGGGGTCAAAAACAAGCACTTTTTACTATGGGAGGGGGGGGGGTCTATCTCCCCCCGTTTAGGAGGTAGGGGCACTTTTAGAAAAAATGGTTTAAATTGAAAAAAAAAAATATTAAAAAACAACGGCAACACTTACAATAAAGTGCTATACTGCGTTTGAAAGCCAGAAGATTGTTCTATAATCCTGCATTTAAATTAAATTACTCATATCAATGGTTTTTGAGAAATTCGCATTTAAAGTCCAAATTTTGATAAAATAACGTGAAAAAAAAAGTTTAGACCGATTGTTTTCAAAATTTTGAAATGAAATTGTAAATTAACTTATATGTGATCCATGTATCTATCAGTTCTTAATCGAACGCAAAAAACCGCATGGTTCTATGTCCTCTAGTTTTTGAGAAAATCGAAAATTACCAAAACTACTTTTTTTGATTTTTGGTGGTGACGGTGATTCCATTTTAAGGATTAATGTCAATAAACATAATGAATCTTTGTTAGTTCAGTACCGCAATTCATTTAGCGTTACCCAGAATGCACCATGAGGAGGTAGAATTGCATCTGGGTCAGTTATTTTATCAGTTAGTCAGGATGGTCAAAATGTAGTAAGAAGGTGTGTAAGTCTCGTCAATAAAGCCATCGTCCGTACTACGAGTATAACTGTCGAGTTCGTTGAGTTACTCTTTTATGGTGGGAAGCCGAGGATGTTTTGGCGGTAAAACACTTTCTAAATTTTCGCTCTGAAGGGTGGGAGGATCGATGTCTTTTAACTGTAAACATTCACATATATCACCATCGGTATAACAAGGGTAAACTTTTTTTACATCTGATAAAAACTCTATTATTTGCGAACATGGTGAACATGGTCGGAAGTTTGTTTTGGTTTTCAAGATCGTTTATTGTATTTTATATGTATTTAGTGGACATTGGATAAATAGAATAAATTTGAATTTTTTTTAAATACAGATTCTGTGAATGCAAAAGAAACTTTGCATGCACCCAACCTCGCACCTACCCCAAATCCTATAGCGTGCCCAAGCAGGGGGGTTGCAGGGGGGCAGCATGCCCCCCCATACATACTTTACTGTTTATATATTGTAATGTTGGAAGCTAGCACTGATTTATTTATGTAAGGAAGCAAAAAATATCAAACATTTTGTAGAAAAGTAGTTTTAGTTATTTTCGATTTTCTCAAAAACCAGAAGACATAGAACCATGCGGTTTTTTGTGTTCGATTAAGAACTGATAGATACATGAAACACATGTAAGCTAATTTACAATTTCATTTCACAATTTTGAAAACAATTGGTCTAAACATTTTTTTTCACGTTATTTTATCAAAATTTGGACTTTAAATGCGAATTTCTCAAAAACCATTGACATGAGTACTTTAACTTAAATGCAGGATTATAGAACAATCTTCTGGCTTTCAAACTCAGTATAACACTTTATTGTAAGTGTTGCCGTTGTTTTTTAATATTTTTTTTTTCAACTTAAACCATTTTTTTTTAAAAGTGTCCCTACCTCCTTAACGGGGGGAGATAGACCCCCCCTCCCGTAGTAAAAAGTGCTTATTTTTGACCCCTCTACACAAATCCGTCATTAAATCTTGGCGGCCAAGTTATCGTACTCGTGCCACGAATGTGTAACTTACTTTATAGTACCCATAAGTTGCAAGTAAAAGTCGTAATGTTAAGACTGATTAAAATATCGACTTCGATTTTGTTTACAAATGCATAAAATGCCATATTATGTTACACGTACAATACAAATGTACATTCAGAGGCCAACAAGTCTACCATTTCATCACAAAAATTACAAAAATACCTAAACATATAGGTATTCTTCACCCTTAAATGAAAACAGAGAAATCCCTCAAACAAAACTCTTATTTGAAACCTTGCTTGATATATTTTTCTGACCTACAAAAACTCTCAGATAACTAAAAAAAATCCTTGCCATCGAGAACGCGATGAATGATAACCCCATCCTCCAAGTAAATACCTAGGTACATACGCACGCGTACAAAGCAAAAAAAAAAACAATAGTACCTACCTAATAAAATACTGAAAGCTAAAATAAGATTTTCTTCATAACTGAAAAAAATCATCAAACACCAGCTACCAGGACAAAACAACAAAAACATACACAGAATAAAAGGTAGGTCAAGAACCTCAACAAAAAATCTTCATAACCAAATTTACAAAAACAAAATTAAAGCAAACTTTCATCCCTCACGTCTCACTTCTTACCAGACACCACGTATTGAATATCTATACACAAAGGTATAGAAAGATAAACAAAAATCATCCACACAAGAAAAAGTCCTTTTTTGATCCCCTTTATTTTATAACCACCATTTATTTAAAATTTTGAATAGTTTTGCACTCTGAAATAGTAAATGTGCCGACGATAGATGTCCTCTTAAAATAAGGTTTCATGAGAATACTATAGAGTGTATATACAAAGATAATATGTATCTACGTATGTAGGAACTAGGACTAGGAGTAACAAACAATATTGTATCTGTTTTTGCAAAGAACAAATAGGTATAGGTACCTACCTAAAAAAGATAGAGAATAATATTATTTCACAAATCCATCCAAGGCTTTGACATACCTACATAAGTTCCTAATTTGCTTCTAAATGCAACAAAATATCTAAATAAGTGTCCCTTTTATGAACAAAATTGCCTTAGATTTCCAGATAAACACAAAATATCATTTTTTCTTGCAAAGATTCCTCTATGAATAATGTATGTAGGTATCTTGTGTTTTTGTGTCCATAACAAATCTATTTAAAAAAAAGGGTCTGGCGGTATTGAAAAAAAAACGAAGAATACAGACAGAGTTGAATACGCAAGAGCAACAGACGAAATAGATTTTATTCGTGAATTCAGAGAGCACACATTTTAAAGAGAAAAAGCACTTCTCACATAATCTTAAAATAATAAATTGAAAACAGCTTTCTTAAAAGCTCTTTCAAATGAAGATTTTTATTTTCATATGTCAGTTTTTTCTATGGGCATGCGACATCTGTATATAATTATCTGTGGTTTCATAAGAAGAAGAGAATTATAATCGCCGTAAGAAAGCTTTTCTGAATTTAAAAGAGAACAATATACGACATACGAATACGAGTAATATTCTCTCTTCTGTTTAAGGACTTTTTTTTTATTATGCGCGAGAAAGATAAAACTGGCAGACAATGCGGCTACCTGTTTTTCATGTGGAATATTATGTAGATATCTACCAAAAAAAAGCAAATTCCTACTGTGGTATTCTATTTTTTTTTTAGAAAAAAGGCAAAAGGTAAGGCATTAGGTAAATAGAACATATTCTATCAATATCTCCATCATTTGTGTAATATTAATTTATAATCTTTGTTTTTTTTTTTAAATACTTTACACCTGTTCGTCTTGTTGTTATTGTTTCTTTGTGTGTGTATATCCATGGAGTAGGTCGGTATTCTATGAAGAATGTGCATGTGTTTTTCTGTAAGTTTGACAACACAGAGCCCACACCGCGCACGGGTGAATGAATTTCAATTTTTGTACAGAACATTTTTATGAAATTTGCTAGAGTGTAATTCCACAGTTAAGAGTATTTAGTTTTTCTTATAAAATCTACATGGACTTTCTTAAAACTAATAATATTATTATTAATTCATTTTTGCTGAAATGAAAAAAAAAACACCACTTTATGTATTTTGAAAATAGTCAGGTTTTTTTTCTGTCACGAGTGAGACAAATAAAAGACAGGCGCAAAATTGTAAATATTTAAAACCTGCTCTAAATCAATTTTAGAATTGGAGTCGGCTCTAATTACTGTATACATATAAACCGAGAACCGCCTTTTTGTTAATTTTAAAGGACATAAACTATACTTTAACGTCAAAGAGCTCGTCTAACTTTAACAGCAGCAAATAGATAAAAGATAAACTAGTCTTTTAGAAGTCTACTTTATCCATTTTGACAATGATTATTTCATACCAAAACAAATGGAAGTAAAAATGTTTACTGTTGTTTCATTCGCTTTTTAAAAGATGTGCTTTGTACTCAATTACTGAATATAAGAAATTCGAAACAATCGTGCAAAAGTGCTCTACGATCAGCAAATCTGTACATACAAGTGTGCATACATACGACTATGTTACGATGTTACGAATATAGCCAAAAGAATTTGCACCTAGGAAAAACAAAATTGGATTTGTATGCTGTTAATTAGCTATATATGTTTACTTCATTTCCATCTAAAATAATGTAAATAATTCATAAACAATCAAATTCTGTACCGAGGTAGTATATAAAGTGTACTTTTTTCGGCGATTATTTGGTTTAAAGTTGGCTTTTTATTTTTTTTATTTGTGTTGTTGTGTTTGAGTTATGTATCTGTCAAATTAAGGGTTGTTCAACGTAAACTCGCTGAGGTTCTGTTGTAAAACCCACATTAGTTAGAAGAGTTGTCTTAAGTGTTTAAAATTATGAAAAAGTTAGACAAAGCCTCCAAGCTAAGCGACTGCGTTAAGTAGAGCCGGTTTCATTGCTTAAATTAGAACTGTTCATAGCTTTTATTAGAAGAACGAATAAAAAATAAATAAAAATAATTATTGTCTTCATTCAAGTTTCTAAGCAAGGAAAGAATTTTCTAAAGTTAAAATAAAATAACACAGAGAGGTTTTAATGTTATAATAAAGTGTTAATTATACCTACACTTTTATTAAAATATATCAAAATTTAATGTATCGTATTTAACAGAAAAATCACGGCATTTGTCTAACACAGAAATCTTGATAAAAAAAATACATAATTTGACTTTAGACTTTATATGTACCTATACATACATACAGACAAATCTAAGTAGGTTTTCATTAAAACTCATCATTGAAAATTTAAACTTATTTTTTTTTATTCACTTTTTAAACACCATCATCAATTATTATGTGTTTTCACAACATTAACATTAGTTTAACATTAATCTTTTTTTATGAACTATTTTATAGCGAAATACGAACTTTTAAATATTTTTATATACCGGGGAAACGTTCGAGGTGATTACAGTATTGCATATTGCACTTGCTAAATATCTGTTATATACGCGGCTAATCCGAAAATTTAAAATAAGAGTAACATACCAATAATTATTGAAATATAATAATTGATTTTATGTGGAAGGTATGCCGGCACAGAAGAAATAATTGTACAAATAAAATGAAAAAAATTAATGATAGCACCAAAATAATGATTGATTGTGCTTTTCAGAAGTTTCAATTTTCACAAACGAGTTTTATAGATACCTTTCTAAACCCTAGATAAATACATAGATATATATTTTTTTATGATTTTTTTCATATTGAATTTTACATATTAATCGAATACTACTTGTAATCAAAAGTATTTGTTTCTTAATTAAGTAGGTGGTATAACAAATCTATATTTCTGCAAATATTGGGATGTAAACACTCTCGATTCTATGTAAGTATTCTATGCCTACTAAACAAACATTTAGTAACGACAGGTTTTTCAAAAATATATTTTTTTTTTTCAATTTTTATGGTATGCAGGTTTGAGTTTTGACAATATTTTGTTCGTCCTTAATTTCGGTGTACTGGGCTTTCGCCCAGTTACGACAATGGGCTCATCAGTAAGATGTTTGAAGGGTACGGCAGACAGCATCTGACTGATGAGCCCTCTATCGTACCTGGGCTAAACGCACATATTATTAGTATTTCATATACCTTCGTTGATTAAAGTTTGTTTTTGTTTTAAGAACCACCTGATGGAATTTTTAGCTGAAAGGTAATCGAATTTATCTTCAACAATGAAAAAATAAAAAAAAAAAATATGCCCAAAGCTTACAAACTGGCACGTATGTATATACAGATTTTCAAAAAAAATTATTGTCGGAATGGCGGTACAGACAATAAATGAATCAGTTGCTATTAGAAGAGAATTATTTCAGCTATTACACAAATTTTCACAACATTAAGTTGAATGAATACCTATGCAAGCGCAACATACAATTTTATTAGATAAATAAATTGATTTATGATTTATCAATAGGAAACAAACGTTCACACGTGATGGTAGAAACATAGGAGCAACATTTTAAACAACATTTTGTTAAGAGCTTAGCATTTTATTAGTTAGCAATTTGTTAAAATTTTAGTAATTTACTAACTCTTCGAAATTTTTAAACCTTTTTTTTCGTTTTACTAACTAGTAACAGACTTATTCCCTTTTATCAAAAACGGTGCATTTGAACACATTTAAATCATGACAGTTCGTTAAAATTAACAAACCAAACTAAACTAAATCTGGGGAACGGACCTAATAGTTTGAAATGTCGGAAACTCAAAAGTCAAAAGGACAACCTTAAATTTATTTTGTTATTTGTTTATTTTTGACAACTTTTTTCGAAATGCTTTTTCTTATTATTTCGCCACTTTGGATTGGACCATTCCAGTCTTCTTCCAAGAAAGTGTAAATTAAATACATAGTAGGTACTTGAAATTCGGGTGCAATCGGAAGCCTACGGCTTATAATTCGATCTTGGATCTTTAAGTTTTTCAACTAAAAGCCGATCTGCTATCTTGTCAAACCTATTTCTGGAGCAAAATTCTATATAAAGCTGGGTCTTCAATCATATACATACATACATATGTATATCAAAATCTTCGTTTTCCGAAAACATTTTATAATATTTTATTTACTTTTAAAAACAATTTACTCACGAATCGAAATAAAAAAACACAATTTAACTCTTCTAAAATTGCCTAGAGATTTTGTTTGAGGAAAATGACAGATTTCATATTAATTTAGTAAATTACTAAAAGTTAAAGTAAACAGTTTGTTATTTTAACTTAAGTAAAATGTTTAGAGATAGTAAGATTATAAAATCGTTTAAAATTAGCGAAATCCTATTTTTTAACTTAGTAACTTACTAACATAACATATTTTTCAAATTGGTTTGACAATAAGAATGAATGCCGTACGCACAGACTTGATATACAGTCAACTTCTTGGTAATTATTTTTCTCTCAAAATTTGTAAATGACAAGAACGTTAGAAAAACTTAAGACCTTAATATACAAATAAGAAGCTACAGAACTTAGTGAATGCTTGAAACATTTAAGAATTAAACAGTATCTATGAAAAACTAAAAATGGATTGTAAAAATAATAAACGTAAAATGGGATGAAGGGTGGGTGAACTAAGCAAATACGCAATTAACAGTATAAATGCTTCAGACATGGAATAGGCTAAGAGCAGAAAAGCTAAAAAAATGCTCCTTTTTTCTTTATTAACACTATCATTATTTTTTCACTTACAAAAAAAAATAGAAAACAGAAAAACCGTTCTTATGTACCTTAGTATGTACATACATACATACTACGTTTTCTTATTTATACTGAAATGAAATAATTTTGAAATTTGTAGTAGGTATATAAATTGTTTCATTTGACAATTCGTAACATTTATAAATTAACTTCTGCTACAGTAAAGGTGTTTTGACGATGCAAACAATTTAAAAAATCAATATGAATTAATTAAAACAATAAAATTTACTGTTGTTAACTATTTAAATTTGGTCTAAAATTTGAATTTCCCGCCCATCCGGCCATATTGTAAAAATGAAAAACAAGAAGAATAAGAAGAATAAAATTATTCCAAACCGAAACTCGAAGTTATACGCACGATTTTTTTTTATTAAAAAACCATTTTTCGATTCGTTTAAATTTTATCGTTAGCTTTAACCAGCTATAAATTTGTATGTTTGTATCTAATTGATAACTAGAAAATTGTCACCTTTTAATAAATTTTCACAAACACAATGAATTCCTAGGCATACGTTTTTGAAAAATTGTAATGTAGGTAGGTACTATACGTATTTATGTATCTACAATGTATATTCTCGTACCTACAGTTATTCTTCTGGTTGCGTTTTTTCATACAAACATAGGTACAACCTATCATAACCATACAACCTCTTAATTAAGTAGGTGGTATTAAATAAATAGGTAACTAACCCGTAAAAAAATCTGTATCCACAATTTCTTAGGACTTTATTTTCTTTTTCTTTGTCGCCCTACTTCAAATTGAAGTTTTAATTTAACTATTTTTTCAGATTTTTTTTATTTTTATCAAACCCAAAAAAGTCAACCACGTTATTTTCGCCATCATCAAAAGATCGCACCAAATCAAATAAAACCAACCTTCCTGCCTGCAGGTGTCATCATAACCTCATGAACCTGATTGCAAAATACGTACATATGTACCTATCTATGTATGTAGCAACTAGGACTAGGAGTACGAGTAACAAACAATACTGTTTCTGTTTTTGGCTCTGATAGACAAAATTGAACAACGAAATTAGAATAATTTGTATGGGAATTGCAAAGAACAAATAGGTATACCTACCTAAAAAAGATAGAGAATAATATTATTTCACAAATCCATCCAAAGGCTTTGACATACCTACATAAGTTCCTAATTTGCTTCTAAATGCAACAAAATATCTAAGTAAGTGTCCTTTTTATGAACAAAATTGCCTTATATTCCCAGATAAACACACGAAATACAATTTTTTCTTGCCAAGATCCCTCTATGAAAAATGTAGGTATCTTGTGTTCTTGTGTCCATAACAAATCTATATAAAAAAAAGGGTCTGGCGGTATTAAACAAAAAAACGAAGAATACAGACACAGAGTTGAATACGCAAGAGCAACAGACGAAATAGATTTTATTCGTGAATTCAGAGAGCACACATTTTAAAGAGAAAAAGCACTTCTCACATAATCTTAAAATAATAAATTGGAAACAGCTTTCTTAAAAGCTCTTTCAAATGAAGATTTTCATTTTCATATGTCAGTTTTTTCTATGGGCATGCGACATCTGTATATAATTATCTGTGATGAAACCTTCTTAAAAAAGCTTTTGTCTGCTCGAGATTGTCTGCTCGAGAAAATTTTCGATGACAGAATTTTGTATGGAGGTGAGACATCTGTATATAATTATCTGTGTTATAACTCTACGGCAAGTAAACACAAATAACAATTTTGTGTTTACAAAACAGACATTATGTGTTTATTTATAAGAAAAGAAAAAAGCTTTTAATCTTGCTAATCTTCAAATGTCATAGTAGGAAGTAGCAATCCACAGCTTATCAATAGTAAGTTTATTGGCATTTTCCTTATCTTTATAATTATAGATAGGGCTTCTTGCCTTAATTAAAAAAAAAATGAACTTCTCTCCATCTACATTTTTCATATTTATTTAAAATTTGCGCACAGAGTAAACGTTGAAGCAAATAAATCTGTAAAGTGCAACGAAAGAAGAAAATAAAAACAACGGAGTCAAAATTTTGTTTTGCAAAAAATAATAGGTCAGCTATCGGCAACGAAACATGTTTTTCTGTTTTGCTTTTGTTTTTATATTTTGTTTCATTTGGTGTGCGTTGCGCCATAAGAAAGTATGCAATTATCGTCAACGACCATTGTCCGAAACAGTTTTGTTGCATTCGGTGTGTGTTGCTCGTATACAATAGCATGTATTTTCGACAACCACCATCCTAACACTTAAAAACAAAAACATGTGTTTTGTTTCGTTTTCTTTGGAGTGTTTAGTCTCATAAGAAACAATGTTCTCTTGTTTCACGAAACAAAAAAACATGTTTTGCTTTATCCGGTGTGTTGTCAGCCTAAATTATGACTTTTAGTTTAGTTAAAACAAAATTTTAGAAACTTTCACTTATGATTCTCTCCCGGTATGAGGTCGCCACCTTACAGTACTCCACACGCTGCATCCAATTCTCACCGTTCAGGAGTCGAAGTATTTCATTTTCTTGTAGAACATTTTTTCCAAAAACTGCCCTTCTTATTTCCTTTAGAATCGGACATTCACCCAGAAAGTGTCCAATCGTTTCGGTTCGGTATAAAATTAAGCCGCAACATCTCTCCTCTTATAAAAAAATTGTCCTGATGGCTTCCGGTGTGAAATTCGGTGCAAAGTAATTCCGTACATTGAGATTGTATTTCAACTCGCACTCTCGCACTTTCTTTGAAAGCATACCTTTCGTTCTCATCAGTAAGCTGTATGATTTCATACAATAATTTCTTCAGTTCCCAGTGATTCGTCCCAATTTCATTGAAGGTGATTCCACAGTCCGCTGCTAGCTTTCTCCAATCTTCATACCAAACTTTTTTTTAAATTGAATTGCGTGTCGCCAGATTACTTTTGGCAGCCTTGAATTTTACATTTTCGTTATTCTGATCAGATAATCCGCGTTCAGCTTAAGGGTTGAAATAAAGAGTGTTGCTACACCGCTTTCCAAGTAAAACATATATTTTGGAGTATTTATAGGGAGTGAGAAAATTTTTCTAAGAAAGAAACGAAGAATGCTATCCACATGATCGATTTTTTTTGTGCCCCAAACTTGTGCACCGTAAAACAAAATAGATTGCGCAGTTGCGTTGAAAACCCTGTACTTTGAACTTAGAGCAATGTTCTTATTGTAAAATATTTTTGTCCAATTTGCAACAATAGCTGTTCTTGCCTTATTGGCTTTCATTTTTAAGTGTTTTTCCATATTGAGATTAAAAATTAACTCCATTCCAAGGTAAATGTATGTACTCTTTTACTACTTCCAAATCTCTTCGATCAAACCTCCATTGTTCATCACTTGAAAGTCTCCCACTGCCCTTCTGGAAAATCATAACTTTGGACTTATCTTTGTTGACTTCTAAACTCCATATTCTACAGTACTCTGCCAGTCTATTTTTCATCAGTTGAAGCGATTGTGCCGCCTCTGCTAATATGACAATGTCATCAGCATACATAATAACTTTAATTGTTATATCACCAATTTTAACTCCACACGGTAACCAGTGTACCAAATCGTCCAGATACAGGGCAAAAAGTAACGGGCTAAGATTGCATCCTTGCCTTGTTTCATTTCCAATTTTTTTTCCGCAAATGACTGTTGGTAAAGTTTCTCTAAAGCATTAACAAATTTGCTTGACACTACTAAATTGTACAACTTGAAGAACAACGCATTTCGGTCAATTGTGTCAAACGCAGCCTTAAAGTCAACGAAAAATGCATACAGTTTTTTATTGTTACTTAGCTTCGTTCTTGCTATACCATTTAATACGAAAATGTTGTCTACTGTAGAGTAACCTCTGCGAAAGCCAGCTTGGAACTGACTGAGAATTTGGTTGGTTTCAACCCAGTCGGTGAGCATAAGAGTGAAGAATATATTTTTAGCGAAGCATTTAAAAACGATATTCCTCGGTAGTTTTTGGGATCAGTTGTATCACGGGTTGCCGATGTGGCACGATCGTGCCATTTTGACACGGATTTTCTCGTGGCACGTTGGCACGAAAACTTTCAATATGGCACGTTTTTTTTAAATTATTTTACCTAAATGCGTTTAAGATAATTGACCCAACCTTTATAAATAAAATGCACGACTGAGTCGCACGAACTTGCTCCTATGTAATCGACTAGGAATTTTAAAAACGAATGTTATTAGAGAAAACTGTTCATAAGGATAAAATTAATTTTTAAATTCTTTTAGTAGTAAGAGACAAAAACAGAATGCTATCCAACTATGAATTTATGCAAGAACAAAAATTATAAGTCGTTGTAGTGGTTTCTTAAAAAAAAACTTTTATATACAAACTTTTTAAAAGCTTTTTAAGAAAAAATTTAGGTACACCAATTTAAAGTTTTTATTATTGTTCGAATAATAATTAAATTTACGAAAAGAAATATTGACCCGTTTCGGAGATATCAAATTTTCAAAAAAAGAAAAAAATAGATTTTCTTTTTCAAAAATTCAAAAAATATTTATTTTAAAGTTTTGAAATGCAATGTGTTTTAGACTTTTTGGAAGCTTCTCTATAAAAATTTTCATTAAGATCCGTTATGTGGATAATGAGAAATTCAAAATTCGAAAAAATGGTTTTATGGTAGGTACAAGCTGTAATATCTTAATTTCAAATTTTTTTATTAAATAAAAGATCGTAAAAATTAATTGAAAGAAAAAAAAAATTATCAAAATTCTAGGCGTCGTTTTCGAGAAAAATACGATTTTTGGAAAACCATTTTTTTTAATTTTTTAGCATTTGTATGGTAGGTACCTTTATTTTTAGGTAAAATAAATTTTTTTTTCACATTTTGTAGATTATATTGAGAAACTTCTATTTATCAAGTTTAAAAAAAAATCTAGCATGGGGTTTTCGAAATATTGAGGTTTGAAAAAAAATTTTGAAGTTTTTTTTAAAAATCCAAACAATTTTTTTTTTGAAAATTTGAGTACACAATTTTATTTATGTTTTTTTGGGGAGCTTTAGCAAAAAAAAATTATTAAAATCGGTTGAACCGTTTTTGAGAAATCACGGGGTGGCCGTGGCGCGGTGGATGTGTGCTCGCCTGTCAACCTTATAATCACAGGTTCGATCCCTGCCGTCGTCTATGTCGCTTTAATTCAATTAAAAACCTGCTAAAAATTGTCATCAATGGGTTGCTGGTTTACTCGTTGCATGTTGTGCAGGCATAACACTAACAACATGTAATTGAGTTAAACTAGTATGCCCAACAAGGATGACTACGAATAAAATAATGTGAATTATAAGTGACATAGAAATAAGACACGGCATTTCTCCGCTTTAGTTCAGCCGCCATCCCTGGAGATAAAATATCTGAGACAACAACCTTCAGTCTCAGAACATCGTGCCACACATCTTTACTATCCTTCTTTCTCTTCATCAACTACACGCCCGCGCTGTGTTGAAACATTTAAAGGGTAATCATAATCCCTTGAGCGCGGGTAGATTATTAAAAAAAAACAAAAAAAAATCTGTCGAACAGTTTTTGAGAAAAAAAAATGTTTATAAAATTTCGAAAAAAATTCGTATGGCAGGTACCGTTATTTTTGGTCTTTAAAAAAAGGAAAAAAACGTGTGGGGGAAAAAATTAAAAATGATATCTACCAAGTTTAAAGAAAGAGAATTGGCGCAGCCGTTTAGCCTATAGTCGAACAGACAGACAGACAGACAGAATTGCGAGACCCACTTTTTTTTAGTCTTCGCTATCATCGTAATGTCAGCTTTGATCGAAATCTCGAGTTCGATTTTTTTTACGAATGCATAACTTGCCTTATAGTACCTATAAGTCGCAAGTAAAAATAATCCAAACATACAAAGTATTTTGCCACACTTCAATATTTTGGTATCAGAATTTTCTCATCTATTAGAGTGCGAGAAATATGTTCTTTTTGGCGGAATAAGAAAATTTTTGAGATTGAACTCGCCGAAAGTATTTTTCTTGAAGATTCAAAAACGTTCTACGTTGAGTTGTACTAATTAAAAAACAATATTGACGAAGGAATGTTCATTTCATTTTGATTTTTTGTTTGTTATTTCTTTGTAAAAGTATTTAATTAAAATTTATTTTTAAAGAATAACTTGATTTTTTTTCATATGGCACGAAAATGTCACAAATGGCACGTTTTTTCAAAGAGTGTGGCACGAAATTTTTTTTTTTTTGGCGGCAACGCTGGTTGTATCGGCCTTTTTTAATATAGGCCAGATCAGGGCTTCGTAAAAATGATCTGGAGGAATACCGCAATTAAAAATAGAATTTAAGGTTTCTGCTAACTTTTCCTTAAACCCAGGTAAGTTATATTTAAAAAAATCTACTGGAATGTTATTTGTCCCAGCAGCTTTACCATCCTTCATTGAATCCAATATTACCTCCAGCTCCTCTAGTTTTATATCTTTGTCCAAAAAATTGTTCCGCAAATATGGGCGGGCGTATTTATGACTAAATTGCTCCTCCATCGAAGAACTCAAAAGGTTACTAAAATGCTCTTTTGGTAGAGAATCTTGTTTTGAATTTTTGTTGCCATTAATTTTTTTAGTGAGAGCCCAAAACTTCTTTGAATCCTTGCATTGACCTAGTGATCTTGCCAATTTTTCATCGAAATATCTTTTTTTTTTCTTTGCAATGTTTTTTATATTCTGGTTTTTTCATTAACTTAGCTGAATCCATAATAATACCTTCTAGTTTAAGGAGTGGGAAGTATTTTATTCTTGTAAGTGACTCCTTTTTACTAATAATTCATTTGTTCTTTTTTTAAATTCATCGGTGAATCTACTTTTCCATTTTAAGACTCGTACATTTTTATCCAAAGCTATGCGGGAATATTTGACGATCATCTTCCGATTTCATTAGAAATTGAATTAGATAATTTCTAATGAAATCGGAAGATGATCGGATAAATTAAGATCGCCTACGCGAAAATCTTTTATGGAGGAATACCAGTATCCACCAGCAAGACAATAATCTATTGTAGAACTACCTTGTTTTCCAATAAAAGTAAATTCACCCTCCATATCACCAAAACAACAACCGTTTAACATGTTTAGGCCAAAATCATTGCATAGTTCCAATATACTTTTTCCTTCAGAGTTGACTTTGAGATCTTTTGACTTTCTTTGCTGACCTGCGATATTAAGAGAGGGTTCTAAATTACCAGTCCTGGCATTTAAATCTCCAATTATCAGTAAGTTTTGTGAATTTAGTGAGCTTAACAAATCATACAAGCTGTAATAGTCCAAACTCCATTTTGCACAGTTAATATAAATAGGTATAATATACTTCTTTCCCCTTCCTTTTTCACTATATTCGATATAGAAGTAGTAATTAATATATTGATGGACCTTGTAATTCTTTTTGAAAGCTATCATTGATCGATTTTTAAATGTTTTTTTTTATTATTTTGCCACTTTGGATTGGACCATTCCAGTCTTCTTCCAAAAAAAGTGTAATGTAAATTTATTTATTTATTTATTTAATCTATCAAGTACATTAAACTTTCTTAGATAATAATATATAAATAGCATATGGTATAAATATAAATAATAATTAAACATATAAAGCTTATAAAGAATTTAATATTGTGGCCTTACATAAATCTCTATTAATGTTAAAGTCGATTAAATGAAAATTTTGATTAAAATAAAATGAAGAATTGGTTATGGGATTATTTTGGCCATAATTGGTGTAATGTCTAGGGATGTTAAAGAATTCGTTTTCTCTAGGTCGAAGGCAGCGTTGAGGAGCATAAATGCCAAAAAAAGAAAGCAGAGTGGAAAAATCAATATGGCCAGATAAGACATCATGAGCAAACATAGTCAAATAGTACGATCTCCTTTTATCGAGGGGCTTTAAATCAATAAGTTGGCATCTTGTTTCATATGAAGGGGCTTGCGAATACGAGTAAAGTTTACGAAGTGCAAATTTTGTGAACTTTCTTTGAACTCTTTCAATGCAAAGCGTAGTAGTGTTGTGGTAGGTGCACCAAACAACAGAGCAGTATTCTAGAACTGAACGAACTAGTATAAGGATTTAAGAGTATATGGATCTGTAAAATCCTTTGAGTTTCTAATAATAAAACCAAGCATTGCGTTAGCTCTGGAAATTATGTAATCAATATGAGAAGTAAATTTAAGCTCGGCATCAAAAATAACCCCCAAATCCTTTTGTAATACAACCTTTTAAGACTAACATTGGAAGTAGTATAATCAAATATTATTGGTGTTTTTATTCGATGAAAAGTCATAACTGAACATTTATTAATATTTAAATGTAAGCCATGCTTGCTACACCACTCAGTTATACTATCAATATCACTTTGAAGTTGTATACAGTCATGCAAGTTTCTATCTTCCATAAAAATCTTAAAATCATCTGCAAATAATAGTTTTTCAGCTTTCAAGATAACAGAAGTTAAGTCATTTATAAAAATTAAAAATAGGAGAGGACCGAGATGGCTGCCTTGGGGCACACCTGAATAATTATTTATATTTTTCTATGAAAGACTACCTATTTTAACAGATTGAGTTCGATTTGTAAGATAGCTTTTTATCCATTTTAAAAAAATTTGAATGAAAACCGATGGCCTGTAATTTGCATATTAGAACGTTATGTTGAACGCGGTCGAAAGCTTTAGCAAAATCAGTGCAAATAGTATCTACCTGATTTCTAATTTCCATTGATTGAAGGCAATAACTAGTGAAGATTGCCAAGATAGTTGTGGTTGATCTTCCACTTACAAAACCGTGCTGAAATTCAGATATATAGTTCTTTATCAATGCATGTATTTTATTTTTACTTGCGATATATTTAATTTTTAATTTTGGTGGGGGCAAAACCCCCATTTATTCGGCTTAATACAAGCTAATTCTTAATCTAACTTAAAAACTAAGAACTTAACCTAAGGTTAGTGAGGGGGAGGACGGTTCAGAAGCAGGAGTTTTAAGGAAGGAGTGCTCAGGTTAAAGTCGAAGAAGCATATGTTTAAATTAACAGCCCGTAGCATGCGAGAGACAGGTTCGTTGGAGCCGTAAGAGGTTCGGTGGGTGGGTATATAAAAGAGACGAGGGTTTCGTGTATTACGGGGATTAGTATTGAGAGAGATGGAGTTGTAGAGCGACATGCAGTCAACGGAACCGGAGAGTAGTCGATGAATGAAAAGAATGTCTGATATCTCTCTTCGTTCTTCCAACGAATTCAGATTGATTAGTTTAAGTCGATCTAGATAGGGAGGCAGAATCAGAGGATTGTTCCATGATAGACCTCGAAGAGCAAAGCGTAGGAATCGACGTTGGATGCTTTCGATTCTGGAAATATGAGTAATTTGGTAAGGGCTCCAAACTTGAGAGGCGTATTCTAGCAGTGGACGAACAAACGATATGTATAAGGACCGGGTTACGTAGGGGTTGGAGAATTCTTTGGACCATCTTTTGACGAAACCGAGCACTGAGTTTGCTTTGAGAATGATATCGTCTATGTGAGTGAGAAAATTAAGCTCTGGGTCACATATAATGCCAAGGTCACGAATATTATCAACTGTGGGTATGGGTTGATTATGGAGCAGGTAGAGACGGGGAGGAGATTTGTTACGTTTGCGTGAAAAAGTAATTGATTGGCATTTGACGACATTAAGCTCCATGCAATTTTTTAGACACCAAACTGAAAAACTGTCTAGATCCTTTTGAATAAGCGAAGAGTCATGTGTTGAGGAAATGGTCTTGAAAAACTTGGTATCATCAGCGTACAGAGAGACAGAAGAATGTTTGATGACCCTATCAATATCATTAATAGCAAGAATAAACAAAAGTGGGCCGAGGTGGCTGCCTTGGGGGACACCGGAGGTAGCTAAGAAAGGGCATGAGGTGGCAGATCTAAATCGAACGCTGTAATAACGGTTTTCAAGGTAAGAAGAGATCCACTGTAACAAAGAGGGTTCAAAGCCGAGAGTGGACAATTTGAAAAGAATAAGCTTATGGGAAATTTTGTCGAAGGCCTTGCTGAAATCGGTTGAGATTACATCGACTTCGTAGCCTTTTTCTAAGGCTGAAAGGGTGACGGATACAAATTCAACAAGGTTAGTGGTTGTAGACTGGCATTTGAGAAAGCCATGTTGTGAGGGGGAGATGAGAGATTTGCAGTGGAAACTTAAGGTTTCATACAAAATACTTTCAAAGAGTTTGGGTATGTGTGAAAGTTTGGCAATGGGACGATAATTATTAACATCGCTCTTCGGACCCTTTTTGTGAATAGGGGTTATGAAAGATAATTTCCATATCTCAGGAAACTCTCCTTTATTTAGGGAAAGGCTGAAAATTTTTGAGAGGGGAAGAGAAAGGATGGAAGAGCATTTTTTTAGAAGTATGGCAGGGAGACCATCTGGACCAGGATTGAATTCATCGTTAAGTTGATTCAATTTATATTCGATGATATGGGGATCGACGGAACGAGGGAGAAGCGGTCCAACAGAAAAACTTTGTAGATAATTGAAATAGGCTGAATCAGGAACAAAGCAGTCATCAGCAAAAGATTGTTTGAAGAATGTAGCAAAAAGGTTGGCGATAGTGTTAGGATCGTTTGATGTTTCGTTATTGAAAGAAAGAGTGGTTGGGTAGCCATCGGATTTTCTTTTGTAGTTAACAAACTGAAAAAATGACTTAGGGTCTTTGATAAGGTTGGATTGCGTTTCCATTAGATAACGCTGGTAAAGGGAATTGTATAGCTCGGTGAAATGGAGATAAGAACCCAGATAGTTAGAGTAGTCAGTAGGAGAACGAGAACGGAGGTAAGTTTCCCACAACTTATTTCTTTTATTTCGCAGAGAACGAAGTTTGCGATTATACCAGGGTGGAGAAGTAGACGAGGTTTTGTGGCGGGAAAAAGGAACATAAAGAGAAATAGAGTTAAATATTTCTCTGTAGAATAAGGTTATGGCATCATTTACGGTTAAGTTGTCAAAATTGAAGGAGACTTTGTTGAGGTATTCATTTATTAGACGATAGTTTGCTTTATGGAAGTCGTAAGAAGACAGATCCGTAGGAGGGGTGGACCGTAGTGGAGAATCGTGAAAAAATGAGACAAGAAGGGGAGGGTGGAAGTTGTCGATGGTTGATAGAAAAAGGGGACTAGGTGAGACAGATGAGTTAATGGGGTCTGTTGTGAAAATAAGGTCTAGTTGCCTACCCATGAAATTTGAGATGCCACTAATTTGGCAGAGGCTGGAATCAGCGAGGCTATCTAAGAAAAGACATTCTTTGGCAGATGTGGGATTGGAAGCAATATAAAACGAAAGATCGTCTGATGGAGACCATTTTAAATTAGGAAGGTTGAAGTCACCGAAAAGAATGATCTCATCATGGGGGTCACACAAATCGGTGATGTGATCAATCGTTTTAATTACAAGTTCATAGGATTCGATGGTTTGTGAAGGTAAGATGTAACAACAGACAATAGGGCAAGTTCTGCATTTGGAAAAAAAATCGAACTCGAGATTTTGATCAAAGTTGACATTACGATGATAGCGAAGACGAAAAAAGTGGGTCTGACAATTCCGTCTGTCTGTCTGTATGTCTGTATGTCTGTATGTCTGTATGTCTGTACCTCGAACTACAGCCTAAACTACCGGAGGTATTTTCTTCAAACTTGGTAGTTAAGGGTCTTCGGTGATTCCCTAGAGGAAAAATTGAAATTTTTTTTTTAGCTCCAAAACTAAGGGTACCCCCCATACACCCGTAATGCAAAATCTTATTTATCTCGAAAACGGCTCTAACGATTTTGATAAAAAAAATTAAGTGTGATATTATGGACATGAACTATATTTTGGTGAAAAAAAAATTTGGGGGGAAATGTTATTAGGGGTACCTGTCATATAACGGTTTTTTTGATTTTCGAATTTCTCACCAACGGCTCTAACGATTTTAACCAAAATTTTTATGCAGGAGCTGCTTTGCATTTGAAAAAATATAAATTAAAAATTTTTTCGAAAAAATAGTTTTTGGATTTTTAAAAAAATAATACAATTTTTTTTTTGAAAATTCAATATCTTGAAAACCGATACACGATTAAATTTTTAAATTACGTTTTAAAATGTATTTTATTAAATACTAACAATTTGCATATCAATTTTTTTTATAAAAATTTTAAGGAAAATTTAGTACACAAAAAACATGATTCAGTGTGTCTGTATGTCTGTACCTCTCACTACAGCCTAAACCACTGGACCTATTTCTTTAAATCTCGGTATTTAAGGGTCTTCGGTGATTCCCTAGAGGAAAAACTGAAATTTTTTTTTTAGCTCCAAAACTAAGGGTACCCCCCATACACCCGTAATGCAAAATCTTATTTATTTCGAAAACGGCTCTAACGATTTTGATAAAAAAAATTAAGTGTGATATTATGGACATGAACTATATTTTGGTGAAAAAAAAATTTGGGGGGAAATGTTATTAGGGGTACCTGTCATAGAACGGTTTTTTTGATTTTCGAATTTCTCACCAACGCACAATGGGGCAAAACGCCAAAAAGCTGGCATTTAATCAAATTATGAAGTTGAGCTTTGTCTTAAATAACCGTTCTATTTCTCTTCCAAATATGATAGAGAATTAGAAATGAGAGAGGGAAAGTTTATTTGAATCACGTAATCTTCTGCAGATCGTCTCAAATGAAGAGTAAGTTCAATTTTTGAGTCGATCGCAGACCTCTTTTTGTCATTTCGAGTTGGTTAAGTAAATTGTGTACAGTTTATTATTTATTGCGTGCATCAAATTAAATTAAATTGCAATAGAATCAGTAAGCTCAGGAGCATTTTTGTATGTTTTTTTTTTTATAAAAAATAAATTCTTTTTATTTTAATTCGTAGTTGAATATAAAAAAAAAGTTAAAAAATTGCTTGTTTTTTTGCATTTTTCGGAAATCGTTAGACGTTTAGTTGTGTTCGCCGTAAGGTGCCAATAAGTTTTATATGTCATTTTGTTAAGTGTACATTCCACTTTCAGAATGTGCAAAATTTTCTTGCTCCAATCTGCTCCCCTGTGTGTTGTGTACATTTTTGTTGGTGACGTCACTTTCTAGAAAAAGATATTTTTCGTCAATATTATTGTAATTTTGACATTTCTTACGCCCAACAAAATCAAAAATACTACCAATAACCAGGCAAAATCTTTTTAATATGAAGAAGAAGTCAAGTTGCCAAGGATTTAATAGCCAGATGGATTTTTTAAAGGAAGAAATTGTAAGGCAAACTCAATACTTGGGTAACTTTTGAAATAACATACATTTTTTCTTTCTTCTTTCTTTCATCTGAAATTAGTTTGAGAACATATGGGCAGTCGGTAGCTGCAAAACTTGTTCACGAAGTACCCCAAAGTCCTAGAACAGTGTAGGAAAGCTTTAAGAGAGTCCATTTAACCTACTTCGATGAATGGTGAAGAAGCTTTTCCGTTAATTTTCGAAGCAGGCTTATCTAAATTTCAATATGAAATTATCAGATCAAAAGCTTCTTAACTATTTCCTTCGTATAAAATAGTTCAGTAGTATTAAAAAAAATTGCTATCCCGATCCTGAACATATATCATTGTTTCGAAAACTTCTGTGAGTACAAGTTTACAAAGTTTGTTAAACTTCACAGTTAAAGGCTTAATTATTCTCCAAAAAGACGAGATTAATTCACTTCACTAAAAATTGATAAATGTATGCTTGTACTCTAAATGGGACTTTGATAGGAGTTTTGGTCACTATTCAAATAAGCAAGTCTTTTATGAATTGAACCAGGTAGAATTGACTGTTTTTCTTACTTGCCTTGTTCCACTTCGCTTAGTTTCTGGTGTTAAAATAATATACAAAAATTCACGTCCAAGCTCAAATAGATATTGTAGACCTATTAAAACTGAATTTTTAAAAGTGTACATGTAGCTGAAAAGCAAAGAATTTATTTCTATTGAAGAAAGGATACTAAGTTTTGCAAACAAAAATTAGTAACACAAAATATCCCGAAATGGTAACCCTATAATTTTTTTTTAAATTTTATTCATTGTATGTAGTTGTATTACAATCACGAAGGATGCAATACACGCAGAGTTTCATTTAAATCGTTTGAGCCGTTTTTGAGTAGTTTCGTAAACTAATGAAATTTGTATGGGTGGTAACCCTAGAAATGGGCGTGGCCATTAGAAACTTTGGCCATGTATTAACATTGGTATCAGTAGTATTTGTGCCAAATTTCAAGTTTCTAGACCTGTTGGTTGATTTAATGCCATCTTTTCGCCATTTTGCCCCACTGTGCAACGGCTCTAACGATTTTAACCAAAATTTTTATGCAGGAGCTGCTTTGCATTTGAAAAAATATAAATTAAAAATTTTTTCGAAAAAATAGTTTTTGGATTTTTAAAAAAATAATACAATTTTTTTTTTGAAAATTCAATATCTTGAAAACCGATACACGATTAAATTTTTAAATTACGTTTTAAAATGTATTTTATTAAATACTAACAATTTGCATATACATTTTTTTTATAAAAATTTTAAGGAAAATTTAGTACACAAAAAACATGTTTCAGTGTGTCTGTATGTCTGTACCTCTCACTACAGCCTAAACCACTGGACCTATTTCTTTAAATCTCGGTAGTTAAGGGTCTTCGGTGATTCCCTAGAGGAAAAATTGAAATTTTTTTTTTAGCTCCAAAACTAAGGGTACCCCCCATACACCCGTAATGCAAAATCTTATTTATCTCGAAAACGGCTCTAACGATTTTGATAAAAAAAATTAAGTGTGATATTATGGACATGGACTACATTTTGGTCAAAAAAATTTTGGGGCAAAATGTTATTAGGGGTACCTGCCATAGACCCGTTTTTTTTCATTTTCGACTTTCTCATTAACGGCTCTAAGGATTTTAACCCAACATTTTTAGCAGGAGTCCCCTTAAGTTTAAAATAATATTGTATATAAAAATATTCGAAAAATTATTTGTTAGGTTTTTTTTTTTTTTAAATTTTTTTTTTTTGAAAAATCAATATCTTCAAAACCTATGAACGATTATTTTTTGAAATTATTTCCTAAAACCAATATTATTAAATACTTAAAATTCGCATCCCACATTTTTTTCTTGAAAAATTTTAGAGAAATTCCTTATATATAAAATTTATTTAATAATAAAACGATTTTTTAAGGTTTATTTGCATAAATTCATACTTTTCCGGAAACCAGACGGCAATTTTATGCATTTGAACATTATTATCTCATTAAATCCATGTTTTATATTTATAAAATGTATCTTAAATTCCAAAGTACCTTTACATAAGAGCAAGTTCGTGCGATCCAGTCGTGCATTTTATTTATAATAGCTTCAAAACTCTTAGGTATGATTTGAAGTTTAGCTATTGGTCTATAATTTTCGACTTGCTGTTTAGACCCAGATTTGTGAATTAGAGAAATGAAGGAGTGTTTCCAGCAATCCAAAAACAAACCTTCAGTAAGAGAATGGTTGAAAATTAAATGAAGAGGAACAACGAAGCAATATTTTAATTTCTTAAGAAACAATGAAGGTATATTATCTGGTGGAAGGCTTACAGAGTCATCAAGAGATGATAATTCAGAAAGAATCTCTTCATTTGAAATATATAAGGAACCCAAATCAACGACGAATCTACCTTCAAATCGTAATTCAGGATCACAATGCTCCAGAACAAAATTAGATTAAAAGTAACTAGCAAAAAAATCGCAAATTTGACTAGGGTCGCTACTAGTTACTTTATTATAGCTCATAGTTGATGGTATACCTGAAGATTTCTTTTTCGCATTCATGAAACTCCAAAAAGCTTTAGAATTCTTTTTAATTTTTGACTCAACTGACCAAACATGCTGCCGATATAAAAATCTTTTAAGGAATTCATATTCTTTTCTTAATCGACAAAATTCATTTCTAAAAGAAAAAACAATTTTGCTTTTTTTAAAATCCGATACATAGCATTTTTTAAATTAGAAAGTCTTTTGTGAAACCAGACCGGTCTACCAGAGTTATTACATTTTTTTATAGGAACGAAATCAGAAAAAACTTCATCTAAAACATTTCTAAACATTGTATATTTGTGGCTTAGAGTACCACTTCCAAGAACACTATTCCAATCAATAACTGACAAATAATTATAAACATCATTATAATCGACTTTAAAGAAATCATATTTGAACAATTTATCTAAGCAATTTATTATTTACAATATAAGAATCAATGCAAGATATATCAAAATTAACAATTAATGCCTTGTGGTGTATTCCGCAATTGGCCAACAAATAATAATCAGGTTCAGTTACAAAAGTATCAAGCTCAATATGTGTATAAACAAGATCAAGCCACCTTCCCATATTATTCTGTATGGAGTTTATCTGAACTAAGTTTAAAACTGACAAAGAATCAACGATTCCAATTTCAAAATCTTTAACAATATTATATGCAATTAAACATTTATCATCTTCAGAGTAAGACCGCTTAATATGGGAAAGATAAAAATCACCCATTATAATTAAAAATGAATTGCGATCTAAATCATTAGCTATGTGTTTTATATTGGAAATATGAGCTGTATAAATACTAACTGGGGAATTTGGTGGTATATATGATACAAAAAAATATAATTTAATATAAACATTATCAATAGAATGAAAAAAATCAATTCTTACACAAATTTGTTCAATCAAATCAGATGAATCATACAATTCTATTTGCCTACTAATGAAAGATGAACTAACTGCGAACAATACGCCTCCTCCTCTTGTAACACCAGTTGCAGCTAGGCATCGATCCCGTTTGTAGACAAAAAATCTACCATCAAACATTTCAGACGAAACAATATTCTCAATGAGCCAAAAAATTTTCTTTTGAAAAGTTGCATACACACTTCTACTCAAGTTTTCGGGGAGTTTTAGCAAAAAAATATGATTAAAATCGGTTGTACCTTTCTGAGAAAATCAAAAACAAAAAACTGGTTCTTTGGGGGGTACCCTCAATAACCATTTTTCGGAAAATTTGTTTCAACCATTATCTAGCTTTAACTAAAAAAAAATCTTTTTTTTATTTTTATTTTTTAAATCTGTCGAACACTTTGTGAGAAAAAAAAATATATAAATAAATTTTCGAAAAAAAACCTTATGGAAGGTACTGTTATTTTTGGTCTTAAAAAAAAAGTGTGCGGGGAAAAATTAAAAATGATATCTACCAAGTTTAAAGAAAATCGGCCGAGCCGCTTAGGCTGTAGTCGAACCGACATCGACAGACAGACAGTCAGAATTGCAAGACCCAATTTTTAAGTCTTCGCTATCATCATAATGTCAACTTTGATCAAAATCACGAGTTCGATTTTTTTTACCGAATGCATACTGTCGCAAGTAAAAAGCATTAGTTAGCGCAAGATGCCAAGAATAAGCAGAAAATACTTAAATTAATTTAATTAACTTTGTACTTATTTCTTTTTATGGTTTATAAATTTAAAAACTATTCCGAAAAAGGAGTGTTGGTTGATGTATAATTTAATCAGACGAAAACATAACTGTTAAAAAAGAGCCAAGTTCTTCTATACAAAAACCTTTGTATAACAAGTCAGCCGTTAAAAGTACTGAGATCTAAAAGTATGTCAAGTTCTTACTTCATGAAGGTTTAATACCGAATATTTAAGGTAGAACAATATTGAAACAACTACAATGTAATAGGGAAATTTTATTATTTAATGATTAAATGATTTGATGGGTTCACTGGTCAAGTTCTTAAAACCTTTCGAATTGGACATAAAAAAAACTTACCAAGCAAGCCCGTCAAATTTTAGTCAGTAATCATTAAATAATAAAATTTCTCTATTACATTTGTAGCTGTTTCAATATTATTCGGTATTAAACCTTCATGAAATAAGAACTTGGCGTAATTTTAGATCTCAGTACTTTTAACGGCTGACTTGTTACACAAAGGTTTTTGTATAGAAGAACTTGGCTCTTTTTTTAACATTTATATTTTTGGTCTGATCTCACTCCTTTTTGCAAAGATTTTAATATTTTGCCATGTCAAAATCTCGAAAGATACGGAAAGATAGAAGGGTGGACTCTACCTACTAAAATTAACTTAGTTTATAGCTTCCTATTTCTTTTAATATATTTTCTTTTTGTTATTGGTTGTTTTGATTTGCGCTTGAAATATTTCTTCTTGTCCTGGCAAGATACCTAACACTAACATACCTACCTTTATTATAAATATTCCTTATAATAATTCCTTTTTTTTTTATATAATTTACGCGCACTAAAGGGATTATGACTACCCTTAAAATGTTTTAGCACAGTGCGAGCGTTTTAGGAAATTGGGAGAGGATTTAAGAGGAGATACTGATGCACATTGGTTTTAAATGTCTGAATATTACAATGGGAGGGAAACAAAGAGTCGGGTAAAGCATTCCACATTCGTGTGGTGCGGCTGAAGAAAGAATCTCTGAATTTAACTGTACGTTCGAAATTGGGCTCAAGGGTAAACTGATGGGCATTCCTTGAAGCTCATGTATTACGGTTAAATAGTTTAAGAGGAGGAATGCAGCTGGCTATTTCACAAAAACAGTGTTTAGTAGTAGTAGTAGTAGTAGTAGTAGTAGTAGTATTGTTTATTCTGAATCCAATTTTATATAATAGGTACAATATTTATACATTTTTCAGATTTATACTTGAATATTATATACCATAATAGTAACACACGTTTAAAAATGTAATAAATTTGAATTAATATTTAAAACAAAAAATTTATACAACAATGACATAATGTCGTCTGTCGCGATCAAATTCCTCTTTAATTAAGTTAAGTGGCTGTTTTTCATTAAATACATTTTTTTATATTTTTTATATTATTAATAATTAAATTCGCTTATTAACTCCTGTCTATATTTAAGTGCTGATTGTAGGTAGTTCACAAGGGGAGTCCAGTTCATTTCTCCATTCAGTAAGTTGATAACCATGCTTTCATCCATTGTAACTCTTCCAAAGCAGATGCGTCGTATGCTACTCAAAATCGGACAAATTGCAATAAAGTGAACGAGAGATTCTTCTTCAAGCATATTACAGAGCGAGCAATTAGGGTTTTCATGTACTGTCCTCATTGTACCATTGAGTTTTATGAGGCCTGCTCTTGCTTTCAATATCCACCTGATCGAAGAGAATTTCTTATTATCACAAACATAATCCTTGCCTGCGTCAAAGTTGAGTAGATGATAGATGCTATGAGATCTTGTCAGCTGTGCTCTTTGTAATGCTTCATGTTTATCTTCTCCGATAATTCTTTCCGATACTTCACCAACAACAGCATTGAAGAGATTCCTGTTTGAAACAAAATTTGGTAGGTTTTCAACAATACCAGGCTGTCTGATGTGACTTTCCCAACTCTGAAACCAAAATATCTGCTGTTCCATTATTATATTTGCTAGGAACTTCGGTAGCCTATTGTTTCCATAAAAGTTGAGAACTTTCCCAATATAGTTCATGTGGCATCTCATGGTGTGTTCGAAAATAGGTTTCATTTGGCATTCAAGTGTAAGCACATAATTTGGTGTTAGGCTTGGTAGGCCGAGTACTTTTTTGAAAAAATATCTTTGAACTTTCTCCACTTCATCATGCCTTGAGTATCCCCATACTTGAGCACCGTATCCTAAGATAGCCCTCGATACAGCGTTGAAAATTTCTATCTTGGAGGAGAGTTTGACATCTTTATTCGCAATAAACTTATTCCACGTAAGATTAAGACTCTGTCGAGCCATTTTAGATCTTTCTTTGAAGTGTTCTGTTAAGCATAAGCCAGGTGTAAGCCATACTCCTAGGTACTTATACCTGTTGACGACTTCAATTGGTTGTTCATTTAACTTCCAACGCTCTTGTGAACTTAATCTTCCACCTCTTTTTCTAAAAACTAGAACCTTGGACTTTTCAAGATTAATCAAAAGATTCCATCGTCGGGTATATTCAGATATTTTATCGATCATTGACTGAAGGACTTGTGGGTTGTCAGCAAGCAGCACAATATCGTCTGCATACATAAGAACTCTTATCTGCACGCCGTTTAACTGTATACCGCCACCAATGAAGTCATGGATGTCATTTATATACAAAGCAAATAAAAGTGGGCTTAATAAACATCCTTGTTTAACACCCATTGACGTTTTGAACCAATCCGAGAGTTTTTCTCCATCCCAAACAGCTGCCTCTGTATTTTCATAAAGGTCTTTTATTATTTTTAAAAGTTTTTCCGAAATTCCTACTTTCTGCAGCTTGAATAAAAGAGCTTTACGGTCTATGTAATCGAATGCCGCTTTGAAATCAATAAAAAAGCAGTACACTTTTTTATTTTCTTGCATTTTGAGCTTAATAATGCTAAAAAGATTGAAGAGGTTATCTGCCGTGCTGTAGCCTTCCCTAAAACCAGCTTGGAATTCGTTGAGAATGGAGTATTCCTTTTCCCACATCTGTAGCCGAGCCAAGAGGACTCCTGCAAATATCTTGGCAATTGCATCCATGAAAGATATTCCTCTATAGTTCTGAACTATGTTTTGATCACCTTTTTTATAAATAGGAAATATAAGGGATTTCTTAAAAGAGGGCTCAACTTTCCCTGATGTCAGCATCCGGTTGAACAAACGACCTATGATTTCAATTGCCGATTCTGGAGCATTTTTAAAAAATTCATAGGGAACTCTGTCGTAGCCTGGTGCCTTATTTTGTTTTGTACAGTTAAGGAACGACAAAATTTCTGTGGTAGTGATGTCTCCATCGAGCATAGCGTTACTTGTAGCTGGGGCTAAGTCTGGAATCGATACAGCACACATTGTCGGATTGAGAAGACCATCAAAATAATTCTTAAAGATATCACTAGTTATGAGATTTCCCTTAACAAAGTTTACTGACTTAAGTTCTCTGGCCAAGCTCCACCATTCTTGAGTATTTTTAACCCCTTTAAGCCTTAAACCAATAGCCTCGTAGTACTCTTTTTTCTTGTTCTTACAAAGTTTCTTAAAGGATTTATTGCAACCAAGATACATTTCTTTTATGGTTGGTGAATCGTTCTTACGCATTTTTTTAAGCCAGAAAAATGATTTTTTTCTAGCTCGTTCACATGCCTCATCGTACCATTTCTGGTTACCATCAGTTCTTTTAGTATGTTCCTGAGTCCCAGCAGTCGCCTTAATTGCATCAATCAAATTTTCGGAGGTCCATTCATCTCTCTCTAAAGTTGTAAGGTGTTCATGTAGGTTTCGCTTGTAGGAGTTTTCTAGACTGACATTCCATTTTAGCTTAGGCAGCAGTTTCATTTCAACAATGTCTCGATGGTTATTTTCAAACTCCAGAGATAGCAGCAGGGGCATGTGGTCAGAAAAAATCTGGTCTCCTATTCTAAAGCCTTTTATATTCTTAAGCATGTTATATGTCACACTGCATAAATCAATTGTCGATGATCCAGTTGATTCAATGAAAGTAAAGCTTCCGTCCTCATCTTCTGGAGTACGACCGTTAAGAATCACCATACCAATATCTTCACACGCTTCTAACACCTTTCGCCCTTTCGTATTTAATACCTTGTCCTTGCAAACTCTATTGTTTGATATCAGGCAGTTTAAAGCTGTGATTTCATTCGGTATGTATTGCCTGTCTCCTATTCTCGCGTTAAAGTCTCCGATAGCCACGAAGTTTTCAATATTTTCCTCGTGCAAGTAGTTGTTGAAATTTTGGAAGTCCTCCTCCCACCTGTTACAGTTTAAGTAAACGGGCATGATATAGAAGTCTTGTCCTTCCGAGCTTATGCGAACTAAGTCCAGTTCCATTTTTTTCACGAAATTTGCCTGCTTTATATCAGATTTAATGCCGTAAACTGCTCCTCCACTTGCCCTTCCAAATCTAGCTCTCTTTACAGCTGGTACCCATAAAAGTTTGAACCCCTTAAAAAATCTGGCATATCTTTCAAAATCCTCAGTTAAAAAGGTTTCGTATAAAAAAAAGATATCGTATTCACATATATATTTAAAAAAGTTTGGATATAAAATTTTGTTACCTAAGCCATGTACATTGTAAGAAATTATATTTATAAGCTTTGAATTAATATTAAGTTCTTCATTTGATTTTATTTTACTTAATCTAACGTCGCGACAGACTTCTAACTGCTAATAATAGTTAATAAAACTTAAATCTAAACTTGAGAGATCTTTTGTGTAGATTTCTTCTAAAACCTCTTTAGCAGGCCGCTCTCCAGATTTCAGTTCACCTTCAAACAACGAAAATGATTTCCCTTCTATTTCAAGCCGGTTTCCTTTGAACTTTACATCCTTTGTTCGATCGAGCTTTTTCAAATCCCTCCGTATTCGAAGAAGAAAGTTTTGAAGAGTACGTTCCGTTTTCGTCAGGTCTCTTTTGATCCCATAATTTGTGTTTGCTAGCTTGTTAGTTTTTCTTAGAATATCGAAAACTGCAGTTTGGTTTTGAAATTCAACAAGGTAGCTTGGTTGCTGTCGTTTTCCCATTTGAATAAAAAAAAAAACAGTGTTTATAAAAATAACGGTAAAATAGTGAAAGACGAAACATTGCGACGGTGCTCGAGAGTTTCAAATGTTTCTGTTGTATTTGTATTACCTATCATTTTTAAAGCTCTTTTTTGAATTCTATCCAGAGACTCAAGTGAGTTATTGGAGCACCTGCCCAAATATGGGAATTATGCTCGAGCTTTGGACGAATATACAATACAACTTGTATTGAGCGGTTTGAAAGGTAGTGACTAATCCATCGAAGAAGAGATTCATCAATACCAAATGCGCGCATTTTTGATAAAAGAGCTTGATGCCAAACTCTATCAAATGCTTTTGAAATATCCAGTGCAATAATCTTACTTTCTCCAAAACGATGTAAAGATTTGTGCCACTGTTCGGCGAGATATACCATCAAATCACCAGTGGACCTATTGCTACGAAAGCCATACTGCCGGTCATTAAGAAGCTTTCGTTCTTCAAGATATTTCTTGAGCTGATAGTTTATCAGCGTTTCCATGACCTTAGTAAGAAGGGATGTAAGGTCAATTGGACGATAGTTTGAGGGGGAAGAAGATTCGCCTTTTTTAGGGACAGGCTGGACAAATGCTGTTTTCCATCCACTCGGAAAGAGACCAGTAGAGTAGGACAGATAGAAAAGCTTACTCAATGGTTTTGCCAGCGTTGAAGAACACCTCTTCAGAACAATTGGGGCGATACTATCCGGGCCAGCGGATTTATGTATATCGAGATCTTTCAGTACTCTTGCAACTGTACTAGTGCGAAAGAAGATTTGTCCCATAGATTCATTAACGCTCTCAATTACAGGAGGAATCGTGGCACTCTCTGGTAGCGTCGAACTGACAGCAAATTGTGCTGCAAGCAAATTGGCTTTTTCTTGAGAGCTGACATAAGGAGTATCATTGAAAACGAGCGTAGGAACCGAAGACGAAGTAGTATTTCGTACATTTTTTACAAATGACCAAAAATTTTTACTACCTTTGGGACATTGTAGTATTTTTTGCCGTAATTTTTATTCATGTAAGAATTTGGTTCTTTGAATATGATCATTACAGGTCTTTCTAGCTTGCTTAAACTTTTTCCGATTTTCCTCAGTAGGGTTGGCTTTATAATATCGGAAACTTACTTCTCTAACCCTAATAACCTCTTTACAGCTCGAATCAAACCATGAATTCTCTTTCGGTTTGATAGATTTTTCCCTATTCGGGATAAACTTTCTCATTCCGAAAAGAATAAATTTTGTAATCATATCTGCACTGTAGTCCACGTCACTATCGAGGAAGCATAGTGACCAGTTAAAATTTCTGAAGAAATCGTTGAGACCGTCCCAGTTGGCTTTCTCGTATTGCTAAACGGTTCTCTTAGGAATTATTTCTCTAACTGGGTTTTGTTGGCATGAGAAATTCGCAGATATGATACAATCACAGATAATTATATACAGATGTCGCATGCCCATAGAAAAAACTGACATATGAAAATGAAAATCTTCATTTAAAAGAGCTTTTAAGAAAGCTGTTTTCAATGTATTATTTTAATATTATGTGACATGTGAGAAGTGCTTTTTCTCTTTAAAATGTGTGCTCTCTGAATTCACGAATAAAATCGCCAGACCCTTTTTTACTTGCGATATAGGTACTATAGGGCAAGTTTTGCATTTGGAAAAAAAATCAAACTCGAGATTTTGATCAAAGTTGACATTACGATGATAGGGAAGACGAAAAAAGTGGGTCCGACAATTTCGTCTGTCTGTCTGTATGTCTGTATGTCTGTACCTCGAACTACAGTCTAAACTACCGGAGGTATTTTCTTTAAACTCGGTAGTTAAGGGTCTTCGGTGATTCCCTAGAGGAGAAATTGAAATTTTTTTTATCTCCAAAAATAACGGTACACCCGTAATACAAAATCTTATTTATCTCGAAAACGGCTCTAACAATTTTGATAAAAAAAATTAGGTGTGATATTATAAACATGGACTATATTTTGGTGAAAAAAAAATTTGGGGGGAAATGTTATTAGGGGTACCTATCATAGAACGGTTTTTTTGATTTTCGAATTTCTCACCAACGGCTCTAACGATTTTAACCAAAATTTTTATGCAGGAGCTATTTGCATTTGAAAAAATATAAACTAAACATTTTTTCGAAAAAATAATTTTTGGATTTTTAAAAAAATAATACAATTTTTTTTTTGAAAATTCAATATCTTGAAAACCGATACACGATTAAATTTTTAAATTACGTTTTAAAATGTATTTTATTAAATACTAACATTTTGCATATCAATTTTTTTTATGAAAATTTTAAGGAAAATTTAATACACAAAAAACATGTTTCAGTGTGTCTGTATGTCTGTACCTCGAACTACAGCCTAAACCACTGGGCCTATTTCTTTCAATCTCGGTAGTTAAGGGTCTTCGGTGATTCCCTAGAGGAGAAATTGAAATTTTTTTTTAGCTCCCAAACTAACGGTACCCCCCATATACACCCGTAATGCAAAATCTTATTTAAAATTTTTGGGGCAAAATGTTATTAGGGATACCTGCCATAGACCCGTTTTTTTTTTTATTTTGGACTTTTTCATTAACGGCTCTAATGATTTGAATCCAAAATTTTCACCAGGAGTCCCCTTAAAAATTATTCTAAGTCTCCTTAAATTGATTTCACTTATTTAATGAACTTTATAAATAAAAATTAATAAATAAAGCTCACGAACCTTGAATGCATTTCGAAACACGTTCGTTTCATCATCAGCATTGCACTACTAAAGCTGTGGGTGTTGGCGGCTTGCACTTCTTGTAGGACAGCATCAACGACGAAGAAAGTATCAAAAAGGAAACGCGAAAATATTTTTTGACAGCGGTCAAATTCACTACACATAAGAATATAAAGATTGATTGTTTACATTTTTTATATAATTTTTTGAAATAAACAAGACTCAATGTTTCCGTTGTCTTGATTTAATAAATTATTGCCCGTTTGAATATAAAAGCTTTCATAGGCATCGAGTTGTTGTTCGTTTCTCACTTGTTTGATTATACGCACACTATCTAGGTTTACACTATGTTCTTCTTGTAATATGTGCGCTGCGATGGCAGAACGATTAGGTTGGTTTAATCGAATGCAAGTTAAATGGTCGTTGAATCTCTTTTTGATACTGCGTTTGGTTTGACCAAAGTATTCTCTTTCGCAATCATTGCATTTTACTGCATAAATCCCGGACTTATCTAAATCTTCTACCTTGTCTTTTGTAGAACCTAGATAATTGCTAAGTTTGTTGTTGTTTTTGTAAATAATATCAAAACCATTATCTTTAAATTTTTTCTTTAATTTGTTCGTTATTTGTGGAACAAAACACATTGACACTCTTTTATTTTGAACTTTTTCGTTTTGCGAAAATAAAGTGGTTAGATTTGAGTTATTTGTTTTTCGGGAATGATGAACTATTAACTCGTCTATCATTTCTTTCCTATATCCGTTAACTCGAGCTACTTGTTTGATATACTCGTATTCATTTTTGAAATTTATCAAAGAAAGAGGTAATTTGCAGAGTCTGTGTACTAAAGAATGGTAAGCTGCTTTTTTGTGTTGTATGGGAGCATGAGAGTCGGCAGTTATTGTTCTTATTGCACTCGTTGGTTTGTGAAAAATCCCAACTTCAATTTTCTCTCCCACCCGTTGCAATTCTAGGTCCAGAAATGGTAATTTGCCATTCTGTTCCTCCTCCGAAGTAAATTTTATTGCAACATTTTGAGAGTTTAACAACTCAAGAGATTTTGATATATCATTTCTTTTAATGATAGCAAAAACATCATCAACATACCGCCACCATACCCTTGGGAGTACACCTTCTTCTTTTAACTTGGTTTCAAAAGATGACATATATAATTCGGCAATTAATGGACTTAAAGGATTTCCCATATTTGTGCCTTTAGTAACTCTGAAAATCTCACCATCAAATTTAAAATAGCTCTGATCCATACACAGTTTAGCTACGTCATAATATATCATCTTTTTGTTTCCGGGTACGTCAGTCCCGTCCAAATGCTTTTTTAATTCCAATAACGCTAGGTCAACTGGAATACTCGGAAACAATGAGCACACATCAAAAGAGATCATGATTTCATCCAGTTTTATTTTCACATCTTTTAATTTTTCGACAAATTCAAAAGAATTTTTCACAGATAAGCTTTTTATAGGGGGTAACTTCTTTATTTCTTGCACTAACCACTTCGCCTCTTTGTAACAAGGAGTGTTGATGTTATCAACAATCGGTCTCATTTGCTTACCAATTTTATGTATTTTTGGAAGGGCATATAAACTAGCTAATTTTGGGTTCGAAACAATTAACACTCTACTTAAACGGGAACCAAAATTTTCACCAATTCTTTTTCTTAAATTATCACTGTCACGAATCATTTTCGGTAGTGGATTTTTTGTCACTTTTTCGTATTCACACTTTGTTATAATTTCATTTACCCTATCCTTGTAATCTTGTTTATTTAGAATCACTATTTTGTTCCCTTTGTCGGCTTTTACATACACAACATCTTTTTCTTTAAGCTTTTTAATAATTTCGATTTGTTTTTTTGATGTGTGTGATATATGAGAAACATTTTTAGCTGAATCAATAATCGCGGAGGTGGTTGTTCTAATATCATTTTGAATTGACGGTACTTTAAATTTCAAACATGTTTCAATGTCTACAACCGTATCTAATAAGGGTAACTTTAATGGTTTAGGTGTACATTTTAAACCCTTGTTTAATAAATTAATCTCATCTTCATTAAAAGAAGCATTTGACTCATTACAAATGAAATCAGGGATAAAAAGTGGTGAAATTTGTTCAAAGCTACGTGTAGATTCGATTAAGCGCTCTAATTTTCGATTATGTGTTGACAATTTGTGTTTTGTTAATCGTTCCATATCATCATGCACTTTATTATCAAAAGATACCCATTCACTAAACTCAAAATCGTTTAAATTCCTTGTTATTTCCAAATGTAAACTATATACTGATAATTCAGTCGATGCCAATTCTTTATATTTATGTTTTATTTCACAATTAAGCCATGTATTTTTTGCCTTTTTAATAGCAATATCCGATCTGTTATTTTTTACCGCTGTTTTTATTTTCACAAAACTAGGTGTTATATTAAACCGTTTGCATGCCCTTAAAAAAGCTAAATCACATAAAACCGACCGCACTTTGCGCTTCAGTTGAGCGTATTTGTTCAACTTTGATTTGGTAAACATTTTAAATCAAATTGATCGTTGAACAGCGTGAAATCCGATAACAATTAAAAATTATTCTAAGTCTCCTTAAATTGATTTCACTTATTTAATGAACTTTACTCAAAAAAATATAAATAAAAATTAATAAATAAAGCTCACGAACCTTGAATGCATTTCGAAACACGTTCGTTTCATCATCAGCATTGCACTACTAAAGCTGTGGGTGTTGGCGGCTTGCACTTCTTGTAGGAAGTTACCCCCTATAAAAAGCTTATCTGTGAAAAATTCTTTTGAATTTGTCGAAAAATTAAAAGATGTGAAAATAAAACTGGATGAAATCATGATCTCTTTTGATGTGTGCTCATTGTTTCCGAGTATTCCAGTTGACCTAGCGTTATTGGAATTAAAAAAGCATTTGGACGGGACTGACGTACCCGGAAACAAAAAGATGATATATTATGACGTAGCTAAACTGTGTATGGATCAGAGCTATTTTAAATTTGATGGTGAGATTTTCAGAGTTACTAAAGGCACAAATATGGGAAATCCTTTAAGTCCATTAATTGCCGAATTATATATGTCATCTTTTGAAACCAAGTTAAAGGAAGAAGGTGTACTCCCAAGGGTATGGTGGCGGTATGTTGATGATGTTTTTGCTATCATTAAAAGAAATGATATATCAAAATCTCTTGAGTTGTTAAACTCTCAAAATGTTGCAATAAAATTTACTTCGGAGGAGGAACAGAATGGCAAATTACCATTTCTGGACCTAGAATTGCAACGGGTGGGAGAGAAAATTGAAGTTGGGATTTTTCACAAACCAACGAGTGCAATAAGAACAATAACTGCCGACTCTCATGCTCCCATACAACACAAAAAAGCAGCTTACCATTCTTTAGTACACAGACTCTGCAAATTACCTCTTTCTTTGATAAATTTCAAAAATGAATACGAGTATATCAAACAAGTAGCTCGAGTTAACGGATATAGGAAAGAAATGATAGACGAGTTAATAGTTCATCATTCCCGAAAAACAAATAACTCAAATCTAACCACTTTATTTTCGCAAAACGAAAAAGTTCAAAATAAAAGAGTGTCAATGTGTTTTGTTCCACAAATAACGAACAAATTAAAGAAAAAATTTAAAGATAATGGTTTTGATATTATTTACAAAAACAACAACAAACTTAGCAATTATCTAGGTTCTACAAAAGACAAGGTAGAAGATTTAGATAAGTCCGGGATTTATGCAGTAAAATGCAATGATTGCAAAAGAGAATACTTTGGTCAAACCAAACGCAGTATCAAAAAGAGATTCAACGACCATTTAACTTGCATTCGATTAAACCAACCTAATCGTTCTGCCATCGCAGCGCACATATTACAAGAAGAACATATGTAAACCTAGATAGTGTGCGTATAATCAAACAAGTGAGAAACGAACAACAACTCGATGCCTATGAAAGCTTTTATATTCAAACGGGCAATAATTTATTAAATCAAGACAACGGAAACATTGAGTCTTGTTTATTTCAAAAAATTATATAAAAAATGTAAACAATCAATCTTTATATTCTTATGTGTAGTGAATTTGACCGCTGTCAAAAAATATTTTCGCGTTTCCTTTTTGATACTTTCTTCGTCGTTGATGCTGTCCTACAAGAAGTGCAAGCCGCCAACACCCACAGCTTTAGTAGTGCAATGCTGATGATGAAACGAACGTGTTTCGAAATGCATTCAAGGTTCGTGAGCTTTATTTATTAATTTTTATTTATATTTTTTTGAGTAAAGTTCATTAAATAAGTGAAATCAATTTAAGGAGACTTAGAATAATTTTTAATTGTTATCGGATTTCACGCTGTTCAACGATCAATTTGATTTAAAAAGGAGTCCCCTTAATTTTAAAATAATATTGTATATAAAAATATTCCAACAAATATTTGTTGGGTTTTTAAAAAAAAAATTTTTTTTTTTTAAATCAATATCTTTAAAACATAGGAACGATTATTTTTTTAAATTATTTCCCAAAATCAATATTATTTAATACTTAAAATTCGCATCCCACATTTTTTTCTTGAAAAATTTTAGAGAAAAGAAGCCTTTGGATGGATTTGTGAAAATTATTTTCTATCGTTTTAGGTAGGTATTTGTTCTTTGCAATTCCTATACAATCGTAATTAAACTTTAGCTTAAACAAGGTCGTGTTTTTTCTTTCAATCCCTAACATTATTCTAATTTCGTTGCTCAATTTGGTCTATCAGAGCCAAAAACAGACATAACACAGGTCTACAAGAAAAAAATTTTTTTTGTGCCTTCAGGTTTGCAGCTGATTTTATTTGTACTTCTAACGCTGATTTTAAAGCTGAAAACCATTTTTCCCTAGCAGCTCTAGTTTTTGAGTTACAGAAATATTCAATTTACCCTAATTTAAAAAATTCATATGCGAGAAATTCATATGAAAGAATGATCAAGATAAATCTTGGGCACCACATGTAGTTTGCAAAACATGTACTGAACATCTACGTCAGTGGACTAATGGGAAAAGGAGGAATCTGAAATTTGGTGTGCCTATGGTTTGGAGAGAATCAAAAAATCACTATGACGATTGACGACTGTTATTTCTGTCTAGTGAATATCAGAGGCATCAATAGTAAAAACCGAAGCAAGTGGACGTATCCTGATTTAGATTCTGCTCGACGGCCCATCTCTCATTCCGATGAAGTTCCCATACCAACATTTCATCAGCTAGCAGATCTTTCGGAGGATGAAGACAGTGAATATGAGGAAAATGCATCAAGTCCCCAAGGATTTAACCAAAGTGAGTTAAGTGATCTCATCAGGGATCTTAACCTATCAAAACAATCTTCTGAGTTACTGGCATCCCGGCTAAAAGAAAAAAATCTACTTGATGAAGGAACAACAATAACGTTCTATCGTAAAAGGGCAGCAGAGTTGCTTACGTTCTACTCTCAGGAGGAAGATTTCGTTTTCTGTCAGGATGTTAAAGGTCTCTTAACAAAAATGGGCCTTCCCGAGTATGATCCAGATCGTTGGCGTCTGTTTATTGACAGCTCCAAGCGAAGTTTGAAGTGCGTGCTTTTATACAATGGTAACGAATTGAGATCAATACCTATTGCTCACTCAACCTAAATGAAAGAAGAGTACAAGAAAATAGCTATAGTCTTGGAAAAGATTAAGTATCACGAACATGGGTGGGTCATTTGTGTTGACTTGAAAATGGTTAACTTTCTCCTTGGACAGCAAGGTGGATACACAAAATATCCCTGCTTCTTGTGCCTTTGGGGTAGCAGAGCTAAACAAGATCACTGGTTAAAAAAATACTGGCCTGAAGGAGAGAACATGGTTGTTGGAGGAAAAAATGTTATTAATGAGATAAAATAATCCTGCCTCCGCTTCATATAAAACTTGGCTTAATGAAGCAATTTGTTAAGGCTCTGATAAGGATTCATCATGTTTTAAATTTATATCTACAAAGATATAAGCATTGAAAAAAGAAAAGCTGGCATATTCGATGGACCTCAAATCAGACGGTTAATAAAGGACACCAATTTTGTTGAATTTATGAATGAAAAAGAACGAAAAGCGTGGACATCATTTGTGTCAGTTGTCGAAAACTTTCTAGGCAACAAGAAGGCTTCAAGTTATAAGGATTTAGTTCAGAACATGCTGACTGCTTTTCGTGAGCTTGGATGCAACATGAGCATCAAGGTGTATTACTTGCAAAACCATTTGGACCGGTTTCCTGAAAACTTGGGAGACTTGAGTGAAGATCAAGGTGAACGATTTCACCAGGATATAAGGACAATGGAAGAACGATACCAGGGCATGTGGGATAAGCATAATATCCACATTTCCAGAATTTTTAAACTTTGTTATTATGTTCTGCACTGACGAGGGCGGTAAATTAAAATTTTCAGGGATTTCGTAGCTAGACAATCCTGTTTCAAACGCTTTAATCATTGATTCCCTTAGGTCTCCTGATAATGCAACGCCACGCGCCAGGATTAACATGAAACTATCGCTAGCTTGTATAAAATCATACAATAATCATTAATAAAACCAGTGCTTGTCATTTTTTTAATAACGGTTAACTGAAACTATATTTAAATAGTCTTAGATCAACTATTTTGCACCCAAAAAAGAGTAGACCAATTTTTATGCTCTTATCTTTGTCTGAGATGAAAGGAATATTGTTGCTATTTGCTCTCTCAAATTTTGTTTTGTTAGGTCTAATTTACTGTCAGTGAAACTACTTTATTAAATTGACAACATTTTTTAAATGAACAAAAGCTGACTGCCACTAAATTTAGGATATATGAAGAATTAATGTGTTATTAAATGAATAGACCAACTATTTTTCGAGAAAAACATAATTTTAGAAAAATTAAATTAATTAAAAAAAATTAGAATAAATAGAACAAAATAATTATTGACATAATATTACAAAAAAAATTTGTATGCGTTTACATATTGCTTAAAAGCAATTTTAGAAAAACCAAGAAATTTGGTGTCAATTTAAAAAAATTATTGTTGCACCCCACATGAAAATTTTTAAAAATAAAAATAAACTTTTTTTTCAAAAAAATAGTTTTTATCCATATATTTTGTAAAAAAATAAGATACTTGCCCTGCGAATTTTAAACAAACAAATATTTCTTTTAAGTTTGTCTACGAATTTTTATAAAATTTGGAAATTATTAATTCATTAAAATAAAAGTTTTGTTTTTTTTTGTATTTTGTTAATATAAATATAAAAATACACATTTATGCAACAAAGTTTAAAAAACATTTTATTATTAAACTAATTTTGAATATAAGAAATTTCTTTAAAGTTTTTCTAGAAAAAACTTTGGGATATTAATTTTAGGTATTTAAAAATAAAGATTCTACGAAATATTTTCAAAAATTAATCGCTCAAACTTTTTTGAGACATTGATTTTTCAAAAATAATTTTTTTTAGATAAAAAAATATTTTTTCGTGTTCTCTATCATCGTAAAGTCTTTGATCAAAATCTTGAGTTAAATTTTTTCCACATGCAAAACTTGCAATAACAAAATTTTGTATGTGAAAATAAAATAAATACATTTTTTTTCTCACATCTTTTAGATTATATTAATAAACTTTTATTTATCAAGTTTAAAAAGATCTAGCATGGGGTTATCGAAATATTGAGATTTTGAAAGTTTATTTTAAAAATCCAAATTTTTGTTTTTTTTTTTTTTTTTAATTTTAATACACAATTCTATTAAAGTTTTTGGGGAGCTTTAGCAAAAAAAAATAATTTTTGAGACAATGAAAAACAAAAAAAAATGTTTCCATGGGGGTACCAAAAATTACCATTTTTTGGAAAAAAATTTTCAACCATCACCTAGCTTTAACTAAATTAATTTTTATTGATTTTTATTTTTTAAATCCGTCGAACAGCTTTTGAGAAAAAGAAAACCACTGCCAATCGCACATACAATGATTATGAGTAAAAACCGCGAAAATTTACTGGCAATGAATGTATAATGCTGCTCAAACACCTATATATCTATATCCATTTGCCTCTAAAACAACGGTTGAAATATGAAAAAATAAGACATGGTTGCCACATTTAAAAATCGCCATATTAATTATTTTAGCAGAAATTGTTTTTTTCTGATTTAGTAGTTGAAGTTTATTACAAATTAACAAAAAAAATACATTTTATACATATATTTTTCTTCCATTAGAAGTAAAAAATGCGAAAGTATTTTTTTTTCGAAAAAAATCTTTTTTGATTTTTTTTTGTTTCAAACCACAATTAATTTTTATTTGAAGGTTAATATGGCATAGTTTTAATTTGCATTTTGAAAAGATAAAAGAAACCCCATATATAAAAAACAGTTGCAATTTGTAGATTTTACCAACAAACATTTATTTTTGAGAAAAGTTATTTTGCAAAATCTATAGTAATTTTTTAATATGAGATATCAACTTATTTAATTAAAATACATACATCCTATAATTTGAAACATATATAATATTTGAGTGAAAATTGATAACACATACAATCCATTGGTTGGCTCTTTTTTCCTTATTTTGCATTTCAAAATTCTACATTTTGAAATTCTTCTTCTCAAAATTTTGAATTTCAAGATTCTAATTGATAAAATTTCAGTTTTTAATATACTACTTGTCAAAATTAAAGTTTTTAAAATTCTGCATTTTGAAACTCTACTTCTCAAAATTCTGCATTTCCAAATTTTACTTACTAAGTTTTGTGTATTTTAAAATATTATTTCCCAAAATTTGGCATTTCAAAATTCTACTTCTCAAAATTCCTTTTTCAAAATTCTGCTTTTCAAATTTTACTTATTAAGTTTTCTGCAATTCAGAATTCTACTTCTCAAAGTACATTTTTCAAAATTATATTTTCCGAAATTTTGCATTTCAAAATTCTACTTCTAAAAATTCTGCTTTTCAAATTGTAACTATTAAGTTTTCTGCATTTCAAAATTCCTTTTTCAAACTTCTGTTTTCAAAATTGTATTTATTAATTTTTATGCATTTCAAAATTTAATTTCTCAAGATTCTGCATTCCAAAATTCTACTCTTCAAAATTTGAGCTTTCAATATAATTGTTCTGTATTTCAGAATAATACTCAAAACTCCAATTCTCAAAATTCTGCCTTTGAAAAATCTGCCTACAAAAATAATAAATTATCTATCTTTACAAAATAATTATTTTTAGTGGTAACCGTTTAAAAATTCGTCTACAGTAAAACACTAATATTTAATTTCAAGACACTGTTCACATTAGAATTGAACTTACTCATTAAACTTATTTTGACGTGGTAGAATTTCAAAGTAAAGGAACAAACCTATCTATTTCATAATTTAAATATTGTAATACTACGTTTTTACCAAGAGTAAATCCGGGATTTAAGTGGATTTACCATAAATCTTCTTTAAATCTCGAAGATTTACCATACAAATTTATTTCGTAAATCTAGTAGATTAGAAATAAATCTCTACTAAATCTTCATAGGATCGATCGGTCGAAGTTCGAACTGACCTAACATCCATACCATGCTAAGCTATCTCGATGATTTTTTATCGTTTGGCACAAATGAAACTTTTTTTCTCTCGCTTCTACTTTATAAGAAAAATTGAAACAACATTAGCCTTTTGATGGATGCTGTAAAAGTTAATCTTCTTATTAATCTTTCAGTGCGGTAAAAACACAACATAAATCTCTTGCCTTAAATCTCAGATTATCTTTTGGTGAAAACGTAGTATAACAAAAAGAATGCACCATTGGACTCCGCTACGTAACGTAAAGTTTATTTGACTTATGTTTAAACAGGGATATTGTTGAGACAGTATTGCATTTTTACACTTACATTCAAACAGAGATGTTATCTGATAGAAAATAGACTGTTTTTACACGAATCCGATTTCAATCTCTGTTTCTCTTTTGGCTTCCTTTCAAATGCATGAGTGCTTTTAAACACACTGATTTTTAATATAAGTTAACTTTTTTCATGCGAAAAGGAGTCATCTCTTCGCACTCCTTACTCCACTCAGTTAAGCGAATTTCACTGAGCCAACCCCAAATATAAATAAAGAAAACCACAAAGAAGAATGAACGATAACTACGCATTTTTCCCAACCTCAGCAATTGCGTGTTAAGCCAAATATACATTGTTCAAATGCATGACAAGCACATGACGTAAGTAGATGTGGATGTAGGCTTGAAAAAAAATCAAAATCTTTTGATTTTCCTTCAATCTAGCGTACAGCATAAAAATTTTGTATATGCAAGATTGATGATCATGCATTTATTGGTTCATTTGCGTATAGTATGTTGAAGAGATGAGAAGATGAGAACATAGCATAGCATAAGCACTGATTAAAATATTAAAACAGCAAACAAAAATTGTATGAGGAAATGAACAGACAAAATAAAACAAATTACTCGTATAAAATTACAAAAATATCAAAGAAATTCGAAAAAACACAATTTTTCAGAAAAAAAACTCACAAAGAGCAACCTCTTGCTACTCCTCCGATGTAAAAATAAAAGATTGAAGACTCAAGCTTGATGTGTGTATATGCAACTTTAACCAGAATTTAGACTTGCACGGGCTTGTCATGCATTTAACAATGTATATCTGGCTTAACCCCGTCACCACATGTGTACATATGTCTCTCGCAAACATGCTTACAAATTGCAGAGTGATATCGCATCGTTTGAAAGCAGTCATACTACAACTATTTGCTCGGACCATTAATAGCTGCGTTCACATTCTCAAATTTGTTTGACAAGCACGGCATGATGAATATTTGATGGATACAAAAAGGAGCGTTCACAAACATGCTGTCAAACATCACTTCCCATTAGAATTTTGACCATGGCGGACAAACATACTTAACGAACATGCGTTCACATTCACAAATATGCTTGTCATGCAGCCAAAATGTCAACAAAAATTTTGTTTCTCAAGCCACTAGATGGAGCGTTCACCTTATAAAAATCAAGCCAATCCCTTCACTTTTTCTTTAGGTTTCTGTACTTAATCTTACTTCCTCTGTCAGAGATTTATAAACCGATTGACATCATTCCCACCTTGTTATGTAATGGAAATTGTTAAAGTAAATATAATTGCCACTAATTTTTTTAATCCATTGAAGTCGTAGTCATCATCCACTTCATGGCTTGACAGATGGAGAACGATCTATATTTTGATATAGCGAAAGCTAAAAGTATATTTTGATATAATATAGAATATTTAATTCGATAATTAAAATAATTATATGGTATGACAGATAAGGGACGAATTAAATTTTGACGTATCGAGAATATTTCATTGCAGATGTCAACTGATTGCCCTGAACAACATTTTTCGGTTTTTTAAATTTCAACTCTGAAAATGCAAAAGTAATGTTGGGGGATTGAATTAAGTCTAACCAGCAATGGAAAGTAATAAAATCGAGATTTCAGTACTCAAAGTTTCCAATGAAAGCACGATATCGTAAGTATGCAATATTTCCAATGTAAACAGGGTGTTAAATGCAATCGTCGGTAAGGTAGATTGCTACACGGAACTTGTAACCGTAACGGGTTACACGGAACGTATAAGTTTTACCCACTTTTCGATTCACTCTGCCGCCGGGAAACATGTTTGCACATCAACAATTCCATATTAACCTTTAAATAAAAATTAATTGTGGTTTGAAACAAAAAAATTAAAAAAGATTTTTTTCGAAAAAAAAAAATTATTGTCGCATTTTTTACTGTTATATCTTTACTCAAAAGGTAAAGTGGCTTAAGTCGACTTAAGCCAAAAACAATTTTTTTTAATAATTTAAGAAAATAAAAAATTAGCTACATTTCTGTGTAATCGGTTCGTTTGAATGACCCCTAGAACACGTTTTTTGAATTTGTCCAAACGACCTAATTCAATGAAAATAAAAAATTACATTTGGAATAACGTCTTAACTCCAGGTTCTTAAATCTGTGCAATTATTTCTTGTCTTATGTCCAATTAAGCCTCTCTCGATTTTTTCTTAAATTACAATTACATAAAAAGGAATAGAGAAATAAGTCCAATTAAGCCGTTTTTCCAAAATCAATTTAGGCCGTTTTTCCATTACGAAAGTTAATTTAAATTGACTTACATAAGCCGTTTTTCCAATTTATGTTTTTTGCTTTTATTTGGCTTACTTAGACTCAAGTCACTATTACAAAATAATATAAGATTTTTTTTCATTTTGAACATTGGCCTAACTGACATAAGCTGCTTCACCAAACGCAAATATTAAAAAGGCTATGTTTTAAGTTCAAATAAGACGTTTTACCCAGTGTCGCAAATAATTCTATAAAAAATAAAAAAATTATGAGAACCGGCCTACTTCGACATAAGCTTATTGGCTTACGTCGAAGTAGTTTTTCTCAAAACCATTTAAATTGTGAAAGTGTACGGTACTGACTCCTAAAAAACTTTAAGAAAAGTCTTTTGATTAGGTATTTTCATTTAGTAGGTAACAGTGGCGTAGCCACGGGGGGGGGGGGGGGGGTTTGGGGGTCTGAACCCCCCCCTTGGCATCCGCCAAAAAATGCAAAAAATAACAATAAACCCAAGTATAGTAAACCCCAAGCCACCTAATAACCCAACATGACAATAAACCCAAGTATGGTAAGCCCCAAGCAACCCAATAACCCAGCTCGCCGGAGTTTTTTTTTTTATACTATCAATAAATTATACTATGAATATCGTAACGAAGCAGTATCAAAACCGAATTATCAAATAACAATAAACCCAAGTATAGTAAACCCCAAGCAACCCAAATAACCCAACTCACCGGAGTTTTTGTATATTAAAATTTTAATTCAAATTGAACTTCAAACAAATGACAAAAACCCAAGTAGATTAAACCTCAAGTGACCCAATTCGCCGAAGTTTTTGAGAATGTTATTAAAGCTTTGTATTATAAATAGCAGCAGAGATATAAAAAATAAAAATTAATCTGGATCAGTCTGAACCCTCACCTCTTGGCATCAGCTGAAAATTAAAAAATATCATTCATCCTAATAATGCGTAAGTACATGCAAATACTTCTAAGCAAAATGTATGCAGCTATGGACTCAAAAATAATAAAAGTGACGGAATTGATGCAACGATGCAATGCTGATTTGTATCCAAATGTCTATAAACTATTAAAGATTTTCTGCTGTCTGCCAATTTCGAACGCGTACACAGAAAGAAGTTTCAGCTCATTGAAGCGTCTGAAGCGTTGAACGGATTGGCGCATCTCAACATACACACAGACATTAAAATCACGCCGGAGGAGGTATTAGAAGAATTTTGTAGAAAAACACGAAGATTAGATTTCAAATTTTAAATGTAGTTAAATGCCTACGGTGTACTATTTTTTTAGAAAATATAAAATTATTATTCATCGTTTATTTTTTCGCAAAATTTATTTTACTTTCTAAACCCCTTTCCCCCCTCTTCGGTAACATGCTATTAGTGTATTCCAACTAAAACAAGTGACGTTAAATTTTTCAACTTTTGACGTCTGATAAGTATAAAAAAACTCCGGCAAATGTCCTTTACGTGCTCATCGAGGCGATTGAATTTCTTTTTCAATTCTGGCTTTGCTGAGTTGGGCTATGTGGGTTTAATGGTTTTGGGGTTTGTGGGTTTAATTGTTTTGGGGTCTAACGGTTTTGGGTTATTTGCCAGTTGGGCTATGTGGGTTTAATGGTTTTGGGGTTTGTGGGTTTAATTGTTTTGGGGTTTAACGTTTTTGGGTTTATTGTTATAATTTTTTTAGTTTGAAACCCCCCCTTTCAAACCAAGTCTGGCTACGCCACTGGTAGGTAAAGTATTTACATATGGTAATGGTTTTCATATACATAACTAAAAGCAGTGGTTTAAGAAATACAATAAAAATCATTCAATTAGTTCAGTTGTTTTTAAATAAATTTTAAAAGAGTGAATTTTAGTGTTTGGATGAACTTACATAGATAAGCTGAGGAAAAGTTCCTATCAATTAAAAATTAAACAATATAAAGTGCCAACTCACTATCCAATAGATACATTTGTGTCAAAAATTAAAAAAAAAAAAAACATAAAAATGAATAAAGCAAAGCAAATGCTTCACCTTGCACTTATAAAAAGTATTCGAAAGTGTGTTCCTGATCAGCAATGTGGAATAAATGATGCAGAATCAGGTAATTCAATTATACCTGTGTTTATTCTGCAATATTTGGCATGTTCTGTGTTGTTTCATTGGTAGATTGTTCATGCTCTTTATAATTATAACTTTAATACAATATACAAATCATAAAACCTTTCTTTTAAATTCATTTGTTTTAATACCCTAAATTAAAAAAAAACTTTAAAGGAACGTGGCGCTGACCACATGCTTATTATTATTTTTCTTTAAACTAACACAGTTCATGTCAGGTTGGTAGCTAGTGTAATGTAACTAACAAGAGTGTAATTCCATAAGGTGAAATCGGTACAACTCCAACCTGCTCTACAGAGAACGTCAAAACTTCAGCTTTACCCAAGGAGTTTAATGGTAAAATAACTTAGTTCAGTTAAATTTATGAAGTTATTTTACTTTTATATATTGTTATAAATGCAGAGAACGATGTCTTTTTGCCAGTTGTTGCTAACGAAACATCTTCAAGCAGTGCTCATGGGTTTTCTGATATAAACGTCTCAAATTTAAAAAGCACAGCCGAATGGGGAACTTTGTCCGACGAATCATTTTACGAAGACAGCGATGACAGCATTAAGGATCCAGATTTTCGTTTGCCAGAAAAATCACCAAACTACTTTTCTAATTCTGAAATTGAAGAAATGGCTATGCAAGTTGAAAAAAATATAAATCCAGAAATTGAAGATGATAGTGTTGATCCGGTGAGTAGTTCAGTAAAAGAATCCCGAAAAGCAAGACGTGAAAAAAGAAATTTAGGTCACAAATATACTACGAAAACCGGTAAAAATATCCCTGAACGAACTATGAAAGCACTAACCGACTGTAAACGTAACTGTAAAGACAAAATTTCAATTATAGAGCAGGAAACAATTTTTAAACAATACTGGGAGCTTGGAAATTATAATTTGAAGTTAGCATTCGTATCGGGACTCATTTGTGTAGAAGATAAAAAAACAACCAGGTCAAAACAAATTGGTAAGACTCCTCGAAACCGCCAGTTCTCATATAGCTATTTCCTTAATCTGAAAGGAATCAGAACACAAGTTTGTCAGATGTGTTTTAAATTGACTTTGGGTGAAACTGACCGCTTTTTAAAAACTGTTATCTCAAAGAAAATTCAATCTCCAGGTACAGTTGTAATGCAAGATATGCGAGGTAAGTCAACTCCGACAAACAAAATTTCAGCGAAGAAAAAGAATGAGGTTCTAGAACACATCAATAGTATTCCAGCTTACGAGAGCCATTACACTCGTAAGTACTCTTCTCAAAAATATTTTGACAGTAATCTAAGTTTATCCCAACTGTATAAACTGTACACTGAAAACACCGAGAGTTCAATATCCATAACAAAATATACAGAAATTTTTAAGGAGTTAAACATAAAATTCAAAAAACCGAAATTAGATACCTGTACAAAATGTGACACATTGGATATACGAAAATCAGTAGCCACAGGAAATGAGCTTATCGAGATAGAGATGGAGCAGACAAAACACCATGACGATGCGGATTCTTCGTACGAAACAAAGAAAAGGGATATTGAGACTGCAAAAAATCTGCAAACTACAAAAGTCTTTGCCTTTGATCTTCAGCAGTGCCTTCCAACACCATATTTACAGTCGTCAATATCTTTTTATAAAAGACAGTTTTATACTTTTAATCTCACAGTACATGACTGTGTCGAAGGAACCCCGCATTGCTATATGTGGCACGAAGGTGTAGCAAACAGGGGTGGCAATGAGGTTGCATCATCTCTGCTACAGCACCTCAACACAATATCAGCCTCATCACCTGTTACTGAGCATGTCGTTTTTTATAGCGACAATTGCTTCGGACAAAATAAAAATAAGATGGTTGCAGTGATGATGCTAATGCATGTGTGTTCTGAGAGCAACAATATAAAGAACATTGACCATAAATTTTTGATACCTGGACATACACACATGGAGTGTGACATTGACCATTCATTAATTGAGAGAAAGAAAAAAAAGTCATCTTTCAAAATTCACCACCCAATAGATTGGTACCAATTTGTAAGGGGAGTTGGAACAAACAAAATATTCTTGGTAAACGAGATGTCCCGAACTAGTTTCTGGGACTTTGGGTCAGTAACCAAAAATAAATACGTATTTCGCAAAGTTGATGAAGATAATAATAAGGTTAACTGGAAAAACATAAGATGGCTTCGTTTTTTAATGGGCGATCCATTTAAAATTCACTATAAGAATTCCTTGGATGAAAATGAACCTTTTTTAGTGATTAATATAAAGAAACGAGGATGTAACCAAGTGAACGCAGATTGTCTGAAGATGCTGTACGATGGACCCAATAAGATAAGCGAAGCCAAGAAAAAGGACTTGATAAACTTACTTCCTTTAATACATGAGCAGTTCCACGATTTCTATAGAAATCTGTGCACAGAATCAAAGCCAGATTTTCATCCCGATTTGACCGAAGAACCTGAAGATAAAGCTATGGAATAAAATATATTTCACGATGCATGATTATGGCCCATATGGCATTATATAACATTTTTGTACTAATTACAAATATTTTTATTTTTAAAACAAAATACTTCTTTGAATTACATATGTAAACATATTAAAACAATAAAATGAAATATGTATATACATACATACATACATACATAAGTCATGTAATGTTTTTATTTTTTTTAGGGAAAAATGGCTTATGTATAATTAAATTCAAATTAAAATAAAAAACAAAATTGGAAAAACGGCTTAAGTGACTTAAGACAATATATACAAAACAAAGCAAAAAGTAAAAAAGGCTTATGTAGGTTTTTTGCCTTTTAACACTGAATCTTAATTGATTTCTTTAAATCTCAAAATTAATTTGAAAAGAGTTATTAAAGGTTTATATTTTGTTGAAATTTCAGCTTCCTTATCAGCATAGTTTTCTTTAAATAATTTTTTGAAGTTTAAAACTCTTCTCCTCTAAAATGTTAAAAATCGACTTAAGCCACTTTACCTTGAGAGTAAAGATATATAAACATGATTTTGAAATGTGCTACACATGTTTAACTTTTAGCATCACCCTCTACTGTATTACCAACTTTGAAAAGTTAATGCTATCATGAATTATAAATTACTTAGTTTTAAGCTTCTGATCTCTCTCTTATCTTGACCATCAAACGGAACGCATCTTAATAAAGAATTCAGAAATAAATCAAGTGTGTTTCTTTTAACGGATCTCTATTTAATATTGGCGACGAGGATTAGCGAAACACGTGTTGCAATTCATTTTAAAGTTGATTAAAATAAGAAAAAAAATGTCTCGGCTTGTGGGTAATATTGAACCTTTTGTTCCTGGCAGTAATTTTAAAGCATATGAAGACCGTATAAAACAATTTTTTATTATCAATGACGTCCAAGAAGAGGCAAAAACGCCGCTGTTCATCACCGTTGTTGGAGCGGAAATTTACGAAATCCTAATGTCATTAACTATTCCTAAAATGCCGAGTGAAAAATCGTTTGAAGAACTATTAAAACTGTTGCGAGATCATTTTGCTCCAAAAGAGAACAAAAGGGCAGAGCGCTTTAAATTTAATAAGATCTACCAAGAAGACGGTGAATGGTTGAATGAATTTATTGTGCGCCTCAAATCTGCAGCTCAAACGTGTCGGTTCGGAGATTTCCTAGAGGATATTAAAGATGACAAGTTGGCAAAGTACAAATCTCTCATCCACGATGAAGCTCTGGCAGACAGGTTTATTGTCGGAGTTAAAAGTGATAAGATTCAGGAAATGCTCTTACGTGATGACTCATTATCTTTTGAAAAAGTGTGCCAACAAGCTTTGAATGTAGAGGCTTCTTTTAACGCATCACGTGCCATTCCACCAATGTTACAAAATGCAATATACAATCAAAAAAAAGGCAATTCCAAGATAAAATATGCAAATAAACGTCATGTAAGAATACCACGTGCAGCGGGGACGAGTTCAAATTCATCTCAAAAAGAGAGTTCCAGCAGCAGCCCGAGTATAAAAAGCAAGCAGAGTTGTTTTCGCTGCGGTAGCAGTGAACATAAAGAGTTCCAGTGTCCCGCAAAAGAATGGCAGTGTTTCTGCTGTAACAAAAAGGGACACATAGCTAGCAAGTGTCGTCTTAGAGGGAATGCGAAAAGCGTTAATAGCGTGTGCATTTTCAATAAATCTGAAGAGGTCACAGTAAGATTGATACGGGAGCAACAACGTCTATCATTAGTGAAAAAGAATATTTAGATAAGTTCCAAAAATTGTAAATTAGAAAAGTCAAATCTTAATCTTTGTTCAGTCACAGGTTCTAGGTTACGTGAGCTTGGTAGTTTGGAAGTTGAAGTGAGTTTCGGAGGTCAGGAGTGGAAGTTGTCCATTGTTTTTTTTTTTTTTTTTTTTTTTTTATAATACACTCGCGCTCAAGGGTATGTTACGAGACCCTTTTTTTAAAACAGCACGGGCGAGGGGGTAATTAGGAGGGAAGAGAAAGGAGGTGTCGATGAACATTGATTTTGAATGTTTGCAAAAAAAGGGAAAACTGTGCCGGGTAAGTTATTCCATAATCGTGTTGTGCGACTAAAAAACGAATCTCTATATTTGACGGTACGACCAAAGTTAGGCTCAAGGGTGAACTGATGAGCATTCTTAGCGAAGCGGGTATCACGGGTGAATTGAAACATTCCGACGGTGTTCAAGAGATGGGAATGAATCCATTATAGCTCTGTTTCCAATCAGTTTTAACGCTCTGTTTTGAATTCTATCCAATAAATGGAGAGAAGATTGAGCAGCGCCTGCCCAAAGATGTGAGTTATACTCGAGTTTTGGACGTATATACGCCTTATAAATGGTAGCCAGATCAGAAGGGGTGAAAAATTTCTTACATCGATATAGAAATCCTAAGCATTTAGCAGCATTCTTGGCGGTCTCGAGTATGTGACCATTCCAACGAAGATCGTCGTTAACACACATACCGAGTACTGAGAGCTTTTCGGTTTCTTCGATGCAAGTGCCATTTAAGGAAAATGGCATAGGGGGTATATTTTGCTTCAACGACAATAGACAGCATTGAGTTTTCGAAGCATTAAACTCCACACGGTTTTTTGTACCCCATTTAACAATGCTGTAAAGATCGGAGTTTAATGAACTTATCATACGGTACCGTTGCAAATTCACTTCCGAAGGAGATGGACGTGAGTTTGGGAACGAGTATGAAAAGCTGAGAGTGGAGTCGTCGGCAAAACAATGAAGTGGATTAGAAGTTTCAGACAAGAGATCATTTATAAAAATGAGGAAGAGAGTCGGAGACAAAACGGAGCCTTGGGGAACACCAGCATTTATTTTGTGAAGATCAGACTTAAAACCATCCAATACAACATGTATTGAACGATCTAGAAGGTAATTTCTAATCCAAAGAATAAGGGCTTCGTTGATGCCAAACGCACGCATTTTCGATAAGAGAGCCTGGTGCCAAACTCTATCAAATGCCTTAAGGTGTGTCCAGACCAAAGAAACATTTTTGAAACATTTCAGAAACATTTAAGAAACATTTAAGAAACATTTAAAAAACATTTCAGAAACAGAGAAACATTTCTGAAATGTTTCAAAAATGTTTCTTTGGTCTGGACGCTCGCGAAACATTTCTGAAATGTTTATGAAATGTTTTTCTGTTTCCCATTCCGAATGGGAAACTTTATTTGTTTCCCAAGCATTTACATAGGTAGAAAGTGCGTGAGTGGTTATTAATATAAATATAAAATGTCGCAAAAAGTGTGGAGCAACGAGAATGTTATCCAATTGATAAAAATTTATTAATACAAAAAGTTTTGTGGGTTCGACTCTTCGAAAAATATTAAAAATAAAATCAAGTAAGCCGATTATATAGGTATCTGAAATTTGCGAAAATATAAATTGTGATAAAGATGAAGTAGAAAAAACTTCATGCGCTTAAAGTGCAACACAGGCGAGGAAAAAAATTACAGACAACTCAATCTGGAAACAATGGGAAACAAAGAAACATTTCAGAAATGTTTCTCAAAGCGTCCACACCAAAAAAACAAATCAGAAACATTTCTGAAATGTTTCTGCAATGTTTCTGAAATGTTCTTAAGCAAATGGGAAACAATTCAGAAACGTTTTTTAAACAGTGTTTCCTGAAATGTTTCTCTGGTGTGGACACACCTATAGAAATATCAAGCGCAATAATCTTACTTTCTCCAAAACAATGTAAAGATCTGTTCCACTCTTCGGTGAGATATGCCATCAGATCACCAGTGGAACGATTGCTGCGAAAGCCGTATTGCCGGTCAATAAGAAGCTTTCGATCTTCGAGATATTTCTTGAGCTGATGATTTATCAGCGATTCCATGACCTTGGAAAGAAGGGACATAAGTGCGATTGATCGATAGGACGAGGGGGAGGAAGGGTCACCTTTTTTAGGAACAGGCTGGACAAATGCTGTTTTCCATCTTCTAGGGAAGATTGTAGAACAGTAGGAGCGATGGAAAAGCTTACGCAATGGTTTTGCCAGCGATGAAGAACACCTCTTCAGAAAAATGGGGGGTATACCATCAGGACCAGCGGATTTGTTTATATCAAGATCTCGAAGGGCTCTTGCAACTGTACGAGTGCGGAAATATACCTGTCCCATTGAATGATTTACGTTCTCAAGTACAGGAGGGGCAATGTTGCTAACAGGCAACGTGGAGTTAGCAGCAAAATGAGCTGCAAGTACATTTGCCTTCTCTAAAGAGCTAGTTATCGGTTTTTCTTTGTAGATGAGCGTTGGAACCGAAGATGAAATTGAATTTTTTATGTTCTTGACAAATGACCAGAAATGTCTACTGCCTTTGGGACATTGCAGGATTTTTTGCCTTAATTTCTGTTCATGTAAGAATTTGGTTCTCTTTATAACAGCGTTGCATTGTTTTCTGACTTGTTTAAACTTTTTCCGATTTTCCTCGGTTGGGTTGGCTTTGTAAGAGCGGAAACTTACTTCTCTCGACCTGATAGCTTCCTTACAGCTTGTATCGAACCAAGACTTTTCTTTCGACTTTATACTCTTAATTCTGTAAGGAATAAAAGTACGCATCCCAAGAAAAATCACTTCTGTGATCATATCAGCACTGGCATCAACGTCACTATCGAGGAAACATAGTGACCAGTTAAAAATTCTAAAAAAGTTATTCAGACCGTCCCAGTTGGCTTTCTCGTATTGCCAAACGGTCCTAGTTGGATGCTTCTCTTTAACTGGATGAATGGGACACGAGAAATTAGCTGATATTACACAATGGTCCGAAGTGCCGAATGGAGATTTTACCGTTATGGTATACTTATCAGGGTTAGAAGTAAGAAACAAATCGAGAGTGTGAGCGTTTTGCCCAGCAACATCTGGTATACGGGTGGGCTCATCTACCAGATGAGTAAGTTGGTGCATCTCAGCAAAGATCTCAACATATCTTCCTTCGGGTGTTGTCTGTCCTGAATGGCGGAGCCAATTTGAATTGTGTACATTGAAGTCGCCCGCAATAACGACTTCAGTGTGAGGGTACAGGGAAACAATTCGGGAAATGGAATCAGACAGCGCATCAAACTCATTAAGAGTTGAATTGCTGTCCAGATTCGGACTCCTATAAATAAAACAATAATGGATGATGTGCTTGCGGACAGTAAATTTGAGCCACATGAAATTAAAGTTCGTATTAGAACAATGTCCGTATTGAGGAAGACTCTGGCAAGCAACATCATGTCTAACGTAGACGTTGTTGTAGTTGGAGATGTGCCACACAAAAGTCTGATGGGACGTACGTGGATCGATAAATTATATCCAAGTTGGAGACAACAGTTTCGTGAGTCAAAAATTTGTACTGTAAGTAACCAAGCACAATTTTTAAGTAAAATTAAGTCAAGCTTTCGGAAAATAACTGAATCAGAACTAGTCGATCCGATTGTGGGATATGAAGCAGAAATAGTGCTAAAAAACGACCAAACACCAATTTTTCATGGCGCTTATCAGGTACCGTATAAGTTGCGCGAAAAAGTAGAGATTGAGTTGACAAGGTTAGTAAATGAACGAATTTTAGTTCCAGTTGAGTATAGCCAGTGGGCCAGTCCCATTGTAATAGTCCCAAAAAAAGACGGTAACATAAGAATCTGTGTTGACTGCAAAGTCACATTGAATAAGTGTATAGAAACACAATATTATCCCCTGCCCCGTATTGAGGATATTTTCGCAGGGTTGTCGGGCTGTTCTCACTTTTCAATAATTGACTTAAAGGGTGCTTATCAACAACTTTCGGTAACAGAAAAAACACAGAAGCTCTTAGTTATAAACACATTTAAAGGCCTTTTTGCTTTTACTAGGCTCGTTTTCGGAATAAGTAGTGCACCGGCAATATTCCAATCCGTCATGAACCGGATTCTTCAAGGGTTGAAAAACGTTGCTTGTTACTTAGACGACATTTTAGTTGGAGGTGCCACTGCTGAAGATTGCGAACGCAATCTTTTTGAAGTCTTAGGTCGTCTAGAAAGGCATAATGTCCATATAAATATAGAAAAGTGTAGATTTGTTTGTGATAGCGTAGATTATCTAGGTCATACATTATGTTCTAAGGGAATCAGTCCTAATCAAAAAAAGGTTGAGGCAATTGTCCAGGCCCCACCACCAACAAATCTTCAACAATTGCAATCTTATTTAGGCCTCCTGAATTATTATAACAAATTTCTTCCAAATCTCGCATCACACATTCAACCATTATACAATTTACTGAGAAAAGGTACACAGTTTTTATGGACAAAAGATTGTCAAAAAGCTTTTGAGAATAGTAAAACCCTCCTTTTGGATAATCAAATTTTGCAACTATACGATCCTAATAAAGAAATTGTCTTGTTCACTGATGCCAGCCCTTATGGTGTCGGAGCGATTTTATGTCATCTAGTGAACGGTAAAGAAATGCCAGTTAGTTTTGCATCATGTACTCTTTCAACAGCAGAAAGAAACTACTCCCAGTTACATCGTGAGGCACTAGCCATCATTTTCGCAATAAACAAATTCCACAACTATTTGTACGGTCACGAATTTACTATTTGCACTGATAACCAGGCCCTTAAGGAGATTTTCCATCCAAGCAAAGGAAACTCTGCCGTTGCTGTTGTGAGATTGCACAGGTGGGCTATTTTATTATCACAATATAGCTATAAAATTTCATTTAGAAGGGGTTCCAAAATGGGGCATGTAGATTGCCTTTCAAGGTTGCCGTTGGGTGGTGGCTCAAATGTCGAAGAGACACCAATAAATTATTTTCATGTTGAAGATAATTTAGTAAATACGGAAACCATACGTGACAGTACTCAACAAGATAGAGTGTTAAAATATGTTTTCGAGTACTTACAAATAGGTTGGCCAACTAATATATCAAATGAAATAAAGCCGTATTTTCAAAATAAAAATAGTTTATGTATAGAAGATGGTTGTGTACTATATGGGCACAGACTTGTTGTTCCAACCTCACTACAAAAGAGTATTCTCGAGTTGCTGCATAAGAACCATACAGGTATAGTAAGGATGAAGATGTTAGCACGGTCATTTGTGTGGTGGCCAGCCATTGATAAGTCAATTAGCTTATTTGCAAAAAATTGTGAAGCATGTGAAAAAACCCAAAACGTTCCGCGAGAAAAAGTTGAAACGAAATGGGCACCATCACAGTTTCCTTTTGATCGTATTCATTTAGATTTTTTCTTTTTTGGTGGGAAAACATTTTTAATAATTGTGGATGCTTATTCAAAATATTGCGATGTGAGGTTGATGAACACAACTACTGTTCAGTCATTAATAAATGAGTTGTCAAAATTATTTTTAGTTTTTGGATATCCGGGTTGCATTGTGACGGATAATGGACCGCCTTTCAATTCAAATGTGCTTGCTAAATTTTGTAAATGTAAGGGTATTGATCTGTTAAAATCCCCCCCATACCACCCACAATTGAACGGACTAGCAGAACGGGGAGTGCAGACAGTTAAGTCAGTTTTAAAAAAGTTTTGCTTGGAACAAAACAATACAATGTCGTTAGTAGACAAGGTAAATGAGTTTCTGTTTAACTATCGTAACACTCCAACAACAGTAACTTCCATGACTCCTTCTGAAATGTTGTTTAGTTTTAAGCCAAGAATTCAGTTAAGTTCTTTAAGGAAAACCAGTAATAAAAATAAAGAAAATCAATGTCTTGATATTAATGTAAATTTAAAAGCAAGTGTTGAAAAAAATAAAAATTGCAAAGTTGTAAGACCAAAATATAAAGTGGGGGAGGAAGTACTATATAGGAACCACTATTTGAATATGATTAAATGGATTCCAGCTAAAATTTCTAAAATTGTTAGTAAAGTAACTTATTTTATAAGAGTTAACGATGTAGAACGCTTTGTACATGAAAATCAGATTCGCAAAAGAAATTTAAGTGATAAGATTTTTATATCAGATATCGATCCTACAAAATTTATAGAGAATAAAAAAAAGCGAAATCGTAGAGTAAAGACACTGTTTTTGAAAGATATGGAATTCAGAAGGTATAGTAGACTTAAGGCTAAAGATGTATCTAAATCTTTAAATTTAAATAAAAATACGACTATATTGGAATAACTAAAATCTTATACATTTGTCAGTAGGTTATCAGCATTTTTAATGAATTCTGTGACTGATTAAGTTGTATTCGAAATCTTATATTATAAATAATTATATCAATAAAATTGTATTAATTTTATCATAACTTTATTTAGTAGCGGAAGATGTTATATATAAACATGATTTTGAAATGTGCTACACATGTTTAACTTTTAGCATCACCCTCTACTGTATTACCAACTTTGAAAAGTTAATGCTATCATGAATTATAAATTACTTAGTTTTAAGCTTTTGATCTCTCTCTTATCTTGACCATCAAACGGAACGCATCTTAATAAAGAATTAAGAAATAAATCAAGAGTGTTTCTTTTAACGGATCTCTATTTAATATTTGGGTGATTCTACAAACGATGGAATTTTCGGCGGCCCCAGAAATATTTTGAAATCCGTTCAATTATTTAATCTGATTTTTTTTTATAAAATTAAATCTGACTGATATCTACCAGGCCTAACAATATTATTATGGTGACCTTATTTTATATTGCTCAAAAAATTCTTCAAAGTGTCCGATTCTCAGTCCCCTGACGTGTCCCCAGTGCGTTTTCGCAAAGAAAAATTATTACCGTTCTCTTATTTCACGTCTCATACTAAAATGAATCCCACCGAAGTTACGCCAAATACTCGTAATACACCTTTGCTACGAAATAGATAAATATTTTTTAGTAATTGATTTTATTACAAAAAAACTTAATTAAACTTTGTCCCCCGCTTTTTGTATCAGTCCCCTGGCATATTGAAACAGTCGAAAATATCAATAACTAGGATATCGATCAGATTTCCAGCACTGACAATTTGAAGAACCAAGTCTCCTTACAATAAAATCGTGGTGCAAATCGATTCTGTTTCTTATGTTAGTATTGTGAAAAAGACATTTGTGCATGAAGTCGTGGATTGTCCTTTTAGTTTATCAGTCCTCTGGTGAGTTTTTACGAAACAAATTTGTATGCAAGTAGGCATCTTTTTCGGCAGTATAGTATAGGTTTGATAAAACCGTAATATTATATATATTTTTTTGATTTTTTAAGTAAAACCTTAATATCGTTTTTGCGCAAAAACCATGAAAAACCTCAGTCCCCTGGTCTCAGTCCCCTGGCTAATAAATAAATAAATGATATTTTATTCAGAAACCTGAAAATTTTTAAGTTATGTTGAACTTCGAACTTCATTACGAAATATTTTTAAAATTTTTAAAAAGAATATAATTTATTTTAAATTGATTCTAAGTAGAAAAAAAAATTATTATAATATATTATTTTTTTTAATAAAATGCTAAGTTATTATGTATTAACCATGAATTTTTATGTTTATGAAGGCTAATTAAATTTAATTTCTATATTTCAGTGTGTACCCAAGAGAAAATACAAAAAAACTAAAGATTTACTCAGTCCCCTTAAAAAAGAACTCAGTCCCCAGAACATCCTTTTTCAAAAAATGTCCTTAAAATCGTCATTTTTAATTTTTTTTACTGGCCGCTTTCAACAACGCAAAGAGACGTTCTAAGGATCAACTACAACAATTCTTACGACTTTTGGCTTCCAAAAATGTCGTGCCGAAATTTGTATCATTTTATTCCATTGTTTGTAGAATCACCCATTTACTTCTAATGGAAGAAAAATATATGTATTAAATGTATTTTTTTTGGTTAGTTTGTAATAAACTTTAACTACTAAATCAGAAAAAGACAATTTCTGCTAAAATAATTAATATGGCGATTTGTAAATGTAGCAACCATGTCTTATTTCTTCATATTTCAACCGTTTTTTTAGAGGCAAATGGATATGTATAGGTGTTTGAGCAGCATTATACATTCATTGCCAGTAAATTTTCGTGGTTTTTTCTCATAATCATATTATATGCGATTGGCAGTGTTTTTTTTTTTTTCAAAAACTGTTCGACGAACTTAAAAAATTAAAATAAAAAAAAATTATTTAGTTAAAGCTAGGTAATGGTTAAAAAAAATTTTCCAAAAAATGGTAATTTTTGATGCCCCCATGGAAACATTTTTTTTTTGTTTCTCATAATCATATTATGTGCGATTGGCAGTGTTTTTTTTTTTTTTCAAAAACTGTTCGACGAATTTAAAAAATTAAAATAAAAAAAAAAAATATTTAGTTAAAGCTAGGTAATGGTTGAAAAAATTTTTCCAAAAAATGGTAATTTTTGATGCCCCCATGGAAACATTTTTTTTTTGTTTTTCATTGTCTCAAAAACGGTACAACCGATTTTGATTATTTTTTTTGCTAAAGCTCCCCAAAAACTTAAATAGAATTGTGTATTAAAATTAAAAAAAAAATTTGGATTTTTAAAATAAACTTTCCAAAACTCTACTCTTCAAAATTTCAGATTTCACTATAATTGTTCTGTATTTCAGAATAATATTCAAAACTTTAATACTCAAAATTCTACATTTGAAAAATCTGCCTACAAAAATAATAAATTATCTATCTATACAAAAGAATTGTTCTGAGTGGTAATCGTTTAAAAATTCGTGTACATATTTGAATTATAATCCTACATTTGCTCCAATACATACATACAGCGAATGAAAAAAAATAAAACCTAACAATATACCGTTTTTTCTCTATGCGTGAAGCAAAAAATGCCACATCATACTTATGTATTTGTATAGAAAATTGATAAAAAGAAAACAGAAAATAGCTTTCTTATCGTCGCTTTGTTCTGCACCTTCGGTTTGCTTTTACCGAAAATATTATCACCCCTTCCTGATTATCGAATGTCCTTACTCTCCACAACTCTATGTGAAAAGTTGGGGAACACATTCGCCAGGCGTCGCGTCGTCGCGTCGTTCGTTCCTCTTCATGAGACTACTATAGTTTTTATATACAATGCACACATCTTTCCTATCCTTCTCTCTCTTCTGTAACTTCACGCCCGTGGTGTGTTGAAACATTTGAATGGTAATTGGGTAATCATAATCCATTGAGCGCGAGTAGATTATAAAAAAAAAAAATTTTGAAGAGTAGAATTTTGGAATGCAGAATTTTGAGAAATTAAATTTTGAAATGCATAAAAATTAATAAGTAAAATTTTGAAATGCAGAAAGCTTAATAAGTAAAATTTTAAACAGCAGAAGTTTGAAAAGGAATTTTGAAATGCAGAGAGCTTAGTAAGTAAAATTTTGAAAAGCAAAACTTTGAAATGCAGAATTTTAGGAAATAAAATTTTGAAATGCAGAAAACTTAAAAAGTAAAGTTTTGAAAAAGGTATTTTGACAAGTAGAATTCTGAAATGCAGAAAACTTAATAGGTTCAATTTGAAAATGCAAAATGAATGAATTTTGAAATGCAAAATTGTGGGAAATATAATTTTGAAAAATGTACTTTGAGAAGTAGAATTCTGAAATGCAGAAAATTTAATAAGTAAAATTTGGAAATGCAGAATTTTGAGAAGTAAAATTTCAAAATGCAGAATTTTGAGAAGTAGAGTTTCAAAATGCAGATTTGATTTTGATTATTTTTTTGCTAAAGCTCCCCAAAAACTTAAATAGAATTGTGTATTAAAATTTTCAAAAAAAAATTTTTGGATTGTTAAAATAAACTCTTCAAAACTTAATATATCGAAAACCCCTTGCTAGATTTTTTTTTAAACTTGATAAATAAAAGTTTATCAAAATAATCTACAAGATCTGAGAAAATAAATTTATTTTACCTAAAAATAAAGGTACCCACCATACAAATGTAAAAAAAAAATTAAAAAATGGTTTCCAAAAATCGTATTTTTCTCGAAAACGTCGCCTGGAATTTCGATACAATTTTTTTTTCTCCCAATAAATTTTTATGATCTTTAATTTAATAAAACAAATTTTGAAATTGAGATATTACAGCTTGTAGCTACCATAGAACCATTTTTTCAAAATTTGACATTTGACAATATTTTCTCACTATCGAAATTTTTCATACAGATGCTTCCAAAAAGTTTAAAAAACATTGCATCTCAAAACTTTGAATAAAATATTTAATTTTTGGAAAAAAATGTATTTTCTTTTCTTGGAAAATTTGATATCTCAAAAACGGCTCAATATTTTATTTCGAAACTTAATTTCCAATAGTAAAAACTTAAGGTTGGCGTACCAATTTTTTTTTATTTTATTTTCACTTACAAAATTATGTAAATGCAAGTTTTGCATGTGGACAAAATTTAACTCGAGATTTTGATCAAAGTTGACTTTACGATGATAGAGAACACGAAAAAATATTTTTTTATCTAAAAAGATTGCTTTTTTGAAAATATTTCCTAGAATCTTTATTTTTAAATACTTAAAATTAATATACCAAATTTTTGTCTAGAACAATTTTAAAGAAATTTCTTATATTCAAAATTAGTTTAACAATAAAAGTTTTTTTAAAATTTGTTTGCATAAATTCGTACTTTTTATATTTATATTGACAAAATACAAAAAAAAACAAAATTTTTATTTTAATAAATTAATAATTTCCAAATTTGATAAAAATTCGTAAACAAACATTAAAAAAATATTAGTTTGTTCAAAATTCGCAGGGAAAATGTCTTATTTTTTTACCAAATATATGGAAAAAAAACTATTTTTTGTAAAAAAAGTTTATTTTTATTTTAAAATTGTTTTATTTTTAAAAATTGACACCAAATTTCTTTTTAATTTTTCTAAAATTGCTTATAAGCAATATGTATGTAAATGCATACAAAATATTTTTTCCATAAAAGGTATCTGATTTTTTTAAATATTATGTCAATAATAATTTTATTCTATTTATTCTAATTTTATTTTTTTTTTATTAATTTAAATTTTCTAAACGAGTGAAAATTATTTTTTCTCGAAAAACTTATTTGATTTTTTTTTAAGTTTTATGTGAATATTTATTAATTTCTGAAATTGATTTATATATACATAAAAAGTATTAAAAATTGTCTATATTTTTGCAAACAAAGTTTATATGAATAAATTTTAAAAACTGGCTTATACCTACATATCAGGGACGAAGCGTCCATATATTGAGTGGAATGAGTGCTTCCGTTGAACCATTTGAAAAAATCGTACCTAGCGAGGAATTAAATTCAAAATTCCAAATTGTATTAATTATTTTATTATATTATTTTTATCTATTAATGAATCGTCATTTACTCTGTAAATTACATTCCAACATCATTAACATTATCATCTTTTACTAAAATTACTAAAGGAAATCAAATCTCTCTCCTGTTATTACAACTTAAAATGCCACACTGCAAACCAACTGAGAATGCTCAACATCACTCCATTATTTATAATTCTCAATCTCATGAAAGTTCTTGCTAAAATGCTTAACATCTATGCATTCCTTATTATCGCCTCCATAACTCAATTTCAAAATACCCTTCCACTCCAAGTCAACTGAAAATATACCTACAACATCACTCACCAATATTCACAAAATACTCAAACAACAATGATTCTCAAACAATATATAAATAGAATGCACAACCAACAGCTGAGCATTCCATTATTTCTCATACTTAACTTAGTTCTCAACCCAAAGTCAAAATAATTTTGTCTCTTTTCTTGTCTTTTGCCCAATGTGTGAAGAATGAGTTGAGTGAATGCATTACGAGAATTTCCTACAAGAGATAGATAGAAAAACAAAGATGTATCTATTGAGTTGCTTATAGTCTCAAACTGATAATGAGTTTAATTTCATGGACAAAAGGGGTAGAAAAGTTTTATTTTAATATAATTTGTGTGCAAATTTAGGTGCAATTCATAACTATCAGAAAACAAACAAATATGAATTTAAAAGGTGGTAGTTTTTTAATTATTTTCGTGGCGATAAATACAATCCACCTGTTATCTGTTTATTTTTTGTTATTACATATAAGAAAAAAGTAGCCAAAAATAGTATTTCTAATATTCATATCTGAGGTTTCTTGACATTTCAGCAGAAATATAACTAAAGGTTATTTTCAATTATGAGATTTTAAATCAAAAAAAAACTTTAAGGAATCTTAAGATTTCTAATATCCCGTAATAATGGCATCTGTAGAGAGATCATATTCATGTTTTAAGAGAATTAAATATTTTTTTAGAAATAAATGTGGACAAGAAAGGTTAGTTTCTCATCAAATCGTACTTAGATAATTTTGCCTTAAAAGAAAAATGATAAATCTTTGCGCAAGGCATCAAGTTCTCTTTTTTTAATTAGACTTTACTGTAATAAATTATTTATGTATATTATTTTATGTGTATTATCATTATCATTAAGTGGAATTTAAAAGTTTGGATCTCAAAGATCTTTCATTTTTGGTTTTATGTTCAGTGCTTCCGCTATCGAAAAAGTCACGCCTCGTGCCTGCTACATATATATCAAATTTCTTGTTTTTTTTATTTTTAATTATATAAATACCTATCAACGCATACATATATGTTTTTTTTGTAATCAAAATTATTTTCTACCATACCAAATTTCTTCAATTTTATTTTATAAAATTTTATATAGGTATGTACTTACATATTTAAAAGCTATTTTCTTTAATAAAAATAAAGTTATACGTCAGTGGCGTGGCGTGAATAATTTCTAATAGTAAGTCGAAGCTTAGACTAATTACCTGCAAACGATAATTAATTCTAATATCGATATGTATCCTAAATTAAAAAATGTATTGCAGTTCTGATTTCCAAAACAAACAAGCGAAACAATTCATGCCAATTTTGTGTATTTCAAATCATTAATTTATAACTTATAAATAATCTTAAAGCATAATAAAAGTGGCTTTGAAAGAAACCGTTTCTGGCAAATAGAATTATGCAGTATATTGAGGAAAATTTAAGGTAATGTTATGAAAAAAATAAAAAATAAGGAACTTCAAAACAAAAGTATATTAAAGTATGAGATAAATAAGCAAATAAATCAATTAAATTTTTCAAGTGATTCTATATCATGATATAAAAAATATCAATTAAAAATAAATAGTTATGTATGATTTATGATTTGTAACATCTCTGTAAATTGTGCAATATAGGTTTAAGTATAAAAAACATAATATTTTTGGCTACAATAAATATGTATAATAATGTATGTTATTAAAAAAAATAGCAAAAGTTCGCGTTTCTAAACAAGTAAGAAATTATGAAAAGTGTTACTAAAAAAACTTCTCTTATTTACATATGTATATTCTAAAGCTATTCTACGATCTTTTTTTTTTATAAAATCAGCTAAAACTCTTTCATAGAAGTCAGGTCTATTCCTTATTTTTAAAAAATGCTGCTTTTCTGTGGATATAAGTGCTAAATCTGAAAGCCGGTCTTCTCAGTCTTCTCACTGAGAATTTATTAAATATGTATGAATGAATGAATGATCTACTCAATTAATCCAAGAAAGTGCAGCGGTAGAAAAAACTCACACAATTCAGCAAATAAGTCGGTGAAAAGCGAGATATTTTTTGCATAAGCAGAGAAGAGTACTTATAAAACAAAATTTAACAAGTACAAATAACCTTCTCCTTCACCTTCAGTTCTTCACTATACTCTGTCCAACAAAAATTGTCAGTACAGGCCTTATGGGAGAGCTTTTTCTAAAGCAGTGACGCCTGATGCACCCTCACTACAATGCGTTAGGAAAAATGGCACTACAAAAAGAGCAAGCCACTGACTTTTCTTAAGGAATTGTTGTTGTAATTCTTTGCAAAAAGTTGTACACCTCAACACGACCGTCGTATCCCACTGCTGATGAGATACTGTCAAGTGTCAAGAGTGTCAAGTCTCAAGTGTCACTCAATACGATCGTGCGCTCTTTATCTACATCAAAACAGAGTTACCATTAGATTCTCAATTGCAAGCATGGAGCTTTTTCAGTAGTTTTTATTAAGGAGCTTTTGAGATTTGAAGCTTTTGAGAACACATTTTAAGAAGATGAGTATGTTGAGTGTTGTCGTATTGCTTTTTATCTTAAAAAAAACGCGCCTATTATCTTACCGCTTGGCGTTGTGGGAAAAGGTAAATTGAATATTGTTTTCAGTCGTTTTGAATCGGCAGACGGTAGCCCTACGCGTTTTTTTACTCTCATTTGCGGCGATTTATAATTATACTCTGTCCAACAAAAATTGTCAGTACAGGCCTTATGGGAGAGCTTTTCTAAAGCAGTGGCGCCTGATGCACCCTCACTACAATGCGTTGGGAAAAATGCCACTAAAAAAAGAGCAAGCCACTGACTTTTCTTAAGGAATTGTTGTTGGAATTCTTTGCAAAAAGTTGTATAGCTTGAACCAATTCAGTTGGCCAACGGTCGGTTGCGCAGAGAGAGGATTTAAGAGAACAAAAATGGTGCGCAAGATATTTAATGAGTAAAGATTTTTTCTTAAATCTTACAGTGCCTAACTCAACTTTGCTTTGACAAATAGTTTAGGGATTATTGTTTATTTCTATGTTTTATGATTTGTGGCTTAGCAACAGAAAGGTTCCGGGGGCGTTATGTTTATATTTATTTTATGGTGTTAGTGTTCATTTGATATATGTATTTACTATTTTTTGACCTGTGGGGTTTTGGGATTAATTGTAGATTAGTGTTAATTAGTTAGATTAGTGTTTACGAGTTTGAATAATTATTACCTACGAGTTTTTAAGAATTTATTTTACCTTAAAATAATAATTATAAATTTGTACTTCAGAAATAAATATAAAACATAATAATAAAATAAAAACAATATAAATAAGAATAATATAATTTAAATAATAAATGTTCATTTACATACACTTAGTTTTAAGAACTAATGTCGCTTTCATAGTCGGTTGAAGAATCGTCAATTGAATCCGAAATTGTGTCCCACGTCAAGTCGTGAGAAAAGTATTCGTCCTCAGTTCTTATGGCTTTTTCACACACTTTTCGCCAGTCTTCAGCCGTTATTTTTGAAAATTCTTCCTCTGCTAATTTTTGAACATCCAATAAATTGAATGTTGTGTTTCGTGAACCTACTCTTGCCTTAACAGTTGCCCAAATATATACAGTTCAAGTTTCAACATCTGTATAGTATGCGGAATATTGTTTTCGGTTAGCCATTGTATCATCTCGGATTTCTTGCTAGCAGAAGTAATTTGTTTTTCTTCTAATTTATTGTGGTACGAGGTGTTGACCATTACAATAACTGAAGGTTCCTCCAAGTTATTCAAAACTTGTTCTTGGATCCATTTGCAGAAATTTTTGAAGTTCATGTCGTCGTGATAGTCTCCCGTTTTCGTTCCAGATTTTAATAAAAGTAACGAGTTTTTCACGAAACCTTTTTCACCACCTGCATGCGCCATTATCAGCCTCTTTCCCTTTGAAATTGCTATTGTCATCAGTCCAAGCCCGTGGCCTTGTGTATGAGCTATGAATATAGCTTTCGTCCAAATAAATGATATCAAATCCTTTTGTTCTATATTCCCGGATTTTTATCAGATACTTCACTCGCATGAGTTTAATATCATTTCTTTCACAGAGAAGTTTCCGGTTGTTTTGAGTTTTTTGTAGCTAAATCCGTTTCTTCTTTTTTTTTTTATAATTCACTCGCGCTCAAGGGTATGTTACGAGACCCTTATAATGTTTTAAACACAGCACGGGCGAGGGAGAAATTAGCAGGGGAGAGAAAGGAGGTGTCGATGAACATTGGTTTTGAATGTTTTCAAATTGAAATGGCAAGGGGAAACTGTGCCGGTTAAGTTATTCCATAATCGTGTTGTGCGACTAAAAAACGAATCTCTATATTTGACGGTACGACGTAATACTTAAGTTAAACTCCAGATCTTCCTGAACTCGTTGTCTCAACATTTTTAAGGATATCATTTTTTCCTCCTGGTGGAAGTTGTGCATTATACGCCGAATAGCTGCGATGTCAAATTCGTCTAGTCCAGTTTTCCACTTAGTATGCTGCACTTTTTTATTTAGTTACTGCACAACTCCTGTCTCTTCGTATTCCTTAATAATCCTTCTAATTGAACGTTCAGAAATTCCAGTAGTTTTCACTGTTTGCGTTGTTGCGTAACTCACAGGATTTTCAAGAAACGAATTCTTTGCTTCTTCCAGTTTGTTATTATATATCTTAACAACTATCTTACGCGCCTGGCTTCCAATAGGTTTTCCTTTTCTAAATGGATCCATTAAAATTTCTTTTAAATGTATTTCAATGTATTATTCTTGGTTGTTTTTTTAAACTGAATTGCAAAGCAAAGCAAATATCATTTAAATACCTTAATTCCCTTTGATGCAAAAATTCATTCTTAAAAACTCGTAGTTAAAAATTGTTCAAACTCGTAAACACTAATCTAACTAATTAACACTAATCTACAATTAATCCCAACCCCACAGGTCAAAAAAAAATATATCAAATATACACTAACGCCCAAAAAATTAATATAAACACAACGCCCCCGGAACCTTGCTGTTATTAAGCCACAAATCATAAAACATAGAAATAAACAATAATCCCTAAACTTTTTGTCATTAATCCTATGTCGCAGCTTGCAGGTAGTTTTTCTTGTCTAACTCAATTGCATTTTGCAATAGACTTATTTTTTTATTATAGGCGCACTGAAATTTGTCCCACTAATAAAAACAAAAATTATTAATTTTATTTTTTCGAAGTAAAGTTTACACCTAAAAATCTTTTCCTTTTATCTCACCAGAGATGAAATAGTTTTTTAGACATCAAGCTATGAAAGAAAAGTAAACCATGATCATATCTTATTCAAAGAAAGTCCATCACTGGAAATTCATTTCTATTTTACTCTGAGCGAAACTATAAACAAAACTCACCCTTCTCCCTTCAGTGCTTCAGTATGATCGCAGCAGCGTCATTGACAACAACGCCGGCATGTACATCTTTTTTTTTCTTTTTTTCAGTGATTTTTCTGTCTCTTTAAGAATTAAAGAGTAGAGCAAAGAAATTTAAAGAGACCTGCGCAGTAGAATTGCCAACTGAATTGGTTCAAGCTATACACCCCAACACGACCGTCGGTCGTATCCCACTGCTGATGAGATACTGTCAAGATCAAGACAAGAGTGTCAAGTGTCACTCAATACGATCGTGCGCTCTTTATCTACATCAAAACAGAGTTACCATTTCATTCTCAATTGCAAGCAAAGAGCTTTTTCAGTGGTTTTTATTAAGGAGCTTTTGGGATTTGAAGCTTTTGAGAACACATTTTAAGAAGATGAGTATGTTGAGTGTTGTCGTATTCTCGTATTGCTTTTCAACTTAAAAAAAAACGCGCCTATTATCTTACCGCTTGACGTTGTGGGAAAAGGTAAATTGAATATTGTTTTCAGTCGTTTTGAATCGGCAGACGGTAGCCCTACGCGTTTTTTACTTTCATTTGCGGCGATTTATAATTTAAACTACGGAATCCCTGTGAGAGCTTTAAAAGGCGACACACTTATGCATGGCAATGCAACCAGAATGAGAGACAAACGTCCTATCTTCCCTGTACTGACAATTTTTGTTGGACAGAGTATACAACTACGGAATTCCTGTGAGAGTTTTTAAAGGCGACACACTTATGCATGGCAATGCAACCAGAATGAGAGAAAAACGTCCCATCTTCCCTGTACTGACAATTTTTGTTGCGCAACCCACCATTGACCAAGTGACTTGGTTTTGAAATTGGGTAAACTCACCTCACAACACAACATTCACCAAAAAAGTCGAAGAAAAGCGTGTTATTTCTTTGCATAAGGCAGCGGGCGTTAGACAGAGTCGACCCAAACTCAGGAAACCCATAAGTAAAAGAGAGAAAGAAAACTAACATTGTTCTATCCAGCGGGAGATCTTTTAACCCGAGATATTTCGGGTTGCTTTGGCTTGTGGTGGGCAGAGATTGTGGAAGAAATTACTCATGATAATAACGTGTGTGGTGCTGGTGTGGTGTGTATTTGATTGAAAAATGAGAACAAAGTTCAATAGAGTTGGTGGAGTGTGCAGCTTGTGGAGGTTAATGAATAGATACGTATTTAGTATATAAAGTGGGTTTTATGTTGGTCGTTATTTAGTAAACATTCTTGTGCAGCAAGGTCGTTTGTTATTTAGTAAACATTGTTGTTGAGCAAAAAATTTAAAAGGTAACCCGATAGGAATCGCGTTATATGGACGCCACGCCACTGGTATACGTACCTATTAGATTTTCTTTAAGAAATAGTTCTACTTACCTATTTATGTACACCTATTTATGTACACCTATTTATGTACATAATTATATTAATTGCAAAAAAAAAAACAATTCCCACTACCTAACCACCCACTGCATCTAATGTAGGCAGTTAACCTAGTGGAATGTAATTATTATTTTTGTTATTCAAAAGTATAACAATTGGTGTAATAATAATTGCAATCAACATAGGTAAGTTAGCTTATATATTAACATAATAAAACTTTGTAGATATTCTAAAATTTAAAAAATTAATATGCTTTCAAAAATCAAATCTGAAAATTATTCCTACTTAAATCTACTCAATTGGGTATGTGTCCATACAAATAAAAAGCAACGTTGTATTTTGGTTAGATATACCGACATTGAAATACGTTGCCTTGTTGCGTATAAAATAGACAAAACAAAACAAATATTCTTGACAAAAAAATATAAAAACAAAACCCAGAAGATCCTTCAAAAGGAAAATACTACAAGATAAATTTGATTTTCCCATTCTCGTCTTTCTCATTGCCAGAGCTGATAAAATTTTCTCTCTCTATCCTCAATTTGGAGACCTGCGGCGTGCCTAATCGGGAAACTGTTGAGTGTCTTTAACCTGGCAAAGTCCAGCAGCGCAACTTTTAGTCACGTCGAAGTGCTTCCTTTACCTCCTCGTGGTGGTCCCCGGGCAATGATTTGTGTATCCACACGAATTAGCTAAAATTGGAAAGCGCGAAAATCTCTCCTAACTCGTTAGGATAGGTTACGGAGGCTAGCACTCTCCGTAGCTGAAAACAATCTTGCTACCGAAACGGAAACAACGCCTCGGATAACTAATGATAATATGTTGACGACTTTTGGCTATCGAATTAGGACAGCGATTGGTTTCTGGAATGTGAGGACACTCCTCGATGATGGAAGGTCCCCACAACGCCAGATTCCTCCAACTAAAGAAGGAATTCATGCGGTACAGGCTGGACATCTTAGGCCTTAGCGAAATACGTTGGATGGGATCGGGCAAGTTTAAGTCACCATCGCGTAACACTGTACTGCTCTACTCCGGAAAAGCTCCAGGAAGCACACGTGAAGCTGGGGTTGGACTGCTGCTAACAAAAACAGCTGTCAGTAGTCTGATTTCATGGGAGCCTCTTGGAGAAAGAATAATAAAGGCACGATTCCGGACAAGAGTACGTCCCGTCACCATTATACAATGTTACGCCCCAACGGAGCTCGCATCCCATGAGGAGAAAGAATGCTTCTACAGTCGCCTAGGAGCCGCTTACAACAACACACCGCGCGGAGATATTAAAATGGTTATAGGAGATTTGAATGCTAAAGTTGGCAGCAACAACGATGGACTCAAACATGTGATGGGAAACCATGGAGTTGGGAATTGCAATGATAACGGTGAGGGGTTCATTGACTTCTGCAATACTAACGGACTCGTCATTGGCGGCACAATGTTTGAGCACAAGACGTGCCACAAAATAAGTTGGGTGTCGACGGACAGCCAAGCTTCTTCGAATCAAATTGATCACTTCGCGATTAGCCGGCGCTTTAGAAGCAGTCTCCTGGATGTTCGAAATAAAAGAGGGGCCGATATGGGACTTGCTCGAGACCACCACCTTATGGTAGCTACTGTAAGACTTCGTACAGCTGCAACTCGGAGATCCAACGGCATAACCCGCTTACCCAGGTTCAACATCGACAGACTAAAGGATTTCACAACACGCCAACAATTGAGAGACCACCTTTCACACGGAATGATGACAATCAGTAGCACGGAACCTGAATCCATTGAAAACCACTGGAATGCTGTGAAAAATGTTCTTATATCAGGTGCTGAAAGAATAGTCGGCCGAGCGAGGGGAAACAATAACGCTTGGCTTTCTGAAGAAACCTGGATACGGATTGGCGAACGGCAAAAACTTAAGGCCCGTATTGCAGCTGCAACTGGAGTAGAAAAAAGAGAGCTGGAGAGCCTATACCGCATGAGAAAGAGAGAGGTTCACCGCAGTGTAAGACGTGATAAGCGTAATCACATCAACGCTTTGGTCCAGCAAGCAGAAGATGCTGCTAACAGATGCGACAGTAGAACCGTCTACAGCATTACAAAGGAACTGGTTGGAGCTCGCAGTTCCAAACAACACCTCGTAAAAGACTTAGACGGCTCGCTACTTAGTTCGGATGAGGATCAGCTGAGAAGGTGGAAGGACCATTTTGCGTCGGTATTAAACCGAGTTACCGACAGCAATGCGCAACTGATACCTGCTGAGCCGACAGGAACAACAAATTCCCGAATCCGCACTGCACCCTCCAGTAGAGATGAGATCCGCAACGCAATCAAAGCACTGAAGACCAACAAAGCGGTAGGACTTGATGGCATTCCTGCAGAGCTTCTACAAGCGGCGCCAACGACATCGAGCGAACTCCTGCATCCACTCATAAAGAAAGCTTGGGTCTCCGAATGATTTCCGAATGAGTGGAAAATGGGAATGATAGTCAAACTCCCTAAAAAAGGAGGCTTAACACAGTGCGAAAACTGGAGGGGGATTTGCGTCCTGCCTGCCGTTGCAAAAATATTAGCGAAAATAGTACTGGAACGCATCAGGGAACATCTAGAAGCCACACTCGATGCCGAACAAGCAGGTTTCCGCACTGGATTCTCATGCATTGATCGTATCAATACTTTAAGGATCATAATTGAGCAGTGCGTCGAATATCGATCACCACTCCACCTGCTATTCATCGACTTTGAGAAGGCTTTCGATAGCGTAAATAGAGAATTTATTTGGCATGCTTTACGCAGGAGGGGTATCCCGGATAAATTAATAGCTATTATTAAGGCAACTTATGATGGATCCAAATGTCACGTTTTGCACGAAGGGAGGCTGTCAGAAGAGTTTGAAGTCCAAAGTGGAGTCAGACAGGGCTGCATTCTGTCACCAATATTGTTTCTGTTGGTGATAAGCGATGTCCTGCGAGCGGCCTTGACGGGAAACGGAGGAATTCGATGGACTCTGACGTCTCACCTGAAACATCTTGACTATGCGGACGACGTATGCTTGCTCTCTTATAGGATCATGGATCTCAACCAAATGACAACAGGGGTGGAGAGAGAAGCAGAAATCGTAGGGCTGAAAATCAACTCCGGTAAAACAAAGATGATCAGCCTAGGAACCACGTCATCTTCTCTCATAAATATTTCTCAACAACCGGTAGAGAAATTACAGAGCTTCCAATACCTTGGAAGTATCATCTCTACCGAGGGTGGTACCGAACAGGACATCAGCAGTCGAATCGGGAAGGCAAAGGCTGCTTTCGGTATGCTTCGAAATATATGGAGGAATAACTCTCTTAGCTTAAGAACCAAGCTACGGCTGTTTCGATCCAACGTCGAATCCGTGTTACTTTACGGTTGCAGCACTTGGAAAGTAACAGTAGGTGTCACTAAGAAGCTGCAAACGTTCATTAATTTTCTGGCCCAATCGTATATCAAACGAAGAGCTCCTTAGGAAAACGGGTCAGGAACCTATTGACTCTATTATACGACGTCGAAAGTGGCAGTGGATCGGACACACGATTCGAAAAGGCGACAACTGTATTGCGGCTCATGCAATGCAGTGGAATCCGCTCACTCAAGAAGGAAGAAGAGCTGGACGACCGAGAAGCTCATGGAGAAGGACAGTCGATGAAGAGTCAGCCCAACTAGGCAAGAGTTGGGAGGGAGTTGCGACTCATATCTAGGAACCGAACACGATGGCGAGCTGGCGTTGTGGACGCCCTATGCCCCACTAGGGGTCCCCCACGGACATAAGAGGTCTGAGGACCTAAGTAAGTAAGTAAGTATCCTCAATTACTACCCCACCCTAAATCAAAAGTCTCCACGACAATATTTTCCTCCGACAGCGCCATCGGTGGAGTGTATTTCACAACTTTTTTTTCTGTTCCATGAGAGTGCTATAGATTTTATATACAATGGTTTTGGTTTAAAATTAATTTTTTTTTTTTTCGAAAGTTTTTTTTTGTTCAACCTAATCCTTTCGTTCAGGCATTGGCATTAGTGACTAGATTTGCACTTGTCTCCTTGTTAAATTGTATTCTTATAATATCTTTGTATAAATAACTTATAGTAATATCGACAAGTCGAACGATTGTGGCGGCATCTTCAGGCTACGGACCCCATTGTAAAATTTGTTTCTGCAAAATTTTGGAGACTTCATAATATGGGTGTAGAGATAATGGAAGAATAAGAAAAAATAAATTGCGTTGAGAATGTGTACAGAAAGAAAAAATAGGAATAATAACAGAATGAAAAAAAATTATATTCATGGATGTATATGTGACGTTTTGTGAGGATAGACTGCTTTTACACGAAAGCGATTTTTAATCTTTGATTCTCTTTTGACTTCCCTTCGATTGCATGAATGCTTTTAAACACAGCGATTTTTAATGAAAGTTAACTTTTCTTCTATTGAAAAGGAATCATCTCTCCGCACTCTTTACTCTAGTGAGTAGATCGAAGTTCACTGAGCGAACGCCAAATAGAAATGAAACATACCTGACAAGTTAAGAAAACCACAAAGAAGAAAGAACGATAACTCTGCAATTTTTCCAACCCTAGCAATTTTGTGTACCCCCGCCACCACACACGTCTCTCTCCTACGGGCTTAAAAATCGCAAGGTAATATTGCTTCGTTTAAAAGCAGTCATAGGAAAAATATATTTGTATAAAAAAATATAAATCTGTGATCATGGTTGCCACAAACAAATAAATATAAATATAAAATGTAATCATGCCATATAGAATTAAAGAAAATTTTTTATGTTTTGGTTAACCTTATTTTACTAAGTACCTTAAATACTTGTAAATAAAATAAAATATATATGAATATGTGTACAGTACATTATAAGGATAACCAGTACAGACTCTATTTACGCAACTAATAGAAATTAAGGCAGTTGCAATAACCGAGTTTGTTGCACTTACTGGGTTATATATTTTTTTAAATAAATAAAATGCACGACTGGGTCGCACAAACTTGCTCCTATGTAATAGAATATGAATTTTAAAAACGAATTTTATTAGAGAAAACTGTTTATAAGCATAAAATTATTTTTCTTTTAAGTAGTCAGAGATAAAAAAGAATGCTATGTAAAAATGAAATAAGAAAAAAATTAGTAGGCCAACTTAAAGCTTCTATTATTGTACGAATAAACATAAATAAAATATTGAGCCGTTTTTGAGATGTCGAATTTTCCAAAGAAAATTATATTTTTCAAAAATTTAAAACATTTTTATTTTTAGTTTTGAAATGCAATATTTTTCAAACTTCTTAAAAGCTTCTCTATACAAAATTTCATTAAAATCCATTATGTAGATAATGAGAAATTCAAAATTTGCAAAAATGGTTCTATGGTAGGTACCGTCAGTAATATCTTAATTTCATTCTTTTTGTATTAAATTATAGATCAAGGATTAATCGAAAGAAAACAATTTTAGAAAAATTCTAGATGCCATTTTTTAACATTTGTATGGTGGGTAGCGTTATTTTTTGGTTAAATACATTGAAATTAGTAGGTTTGCACAAGTAAAGGAACACATTTTGAGAAAATGAAAAAAATAATCAAAATTATATGGAATAAACGATTCGAAACATAATGCATTGAAAATAATCAATTTGGCAACCATGACTTTCTGTCTGATTTTTCCTCTGCAAATTTTAACGTTTTTTTTTGTGGATTTGTGAATACATGTATATTTTATTTACTATGCCATATCAAAATATTTTCTTGCAAATAATTTTCCCGCTTTTTTGAATCAGTTGCAGTGCCAGTTGAAATAAAAATTTCTTCTTTTCTTAATATAATCAAGATATGAGAAAAAAATGTATTTTACCTAAAAATAACGGTACCCTCCATACAAATGTCAAAAAATGGTTTTCGAAAAATGCATTTTCCTCTAAAAAGGTTCCGAGAAAATTGTTTTCTTTCAATTGATTCTTACGATCTATAATTTAATAAAAAAAATAATTTGAAATCAAGATTTTTTTAAATTTTGAATTTCTCATTATCGGCATAACGGATTTCAATGAAATTTTGTATAGACAAGCTTCTAAAAAGTTTAAAAAGCATTGCATTTCAAAACTTTAAAAAATATATGTTTTTGAATTAAAAAAAATCAGTTTTTTTTTGAAAATTCAATATTTCAAAAACGAATCAATATTTTTTTTTTTTGGAAATTTAGTTTTTATTCGTACATTAATAAACACATTAAATTGGGCTTCCAAAATTGTTTCTTAAAAAGATTTTAGGACATAAAAGCTTATTTTTTTAATCAACCACTACGTGGAATTATAATTTTGTTCTTACATAAACTAATTTTTGCTTCAAACACATGGCATCCTGTTTTTAGCTCCAACTGCTAAAAGAGAACAATTTTCGCTAATAACATTCATATTTAAAATTCCTAGTTTATTACATAGGAGCAAGTTCGTGCGACTTTGTCGTGCATTTTATTTTTGTTAATCTACAAAATAACGATTACTTTGATAATTACTTGATAAAAAAGGTACAAATGATATGTGAAAAAGGTAAGTTTTGAGAGAAATTGTTTTTATTTTGCATTGTAAAAACATGAAAAATCAACATTTTCGTATAATTATTTTTAATTTGTTTGTTTTCTTGTTTGTGTAGATTATGAAAAAACATAATATAAAAATATAAGAATATAATATCAAAACTTCATTCGATTGCTTGTAAAAAAGTTATCAACAATTATTATACGTGAATAAGTGCGTTTACATGAACATTTGAAGCCCTGAAACTAGTATAAATTAACATTTTTTTTCATCCTCGAATTTTTTTTCATCAATCCGCCGTAAATACGAAAGTAAAACAAAAACATTCTAGAGAAAAAAAAAATATTTTCTTAAATTTGGAAAAAAAAAAATTATGGCAGACAGGTACTTATTTAAAATTAAAACAGTTTAATTAGGAACTAATTTCCATAAAATTTATAAAGTTTGTCATTGCAATTATTATGCTTTTTAGAACACACTGTATCTTTGTAGCATTGGTTGAGAGTTCTCGCTTTAGATAGTAATTATTTGATTTTTCACCAGAATTGAAAATTTCAAATCAAATGATAGGCGTATCTCTTTTTTTCAATACCTACAAAAACATACAAACACGAAAATGTATTCAGACAAAAAAGTTCAAGCAAGAAATATATCTACCTCCATACATACTCACAAAAACATACGAACAAGAAAATATATTCGAACAGAAAAAGGTCAAAAAAAATTTTTTTTCATTTCCACCATTCGGAAATCTCCCTTACTCTGTATTTCGTTAAAAAATGAAAATAATAAAATTTCTCTTTCTTACTACTTGGTTCTATCTTTCTTATCCTACTCTCCACTGACAAATTTTGCTGATTTCAGCGACACCACAGGCTAGGGACTCTAACATAAAATCACGTCAATTGATAATACTATAAGATATAAGTATATACAATGATAATATGTCTATCGCTCCTATTTTTCCTTATTGGATTTCACCACACTAAAGACACACTCTGTGGTGACCAGACTAGCAACATATTCAATGGAGCTTCAAATAATTGAATTTATATTAGATACTAATGTTCAATAATTTAGTATTAGAATTTATATATTTTATTTTTATGAATATAAGACATGAACTTATAAACTTACTTTTATTTCGGACTTAATGTTTTTTTTAATATTGGGATTGTTCACTTTTCCTAAAGGCATTAGATCGGATCGGAAACCACTTAATACATCTTTACTTCCTTTGATAACATCGTTTAAATATTTAATGTAAAGAATGGCAAGCTTCAGTGTTTTTATCTGTGATTAAAGAAAACAAAAGAATGCGAATAATATATTACTTAAGACCAGCGAAATTTTTAAAATATCTTATCTACGTATGCAAATCTAACCTGAAAAACATTAATACAAAATGCACGACTGGATCGCACGTACTTGCTCTTATAAAAAGTACTTTAGAATTTAAAAATTATGGAAAAGTAAATATTCAGTTGTCAGTGAATATCAGAGAAGATCGGTTCATGTCTTTTGCTGTGTATACGTCCGTTCGTTGTTGTGCCCCTATCTCCGATGATAAATCGGTAATATGAACTCCATTTGATTACTTTTTGATCCATTGTGAACAACGATCAAAAATCTATCGTGAAAAGTGCCTATTTTGATTGACGTTTACATTTTCTAAATAATTTTCCGCCAATCTGAATTAACATTCTTATCTTCTGTGATTTCAATTAAAAGTGTAAGTAGTTTGTATGCTTAATAAACATTGCTACGAGTATTTACTTTCTAAAGTTTTCTTTACTTAAGCCTAGTACGCAGATCGGGAAAAATTTTGCCTCCCATAAATTTTTTTTCCTGGGACAAATTTTGTCTCGGATATTTTTCCGAGCAGTACGCAGTTCGCGCGCAAAATTCATACTATTGTGAATTGTTGTACAAAATGTCTCCACTAAATTTTGCCAGGAAGCATTATTTTGCGGGACAAATTTTGACAGCCACCGTATTTCCGAAAGTGATTTTTGTCAAACGTGGTTTTATGTAAAAGATGCTGATGCTTCTCTTAAAACCATCCAGAGGAGATTCCAAAAAGGTATGAACGACTTTTGTAAGACAACCCGTTCCAGAGATACACTACAAAACACATTAAATTAGATTTAATCTCTCCAAATTGTTTTTTAGAGATTAAAATTGTAGAGATAAAATTTGTCTTGTTTCGATCTGCGTACTAGGCTTTAGGAGTAAAATTGTAAGCACCAAAAAACTGCTCTCCAGATTGGTCGAGCTAATGGAAGAGAACCCAAAACAAATAAAACTTCTTTCAAAACGACCGAAACTGTGGGTTGTGCCCACTGATCTCTATAATACACCGGATAGCGCATTCCCTACATTGTATAACACATTTTTTTGACTCCAATTGAAGATGACAGATGGTGGGCAGCTGCATAATTTGACGTCTTTTTTTCACAAAAAAAATATTTTGACATGACAAAGAGAAAAACAAATGTGACTGCATTCTTATTATATGTAAATTTTAAATATTTATTATTAAAATTAAAATAATAAATTGAAAAAAAAAAATGATTTAATAGATCTCAAAATATGCGTTCATAACAGCACAAGTAAAAAAAACACATCGTAGGAATTCATTTAGCAAAAATCGTTTGCATTTTGCATATATTTCAGGTCAACTCGAGTAATTTTTCGAATTATTGCTTCGGAGCAAAAAATGAATATAAAGAATCAAAAGCAGATTCCAAAAAGGTATTAATCAACTTTGTAGAGCTAGTGGTTCGAAAAAGAAACGCCAGTACCTCTATGAATTGTATGTGTTTTGTATCAAAAAACCTGCAATTCACCTGAAGATACACCTTTTTTAAGAATCGAAAGCAAATTCCAAAAAGGTATCAACCAACTTTGTAGCATTAGCCGTTCGCAAAAGAAACGCCAGTACCTCTATGAATTGTATGGTTTTGTATCAAAAAACCTACAATTCACCTGAAGAGAAATTTTTCGAATTATTGCTTCGGAGCAAAAAAGTTTCTTACACATTTTTTAAGAATCGAAAGTAGATTCCAAAAAGGTATCAATCAACTTCGTAGCACTAGCCATTCAAAAAAGACACGCTAAAACCTTTATGACTTGTATGGCTTTTTTTTTTGTATTTCTTCCTTCGGACCAAAAAGATACATTTAGGTTTGAAAAGAATATAGTTAATATAATGGCGCAAAATTTTAATCGAATTAGTACGATGCTCAAGCCGTTTTAGTATGATACAAGGTTAAAACAACGAATTTGCAAATTCTAATCGAATATAACATCATACTTTCTCTACCCTTTTATTAAAGTTAAAATCATCGAGTACCTACTTTATTATTTTAGTATCGTGCTACTTGTAGCTTCATATATGACTCTTTGACATTTGCAAACATCAAAAAAGGTCCGTGTACCTACTTTTTTACACGAAGTGTCATTGTTTTAGGTGTGTTCAGAAGCAATTTATTAAGAAAATTCTTTTAGTACGATACTAGTTCGAAAATGTTTAAAATTAAGAATGAGTTAGTAAACTACTATAAAGTTAGCAAATTATTAAGTAGTATCTTTGTATATGAAAACTATAGTAATATCGTCAAGTCGAACGATTGTGGCGGCATTTTCAGGCTACGGACCCCATTTGTTAAATTTGTCTCTGCTAAATTTTGGAGACTTCAAAATATGGGTGTAGAGATAATGGAAGAATGAGAAAAAATAAATTGTGCTCAGAATGTGTATAGAAAGCAAAAATAGGAATACTAACAGAATGAGAAAATTATGTACACGGATACGGATACGTATATGTGACGTTTTGTGAGGATAGGAAAAATATATGTATTTGTATGAAAAAATATAAATATGTGACCATGGTTGCCACAAACAAATAAATATTAATATAGAATGTAATCATGGCATATAGAATTAATGAAATTTATTTATGTTTTGGTTAATCTTATTTTACTAAGTAGCTTAAATACTTGTACATAAAATAAAATATACATATACATACAGTACATTATTAGGATAAATAGTACAAACTCGATTTACGCAACTAATAGAAATTAAGGCAGGTGCAATAACCGAGTTCGTTGTACTTAGTGTAATAAAATAGGAATTTTAAAAACGAATTTTATTAGAGAAAAGGGTTCATAAGCATAAAATTATTTTTCTTTTAATTCTTTAAGTAGTAAGCGATAAAAAAGAATGCTATGCAAATATGAAATAAGAAACAAAATTAGTAGGCCAACTTAAAGCTTCTATTATTGTACGAATAAACGTTTTCGAGAATAATACGATTTTCGAAAACCATTTTTTAACATTTGTGTGGTGGGTAGCGTTATTTTTTGGTTAAATACATTGGCGCAAAATTTTAAACAGCCTTTTATTAAGGTATTAGTATGATACTACTTAGCAATTTGCTAACTTTAAAGTAGTTTACTAACTCATTCTTAATTTTAAACATTTTCTAACTAGTATCGTACTAAAAGAATTTTCTTAATAAATTGCTTCTGAACACACCTAAAACAATGGCATTTCGTGTAAAAGAGTAAGTACACGAACCTTTTATGATGTTCGCAAATGTCAAAGAGTCATATGAAGCTAGCACGATACTAAAAAAAAGTATGTATTCGTGATTTTAACTTTAATAAAAGGGTAAAGAAAGTATGATGCTATATTCGATTAAAATTTGCAAATTCGTTGTTTTAACCTAGTATCATACTAAAGCAGCTTTAGCATCGTACTAAATCAATTAAAATTTTGCGCCATTGAAATTAGTAGTTTTGCGCAAGTAAAGGAACACATTTTGATAAAATGAAAAAATTAATCAAAATCTCAAAATTATATGGAATAAACGATTCGAAATATAATGCATTGAAAATAATCAATTTGGCAACCATGACTTTCTGTCTGATTTTTCCTCTGCAAATTTTAAATGCTTTTTGTGGTTTTGTGAATACATGTATACAGTGCAACCTCGATATAACAAATCGGAAGGGAACAAGTAAATATTCGTTATATCAAGTAATTCGTTGAACTGAGGTTTGTTATGTTGAAGTTAGGTTGGTCTAAAATTAGTTATAAAGAAGTATAAGAGGTAAAAGTGACGAGCAGCAGTATTTGCATTACTTTCCATCAAACAACAATGATTGTTTTACGAACAAAAGCGGGTTGAAACCTGTAGCGACATGAATCACTATAATACTATGAGATTAAGGGTCATTCATTGGTGATTGGTGGGAACTTTATATAAAGGTTTGGGTTAAGAAAATTCGTTAGTTAAAGGTGTTTATCCTTTTTCTTGATTCGCAACCTTGGTCTGCAGTGTAAAGTTCAGTTTAAGCGATCGCTCTTAGTAATTTTTCTTTTTTTTTTGCAATATAATATAGTTAAAAAAAATATATAAAATTGTAAAGAATTACCTCGGTTAAGGCAAACTAATTAAATCAAAATTTGGTGAGTTCATTAGTTTCTTTGATACTTTTTTGCAATTCGAAAAAAAAAGCATCGAATTATAGCCATTATCAGTGCACAGTTAACCAAATTGAAAAAGTAGACGTCATGCAACGAACACCACCGAGCTCAGGTTCTTCAAGTGGGCATAATCAACCACCTAAAAGACCGCATAAAGAGGTTGTTCCAGCGTCGCCTCAAGAAACGGCAAGTACAGCAGTTGGAGCTATGGAGGATACAGCTTTGAGGCATATGATGCATAATATCGTCTCTATGCTACTTGATGACAAATTGAAATACATGCCTACGAAAGCTGATATGGATGTAATTCATGCTGAAGTCCAAAGCTTGCAGTTTAGTAACACCCAGTTGCAGTCCCAGGTGAAGCAATTTGAAGCTCGTTGCATTTCTTTGGAGCAAAAAATGAAGCAAATGGAAATGAAGGCCAACGAATAAAATGTCATCGTTCATTTTCCGAAAAACGGTGAAGAAGATGCGGGAGTGAGTGCCCAAAAGTGTTGCCTGGATCTGTTGCAAACAAATGAGGCCAACGTTATTGCAAGAACACGAGGTTTGCGACCGACAAATAATAAGACGGCTAATGTTATCGTGAAACTTAATAAAAGAGAGGACGTAACACGATTGCTAGGTTCAACGATTAAACTAAAAAACACCGGAATATCCATACAAAGGGATTTACCACCTGCGGCTAGAGCCCGGAGAAGACGATTAGTGCAACTAAAAACCGACATTTATAGAAAAAACAAAAATTTAAAAACAAGAATTCGCAGACAAAAATTGTTGGTGGAAGGCAAATCATTCTACTTTGACAACGACAACAAATTAAAATGTGACGACGGCGGCGTGTGTGGAATGTCATTATTAGACCAGCTGACAAATGACGTTTCAGCTGAAGACGTTCCAGGTTGCAGTAATAATAATGCTATAACCAACGATCCGCATGTGCCATTTGTGGTGTCATATCCTTATATTTAATTGTAATGCCGTCTGCCCTTTAGTAAATAATATTAATTTTAATAGAATCTATGCAAACAAAAGCAATGTAAACAAAAAAGATCTCAGTATTTTTAGAATTTTATCATATAATATAGCAGGACTGTCTAATAAGTGTATTTTTAATGATTTTTTTGGGTATGTCAATAATTTTGAAATCATTTTTCTGTTTGAAACTTATTTAATGGATTGTAATATCGTCAACTATGTGAACAAATTTAGTAATTTCGAACTTAAAATAATACCAGTTACGAGAACAAACACAAGGGGAAGAGCAAGTGGTGGGTGCATTTTTGGGTACAAAAAAGACCTGAAAGGCATAAATTGCGAGTTTAAACAGAGTGGAGTCCTGGCTTACTTGGATTTGAGGATTTGTGGAAAAATCTACCGTATAATCCCAGCATATGTCAACTGTATCCACTGGGATACCGACTTCGAATATATCAAGTATTTCTTAACCTGTGGTGATGTTGAAAATATATTGCTGGTGGGGGACCTAAACGTAAGAATAGGGAATGAAGAAGGAGCTGAGAATGCCAGACTCGGAAAAGTAAGAAATTCAAAAGACACAATTAAGAATGCAAGAGGAAGTCAATTGCTTGAACTTTGCAACACTTTTGGCCTCCGTATAATGAACGGTGCAAGTGAAGGTGATAAATTGGGTGAACTTACATTCGTGGGAAAACAAGGAAGTTCGGTCATTGACTACAGTTTGGAAGGTGGTGACTGGAGAAAAGTTGTTAAAAATCTCGAAATAGAAAAGAAACCGTTTTCAGACCATATGCCTCTTAGTGTATCGTTTACTAACGGGGAAGAAAAAAATGAAACCAATGTACAAATCCAACTGATACCCAAACTACGCTGGTCAAACGAATCTGCATTCAACTATAGAACACGTCTAGATACACTTCTGATGATGGAACAATACGACGCAAGCCTGAATCAAATTGAAAAAAGCATTAAAGGAGCATATCATATACCGAACAAAAACTGAATATAGAGAACCTTGGTTTGACAAGGAATGCATGCAGGCGAGAAACCTTTCTTACGCCTGGCTGAGTGCATATCGAAAGTCCAATAAAAATTTAACTAAAGACCGGTACAGTGAATATAATCCGTAAAAGAAAAAGACTATTCGGAAGCTCAAGCACATCAGCTTGCAAGGTGTAACAAGTCGTCTGAGTTTTGGAACCTGGTCCGAAAACTTAATGGAACAAAATTTATTATTAGTCCGGGACTTAATTCAAATAGACTACAAACACATTTCTAACAATTATTAAACCTAGATGCGCCAAACAAGTTTCTGAATCATTATGCCAAACCTGGCTTCAAAAATAATATATTAGATGCACCAATTTCAAAGCAAGAAGTGTTTATATCGGTAAACAACCAAAAGGATGGAAAGGCTGCGGGCTCAGATGGTATACCCGCAGAATTCTACAGATATGGTACAGATACTCTTATTGTAACTCTGACAGCAGTATTCAACCAGATCTTTGACGAGGGAACCATTCCAAACCAGTTCAGCGATGCCTTGATTTTCCCAATTCACAAGAAGGGAAGCACTGAAGATCCGGAAAACTATAGAGGAATTTCATTTTTAAACTAGTCATATAAAATATTTACATCGATCCTGCTCAGGCGTTTAAATGCATGGATAAATTCTAATAACCTGCTCAGTGAGTTCCAAGCTGGCTTCAGATCGGGATACTCCACCGTCGATCACACTTTTGTACTTCGCTCGATTGCTGACTCGTTTCTATCGAGAAAGAAGAAACTATTTACATTTTTCGTTGATTTTAAAGCTGCTTTCGACACCGTGGATCGAAATGCCCTGTTTTACAAGCTTTTCCAGAAAAGAATGTCGCTTAAGTTCGGTACAGTATTGCAAAATTTATACAAGACTATCAAAGCAGCAGTGTGGAATGGCCAATGCTTATCACAAACGAAATCGGGAGTTAGACAGGGCTGTGCACTCAGTCCAAGTTTGTTTGCACTCTTCATTGAAGATATAGTCGAAGCATTACCCGCAGGAATTGAGTACGCAGGCGTTAACATTAAAGCTCTTCTTTTCGCTGACGACATTGTCCTGCTTGCTTATACACCGCAGTCCCTTCAGCTAATGATAAATAAGCTTGCTGAATATTGCAAAAGGTGGAACCTAGTGGTAAACTTAAATAAATCCAAAGTGATGGTTTTTAAAGGTGTGTCCACACCAAAGAAACATTTCAGGAAACATTGTTTAAAAAACGTTTCTGAAATGTTTCCCATTTGTTTAAAAAACATTTCAGAAATATTGAAGAAACATTTCAGAAATGTTTGTGATTTGTTTCTTTGGTGTGGATGCTTTGAGAAACATTTATGAAATGTTTCTTTGTTTCCCATTGTTTCTATATTGAGTTCTCTTTTTATTTTTTTTTCTCGCCTGAATTTTTTTTTCTACTTTATCTTTATCACAATTTATATTTTAGCAAATTTCATATATTTCATCGGCTTTTTTTGATTTTATTTTTAAAATTTTCGACAAGTTGATCCCACAAAACTTTTTTTATTTCATAAATTTTTATGAATTGGATAACATTCTCGTTGCTCCACACTTTTCGCGACATTTTATATTTGTATTAATAATTACTCACGCACTTTCTACCTATGTAAATGCTTGGGAAACAAATAAAGTTTCCCATTCGGAATGGGAAACAGAAAAACATTTCATAAACATTTCAGAAATGTTTCGCGAGCGTCCAGACCAAAGAAACATTTTTGAAACATTTCAGAAACATTTCAGAAACATTTCAGAAATGTTTCTCTGTTTCTGAAATGTTTTTTAAATGTTTCTGAAATGTTTCTTAAATGTTTCTGAAATGTTTCAAAAATGTTTCTTTGGTCTGGACACACCTTAAGAATGGCGGAGGAAGATCGTGTGCAAGTGAGCAATGGCACTATAATGGTGAAAGAATAGAGTTGGTGAAAGAATACAAATATCTAGGAGTCTGCTTTACTAAGAACTTGAGCATGGGAAAACCTCTCACTGACAAACTTGTTAAGGCGGAAACAGCTATAAACGCAGGATGGAAGCAAACCTTTAATAATAAGGAAATTACACATACCAGTAAATTCAGAGCCTTCGAAGCTGTATCGGAATTGGTTATGTTTTATGCGCCGCAAGCGTGGGGAGGTCGGAAATATGAACAAGTGGAAAAACTGCTCAGATTTTACATAAAACGGATTTTCCACCTTCCTTCGAGTACGCCAAACTACATGATCATGTTGGAAACGTGTTTATCGCCTTTTTTCATCAAAACACTCAAGCTGCAGGTCGATTACATCCTCAAAGTTCTCGATATGCCAAGTTATCGTCTTCCAAAGAAAGTAGTTCTTCAAACAATCCAATCCCGAAGTGGATGGTTTAAAGACTGGATAGAACTGGCCGAGCAGGTGGATGTTGACCTGAACTATAGTAACTTTGCCTCATAGAAACCAACCTTATATCGCTTAATAGCTCGTCTGGATGAAGCCTCAAGAGAACAATACACGGAGCAAGCCAAAAGTTCACTGCACCGTACGATTTACAATATACTAGATTACGATCTCCGGGAAAGAAACTACTTCCACGACAACTATACTATCGAACAAATTTCGTGCATGTTCCGGTTAAGAGGAGAACTCCATAATCTTAACTACATTCCACACCGCGAGGACTTACCGATTTTATGCAACTTGTGCAACTTGAAAGAGCGCGAGGATGTTTTTCATTTTGTTGGAAGATGTGCGATATTCAGAGAAACAAGAAGACGTACCCTAGGCAGTGACTTTCTTTCAAAAATGAAATCATAAGCCTTCTACAGGAAATGGATGTCACAAAGTTATATGCATATTGCAAAACAGCACTTAAATACAGACATCAAATTTTAAATGAAGCGTTTTAATCTTAAACTGCACTTTTTTTTTTTTTGTTAATCTATATAAAGCTATAATTTTAACTGTCAATCAGGCAGACGGCAATGCCATGCATCATATGGATTGTATTAACCAAATCATTGTTAAAATTTATGTGGAAATAAAAATCAACCTAATCAACCTTATCAAATCCTTTTCCTTGATAGTTTAAAATTCGTTATAAAGAGGTTGTTCGCAAAAAATGTTCGCAATGTAAAGGTATATTTTTCATTAACTCTTAGATATAAACAATTTAAGGGGATTACGAAGAATTTGTTAAATCGAGGAAGTCGTTATATTCATGTACGTTATATTAGGGTTGCACTGTATTTTTGTTTACTATCTAGACATATGCCATATCAAACTATTTTCTTGCAAATAATTTTCCCGCTTTTTAGAATCAGTTGCAGTGCCAGTTGGAAACAAAATTTGCAAGAAATTGTTAGATAGTTTTTGAACAATTTTTTTTTGGTTTTTGATTTTCTAAGAAACACTACGACGGATTTTTCTGCTAAAGGCGCCCAATAGTTTGAATATTATTATGACTTCAAATTTTCAAACAATAATTTTTGGTATTTTTTTTAAAAATTTTCAAAAATTTTTTTTGAAAACTCAACATCTTGAAAATTTTTTTTAAATTTGAATAATAAAATTTTCTTAAGATAATCTGCAAGACATGAGGAAAAAATGTATTTCACCTAAAAATAACGGTATCCTCCATACAAATGCTAAAAAATGGTTATCGAAAATCGCATTTTTCTCTAAAAAAAGTTCCGAGAATTTTGCTAAAATTGTTTTCTTTCAATTAATTCTTACGATATATAATTTAATAAAAAAAATAATTTGAAATCAAGATACCTATTACATTTGTATATTTATATCTTATAGAAATATCGACAAGTCGAACGATTGTGGCGGCATCTTCAGGCTACGAACCCCTTTTGCTAAATGTGTCTCTGCTAAATTTTGGAGACTTCAAAATATGGGTGTAGAGATAATGGAAGAATGAGAAAAAATAAATTGTATTGAGAATGCGCGCAGAAAGAAAAAATAGGAATAATAACAGAACGAGAAAATTGTATTCATGGATGTATATGTGACGCTTTGTGAGGATAGGGAAAATATATTTGTATGAAAAAATATAAATCTGTGACCATGGTTGCCACAAACAAATAAATATAAATATAGAATGTAATCATGACATATTGAATTAAAGAAAGTTTTTTATGTTTTGGTTAACCTTATTTTACAAAGTACCTTAAATACTTGTAAATAAAATAAAATATATATGAATATGTGTACAGTAAATTATAAGAATAAACAGTACTAACTCGATTTACGCAACTAATAGAAATTAAGGCAGCTGCAATAACCGAGTTTGTTGCACTTACTGGGTTATATATTTTTTTAAATAAATAAAATTCACGACTGGGTCACACGAACTTGCTCCTATGTAATAGAATATGAATTTTAAAAACGAATTTTATTAGAGAAAACTGTTTATAAGCATAAAATTATTTTTCTTTTAATTCTTTAAGTAGTAGGAGATAAAAAAGAATGCTATGCAAATATGAAATAAAAAAAATTAGTAGGCCAACTTAAAGCTTCTATTATTGTACGAATAAACATAAATAAAATATTGAGCCGTTTTTGAGATGTCGAATTTTCCCAAAAAAAATATATTTTTCAAAAATTCAAAAAATATTTTTTTTTTTTAGTTTTGAAATGCAATATTTTTCAAACTTTTTAAAAGCTTCCCTATACAAAATTTCATTAAAATCCATTATGTAGATAATGAGAAATTCAAAATTTGTAAAAATGGTTCTATGGTAGGTACCGTCAGTAATATTTTAGTTTGAATTTTTTTTATTAAATTATAGATCGAGGATTAATCGAAGGAAAACAATTTTAGCAAAATTCCAGATGCCATTTTTTAACATTTGCATGTGGGTAGCGTTATTTTGTGGTTTAATACATTGAAATTAGTAGTTTTGCACAAGTAAAGGAACACATTTTGAGAAAATGAAAAAAATAATCAAAATTATATTGAATAAATGATTCGAAACATAATGCATTGAAAATAATCAATTTGGCAACCACGACTTTCTGTCTGATTTTTCCTCTGCAAATTTTAACGTTTTTTTTTTGGATTTGTGAATACATGTATATTTTGTTTACTATGCCATATCAAAATATTTTCTTGCAAATAATTTTCCCGCTTTTTTGAATCAGTTGCAGTGCCAGTTGAAATAAAAATTTCTTCTTTTCTTAATATAATCAAGATATGAGAAAAAAATGTATTTTACCTAAAAATAACGGTACCCTCCATACAAATGTCAAAAAATGGTTTTCGAAAAATGCATTTTCCTCAAAAAAGGTTCCGAGAAAATTGTTTTCCTTCAATTAATTCTTACGATCTATAATTTAATAAAAAAAATAATTTGAAGTCAAGATACCTATTACTGACTGTACATACCGTAGAACGATTTTTTTGAATTTTGAATTTCTCATTATCGGCATAACAGATTTCAATAAAATTTTGTATAGACAAGCTTCTAAAAAGTTTAAAAAACATTGCATTTCAAAACTTTAAAAAATATATATTTTTAAATTAAAAAAATCAATTTTTTTGGAAATTTCAGTATTTCAAAAACGAATCAATATTTTTTTTTTGGAAATCAAATTTTTATTCGTACATTAATAAAAACATTAAATTGGGCTTCCAAAATTGCTTCTTAAGAATGTTTCTTATATAAAAGCTTATTTTTTAAATAAACCACTACTTGGAGTTATAATTTTGTTCTTACATAAACTAATTTTTGCTTAAAACACATAGCATCCTGTTTTTAGCTCCAACTGCTGAAAGAGTTGGTTTAGTCATTTAAAAAATAAATTTTATGCTTATGAACAGTTTTCTCTAATAACATTTGTTTTTAAAATTCCTAGTCTATCTATTACATAGGAGGAAATTCGTGCGACACTGTCGTGCATTTTATTTTTGTTAATCTACAAAAAAACCATAACTTTGATAATTAATTGATAAAAAAGGTACAAATGATATGTGAAAAAGGTAAGTTTTGAGAGAAATTGTTATTATTTTGAATTGTAAAAACATGAAAAATCAACAGTTTCGTATGATTCTTTTTAATTTGTTTGCTTTTCTTTTTTGTGTAGATTATGAAAAAAACATTAAGTTATCAAGAATTATAGGTACGTGAATAGGTGCGTTTACATGAACATTTAAAGCCCTGAAACTAGTATTAATTAACATTTTTTTTCATCCTCTAAATTTTTTCCATCTATCCGCCGTAAATACGAAACACGAAAGTAAAACAAAAACATTATAGAGAAAAAAAATATTTTCTAAAATTTGGAAAAAAATTTATGGCAGATACTTATTTAAAATTAAAACAGTTTAATTACTAATTTCCATAAAATTTATCGCCAATATACTTTTTATAAAGTTTGTCATTGCAATTATTATGCTTTTTAGAACACACTGTATCTTTGTAGCATTGGTTGAGAGTTCTCGCTTCAGATAGTAATTATTTGATTTTTCACCAGAATTGAAAATTTCAAATCAAATGATAAGCATATCTCTTTATTTCAATTTCTAAAAAAACCATACAAACAAGAAAATGTATTCAGACAAAAAAGTTCAAGCAAAAAATATATCTACCTCAATACATACTCACAAAAACATACAAACAAGAAAATATATTCCAACAGAAAAAGTCCTAAGATATTTTATCAGCAGACAATCTTCAGCAGACAAAGATACAAAAATCAAGAGCGACAAGAGAACTACAATGACCACAATGTAATAGAGCGAAAAATGTATTTTTCCATTGGGCAAGCGACTAAGTGAGAAGCGTTCTCTTGTTCTCATCAAAATTTATAGCACAAACAAATCGTACCGGACACAGCGCATCCCTTTCCCACCGGGGTTATATTAGCCGTGTTTTATTGGTTAGTGAATACACTACATCGCAAAATTTAACATGGAAAACAACAACAAACGATTAGTGAATAAAAATAAGCTAGTAATGGAAATGGATAGTTTAGTGAAGATGGAGTTTCGGATGTTCAAATGTAGGAGGTGCTTAGGTGGTGTCGGAAAAAATATATGTGGCATACTTTAGGGTGTGTTCGTTGGTATTTATTTTGTTATACTTTGCCTTTACTAATCCTAATGCCGGGTATACATTGTTCAAATGCATGACAAGCATATGCAAGTGTATTGGTAATTTGGGGTTGAAATTGCATATACACATATCAAGCATGAGTCTTCAATCTTTTATTTTTACATCGACGATGTGGTGAGAGGACGTTGCGCTTTGTGAGTTTTTTTTCGGCAAAATTGTGATTTTACGAATTTCTTTGGAACTTTTTCAATTTTATGCAAGTTATTTGTTTTATTTTGTCTGTCCATTTCATCATACAATTTTTGTTTACTGTTTTAATATTTAAATCTGTGCTTATGTTGCGCTGTGTTCTCATCTCTTCAACGTACTATACGCAAATGAACCAATAAATGCATGATCAATCGTCAATCTTGCATATACACTACTTCAATGCAGGACGCTAAATTGAAGGAAAATCAAAAGATTTTGATTTTGCTTCAATCCAACATCCAATCTATACGTGTGACTTTTTCACTAATACACTTGCTCATGCTTGTCATGCATTTGAACAATGTATATCCGGCATAAGTGTGATCGCTCCGAACTTTATTGACACATGGAGTCACGGCACCTGGCAGTCAGCGCGTGAACCTTCAATTGGAGATAGATTTTCTTTCGATTTGACGTTCAATGTATTTCCCATAAGAAAAAAGCAAAAAAGGGTCGGAAAAACATTGATTTAACTAATCAGTCTTATATGAACCGGTATGCATTTTATGATTTTAAAAGAATAGTAATATGTGTTTATTTCTAAATCAAATTGAAAATATAGTAAGAAACTTAATTAATCTTTTGTAATTTGGCTTCAAAAATCGTAAACATCGTATGTGAATGACAGATGAAACAATTTTGTTAAGAAGCAATTTGTATGGTCTTCTTTGACCAGCCGTATTTTAGTCTCAAGGTAGAATATTTGTCCTTATAAATCAATAATTATCTATTTAATTTAAAATAAAACAAACATAAAACTCCTGTGTGGCCTGGCCAATTCTAAGCCAGCAATTTTTTCAAGTGTAATTAAATATGTAATATAAGAAAACAAATGTAACACAAAAAACACAGTAAAGTTTACTAATACTACTTCTATTAAGTTTTCAACTCGAGTTGGTCGGTGCACATCGTTTAGTAGCCGTGTTTTTTTGGAAAAGTTATCCGTAGTACAGTAGGATTTTATATGAATAACAAACACAACATCCGCAGTAGGATCACTGCCGATAAAAGGAGAAGTGAAATCCTGCTGCGGATAGAAATTTGACGTTTATTCGAGTTTCGGCAGTGATCCTACTGCGGATGTTGTATTTGTTATTCATATAAAATCCTACTGTACTACGGATAACTTTTCCAAAAAAACAAGGCTAGTGTTTTCATGTTTTGTGAAATTTTTATTTTTTCTTGTTAACAAGTTTCTATGATAAAAAAGACAAATTAAAAGCAGGAAAATGTAAGAAACTTTGTTATTTTTGTGACTTAATTAAAAAAATTCATGTAATCCATTTTTTTAAGTATTTGTTGTTGTTTTCTTGCAAATTCTTTACATTTTTTTAGTACAAATTGCACAGGATTAATTATGTTTTTAATATATTTTCCACCTGTTTTAGAAATAAACACATATTATTATTCTGTTAAAATCATAATATTGATACCCGTTCATATAAAATTAATAAGTAAAATTTACGTTTTTCGAGCTCCTTTTTGCTTTTTTCTTATGGGAAATACATTGAACGACAAAACGTAAAAAATTCTATCTCCATTTGTCAGTACACACACTGACTTCCAGGTGGTGTGGAAAGCAACTTACCAGGTGCCAATAGAACAAATATTTTTTCAAATGCAGAACTTTAATTCATACCATAATTCCAGCTTTACACTACTGCCATTAATTTTGTCATAAAATATTGAATCAATTTACGTGAAAGCGATTGGTTTCGATTGATATGTTTTATCAGTTCACTGGCATTTGTTCAAAAATGTCGTGTAACTGCGGCATTATGCTGAATTCATATAAAAACTGAAAAAATTGCACATTTTAGTTGAATTAATACGATGTTAAAAATGTTTTAGTATGAAACTAGGTTAAGACAACGATTTTGCAAAATTTTAATCGGACACAGCATCATACTTTCTGTACACTTTTATTGAAGTTAAACTCTCAGAATACATATTTTATTTTTTAAGTATCGTTCTAACTTCATATGACTCTTTAACATTTAAAAACGTCAAAATAGGTCTGTTTACTTAGTTTTTTGCACGAACTACTATTGTTCTAAGGTTGCTCAGAATCAATTTATTAAAAGAAATTGCCTTAGGCTAGGTGGTTTCGCAACTGTTTGGTTTAAGAAACTAAAAACTTTGTGTTTTAACACAAACTAAACGATTGCCTAAAACGATTTCGCTATTTTGTGTAACATATAATTATATGCACCTGCGCGGACATTCAACCAAATAGTTCATCTGTTTTCTATAAGTATCCAAACAGTTGTGCAACTAAAAATTGAATGTGCGCTCCTAGCCTTTGGACGATATTAGTTAAAAAATGTTTAAAGTTAGAAAACTACTTTAAAGTTAGGAAATATATAAGAAGTATAATACTACCATTGCATATATATCTTATAGTATTATCAATTGACGTGATTTTATGTTAGAGTCCCTAGCCTGTGGTGTCGCTGAAATCAGCAAAATTTGTCAGTGGAGAGTAGGATAAGAAAGATAGTAACAAGTAGAAGTAGTAAGAAAGAGAAATTTAATTATTTTCATTTTTCAACGAAAGACAGAGTAAGGGAGATTTCCGAGTGGTGGAAATGAAAAAAAAATTTCTTTTTTGACCTTTTTCTGTTGGAATATATTTTCTTGTTTGTATGTTTTTGTGAGTATGTATTGAGGTAGATATATTTTTTGCTTGAACTTTTTTGTCTGAATACATTTTCTTGTTTGTATGGTTTTTGTAGGTATTGAAATAAAGAGATATGCTTATCATTTGATTTGAAATTTTCAATTCTGGTGAAAAATCAAATAATTACTATCTAAAGTGAGAACTCTCAACCAATGCTACAAAGATACAGTGTGTTCTAAAAAGCATAATAATTGCAATGAAAAACTTTATAAGTACATACATATATTGGCGATAAATTTTATGGAAATTAGTAATTAAACTGTTTTAATTTTAAATAAGTATCTGCCATACATTTGTTTTTTCCAAATTTAAGAAAATATTTTTTTTTCTCTAGAATGTTTTTGTTTTACTTTCATATTTACGGCGGATTGATGGAAAAAATTTCGAGGATAAAAAAATGTTAATTTATACTAGTTTCAGGGCTTCAAATGTTCATGTAAACGCACTTATTCACGCATAATTGTTGATAACTTTATGTTTTTTCATAATCTACACAAAAAAGAAAAAACAAACAAATTAAAAAGAATCATACGAAAATGTTAATTTTTCATGTTTTTACAATTCAAAATAATAACAATTTATCTCAAAACTTACCTTTTTCACATATCATTTGTACCTTTTTTATCAAGTAATTATCAAAGTTATCGTTTTTTTGTAGATTAACAAAAATAAAATGCACGACAGTGTCGCACGAATTTCCTCCTATGTAATAGATAGACTAGGAATTTTAAAAACGAATGTTATTAGAGAAAACTGTTCATAAGCATAAAATTTATTTTTTAAATGACTAAAACAACTCTTTTAGCAGTTGGAGCTAAAAACAGGATGCCATGTGTTTTGAGCAAAAATTAGTTTATGTAAGAACAAAATTATAATTGCAAGTAGTGATTTATTTAAAAAATAAGCTTTTATATAAAAAACATTTTTAAGAAACAATTTTGGAAGCCCAATTAGCTAAATGTGTTTATTAATGTACGAATAAAAATTTGATTTCCAAAAAAAAATATTGATTCGTTTTTGAAATATTGAATTTTCCACAAAAAAAATTGATTTTTTTAATTTAAAAATATATATTTTTTAAAGTTTTGAAATGCAATGTTTTTTAAATTTTTTAGAAGCTTGTCTATACAAAATTTCATTGAAATCTGTTATGCCGATAATGAGAAATTCAAAGTTCAAAAAAATCGTTCTACGGTATGTACAGTCAGTAATAGGTAGGTACTGGTACATATCTTGATTTCAAATTTTTTTTTTATTAAATTATAGATCGTAAGAATTAATTGAAAGAAATTAATTTTCTCTGAACCTTTTTAGAGGAAAATGCGATTTTCCAAAACCATTTTTTGAAATTTGCATGGAGGGGGCCGTTATTTTTAGGTAAAATACATTTTTTTTTCTCATACCTTGATTATACGAGTATTAAGAAAAGAAGAAATTTTTATTTCAACTGGCACTGCAACTGATTCAAAAGGCGGGAAAATTATTTGCAAGAAAATATTTTGATATGGCATAGTAAACAAAATATACATGTATACACAAATCCACAAAAAAACGTTAAAATTTGCAGAAGAAAAATCAGACAGAAAGTCATGGTTGCCAAATTGATTATTTTCAATGCATTATGTTTCGAATCATTTATTCCATATAATTTTGATTATTTTTTTCATTTTCTCAAAATGTGTTCCTTTACTTGTGCAAAACTACTAATTTCAATGTATTTAACCAAATTTAACAAATGTTAAAAAATGGCATCTAGAATTTTGCTAAAATTGTTTTCTTTCGATTAATCCTCGATCTATAATTTAATAAAAAAAATTGAAATTAAGATATTACTGACGGTACCTGCCATAGAGCCATTTTTACAAATTATCTACATAATGGATTTTAATGAAATTTTGTATAGAGAAGCTTTTAAAAAATTTGAAAAATATTGCATTTCAAAACTAAAAAAAAAAATTTTTTGAATTTTTGGAAAATATATTTTTTTTTTGCAAAATTCGACATCTCAAAAACGGGTCAATATTTTATCTATGTTTATTCGTACAATTAGAAAAGCTTTAAGTTGGCCTACTAATTTTTTTTATTTCATATTTGCATAGCATTCTTTTTTATCTCTTGCTAGATACTTAAAGAATTAAAAGAAAAATTAGTTTATGCTTATGAACAGTTTTCTCTAATAAAATTCGTTTTTAAAATTCCTATTCTATTACATAGGAGCAAGTTCGTGCGACCCAGTCGTTCATTTTATTTATTTAAAAAAAATATATAACCCAGTAAGTGCAACAGACTCGGTTATTTCAACTGCCTTAATTTCTATTAGTTGCGTAAATCGAGTTAGTACTCTTTATCCTAATAATTTACTGTACACATATTCATATATATGTATTTAATTTTATTTACAAGTATTTAAGGTACTTAGTAAAATAAGGTTAACCAAAACATACAAAACTTTCTTTAATTCTATATGTCATGATTACATTCTATATTTATATTTATTTGTTTGTGGCAACCATGCTGACAGATTTATATTTTTTCATACAAATATATTTTCCCTATCCTCACAAAACGTCACATACACATCCATGAATATAATTTTCTCGTTCTGTTACTATTCCTATTTGTTCTTTCTGCGCACATTCTCAATACAATTTTTTTTCATTCTTCCATTATCTCTACACCCATATTTTGAAGTCTCCAAAATTTAGCAGAGACACATTTTAGCAAATGCGGTCCGTAGCCTGAAGATGCCGCCACAATCGTTTGACTTGTCGATATTACTCTTTGAGTATACATATATAATATGGAGGGCTCGTTTCTATTCCAAATGCGTGACTATCATAGGGGGCGCTATTCAAATTTGTGTAAGACAAAGTTATTGCCGAGTGCTTCATATCATATGTGACGGAGAACTATATGCGAGGAGAAGGTAAGCACAAATCGGAGGATACGGCTGTATCCTTAACTTACAGAAAGTGAGACAGCGACCCCTATCACAACTTCAAGTACTACAATGCATTAGGGATAGGAACGAGCCCTCCATATTATATATACTCAAAGATATTACTATAAGATATATATACAAAGATACTACTACCTTAATAAGAGGCTGTTTAAAATTTTGCGCCAATGTCATTTTATTGAATACTATGTTTTTTTTTCTCCAATACTCAGTATACATTATATAATATATGCGATATATTTTCGCACTTTTGTAAGTTTTAAATCAAATTTAACAGTGAGAAAAACTCTAAATCAACTCGATCTGCATTTTCATGAGTATTTCAACTCCAGCTTAAAAACGAGATACAGATTTTTCGAACACATCCGTGTAAGTTAATTCAACAAGTAGGAAGGAAGAGTGAGTTAAAGAGTGAATAAAGCGTTTTTTTGGTGCTTGTATTACTGCGCTAGATATAGATTTCCAATGAAACGCGCCTATTGTTTCTGTTCTACTTTTTCTTATTATATTTTGTCATTCGTGGAATTTCTGTGTGGATGGATGTCGTTTTTGTTTTTATATTTGCCTTTTCCTGTGTTCCGTTATTGGTTTTGGTGGCTGGTGTAAGTCGCGGCGACTCCTTGGCTGGTGTTTTTGGTTTTCTTTTTTATTTTGTTTTCTTGTGAGGGTATTGTACTTTTTGGTAGGAATTTTCTTGTTTGGATTTTGGCAATATCTTTTCGTTTTCAAGTGTATCTGCTTTGGGTAGGTATAGAAAAATGGAAATTGATTTTGTATGTTATGTAAGTAGGTTATGTTGATTTGCTTATAACTTGAGAATTATTAATTAGATCTTTAAGGACAAGCACTTAAAATAAAGGTAAAATGTCTAGTTTTATTATAAGAAAAATGCTAAAAATGAAATGTGAGATTTAGATTAAGCTTTTTTTTTACATGCCAGCCGATAGTTAGCTACTTTCTTTCAAACAATTGAAATCTATGCATAATTTTTCCCTCTTTCAAATCAAAATGCATTCGTGTGACTTTGTATTCTCCAGGAAGTACTCGTAGGTACATATTTATGTTTCTGTTTTGTTTATTTTTTTTTGGAGATGTTATGTAGACAGAATCGAAAGCGAAAATTATTTCCTCATCTCAAGAAAGAATAACGGCAGTAGCAGGAAGGTTAGGTATTAGTTTTTAAGTTTCTTTACTTCTTTTTTTAGCTTAGTACATGTATAGATCTGTGCTCACAAGGAAAAACCGCTAAAGTCTTTTTTACTAATTTTTCAGGAGAGCAGTTTAAAGTTTTTAACAAACGCGTGAAATTACAAATGACTATATTAGTTAAAAATTAAATTAAATTATCTGCAGTTTAGTTGTTTTTTTCATTTTAAAGAAATTTTTTGTTCTGGTCTAAAGACTACTTTAGCTGATTTTCCTTGTCTATTCTGTTAAATTATCTCGTTCTTGTGTAAGCTTTAGTTCTTATTCCTAACTTAATAAAGAAAAATTTATTGTTTTTAGCAGAGAATGAGAACCAACTTTGAACGTTCAGATAGAATGAAAATACAAAAAAAAAACAACAACAAACTTTTCATCATGCATTGTAAATTAATAAAAACCAAATCAAAAATTGAAAACCAAAATTAGAAAAGTGTTTTTTATCTTCATCGTCACTTCTTTAATCTGATTAAATGTGATTTCGTTGGAACTAGTTTCGAGATTTTTATAAAAATAACTAAAATCTGGATTTATGTATTGTAATAAACCCAAAAGATCTTTTTCTTATCTGGGCCAGCTGGGCTACTTTTATCTTAGATTATAATCCATAGCAAGTTGCGCATGTGTCTAGTTTGGAAACTTTTAATTTTAAATTCAGTGTTCCGAATATTTTTGAATATTTGGTAAGGCTCACAGGATTACAAACTTCATTTCTATACATGGAGTGTGTATATTTTAATCCATCAGATTATCATATACCAGCATTTTATACCATTTATCTAACAACAGCTTCTCTGTTTGGTTAATTATTAATTATCAACAACAATAGCAGCAGCTTCACTGTATGATTTATTTCCATGTACACAGCTTTTCTGTATGTTCTATTCTTAAAGTGCATTCAATTTGAGTTCCCATAATAGTCAGCAGTTTTCTGCATTCAAGCTAATGGCATACCTGGCCAAAATGTATCATATTTCTTTTTTTTATGTTTTGCATTGTAGATATTTTTTGTATATTTTAGTGTTTGTAAATTTAGCTAAGTAAGCAAAATTTGTGTATAAATAGTATTGTATGGTAAGTGAATAAAATATTATCATTCTAGATCAAAAGGTTGTCGAGTGTCTTTACTTATTGTTGCTTCCCCCCACCAGTGGTAAGGGGCAATAATTCAAATCAAACCAATCATCGCAAACATACATAGGTACAAGAACCTAGTGTATGAACTACGGTCTGGTCAAGGTTTATGCACCCTGTCCAGCCAGTCGGTTCAAAATAGTTCCGACTTTAATATTGGTGACCCCGACGTGATACGAACATTCGACAATTGAAAGCGCGTTGCCAGGGCCTAAACACTGGTTGTATTTAGCATACATAAAAATACTATACCTAAAGCGTTACCAGGGCTTTAAAACACTGGTAGATCGCAGCGTTCCTATACAGGTTGACCACTTTCCAGTTCGCAGCATTCATATACAGACGGATAGCATTGCACACAAATCATTAAACACAACGGTCCACAGTACTCAACACAATAATGGACGAAATGCAGGTTTATAAGATTGTGGCCCGGCAAAAGGCAATCTTTGAAGAACTACAAAGGTTCAAAACAAACATTGGCAAAGATAGTGCTGACCGCAAGACCAATGAGTACAAAGACAAAAAATTGCGGATATTGGAAGCCCTATGGGAGGAATTCCAGGAAAATCACGAAAGTGTAAAAAGTTTCATAAAGGCAGACACGCCTTATATGCAATCAAGCACCTATGACAAGGTGAAGAGAATTTGCGAAGATATAAAACAAACACTTCAATCCATCGTGCCTGCAGAGAATAAGGGAACAGGCACTATTCCGAAAGTAAGAACTGAACTGTCACCAAGTGGCAATTTAAGAGAACCAATTGATGATCTATCAAGATTAATAAAGAAGCAATCGTCAATGATCGGCATGATACAGAATTCTCTTAAGCACCTTATTGATGATAATCAACAGCACACAGAAGGGTTTTACACAATAAGGCTTAAGACCATCGAACAGCACTGGGCGGCAGTGCAAGGCTTCCATTACAAAATATGGGATCTATTAGAAGAACCAAATACAAGTATGTATAATATAGATGGTTACTTCTCAATAGAAGCTGAAGTGCAAGACGCAATAACAACTCTATATGGTCGATCAAGACCTAGGACAGTACCAGCAACAGGTGTAAATACGGGATCAAAATTACCAAAAGTAGTGTTACCGCCACTGGCAACACCATATTTCTAGAACTATATTCTACTACCATGAACTATTAAAAATTTGTTCTTTTCTCTTCTATTACAAAAGAAGAAAAATTGAATTGTATCCGGCAGCCATCTGCATCATTCTCTTTTTTAATTAAATAAAACAAAATTGTAATCTGTTTTAATCTCTTGGTTTCTACACCATAAAGTAAGTTGTATTAAATAATTACAAAATAAATTTTAGATCACATATATATTTTTAGGAATTTTAACCAAAAGTTTGTCAAATAATAAAGAAAGCATTGAATTCAAAACTGAGTTTTCATTTATTTGACAAGGGTTCAAAATCTTATTGATCCAAGGGATCGTCCGCTGCCATTTGAAGTGGACTCAAATAACAAATTTAAAATTCTTTATGTGGTTCTACACGACTACAGCTGTCGTGCATTCAATCATCATACACTTCTCCCGGCTCGCCCATAATTCCAAGTGCTAAACTGTAAGTACAATATGAGCTCTCATAACTCCCCACAGGGTCAACCAACTGCTCCTCCGGCAAACCCAGAACCTCCGCTTCATCATGAAATAACTACTAGATCAACCGAAGAAAATAGTTTCACGTGTCATACTTGCTCTTCTAACCTCAACAACTACTCAGAAACAATCTGCTGCCATCGTTGCCTAAAGCAATTTCACAAAAGCTGCGCCAAGCTCTGTGCACCTCTTACTAATGCAGAGTGGCAATGCCAATCCTGTCAACAAAGTCCGACAACAAAAAGCAAACAAATTTCATCCGCTAAAACTTCTGTTCGTGCCCATTCATCAGCTTCAAAAGGCTCACAATCACGTAGAATTGCTTTAGAACTTCAACGAGCAGAAGAAGAACGTCAACTTGCCTTAGCCGAGCTAGCTATTAACAAAGAATTTATAAAAAAGAGGTACCAAATTCTGGCTGAGGAATGTGAAGTTGAAGAAAATAAAAGTAGCCATGCCGAATCAGTACGCGCCTGGATCGACAGTCAACAAGAATTCGGGAATTACAACAGCACTGTTTTACATCAAAACCCCGCTATTAGTAATGAGGAAACACAAGACTCTTACCCAGATAATCAGCATACTTCTACAGTAGACGAAAACGAAAAAAACACAACCAGGAACGAACACCGTCCTGTAGGTGATAGCGTGAGATTTTCATTGCCAACCGACCAGCCACTATCGTATACAGCATCAAATCATATACAGGTAACCTCAAAAAATATACCGCCTGCAAACTTAGCAACAGAGTTATTCCATGTCCCAGTATCTACCGAGCGCGAAAATAGCCTAGGTACGAGTAATGTAACAGTTAATAACGAAAAGCACACGTTTTCAAACTCAACGTTTCAAAATGTTCCAAGCACACTAATATATACTACAAGTTCGATGCAACCACTAGTCCAAGGATCATTTAATCAATCAAGAAACACCTCTGGTATGCATCCAAACAACAACTACAATTCAGGCCCATTTTCAACAACAATCGATGCCTCACGTATAACCTGTGCAAACCTAACTAAAGAACAAATACAAGCACGACATTCGGTTCCTAAAGAGCTCCCTATATTTTCAGGCCAGCCAGAAGAGTGGCCAGTTTTCAGTTCAACATTCGACTGGTCCACCATGATTTGTGGTCTAACCGACGCAGAAAATCTATTAAGAATCCAAAAGTCTCTACGAGGCGAAGCATTTAGATCAGTACAACACCTCCTGGTCCACCCATCGTGCGTACCTGCAGTCATAGCAACCTTAAAACTTCTATTTGGCCAACCTGAGAAGATCTTGCAATCTATCAAAACAAGAATTAGATCCACGCCGCCGATAAGCGCAAATAAATTAGATTCATTTACCACATTTGCTGTTAATGTTAAAAGTCTTATAGCTACAATCGAAGCATGTGGATTACACGATGAACTCAATAATTCCTCCCTTCTCCAAGAATTAATAGAAAAAATGCCTCCACAATATCAATTACATTGGGGAACACATAAATTGGATCTATTAAAGATTAATCAAAGGCCAAACCTACACGAGTTCTCAAATTGGATATTTAGCTACGGACTTTCAGCCAGCAGCGTGACAGTGACAACAGCCAATTCCAATTCTTCCGATAACCATATTCGCAAACAAACGAGAAATGCATTCATACACACACATAGCGAAGAAAAAGATAAATGCTGCGTCATATGCAAATCGTCTTGTAAAAGCATACCTCACTGTAGTTATTTTCTGAACGCCGATCGCAGCGAAAGATGGAACCTAGTGCGAAGAAATAACCTATGCAAGCAGTGTCTATATTCGCATGCTTCTAAATGTCAGAGTCAGAAAAGGTGCGGAGTAGATGGCTGCGAATATAACCATCACGCTCTACTTCATCGCCATTTCCCAGAAAGAGAAAACAGGAACATCGAACAACATAAAGTAAATGTCAACACGCATTCGCATAGTGAGTCTAATTTTAAAACGCTGTTCAAGATTTTGCCGATTTCTGTTTTTGGAAAGAATAAAATAGTAAAAACTTTCGCCTTCATAGATGAAGGGTCTTCAGTTAGTTTATGCGATGAAGAACTAGTACGAGAGTTAAATCTCGAAGGAACAGCACACCCCCTATGCTTGAAATGGACGGGACAAGTTCAACGCACCGAAAATACATCACAGCGAATTGTCGTGACTATCGCTGGAGCAAATGGAAAACACTCGTATATAGAAGTACACACAGTGAGTAAGTTATCACTCCCAATACAGACTCTCGATTACGAAGCTTTCTCTAAGAGATTCCAACATCTCAAAAATTTACCAATTTCCAGTTTTAAAGATGCCACGCCACGTATTCTAATCGGTGCTAACAATTGGAGCTTAGGAATCCCAAAAGAAATTCGAGAGAATAAGCCGTCCGAACCCGTGGCCGTGCGAACAAAATTAGGATGGCTTATTTACGGAGGTGGAAAGCGATGCGACGAATTGTTTAATTTTCATATTTGTGAGTGTGCACAAGAAAAAGATGATATATTGCATGAATTAGTAAAAAACTCATTTTCTCTGGAAAATTTAGGTATTATAGTTTCTAATACAAAAGCAACTTATGAAGAAGAGCGCGCGAACATGCTTTTAAACAAATATACGAAGAAACGAGCTGACAAACATTTTGAGACAGGTCTTTTATGGCGTTTTGATGAGTTTCAGCTGCCAGAAAGTTACAACATGGCAAAAAAAAGACTTCAGTGCCTTCAAAGAAAAATAAAATTACAACCGGATTTAGGCGAGCTGTTTAAAGAAACCATTAAAGAATATCTTCAAAAAGGATATATCCGTAAGTTGGCCAACGATGAAATAGAAACGACAAAATCACGTAGAGTCTGGTATCTTCCAATTTTTGCGGTGTTTAACAAGAACAAGCCCGGTAAAGGGCGAGTGGTCTGGGACGCGGCTGCCAAGTCTCAAGGCGTTTCGTTGAACTCTTTCCTTATCAAAGGGCCAGATTTGATGACATCCTTGCCTTCTATACTTTTTCGCTTTCGAGAAAAACTAATTGCTGTTTGCGGTGACATTGAACAGATGTTCCATCAGATTTTTATCCGCAAAGAAGACCAAGATGTTCAGCGTTTTTTGTGGCCAAGTTGTGATGAAAACAATTCAACTGACGTCTACGTCATGAACGTAATGATTTTCGGAGCGTCTTGCTCTCCCAGTATATCTCAGTTCATAAAAAATTTGAACGCCTCAGAGTTTGAAAATGAATTTCCAGCGGCAGCAAAAGCCATTAAAGAAGATCATTACGTTGATGACTTTTTGACGTCGGTTGACACGATAGAAGAAGCAAAAAAAATTATTTCTGAGGTCAAGTTTATCCACAAAGAAGGTGGTTTTAATATAAGAAAGTGGTCTTCTAATTGTCAAGATGTACTCCAATCTATCGAAAAAGACCAACGGGAGAAAGAAAAAAGTTTAGCTCTAAGCGAAGAACCAAAGGTAGAAAAGGTACTGGGTGTATTTTGGATACCTCACCAGGATGCAATAACCTTCAAAATTTCACAGGCAATTCTTCAAAATGAAATATTTCTTGGAATAAGACCGCCTTCAAAAAGGGAGATGCTCCGCATACTCATGTCAACATACGATCCTTTAGGACTAATCGGAAACTTTCTGATGTATCTCAAAATCTTACTGCAGGAAGTATGGAGGAGCAATGTCGATTGGGACGAACCTATATTGGAAGCACAAATAACAAAGTGGAATTTATGGGTTAAGTTTCTCCCGTCTCTGCAAAACATAAGAATCCCACGTTGTCATCTGCATCCGTTCTCTAGTTATAACGGCCTCAACATTCAACTACATACATTTGTTGATGCAAGTCTAACGGCCTACGCCGGGGTGTGCTATCTTCGACTTTCGGACGGACAGAAAACATCATGTTCCTTAATAGGGTCTAAGACAAGGGTGGCACCCCTGAAAATTCTATCAGTTCCACGCCTCGAGCTCATGGCAGCGGTAATTGGTGCAAGATTTGCTAAACATGTTATGGAAAGCCATTCGATTAACATAAGTCAACGATTCTATTGGTCGGATTCAAAAACAGTCCTATCATGGCTAAGAGCGGCTGATCATCGTCGCTTTCATCAGTTTGTATCCTTCCGAACAAGTGAAATACTCGAAATAACAGAGCTGAAAGAATGGCATTGGGTTCCGACTAAGCTCAACATCGCGGATGAAGCAACAAAGTGGGCGAGAACCCCAGAACTTCTCCAAAGTAGTCAATGGTTTAGTGGACCAACTTTTTTAAAACAACCTGAAGCAGCCTGGCCAAAGGAAGAGTACGATACGACACCTATAACAACTGAGGTGAAACATGAAATTTTTCATATTTCCCTGGCGAACTCCTTGATTGATGTTCAGGACCGCCGCATACATCTTCCGGTACTTTACTAATCTACGGCGCATAGTGAAGCAACTCCCAATAACAACTGGAGAGATAAACCAAGAAGAACTCCAGAAGGCAGAAGCTTTACTTTATCGTCAAGCGCAAAACAAAGAGTACGCAGATTGTATCCGCGATCTAAAAGCCGGCAAGTGTTTAAAGAAGTCCAGTTTGATTTATAAAGTGTCACCATTTATAGACGAAAACGAAGTTCTTCGAGCGGATGCAAGGATTGATAACGCCATGGTCCCGGAAGAACAAAAAAGGCCTATAATCTTACCGAGAAACAACTATATTACTAATCTCGTTCTAAATCATCATCACAGCTTGTACCACCACCTGAATCATGAGACAGTCATCAACGAGATTCGCCAGAAGTATTACATTTCTCGTCTTCGTGTTGTCTTCAGAAAAGCGGTTAGAAACTGCCAACAATGTAAGATCAAAAAAGCGTTGCCAAAAATACCACAAATGGCTAAACTGCCTTGCGCTCGACTTGCAACTTTCGTAGCGCCGTTCACATATACAGGATTAGACTTTTTTGGTCCAATGCTGGTCACGGTGGGTCGCCACACAGAAAAACGATACGGAGCTCTCTTTACATGCCTCACAATAAGAGCAGTTCACGTCGAAATCGTGTATTCGTTAACGACGAGTTCTTGTATTCTAGCTGTGCGAAATTTCATGGCAAGACGAGGTACTCCGAGAGAATTTTTTAGCGATAATGGGACTAATTTTGTTGGCGCGGAGAGGGAACTGAGGGAAGCACTACAGGAAGTGGACACAAATGCTTTCATTCGAAATTTCACAACAGCCATAACGAAATGGAACTTTAATACACCTTCAGCTCCTCACATGGGTGGAGCATGGGAGCGGCTTGTACGCTCCATCAAAACAATATTCTATCAGATAGCTCCAAGTCGCCCTCCCAGCGATGAACTCCTTCGCAGCATGATGGCAGAGGTTGAAAATATCGTGAACGCGAGGCCTTTGGCCTATGTTCCTCTGGAAAATGACACGGCGGAGGCTCTAACGCCTAACCATTTTTTGCTTGGAAGCTCTAGTGGCATAAAACCAATGGCAACATACGACGATGAGGCAATAGTGTTAAAAAATAGCTGGCGTATTTCGCAACAATATGCAGACATCTTTTGGCGAAAATGGATTAACGAATACCTTCCATCTATAACTTGCCGAAATAAATGGCATGAAAGAACAACTCCGCTCCGTGTAGGTGATCTGGTGTTGGTGGTTGACCCTAAGAGCCCAAGAAATGTTTGGCCGAGAGGAAGGGTGTTAGAAGTGATGACATCAAAAGACGGACAGGTTCGTACGGCTGAAATCCAAACTGCTCACGGAGTCCTAAGAAGACCAGTGGCAAAGTTAGCATTACTAGAGGTGGCGGCATAAAAGGAGTACAGCTGCGAAAATATTCCTTGCAATACTGGGGGGTAGTGTTACCGCCACTGGCAACACCATATTTCTAGAACTATATTCTACTACCATGAACTATTAAAAATTTGTTCTTTTCTCTTCTATTACAAAAGAAGAAAAATTGAATTGTATCCGGCAGCCATCTGCATCATTCTCTTTTTTAATTAAATAAAACAAAATTGTAATCTGTTTTAATCTCTTGGTTTCTACACCATAAAGTAAGTTGTATTAAATAATTACAAAATAAATTTTAGATCACATATAATATTTTTAGGAATTTTAACCAAAAGTTTGTCAAATAATAAAGAAAGCATTGAATTCAAAACTGAGTTTTCATTTATTTGGCAAGGGTTCAAAATCTTATTGATCCAAGGGATCGTCCGCTGCCATTTGAAGTGGACTCAAATAACAAGTAGTATTGCCGAAGTTTGACGGTGACTATTCAAAATGGGTATAATTTCGTGATCTATACACAGAATTAGTTCACAATCAGCCTATTCCACAATGTCAGAAAATGTGGTACTTGAAGACAACTCTGACAGGAGAAGCCGAGAAATTGATTCAACATTTTTCAACATCAGACGCAAATTATAATGCCGCTTGGGACACCATAACGAGCCGGTATGAAAATACACGACTACTAGTAACAGCATTACTAAACAAATTAATGGCTCAACCAATAAGTCACAATGAGAGTCCATCAAACATAAAGACCCTGCACGATACCACCCAAGAATGTCTACTTAGCCTTAAAAATCTAGGTGTGAAGACCGACAATTGGGATCCGCTTCTAATGCACATACTTATTAAGCGTCTCGATCGGAATACACATACACTTTGGGAACAATCTTTAAGGCACCCAAAAAATTTGCCGTCGATGAAAGAATTTTTAGAATTTTTGGAATTGCGTTTTCAATGTCTAGAAGCGCTAGGAACAAACGCAAGAAGGGTTCCAGAAGATCAACACAAGCGATCAGGAGCCAACAAGGCTTACACAACTCTCGTTGCAGCAGGACTTACGTGCGTTTCCTGTAAAGTCAATCATCAGCTGTTTTCTTGTCAAAAATTTTTACAACTGAGCCCACAACATCGATTAAACCTAGTACATAGGTCAAAGCTTTGCAGAAATTGTCTTAGACCAGGACATTTTGTAGATGACTGCTCTTCCAGATCTTGTACGAAATGTCAAAAGAAGCACAACACGCTTCTCCATTTTGATGAATCTTATTCAAGGTATAAAAACACGAAGGCATCAACATTACTACACAAAACCATTTCCACTTCAGACTCAGCAAACAGTTGTACTTCAGCGGCAGGAACCAGTCCCACAATGGCTAACAAACAGAACAAAAATACAAGCGTGATTCTTGGTACAGTCATTGTTCACATTAAGAGTCACATAGGAAAACAAATACCATGTCGAGCGTTATTAGATTCTGGATCACAGGTCAATCTTATAACCGACAAACTAGCCAAATCTTTGGGTCTGAGGGAGGATTATGAGACGTTATGTGTTGAAGGCATCGGTCAAAGCAAGCAGGCCTCTCATCGAAGAATTAATGTTGAAATAAGCTCAAAAATCAACGGATTCTCTACCAGAATGGAAGCACATATTCTTCCAAAGATTATTTCACCACAACCATCAAGGCCCATCATTACATCAACCTGGAATATTCCAAACAACATTGTTTTGGCTGATTCACAATTTGATCGGCCAGGACCCATAGACTTGCTCATCGGTGCCGAATTATTTTATTCGACTCTGGTTATTGGACAGATAAGTTTAGGAGATGATCTTCCAATTTTGCAAAACACCGTATTTGGTTGGACAGTAGTTGGGAAGATACAAACCCCCACCTGTAATCCTATGGTGGCATCATGCGGAATTTGCACAGCAGATGAGGCTCTCGATCAACAAATTGAAAGGTTTTGGCGGTTAGAAGAAGCCACTTCAACCACAGACAATTTCACTCAAGCTTCTCGGCTTGAGCGCTGTGAAGCTCACTTCATTCAAACTACAGTTAGAGACTCCAGTGGTCGCTTTGTGGTTCGGTTACCCTTTAAAGAGGCACCCACGTGCTTGGGAGAATCAAAGAATATGGCGTTTCAAAGATTTATTGCGCTTGAGCGGAGGCTTGCTAATGCGCCAGAGCTAAAAAGGCTATATAGAGAGTTTATGGAAGAATATCTTAAGTTAGGTCATATGCAAGAAGTAGACCTCAATAAAATTGCCAAACCATATTATTTTTTACCTCATCATTGCATTCAAAAGCCCGACAGCAGCACTACTAAGCTAAGAGTAGTATTTGACGGCTATGCCAAAACATCCAAAAACTTATCACTCAACGATATTCTCTCCACTGGTCCTACAATTCAAGATGACGTCTTTTCAATGCTACTACGATTCCGCATGCCAAGATATGTGTTTACCGCAGATATCGAGGAAATGTACCGGCAAGTACTTATAAGCGAAGAGGACCAAAGGTTCCAACTGATTTGGTGGAGAAGCAGCCCAAATGATGCATTGAAGTGCTATAAGCTTCAGACAGTTACCTACGGCACCACCTCTGCATCGTACTTAGCCACAAAGTGTCTTCAAACATTATCCCAAGAGAACAAGGAACGATTTCCATTGGGATCAATGGCATTGGTTCGAGATTTTTATGTAGATGACGTATTGACTGGCTCAGACAAAATTGCCGACTTATTGACAACCCAATCGGAGCTGCAAACAATTTTGCAAAGAAGTGGTTTTAAGCTAAGAAAATGGTGCGCCAACCATGCATCTCTCCTACAAGGCATTCCTATCGAGGATAGGGAAACTGAGCTCAACTTCGGCAACAATATTGATGAACACATAAAAACAGTAGGACTTACGTGGATGCCTAAATCTGATCAACTGTGCGTCAAAACATCCTAGGTTGATAAGATTCGAGTAACCAAGCGATCTGCATATTCCGACATCGCACATTTATTTGATCCACTGGGGATCATGGCTCCGGTAGTTGTAGTCGCAAAAATATTTCTACAGAAACTGTGGGAATTGAAACTTGATTGGGATGCAGCATTACCTCAGGAAATGCATACGACATGGATGAAATACCGTAAAGGTCTACAATCGCTCAATAATATCAAGATTGAAAGACACATATATTCACACAAAGTTCCAAAAAACATACAATACCACGTATTTGCTGATGCTTCGGAAAGGGCTTATGGGGCAGCAGCTTACGTTCGATCCATTAGCAGTGACAACATTATCACGGTGCGACTGTTATGCTCCAAGTCAAGAGTAGCGCCATAAAAACAGACCAAATTAGCACAGCAAGCAACTATACCCCGCTTAGAACTTTGTGCCGCCTGCCTTGCAACTGGTTTGCTACTTTGTTTGCAAAAGGACTTGAAAATTCATAATGATGCAACCTATTTATGGACAGACTCAGAAATTGTGCTTGCTTGGATTAACTCGTCATCTTCTGCCTCGCTTCCTATTTTTGTTGCTAATAGAGTATCGCGTATTCAACAGAATACAATACCTCAGCAATGGCACCATGTCCCGTCAAAAGAAAATCCGGCTGATGTCCTTTCACGTGAGATAGCGCCTGAACGACTTCAAGATTGTAATATTTGGTTCTATGGGCCAAAGTTTTTACATGGTTCTGCTTCAATTTGGCCACCTAAATACAAACCAATTGACGAGGAACATCTATCTGTGGGAACCACTGTTCATGATCCATCTCCGCATCAAGAAGACATTTTAACTACCCTCAACCACAAAAATTCTTTTAAAAACGCAGTAAACATAATCGCACACATATTAAGGTACAACCATAACCTAAGACAAAAGGTACTAATTACTAAAATTAAGAAAAATGAAGAACGGTTGTCAGCTGAAGAGATAGAATTAAAACTGGCGGAAATCAAGTTGAGAAGTGGTCCCCTAACAGCTGTGGAACTGTATCAATCGAAAAAGAAAATATTCAAATTGATGCAAGAAGATAAATTCAAGGAAGAAATAGTGCATCTGAAAGACGAGGGTGAAGTTCCAACTAAAAACTCCTTTAAGAGTCTTGCTCCCTTTCTAGATGAAGAAGGGCTAATTCGTGTTGGTGGGCGCTTAGAAGCATCGTCTTTGCCATACGACGCTAAGCATCCCATTCTTATACCATACAATCATTCCTCCACCAAAATGATATTTACTGGAATTCACGAGGACAACAATCATGTTGGGCCGCAAACCATGCTTTCAATAGCTAGACAGATCATTTGGCCAGTGAAGGGAAAGACTGTTGCCCGATCAGTTTTGCACAAGTGTGTCAAATGTGCACGTGCCACACCAAACCTTTTATCTCAACAAATGGGAAACTTGCCTGCAGATAGAATTCAACCAGCTAGACCATTTATCAATACGGGTGTAGATTTTTGTGGTCCAATTTCAACACACTACAAGATAAGAGGCAAACACCCTCAAAAATCTTACATTGCAATCTTCTGTTGCTTTTCCACCAAAGCCTGTCATTTGGAACTAGTAACCGATTTAACATCACAAGGTTTCATAGGGGCACTTAAACGATTCATGGCTAGGCGGGGCCATTGCAGAAATATATATTGCGACAATGCAAAAAACTTTGTTGGCACCAAAAACCATCTATCAGAATTAATGGCTTTCATGGAATCCGACACAGAAAGGAAGAAAATAACATCTTCATGCGTTACAAAGGGATGTGACTTTCATTTTATTCCACCACGCTCACCGAATTTTGGTGGCCTGTGAGAAGCTGCTGTTAAATCGTCAAAGCATTTGCTACAGCACACTCTGTCAGAAGCATCATTGACTTACGAGGAATTAGAAACAGCTATCACTCAAGTTGAAGCTATATTAAACTCCAGACCCATAATTCCAATGTCCACTTCACCGAACGATCTTGACGCTCTAACCCCTGGTCATTTCTTAATCGGAGAGCCTCTTGTTAGCAATGTTGATTCCGCAGCCGCACCAACTGATTCAGGTATACTTGCTCACTGGAATCTTGTAAATCATCTTAAAAATGAGTTCTGGCGCCGATGGTCACGTGATTACCTGAATCAGCTACAACACAGGTATAAATGGAAGGAGAGATGTCAGAATGCAGAGCCCGGAATGATGGTCATAATCAAAGAGGATAATACACCAAGTTTGCGATGGCCGCTTGGACGTATAACAAACGTAATAACCGGGGCCGACGGGTTGGTTCGAGTAGCCGATGTTCGTACAGCTACCGGGGTATTCCGTCGTGCCATACACAGATTGGCTCCGCTTCCAGTTTCAACTCAAGCTGATGCATACAACTCAAATGAAAAGACAGACCTCCCTACAAATCTATACTCATCAACTTTGACACGTTCAGACAACAAGCCTGGTGACGAACCAGTACCAAAAAAGAAGTTCAAGTCTTCAATTGGATCAGCAGCCCTTGCTGTACTCTTGGTAATGGCATTTGTTCCTCTAATAGTATGTACTCCAGTCAAGATACAACCATTTAAGTCCCAGCCAGGGATCTACTTTGAAAATTTTGGAACTTCAGCCATAACTTCAAGCCATTGGAACATAATCGCCTATTATAATATGGCTCCTTATTGGACCGAATATCATTCCATAATCACCTACAGTAGGAAACTATCACAGATTTACCAACTATTGCCAAATAAAAACGAGACTTGCAAAGGGACAATACTCCAATTTGACCGTCTAAACACAGATATAAGAAGAGATAATGATATTTTATCTGCAACCTCAGTCACTCAGAGAGTTCGTCGTGGAGCGCTTAACTTCGTTGGCAATGTGGCTAATGCATTATTTGGAGTTCTTGATGATGAATACGCTCACCACATGTCTGCTACAATCAACAAAATAAAACAAGATGAAGGTCAGATAGTTAGCCTTATTCGAAATCAGACTTCAATAATTGATTCCACCATAAATATTATTAAGAAAAATGAGCAAGAGACAAGTGCACGTTTTGAAGAGATAGATGAAAACATCAAACAGTTCACAGCTGTTATTAATGACATTAGACAACAATATCACCAGGAAAGATTGCGTCAACTATTTAATTCAATCGCCCTACAGCTTATACTAGTCTCTTCACAATTTCAAAAGACACAGACAGCGTTAATAGATGTAATGATCGACACTCATCATGGGAAAATAAATCCTCAACTTATTTCCCCTGCTCAGTTAAGGCAGGAGATCACAAAGATTAAAGCAAACCTTCCTTCTTCAGTCAGGCTTCCAGTAGCTCAAGACGAAATCCCGAAACTCTATCATCTTATGAGCATTCATGGTAAAGCTCTGAAGAATCACATAATATTCAAAGCTGAATTACCACTCCTTAGTCTTGATGAATTCGAGCTCTTCAAGGTTACACCCATTCCCGTTCTTGTCGGCGAATCATTTCTTACCATAAAACCATCAACCGAGTACATTATGATAAACTTTCACCGTGACCAGTACTATCCTCTATCAACAGTAGAGTTTCAAGGATGTTTCTCCCTTACTGAAGAAAGACATTTATGCCATCTACAGCATCCGATTTATAGACGTGGATCAGAAGTAAGCTCGTGTGAAATTAATTTCTTAAACCATGGTCAGCAATCACCTACATGCAAGGTGGTAAACGCCAGCGATGGCCCTTACTGGATCCAATTACACAAGCCAAACGAATGGATATACGTTTTGAAAGTCAGAACCACGTTAAATGTGGTCTGCAACAACTCCATAACACATACCGTTGTGGAAGGCTGTGGAATTCTGCAAATTCAACCCGGTTGCATTATTAAAAATGACTTCATTACCTTACATGGCCATTTTACACACAGAACAGCTTCTAGGATGTCAATCTCTCCAGCAGCAAATCTCTCCGATTATGCCTTACCAGAGAATTTCCGTGCAGCTTCTCGTGTAAACTTGTCGTACAAGAAACATTTAGAAGAACTGGATGCACTCAAGCAAGAGCTCATCAACATGACAAAAGCGTTGCCTTCTATAATATATAATAATGATGTGCATCAATTTACGGTGGGCTACACGGGATTAATCATTTGCATCTTAATCCTAATTTGCTTGATACGATGGTCATACTATTACTATTGTAAACACAAGACGGTGACATCTATAGACGGAAGCTTAACCTCTGCGGGTGTTCGGAACAACTTCAAAGCCAAAAAAGAAGACCACAAGGACAAGAATCCCAACGACATAACCTTCGAAATGATGGTATAGTTTCGAACATAGTTCAACGGGCGGAGAATGTACATATATTTTAATCCATCAGATTATCATATACCAGCATTTTATACCATTTATCTAACAACAGCTTCTCTGTTTGGTTAATTATTAATTATCAACAACAATAGCAGCAGCTTCACTGTATGCTTTATTTCCATGTACACAGCTTTTCTGTATGTTCTATTTTTAAAATGCATTCAATTTGAGTTCCCATAATAGTCAGCAGTTTTCTGCATTCAAGCTAATGGCATACCTGGCCAAAATGTATCATATTTCTTTTTTTTATGTTTTGCATTGTAGATATTTTTTGTATATTTTAGTGTTTGTAAATTTAGCTAAGTAAGCAAAATTTGTGTATAAATAGTATTGTATGGTAAGTGAATAAAATATTATCATTCTAGATCAAAAGGTTGTCGAGTGTCTTTACTTATTGTTGCTTCCCCCCACCAGTGGTAAGGGGCAATAATTCAAATCAAACCAATCATCGCAAACATACATAGGTACAAGAACCTAGTGTATGAACTACGGTCTGGTCAAGGTTTATGCACCCTGTCCAGCCAGTCGGTTCAAAATAGTTCCGACTTTAACAGAGTGATTTAAACTGCCATGAATATATTTTTTTTTTGATGTACCCCGACAAATCTCAAGTGGTTCGGTTGGACATGAAACTTTTACGGCTATTGCATTTTTAATGAAACTTTCCGTTTCAGATAAAAACATATTGTAAAATGTGGTCTTCAAATTTGTATATGCATGCCATCATATTCCAAAGCGTACTTCACTCAGGTTTCACCGCGTCGCTTTCTTTGGATTGCGTTAGACAGAGTATTTCATTTGTCATTTCCTATTATAATTTTCTGGTCATAGGTTCCCAAAACCAAAAGTGGATAAAAATCTAGTTGTTTTATTTGCGCGAAAGAAATTTTGTCTTGGCAGTTGCTTCAACACAATCCAAAGGGTTTTGGAGATCTTGCATGCTTCATTTTTCCAGAAAGTGTCTTTTATGACTTTTCAATGTTCCTAAATGTCTGATGATTGTGAATCGTAGTTTTTGAACGGAATATCCAAATTTTGCTCTTTTCACTTTTTGGGTGCGAAACATGAGAAGCAACCATAATTGGGCACCGTTAATCAAACAGTTAACTTAGTTAATCGTTAATCCGCTAGTAAAAAAGTTAGCTTCGTTAAATGTTAAAGAGTTAAATTTCCGAAGAATTAACGCAAGTTAACGTTAATCGTTAACCCTTTAACATGTGATAAAAATTGCATTTTTTATATTTTTTTACTCTGAGCACCGGCGCTAAGTAATGCCGGTCGTCCACTAGGCGATCAACGCACAAATTTCGAATTCAACTCTAATATACGGTGCCTTCAATTCTGTTCAACCAACGGGTTATACCTAGTTGTTGGCCGTTGCTTAGCGAAGTGCGCAACCAGTGTACGGGTAGTGTACGAGCTTGTGTTGCTCCTTGAAAATGTTCGATCAACACGTTGAGCAACATTTTCAAGATAATATGTTGCACATTATTTGTTCAACGCGTTGATAAACTTTTTAATCTTCTTTGGGATTTCTTGACGTAATATTGTGTTTCGTTGCGTTGGCTGCAGTGAAATTTGTCTACGTGGTTGAACTATTGCGTTGCCATGAACTTGCAGTTGTTGCAACTTGCAAACTGTAGTTTATTTGTCATGGAAAGTGATCAAAAATCAGAGTGGACCACGAAATTAATTTTGCAAATGCTTTCAGCAATTGAGAAAAAGCGCAATATATGATTTGCCGGTTTCGACCGTGATTTGCCAGATTCGTCTGTGATTTGCCGGATTCGTCCGTGATTTGCCAGATTCGTCTGTGATTTGCCGGATTCGTCGTGATTTGCCGGTTTCGACCGTGATTTGCCAGATTCGTCTGTGATTTGCCGGATTCGTCCGTGATTTGCCATATTCGTCTGTGATTTGCCGGATTCGTCCGTGATTTGCCGGTTTTGACCGTGATTTGCCAAATTCGTCTGTGATTTGCCAGATTCGTCTGTGATTTGCCGGATTCGTCCGTGAATTGCCGGATTCGTCCGTGATTTGCCTGATTCTTCTGTGATTTGCCAGATTCGTCTGTTGATTTACCGGATTCGTCCGTTGGTTTTCCGGATTCGTCTGTGATTTGCCAGATTCTTCTGTGATTTGCCGGATTCGTCCGTTGATTTGCCAGATTCGTCTGTTGATTTGCCGGATTCATCCGTTGATTTGCCGGATTCGTTCGTTGATTTGCCGGATTCGTCCGTTGATTTGCCAGATTCGTCTGTTGATTTGCCGGATTCGTCCTTTGATTTGCCGCATTCGTCCGTTGATTTGCCAGGTTCGTCTGTTGATTTGCCGGATTCGTCCGTTGATTTGACGGATTCGTCCGTGATTGCCAGATTCATCTATGATTACCCGATTCTATTGAAGACTGCCAGCATCAGAAGCGAAGCACCACCTGTACCCGATCATCTACACTCTACCTGTGTACAGAAACCAGGCGAATGCACTAAAAGGATGTCTACAGAGAATAAACCCACATAGAAGAACGAACCAAGGATACCAACACAGAAAATCATTAATTATTGAAATTGTATATAAACTAATAAATGTAAATAAAGTTAAGTTGCTTTTCGAGATTTTTATAAATAAAGGAATATTGACGTTAAAATTTGGAGTTAGTACTACTTTTGATAGAACCCCGGTAGACTGGCGAGCAAAACCTCAGCCTTTGACAAAAGTACATCACAAATTGGCGCCCGAGCAGGGACGTTATGATTAACGTCCATCCAACATAAAAAAAAGGAAAATCTTAGCTAAAATTGGTATCCAGAAACATAGATGTTACCCGCAACCAGACCAACAGAAGACAGCGAAAATGTTCTTACCCAAAACCAGTAACCTGAAGATCAAAGCATAGATCTTAACCGTAACCAGACCAGAAGATCCAGAAAATCATCTTAACCGAAACCTGAAGATCAAGAATAGATTTTACCCGAAACCCGAAACTCGAAGATAAAAATTTTCAATCTTAAATCGAAACCCGAAACCTGAAAGATCAAGAGATAGATCTTACCCGAAACCCGAAACTTGAAGATCGTAACCGAAACCTGCAACCAGAAGATCAAGCCATAGATCTTAACCGAGACCCGAAACTTGAAGATAAAATTTGTATCTTAAATTGAAACCCGAAACCTGAAAAACTCGTTACGGAACGAGAATATGCAGAAGAGCCTAGAAAATTTAAATCCGCTCAACATACTAGCTATTTAGGGAATACAGCTACTATTGAACACCTTGAATACACCCGTTATGTTTCCAGTATACCAGTTTATGGTGTTCAGAACTACAAGACTGCTTAACCGGCTGTGATTCTGTACGATCGATTAACCAACTTTCCGAAATATAGAGTATGGTGCTATCCTCACAGTACTCGCCAGAACCAAGTCCCATTTGTAGCCAATACTTCAGCATCATACCAGTTACCAGATCAAACCAGAACCCCGCCAGCTACTACGCCTGTCGATTATTCATTACTTGGCCGGGAAGTTGAAGTAATAAACATAGTTAGTAACTGGGGTCTTACCTTTGATTCATCTGATAATGCCCTCGAGTTTATCAAACGAGTGGAAGAACTCGCTGATTGCTACAGGATTCACCTGAATGAGATGCCCCGAACCTTTCCAGTCATATTCAGAGGAAATGCTCTACAATGGTTCCGAATAAAAAGGGAGAATTTTAAGACATGGTTGGATTTTTATCATGCCTTCTTGGGACATTTTCTCCCCGTACGCTTTATTAACAAATTAGAAGATGAAATTGCGAGACGAAAACAAAGCCCCCGCGAAAGGGCAAAATACTATACTATGCGCATACAGGAAAGTATTGAAGATGAACTAACTGGTCTAGCCGAAGACTTTGAGCATATTCAGAATGAAAGTCGAAACCTGACTCCGGCCTCCAGTTAAGCCCATGCCTAGGACCTTGCCACGAGAAGCACAGATACAGGTCCCAATCCAGGACCAATATGATCGCATGACCCATTGTTGAAATTGTAAGCAGCGAGGCCACTCGAAGGCTAACTGTCGCCGGCCTTTCCAATGTTCTGCACTTTCTGCGGGGAAGACAGGCGCTTGACAAAAGATCGTCTTTGCCACACGGATAGAGCATCTACATTACAAGCCCCACCAACGGCTACCCCCGACCCTGAGATAGCTTCCCCAAAAACAAATACCTATCACCCCATTGATGACATTCAGGTGACTCGCGCTGTCCCGACGAAGGAAGAGCTAGAAGAAGATACAGCAGCAGATGTAGGGGCAGCCTGTGTAAATGTTGTCACAAACTTGATCAAAATGGAAACAGAGCTTCCACATAGATAAGAACTAAGACCGCGCCTCCGCAGCCTACACACGTTGAAACCAAAAGTCTGATGGAGAAACGGCTGGTAATACCGCCACCAGTAAATTCTAAAAACGAAAATCGGAGCGATCTGCCTGTTCGTTTATATGGGCAAACGGACCTCCCTAAGAAATTGAATTTGGAAATGACTATGAGAGGAGTAACGACTACTGAGAACCTACCCACTAAACGTCAAGTTCAATTATGCCTCCAAGGGGACAAGCCCCTTCCTCGAGTACAACAAAAGCTAACTACATATTTGCTAGGGCAGCAATTACCAAAGCACGAAAAGCTGCCCCTAATAATACAACAAACAGGATACGACTTAGGTCAAATGAACCATTCCGTCAAAAATATTATCCGAGAAACCCAGCCCCGCAAAAGATAATAAACAAGAAATTCAAGAAAGTACTACGAGATAGTAGGGTTGAACAAACAACCAGAGAAAAAAAAACCGAGTTCTAGACGCGAAGGTTCTCGTCTCCAAAGAAGGAAGGGTTTGTAATGAAGCATTACAACTCTGCGCCCCCCCTCCTAGCTACGGACCTGTCCAATCGATTATTTCAGCTACCGCAACACAGCTAAACCCTATTCCAACCCCGAATCCTATATCCAACAAGGTCCCATGTTAACCTAACCAAGACACCCCCCATGCTACGGACCTGTGAAAAAATTAAATAAAACAAATACTTACCAAAGCGACAACATGCTCCCATAGCATGTGTCAACCGCAAGCCATAGCCATCAACTGATTACAAAGGAGCTTATCAGTAAAAATAAATCAATGGCACAATTACACCACACTAGCTACGCAAAAACAACAACAACTACTAAGAGTGGTGAATTGATAGCAGGAATTCATTTACGAAGAAGAAAGAACTCCACTGAAGGCAGCAACTGGTCAACGATCAAGAACCTCGATGGTGGGTTTTCGAACAATAAAAGGAGCGATCGTTCGTCCTCGTTCCGGTCGCCCCCTTGAATTATCAACTATGGCCTAGAACTAAAATGTTGAGTTAAGGCTTATACAAGAACTGACTACCCTCTTACCGCCCACCTGCAACCATAAGTAATCTCAGTATGAAATAACGTATAGTTAAATATGATGCCCCCGTCGCCCTCACCAGTAAAATGTATATGGAGGAAATTAATGTTATGAATAGACAAAAGCGATGACGTAGCGAAAGATAACATGTTGAGTTTAATGTGCGCTTCATAACTTTACAACTCACGCATAGTTTGGCTGAAAAGCATAATAAAAGACCGCCTCACGTTCGACTAAAACACAGAGTGCGCTTGATCATTGAGCAAGAAACATCGGGTAAATAAAAGTGTGGCAAAGAAAACATAACGTTCGATCAAAGAGGTAAATAAAGTGAGTTTGAAGACTTCCCCCCACCAGTGGTAAGGGGTCTCAAAGGAATTGACATAATATTTGCCAAATTCGTCTGTGATTTGCCGGATTCGTCCGTGATTTGCCGATTTCGACCGTGATTTGCCAGATTCGTCTGTGATTTGCCGGATTCGTCCGTGAATTGCCGGATTCATCCGTGATTTGCCAGATTCGTCTGTGATTTGCCGGATTCATCTGTGATTTGCCCGATTCGTCCGTGATTTGCCAGATTCGTCTGTGATTTGCCGGATTCGTCCGTGATTTGCCAGATTCGTCTGTGATTTGCCGGATTCGTCCGTGATTTGCCGGATTCGTCCGTGATTTGCCAGATTCGTCTGTGATTTGCCGGATTCGTCTGTGATTTGCCATACTCGTCTGTGATTTGCCGGATTCGTCCGTGATTTGCCAGATTCGTCTGTGATTTGCCAGATTCGTCTGTGATTTGCCGGATTCGTCCGTGATTTGCCAGATTCGTCTGTGATTTGCCGGATTCGTCCGTGATTTGCCGGATTCGTCCGTGATTTGCCAGATTCGTCTGTGATTTGCCGGATTCGTCCGTGATTTGCCGGATTCGTCTGTGAATTGCCGGGTTCGTCCGTGATTTGCCGGATTCGCCCGTGATTTGCTAGATTCGTCTGTGATTTGCCGGTTTCGACCGTTATTTGCCGGATTCGTCCGTGATTACCAAATTCATCTATGATTACCGGATGCAACTGAAGATTGCCAAGATCAAAAGGGAAGCACCACCTGTACCTGTTCAAACATGAACATACCTAATCTATAGATAACCCAATATGTATGTGAAATAAAGATAAGACAGATCATCCTAAGCATACACTGACGGTTATCTTTAGATAAATAACATTTAAGTAAACAACATAGACATTAAGGTTCGTATTCACCGAGCGCTCCTAAACGGCTCTTAACTTTACGAGGCTCTTAACTTGAAATTTCTGTGCGGTATTCACCAACCACTCGCAAGTGTTTTTCGAAGTTCGAAAATGAGAGCCACTCTCTCTTGTTCAGGCATACCCAAACTGTGAAATGTTGTGTAATGTTGGTCTTGACAGCAAATGGATACTCTTCTACTTGGCATTGCTCACATGGATTCGAGTCAAATGCGTGCGTGGCACACGCACAAGCGAACAAATTTTCGAAGAGAGCGCTCGTAAGTTAGGAGTGGTCGGGACCACTCCTAACTTTTAAGAGCGCTCGTAGATCTTCACTAATATTGCTTGGTGAATACGTTTATGAGCTTCTTAAGTTATGAGCGCTCGGTGAATACCGGCCTAAGAATAGAAAGATAAGAAACATAGACATTAAGAATAGAAAGATAAGACAAGAAAATTGTATATATATAGAATTAACATAGTGAAATAAAATTAGTATTCATTCGACTTACAACCGAGTTTACTCAACATTTGGTCCTTCGAGCAATATTAAAAATTTCCCCCCACCAGTGGTAAGAGATTTTTAATAAACGAACAAGTGTCAATTTAGCGTTATCAGAGCTACAAATACTGATAAAGTGTAAATTTAGCGTTATCAGAGCTACAAATACTGATAAAGTGAAAATTAGCGTTGTCAGAGCTAAAATACTGACAAGTGAAAAAAAAAAAAACATACATATACAGTGAAAAAGCGTTGTCAGAGCTTAAATACTGACAAGTGAAAACAAAAAACAGATAAACATAATCCAAACAAAAAGAAAAAAAAAAAACAAAACCAAATTCAAAATGTCATCAGATCATCTAAAAATAAAAGAAAAACAGGTTGAAATCTTAAAAAACCTTGAAAAATTATTAAAAGAAGGAGAAAGTGTAACAACGCGGAGCAAAAATCAAGAAATTATTGTCTATGCTGAAAAGAATCTTCAAGCATTCAAGGAAAATGACAAGCTACTTCATAAGCTCGGTGTTATTGATGTTCCCTATTTTAAGGAACAATGGATGAAAGGAGCAGAGAACTACTTTCAGAAAATTCAAAATTTGCTGAAAAACAAAGATCTGGACAGTGTAGAACAAGGCATAAGCGAAGCAGCGTTATCCAGCAAATTAGCAGAAGTAAAAACTGTTAATCAGCAGCTTGCCACTGGACTAGACTTGCAGCAAAAACAAATGTATGAGATGATGATGAAAACAATAGCAAATCACGAAACTCATATAGAGTTAACGAAAATACCTACAATAATGGAGAGCTTAAGGAAAACAATAGACGAGGCGAAATTAGAGGCCATTTCCCATCCTCATAATAAAAACATATGGATTGGAAAAGTGAAACGATGGAATGAACGATTGCAAGTTGAGCTGTCTAAGATGAATCCAATACAAGAAGAGGCATTCAGAGAAGACAATTATATAATCGAGTTGGAAGAAGATGTGAAATTACTTCTTGACAAGTTGGAAGGAAAACATGAGTGCATAAAATCCGATCCATGTGCAAATGTATCAACAAGAACTCTAAAAATTGAACTGCCTAGATTCGATGGAAAAATTGAAGAATGGAAGATATTCTCCGACCTATTCATAGATTTGGTTCACAATAACAATGATATGCCAGATTCTGTGAAATTAAATCACTTGCGATCATGTATCGCCGGCGAAGCTCGAACTTCAATTGCTAGCCTCATACAAGGATCTTCGGCAAATTACAAAGAAGCATGGAAGACTCTCATCAGAAGATACGAAAATAAAAGAATCAATTTCTCCGCACAATTAAATTACTTGCTGGACATGCCAATGATGAACGCTACATCACCTTCTAATGTTAAAAAACTTCACGGTGCAGCAAATGAATGTATTTACATAATCAAAACGACAATAGGCAAAGAAAAGAATGAAAACGATGAAATATTTGCTCACCTACTCCTTCGAAAATTTGACAAGGAGGGCTTACAATTATATGAGCAACACATCAAAAAACCAAGTCATATACAAAAACTGGAAGATGTTATGGACTTTCTTGAACAATTATTTCAAACCCTTGAGTCTCAACAACAAACAATGACTCGAAGCAAAGAATACAAAAAACAAGGTGGAAACTTCCAATCAGACAGAAGGGAGTGGAACTGTGAATTCTGTAAGCAGAGTGGTCATCGAATTTATCACTGTGAGCAATTCTTAAACACCGAGATACCCAATCGATTAACATACATACGCAATAAGCAAATATGCAGTATATGTCTTAAGCACAGTGCAGAAACCAAATGCCTCTCTCAAACAAAATGTAAGAAGTGTAATAAATCGCATAACACTCTACTACACAACGACAACTACCAAACGAAGAAAAGGATCGAGGGAAACCAATACAAAAAATCGAGTCCTTCAGACAACAACAATAAAAAGGAAAAGTCATTATCTTCCCTTATGGTAAAGAAGATAAGCAGTCCAATGGTAATATTAGCTACAGCACAAATATCAGCCAAATCGTCAAATGGTGAAACATGTCTGTTACGGGCATTGATTGATCAGGGCTCTCAAATATCAATGATATCTGAGGAAGCAGCGCAGATCCTCTCCTTGCCAAGGAAAAGAATAAGTACAGAATTAACTGGACTCTCAGATGCAGCAGTGGGTACATCAAAATCAAGAGTGTGTTTAGAGATAAGACCAAGATTTATGAGCAACAACAAAATGCAAGCAGAGTTTTTGGTACTACCCACCCTCATAAAACCACTATCTGATGAATCATTTGAATTTAATAAAAATGAGTCGGAAAACTTAAATACAAAAGATCGTATTGACATTATCATCGGTAGTGACTTGTATCCCAAGTTAATTGAAGAAGGAGTTAGGAAGCACAATGGCATCGTGGGACAAAATACTATTTTTGGGTGGATAGTTTCCGGCTCACTACACAAGAAACGACAATGTGGCAAAGTCATGTCAGCAGTTACGTCATCGATGGAGAAATTCTGGGAGATAGAAGAAATAGAAAAAGATATTGAAATATCAGAAAACGACATCTGCATGCAAGTATTTGCAGAAACAACAACAAGAGATACGAATGGCAAATATGTAGTTATGTTGCCATTAAGAACAGATATAGAGCTTGGAGAATCTAGAAAACAAGCATTAGCTAGATTCTTACAGCTTGAGAAAAAAATCAGTAACAAAATAAAAACCGACTACATACAGTTTATGCGAGAATATGAAAACCTGGGCCACATGGTCAAGGTAGACAAACAACACGAAAATATGGGCAAATACTATCTACCGCACCATGCAGTTGTGAAAAGATACAAGCCTAACAACAAAAACAAGAGTTGTATTCGATGCCTCAGCGAAGACTTCCAACGGATACAGCCTTAATGACGCAATGATGATTGGGCCAAGACTACAAACCAATATCTTTGACATCATCATCAAATGGAGGCAATGGAAATATGTAGGTACGGCAGACATCGAAAAAATGTACAGGCAGATCAACTTAGCTGAAGAACATCAAGAATATCATCGAAAATTTTGGAGAGAACAACCAAGAGACAATATAAGAGAATATAAACATTAAACAGACAACAGTTACGTATGGAATAGCAGCAGCCCCATTCTTAGCAATCCGAACATTGCAAGAAGTCGCAAACCAATGCAAGGAAAAAGACATCAGAATAAAAGAAATCATAAGGGAAGAATTTTACGTTGACGACTTAATGACAGGCGCCAACAACGAAGACGAATGCAGATACATAATAAAAGCAGTAAGTGAAAAACTTTCAAATGCTGGCTTTCAATTACGGAAATGGTCTTCAAACAATCAAAAGTTGCTGACTGGCATAATTTCGAATAATGAGCATAAAATAATTGATGTCAAAGAAGGCGACACCATGAAAACATTGGGACTTCACTGGGATCCAGATCAAGACGAGTTCCGATTTGTGATAGATTCATCTAATATAAGCATTTCAAAAACCAAAAGAGGTGTGTTATCAAATATTGTAAAAATATTCGATCCTATTGGTTGGCTTGCTCCAGTCACGATAAGAGCGAAAATATTCATACAAAGATTATGGCAATCAAACTATGACTGGGATGATGAACTTAATGAAATCATGAAGGCAGAATGGATAACCTTTCAACAAAATTTACAAGAAATCAAATCAGTTAAAATCCCACGATGGATAGCTCATGACGAAGCAGGTCCAATAGAAATACATGGATTTGCGGATGCGTCAGAAAAAGCATATGCAGCTGTCATATACGTTAAAACAAATATGACAATTAAAATATTAACAGCCAAAACCAAGGTGGCACCCATCAAAAATAAAAAAACTCTTCCCAAATTAGAGTTATGTGCAGCTCAACTACTTGCAAGGTTACTCAACAAGATACAAAAATATTTCTCAAATGATACAAAATACTATGGGTGGAGTGATTCCACTATTACTTTGTGGTGGATAAAAAACAACAAGAGCAAAGAAAAGTTTATACGAAGCAGAGTAGCTGACATCAAGAGTCTAATGGATAATATGGAATGGCTCCATATAAATTCGAAAGACAACCCAGCCGATGTTGCATCACGTGGCATATGCCCTTCGAAAATTGCTGGTCACGAACTATGGTGGACAGGTCTAAAATGGCTGAAACAATCAAAACACCATTGGCCACAACAGCAACACCTGGCACCATCAACAGATTTAAGAATGATGTCAACATTACAATGCAAGAAACATTTTGTATCGAATTTAATCGAACGATTATCAAACATCAACAAAATTGAGAAAAGTGTTGCATTCGTGCTTCGGTTTATTCGGTGGCTTCGACACAAACAAATAACGCCAGGATCAATAACTGCATCCGAACTGTCGCAGGCGAGAATTTTGATCATCAAACAACAGCAAAAAATTCAATTTTGCACTGAAATACAAAAAATTGAAAACAAAAAAGACATTCCTTTGAACAGCAAAATAATTCAAATGAAACCTTATCAAGATGATGAAGGAATATTAAGAGTGGGTGGAAGGCTTAAGTATGCAAACTTGCCTTTGAACCAGAAACACCCAATAATACTGGATAAATGTAAACTATCAAGTTTGATCATTAAAGAAGCACATGCAGCTACACTACATGGTGGAAATTCGGTGATGGAAGCCTATATTAAAAGAAGATACTACATAATTGGTATCAAAAAACTAATAAGAAGATGTTGTCGTAGTTGTCCGATTTGTATTCGATACAACAGTAGCGGTGCGAACCAAATAATGGGAGATCTACCAAAGCAAAGAACAACAATTTCTCCACCATTTCAACATGTTGGGGTCGACTATGCTGGACCAATATTAATGCGAACATGAAGAGGTCGAGGACAGAAAGCGTACAAGGGCTACATTGCAGTTTTTGTATGCATGGCTACTAAAGCCATTCATTTAGAACCAGTGAGTGACCTTACAACAGAAGCATTCAGAGCAGCACTAAGAAAATTTTTTGCAAGACGTGGCAAAAGTGCTCACATATATTCAGACAATGGGTCTAATTTCATTGGAGCGAATCGATGTTTAGATCAGGAATTCAAGAACGCCATCAAAAACAACGCATCACTCGCTTCAAGGTTAGCTGAAGACAAGGTGGAATGGCATTTCATCCCACCCGCAAGTCCTCACTTTGGAGGGCTTTGGGAAGCAGCCGTAAAATCAACGAAACACCATTTGAAACGAATAATGGGAGAAACTAAATTAACATTTGAAGAAATGACAACATTGCTATGTCAGATAGAAGCAATATTAAACTCACGTCCGTTGTGTACGATGGGTAATGACATAGACAGCATTGATGTGTTATCACCTGGACATTTTTTGGTGGGACGTCCTTTATTGGATTCTCCTGAATCAGGAGAACTAGAAAAAATTGGGTCCTTAGATCGCTGGAAACTGGTGCAAAAATTAAAACGAGACTTTTGGCAAAAATGGAAGGACGAATATTTGGTGTCTCTTCAAAAACGTACCAAGTGGAAATCTGAAAAAAAAAGAACCTGGAGGAAGGTGCAATCGTTATTATAAAAAACGAAAATACCCAACCGTCGAGGTGGCCCATGGGACGCGTTGTTGAAGTCCACAAAGGGTCAGACGGCAATGTACGAGTAGTTACACTCAAAACAAAAGATGGGCTCTACAAAAGACCAATCCATAAACTATGTCCCCTCGAAATCTCTGAAGAAGAAGCCGAAAGTAACAACCCAAAGCAAACATGCCAGCTCAGCCGAATAAAGAACCATAATTCATCTAACAAGACACAAATCAATGGAATCAAGTGGTGGATGTTTATGATGTTGATATTAATTGCATGTGGACGAACAAGGAGTTCAGCAACTAATATGACCACAACACCTGAGATAACAATTAAGAACTTAGACGAAAACGTAGGAATTTACCTAGACCCAATCGGAAAAATGGACGTCGTGGCATCAAAGTGGAGACTTGTAGTTTACTACGATTTAGATGCATATATTGAAGAAACCGATGCGATTTCAAGTTATATAACAAGACTAGAAAACAAATGTTCCAAAATGTTTTACTTCAGCGAACAATGCAGTTTAATAACAGCAGACTTAAAGAGAAGATATGAAGTACTGGCCGAAAATAATAAATTATTAATCACAAACAACAGACAAAAAAGAGCTCCACTTGAATTTGTCGGTTCACTTTACCACATATTATTTGGTATCATGGACAATGATGATAGAGAAACACTGGAACAAAACATGAAAAATCTTTTGGAAAACCAATATGAATTGGATGGTTTAAACAAGAAGCAAACATCACTGGTAAATGCTACAATAAATGTTTTAAAAAAAACAACAGAAAAAGTAAACGATCAATTTATAAAAATAAATGGTCAAATCAATGAAATGCGCAATATGACTAATCAAGCTCACAACGCGTATAAGGCAGGAATGATGTTTCATTTAACAGCAATGCAACTTGATTCAATGTTGAAAGAATGCAACGATGTGCAAATGGCAGTTATAAACATCCTCATTGATGTCAATAACCACCGCATGAATCCGTTTTTAATAAAACCGTCTCAGCTACAAGAGGAGGTACACAAGATAGAAAAGATCATCTGAGGGAAGTTTCGTTTACCTGGAGACGGTACAAAAAATGAACTAAAGGAAATATTTCGTCAAATGAGGGCAAGGGGATTCATACTTGGCCGGCGTTTAGTAATAGACGCGGAAATTCCACTACTTCACTCTGAAGCATCGGATGTTTTTCGGATAATTGACGTGCCAATACGTCAGGGAGATATTATTGTGACACCAAAAATATACCCCGAAATACTTGTATTCAACTTCCAATTAGACGCATACAATCTAATGAGTCAGGCACAACTAAATCTCTGTGTAAAAAACGAGGAAACCCACTATATTTGCCATGGTAATTGGCCATGGAAAACTGCAGTAGATGGATCATGTGAGATATCGCCAATAAAGAAGTCGAAAACATTAACATGTCATTTTGAGCAAGTAAGTCAGCAAGACAAATGGATTCAGTTGACTAAACCAAATACATGGCTATTTAAGCAATTCACCACAACAGCCATTCATTTAAGTTGTGGAAAGTCACAGCATAAATGGGTTGAATTGCCACCACAAGGGCTTCTTACGTTAGGACCCCAATGCACTGTACGATACAACGGAGGGTTTTTAACATCATCGCAACAAGTCACTTCTGAGACCATCAACCATTTCGAGGAACAAATGATTTGGACGAAGGGGCTGGACGAAGTTAAAGAAGAAAGTATCAAACCTATACAAGCAACTATAATAAACAACAAGAATGAGCTAATGAAGATTCAAAGGGACCTAGAACAGTTCAAGAAAGAAAACATTCACCTTAAGGGCTTGGACTTTCACCACATAAGCGGTCACAGCGGATTAATGTTAAGTAGCATCTTGCTTGTTATTTTATTAATTTATATAATACGGGGCATAATATTCGGAAAAAGAATTTTAGCACTTTCTGTTGGCCCGCAGAATGTTCAAACATGAACATACCTAATCTATAGATAACCCAATATGTATGTGAAATAAAGATAAGACAGATCATCCTGAGCATACACTGACGGTTATCTATAGATAAATAACATTTAAGTAAACAACATAGACATTAAGAATAGAAAGATAAGAAACATAGACATTAAGAATAGAAAGATAAGACAAGAAAATTGTATATATATAGAATTAACATAGTGAAATAAAATTAGTATTCATTCGACTTACAACCGAGTTTACTCAACACTACCTGTGTACAGAAACCAGGCAAATGCACTAAAAGAATATTTACAGAGAATAAATCCACATAGAAGAACGAACCAAGTATACCCACACAGAAAATCATTAATTATTGAAATTGTATATAAATTAATAAATGTAAAATTAAGTTAAGTTGCTTTTCGATATTTTTATAAATAAAGGAATAATAAGAGCCCCTCTTATAAAAATCGAGATACCAGGGAATTGGCTTGGTCTCAAATTTCATCGAAAATGCAATTGCCTAAACTTTGAATTCGAATTCACGGGCGCGGTGGGATCAATCGATTTTAATTTCTCATATATTTCATTGAAAAAACAATTTTCTTCGCGACTCAAGAAAAAATCATCTACCGAGAATCGTCTTGGCTGTTTTTTCTTCCTATGTCGTTCATTTTCTAATATTATTAATGCGGCAGCGACTTTTTTTTCTTAGAGCAAATCATACTCATAGGGAACAAATTTAAGAATATTTTAAAGCGAAGGCGTGCGTCGACAATAAATGTATGTACCGAACTGAAGTCAAAATTATTTCAGGTTCAGGCATTACCCAACGAGTGATCCTTGGTTAAGTGTACGAAGGTATCAACTCGTTCATCAACTGGTTGAGCAACAATATCGAAAACGCAGTTGATCAACTCGAAAAAAAAAATTTTCTGTCAAAATCGAATAAGTTTATCAACTAGTGTACGAGGTTGTTCAACATTTGAGTAAGTTGGTCAACTAGGTGTACGGAGCTATTCAACACTGGAATAAGTTTTAAGAGTTGATTTACTAGGTGTGCGGAGTTAATCAACATATGGGAAAGTTGGTCAATTATGTGTACGGGGTTCCAAACGCATTTTGTTCAACTTTAGTTGCTCAACGTGAATTTCGTAAAATGCTGCACTAGTGTAAGAGGTCGTAAATTTGTTTATCCAACGAAAGAGTTGAATAAAAAGTTGAACGAAATTGGTTGAACTTATCGCGCACACAGTGGACGACCGGCATAATGAAATGATCAAACGAAACGAATCTCTTCGCAGTTTTCTCACTCGCACGCACCGTCAAAATATAATACGTACCTAGCTGTTTTTGTTTCACACGCGGCACATGCCACACGGCACTTGTCTCATACTTGTCTGAACCTGTTTTTTGCGCCGCGCGGTAAATAGTAGGCATTGGATTAACGATTAACGGACTAAACGTGGATTAAAAGTTAACTTAAAAGTTAATCCGTTAATTAAAATTTTAACTTCGTTAATTATCGATTAACGAATTAACGAGTTAATGCCCAGCTATGGAAGCAACAGTATTATTTAGTATAAAATCAGGGTCTTTAGGAGAATCATCGGAATTTTCCCATTCTGGCAAATTATCATAACTTATATTCCCTGATGCTGATATTATATTATTATTTTTTTATGAAAACATTCACCGTTGAACTCATTTGAATTGTCTAAAATAATGGAAAACTAAAAACGTTTCCGTAGTTTTCGCATTTTTATGTGTTAGTAGGAAGATGATGTTCAAATGGTGGACACGTGCACCCAAGAGGACACAAGCGTCCACAGGTTTTTTTTTCAAAACCCACCTCTGTCCACCAACTCCTACTCTCACCTCCCCATGGTGAACATCGGGTACCTAGTACCTCAACTGGAGATTGGGTCTCAACCCCAATGGAAAGTTGTTGGGGGTAGCAAACGAGAGAGGGGGGAGAGGTGTTCCCACTAAGGCACCTCTCCTTTTATCCAGACGGCAGCGGAAGAATTCCCCAGATGGAATCAACAACGGTTGCGTCTACAGTTCCAGTTAGGATGAACTACTTGGTTAACACCTTATATGGGCTACTACGACATATTCGTAGCTCAGGCCTATAAGGAGCGGATTCGTCCACCTCCCTACCCTTGGAGTTATACTAAGGATCTGTTCCTCCAGGTCGGGGGTTGTGCGTCGGGGTAACTTCCCTACCACGTTAAAAAAAATATTGGTTCCGAAACAACAACAAGCCTCGGATATGGATGATTTTAATGTTGACGACCCCAGCAAACGAAACAAGGACAACGATTTTCCGTTCTGCACGTGGAATGTCCGAACCTTAAACAGGCCACGTGCTGCCGAACAAATAGTGGAGAGCCTGGATAGGCTAAAGGCTGACATTACAGCCATCCAGGAAGTGTGATGTAATGGAGAGGGCATACGAAGGATGAAAACGTGTGACATCTACTTCGGCGATTGCTACAAGGAGCAGGGTCAGCGGATTTTTGGATGTGGATTTGTGGTAAGGAGACGACTTAGGCAAGAAGTCTTGGGCTTCAGAAATGTAAGCGAGCGCCTGGTCACAATCCGCATCAAAGCGAAATTCAAAAACGTGACACTGAACTGTGTCCATGCCCCAACGGAAGAAAAAGATGACTCAACCAAAGAAGAATTCTACGAACATCTCGAGGAAACGTAAGATAGGTGCCCCAAGTACGGCGTCAAGATTATTCTTGGTGACTATTGTTCCACCGCTGAAATCTTTCCAATAATAAAAAACGAGTCCAAGTCTTGATGATTATTAACCAAAATCAAACCAAGTAAACTTCTTGGAAATTAATCGATTTTATTTTCTATTAAAAAACAATGCAATTACTACCTATTATTTGAAGTAAAACATATACATACTTACAAATTGGTATATTTAGCAAAGCGATGAACACAATTTAAATAATTTAATTTTAGAAACTTAAAACATATTCACAATTCAGTGTTTCAAATTAAAATGAAAATAATTTGAAAACGAAACTAAAAAATTTATATGAAAAAAAGCAAAGTGACTAAGTTAATTTGAATTGATGACAAGTGTTTTAAGCAAAGTAGAATTTAAAAAGGAAATAGAATTTGAGTTTGTAGATACAAAAAATGGCTTGATGACAATCCGGGGGCCGTCTGAAACCTACGTTGAAGACTTGAGATCCAGAACAGCAAGCCTTCCTACCGACCTTTTGAGTTTGGCTGATCCATTGGGCATTTCAACATCAACTATTCAAACAATATTATCTGGTCCTGGATAAACTTTAATCACTCGACCCAACTTCCAAACTGAACGAATCTCATTTGGCTCAATGAGAATAACTATGTCATCGACTTAAATTTCTTTTGTTTTCTTGTTCCACTTCATTCTTCTAGTTATATCTGATAAATATTCTTTATACCACCGCTTAACAAGTTGAGACATCAAGTGTTGAGATGATCTGCAGTAGAGTTTCCAACAACTATCGTTTTCTGTAAAGATTCCTGGAGCAGTTATATCCTTATCTTCTTCTCCAAAAAGCATCGTATTTGGGGTAAGTGGTCTTGGATCTTCAGGGTCCACGGGAATATGCGTTAGAGGTCGGCGATTAATTTGAGCTTGAGCTTCTAAAAGAGCATTTCGCAGCACTTCTTCACGGGGTATCATGTCCTTTAAAATGAAATCGATACTTTTTTTTATCGATTGAATTAGACGTTCCCATGATCCGCCCATCCATGGTGAATACGCTGATATGAATCGCCAAAAAATTCCTTCGTATTTAGCTGCGTGCTCACTTAGTTGAGTTTCCATATCCTTGACATCTTTTTCCATCAGATTTTTGGTACCAATAAAATTAAGACCGTTATCGCTATACAAAAAATGTGTGGCTACTCTGTTGATAAGGAAACGTCACACAGCCATCATACATTGCTCTAGGCTGAGATCGTTGAGTAACTCAATTTGTACAGCTCTAAAGGTAAGGCACGTGAAAATCATACCATATCTTTTGACTGTTCCACGTCCAAACTTCACCAAAATAGGTCCAAAACAATCAACACCGACATGAGTAAATGGTCTTGAATCGAATGCTAAACGAGCTTCGGGTAACTGACCCATGAGTGGCATAACAGGCTTAGCTTTGAGACGCTTGCACTCAAAGCATTTCGATTTAACTCTATTAACAGCTCCCCGAATCGAAATGATCCACGCATTTTCGTGAATGTCCGAGATAACTGTAGAGGTTCCAATGTGAAAGTTTTTCTTATGATAGTATTCTATAAACAAATCAACCAGCGGATGATTTTTAGGAAGTATAGCAGGATTTCGTGCAGCATATGATAAATTTGCTTTTTGTGCCCGGAAAGTCATCCGAAGTGTTCCACTTGCATCTAAAAATGGTGACAAACTTTGAATGGAGCTTGAAGAACTTACACATCCGTTCTTTTGAAGTGATAACACATCATCAGAAAACGCCTCAGCTTGAATTTTTCGGAAAAGCTAATTCTCAACGCGAGAATATTCGTCAATTGTAATGAAACTTTTCTTTTCAGTTGGTAATTTGCAAACAATGTCCTTGAATCTGAGCAAAAATCCAATTACTCGTACCGAAGAGGACCATCTTGCTTTAAACCTAGCGCTTAGAGAATTGTATACATCGAAAGAAACCATTTCGAACTTGGTATGGAGTAAAACTTTTGTCGTATCACAATTATGTGAATCCTGCTTTGGTTTGACTTGTGTAACTGACCATTCAGAAACCGGAAGTTTCAAAAACTCTGGATTTTGAAACCATATTGTCTGCTGATTACCCATGGAATCGTCAAACCATTCAGTTCCGTCATCAGCAACATTGTCAATTGAACTAATGTGAAACCATTGGCAAGGAGAAGTTAAATCGAGAATCTCCCCAATTCCAGAAGCAACAAAAGATGGAAACTTATACTCTGTTGAGTTGATCCAAGAAAGAACCGTGTTCGAGTCTGAAAGATATATCTCTTCATCTAATTTTATCGTATTGGACTTTTTTATTGTTGGGACCAGACGCACTCCAAGAACCGCAGCCTGTAACTCTAAACGTGGCACTGATAGTTGCTTAACAGGCGCAACTTTCGCTTTTACCATTACAAGAGAAACCTCTACATCATTCAGGTTTTCAAAACGAAGATAAGATACAGCAACAAAAGCTTTCTCGGAAGCATCAACAAAAGTAATGAGGCTTACCTTGCAATCATTAGGATTCCAGGAGACATATCGGCGAGGAATTCGTAGTTTTTCAATATTCTTTAGTTCTTTGATGAAGGATAACCATTTTATCTGAAGATCGTATGAAATTGGCTAGTCCCAATCAAAACCCTCTCGCCATATGTCTTGAAGAAGGATTCTACCTCGAATTATGTAGAGCGAAATAATTTCTAAAGAATCGAATATTCGCATAACAACCCGAAGTATACGTCTCTTGGTAATTATGTAAACCTTAGGTTTGCGCGAACTGTCACCGTCTCTCCATAAAAATCTTTGACATTGTTGATCTTCTTCCGTGATTCTAATTTGATGGAACATCTCCTTCACGTCAGCATTAACACCAATCGCTCGCTCACGAAATTTAAAAAGACCTGCATGCAACGGAACAAGATTGTCCGGACCCTTCAGAAGAAATGAGTTCAGAGAAACACCGTTAACTTTCGCAGCTACATCAGCAACACATATCGGTTTAACTGGAATTTTGTTTGTATTCTCGACTATGAAAGTTGGGGCATACCAGATTCGAGGCCAGTTTTTTGTCAAATCATCTTCGGAAGCAACTCTGGCGTATCCATTTTCTAACAGCTTTCGTATTTAACTATTTTTCCATTCTAATAGATGAGGTTTCTTACGCAAGGATTTCTCTAATGCACAGAGTCTCTTAAAAGCCATCGGAAAACTGTCTGGAAGTTTAACATCATCAGAACTCCATAAAAGACCGATTTCATACTGTTGATCCACCAGTTTAAGAGAACGCTCCATAATATTCATTGCTCGACTGATTTCACGACTTACTAAATTGACCCTTGAAGGCACCACTCCAAAATCTTCAGTAGTAAAATGACGTTTAACTAGTTCGTGCAAATCTTCTTTTTGTTTAATAGCGTCATGAAACAAGAACAGATGCTTGATGAACACAGGAAACATGAGTGTTTCTGACAGAACTATTACAGCCAAAAATGATCCAACCAAGAAGAGTTTTGAGTGCACATGGTTCTTCGTCCTTTCCATGACGTTGGCCATGACCCAAGAGGAACTTAGCCTGATCCAGTCCAATCAAAATCTTGGGCTTAGCATTAACCAAGTCGACCAATGGAAGACCACGAAGATGCGGATACAGATTCTTGAGCTTAGACACATCAATTGATTGACTAGGCAAGTCCAAATCTTTCACTGTATAAACGTTTTTCAGAAAGTGGTGTTTTGGTTTGTTAACACTATAAACTGCTAATGTCGTTCGCAAAGAACTTTCCAGACGTATAACACCTTTAGTCCACTGTAGAGTCAATTCTTCTGGAACACCTTCAAGACCAAGCTCATCAAACAAATCCTTTTCGAGCATTGTCAATGAGGAACCGTCATCAAGGAATGCGAAAGTGTCTACAAAAATGTTATCCCGACCATGAAGTCTAATTGGTACAATCTTGAACATCACCGAGGTATTAGTCCCAACATGAGACGAATGAACATGAGGCTGTGGAATAAATGATGGAGCAGCTATGCTCAAAGATGAATTCACATTTCCCTGGTGTAATAAATGTTGATGACGACCAGAACATCCATTAGTTCTACATGTTCTTTTTTTGCACAAGATCTCCAGTCGTGCTTCGATGAGTCCAAACATGTAAAACAAATAGAATTATCTTTAACAAATGATAATCTTTCTTCTTCTCATAAAGCCTTAAAATGTACGCACTGATTAAGAGGATGCTGTTTTTTATTGCACTTTTTACACAAGTCTTGAGCTACAGACTCTGAGATTTGACCTTGATGAGTTAAAACTTGGCGAGACTGTTTCGCAGATACTTGATACCTCTTTGTTTCAGTATGAACGGTAGCCAGCGGCTTTATTAAATCAGGGGGCAAATCAGCAATTTTTTCGGTCAAAAATTCAGAAAAGTGTACGAAATTCGCATTATTAATACCAGATTTTCTTTTTTGCCACTCTTGGTATAATCCTGCTCGAAGCTTAGAGGCTAGATTGGTTATCACGTATCCGTTTGTTAGATCTTCTTCTCTGTTCATAGATCTAACATCAGCGACGTATCCATTTACCTACTGCCCACAATCGAATCTTGGGATCACTTTTTGACCTCAGTTTTGAAAGATTTAACAAATCAGTGGTCAAATCATGAACGAGAACATCATATCGACCAAAAATAACACGAAGGGAATTCATGATTGCATCATCATCCGATGAATATTTTAGTCGATCACATACGAGTTGATATGCTTCCCCTTTCAAAACCTTACGTAGCCTACCAACATTTTCCTTGTTACTGAATCTTCCTTCAATTGTTGTCGACTTGAATACTTCTTCAAAATAAGGCCATTCACGTCTATTATCTCCAGAGAAAACCGGCAGTTCCTGAACGTTATTTCGGCTGAGGATAGTGAGCAAGTTAGCCATATCACTTTGTTGAATTAGTATCGGAGATTCACTGCTACCTTCTTTCCTTGGTTCCAGAGATAATGGAATAGGCTGAGAAACATTGTTTAGCAACGCTTGATGATTTGCTTGAATTTTCTTTATAATCTCCCACCTATCATAGTTTGGAACTGGTGTATCACTCTTTAAATTTGAATTTGAAGCAACCCTTGCAACTTCTGCTGCGGCCAAAGATTCAGACAGCTTAAGTTTCATATTGTCAAGCTCAGCTCGCAGAGCTGCCAGCTCTTTATCGCGTTGAGTAACTGCAGCTTGTGCTACTACAGCAGCTTCCATCAAAATATCCATCTGATCGCCCAACGGTTGAGATATTACTTCTTTTGTTGGGTTATATTTTTTGACTTTACAATCACTTTCCTCGCAAAACCATGGAGTACTCGTGTCGTAAAAATTAGGGTTAAAATCGTGACAAAAATAGTGCCACCAACGATTGCACTTTTCACAACTTACCATGAATTCATCATCTGGTTTGCTGCAACTTGGAGAACTGCAACTTTTTCTTGCATTCGGCATTATGAAAGATAATTTCAGTTCCAAACTGCTTCAATTTAAAATAAAATAATATCGTTCCACCGCTGAAATCTTTCCAATAATAAAAAACGAGTCCAAGTCCAAATCGAACCAAGTAAACTTCTTGGAAATTAATCGATTTTATTTTCTATTAAAAAACAATGCAATTACTACCTATTATTTGAGGTAAAACATATCGTCGGTGTGCTGCAAAAAGAGCTCAAGTCCACTTTTTTGTGAAATGGACTTAATGATACAAAAGATTCCCAAAAGTCATAGTCTATGCCCTGTAAAAAAATCCCATGTCTATTTAAGGTAGTTTTATAGTTGTTGTATCAAAACAAATCATTCCATGTCCAAAACACCCAAATGTGGACCCAAGTCCACTTGGGTCTTTTTTACACAAATCTTTTTTTTCTATTTTTGATGCAAAAAAAGCTCAAGTCCTCAAATTCAAAGAAAATTCACCCAACAGAAAACAAAACTATTTCTAAGCCTTCTTAAAAATTTGTTATAAGGGCTATGATTTGCTTTGAATTTACATTTAGAGAAATTATCATTATTGAAAGTTGTTAATGTGAAAAGGTTGAGCATTTAACGTTGCTTTAAAAAAAATCAATTCCTCAAGCCGAAGTGCTGTTCTTCTTCAACTTGCATTAAAAAAAGGTAATCATTTTGTTTCAGTATAGCTATTACATGGAAGTTGATAGCATGCACAGTGCTATCGAAAGAGAAAAGAAGAATGTTTCAGTATATACGATTCAAGACTGGCTAACTATATTCAGACTAGCTCTCTTGGATTTGAGAAGCCGCTCGCGTATTTCTTCTTCTATATTGTTATCGGCTGCTACTATTGACCCAAGGTATTTAAAGGATTGCACCACTTCAAATTCGTGCTCCGCTACCTTGATTATTTGACCGACTGACGCCACCATGTACTTTGTTTTACCTTCACTAATGTGCAGCCCCAGATTTTGTGCCGCCTGCTCGATCTGGTTCGGTTCTTCCGAAGATGTCAATGTCGTCTGCGTAAGCCAGTAACTGGCTGGACCTGTTGACGATGGTCCCTCTTGTTGCCGTGTCAGAGTCACGGATTGCTTTCTCCAACGACAGGTTGAAGTGCAGGCAGGCCAAACCGTCCCCTTGTCGGAGTCCATTAAAGATGTTGATTGGTTTGGATAGCAATCCGGCTATTTTTACTTGGCTTGTTACGTTGGTCATGGTCAACCTACATAGTCGTGTCAATTTATTTGGGATGCCGAATTCTCTCATGGCTTTGTAAAGTTCTACTCTGGCTATGCTATCATAGGCGGCCCTAAAGTCTATAAACAGATGGTATGTTGGGATGTTAAATTCTAGACATTTTTCCATCGCCTGCCTAAGGGTAAAGATCTGATCAGTTGTTGATTTGCCTGGAATGAAACCACACTGATACTGTCCGATGACGGTTTTAGCGCATGGGGTTATCCGGTCTTGTAGGATAGAGGAGAGTATCATATAGACGGTACTCAACAACGTTATAGTACCTCTATAATTGCTGCACGTTGTGACACCTCCCTTCTTATGTATGGGGCATATTATGCCTTTTCGCCAGTCTCTGGCATTTCTTCCTGCTCCCATACGTGTACTATAATATCATGAATTGCTTGACGTAAGGCTGGCCCGCCGTGATGGAATAATTCGGCTGGTATGCCATCGGCTCCCGGGGCTTTGTTCTGTTTAAGCCGGCCTATAGCCTTCTCAACCTCGGAGATTATAAAAAACAAAAATTTGGACGAAAACGGAGATAAGGTGAACTGGTTGAAAGTAAAATCTTTTAGGTACCAAAAGATAAAACCTAGTGTTATGGAGTACAAATACGACCACAATGAAACCTATAGGGAAATACGTGTTTTTGGTAAAGGTCGGCCCATAGATTTAAAAGAGGTTAATATCGAAAAAGTGTATAAAAGCAGCCTTCCTATAAGTATCGAAAAAAAAAAGATTTACTTAATCTCTGCAAGTCAGAAGCCATTCCGAACGAATTTCATCACTGGTACAAAAGTTTGAAAACAAACAAAACCGCCAGAAATAAGGCGCCAGAACCCGATATAAATGATGATACCGAATCAGAGCAAGATTAATAAATTTAAAATAAAAATATCAAACAAATATTTTCATACAAAAAAAAAGCCCATGTCCATGAAAAAAAAAAAATTCATGCAAAAAAAGCCTATGTCCAAGATTCAATTTATTTTTGTATAAAAAGAAGTTGAATAAATTAAATTGAATCAAATTTTTTGTTTCCATCTTATTTATAAATGGTTTTATCAGATTTAAATATCGTTTTTTAAATCGAAACTACTTAATGATTTTTCCAGGAGCCATAAACTTTAAATCTTCAATAACTCAGAAACACAATTATGTGACTTGAGATCTTTTTGCAGCATACCGACGATATACATACTTACAAATTGGTATATTTAGCAAAGCCATGAACACAATTTAAATAATTTAATTTTAGAAACTTGAAACATATTCACAATTCAGTGTTTGAAATTAAAATGAAAATAATTTGACAACGAAACTAAAAAATTTACATGAAAAAAAGCAAAGTGACTAAGTTAATTTGAATTAATGACAAGTGTTTTAAGCAAAGTAGAATTTAAAAAAGGATTAGAACTTGAGTTTGTACTCGTAGATACAAAAAATGGCTTGATGACAGTGACTTCAACGCCAAGATCGGAAAGGAGGGCATCTTTGGTTCGATAGTCGGAGGACACAGCCTGCACGACAACATTTCCGTTAACGGACTCAGGCTGATTGACTTTGCGGCGGGGCGAAATGTCATCATAGCTAGCACTCGATTCCCACACCTCAATATACACAAAGGGACCTGGCGGTTCCGGATTAACAAACCGTCAACCAGATTGATCATGTTGCGATAGACGCGAGACATGCTTCCAGTATCCTGGATGTCCGAACATTCCGAGGAGCCAACATAGATTCGGATCATTACATGGTGGTAGCCCAAGTACGGATGCGGATATCCATGACGCCACAACGACGGACGGATGCTGTGAAAAGATTCAATGTCGCGAAGTTAAAATTACAGGAGGTCGCCAGGACTTTTGCAGACCGAGTCTCTCTTAATCTCTCAGCAAGCGCGCCTCCAGCTTCATTTACGGAGGACCTGTGGAAGCACTGCCAGAATGCCATCAGTAGTGCCGCCACTGATGTGCTGGGTTTCACAAGGCCACCACAACGAAACCCCTGGTTTGACGAAGAATGCAGGTTGGCGCATGTAGCAGAGAACGAGGCCTACCAATTAATGCTGCAGGCAAGAACCAGAGCTGCTGAGAGAGATGCCCGGGAGCTCTACGGGCAAAGACGAAGGGAGGAACGCCGACTTCTAAGGAGGAAAAAGAGAGAGCATGCGAAGCGGGCAGTCGAGTCTATTGAGGACTGTACCGGTAGGGGGGATGTTCGAAAGTTTTACCAAAGGGTGAGGCAATCCACCCAGGGCTACAAAGCTAGAACGGAAGCCTGTCGAGATGAGAGTGGGAATATGGTAGTGGACACGCAGTCCGTGCTGAGGATCTGGAAACAACACTTTTCCAGACTGCTGAACGGCGAAGGAGGCCAAAATTCCGCAACTAGGCGGAACATTCCATTCAACCTGGACGATGATGGTCAAAATTTTCGTCCACCCGACCTAAATGAAGTGCGGTCAGCGATAGCCAAGCTGAAAGCATACAAAGCTGCTGGCGCGGATGGCTTGCCAGCTGAGCTATTCAAAGCAGGTGGGGATGACTTGGTAGGGAGCATGCACCAACTCATCTCAAAAATTTGGTCGGATGAAAGTATGCCCAATAAATAGAACCTCGGCATAGTGTGCCCCATCCACAAGAAAGGAGATGCCCTGACATGTGCCAATTATAGGGGTATAAGTCTCCCCAACGTCGCATACAAAATCCTGTCGTCTGTACTGTGTGAGCTCCTAAAACCGTTTGTCAACGAGCTGATCGGCCCTTATAAGTGTGGTTTTAGGCCCAGCAAATCCACCCTGGATCAGATGTTCACACTTCGACAGATTTTATAAAAAAATTCAGGAGTTCCAAATCGATACACACCACCTTTTTATCGATTTCAAAGTCGCGTATGATAGCGTGGACAGAGAACAACTATATAGAGCCATGTCTCATCTCGGAATCCCTACCAAGCTCGTCCGCTTGTGCAGGATGACGATGGAGAAATCTCGCTGCTCCGTCAAGGTCGGTAAGAACACCACCGAACCCTTTGATGTCGAGAAAGGTCTGAGGCAAGGCGACGCGCTATCATGCAACCTATTTAACATCGCTCTTGAAGCAATTGTTCGAAACTCAAACGTCAACAATAGAGGTACAATTTTTCAAAAGTCAGTTCAACTGCTTGCTTATGCGGATGATATTGATATCATTTGGAGGACGAAGCGAGCTATTACCGGTGCGTTTGCAAGTATTGAACTGGAGGCGGCGAAAATGGGTTTGGCTGTTAATGAGGACAAGACGAAGTATATTCTATCATCGAGAAAGGAATCTCAACATCGTCGACTCGGGCAAAACGTCACGATGGATAGGTATAACTTCAAAGTCGTCAAAGACTTTTTCTACCTGGGCTCCACTATAACATCGCAAAACGACATCAGTGCAGAGATCAAGCGAAGAATTACTCTTGCCAACCGCTGTTTCTTCGGGCTAAGAAGGCATTTGAGTAATAAAGCCCTATCTCAAAGAACCAAGGAGACCTTGTATAAGACCCTCATCATCCCGGTCCTGCTGTATGGGGCAGAAGCATGGACACTGTCTAAAATGGATGAAAATCTGCTTGGGTGCTTTGAAAGAAAAGTTCTTCGTTTGATCTTCGGTCCAGTCTGTATCGATGGAGTATGGAGGAGAAGGTTCAACAACGAGCTGTACGGGCTTTACAGCGATGTTGACCTAGTCAAGAAGCTGAAAATACAACGGCTGAGATAGCTGGGACACTTGGAGCGTATGGACACCGACGCACCAGCCCGTCGAATCTTCGAATCCACCCCTGATGTTCTGCGCAGCAGAGGAAGACCCCACCTCAGGTGGCGCGCACAAGTGGAGAGTGACCTCAACCAACTTGGAGTGCGTAACTGGAGGCAGCTAGCTAGGGACCGAGCTAGCTGGAGGGGCTTGTTGGTTGAGGCCTTAGTCCGCCCTGGACTGTGAGCGCCATCTAAAGTAAAGTAAAGCAAGTAGGAAGATATATTACTTTTTTTTGAAACATACTTCCGGGAATTCAGGAAACGTTAACAAACTTGATTCAATGTTTTCTGTGCACTTAAAACATTAAAAAAAATGTTACATATATATCGTTTAACCAATATCTTTATTGTATTCTGGTGTAAAGGATCTCGGTGTCAGTTTTTCAGTTTTGTAGATTCCGATTTAAGAGAAGCTTAATTGCTTCCAAATAAAATCAAGTAAGTGCATAATATCAAATCTTATAAAAACAGACTTCTTCCAAAGCACATTCAGGCTACTAGTAAATTAAAATAAAATCGCTCTTGTCGTCAGCTCTTGATTTTTTTTAAGCGTTCGAGCCAATACAAAAAGTCTTTGCGACAGATAAACTAATTAAGTTACTGTTACTAACTAAAAGTATTCATCTTTTATTCTATTTCGATAACTAAGTGCTATTTTGCAGAATTTTAACATTTTCGATACATCTACATATTTCATTAAGAAGATCCATGGTTTTTGTTAAGAAGTCAGTACTCCAGTTTTATGTCTTCTAGTTTTCCTTAGAACGGGAACGGGACACCTTCCAATAAAATGAAAAACATCCCCACGTTCTTTTTGGCCCTCTGAACTGTAATTTTAAAAATTCGTTCGCAATATTTAAACATAACAAGCATTTATTTCCCAGTTTGGTTTGATAATACAAATGAATGTCATATGCAATGCACAAACTTGAAACCGTGATTGTGAAATGTCAAAATCATTAGTTATGTTCAATCAGAAAGAGGCCAGTGTAGAGAAGTGTAGTGCAGTGCAAGTTCTTGAAAACTGTCAGAGCAAACTTAAGCAAAAACGTCATATGTCAGATCTTAAAAACAAGCATTTTTTCTAAATTTAAATTCGAACGCGCGGACAAAATTCAAATTAATTCCTTTGCCAAATATAATCAAATAATGACATCAGCTGATTTTGATAGTTTTCACCAACCTGCACTAGCTCAAAAGGTAGTGCAAGATATTCTGAACTAATGTACACTAGTTCAGCTCAATAAACGCTTAAGCCTAGTACGCAGATCGAGACAAGACAAATTTTATCTCTACAATTTTAATCTCTACAAAACTTTTCCAAATCTCACGCAAAAGTTTGAAGTTGGAGAGATGAAATCTAATTTAATGTGTGTTTTAGTGTATCTCTGGAACGGATTGTCTCACAAAAGTCGTTCACACCTTTTTGGAATCTCCTCTTGATGCTCTCAAGACAAGCATCAGCCCCTTTTACATAAAACCAGTATTGACAAAAATCACTTTCGGAAATACGGTGGCTGTCAAAATTTATCCCGCAAAATAATGCTTGTATCATTCTTTTTCCTGGCAAAATTTAGTGGAGACATTTTGTAGAGCAATTCACAATAGCATGAATTTTGCGCTCGAACTGCGTACTGCTCGGAAAAATATCCGAGACAAAATTTGTCCCAGAAAAAAAATGTATGGGAGACAAAATTTTTCCCGATCTGCGTACTAGGCTTAATCAGTGTAAGTCAGTGGAGAAATTTTTTCAATAAACACCAAAAAGCTACATTTGTCAGCCGAGAGTAGTCCAGTGCCGCTGGTTGAACACAACTATTATCAACTAACTTTGAATCCGAAGTGCTTACACTAGGGGAATTTTCAACTCATTTTATAGTTATATTTACCCACTCATAGTTAGTTAGCTACGTAGTCACATAATTTGTATATTGAATTATCAAAAATAAAAATGTGTACTTTTTTTTTCTTAATTAAAATAAGGTTTTCTTGTTGTTCTCACTATGAGAAAGAAGAAAAAAAATGAAAACACCAAATAAATAAAAAATAAATTCTACTAGAGGTAACAAAAATAACTATTTAAAATAAAATACAAAAAGGCATCATTTTCCTAATTTAATTATTTGAATTATTTTTACAAAACTGTAAAGCCGTTTTTGAGAAATATATTGTCTTTCTTTTTTGGCCAAATGGTGGCATGTACGCCTGAATAACAAGGACAGACAGGTGAAATTGCGAGACACACTTTCTTTTTCTTCGACTTCTCTACCATCTTCTACAAAATTGATCAAAATCTCGAGCTCATTTTTTTCATAACCTGCCATATGTATATTACAAGTACCTGCATCGTAAGTTAAAACCGGATCGGCGGAGGTTCTATATCATCTCGGCGGTAGGCACAAATTTTCTTGTAGGTACATATCACATAGACATAATAGTTACAGGAAGGAATTATGTTAATAAGAACCTAGGAACATTTGTATACTCTGTATCTATTTATTAATGTCCAACTTTACATTATCAAAAAAAAAAAAAGTTATTAATTATTTTTGCTTAATAGCAATTTAAGTAAAAATGTATCAAGGCAGGTCCTCATAGACCTACTTAAGTATACAATTATGTAAAAGACCATCTAATACAAAAAGTTCTTAATTGATAAATGATTGTATTCAAACTATTTAAATGCTTATCTTATCTTCCTTCATATAAACATATTTATGTATATATATGTACATATGTAGATACTGTACATATGTACAAAATTTCCAAACTAATTTCGTTTCCTGCTAGGTATACTTACACATCGTCGCTGTAGATCGAATACCTCGTAACCCAGAAAAAGTCGATTTTTAGGTAATGATGCAATTGTATTGTGAAAAAAATTCCGGATCTAATGAAAAATATCCTGTGGACCTAAAACCTATAATATTGCAGAGCCACGCACATAATTAAGAACACGTCTCTCATTGCCTCTCATTGATTTAATAATAAGTTTTTTGTCTCTCCTGAAAAATCGACTTTTCTGGGTTACGAGGTATTCGATCTACAGCGACGATATGTACTAAACAAGCTCTTGTCCAAAATCTTGGAATTTATAATCAAAATAATAAACCCAAAAAAAGACCTAGGTATCTTCCTACCTATAAATCTTTCTAATTATCAACCAAGTCCGGTATTACACAGCGCATGTTGAGTCTTGCATGAATGAAGTGCGAAAGAGAAAGAAAAAAAAAATTAAACAGAAAGAAAGATTTCTCGACATGCACGGGTAGGATATTCCTTGCATGTTTTTGACGTTTCTCTTTCTCCTTCTCCGTTGTTTTTCGAATTTGCTTCACTTCATTTTTCTTCTATGTTAAGCAAACATCTCTCATATGGCTGTTGCTAATGAAAATTAAATAACATGGACTAAAGCTTTAACATGCGAGTTGATTTTCAATTATGAAATGAATCTATTAAATTGTTGATATCATTCCCTGATTCCATTTTTGTATTTCTATTATTTTTTTTTTTTAAATTGCTAAACCAAACACCGAAACACCGAACGAACAACAAAAATTGAAATGAAAGATAGCTGTCAAATAATGCAAAAGACTCAAAAATCGAAAAAGTCTTCCGTGTAATAATGCGCGCATCACCGAATGACAGTGGAAAACAAAATAACCAAGAACTGCGCATTAAATACATGCGCTGTGTAATACCGCACCAACTTAAATAATATCCATCGGTCAAACCCAAGAAGCAGACATTTTATATATATCGCAAACCTCAGACAACCCAAAAAAAATCTTGAAAGTATAAAAAAAAAATCAACTGTCTGCGGCTTGATCGTTACAAAGGGGTGAACGAATATTGCAAATATAAACAAAAATTGTAGGAAAGGGTAAACAAAAGAGAAGCAACACATAATTGAGAGAAGAGAAATCCTATCCTACAAAATCCTGTAAAAAGAACTTTGATTCTCGTAGAAAAAATGCTTTTTAAAAAGCTTTATAGAATAAAGCTTTTTCAATTTCATAGGTCACTCTGCTCCATACGCGTAAGACATCTGTATATCGTATGATTATTTGTGCTAATACCTTAATTAGACCAAAAACATAAATGTTAAAAAAAGAGCCAAGTTCTTCTATACAAAAACATTTGTGTAACAAGTCAGCCGTGAAAAGTACTGAGATATAAAAGTACGCCAAGGTCTTACTTCACCGAATATTTAAAGTAGAATAATATTGAAACAGCTACAATGTAATAGAGAAATTTTATTTTTTAATGATAACGGACTAAAATTTGATTTCTCAAAAACCAGCAGACATAGAAACATACGCTTTTTTGTGTTCGATTAAGAACTGATAGATACATGAAACACATATAAGCTAATTTACAATTTCATTTCACAATTTTGAAAACAATCGGTCTTAACTTTTTTTCACGTTTTTTTAATCAAAATTTGGACTTTAAATGCGAATTTCTCAAAAACCATTGACATGAGTAATTTAATTTAAATGCAGGATTATAGAACAGACTTCTGGCTTTCAAACACAGTATAGCACTTTATTGTAAGTATTGCCGTTGTTTTTTAATATTTTTTTTTTTAATTTAAACCATTTTTTCTAAAAGTGCCCCTACCTCCTAAACGGGGGCAGATAGACCCCCCTCCCATAGTAAAAAGTGCTTGTTTTTGACCCCTCTACAAAAATCCGTCATCAAATCTTGGCGGCCAAGTTATCGTGCTCGTGCCAAAATTTCATTTAGTTAAAGCTAGGTAATGGTTGAAAAAAATTTTACAAAAAATTGTTATTTTTGGTACCCCCATTTTTTTTGTTTTTGATTTTCTCAAAAACGGTACAACCCATTTTGATCATTTTTTTTTTGCTAAAGGTCCCTAATAGTTTGAATATTATTGTGTATTCAAATTTTCAAAAAAAAATTTTTTGGATTTTTAAAAAAAATTTCAATTTTTTTTTTTGAAAACTCAATATTTCGAAAACCCCATGCTCGATTTTTTTCAAACTTGATGAATAAAAGTTTTTTAATATAATCTACAAAGTATAAGAACAAAAATATTATTTTACCTAAAACTAACGGTATTCTCCAAGAACAAAAATTATAAGTCGTAGTGGTTTCTTAAAAAAATAAGCTTTTATATACAAAAATTAATAAAAAGAAACAAATTTCAGCCTCGGAACAGTTTTCGAGAAAAATATGATTTTCGAAAACCCTTTTTTGAAAAAAACATCAAGTAACTTACGAAAAAAAAAAATATTTTCACGCGTATACAAATTTTCCTTTTTCCAAAAAATGTTCCTACTTTTTTGAAAATTTTAATATTATCAAAAGTCTTATATATTTATAATATTTTTTTTTTAATTTTTGGAAAAAAAGTCATTCTTTTTGGAAAATGTGATATCTCAAAAACCGGCGCAATGTTTTTTTCGAAAATTAATTTCCATTCGTACAGTAATAAAACATAAAGCTAGCGCACGATTTGAGGAGATTTTACTTAAAAACAATATTTTTTTGTTCCACGCTTAAAATACGTTTTCGCGTGAAAGGTGGCACTCCCTAGATCACGAATATGTAATTTTTAATTCTGTAGGATGAATAGTTTGGCCAGAAATCACGTTTGAAAATGTCAACTTTCAGGGGTCTACGAGGCTCTGTTTAGCCGCAAATCGCGTTTAAAGATAAAAATTCGTTTTTCGATACCATTTTTTCAAATTTTGACATTTGACAATTTTCTCATTATCGAAATAGGGATTTTTTATAGAGATGCTTAAACTAAGATTAGAAAACATTGCATCTCAAAGCTTTTTCTTTTTAATTTTTGGAAAAAAATTGTTTTTTTTTTCTTTGAAAATTCGATATCTCAAAAACGGCTCAATATTTCATTTCGAAACTTAATTTCATTCGTACAATAATAAAAACTTAAGGTTGGCGTGCCACTTTTTTTTAAATTTATTTTCACTTACAAAATTATGTAATTGCAAGTTTTGCATGTGGAAAAAATTTAACTCGAGATTTTGATCAAATTTGACTTTATGATAATAGAGAACACGAAAAAATATTTTTTTATCTAAAAAAATTGTTTTTGAAAAATCAATGTCTTGAAAAAGTTTGAGCGATTAATTTTTGAAAATATTTCCCAGAATCTTTATTTTTAAATACTTAAAATTAATATCCCAATTTTTTGTCTACAACAATTTTAAAGAAATTTCTTATATTCAAAATTAGTTTAATAATAAAAGGTTTTTTAAACATTGTTTGCATAAATTCTTACTTTTTATATTTATATCAACAAAATAAAAAAAAAACAACATTTTTATTTTAATGAATTAATAATTTCCAAATTTGATAAAAATTCGTAGACAAACATTAAAAGAAATGTTTGTTTGTTCAAAGTTCGCAGGGCAAATATCTTATTTTTTACAAAATATATGGATTAAACTATTTTTGGTAAAAAAAAGTTTATTTTTATTTTAAAAAATTTTCATGTGGGGTGCATCAATAATTTCTTAAAATTGACACCAAATTCCTTTTTTTTTAATTTTTCAAAAATTGCTTATAAGCAATATGTAAATGCATACAAAATATTTTTTCCAAAAAAGGTATCTGATTTTTTTTTAAATATTATGTCAATAACAATTTTATTCTATTTTTTTAATTAATTTAAGTTTTCTAAAATTATTTTTTTCTCGAAAAACTTATTTGATTTTTTTTTTAAAAAGCTTTATGTGAATATTTATGAATTTCTGAAATTGTTTATTATACACATAAAAAGTTTCTATATTTTTTGCAAACAAAGTTTATATGAATAAATTTTAAAAACTGGTCTATACCTATATCAATTTTTTGTATATTTAAATATATAAATACCTATCAACGCATAACAATAATTTTTCGTTTTTGTACCTAATCAAAATTATTATTTTAATTTCATACAATTTTCTATGGGTATGTACCTACATACTATGCAAAAGCTATTTTCTTTAATAAAAATATAGGTACGTACCTATAAGATTTTCTTAAAGAAATAGTTTTCTAACTGTGTATGTACATATCTATATTAATTACAAAAAAAATACAATTTTCACTATCTAACTACCCACTGCATATAATTATTATAAAATTATTATTATAAAATTATTTTGGTTACCATAACGAAATAAAGCCAATTTGAAATTATTTAGTTTTCAAAAACGAAATAAAACCATTTGAGTTTATTAAGTTCAAATTCCTCTAGATCTTATTACAAAGTCGATAAAATGGCAACCTCGGTAATTAATCGTATCAGAATTTAAACAAACCAGATTGCATGAGTAATAAAACAAAATTCACAAAAATTCCCATACACTCTCAATACTTTTTGCTTGTATTCATCTCGCGCCTGCCAGCGTATTGCCAAACTGTATATCAGTACAGAGCTCCGACGCTCTATAATAGACTAAGAATGCTCATTCAAATTAAGAGCATACTATATACTGTGTCAGATCAAAAGCAGATTTTCTGTATTGGTATACATTTTGCTCAGGAAACTAAGAGCAAAGTACCTGTGATTATAGAGCCATCGTTCACGTTGGTGTGATTATTGTGTGTGGTGTGTGGTGCCGTGACATAAGGCCAAGTGACAAAAGGCCAAATTTGTTTGTGACTTAAGGCCAAACATAAAATGTTTTTTCTTGAGCAACAGTACCTTGTGTGGCCCGCTTCGCGGTTTTTCAGGATTTTAACTCCCTTTTCGGGGCCTGTCTGGCGACTGAACATACCCTAAGCGGAGCAACGGAGTTGCGTAAGCGGGTGTGAGCCCCGAAAAGGGAGTTAAAATCCTGGAAACCCGCGAAGCGGGCCACCCAAGGTACTGTTGCTCAAGACAAAACATTTTATGTTTGGCCTTAAGTCACAAATAAATTTGGCCTTTTGTCACTTGGCCTTATGTCACGGCACCACACACCACACACAATAACCACACCAACGTGAACGATGGCTCTGTAATCACAGGTACTTTGCTCGATCTCAAAAAGTATATGGGCTTATCCCCGTAAATTTTAACTTCTTGGGTTTGAAAAAAACAAAAACAAAAATTAAGGCACGCATGTAAATTTGAGTTTTTCTTCAATTATAGACTACGAATAAATAAAAAAGTTCAAAATAACTTATATGTATTGTTTGTTGAAGAGTATAAAATGTATAAAGTATAGAGAAATGAATTTAAAATAATTTATTTTAAGCACCGAGTTAATTGATTTGGTTTTTATTTTTAATCTTCACAGCTTCTGTTTTCAAACTTATTTGTTTAACACTTTTACCATTTTTTTCTTATAGTTTCTACAGTTTAAATTACGCTCATTGTAAGGGTATAATCAAACAATGCTTTGGTGTGCTAGTAAAAAATGTGCCTTTTTTGAAACAGTTACGTTTTTTACGTCCGTTTTGTTAACTTCTTAAAATTTGTACATAATGAAGCACGCATTGAAGCCAAAGTTTTTTTTCTCTAGATAGCTTGAATAATGATGCAGACCATAAAAAAATGTCCCATGATCAATGTTAAAAAAATAGACACGAAAATTTGTGACAATTAAAGATTTACGAAAAATCACGCATGGCAGTTTTTTCTAAAATTTATATCATATAGGATTATTTATAAGAAAGGCACGCACTCAAAATGAATGATTTCAATTAATTTTGACCTTCATTTATCTGAAAAATCAAAAATTGTACTAAGTAATCTTATGTTAAACATTATTTTTGCAATAATACAAAACGTTAATTTATCCACGCACGCAGCCAAAAGTCTCAATATTCGATGATTTTTTCGATTTCAAACACTTTCGCACTATCTCGATGGTTCATTTTATAAATTGAATAGTTAAAACTCAATGTCTATATACTTCGACGCATGGCAAAAGTTAAAATTTGCACGGATAAGCCCATATAGTTTGCTTCAGCTTTTTAAATATTTTACAAGCAAACTGCATGTGACCACAGAGCCCTCTGTGGTAGCATACAGTTTGCTCTACAATACTTTCAAATTCGGTGAGCAGAAAATGGCTGAGCACAGACTAAGGAGATCTGTGCTGAAATACAGTTTGGCAATACGCCGCCTGGCATATACAACTTTATATACCTACCTACAATTGATTCTGACAGCAAAAAGAAACGCAGATAAGATTTTCTCCCTTACCCTCTTTATTGTTGTCAGAATAAATATATCATTACCGCATCTCTTCTTTTGCTTATATTTTCTTCTTCCACGTCAACTCTGCACTGCTTAACATAGCCACACTTACGATTCTGCGGCACAATAAGTTAACTTTTTTTCGTGTTCCATGATAGTACTATAAAAATTTATATACAAAGGTTCTTATTAACATAATTCCTTCCTGTAACTATTATGTCTATGTGATATGTACCTACAAGAAAATTTGCGCCTACCGCCGAGACGATATAGACCCTCCACCGATCCGGTTTTAACTTACGATGCAGGTACTTGTAATATACATATGGCAGGTTATGAAAAAAAATGAGCTCGAGATTTTGATCAATTTTGTAGAAGATGGTAGAGAAGACGAAGAAAAAGAAAGTGTGTCTCGCAATTTCACCTGTTTGTCCTTGGTATTCAGACGTACATGCCACACATTTGGCCAAAAAGAAAAATAATATATTTCTCAAAAACGACTTTTACAATTTTGTTAAAATAATTCATTTTTTTTCTTCTTTCTCATAGTGAGAACAACATTTTAAGAAAACAACATTTTAAGAAAAAAAAAAGTACACATTTTTATTTTTGATAACTCAATATTCAAATTATATGCCTACGTAGTTAACTAACTATGAGTGGGTAAATATAACTATAGCTAAGTGTACACGATTGGTAGATCTTACAATATTGTCAGATCTGTCAGTGAAAACCATGCTTACAATGTCTTACAACCGTGTAGTCTTATGCCGGATATACATTGTTCAAATGCATGACAAGCATGTGCAATTATATTAGTAAATTCTGGTTTAAGTTGCATATACACATATCAATCATGAGTTTTCAATCTTTTATTTTTACATCGACGGTGTGGTGAGAGGACGTTCTCTTTAATTATTGCGCTTTGTGAATATTTTTGGCAAAATTGTTTTAACCGATTTCTTTGAGATTTTTTTTGCCCATATACAATTTTTGTTTATTTAAATCAGCTTACAGAAAACAATGTGTGACACAGACGATTGCTGTATTGCTGTAGGCCTTGCACTGGCTAAAAAAAAGAAAAGATTTAGAAAGAAACGTGTGTGGATGAAGGAATGGCTGAAAAAACGAAGGGAATTCACTCATGAAAATCTCCTCAATGAACTGAGAATAAGTTCATTAGCTGATTTTGAGAATTTCCTTCGTATGGATGAGGAAGCATATGACCACCTACTAAGAATGATCGCACCAAAAATAAAAAAAGATGATACACCAATGCGAGATGCTATACCCGTCAACCAACGTCTTTCCATACTCCTTCGATTTTTGGCAACTGGAAACACATTTGCGGATTTAAAGTTCACCAGTGCTATATCTGAGCATTCCATCAGTAAAATCGTTATTGAAACGTGCGAGGCAATCATAGATATCCTCAATGATAAGATTAAAGTAAATAAAACAGTAATTTCATTCATATTTTATTTGTATTTATTGTGATGAAAATAAATATTAAGTCTAAGTTTTATTTAAATGAAGCAAAATATTGTCCAGCGTTAGAAATGTATTGCTCCGAGATTTCGATTTCTTCGTATGTATCCTCAGCAGAAATCACTTGTGATCGCGCTGATGATGATTGGCACGACAAATCCTCCAAATGCGCTGATGATGGTGATTTTAAAATGTAACTTTGCCCTGATACACTACTGAAGCTGCCGTCTTGAGCAGATAACGGGTTATACGATGAAGATGGGTTTTGCATTTGTACAAAAGATGATTGCTCTTCCTCCGAGTTTTGAAAAAATATTGAATTTGTTACTGGAGTACTAGCTCTACTCTCTATATTCGGACGTAACCAATTCCGATGCAAAGCATCGGCGAACATTCGTTGAACATGCTCCAACTTCCTAAGCTTTGATGCCCACGTTTCTGCGATTGCATGGAATTCATCTCTTGGTTCAGACAAGCGCTTGGCAGCTAAAGCTAAAGCAATCAGCTCATCGCTTGGATCTGCTTTTTTTCGTTTCTTTGGAATTTGTATTTCCTAAAAATATATAAAATATATGCATATAAGTGCGTATTAGCTATTACATTATTTAATCTTAATCTTAATTTGTCTTTACAGACGCCTTCTACAAAAGAAGAATGAAAAACAATTGCAGATGACTTTTTTACCGATGGAATTTTCCGAACTGCCTAAGAGCATTGGATGGAAAGCATATTGCCATTAAAAAACCTCCGGACTCAGGATCATTTTATTTCAACTATAAAAAATATTTTAGCATCGTGCTTATGGCACTCGTCAATGCCAATTACGAATTCATAATGGTAGATGTAGGCATCAATGGCAGAATATCGGATGGTGGTGTCATAACTCACACAAATTTTGGAAGAGCGTTCTCTGAAAATACTTTGAATTTGCCTGAGAATAGTTCACCACCACTGAGTGACAAAAGCCTACCCTATGTCTTCGTTGCAGATGATGCATTCCAGCTATCTGAACACTTAATGAAGCCTTATTCGCAGATAGGTCTTACCAAGCAGCAATGAATTTTTAATTATCGCCTGAGCCGTGCTCGTCGAATAGTTGAAAATGCTTTTGGTATATTGGTTTCACGGTTTGGAGTGCTCCAGAGAACTATTGGACTTGCACCAGAAAAAGTGCAAACTATCGTCCTCGCGTGTTGCTATTTGCACAACTTTTTGAGATCCAAAGCTGCTAACCAATATTTACCAACAGGTTCTGTGGATCAAGAGCAGTTACAAAATGGAATAATATTTCAAGGAGCTTGGAGGAATGAATGCAACATTACTTCTTTGGACAACTCATCACGTCGAAATTCAACAACAAATGCAAAAATTATAAGAGACACTTTCTGCAATTATTTTAATGACGAAGGCCAAGTTTCTTATCAAAACAAATTCTTACAAGAATAATAAAATTTCTTAATATACCAACATGCACATATATATACATATGTAAACAAAAATATGTAATTAAAATTAAATTTAAAAAGTACTAACCGATATGTTTTCATTTAAGAAACTGCTTCTAGAAGGACATGGAATTTCGTTATCGCGCAGAAAATCCATTGCCTCAAAATAATATAAAGTTGGTTCATTTTCATCGCTGAAACCAGAGCCACTTTTCTCCAACGCTGATATTCTCTTTAACTCTTCCCTGTAGTTTGTCCGGAGGACATTCACTTTGGCGGCAACTTCTTTTTTTGTGGCTTCCGGGTATTTTTCTTTTTACTTTCTTAAAAGTATCTCATTTTGTTCATTTTTCAAATCTCTGTTTGAATACTCTTTCCCCTTTACGTTCCACAACGCTGGTAAGGAGCGATATACTTCTATTAATTCTAAAATGAAATTTTTATTATCCATTTCTTATTCCCATCGCCTGCTGTTCTTACCTCTTCGACTTACTTTACGCAACTGAACCAATATATGCATGATCAATCGTCAATCTTGCATATCAAAATCAAAAGATTTTGATTTTGCTTCAATCCAACATCCAATCTATACGTGTGACTTTTTCACTAATACACTTGCACATGCTTGTCATGCATTTGAACAATGTATATCAGGCTTTACAATTAATTGTCAGAAATCTAGCGGGACAAAATACAAAAATCAAGGCCAAGCGAACCGTTTCAAAATGATGTGGCTTACTTGTCAATACAGTAGGTAACTGTAATTCATGTTTTATTTTTTGGTCTCTTTCATTGGTTAGAAAATATTAAGCTTTGATATTAGTAGTTTATGAAAGCCACTTCGAGACAGCAGATAAAAGGTGTTTTTTGTGCAATTTCGTTTAGCTATAAAAGTGTAACGGTGCGTTTTTTGGAATATTTTTTTTTCTTGAATAGAATTTTTTGTGGGTAATACAAAAACGATCCCATAAATTAATTGGTTCATTAAATAATTTTTTTATAGTTTCTTAAGTTCAACGTGAAAAATCGGACTGGATTTTTTTTTATTGAATTTTCAACTGGAATAAAACTAGATAGTTCCGCCGAGTTCCGACTCGAAAATTATAAAAAGTAATTATGTGGAGTGTTGGCTTTGAGGTAAAATAAATACTTTTTGCGCGTTTTTGCGACACCCATACAATTATTTTCAATTTTCAGAATGGCCTCCTTAATATCGCGAAAGCAAATTTTTGAAATTTGGCGGCAAACGGGTAAAACAAAAAGGGTTGATGTGGTTAGAGCAATTATTATTGATAGGTTTGAGCTTCCTGAGCTGTCTGAAGATTGTAATGAAAAACTTAATACTTCCATAAAAAATTTGCTGTCCAAAATTGGTGAAAAGTGGGTGAAAAGCGGTAGACATGTTAACCAATTTGTAGCTGCAAACTCAGCCTGGTAAGGGGAAACTTATACATTGGCCAACATATTGGACAAAGAAATTTCAAAAAAAAGGCCGGAAGAACTAGAAACTCTTTTGAGTAATGCTGTAAAAAATCCAAAAAACCCAAAGTTCAAAATTTAATTAGATCACCTTGCCCTAGGGAAATAATAAAAGCTAGTGAAGTTATGCTTCGCAAAATTGGTAAACGGGATTCAGTAAATTTCATAAAGGGTCTTTTGGAAGCTTCATCCAGTAAAGGTACTGGGGTAAAAACATTATTTAAAAATCGCAGCTCTGATCACGGGTCTCATATATCTCTGTATCCCGATGAAGCATTGGCTTTAATGATTGACATTAATCTTTCCAAGCATTAATATCAAGTCATACGCCAAAAAATCAACTCTAAATGCAAAGATATTTTGAATTCTTATGAAAAAGTGTTAAACTCAAAAAAGAACTGTTATCCCACAGAAATTGAGGTCACTGAAGCATATGCTAAGAGTCAACTTCAATCCTTGGTTGATCATACCATAGAACGGCTTTGCTTTGGTCGGGAATTGGAAGTAACTGAACTTCAAGGTGGTGAAAAACATCTTGAAATTTTGATCAGAAGGTCAGATAGCTGATAAATTTGTTTAGTATAAGCATGGTTCCTATTCAGATAAATCTAATCTAATCTATTTTTTTTTGCATCAAATTTTTTATATACCATACACCTGAATAATAATATAAAATAATGACTTTAAGTATTATTCCAATAAACTTGAATAGAATTAAAATTAATTGAATTTTAAATCCAAAAACGTATTTTATAAAAAAAAATCATCTTTTTTCCATATCATGAAATCGTTAATAGTTTGGTTATTTTTCGTTAAAACAATATTATTTCAAGGAAGGATAGTATAGTTTATCTATTATTACCTATAAAACATCAAATCATTAATTTAAAATATGAATTTCCTATTCAAAATAATTTTTTTCTGCTAGATTGGTGAATCCGCCCACTGTGATACGTACATAATAATTATATAAATTTCAAAAAAAAAACAATTTCCACTACCTAACCACCCACTGCATCTAATGTAGGCATTTAAACTAGTTGATTGCAATTATAATTTTTTTTCTTCAAAATTACACGAATTATTATACTTTTGAATAACAAAAATAATAATAATTTGAATCAACATAGGTAAGTTACCAAATATATTAAGATAAAGTACCTATGTAGCAGGGACGAAGCGTCCATATATTGAGTGGAATGAGTGCTTCCGTTGAACCATTTGAAAAAATCGTACCTAGCAAGGAATTAAATTCAAAATTCCAAATTGTATTAATATTTTTATTATATTATTTGTATCTATTAATTTGTATCATTTACTCTGTAAATTACATTCCAACATCATTAACATTATCATCTTTTACTAAAATTACTAAAGGAAATCAAATCTCTCTCCTGTTATTACAACTTAAAATGCCACACTGCAAACGAACTGAGAATGCTCAACATCACTCCATTATTTATAATGCTCAATCTCATGAAAGTTCTTGCTAAAATGCTTTACAGCTATGCATTCCTTATTATCGCCTCCTTAACTCAATTTCAAAATACCCTTCCACTCCAAGTCAACTGAAAATATACCTACAACATCACTCACCAATATTCACAAAATGCTCAAACAACAATGATTCTCAAACAATATATAGAATGCACAACAGCTGGGCATTCCATTATTTCTCATACTGAACTTAGATCTCAACCCAAAGTCAATATAATCACAGATAATTATATACAGATGTCGCATGCCCATAGAAAAAACTGACATATGAAAATGAAAATCTTCATTTGAAAGAGCTTTTAAGAAAGCTGTTTTCAATTTATTATTTTAAGATTATGTGAGAAGTGCTTTTTCTCTTTAAAATGTTTGCTCTCTGAATTCACGAATAAAATCTATTTCGTCTGTTGCTCTTGCGTATTCAACTCTGTGTCTGTATTCTTCGTTTTTTTGTTTAATACCGCCAGACCCTTTTTTTTAAATAGATTTTTTATGGACACAAGAACACAAGATACCTACATTTTTCATAGAGGGATCTTGGTAAGAAAAAATTGTATTTTGTGTGTTTATCTGGGAATCTAAGGCAATTTTGTTCATAAAAAGGACACTTACTTAGATATTTTGTTGCATTTAGAAGCAAATTAGGAACTTATGTAGGTAGGTATTTCAAAGCCTTTGGATGGATTTGTGAAAATTATTCTGTATCTTTTAGGTAGGTACCTATTTGTTCTTTACAATTCCCATACAAATTATTCTAATTTCGTTGCTCAATTTTGTCTATCAAAGCCAAAAACAGAAACAGTATTGTTTGTTAGTCCTAGTCCTAGGTGCTACATACATAGATACATATGTACGTATTTTGCATTCAGGTTCATGAGGTTATGATGACACCTGCAGGCAGGAAGGTTGGTTTTATTTGATTTGGTGCGATCTTTTGATGATGGCGAAAATAACGTGGTTGACTTTTTTGGGCTTGATAAAAATAAAAAAAAATCTGAAAAAAATAGTTAAATTAAAACTCCGATTTGAAGTAGGGCGACAAAGAAAAAGAAAATAAAGTCCTAAGAAATTATTGTGGATACAGATTTTTTTATGGGTTAGGTACCTATTTATTTTATACCACCTACCTACTTAATTAAGAGGTTGTATGGTTATGATAGGTTGTAGATAGGTATGTTTGTATGAAAAAACGCAACGAGAAGAATAACTGTAGGTACGAGAATATACATTGTACGCATACATACGTATAGTATATACAATTTTACAAAAACGTATGCCTAGGAATTCATTGCGTTTGTGAAAATTTATTAAAAGGTGACAATTTTCTAGTTATCAATTAGATACAAACATACAAATTAGCTGGTTAAAGCTAACGATAAAATTTAAACTCGAAAAATTGTTTTTAAAAAAAAAAAAAGCGTCCGGATAACTTCGAGTTTCGGTTTGGAATAATTTTATTTTTTAGAAGAGTTAAATTGTGTTTTTTTATTTCGATTCGTGAGTAAATTGTTTTTAAAAGTAAATAAAATATTATAAAATGTTTTCGGAAAACGAAGATTTTGATATATGTACATACTTATGTATGTATATGACTGAAGACCCAGCTTTATGGAGAATTTTACTCCAGAAATAGGTTTGACAAGATAGCAGATCGGTTTTTAGTTGAAAAACTTAAAGATCGAATTATAAGCCGTAGGCTTCCGATTGCACCCGAATTTCAAGTACCTACATACTATTTACATTACACTTTCTTGGAAGAAGACTGGAATGGTCCAATCCAAAGTGGCGAAATAATAAAAAAAAAACATTTCGAAAAAAGTTGTCAAAAATAAACAAATAACAAAATTAATTTAAGGTTGTCCTTTTGACTTTTGAGTTTCCGACATTTCAAACTATTAGGTCCGTTCCCCTGATTTAGTTTAGTTTGGTTTGTTAATTTTAACGAACTGTCATGATTTAAATGTGTTCAAATGCACCGTTTTTGAATAAAGGGAATTAGTCTATTACTAGTTAGTAAAACGAAAAAAAGGTTTAAAAATTTCGAAGAGTTAGTAAATTACCAAAATTTTAACAAATTGCTAACTAATAAAATGCTAAGCCCTTAATAAAATTTTGTAAAATGTTGCTCCTATGTTTCTACCATCACGTGTGAACGTTTGTTTCCTATTGATAAATCATATAATCAATTTATTTATCTAATAAAATTGTATGTTGGGCTTGCATAGGTATTCATTTAACTAAATGTTGTGAAAATTTGTGTAAAAGCTGAAATAATTCTATTCTAATAGCAACTGATTCATTTATTGTCTGTACCGCCATTCCGACATTAATTTTTTTTTGAAAATCTGTATAATGTGCCAGTTTGTAAGCTTTGGGCATATTTTTTTTTTATTTTTTCATTGTTGAAGATAAATTCGATTACCTTTCAGATAATAATTCCATCAGGTGGTTCTTAAAACAAAAACAAACTTTAATCAACGAAGGTATGTATATGAAATACTAATAATATGTGCGTTTAGCCCAGGTACGACAGAGGACTCATCAGTCAGATGCTGTCTGCCGTACCCTTCAACATCTTACTGATGAGCCCACTGTCGTAACTGGGCGAAAGCCCAGTACATACACCGAAATTAAGGACGAAAAAAAAATTGTCAAAACTCAAACCTGCATACCATAAAAATTGAAAAAAAAAAATATATTTTTGAAAAACCTGTCTATACTAAATGTTTGTTTAATAAATAGGCATAGAATCAGCGTTACTGCTGTGCCACTTTAGTGTCAAATTGCCACTTTTTTTCAGGCTGTGCCACCGAGCCACCACCTTTCAGTCTGTGCCACTTTTTATTCCCCACAAGTAAAACTAAAGTTAGCAATTCACCATGCGATTTTTCCATACCTTTTTATATCTTTCATGCGTACGATACTTATACCATCAAAGTTTTAAAATTCAACATAACCCACACATTGAAAAAGTGGGTAACATTAAAAATAGTTTGAATAAATACCTATTTTCCGACTTATATGAGTTTGTTGCAAAAATTTTAACCTTGCCTCATGGCAGTGCCTGCGCTAAGAGGGTTTTTTCCAAGTTAACTTTGATGAAAAAGAAACTCACCAACAGACTAAACACTGAAACTTGCGAAAATAATATGTTGCCTTCTTTAAATTTAGTAAGCAACTGTTATTTAGCTGAGTGGAGTCCAGATGAGCTCCTAATAAAAAAATATAGGGAAACCATCACAGGAAAGTAAAATGTGATACGCATTCTTTTAAATAAATTATTATTTATTATTCATTCATACATTTATTTATATATTTATGTTGAATAATCAATACAAAATGAACTGTTAAATTTTTAGTTTTTAGCTTACGTTGCAATAAACCTTAAAATGATTGTTTAAATTATGTCTTTTCTTCAACTCCTATAAATTCGTTGAGATGAGTGTGAAATTTGTTCCCTTAAGTCAATTTTCATACATACATTGTATGGTGTTGTTTTGTTTTTAATTTTAAGTGCCACGTTTTTTTCTCGAGTGCCATTTTTTTGCCACTTTTCCAAAATATCCTAAGATAACGCTGCATAGAATACTTACATAGAATCGGGAGTGTTTATATTCCAATATTTGCAGAAATATAGATCTGTTATACCACCTACTTAATTAAGAAACAAATACGTTTGATTACAAGTAGTATTCGACTAATATGTGAAATTCAACCGTATGAAAAAAAATAAAAAAAAAATTATATTTTGTCTAGGGTTAATTTAAAGATATCTATAAAACTCGCTTTGAAAATTGTTACTTCTGAAAAGCACAATCAATCATTATTTTGGTGCTATCATTAATTTTTTTATTTTATCTGTACAATCATTTCTGCTGTCCCAAAAAAAATTATTTTAACCAACCTTACACATAAAATCAATTATTATATTTCAATAATTATTGGTATGTTATTCTTATTTTAAATTTTCGGGTTACCCGCATAGATAAAATATATTAAGCAAGTGCAATATGGAATACTGTAACCACACCGAAAGTTTCTCTACAAATTTCACTGAGCGTGGTCCCGGTATATAACGCTGCTAATCCGAAAATTTAAAAGTTCTTATTTCGCTATAAAATAGTTCATAAAAAAAAGATTAGTTTTAATTTTGACACATAATAATTGATGATAGTGTTTAAAAAGTGAATACAAAAATATAAGTTTAAATTTTCAATGATGAGGTTTAATAACAACCTACTTGGATTCATCTGTATGTATGTATGTATGTATGTATGTATGTATGTACATATAAGGTCTAAAGTTGAATCAATTTTTTTTTAATATCAAGATTTATGTGTTAGACAAATGCCGCGATTTTTCTGTTTAAATAAGATATATTACATTTTGATATCTTTAAATAAAAGTGTAGGTACAGTTAACACTTTATAACAACATCAAAACCTCTCTGTTTTTTTTTTATTTTAACTTTAGAAAACTCTTTCCTTGCTTAAAAATTTGTATGAAGACAATAATTACTTTTATTTATTTTTTATTCGTTCTTCTAATAGAAGCTACGTTTTGTGAAATGAATTCGCAGCAAAATTGTAAACAGTTCTCGTTTAAGCAATAAAACCGGCTCTTCTTAAAACAGTCGTTTAGCTTGGAGGCTTTGTCTAACTTTTTCATAATTTTAAACACTTTAGACAACTCTTATAATTAATGTCGATTTAACAATAGAACCTAAGCGAATTGACGTTGAACAACCCTTAATTTGACAGATACATAACTCAAACACAACAACACAAATAAAAAAAAAAAACTTTAAACCAAATAATTTTTTTGCCCAAAAAGTACACTTTATATATGTAGGTACTACATACCTCGGTACAGACTGTTTACATATAAGTTATTTACATTATTTTAGATGGAAATGAAGTATGTGTAAATATAGCTAACAGCATACAAATTCACAAATGTACAGATTTGCTGATCGTAGAGCACTTTTGTACGATTGTTTCGAATTTCTAATATTCAGTGATTGAGTCTATTTACAAAGCACATCTTTTAAAAAATCGAATAAAACATTAGTAAACATTTTTACTTCGATTTGCTTTGGTATGAAATGATCATTGTCAATATAGATAAGGTATACTTTTAGAAGATAAAGTAGCTATTTGCTACTGTTAAAATTAGACGAGCTCTTTAACGTTAAAGTATAGTTTATGTCCTTTAAAATTGACAAAAAGTCAGTTCTCGTTTTATATAGGTACCCCGAATATTTAGAGTCGACAGGTTTTAAATGTTTAAAATTTTCGCCTGTCTTTTATTTGTCCACCCGTAACAGAAAAAAGACCCTGACTATTTTCAAAATACATAAAGGTGGTGTTTTTTTTTTTTTCATTTCAGCAAAAATGAATTAGTAATAATATTATTGGTTTTAAGATAGATTTTATAAAAAAAATTAAAGACTCTTGACTGTAAAATTACAATTTAGGAAATTTCATAAAAATGTTTTGTACAAAAACTGAAATTCATTCACCCGTGCGCGGTGTGGGCTCTGTATTGTCAAACTTATAGAAAAACACATGCACATTCTTCATAGAATACCGACCTATACATGCGGCTACTCCATGGATGAACACACACAAACAAACAATATCAACATGACGAATAGGTGTAAAGTATTTAAAAAAAAAAACAAAGATTATAAATTAATATAATACAAATGATGGAGATATTAATAGAATATATTCTATCTACCTAATGCCTTACCTTTTGCCTTTTTTCTAAGAAAAATAGGATACCCCAGTAGGAATTTGCTTTTTTTGGTAGATACCTACATCCATCTATTCCACATGAATAAAGGTAGCCGCATTGTCTGCCAGTATTATATTTCTCGCGCATAATAAAAAAAAAGTCCTTAAACAAAAGAGAGAATATACTGTTCTCTTTTTAATTCAGAAAAGTTTTCTTACGATGACTATAAAATTCTCTTCTTCTTATGAAACCTTCTTAAGAAAGCTTTTGTCTGCTCGAGATTATCTGCTCGAGAAAATTTTCGATGACAGAATTTTGTATGGAGGTGAGACATCTGTATATAATTATCTGTGATATAATTTTGTCTCGTTTCTTGCCTTTTGCCCAATGTGTGAAGAATGAGTTGAGTGAATGCATTACGAGAATTTCCTACAAGAGATAGATAGAAAAACAAAGATGTAGGTATCTATTGAGTTGCTTATTGTCTCAAACTGATAATGAGTTTAATTTCATGGAGAAATGGGGTAGAAAAGTTTTATTTTAATATAATGTGTGTGCAAATTTAGGTGCAATTCATAACTATCAGAAAACAAACAAATGTGAATTTTAAAGGTGGTAGTTTTTTAATTATTTTCGTGGCGATAAATACAATCCACCTGTTTTCTATTTATTTTTTGTTACTATTAAAAAAATGTGGTCAAAGATAGTATTTCTAATATTCATATCTGAGGTTTCTTGACATTCTAGCAGAAATATAACTTAAGGTTATTTTCAATTATGAGAATTTTAAATCAAAAAAAAACTTTAAGGAATCTTAAGATTTTTAATATCCCGTAATAATGGCATCTGTAGAGAGATCATATTCATGTTTTAAGAGAATTAAATATTTTTTTAGAAATAAATGTGGACAAGAAAGGTTAGTTTCTCATCAAATCGTACTTAGATAATTTTGCCTTAAAGGAAAAAGGATAAATCTTTGCTCTAGGCATCAAGCTCTCTTTTTTTAATTAGACTTTACTGTAATATATTATTTATGTATATTATTTTATGTGTATTATCATTAAGTGGAATTTAAAAGTTTGGATCTCAAAGGTCTTTCATTTTTGGTTTTATGTTCAGTGCTTCCGCTATCGAAAAAGTCACGCCTCGTGCCTGCTATGTAGATATACTAAAATTCAAAAAAGCCTAATCCTATCAAGAATCAAATTTCAAAATTATTCCTACTTAAATCTATTGAAATAGGTATGTGTTCATACAAATACAATGCAACGTTGTAATTTGGTTAGATAATATCGAAATTGAACAATGTTGCTTTGTTGCGTATGAAATAGACAAAACAAAACAAATATTCTTGACAAAAAAATATAACAACAAAACACAGAAGATCCTTCAAAAGAAAAATGCTACAAAACAAATTTGATTTTCTCATTCTCGTCTTTCTCATTGCCAGAGCTGATTAAATTTTCTCGCTCTATCCTCAATTACCATCCCCCCCAAATCAAAAGTCTCCACGTCAATTTTTTCCGCTGACAGCGCCCTCAGTAGAATGTATTCCCCAACTTTTTTTTTTCTGTTCCATGAGAGTTCTATAGATTTTATATACAAGGACCTGTCTAGACGGCGCACAGTGGGTCCCCTTCATACTAAGCAGTGCTCAAAATTCAAAATCTTGTTTAAAATGCTAAGAACTGTTATAAAAAGATACTAACTTCTGTTGAAAATGAAAATATTATTAATAATGAATATAGTTCTGACCATAGTAAACATTTTCAAGGTTATTGATAGATTTATTTTGAGAAAACAATTATTGTTCTTCGAGTAACATATTTATGGCGTCAGGATAAAACATTTTTCGGTGAGTGACTGTCGTTGTGCGCGATGTTATCAAGGGATTGGCAGAGATAAATAACTTATTTATAACATCCCACATGTTATCCTTCTTTTTTTTGTGATGTCTTCCCGCTGAATTGTTGCCGATATATGAAAATCTCTATTTCACACCTCCTTCGGGCTTAACTGGCTAATTGGAAGTAGGGAATGAGTCATTATTTCACTTTCATTGATAAGGATTTGGTGCAGACTTGTGGTCATGGGATACCAAGGACAGAGCTTCACGTAAAACGCCTAAATCTTTCTGCATGTATCTGAAAACCGATTTTATATTAAGCAAAAAATTTACAAAAAATTCGATATGACTCACTAAAAAGCTTATATTTTAAGTTCTATCAGTCGGATGGTCAACATTCAGGTATGCTAGCTTAGGTTTAATTACAGAGCATCAAATTGCATATTTTAATTTTATATTTATATAAGTGGTTACATTCCTGGAACAAAGAAAGGAAAAATAGATAGTTTTGAACTTCACCCCTACCCAAGGCTGAAAAAAAAAACCTGCCGAAATTTTCGGATTTGATATAATGATAGACATACCTATAAGCCCAGATACTCATATTTTAGCTAAACATCCACTACCAGATTTTTTTGTCGGCCTTTTTATTATTTATTTATTGAACCGCGAACTCAAAAACTGATATTTGGAATTAGCGCACCTAACTTTTACTTCTGTCTTCGGATTTTTACTAAAAAATATTTCTTCTTTCATGCTGTATACTTAGATTTAAAAGTTCTATGCGCTAATTAAAAAAAATTAATTTTAAAAATTTCATTGCCCGTGAGTAAAACCGTCATTCATTTATGTATTTTATACACTAGGTAACACCTTTCAATGAAAATAAAAAATGTATTTGCAATCTACATGCCTTCTTGAACAAACAATATATTTTTAACGAGTTACCTTTTAAAAATAAAATAAAACTGCACAAAATTAAAACTTGCGCATGTCTAATAAAAATCAATGACAAAGAGTCAACTTGAATGTACCGTAAATACTTACAAATGACATGTGTTATAATATGTATATTAATTATGCATTTTTATTTTTTTTTGTAAAGACAACAATTAAAAACTTTATTTTGAGCACTGATGTGTATGGAGAGGACCCACTGTGCGGCGAAATAATGACTCATTCCCGCACTGCCTGGACGAGCGTGTTCTCAAACTTCTCTCGTAGAGTTGTGGAGAGTAGAAACGCTCGAGAATCAGGAAGGGGTAATAATATTTTCGGTAAAAGCAAACCGAAGGTGCAGAACAAAGCAAAAACAAGAAAGCTATTTTCTGTTTTCTTTTTATTAATTTCTTATACAAATAAGTAGGATGTGGCTTTTTTGCTTCACGCATAGAGAAAAAATGTTATATTGTTGGAATGAAGATGAAGGTTTGATTTTTTTCCTTCGCTGTGACGTTTGTATGTTGGAGCAAATGTAGGATTTTTATTTAAATACACGAACTTTTAAACGCTTACCACTCAGAACAATTATTTTGTATAGATAGATAATTATTTTTGTAAGCAAATTTTTCAAATGCAGAATTTTAAAAACAGAATTTTACAATTAGAATTTAGAGAATTAGAATTTTGAGAAGTAGAATTTTTAAATACAGAATATTGGGAAATAAAATTCTAAAATACAGAAAAATTATATTAAAAGCTAACATTTTGAGAAGTAAAATTTTGAAATGCAGAAAACTTAATAAGCAAAATTTTGAAATTTGAAATGCAAAATTTTCGGAAATAATATTTTCAATTTTTTTTTTTTGTTTTTTTTCATCCGATGGAAATCTTCAAAAGACACTCGGTAAGAATCGGTACCCAGTAGTGTGGGACTCTTACCGCACTAAAACCACCGGTGAATCAGGACCAATCTATGAAAGATCGACAAATGATTTTTATTTCTTAATTTTTAAATCGCATTGGGGGAAGTTTAATGTAATAACACTTTCCCATAGCTTTTAGACCATCAGCTCATGAGGCTTGGTTCTTCTTAATCTCTGAACATTGTCTCGTACATTTAATACGGTCACCATTTCAGAGTTAGTGTGACTTTGTAGTCGCTGATTGTGTGATACAGCGTGTTTCTTAACCATTTCTGTAACCATTTCAATTTGAAGGTCACGATGTAGATCGCTATTTCTTATATACCAAGGGGCATTTATTATTCCACGAAGAACCTTGCTTTGGAATTTTTGGATGGATTCAGCATTTGTTTTCTTTGTACAGCCCCATAGTTGGATGCCATATGTCCAAACGGGTTTCAATACTTGCTTATATAACATTAGTTTGTTCTGGATAGATAGGTCAGAGTTCTTTCCTAGTAACCAGTACATTTTTCTGTACTTTAAATTTAGTTCTTCTCTTTTCTTTTTGATGTGCTCTTTCCATTTAAGCTTTGCATCCAAATTCATTCCAAGGTATTTGGCGGTATTGGAGTAAGGTACTTCTGTACTGTTTATAAATATTGGAACATTGTTTATGTTTTTGTTTGTAAAGTTTATATGCGTCGATTTTGTTTCGTTTAATTTGATACGCCATTTCTGCGTCCAATCACTAACTTTGTCGACTGCATTTTGCAATTTTTGTGTAGCCTTCGTAACGGATTTATCTGGCACCAATATTGCAGTATCATCAGCAAAGCTCGGCATGATAGCGTTGTTGTCCAGGAATATCCTTTGTATATAACAGATACAGGGTTGGTCCTAGGACACTTCCTTGTGGTACACCGGCTTCAATTTTCTTAAGTTCCGAGTAATTTTGGTCGTACCGTACTCTAAAGAGTCGGTTCGTAATGTAGGATTTCAGTACTTCGTAGTACTGCCTGGGAAGGTCCCTATGCAGTTTGTACTCAAGTCCCAAAAAGCTTGAGCAACATCTAAGAATAAAGCAGAGCATACTTGTTTTTCTTCAAGTGCCTTTTCCACAAAATCCGTAATTCGATGCACTTGGTCTATCGTAGAATGTTTATTTCTAAATCCACATTGATGGCTTGGAATTAGTCTTCTTTCTTCAATTATTTTGCTAAGCTTTTTCAGTAGCAGTTTTTCAAAAACTTTTGCCATGATTGGTATAAGCGATATTGGTCTGTAAGATGTTACTTCTGTTGGTGGCTTACCTTGTTTAGGTATAACAATGACTTCTGCAATTTTCCAATGATGTGGCAGATATCTTAGTTTAAGGCATGCGTTTATTATAAATTGGAGTTTCTTGAAGGCTATTAGAGGCATTTCTTTCAAAACCTGAGCAGTTATAAGATCGTACCCTGGTGATTTTTTGTTAGACAACTTATGTTGACACATGCTTCTTACTTCTTTGAACGTGACAGAAGGTATTTCACATTCGTCGTTTCTGTCAACAAACTGTAAGGAATCTGTAGCTGTGTTTGCTGGGAATGGCTTGAAAACATTCGCGAGCGAAGAGATCAGCCTTTTGTTTCGGGTTTCAGATCCATTTACCATCTTGAGATTTTATTGGCGGGTTTTGTGTCTGAGGTCTTTTTAGGCGCTTAGCTGCTTTCCATAAGGAGTATTCAGTAGAAGCATCCGTCGTCAGACTTTTCAGGAATCTACTTAGTGACTCATTTTTAAACTCACAGATTCTTTTTTTTAATTCGTTGTTAAGACGGTTAAAAACTACCTTATCATCTGGGAATCTCGTGGTTTGCCATTTTCTTCTAGCTCTTCTTTTTTCCAATATCAACTCCTTTATTTCGATAGGATATTTTATACCTTTTTCTCTCGCGTTCGAAATAGTTGGAGTACTTTCTTCTGCAGCCTGCTGCACATCAGCAATAAATTGTTCTACTTCTTGATCAATTTGTTCAATTGTTTGCATAGGGGATCTTAGGTTTATAAAACTTTCAAGTTTGTCTCTGAATTCGTTCCAGTTTGTTCTGTTATTCACGAGCTTGGGATTACTTTTTTCTATTATTTCTGCTTCGCTCAGTGATAAAATTACTGGAGTATGATTTGACGATAAATCGTAATTACCTTCGACACTTATATGATTTCGTTTAATACCTTTAACTACGAAAAAGTCTATAAGGTCTGGTATTTTGTTAGTATCAGATGGCCAATATGTTGGCGAACCAGAAGAATAAAATTCGCAGTTGTATTTTCGGCCTGCTTGGTATAGCCGTTTACCTTTTGTTGTTATGAGCCTAGATCCCCATTGGGTGTGTTTAGCATTGAAGTCGCCACCAACAAGGAAGTTATGTCCTAACAAATGTAGGAGTTCTGCATAGTCTTCTTCAGTTGGAGAGCGCCTAGGAGGGCAGTATATAGCTGCTATTTTAAATTCTTTCTTTTTTATACCAATACTAATTGTTGTTACTTGCATGTTTTCATTAGTAAACTTTGGTTCTTCATAGTGTGTTAAGCACTTTTTTATAAGTATTGCCGATCATCCCCTAGCTTTGTCAGCTGGGTGCGGAGCGTGATAACATGTATAGTTTGGTAATTTATTATCAAGACCTTGTTCAATAGCGAGGTGGGTTTCGGACACCAAACAAATGTCTATATGCTCTATGTCTAAAAAGATGTTTAGTTCTGATACATGCTGTAAAAGACCGTTTGCATTCCATGTTGCGATTTTAAGTGTTCTGTCCATCATTGTTTTTTAAGAGCGACTTCTTCGCTTAGCTGTTTTATGTTTAAGTCTTGTTGGTCAATCCTTTTCAGGATGAGTTCCAGCATTTCTTTTATAAAAGTTTCCTCATTCTTCCGCACACTTTTTACAATCTGGGAATAGGATTTATTTTCATCACTTTTGCTTAGTGCAATTGCTTTTGCCGGTTGATTTTTAGTAATGTTATCGACCGTTACTTTTTTGCTTTCAACTACTGGTTTTGTGTTGGTTGAGTTTCTAAGCTTGTTCCCAGTTTTGTTTTTTCTTTTTGTGTCTTGGAACTTTTTTGCTACTGGACATCCTCTGTAACTCGCAGGATGATTGCCTTGACAGTTAACACATTTCGCTTTCTGTTCACTGCCCATGGGACAGTTTTTAGTTGCATTTTCAAATGCAGAAAACTTAGTAAGCTAAATTTTTAAATGCAAAATTTTGAGAAGTATAATTTCGAAATACAGAATTTTGAGAAGCATATCTGACCAAAAACATAAATGTTTAAAAAAGAGCCAAGTTCTTCTATACAAAAACCTTTGTGTAACAAGTCAGGCGTGCAAAGTACTGAGATCTAAAACCACGCCAAGTTCTTACTTCATGAAGGTTTAATACCGAATATTTAAAATAGAATAATATTGAAACAGCTACAATTTAATAGAGAAATTTTATTATTTAATGATTATTGACTAAAATTTGATGGGCTTACTGGTCAAGTTTTCAAAAACGTTTGAATTGTGCATAAAAAAACTTGCCAAGTAAGCCAAAAAGTAAGTAAGAAAGTAAGTAAGTAAGTAAGTAAGAAAAAAATTTTCAAGTTTTTATTCTTAAAATTGACTAACCAAATTTTTTGTTTTCTTAATTTTTCTAAAATTGCTTACAAGCTGGTACATACGTATGTACATATGTATATGCATACAAAATATATTTTTTTCAGAAAAAGGTATCTGATTTTTTTCAATAAAAATAAACTTTTTTCACAAAAATTAGTTTCTATACATATATTTTGTAAAAAATTAAAAAATAAGATATATGGCATGCCAATTTTGAACAAACAAATATTTCTTTTCATGTTTGTCTACGAATTTTTATCAAATTTTGAAATTATTAATTTATTAAAATAAAAAAAGTTAAAACTGTTTTCTTTCATCGTGACCTTTTTATTTATAAAATTGATGTTTGTTCTAAATTCAGGGCAAATATCAATTTTAAAAAGTAATAAAGTATAGATTTTTTTTAAATTATAAAAATAAAATAAAAATTCTTAAACTATACATTTTATTATTATAAATACGTAAAGTACGAATTTATACAAACAAAGTTTAAACAAAGTTTTTTTATTAAGCTAATTTTGTATATAAGAAATTTCTTTAAAATTGTTCTAGAAAAAAAATTTGGGATCCCAATTTTGAGTATTTAATAATACAGATTCTAGAAAATATATTCGAAAATTAATCACTCAAACGTTTTCAAGACATTGATTATTTAAAAACAATTTTGTTTTAGTTAAAAAATATTTGTTAGTGTTCTCTCTATCATCGTAAAGTCTACTTTGATCAAAATCTCGAGTTGATTTTTTTTCAAATTCAAAACTTGCACTACAGTACCTACATACATATTTCGCAAGTGAAAATGAAAAGAAATTTGAATAGTTTATGTGTACCAATTTTAAAATTTATTTATAAAAAAATCAAATAACATAAAAAAGGCAATTTTTGAAGAATTAAAAAAAAATGGTAAGCCAATCTTAAAAACTTATTGATACACACGTATAAGCTATTTAAAAAAAATCAAATAACTTTCTTACAAAAAAAATATTTGTATGCCTGTTCAAACTTGAACATAGTACGTACATATAGATAACCCCATGTGCATGAAAATAAATAAAGATAACACGGATCATCGTGAACATGCACTGACGGTTATATTAGATAAGCATAAAACCTAGATAAGAATATTCATAAAGATAAGAATAATGTAAATTTATCTGTAAATACTATTTAAGGAAGATTACGTTGTAAAACAAAGTTAGTAGTGATTTGGATATGCCGGTGAAGAAAACAATGCCTCTAAAAAAAGGTTGAACTATGAAAAAATAAAACATAGTTGCCACATTTAAAGATCACCATGTTAATTATTTTAGAAGAAATTGTTTTTTTCTCTGATTTAGTAGTTGAAGTTAATTATAAATTAACCAAACAAAATACATATATTTTTCTTCCATTAAAAGTAAAAATATATGAAAATTATTTTTTTTTAAAAAAAATCTTTTTTTTTTCACTTGAATTTCACAATGAATTTTTATGTAAAGGTTAATAGGTATGGAATTGTTTTAATTTACATATTGAAGAAGATACAAGAAAAACAGTTGCAATTTGTAGAATTTACCAACAAACATTTTTTTTTGATAGGACCCTCCACAAAGTCAGTGACGATATGGTATTCTGCGTTAACTGCCAACAGACTGGGTACCCTGCCAGCTACAGTGGATGTCCTGCAAGGAAGAAGAAACTGGCCGAAAAAACGAATACAGTAACACAGAAGCGTGAAAATCACCAAATTGCTGTAACATCAGCAAAAAATGCGATTGTGAATGGCTTATCATACGCCAGCGTTGCAGCTACATCTGGAGCAGCTTCAAAACCTTTGGGAGCCCTTTTTAAGAAAGCAGGAAATAAGCCAGCTCCACCAGCACCAGCTACAACGCCATTTTCCAAACCAGTAGTCCAGAAGAGGACTGCACCATCCAACACATCAAGCCAAAAAGGACAATCACAGTCTTTCAACATATTTGATGATACCGAAAGACTGTTTGGAACAGATCTCCTTTCTCTTCTCCAAAAGGCAAAGGAGGTAGTTCCAAGCAACTACGATAGTCTCAATGATAAAGAAAAGACAGTTATATTGGGTAAACTTATTTGTTCATTATGTATATAAGAAACTACCTATCTTTCATTACATATAACGTTAATTCTATTTATTCTACAGCCAGACGTATCTCACTAAACTTTTTTTTAAAATCAAAGAAACCCGATATTATCTTTTATTTTTACAGGAAACAAACATCACAGCAAGAAACACCCTTAAACCGGAAGGCTACACATCATATAGACAGGACAAGACATCTGAAGGCAGAGGAACTGCCATCCTCTTGAAATCGGACCTTAAAAGCGAGTACGTTAGGGTACCTGTACTGCGCTGCATGGAGACTACAGCCGTTGTGATTATTATGTCGGATAATGAGATGCTGCTTCTCGTCTCAGTATACAACAAGTGTAACGCAACAAGATGTGACATCATACATGACCTCAACGCCATCAACAATCTGGCTAGCCAATATACGTACTGTGTACTTGGAGGTGACTTCAATGCACGACACCCACTCTGGCTGGACACCAGGGAATCTACACAAGGAAAAGCAATTGTGGACTGGCTGCAAGACAATCCTGAGCTTCACTCATTGGTGGTTATATCACAACATAGGCCCACATTTCCAAGAACTCCGTCGTTGCTAGACTTCTTTTTAGTGACGCCCAATTTACGAACATGCTTCCCGAGTTCCAAAACTTCACTTGTGTTGCACACGATAGTGACTCGGACCATTTGGCGGTTGAGATGTGTGATATATGCAATTGGCAACACCATACACTTCCCACATTAAAATACATTCCACAATTTGACGTTTGGATGTCAGCTCTTTTGTTAACTGGAATTTATCACTTCTCATCCAGACGTCAAGCAGAACCCTTCTTCTTTAAAATATTAAAATAGTTTATTGCACACTTTAAAATAATAAAATAAATTGTGAATAACATTACAAGTGAATCTTTTATTTGTTTGACGACATAACATTGGCGACGAGTGCAGTGATTGCGAAAATTTGTGCAGATTAGAATAGTGTTTGAAAACCTTTCTCTCTACATATTCTGTGGAACTCCTACACGTGCTAAAATGCCTGGCGGTGTACCCAGTATCAGTGATCAAAATCAAACCTGTGAACAATCCAGTTTTTTAATGAACCCATCATCAGCAGTGCTCAGTATTCCTTCATTTGAATACGATGTACAAAAGTGGTCTGTATTCAAAGAGCGCTTGGAGCAATATTTTTGCCAAGCAGAGATAACAGACGAAATAAAGAAACGAGCAGCTCTCATTAATTTACTGGGAGACAGGACGTACGAGGTTGTTCATGGGTTATGTACACCAAATACGCCTGGAGAGAAGTCATACGACGAACTAATCACGATATTTAACGCAAATTTTACAATTCCAACGATTCTGTATTGTGAAAGACGAACGTTTTACGAGGCTGAAATAAAAGAAAACGAAACTGCGCAACAGTATCTTATCAGGCTGCGTAATCTGCCAAAGACATGTCATTTTGGTAGCCGGTTAGAAAGCATGCTCTTGGATAAATTTGTTATTGGAATGGCTGGCGTTGTCTTTGATAAATTATGTGACGATGAGAGACTTACGCTCGCCAAAGCTTTGGAGACAGCAAACAAATTCCAAAAACGACACGATGGTGCACATGGGGAAAACATATGCACAATTAAAACGAGTTATCAGAAAAGACAACAGCAACATAGGACAGGGCAACAGCAGCAGAGAATAGGTCAGCAACGGAGGCAACAACAACATCATAAGCAGGGTTATAGAGCAGAAACAACAGCTTTTAAAGTATGCCCACATTGCGGTTTCGATAGCCACAGACATCAGCAGTGCAAGTACAAAGATGTCACATGCTTCAATTGCGAACGAGTTGGACACATGGCATCTATGTGCAAATGTCCACGTAAGAAAAATTCATCAAAAAACATTTCAACTGTTAAAAATAATGAACCTACTACTGATTCTATCGACATAGAGTTAGAATTATTTAGTCAAAACTTAAAATTTCAAGTTGATACGGGTACTTTCGTTTCAGCTATTCCTTGGGAAACTTATTTGCGTTTTTTTTTAAATATTAAACTGCAAAAAGATAGTCATTTCCAGGAGCGGCGAATATGATGAATGCATACAGCCATCAATACCCATTTTTGTTTTAAGTTATTAAGGAAAGCTTTCAGAAATAAAAGAAAATCAATATCGCGATCAAATTTCCCCTCGAACAAAACAAAATCAACCCATTATTGTGGAACATATATAAGAAGGGATTGACAGGAATACCATTTCCGAGAAATTACTTTAGAGCGTTGGGCTTCTGTGCAGATTGGGGGGATTGGGGACTATCAAGTAACGTTTTATCTTTTACAATATCATATAAAATATAAATCAGATACGTTGGGCACTCGGCCATTCTCGAAATGACTAACTTCTAGCATTCGCGGACCAACTATCGCCCGTGCTTTTCGAAACCAGCTTGTCCATATTATCCATAATTAAATAGTGGAACATTCCTCCACATTTGAGTTCATAATGATGATTAAAAGCTCAAGTGACCTCAACTCCAAGATGCGTTTCGCCCAGGTACGACAGTGGGCTCATCAGTTAGATGCTGCCGTACCCTTCTAAGACGCAAATATTGGTCGATGTTTACCGACTCTTATAAAATTTACAGCTTTAATAGACTGTAAATTTTATTTTTCTAGGGGAATTTGGTTAAATTCAGACACCTAGAATAATAATGTCCGTGGTCAGACTATTAAATCATTGAAGATAGAAAGTAATTTCTGTTTAAGTGGAATGATTGAATTAAATTCAATTAAAAGCTCAAGTGACCTCAACTCCAAGATGCGTTTCGCCCAGGTACGACAGTGGGCTCATCAGTTAGATGCTGCCGTACCCTTCTGAGACGCAAATATTGGTCGATGTTTACCGACTCTTATAAAACTTACAGCTTTAATAGACTGTAAATTTTATTTTTCTAGGGGAATTTGGTTAAATTCAGACACCTAGAATAATAATGTCCGTGGTCAGACTATTAAATCATTGAAGATAGAAAGTAATTTTTGTTTGAGTGGAGTGATTGAATTAAATTCAATTAAAAGCTCAAGTGACCTCAACTCCAAGATGCGTTTCGCCCAGGTACGACAGTGGGCTCATCAGTTAGATGCTGCCGTACCCTTCTAAGACGCAAATATTGGTCGATGTTTACCGACTCTTATAAAATTTACAGCTTTAATAGACTGTGAATTTTATTTTTCTAGGGGAATTTGGTTAAATTCAGACACCTAGAATAATAATGTCCGTGGTCAGACTATTAAATCATTGAAGATAGAAAGTAATTTCTGTTTAAGTGGAGTGATTGAATTAAATTCAATTAAAAGCTCAAGTGACCTCAACTCCAAGATGCGTTTCGCCCAGGTACAACAGTGGGCTCATCAGTTAGATGCTGCCGTACACTTCTGAGACGCAAATATTGGTCGATGTTTACCGCCTCTTATAAAATTTACAGCTTTAATAGACTGTAAATTTTATTTTTCTAATGGAATTTGGTTAAATTCAGACACCTAGAATAATAATGTCCGTGCAGTGTTGTTCCTCTACGTGTCGACTTTGATTGTCTACATTAATGCGTAGACAATTGTGTCGACAATGTAGACAATGTAGACAATGTCGACTATGGTGTCGACAATGTAGACAATGTCGACTATAGTGTCGACAATGTAGACAAAGCATGCCAGCCAATCTGTCATTCTTGATTTCTCTGTCACATTGTTTACTTCATTTAAGAAAATTTCAGGTGTTAATTTGAGTTTTTATTCAAATATTGGTCGACGAAAAAATAAAGGTTTCCATCACCTAGGTTTTCTTTTAATGGAAAACAATAACAAATTTGTAGCATATTGTACAGTGTGCAACAAAAATCTACAAAATACTGCACAGGTAAATAAAAATTTGTTAAAAAAAAGCATATTCATATCCTAATAATAATGCTTTCACATTCATTTACGAAAGCAATGCCTGTAAGCAATCCTAATCACCTGCGACATCTTAATCCGGCGATGTTTCTATGATTGTTTTGATTGATGACAATGATTTTGGCTCGAGCTCTGATTTATTAGACGAAACATAATAAGAAAAATTTAATGTCTACGTTGTCTACATTGTTGACATTGGCATGTAGACAATCAGGAATTGTATACGTTGAATTGTCTACACGTAGACAATCGTGTAGTCTACATTTTTTGTCTACATGGAACAACACTGTGTCCGTGGTCAGACTATTAAATCATTGAAGATAGAAAGTAGTTTCTGTTTAAGTGGAGTGATTGAATTAAATTCAATTAAAAGCTCAAGTGACCTCAACTCCAAGATGCGTTTCGCCCAGGTACGACAGTGGGCTCATCAGTTAGATGCTGCCGTACCCTTCTGAGACGCAAATATTGGTCGATGTTTACCGACTCTTATAAAATTTACAGCTTTAATAGACTGTGAATTTTATTTTTCTAGGGGAATTTGGTTAAATTCAGACACCTAGAATAATAATGTCCGTGGTCAGACTATTAAATCATTGAAGATAGAAAGTAATTTCTGTTTAAGTGGAGTAATTGAATTAAATTCAATTAAAAGCTCAAGTGACCTCAACTCCAAGATGCGTTTCGCCCAGGTACGACAGTGGGCTCATCAGTTAGATGCTGCCGTACCCTTCTAAGACGCAAATATTGGTCGATGTTTACCGACTCTTATAAAATTTACAGCTTTAATAGACTGTGAATTTTATTTTTCTAGGGGAATTTGGTTAAATTCAGACACCTAGAATAATAATGTCCGTGGTCAGACTATTAAATCATTGAAGATAGAAAGTAATTTTTGTTTAAGTGGAGTGATTGAATTAAATTCAATTAAAAGCTCAAGTGACCTCAACTCCAAGATGCGTTTCGCCCAGGTACGACAGTGGGCTCATCAGTTAGATGCTGCCGTACCCTTCTGAGACGCAAATATTGGTCGATGTTTACCGACTCTTATAAAATTTACAGCTTTAATAGACTGTAAATTTTATTTTTCTAATGGAATTTGGTTAAATTCAGACACCTAGAATAATAATGTCCGTGGTCAGACTATTAAATCATTGAAGATAGAAAGTAATTTCTGTTTAAGTGGAGTAATTGAATTAAATTCAATTAAAAGCTCAAGTGACCTCAACTCCAAGATGCGTTTCGCCCAGGTACGACAGGGGGCTCATCAGTTAGATGCTGCCGTACCCTTCTGAGACGCAAATATTGGTCGATGTTTACCGACTCTTATAAAATTTACAGCTTTAATAGACTGTGAATTTTATTTTTTTAGGGGAATTTGGTTAAATTCAGACACCTAGAATAATAATGTCCGTGGTCAGACTATTAAATCATTGAAGATAGAAAGTAATTTCTGTTTAATTGGAGTAATTGAATTAAATTCAATTAAAAGCTCAAGTGACCTCAACTCCAAGATGCGTTTCGCCCAGGTACGACAGTGGGCTCATCAGTTAGATGCTGCCGTACCCTTCTAAGACGCAAATATTGGTCGATGTTTACCGACTCTTATAAAATTTACAGCTTTAATAGACTGTGAATTTTATTTTTCTAAGGGAATTTGGTTAAATTCAGACACCTAGAATAATAATGTCCGTGGTCAGACTATAAAATCATTGAAGATAGAAAGTAATTTTTGTTTAAGTGGAGTGATTGAATTAAATTCAATTAAAAGCTCAAGTGACCTCAACTCCAAGATGCGTTTCGCCCAGGTACGACAGTGGGCTCATCAGTTAGATGCTGCCGTACCCTTCTAAGACGCAAATATTGGTCGATGTTTACCGACTCTTATAAAATTTACAGCTTTAATAGACTGTGAATTTTATTTTTTTAGGGGAATTTGGTTAAATTCAGACACCTAGAATAATAATGTCCGTGGTCAGACTATTAAATCATTGAAGATAGAAAGTAATTTCTGTTTAAGTGGAGTAATTGAATTAAATTCAATTAAAAGCTCAAGTGACCTCAACTCCAAGATGCGTTTCGCCCAGGTACGACAGGGGGCTCATCAGTTAGATGCTGCCGTACCCTTCTGAGACGCAAATATTGGTCGATGTTTACCGACTCTTATAAAATTTACAGCTTTAATAGACTGTGAATTTTATTTTTTTGGGGGAATTTGGTTAAATTCAGACACCTAGAATAATAATGTCCGTGGTCAGACTATTAAATCATTGAAGATAGAAAGTAATTTCTGTTTAAGTGGAGTAATTGAATTAAATTCAATTAAAAGCTCAAGTGACCTCAACTCCAAGATGCGTTTCGCCCAGGTACGACAGTGGGCTCATCAGTTAGATGCTGCCGTACCCTTTTAAGACGCAAATATTGGTCGATGTTTACCGACTCTTATAAAATTTACAGCTTTAATAGACTGTGAATTTTATTTTTCTAAGGGAATTTGGTTAAATTCAGACACCTAGAATAATAATGTCCGTGGTCAGACTATAAAATCATTGAAGATAGAAAGTAATTTTTGTTTAAGTGGAGTGATTGAATTAAATTCAATTAAAAGCTCAAGTGACCTCAACTCCAAGATACGTTTCGCCCAGGCACGACAGCGGGCTCATCAGTTAGATGCTGCCGTACCCTTCTAAGACGCAAATATTGGTCGATGTTTACCGACTCTTATAAAATTTACAGCTTTAATAGACTGTGAATTTTATTTTTCTAGGGGAATTTGGTTAAATTCAGACACCTAGAATAATAATGTCCGTGGTCAGACTATTAAATCATTGAAGATAGAAAGTAATTTCTGTTTAAGTGGAGTGATTGAATTAAATTCAACTAAAAGCTCAAGTGACCTCAACTCCAAGATGCGTTTCGCCCAGGTACGACAGTGGGCTCATCAGTTAGATGCTGCCGTACCCTTCTAAGACGCAAATATTGGTCGATGTTTACCGACTCTTATAAAATTTACAGCATTAATAGACTGTGAATTTTATTTTTCTAGGGGAATTTGGTTAAATTCAGACACCTAGAATAATGTGAAGGGAGCACACCAGCGACCACTTAATTAATTGTTTCATATCAAACCATACTTCGATGCTTGACACTTACTTCCCAGCATATGCATTGCCTTAAGCAACAGATACCTACATAACAATCAAAATACGATTCATTGATTGGCCTTCCACTTCTGGGTAATAAAAAGATACACATATATCCGACTCGTAGTCAATGAATAACAAAAACCATAAGTAATCATATTACCCTGATGGCATGAACGGCGCAAGTAAACAAAGTGCATACACATAGAACATTAATGGGTTGATCAGCGGTCATCGGCTTGGGCACCATAATATTTCAACTAAGCATTATGCCGAGTGAATTATGTCACTTAAGATAGCTGGTTATTTACCCTTAGCCTTATAATTATGCTGACCTGTGGATATCGATTGTAAGTGGGCCAATAATCGAAGTATGGATTTGATTTCGATAACATTAAAAATTATGTATAAATAGCCATAGCTTTTTTAAATAAAGTTGTCTTCTCTCACAGAACACCAAACGAAAAAGATCTTTTTTTTGTATTCTTTTGTGCAGCTTGCGAGCTAAAAAGAATTTGAAAAATACTTTTTTTTAAATACAACTGAATAAAACCTCGAGTGCATTAGCCAGAGGTCAGAGCTGAGGCATTCATTGCCAAGCGATTTGTTCCCTTGTATCCAAGACCACTCAAAACCATCAACCAATTTTACTCATCTTTATATGGCGATCTTGCCAGTTCAGTTGATTACTGAATTGGAACCAACCAACTTTACATGGCGATCTTGCCACTTACAACTTTGGAAGCTTAGGCAACAATTCACCTGTTGCTACAGCCGCTGCAATGCAAGTATTTCAACAGAATATATTAAGAGCTTTGGCTGGCTCGAATCCCCGGCATATGATGCAGTTCAAACCCTTGTTGTATTCTTACGAAATGGCAATGTACAAGCTCATGCGGGTTCTTTCAACAAGAAAAATGTCTCCTCCAATAAAAACGCACCTAGTTTAGCAGATATTCAAAGTGCTGCAGCTATACAACGTAAGTGTTTACTCGAAATTATGCCACCCCAGGCCCTCGAACCGACTAACAGTCACCAGAATAATTGGAAGACCTAAAACTACCAATTTGTTTACTAACCCGACTATTAGAATGCAGCACAACATCCGATAAAAAAGAAAGAAAACAAAATAAAAAGCAATAGAACAAAATATATCATACCAAGTCCCACACTTTGCAATAAAAATGGAATAGAAATACAGCAGGAAACTGTTTTCAAAAACAACAATTATAAGAAAAAAAATATATTGCAAACATAACAGTAAATACAATTATAAAACTTTTATAATTTCTCGAAAAAAAAAAGTAAAATTATGTATGTATCTAGTTTGCGTTAACTACAGCTCAATTCAGATGCAAACCATTCTATAAGTACAAAAACAGAAGAATAAAATGCAAATGAACATTAAGATTTATAAGAAATGTAATTATATATATGTATGTATTAATATATATATATATATATATATATATATATATATATATATATATGTAAATGTATTGATGTATGAAAGAATTAAAGTTTATATTCTTTTTTTTTTTTCTTTTTAATTAAAATACAAAACAAGAACTAAGTAATATAAACTCATTAAAAAAAAAAAAAAAAAAAATGTCACTGGAATTATTATTAATATATCTACCTTAATTCTTTTATTTAATTAAATTGTATTTATTTAAAGAAGACGTTTTAAAATATTAACCGATCATAGGCCTTTAGTATATCTATTTTCTTAAAGAACCTTCCAGTCGATTAACCAAATTTAGGCTATTATTAAAAGAATATAATTTTTTTTGTAGAGTATTCACCAGGGAAAAATAACTGTACTGCAGATGCTTTGAGTAGATTACAAATTAATTCAGAAGACTTGCAAAAATTATACGTTTGTGTGACTACAAGAGCACAATCAAAGAAATCTGATATAAAGCAAGATAATACCAAAAATGAAAAGTTAGAAAAAGAGAAAATCATTAGTGAACTTTTAAAACCTCCAGAAAAAGGTTTGAAAGTAGTTGAGTTAAAAATAATTAACAGTTTTAAAGAAGAGGAAGAAGATTTTGCAAAATTAAAGGGTACTAGAGTAGTAGGCCCAAGCCTAATATTAGGATCCAAAAAGTAATTGTTTGATTTTAAATCGGTCCAAGATAAGCACTAATGCCCGATCGGCATCATTTGACAAAATGCTGTTGAGTGACGTGCAGAAAAATTGTGAACCGCAAGTAAATAATGAAAAGGAATCCAAGAATGGCACTATTGACCGATCGGCATCATTTGGCAAAATGTTGTTGAGGGACGTGCGTACAATTTGCGGACCTTTATCAATTAAAAATATTTATATAACTAAAGATGAATTAAGAAAATTATCAGACGGCCCTCGTAAAGAAAAAATGAATATATTAAAGAAGCAGATAGAAGAAATATTTAAAGAAAGTAAAATAAAAGTGCACATAATAGACGAATCAATTAGAATAACAGACCCTTGCAAAATAAAACTAATACTAAATGATTATCATATGTTACCAACTAGTGGACATGCGGGTATAAATCGCATGTTACGTAACATTCGAAAAAAATATTTTTGGGCAGGCATGCAAAACGATGTGACGACATACGTTAAGCACTGCTCATTATGTCAGCGTAACAAACATATTCAACCAAAAAAACAACCAATGACCATAACTTCAACAGCCGAGTCAGGTTTTGATAAAATATTCTTAGATTTAGTCGGACCCTTGGACGAATCAGAAAATGGATTAAAATACATTCTTACACTTCAAGATGAACTAACAAAGTTCATAGAAGCGATACCACTACCAAACAAAGAAGCTAATACTGTAGCTAAAGGACTTGTAGAATGTTTCATTCAAAACATACTGATTGGAGTAACTGGTTGCCCTATTATGTTTTCTGCTACAACACTTCAGTACATTCAGAAACAGGGTACACACCTTTTGAATTAGTATTTGGAAGACAATGTAATCTACCTTTCAATCTTACCAATAAAGTAGATCCAGTGTACAACTTGTAATAGGCTTGAGATAGAGTTTTGCATTCGAGAATCAATTTGTTGAGCGCGTAGGACTGGCATGCTAGCGGTGGCTCGGCTTGAACTCGCCGGAAATGGGTGGGATCTTGTCCACGCAACTCAATCTCGCCTACCACAATAAACAAAAATCATGCCAAACGAATTTCAAAATTAGGTTAGAAATCAAAAAAATATCATAAAACGGACGGACATTACTTTTAGAGGGGGCTGACGTAGTATCAGCTCATGGCCTAACCCACCCTACCTTGGAAGTTCTGTGGCCTAATATTTAACTTCCCCTTAAGTCAAACTCACCTTTTGGTTCGGCTCAGTTCATCTTTGAATTAAGTCATCCTTCAGCATCCCCTGAAATTTGAAAAATCCTAATAAGCCATCAAGCTATATGCCTGAATGAAACACTTGAATTCAACCATCTTGGCGCGATTCACAATTATTGTTTTTATTAAAGATCATTAATAGTTATTATTATAGTTATAGTTTGAAATTATTATTGAAAAAAAAATCATTTATAATTGAAACAAAAAAATGGAAAATTTAATAAATTGCTTATAAGAACATTCGAAATAATTTTACTTAAATTGGTTGCGACAAGTTCCACTTTTGAAAAATTTCTTAAACTTCTGCGTTTTTCAGGAATGTTTTGAATCCTAACCAACAAAAAAAAACCAACCTAAATTGAGCTCAATGTAAGTTATTATAGAGATTCTAATTACTTCTGTTCTCTTTTTATGGGACAAGAACACCAAAAAAAAAGACGGAAATTATCTCAACCAGATATACATATAGCGAATATATCGAATACGCTTATAACCACTTAGTACAAAAAAAAACTAACACGGTTAATAATAAAGCAATTATAAATTAAAGATGAACAATTTAATTTAAGAAACAAATCCTTTTTTTGTATTATTAATATCACGCCATATTTTAAACTATATATATGTACACAAATAAACAATAAAAAAAAACTGGAACACTGGAGTTCTTGAAATTTCTTTTGTATCTTGGTTCTTGAATTCTTAATCTGGAATCTTGAGTTTTCTATCTTGATTATATGAATATATATTCATATATATCTTTCCACAATAGTTCGTATAGGTATGTATATATATGTATCACTGAGGAATACAATTTCTAATGGGCGTAGTTAAAAAAAATTATATTTCCCTTTTTTTTTGTGCACTTACTTATGACAGGTACTCTTGAGAAATATGCCTATGAATATTTTACGATTTATATTTTAAGGATATAAAAACCATAACTAAACAATATTATATATATATATATAATACGCATATGTGCGTAAGCGAATAGTTGTCTTTTAAGTCTGCTCCGGCAAAAGTTAATTAAACTCGTCAATTATATATAAAAGATATTGCTAAATTGCACAGTTCGAGATACGGGGCGCAGATACGGTTCTAAATAAACTTTATCTTCTTAAGTAAAAGCCAATAAAATTGATAAGGAACCAAATATTATTTTATTTTAATTTTATTTACGCGCCGTGTCCGCTGTGTAATAATATATATATTCAATCAAACCGTGCATGATGTCGTCTGCCACCAGATCTGGGTTAAACTCTTCTCCAAACGTACTTGCAACGTCAAACTCAGTCAACGATGTAATACAAGTTGATAAGCGGAAAAATAAACCCGCTAAGCCAAAACCTGGAAGCGTTTCAAACCAGCTGAATACCTCAAGAAGCCTACCATCTTCACCTGCTTTTAAAGGTTTAACACAACAATCGTTTCATGCTGAGCTCATTAAACATACTGATGTCATAATCGCATCCTTTAAAAGCGAGCTGACAAACACTCGCAATGAGTTGCTGCTTAAAATCCAAAACATCAAAGAACAACTGGCCGAAAATGTAAAAAACATTAATACCACTATCTCTGAGCTCTCTGAGAGAGTCAATCATATGGAACTTACTGTCAACAATAACTTAACGGGGGAGGTGTCGGCACTAAAGAAGCGATGTGACATGCTTGAACGCAAGGAGCTCATCACCGATGCTGTGGTTTTCGGTATACCACAATTGCCTGAAGAGAATTTAAACAATATTCTCAACTCACTCTTCGACAAAATCAACATAACACCTCCTTTATTAAAAAACTCTTTTCGCACTAAGCCACGTAACAAAAGCGACGAACCAGCTGTCATTCTGCAGTTTGCCAGTGCGGGAGAGAGAAACAAAATGCTTAAAGCGATCTCTGACTTCAAGAAAAAAACGCAACGTCAGCTGATCTTAAGCGATTTCGGGTTTGATGTTGATGCTGGATGCAAGAAGAAGGTGTTTATTAACGAAAGTTTGACACCAAATAATCGTTCTCTTCTTCAACTTGCTACACGTATGAAAAAGGAAAAGAGACTTTTTTCCGTATACACTAAATCTGGTTCTGTGTATGTCAAAACCGAGAATGACGGAAGAAGCGTGTTAGTAGACGATATTGGGAGTTTAAATGCTGCTGTCGAGAGGCATCATATGAGAAGTACTACCACAACTACAACATGATGAATACGCAAATTGCATGTGTCACGAGTATGAACATTTTATATTTTTTTATTTTTATATTTTATAGTATTTGTTATCATAATTATATGCCTTCTGTTGAACAGCAAGTACTTTTTCTTCAACATAATATTAAAAATCTCTTTAATGATCATGTTCCGTTAAAATCGAAAATTATAAGAAGTGATTCTCCGCCGTGGTTTAGCAATCAAATTCTTGAATTAGTAAAGAAACGGGATGAATCATATACCCGATGGAAACGTTATAAGCTACACACCTTTTTTCAAATATACAGATCATATAGAAATTTAGTTGTTTTGCGAATCAAAAGAGCGAAACGTGCTTACTATGAATCTTTTCTATGTTTAAACAACCAGTCTGGAAAAGATATTTGGAAAAAGTTACGTATACTAGGGAATGGAAAACAGAGGGTAGAAATAGGTGCGGATGTAGATTGCGATATGCTGAATTCACAGTTTGTTTCCTTCACAGCAGAACCAATTCATCATACTAATATTTTACCACAATTTTTATCGTGGGAGCAAGTTGGTCAGAGCGATGAAAGTGACCAAAGTTTTAAATTTAACGATCTAACGGATGAAGATATTGTCGAATGTATTCTTTCAGTTAAGTCTAATGCTACAGGATTGGACGATATTAATCCAAAATTTTTAAAGCTTCTTCTCCCCTTTATTCTAAAGTACATTACATACATTTTTAACAATATACTTACTACTTGCGAGTACCCTCTTTCGTGGAAAAGAGCCAAGATAATTCCGATACTAAAGTCTCAAAATCGATTAAAAACAGAATATCGACCTATATCTATTTTGCCGTTCTTGTCAAAAGTTTTTGAAAAAGCTATTCTAAAGCAGCTGCAGAGATACCTACTCACATATAATCTATTAAGCTCCGTTCAGTCCGGTTTTCGTGCTAAAAGAAGTTGTAAAACTGCGTTGTTGCTTGTTGTTGATGACATTCGTAGAGCTATGGACAAGAACTATTGTACTTTTCTAACATTGCTTGATTTTTCAAAAGCGTTCGATACCGTTAACCACTATAAACTTTGCAATAAATTATTCAAAGATTTTGGTCTCTCCGTATTTGCAGTAAGACTATTGTACTCCTATTTAACTGGCCGTCAACAATGTGTGGCAGTGGGCCATAGAATGTCCTCATTCCTAAATATAACAGCTGGTGTTCCCCAGGGATCTGTTCTTGGACCTTTGTTGTTTTCTATTTATGTTAATGAGTTACCTGGACTAGTCGAAAACTGTTCACTTCACATGTTTGCAGATGATGTGCAGTTATATCATAGCTGTCCATTAACTAATGTTGTAGGTGCCGTAGATGATGTCAATGGAGATTTGAAAATCATTCAGCAGTGGGCACTTAGACATAACCTTTCACTTAATCCAGGGAAGTCGAAAACTTTGTGTATCTACAAACAGCGTCTAGACATTTCACAACTCCCCTCAATTAAATTAGGAGAATCAGTAATCGAATACGTCCACACAGCGAAAAATTTGGGGTTGATTTTCAATGAAAACCTTACCTGGACAGACCACATAGCAACAATAATCGGAAAAGTTTATAGCGGCCTTCGTTTACTTTGGTGTTCTCAAAGATTTATCCCAACTGCTACAAAAATGCTACTTATTAAAGCTTTACTCCTGCCAATCCTCACGTACTGCTGTGAAATATTCTGTGCAGTAGACTACAATACAAAAAACAAACTTAAAGTAACCTATAACAATTTAGCCCGATACGTTTTTAACAAAAAATACTTCGACCATATATCTCCTTATTCCAAGCAAATAACAGGTCTTAAACTCGAAGATTTAATAACATTCAGATCACTAATTCTTCTCCATAGTATCATGCAATCACATCAGCCTGAATATTTGTACAGTAGGCTAGACTTTGCTAATTCTCAAAGAACGCCTGTTTTAATACAACCTAGATTTAGCTGTTTACAATCTGAACGTACATTTTTCGTCCATGTCACTCGTCAGTGGAACTCATTGCCCATACAATTAAGGAGAATCACAAACGTAAATACCTTTAAAAATAATCTCTTTATACTCTTAGCTAGAAATACATAAAGCCTAATCAATAATTATATGTTTAAATTAATGTTTAAAATTAAATTCAAGTACTATAAATAATATAAAAAAATCATGTTACGATGTACTTCATATAAATAGACAATTTTTATTTCAAAATGTATTAAACCTTATTACTTATATTAAATTGCATTATATAATTTAAGCCAATCACAAAATATAAGATGTATATCTTAATGTGAAATTATATATTATCCAATAAATACAAATATTTTTTGTACTAATACACTTTTTGAGCTTCTGCTTCAATCAACTGCTTACTTGGTAATGATCTAGAATCACTTCGATCCTTTCCCATCGTTTCTGCCAATGGATGAAAAATCATTTGTTTTTTGGAACCGTCCAATCAAAATCGGCCACGTTGCCAAAAGTTAACAAAATCGGATTTCATTCCTTTGAACAAAACCGGATTCTTCATATTGACATTAGCGACCTCTAGAGCTTAATTGGATGTGATAAGCCCTTAAGGAGCGTTCAAATCCTCCGATTATAGGTCAAAGCTTTTATATTTACACGAAGGGACAGGATAGGCAGCCATTTACTTTAGGTAGTAACCTTTAAAAAAATCGTATTATTTTACATTAGCTACTCTCAAAACTTGCCACAGAATGCCAAAAAGGGAAATTGCATCTACGGTGCTCTCCTTTTCGATATATCTTATAGTACAAAATATATGAAGATCGCTTGACATCTTATATTGCTCATGTGAACGAACCTCCTTGAGAAATTTAGAACTCAGCTATCCTTTAACGTCGCTACTTGAACGCAGCCGATCCAAATGTCAAAATGACAACACAAAAAATGTAAATAATCAAAGTATTCAACATAAAAAAGAGTTCTGGAACTGGACCAGGCATAAAAACAAATCTTAAATAAGTAAGTAAGTTATAAATGAATAATATTCTTCGAATACCAAATTTAAATATTTCCAGCCTCAACACCAATGCCGAAACATACCTACCCTGCAGGCAATAGTTGACCGAACCAGGCGGCAAGAATCACAAAAGCGACAGTAAAATGGTAAGTAGAAATCTTGAAACTGACTTATTCGTTATGAATATTAAAAGGTTCTTAAATTTTCTATTGTAGAACAAATCAACTCCTTCGGATGAGCTCAATTGTTGGATATACATAACGCCACCATATATCCCTACCAAAGATTAAGGAGTTCAAAATAGTTGGTTGAGATACTAATAGTATTAGTGTTAATGACTTATTCTTATCGTTTCGTTACAGTTGTCCATAACAAACTATGAAGACTACGTGGTAGATTTAAAAAACAAACTACAAATAGCTCATAAAGACGCTAGGGATACTCTAATAGATAAGAAAATTATTAGAAAAACGAGATACGTATACGATACAGATGTAAAGGCAAAAGTTTCAGATTTCAATAAAGGTAGTCTAGTTTTACTTAGGAATGAAAGTAGAAAGAAGTTAGACCCAATATACATAGGGCCATATGAAGTATTATCCCAGAAAGGAGTAAATTGTGAAATAAAATATGGTGATAAAAAAATTAATGTAGGGTGACATGGTCGACATTGCACCAGCCATTTTTCAAATGGTCCTACTTTCTTCAAATGTAATTCTTTTTTTTTAGATTTTTTAACATCACTTAAGTAGATTTGTTAGAAAAATTCGTGCATAGTATATTTTTGCATAGTATGTTTATGATTAAATCTAAAATTAATTGTTCAGAAAAAGGGAAATGGTGCATAGTGTACCATAGTAGGTACTAACTGAACCAGTCTTATGTCCACAATGCACCATGCAGGTACTCAATGCACCACCAACAAATTTCAAGAAATAAAACAAACATTTCAAGAGATATTGAGTTTTATTTAAAAAAAAAAAAAAAATCATATAGGAATTCATGGTATCTTTAAGAATAAAAAAAAATTATTCAATTCACATTTATAAAAAATATATAAGAATTTAATAATACAAAAAAGTAAATAAATAAATAAATTAATCATTTCTCTTTAAAATATGACAAAAAGGAAAAAACAGCCACGAAATTAATTAATATTCTTTTTCAGTTAAACGGAATAGATCAACGTATGTTTATTTTAAAAACATATTCAGAAAATTTGTATAGTGACTGTTGTCTCTGCGTTGATCCTGATACAGAAGGATCTTTAAGAATGTGTTTTATCTCATCCTCATTGACTAGAGCAAAATCTGGGACTTGTGGCATATAAAAAAGTTCACCTCTCTCTCCGCTTGTAACTTTCGACAAATTTTTCGAGTTTTTAGGTGCCAGTACCCTTTGTGGCTTCTGCACGGTGGTCGTTGCAGTTTCATCTAAATTATAGATCCTTGTTTCGTCCTAGAATTATTTTTGTCTCTGCATAACATTAAATAAATTGTCGAAAAACGTGTCCACTGATTTTTTTTGTTGAAAGAAGTAGCCCTTTAGGCTGCACGCTTCGGGTTTTCTTAGAGACAGATCTGGGTGCCTTGTGCGGAAGCCCCAAAGCCAGCCTATGCCTGCCATCGAAAATGTTTTCCAGGGGTGCCAGCACGTAACTTGATACAATCGAGCATTGTCGATCGTAGGTCAACTCGAAACAAATTATTTTTGGCAGCACGTAATTTGAGACGAGTTTCTTTGTGACTTCCATTTAAAAATATCATTGTGAACTATAAAGTGAAATGTCAAATTGGTATTCTTCTGATATTTTTTAATTCGGAAAGTGAAGATGAGGAAGTACTTAATGCTAAAATCATGCATGTACCTCGGCCCGTGCCTTTTAAGTGAAGTTTTTTACTTTTTAGTATATTTTATATTAGGTATGTAACTTGTAAGAAAATTTCTGTTTTTCCTGGATTGGGTACTTTTAAGCATTCCTATGGCTAAATCATGGTGAAAACTCATAAAAGTGTTCGAAACATCCGTCTGTTTCTTATTTATTGACATTTTTTTGTTTTTCCATGCTATTTCTTAAAAAAATCACTGCCAACGATAACTTTTTTCTGTCGAGTGAAAAATTTTGTTTCAAACCTCATTTTCAAGTTTGTGTGCTGCCAAATCCGACGATACAATCGAGGACACTCGATTGAACCAAAATAGGTGCTGCCGAGGCTCGATTGTATCGATTAAACTCGATTGTACCAAGTTACGTGCTGGCACCCCAGGTCTTTGGAATATTTTCTATCTGATTAATATTGGCAAGCTGAAAAGCCAATTTTCGGCAATCTTTGGCAGTGATGCCATAAAAAATACTTGCGCAGTACTCAATGTATTTTTTTAGTGATGTTTCCTGCTCCTCAGTAAAAATCATCCAGTGTTGGTAATTTGGAGTCAAACGGATGTCGGAAAGAGGATCAGAGTTCTTCGATTTTAAGAAATATCTTCGTACAGTGTGGTACGAAAGCTTGCACTCCTTTGCAGCCTTTCGAATCGACATTCCAGCATCTATGTATATGAGAGAGGGCTTGTTTCATCTCATTCTCTGTGTGGAATCCATTCTTCCTATTTGAAACTGGCTTCCGTGGCATCTTAAACAAAAATAGAAAACCTGAGAAAACATTATAATCACGTGGATGCAAAATGCACCATGGTGCATTTAAAACCATGCTGTTGTGGTGCATAGTGCACTACCGCCTCACTTTATTTTTAAGTCAAAGTAAATCGCTAACTACCCAATTATATTAAAATCTATTTTATTTAACCAATGAATAAAACAACAGCAATTATTTTTATAAGTTTAATAAAAAAAAGACACCACAGCTTAAATGAGAATAAAAAACAACTTACCTCAATTTTTTTTCTTTCCACTATAAATTTCGAAAAAGACTTGTGCACGTCCGCACACACCAACAACTAGCACCAGACTAAGTTCCACTGCCTTTTTCTCAAAAGGCGCATAAAATTAAGTGACGTTTACACTGATGCAATTGTCGGTATGTTAGATTTCGTCGTGGTGCATGGTGAACCACTGGTGCAATGTCGACCATGTTACCCTACATAAAAACCGATTAAAACCATTTTATATATATATGTTATTATTGTAAGATTATTTGAAGACTTATGAAACACAGACGTTAAATACATAAATAATTAAAAATAAGTAAATAATAATATACAAAATTATCACTTAAATTTTTTTTTCTCATATTTTTATATAGCCGGCATAGAAACTAAGTAATATTTTTAGAAGAATATAGAATACGTTAACAAAAAGAAACTAAAACAAATTAGAAGAAGTAAAATGTATTTACTAAGTCACTTAAAAATTGTATGAATGAATGAATGATTGTAACCAAAAAAAAAAAAAAATTTATAGGTACTCGTACATATTATATACATGTAACATAAGTAATAATACAATCTTATTCATGATCTATCACAATGAAAACAAAAAGAAGTGAAAAAAAAATATATCAATAAGCAAATTAAAACACAAAACAAAAATCTCCAAATACCTATTGTACAAGTGGCACGTAAAAGAAGAAATCAAGACTTGTCATGATTTCTCCTTTTTCCCCAGGAAGGGTGGTGTGAAGGGAGCACACCAGCGACCACTTAATTAATTGTTTCATATCAAACCATACTTCGATACTTGACACTTACTTCCCAGCATATGCATTGCCTTAAGCACCAGATACCTACATAACAATCAAAATACGATTCATTGATTGGCCTTCCACTTCTGGGTAATAAAAAGATACACATATCCGACTCGTAGTCAATGAATAACAAAAACCATAAGTATCATATTACCCTGATGGCATGAACGGCGCAAGTAAACAAAGTGCATACACATAGAACATTAATGGGTTGCTCAGCGGTCATCGGCTTGGGCACCATAATATTTCAACTAAGCATTATGCCGAGTGAATTATGTCACTTAAGATAGCTGGTTATTTACCCTTAGCCTTATAATTATGCTGACCTGTGGATATCGATTGTAAGTGGGCCAATAATCGAAGTATGGATTTGATTTCGATAACATTAAAAATTATGTATAAATAGCCATAGCATTTTTAAATAAAGTTGTCTTCTCTCACAGAACACCAAACTAAAAAGATCTTTTTTTTTGTATTCTTTTGTGCAGCTTGCGAGCTAAAAAGAATTCGAAAAATACTTTTTTTTAAATACAATTGAATAAAACCTCGAGTGCATTAGCTAGAGGTCAGAGCTGGGGCATTCATTGCCAAGCGATTTGTTCCCTTGTATCCAAGACCACTCAAAACCATCAACCAATTTTACTCATCTTTACAATAATAATGTCCGTGGTCAGACTATTAAATCATTGACGATAGAAAGTAATTTCTGTTTAAGTGTAGTGATTGAATTAAATTCAATTAAAAGCTCAAGTGACCTCAACTCCAAGATGCGTTTCGCCCAGGTACGACAGTGGGCTTATCAGTTAGATGCTGTCGTACCCTTCTAAGACGCAAATATTGGTCGATATATATATATATGCGTCTTAGAAGGGTACGACAGCATCTAACTGATGAGCCCACTCACATCTTGGAGTTGAGGTCACTTGAGACATTATTATTTTCGGTGTCTGAATTAAACCAAATTCCCCTAGAAAAATAAAATTCACAGTCTATTAAAGCTGTAAATTTTAAAAGGGTCGGTAAACATCGACCAATATTTGCGTCTTAGAAGGGTACGGCAGCATCTAACTGATGAGCCCACTGTCGTACCTGGGCGAAACGCATCTTGGAGTTGAGGTCACTTGAGACATTATTATTTTCGGTGTCTGAATTTAACCAAATTCCCCTAGAAAAATAAAATTCACAGTCTATTAAAGCTGTAAATTTTATAAGAGTCGGTAAACATCGACCAATATTTGCGTCTTAGAAGGATACGGCAGCATCTAACTGATGAGCCCACTGTCGTACCTGGGCGAAACGCATCTTGGAGTTGAGGTCACTTGAGCTTTTAATTGAATTTAATTCAATCACTCCACTTAAACAGAAATTACTTTCTATCTTCAATGATTTAATAGTTTGACCACGGACATTATTATTCTAGGTGTCTGAATTTAACCAAATTCCCCTAGAAAAATAAAATTCACAGTCTATTAAAGCTGTAAATTTTATAAGAGTCGGTAAACATCGACCAATATTTGCGTCTTAGAAGGGTACGGCAGCATCTACCTGATGAGCCCAATGTCGTACCTGGGCGAAACGCATCTTGGAGTTGAGGTCACTTGAGCTTTTAATTGAATTTAATTCAATCACTCCACTTAAACAGAAATTACTTTCTATCTTCAATGATTTAATAGTCTGACCACGGACATTATTATTCTAGGTGTCTGAATTTAACCAAATTCCCCTAGAAAAATAAAATTCACAGTCTATTAAAGCTGTAAATTTTATAAGAGTCGGTAAACATCGACCAATATTTGCGTCTTAGAAGGGTACGGCAGCATCTAACTGATGAGCCCACTGTCGTACCTGGGCGAAACGCATCTTGGAGTTGAGGTCACTTGAGCTTTTAATTGAATTTAATTCAATCACTCCACTTAAACAGAAATTACTTTCTATCTTCAATGATTTAATAGTCTGACCACGGACATTATTATTCTAGGTGTCTGAATTTAACCAAATTCCCCTAGAAAAATAAAATTCACAGTCTATTAAAGCTGTAAATTTTATAAGAGTCGGTAAACATCGACCAATATTTGCGTCTTAGAAGGGTACGGCAGCATCTAACTGATGAGCCCACTGTCGTACCTGGGCGAAACGCATCTTGGAGTTGAGGTCACTTGAGCTTTTATTTGAATTTAATTCAATCACTCCACTTAAACAGAAATTACTTTCTATCTTCAATGATTTAATAGTCTGACCACGGACATTATTATTCTAGGTGTCTGAATTTAACCAAATTCCCCTAGAAAAATAAAATTCACAGTCTATTAAAGCTGTAAATTTTATAAGAGTCGGTAAACATCGACCAATATTTGCGTCTTAGAAGGGTACGGCAGCATCTAACTGATGAGCCCACTGTCGTACCTGGGCGAAACGCATCTTGGAGTTGAGGTCACTTGAGCTTTTAATTGAATTTAATTCAATCACTCCACTTAAACAGAAATTACTTTCTATATTCAATGTTCATAATGATGTTTATTTTGTTTCTCCAAGATACCGAGAGAGCGTACCGATGGCTGATGGACCATGGCTGCCCCACTCTCTCTGAGTAAAGTGAATGAAACACCTGTAGGAAGAAGAAACTGGTATGGAAGGAAAAGGATTTTGGGGAATAGAAAGAATGATTTTTGTCGCGGTAAATTTTACCGTGACAAACTGCAAGCTCATTAGTTGCAATTTATGGAATATTTCTTTAAAGTGCAACATATTACCGTTATACACCTATGGCTGTAGTCTGGTGTTTTAAGAACTTATTCATAAAAAAAGGAACATTTTCATGTTTTGTATGTCTGACTCTTTAATAGTAGGAAATATGTCATAAACTTTTCGGTTACTTCATGTTATATATAGATGTGAATATATATGATTATTATGTATTTATAGTATTTCATATTGGTGTGCACTCTCTCTACTCTCCTAGTTTAAACGCACTGCCTTCTGCGGTCAGTCTAAGCATAATTGTCTTCTTGTAAGCAACGTAACCAATAAAGACCATATTTCATAAACCAGTGTTTCTATTAAATACTACATGGCGCAGTCGGTATACAAGAACTAATATTATGTAAAAATAAAAAATTAGTAGAAGCTCGCAAGTTATTTAAAAAAAAAAAAAAAAAAAAACAAGACTTTTGAACAAGAGAACAAAATAGTTTGTTGCAGAGAGCAAGAAGCAAGAAGTAAAATTAATTTAAGGGCAGACTCAAAGAAAAAAAAAAAAAGATCACGTGATTACACTGTGAATACTGTACTACTGTACACACAGATAAATTATGGATTTCTTGAAACCAGAACTTCTTAACTTGGATGGAAATTTACAAGAGAACTGGAAGAGGTTCAAAACGCACTTCGATATCTATTCTACGGCAACGAAAACAGACCAGGAGACAGAAGAGATTCAGGTAGCTAGGTTCCTGAGTTGTGCGGGATCGGAGGCAATCGAACTTTTCCACACGTTTGGGCTAACCGAGTTGGAAAAGAAGACGTTTAAAGTTGTTAAAGAGAAATTCGAACAGTATTGCAATCCTCGAACCAACGTGGTCTATGAGCGATATCGTTTCTACATGCGAAGCCAAAAAGAAGGTGAACCTTTCGATCACTTTTTGAAAGAAATTTCAACTTTGGTGGAGAGCTGCAGTTTTGGTGACGAGAAAAAAGCAATGCTTAGAGACCGCATAGTTATCGGAATTGCTGACCAAAACCTACAAGCGCAGCTACTGGAAACCAATGATATGGACCTGGACAAGGCGGTGGAGACGTGTCGTATAGCGGAGATGACGAAAGTACAAAGCAAGGTCATGCAAGGAGAAGGTTATCCAGCGAAATCATCTTCGTCTGTAGATGCACTGAAGAAAAGCGGGGGAAGTAAAACTGGGGGGTTTTATGATGGGAAATGTATTAAAACAAATTCTAATTTTAATTGCAGTTGTAAAGATAGTGCACATCCATTGGAAAGAAATAAAAAATGTAAATTTTGTAACTACTTGCATGCAAAAGGAAAATGTCCAGCGTATGGGAAAAAATGTGCTTTATGTGGAAAGACTAACCATTTTGCTTCAGTCTGTCAAAAACGGAGACAGGTAAGTGATGTTGCTGTCAAACAAGATAATTATAATTATTGGATGAGATTGAAGAGACATTATAATATAGATTCGGTTGATGTGCATGAAACCAATGCAAAAAACACGTGTTCTTCTTCTTGGATTGAGAAATTGCGTGTGGAAAATAGTTTAATTGATTTTAAACTCGATAGTGGGGCTCAGGTGAACATAATGCCAAAAAGCATTTTTGATAACCTCAAACCCCGACCTCTCTTGAGGGCTGACTCAGTTAAGTTAGAAGCATATGGAGGGTTCAATCTATCAGTTGTAGGGTCAACAGTATGCGCAGTGAGGCATAGGAAAAAACTTTACAATTTGAGATTCGTGGTAACTGACAGAGGCTGTCAACCGTTACTCGGGTTAGATTCGTGTATTGAGTTTGGTTTAGTGAAACGGGTAGATTCTTTAGAGACTCAAAGCGAGGCAGAGTTTATTGAGCAGAATAGAGATATTTTTGAAGGCTATGGTTTTTTCCCCGACAAATACAATTTGAAAATTCGAGAAGGGGTGTGTGCAGTGAATAAGCCTCCGAGGCGCATACCTTTGGCGTTGCGGGATAGGGTAAGTAGTACTCTGGGAAAGATGGTAAAAAGGGGAATTATTTCAAAAGTTGAAGGTTCAAGTGATTGGTGTAACAATATGGTAGTAGTCGAAAAAAAGTATAAATCCATGCGAATATGCCTTGATCCTAAGGAGCTCAACTCAGCCTTAGAAGAGGAGCATTGTGTGATACCAACTTTCGAAGATTTTCGACACGAGATGAGGGATTATAAATTTTTCACGGTGCTAGATTTAAAAGAAGGCTTTTGGCAACTGAAGTTAGATAAACAATCCAAAATGTGTACAGTGTTTAGTACACCCAATGATGGGTGGTATATGCTTAACGTTCTTCCCTTAGGAGTTAAAGTTGCGCCAGAGAAATTCCAAAAGGTTAATAACAAGCATTTTGGGCGGCTAGAAGGAACTTTTATATATATCGATGATTTAATTGTAGGTGGTAGATCGATAGAAGAGCATGACAAGAATTTGAAGCGAGTTATAGAAAAAGCAAGGGAGCTCAAGATAAAATTTAACGCAGCCAAAGTTCAGTTCAGGGTGGAGAAGGTTAAATATCTGGGTCATATTTTTTCTGCCACTGGTGTGACGCCTGACCCTGAGAGAGTTGAAGCTATTAAAGGCATTCTTGATCCAACAAATCAAAAGGAGTTGCAAGGAATTTTAGGGATTGTTAACTATTTACGCCCATTTATACCGTACCTTGCTGACCTAATTGCACCGTTTCGCGAGCTGCTAAAGAAAGATGTTTTGTTTGTTTGGAATGATTATTATTCGAAAGTACTAAATGAGGTAAAACAGGCAATTGTAAAGGCAACAACTCTGCATTCATTTGATCCAAACCTCCTTACAGTTATTCAAGCCGATATGCATCCAAAGATGGATTGGGATGTTGCTTGATGCAGAATGGTAGACCTGTTTGCTTTGCATCAAAAAGTTTGACGGAAACAGAAACACGGTATGCACAAATAAAGAAGGAGTTACTGGCGATAGTCTTTGCATGCAAAAAGTTTCATGAATATATTTATGGTCCACCAGTTATCATTCACACTGATCATAAGGCATAAGCCACATATATCCTTAGCCAAGAAACCTTTAGGAAATAATTATTCGGTTAGACTTCAGAGAATGAAAATCAAGCTCATTATGTATGATTTGGATATTCGGTATATACCTGGCAAGGACTTGCATATTGCAGACCTTTTGTCACGATGTGTAGGAACTGACACAGAGGTTAAGTTAGATGAAATTTTCACCGAATATGTTCACTCCATAAGCCTAGGAGTAAAAACTAGAAGTATTTATGTCCAGGAAACTTTAAAAGATGAAGTATTAAGTTGCCTTAAGAAGTATTATAGAGACGGGTGGCCAACGGCAAGAACTAAAGTCCCAGATCATGTTAGGTTTTTTTGGGGCATTAAAGATAGAATTTACGAGGATGGTAGTTTATTGTTTTATGAGGACAGAGTTTTTGTCCCGAATTCACTCATTTCTCAGGCATTAAATGATTTACACGAACACCATTTTGGAATAACAAAGACGATTGAACGCGCGAAAAATCTATATTACTGGCCTTATACATATGAGCAGAGACATTGAGAACCTGATCAATAAATGTCCAGTTTGTGAAAACTGTTCACATTGCCAAGTCAACTTTGAGAAAAGCGGAGCTCAGTTGAACTGATCTAAGTTTAACACTCTTAGAATATCGCAGTACTCAACTTGCGCACTTAAAGTATACACCTTCCCAATGAATAGAATCTTACGAACAAAACTGCCTATTGATAAAACTAAGTTCCATTATAATCATATAGATGAAGATTATTTAGATAAGAAAAACAGAAATTTTATTATGACAGAGGAGCTTACTCAAAAGAGCTAGATCTCAACCCAGGAGATAATATTGTTTTCAAAAAGGGTTTAACATGGGAGCCTGCTAGAGTAGAAGCTAAAAGTGAGACGCCAAGATCCTACATCCTACGCACTGAAAACAATACAATTATTAGACGAAACACTGAGCATATTCGTAGGTCTTACAATTCTCCACAGTTTAAGGGTGTAGCCAATGATAATGAAGAAGTAGGTCAACCTAGAGCAAAAGACACAATGCAACAAGAAGAAACATTGCACAAAACACCAGTTTCAGAACAAACCGAATGCATCTCGCCTCCTATCGGACAGCAAGGTCACTACCGAACTCGTTACGGCAGAGAGGTTATAAAACCGAATTTTTATAAAGGCTTAGCCTAAAACTTTACAATTTAAACTATTTGTTTCGTATTTAATTTTCTTCCTATCATGAATTATATTTTCTTCTATAATTAAACATAAGCACGTATTAGTAAAGAGAAAAAAAAATGAAAAATGAATTTAATTATATTCTTTTTAAGGAAAGGGAGAGATGTTATATATATATGGTTTGTGAATATATATGATTATATATGTATTTATAGTATTTCATATTGGTGTGCAGTCTAAGCATAATTGTCTTCTTGTAAGCAACGTAACCAATAAAGACCATATTTCATAAACCAGTGTTTCTGTTAAATACTACACTTCATGCAATATACTTGTAATATCATATCAAGAGTTCATTTCTTGTTTGATATTACCAGTGTTAAAACGTGATTTTACAAAGTTCCCAAAAAGTTTTCTTTTCCAAGTTTATTTTAAAAATATGTATAAATTTTCAAAAGTGTTGCGCATTGTGGACGACGTTAAATTTATTCAACTACTTGATTTATAAAATTTGTAAGTATTTAGTCTATAGGTAGCGAATATTTTTCATAAATTCGTTATATAATATTATTTAATTTTTCTAAATAAAAATGGATTTTGGTGTGTTGTTTGGAAATCGCCCAAGGATTGTCAGCAGATGGACAAATCAAGCCATCCGACTTAATCAATTTTTTCTACAAGTAAAACATTTAGGGACAAGGAGATGAGGGCAATGCTGAAAAAAATAGATGAAGTAGATGTCAAAGTGGTAATTTTATTTTTCTTAGTTCATATATATTTATTTCAAAACACATTAAACGTTAACATTAAACCTATCATTTTTGATTGCCAAAATTGCTTTTGTTTCAATGATTACTTTAATAAAACCACGTTTGACTAATTGACTTTGTATTTTTATTTTTATTTTAGATAATGCTGCAGTGAAATTAATGTGGTGTCTGGATAGAATGTTATTCGCCCGAAATAATTTTTCACGAAATGTCGGACACCCTGTATATTTTATTTATATGTTGTACGCAAGAATTTGATATTCAAAAATATATTCAATAAATAAATTGTTCTATTTTTAAATATTTTTCTTTTCTTTAAGTTTTCAGGTATACCATTTTCTTGAAAATAGTTTGTCATCGGGGCTTTTGTATTTCAGGTGGACGTGCACCTATAATTATTTTTTCTTAACACAAATAGAAATCATTGGAAAAAAAAAAAGAAAAAAATCATTAGTTTTATGAAAAAATAGCTTAGGTTCCATAATTTCTTACATAAAACTAATGAAAAGATTCATACTAATATAAGAAAAGTTGCATTAAATTAATGATTGTTTCATTATTAAAAAAGAAACTTTTCTTACAATTTATTATTGCAAGCAAATGATTAAAATCATTAAAACTAAAACTATCATTCATTTAATCAATGAAAAACGTCATGCATCTTAGGAAACTTTTCCTAGAACAAGTGACAGAGTTTTTAAACTAATGAATAAAATCATTTAAAACACAGACCGATTTCATAAAATTAATGAAAAACATCATGAATTCCATGAATCTTTACATACATTGTCTGAAATTGCTCACACTTTTTAGGATAAACATTATTTTCATGATTTTTTACATTAAAACAGTGGATCTGTTCCTCCAATTTATGTCAGAAGGTCATAAAATAAATGAAAAATATAGTAACATTGAATGACAAAATACATGAAATTAAAGCAAAAAATTATGAATTTCATGTTTACTTACTTACATCGAATGAAATATTTCATATGTCTTGTGAATTATCGAGAGAATTTTTTAATGACTTCCAATCATTAATTCAATGCAAGAATCAATAATTTTAAGAACCTTTTATAGTCGTAGGAACAAATTCATAAAACGTATGTTCAGGGTTTCTTTTTTTTAATGAACTCGATTCTTGGCCCGTTTTTAATGAAGTTTTTCTTTAAAAACATGCAGTTTTTCCTTCGAATCATGTACCTTTTTTGTTCAGTGTAGTTTTATTTTATTTCCTAAGTCTTCCTTCACTATTTACTTCTTGTACCTATGTTGTACTTTATTTCTTCCTGTGGGGTCTTTTTGATATACTATGTCCTTTGGTTTAAGATTTTTAGTTTTCCGTTTTTTATTTTGATGGTTAAGCATTTGGTCTTGTGCCATTGTTAGTTTCAAGGGATTATCTTTGTGGAATGTTTTATTGAATAATATGTCTACCAGTTTTTTTTTCGGTGACCGAATGTATTATATTCTTTTGCTGCTTTTATAAGTACTTCTATTGGTTCTACTAAGGAACTATGAACTCTTTCAACTTGTCCATTTAACGTACTATGGTTTGGAGGAGTGTGATATAAGGATATGTTCGTTCTTTACATTAGTGATGTAAAAGTTGCGTCTTGATCACATAATATGTTTTTACAGTTTGGGAAAATTTGTAATAACTCCAATAGCTTGTTTGGCATATCTTGCAAATTATCAATGGGCAATTATTAAAAATTTAGAATAAGCATCGATACAAGTAAGAAATTTTAATTTCTCCGCGTACAACTTTTGAATTACGAGACCGACAACAAGCCTCGGAAACGGACTGATCACACGACGACAACCAATGCAACGAAAACTGAAAAATGGTTTACGAATTTTCTTATGGAACGTACGATCGCTCTATAGAGCTCGAGCTGCTCAGCAGCTAGCCGATGCCCTGTCAAAATATAAAGCTGACATAACAGCTCTTCAAGAAATCAGATGGACAGGGAATGGTGTTCTACAGAAGAAAGAATATGACATATACTATAGCTGTCATACAAAACACCATGTGCTCGGGGTAGGCTTCCTAGTCAGCGAAAAAATGAAGTCTACCATCATCGGCTTTAACGCTATAAGCGAAAGGCTATGCACCCTTCGCGTGCGAGGCAAATTTACGAACATCAGCCTCATTAACGTTCACGGACCTACGGAGGAGTCCTCAGACGAAGAAAAAGAGACTTACTACGAACAAGTCGAGAGGGCCCTCAATGCCTGTCCAAGGTATGATGTTAAAATCATCCTTGGGGATTTGAACGCAAAAATAGGTCGGGAGCCGGTATTCAGGCATTACGCAGGCACCCATAGTTTGCATGAGAACACTAATGACAATGGACTTCGAGTCTTAGAATTGGCAGCATCGAAAAACATGGTCGTTGCGAGTACCAGGTTCCCGCGTAAAGATATCTACAAAGCCACCTGGGTATCACCTGATGGAGTCACTCGTAACCAAATAGACCACGTGTTGATAGACCGTCGCCACTACTCGAACTTGATGACGGTACGAACGTACCGAGGTGCCAATATCGACTCGGATCACTATCTTGTTGGTATGGTTTTCCGAGGGCGGATTGCCTTGCGAAGACGCATTGCATCCGCCGATCAGGTTCGAATCAACACGGCTGCCCTGCGCAATGAAAACACCAGTAACACCTTTGGTAATGCGTTAGGACTCGCCCTAGAATCACTTGATTTAGGGAGAGTAAGTCCTGGAGCCAGTATGCTGGGCGTAAATGAGAAGTGGACACGCCTTAAGAATATTGTCATTAGTACTGCCAACTCCATCTTAGGCAGCAGTCGTAAAAATCGGAACGACTGGTTTGATGATGAATGCAAGCTAGCGACTGAACGTAAGAATGTTGCGTACCGAGCAATGCAACAATCTCATAGAACGCGGGCACGCGAGGAGGAATATAAAGAGCTCAGAAGAATAGAAAAACGGCTACACAGACAAAAAAAATCAGCCTGGGAGAAGAACCTAATCTGTGAAATTGAAAATAGCCGAGAGCGAGGTCCGCACCAGGCGCGGAAGTTCTACCAATCCGTCCGAAACATGACGCAGTACACACCACGCTGCACATACTGCAAGGACGGAGAGGGAAATCTGATCACCGATCCTGAAAGCATACTGGAGCGATGGGAAGTGTACTTTAATGAATTGCTAAATGGTCAGCTCACTGCAGAAGTGGAGGCTCCACTACTTCAAGAAGAATACTCTATGTTGCCGCCACCAAGCATAGAAGAGGTTGAGAAGGCTATAGGCCGGCTTAAACAGAACAAAGCCCCGGGAGCCGATGGCATACCAGCCGAATTATTCCATCACGGCGGGCCAGCCTTACGTCAAGCAATTCATGATATTATAGTACACGTATGGGAGCAGGAAGAAATGCCAGAAGACTGGCGAAAAGGTTTAATATGCCCCATACATAAGAAGGGAGATGTCACAACGTGCAGCAATTATAGAGGTATCACGTTGTTGAGTACCGCCTATAAGATACTCTCCTCTATCCTACAAGACCGGATAACCCCATACGCTAAAACCGTTATCGGACAATATCAGTGTGGTTTCATTCCAGGCAAATCAACAACTGATCAGATATTTACCCTTAGGCAGGCGATGGAAAAATGTCTAGAATTTAACATCCCAACATACCATCTGTTTATAGACTTTAAGGCCGCCTATGATAGCATAGCCAGGGTAGAACTTTACAAAGCCATGAGAGAATTCGGCATCCCAAATAAATTGACACGACTATGTAGGTTGACCATGACCAACGTAACAAGCCAAGTAAAAATAGCCGGATTGCTATCCAGACCAATCAACATCTTTAATGGACTCCGACAAGGGGACGGTTTGGCCTGCCTCCTCTTCAACCTGGCGTTGGAGAAAGCAATCCGTGACTCTGGCACGGCAACAAGAGGGACCATCGTCAACAGGTCCAGCCAGTTACTAGCTTACGCAGACGACATCGACATCATCGGAAGAACCGAACAAGCTGTACACGATTCCTTCATCCAGATCGAGCAGGCGGCACAAAATCTGGGGCTGCACATTAGTGAAGGTAAAACAAAGTACATGGTGGCGTCGAATGCGAGAGGAACAGTTGGTCAAACAATCAAGGTTGCGGAGCACGAATTTGAAGTGGTGCAATCCTTTAAATACCTTGGGTCAATAGTAGCAGCCGATAACAATATAGAAGAAGAAATACGCGGGCGGCTTCTCAAATCCAACAGAGCCTACTATAGTCTGTCAAAGCTCTTCAAATCCAGAAATCTCACCATAACTTCAAAACTACTGCTGTACAGGACCATGGTCCTGCCAGTACTCACATATGGATCCGAGACTTGGGTGCTTAGCAAAAGGCACTCCGACCTCTTAGCTGCGTTCGAGAGAAAAGTCTTAAGGAGAATTGTTGGCCCCGTATGTGAGGAAGGACGATTCCGGAGACGGTACAATCATGAACTGTACGCAATCTACCTTGAAGCAGATATCGTGACAAAAATTAAGCTCGGTAGACTCCGGTGGGCAGGGCACCTAGCTCGCATGAGCGAAGAGGAACCTGCTCGGAAAGTTCTTTGTGGTACATTCTATGGTAGACGACAGCGTGGTAGACCATGCTTGCGCTGGAGAGATGGCGTAGACCAGGACGCCCGAAGCCTTGGGGTGCGCAACTGGATGGCGTCGGCTAGAGACCGGGATAGGTGGAGAGACTTGTTGAAAGAGGCCAGGACCGGAACCCGGTTGTCGAGCCGATGATGATGATGACAATATATCAATGTATATACTGTTCGAGTAGAAATATCTACCAATGGAACTCGAGAGGGATCGAAATAGATATCAGTGCATTCTGTATGTACCTTAACGTTTTCGATTTCCGAACACCGATATCTGTTCCGATTCCTCCCGGTCCGAATTGGCGATTGCATCATCAATGCATGGCATTATTGGCATTCGACATTTTATATTTGCCGTGGTTGGTCTGGCTCCAACAATTTGCTCGTCATCTCAGTAAAATAAATTTTGTGAACTTGAGTTTAATTCGCATCTGTAACTTTTACAATAAAACTAAGCTATACACTAAAATATAAGTAAAAGAGTTATTATTTGTGCAAATGTTTGACCAAGAAAAGTGTGGCAAAAGAAAAGGAAACATTTGTGGATCATCGATATACCAAGACGCAAAAGGAACGTGCTATAATTTGACCAGGGAATAAAATTCCAACATCCAGCGACCCACGCATTTGGTCCTTCGGCGGATTTAGTGCAACGCACTAAGAAATGATCACCAAAACCCACGAGGCCACCGGCCTGTGAGATTGCGCAGTAAGAAAGTGTCGTTGGTGTCGCCACCGCATAAGCGACAATATATCAAAAGGGTGTTCCACTCAAGTCATCATCATCTTCAGTCAAGTCTTCAGTCAAGTCATCATCAAGTCATCTTCAGTCAAGTCAGCATCAAGTCATCGTCTTCAGTCAAGTCATCATCAAGTCATCTTCAGTCAAGTCATCATCTTCAGTCAAGTCTTAAGTCAAATCATCATCGTCATTGTTGCAGCCATCGTAAATTTTTGGATTTGTACAGGTACAATTACAATTTTTTTTGGTATTTTCATTTGCTATGAAATAAAATTTGGGAAAATAAACGTTAAATCTTATTGAATTCAATTTGGCATAATATTCGGTTTTATATTACTTGGTACGTTCAAAAACAACGGGTTGGATATATATGCACGGTAAAAATTGGAACGGTATATATATTGTAATATTTTCCCTAGGTTCGTTAAATAAAACTTATTACTCCTTTTAGAATTTCTTCTTTATTTACACTTTTCGAATCAAAACAATAAATCTCAATTTATAATCAACTCTAATACTTTTATTCCAACTTAAATCCACTTTTTCTAATTACACTTTCCACAATCCAATAGTTCAGCTTTGCACACCTTCATAATCGAAAATAAACTGTCTTGTGCTCACCGCGAACACTCCCTTTTATACTCAAACCAGTTGTTCTCGAAGGTTCTTGTCTAGAATATTCTATTTGCTTGGAACGAGGGGAAATTTATATGGAGATAGAATGTTCTAGTAGTTTGGAATAAGGAGAAATTTAGATGCGAACTGCTGGAAAAGAGCTTTTTGGTTTTGTTCCTTCATAAAGCAGATATGTAATTCCCAACAGATGGTGCTGTAGGAGTATAAAGCTCTGTTCGCAACATTGCCCCCTTCTTAAGATTGTTCGTCCCGAACAACTCTATCACCAGCTTCGGCACTGTATCGGTGCAGTCGATCGCTATGCACAACTTTTAGCTTTCCTCTTAACCCTCTTTGAATTCGGTAAACGACATCATTGATTTTCGTGACGACAGTATAAGGGCCTTCCCAGTTTTGTTGAAGCTTCGGCGACAATCCCTTTTGACGATGTGGATTATACAGCCATACACGATCTCCTACTTGGAATCCTGTCGTGTTTGCTCTTGTGTCGTACCTTGTCTTCATTCGATCGCTGTAAGCGCTCATTCTAGTCCTGGTCCTTTCGTGGATGTCGATTAGCCTCTCTTGTAGGTCACTCACGTAATCCCTTGTTTCCTTAGACTCTTGTGATGGATGTCCAAACCTTATCTCACTAGGCAGCCGTATGCTTTTTCCGAACAGGATCTCAGATGGTGTTTGTCCTGTTGAGCTATGTACTGCACTTCGATAGGCCATCAAAAATAGTGGTATGTGCCTATCCCAGTTTCTTTGGTAGTCGCCTACGACCTTAGTGAGGTGCTCTTTTAAGGTCCTGTTGAATCTCTCGACCATTCCATCAGATTGTGGGTGAAGTGGTGTGGTTCTCGTTTTCTTAATGCCAAGGAACCCGCACACCTCTTGGAATATGTTCGACTCAAAGTTCCTTCCTTGGTCAGAATGGAGCTCCATAGGCACACCGAACCTGCTTACCCAGTTAGACACAATCTGGTCGGCCACGGTCTTGGCTTCTTGGTTCGGGATAGCGTATGCCTCAGGCCATTTGCTGAAGTAATCCATTACCACCAGAATGTATTTGTTTCCATCATTCGTTTCCGGAAATGGGCCAGCTACATCAACAGCAATCCTTTCAAACGGTGAGCCTACATTATATTGCATCATTTTTCCTTGCAGTCTTCTACCAGGGCCTTTGGTTGCAGCACAAGCGTCACAATTTCGGCACCACTTTTCAACGTCGTCTCTTGCATGCAACCAGTAGAATTGTTGTCTCACTTTTTCTAACGTCTTGTTGACTCCCAAATGAGCTCCTGAAGGTCCATCATGCATTTCTCGAAGAACCTCTTTAATTTTTGATTGAGGTAACACAAGCTGCATCACATAGGATTTACCATCAGCGGATTCCCATTTTCGCCTAAGAACACCTTCTTGCACATGAAGTGAGTCCCATTGTGCCCAATAGGCTTTTAAAATTGGACTCCTATCGGAAATGTCATTCCATGCGGGTTTTTCTTCATGTTCCTTCCATGCCAGAAGGGGTTCAATGTCGGGGTCTTCTTGTTGAGCAGATCTTATTTCTTCATTGCTCCATCCACAAATGGGATCAGCCCTTATTCGCAGTGTATTGAAGGCGACCATGCGTTTGTTGCCATTTGACGTTGCCTCGGCAGTCAGACTTTTATTGTTTCGTTTGGTCTGAGAAACCTGGATGGTGTTTCTAGGGCCATCGATACCAGAAACCAGCTTCTGCCCCTCGAAGTTGGTTCTCACTTGTTTCTCTGTTGGGAAACTTGTTCGGGAAGTAACACTGGTGTTATTGTTACCTGGTTCTGAATTTGAAACTCCGTGTCCACAATGTTGACAAGCTCTTCTTGGTGGTAATCGACATTGACGCTGTAAATGTCCAGTCTTGTTGCAATTCCAGCACTTTGCAAGTCCGTTTCGTTGATTCCTTTGGACATCAGTTCTTCGGCATGAGCATTCTTCGATGATGGCTTCTCTAAGTCGATGTACTCCGTGAGAAGCTTGCTCTGCTGCTTCCATTGTCAAGGCAAACGCTAATGTTTCAGAAAGCGTTCGTTTTCCAGCAGTTCGCACGGCCCTTTGAAGATGTATGTCTGAAATGGCGCGAACAAATGCCTCAACTGCAAACTGGTTACGGATTTCTTCTCCAACATCTGGATATGCAAGATGAACAAGCCTTTCAATGTCCGCTTGTAGCTGTTGTAGAGTTTCGCCCCTCTTCTGAACTCTGGAATAGAGTCGTACCTTGAAGACTTCTTTCATATGGCTATTGCCAAAGCGTTTGTCTATAGCCTCAACCAAGTAATTTAAGTCGCCGCTCTTATCTGCTGGTATGGTTAGCAATAACTCAGCAGCTGCTCCTCTAAGAGCAAGGGTTAGAGCTATACACTTGTCAGCTTCATCCCAGCCATTTGCTGTAGAAGCTGCCTCGAATTGCTTCTTGTATATAGACCAAGAAGTTTGTCCATCAAAGGTTGGAGGTTGCATCTCTTTTTTTCTCAAAGCTTCCCCAGAACTTTCCCGAATCTTTATGTTTCGAACACGGTCTAACTCTTTTGAAAACGTCTCCATTTTGTTGTCGACTAGCAATGAAACACGTTCATCTAACACTTTTGACAACGTCTCCATTTTGTTGTCGACTTGATTCTCCAGCAATGAAACACGTCCATCAAGTGCAGATACATTATTCTCGATGTTAACAAGCTTGCCTTCTAGCATGTTCCTCTGCTCTTCCAGAAGGTCTTTTTGTTTCTCCAGGCGTTCGAGAACATTCTTTTGTTCGATTTTCTGCTCATTTCGTTGCTCTTCGAGACGTTCGAGAACATTCTTTTGTTGTTGAAGCAGAAGACTAATCATAATTGAAACATCTACATTTTTACTTACGTCTGCTTCCTCAGCGTCAGCTTCAAAGACGAAAATGTCCGGGTCTTCATTTTGTTGTTTCAAATATTCGGCCAAACGCAGAACAAGCTCATTTTTCGATCCTGCTCTAGAAAGTTCTCGCTTGCCTAATTCACTTTTCAGCTCATTACAGTTGAGCTCTTTCAGTAACTTGCTCATTTTTTATTTTACTATTTTTTTTTTTCCACACTTAACTGCACAATAAGTTTTATTCCACTTTTCTGACACCAATGTAATATTTTTCCTAGGTTCGTTAAATAAAACTTATTACTCCTTTTAGAATTTCTTCTTTATTTACACTTTTCGAATCAAAACAATAAATCTCAATTTATAATCAACTCTAATACTTTTATTCCAACTTAAATCCACTTTTTCTAATTACACTTTTCACAATCCAATAGTTCAGCTTTGCACACTTTCATAATCGAAAATAAACTGTCTTGTGCTCACCGCGAACACTCCCTTTTATACTCAAACCAGTTGTTCTCGAAGGTTCTTGTCTAGAATATTCTATTTGCTTGGAACGAGGGGAAATTTATATGGAGATAGAATGTTCTAGTAGTTTGGAATAAGGAGAAATTTAGATGCGAACTGCTGGAAAAGAGCTTTTTGGTTTTGTTCCTTCATAAAGCAGATATGTAATTCCCAACAGATGGTGCTGTAGGAGTATAAAGCTCTGTTCGCAACAATATGTATATATGCACGGTAAAATTAGAACGGCATATATATATGTACATACATATGCACATACAACTGTAAAAAGTCGTACGTTGTTTAAAACGGTTAACAGTTAAATTTGGTTACTAGTTTGCTTTTTTGCGGTGTGTGTTTTCTTTGTTCGCTTAATAATTGACTTGCAATGAATCTGGAGGTTTTAATTTTGGTCGATTTTCATGCATCATTTAAAGAAAAACCCATTAAACGGCTTCAAACATCGGTGTTCGAGGCATATCGGGTTGAATTAAAGGATTTATGGTTAGAGGTAAAAAATGCTTATAGTCGATTCATTATTGCGGCAAATTCTGATGACGAGCTCAAGGCGTCACTCCTTGAGGTGAAGGCGAAATATAAGAAGTCTTCTGACACTTATATTGAATTTCTTAGTGACATTATCGAGGCCACACGGCCACAAGAAAACAAATTGAAAGGTTTCGAGGGCAATAAAGGCGATGGGGAAGAAAAACAAAATCAATTCATAATATTCATTTGCCGCCGTGTGAAACGGAAATTTTTAGTGGTAGTTTTCTGAAGTGGCCAGCGTTTAGAGACATGTTTACGGCACTTTACATCCGACATGCAAAGTTAAGTCCCGTTCAAAAACTTTTCCACTTGCGTGCTCGGACGAGAGATCATGCCTTAAGCATAGTCTCTAAATTTGAAATAACAGATGAAAATTTCGAGGTGGCGTGGGCGGCTCTTTAGGAACATTACGAGAACAAACGGGTTCTTGTAAATAATCATCTCAATATTTTGCTCGGGCAAAATTATATTGCAGTTAAATCGGCACCTGCACTTAAAGAATTGCAAAGTAATTTTAATGATACCATTTTAGCGTTAGAGTCTTATAATATTGAGGTGAAAAAGTGGGATGCGTTGATTACCTACTTGTGCGCGACGCGTCTTCCAGCGCAAACGTTATCGATGTGGGAAGAATCACTCGAAAATTCAAAAGAGATACAAACATGGAAAAACATGAATAGCTTTCTCACAAATAGGTATCGGGTTTTAGAAAACGTTTCGGATATACAAAAGGGCATTACAATTTCGCGAGTTTCAGTACCTAAGCCACATGCGTCAACGAATACATCTCGTGTTCGTGCACACCACAATAAATTAAGTACGCAATGCAAAGTTTGCCGAGGAGAGCACTCATTGCGTCTATGTCCAGAATTTTTGAAAATGAGCGTTGCCCAGAGAAGAAATACCGTGCGAAAATGGAGGTATTGTTACAACTGTTTAGCTTTTAACCATATAGTACCCGAGTGCAAAAGTGAAGGTACATGCTTTCATTGTAAGGGAAGGCATCATTCGCTTTTGCATTGTGATAAAACTCCGCCGGGGAGTTCTAATTTAAATATACAGTCCATTTGCCTTCAAGATGCACCTTCAAACACAAGTCAAAATTTCAGTTTTTCACCCTCCGCTCAAAATCTCAACGTTAATGCCCAAACCTTTTTTTCCAAATCGAAAAGAACGACTTTATTAGCGACGGCGATAGTGAGAATACATCAAAATAAAACGGAACTTATGGCGCAAAATACAGTTTTCGGTTGGGTTTTACTTGGCCCATTACAAAACCCCAACTCCCACGATAATACTCATTTTTCAAAATCCCAATCATTTTTTCAACGAGGTTAGTTTGGATGGTGAAATTCAAAGGTTCTGGGAGTTAGAAGAACTTCCCACAACTTAAGTTTTGACAGCAGCGGAGCTGTACTGCGAGGGTCTTTTTGAAGATACGACATACCGCGATGATACTGGGCGATTCGTAGTTCGGTTACCATTTAAAGAAGATTTTTTACGGGATCCTTGTTTAGGTGCATCGTATGAAAACGCACAAAGGCAATTTTTGAAAAATGAAAAGCGTCTCTTATGCAACCCAAGTCTTAAACATCAGTATGATTCGGTGTTAACGGAGTATGTGGACTTAGGGCACATGAAACCAAGTGTTCAAAAACTATTTAAAATGAAAGGAAAGCATGTTTTTTGCCCCATCATACTGTGATTAAGCCAGAGAGCTTGACAACAAAGGTTCGTGTCGTCTTCAACGCTTCCTTTGCCTCTTCGAACGGGAAGAGTTTAAATAATGTATTGTATTCGGGTCCAGCACTCCAAACAGACATAGTAATGTTGATGTTGAATTGGCGGCTTTGCAAATACGTGTTAAATAGCGATATTGAGAAGATGTACCGCCAAATCAAAATACACTCCGATCAAACGCAATTTCAAAAAATTCTATTTCGTGAAAACCCTAAGGATCCACTCAGCACTTTTGAATTGACGACACTTACATTTGGTGTGTCGTGCTCACCCTACTTAGCCATTCGTTCGCTGCATCACTTAGCGAAAATTGTCGAGAACACCTATCCTTTAGCCTCTAGAATTCTTCAAAGGGAATTATTTGTAGATGACGTCCTATCGGGGGCGCATGATATTTCCACTGCTTTAAGGGCTCAATCTGAATTAATATTCGCCTTAAAATCGGCAGGTTTTAACTTAAGAAAATGGACTGCGAATTCTAGAGAACTTTTGAAATCCATTCCTGCATCCATTCAATTGCAATAAATGTCCACTCCCGGACTCAGTTGATAATATGGTAGAATGCGACGAATGTAAAAAATGGTACCATTATAAATGCGCCAAAGTAGATGACAGCGTTGAGCACTTAGAAGAATGGAAGTGTGACTCATGTGTTCCTGATTGTGCAGCTGATCTAATCAATTTGCATAATACTTCTAAGCAGAATATTCCACGGGTTCACTCGAGCGTACCTTCAACAGGTCACAGGTCATGCTCACTGAATCTACCTCCAGCCCCGCGATCAAAGGTAAGCTCCACAAAATCGTCCCAAAGACAAACAAATCTTCTGCTAAGACAGTTAGAAGAAGAGACTAGACTTCGCGAAAAAAGAGAACAAGATTACCTAAAGAAAAAATATGAAATACTGGAGCAGGTTTCTTCGTTCGAGGAAGAGGAGGAGGAATCCAACCCAGTGGCGAACTTTGAAAGGGAACGTGTTGAACGATGGGTTAGTGATATAGTTAAAGATGATAACAAATCCAACAAAAAGGAAAATCTCAATCTTAAACACTGTTCTCTCAGTCCAAACGTTTCTAATATATCCGCTGGTAATATCGCTGGTAACTTCTTCGACTCCTCACCCTCAGGCGAATATTCTCTTCCGAAAAACAAAACAATACCTTTACCAGAAAGTTCATTCCTTGTTCAATCATCAACGTCGATATCCCAACAGCAGTTAGCAACCAGGCAAATTATGTCTAAGGAATGTGTGAAATTTTCTGGAAAAGCTGAAGAATGGCCAATGTTTATCGCGTGGTTTGAAAACACTTCTGTTACATGTGCTTATAATGATCAAGAGAACTTGCAACGTCTACAGCGTTGTCTGACGGGACAAGCTCTTGAAGCAGTTAGGTTCCAGCTTATGTATCCGGATCAGGTCAAAGAGGTTTTAAAAACATTAAGGATGTTGTATGGACGTCCAGAAATAATCATACAGTCGCTCCTGACGAAAATTCGAAATGAACCCTATCCAAAAGCCGACAAGTTGGAAACTGTTATCAGCTTTTCTCTCTCAGTAGGTAATGTGTGTAGTGTCATGCAAGCAGATGGACTATTTTCTCATTTGAACAACCCACTTTTGTTGCAAGAGCTTGTCGATAGGTTACCCTCTCAACTAAAGCTAAATTGGGGGATTTTTAAGCAGTCGCAAAGTGATATAAGCCTCATTACGTTTAGGCGCTGGCTTTCGCAAGTAGCTAGAGCTGCCTCAGAAGTAACGATTCCTGTACACGACTGTTCCGAACCCAAAACAACAAGGAAATCTAAAGGTTTTATGAACATTCATGACGAAGATGACAGAAAAGATGTTCGAAGATGCCCAGTGTGTGAGAAATCTTGTAAATCATTACCAATTTGTGAAAGTTTTTTAAATATGAGTCCTAAAGAAAGATGGGAGTTTATTAGACGTCACTTTATTTGCCGAATTTGCTTACGCCAACATGAAAGGCGTCGGTGCTCTTCTTCTGCAGTTTGTGGACTCCAAGGCTGCTCGTTCAGACACAATAGTCTTTTACATCTAAATCGGGATACTGAAAATCCAGGAACATCAATGAGCGTAAAAGCAGAATCATCAACGGAAGATATAGGTACACATCTTAGCTGCCCCGTCAACAGGCAAGGCAAAGGCCAAATGCTTTTTAAAATTCTTCCGGTCACCTTATATTTCGAGGATAGCAAGGTGGAAACATACGCGTTTCTTGATGATGGGTCATCAGTTACACTTATTGATGAAGAACTGGCTCAAACGCTTAAAGCGAAAGGCAAACATGAACCACTCTGTCTCAAGTGGACCGGCAATACGCACCGGGATGAACATAGCTCAAGAAACATTAACTTAGAAATTGCAAGCTCAAATGCACAAACAAGGTTTTACTTACCAAATGTGCACACCGTTAAGTCGCTGGATTTGCCCAAACAGTCTCTTAATCTACAGATACTAAGAAACAAATACAAACACCTGGAGAATTTACCCATTGTTTCCTACACAAATGCAAAACCACGGATATTGATTGGATTACAGCACTGGAATCTGGGCATTCCTCTTAAATCGGTAGAAGGTAACGCTAATCAACCCGTCGCCATTAAAACAAGAATAGGTTGGACAGTTTTCGGATCAACATTTGCGAGTGGTACAAATTCAACAACAAAGGATTCATACCAGTTCCATATCTGCGAATGTCAGAACAGTATTAGCGCTGAAAAGCACAATCTTATGAAGGAGTACTTTAAAATTGAAGGCGCAGGAACTTCGAATTTAAAAAAAATTCTATCAGCCTCTGATGAGAGAGCGAAGCAGAATATCGAGACTGAAATATCATATGATGGAAAAAACTATACAGTGCCACTTCTGTGGAAATATGACAACATTTTACTTCCCAGAAGCAAACAGATGGCTGAGAAAAAATTAAGATGTTTGGAGAAAAAATTATCGAATGAACCAGAACTGCGCGCTAAAATAGACCAAAATATAAAGGACTATATTGAAAAGGGCTACGCAACGAAACTCAGCCGTTCGGAGGCATCTAGTTCTAGTAGCCGGACTTGGTACCTCCCAATATTTCCAGTTTTGAACCCAAATAAACCAAATAAGGTGCGAATTGTTTGGGATGCAGCAGCAAAGGTGGAAGGTGTTTCGCTGAACTCGGCTCTTTTAACCGGACCTGATGAAGTTCCAGCTTTAATTTCAATTCTTTTTCGCTTCAGAGAACATAGATTTGCTCTTGCTGCTGACATTCGCGAAATGTTCCATCAGATTAGGATTAAAAATTTCGATCAGGACTCCCAAAGATTTTTATGGCTCAGTGACAAAACAAAAAAAGTTGAAGAATATAAAATGTCTGTAATGACTTTTGGTACTACGTGCTCGCCATACTGTGCTCAGTTTGTAAAGAATAAAAATGCAAATAGATTTGCTTATCAGTTTCCTAGAGCGTCGAAAGCAATAATAGAAAACCATTATGTTGACGACTTCCTGGATAGCGTCGATAATGAGGAAGAGGCAGTCCAGTTAGCGAAAGATGTTATATACATTCATTCCCAAGCCGGTTTCGAAATCAGAAACTTTCTTTCTAATTCTAAAACTGTACTGAATGCACTTGGTAAACAACTAACCAACGAAAACGAATTGCTCGCTAGCTTAAACCTTGCAGACAACGCTGAAAAATTACTTGGGATGTGGTGGGCTCCACAACCAGATAAGTTTTTGTTTACTCTGAAGCAAAGAAGCATCAGAATTGACATAATGCAAGGAGAAACCATTCCTACTAAAAGAGAGGTTTTAAAGGTCCTTATGTGTATATTTGATCCCTTAGGTTTAATAGCTCATTTCGTAATCATTCTGAAAATTCTTCTCCAGGACATCTGGCGTTCTCCAACTGATTGGGATCAACAGATAACTGACTTGCACTTTGAAAGATGGAAAGAGTGGATACGACTTATCCCAATAATTCGAAATATAACAATAGGTAGACCGTACCTTTCAAACTTAAGATCCGATTGCAAAAACTGCGTTCAATTACATATATTTGTAGATGCAAGCGAGTCTGCTTATGCGGCAGTTGCATATTTCAGAGTACAGTCACAGGATTTGATAGAATGCGCTCTTATAGGAGCAAAAACAAAGGTGGGCCCGATCAAGACCATATCTATACCACGGATGGAACTAGAAGCTGCTGTGCTAGGTATCAGATTTGCAAAAACAATAGCCATAAGTCATTCAATTAACATCAAACAGACATTTTACTGGACAGACTCAAGGATAGTGCTTTGTTGGATAAAATCTGAACACCGAAAGTATAAACAATTTGTCGCCTATAGAATCAGTGAAATTCTTGAATCTTCCAATGAGGCAGAATGGCGATGGCTATCAACTAAAGAGAATGTTGCTGATGACGCCACAAAGCTTAAGCCCGAAACAGAGTTTCATTCAAATTCCAGGTGGTACAAGGGTCCTGCGTTTCTATATAGCCCAGAGGAAAAGTGGGAGAAATCTGAACCCCAAAAGTGTACAGAGTGTGTCGGAGACCACGAAATAAAGATATGCTGTTCTCACTATTTACACCAACCTGTTGTTGACTATACGCGTTTCTCCAAATGGAGCAGAATGGTTCGCACTACTATGTAGGTATACCGCTTTATTGATATAAAATGTCTTAAGCGCAATATTAAAGGGTCAGACCTCTTTACGTCTTCAGAGCTCCATCGTGCTGAAAACTGTCTCTACAGAATATCTCAAAGAGAAGGTTTAAAAACAGAGTATGAGAATTTTTGCTCCGCAAGTAAGTCCTCAAAAACAGTACATCTGGATAAATCTAGCGCTATCTACAGACTAACTCCTTACATGGACGAAAATGCAGTCCTACGCATTCAAGGACGTATAGATGCTGCTCCCATTGTACCGGATGAAGTTAAGAGACCTGTAATCCTACCAAAAATACATTACATAACGAATCTCATTATTGATCATTATCATAATCGTTTTCACCACTTATATAACGAAACTGTAGTCAACGAGATGAGGCAGGTTTATTTTATACCTAATCTTCGGGTTCTGCTAAAAAAAATTAAACTCAACTGCCCTTACTGCAAAAAGAGGCGGGCAATTCCGAGTCCCCCTATTATGGGTCAACTTCCGGCAGCCCGACTTAGCTCATTCACAAGAGCTTTCTCATACGTTGGCATCGATTACTTTGGCCCTCTCCATGTGAAAGTCGGGAGGCATAGAGAGAAACGGTTGGGAATGCTACTTACATGTCTAACGGTAAGAGCTATACACATTGAGATCGCTCAAAGCCTGTCAAGCGACTCATGCATTTTGGGACTGAAACGTTTCATCGCAAGAAGAGGAATTCCTGTTGAAATATATTCCGATAATGGAACCAATTTCAGAGGTGCAAGTGAAGAGCTCAAGCAAGCCATAGAAAATTCAGATCAGAATAAGGTTGCTAAGGAGTTTGAGATGAAGCTCACATGGAAATTTATACCTCCAGTTTCACCGCATATGGGCGGGTCTTGGGAGCGTTTAGTACGCTCAGTAAAGCAGACACTAACAGAAATCAACCCAACCAGCAGTCCAACTGATGAGCTATTGACTATGATGGCAGAGGTCGAAAACATAGTAAACACACGACCACTTACCTATATCCCCATTGAAGAAGATGCCAAGGAAGCCCTCACACCGAACCACTTTTTAATAGGTTCATCTAGTGGAATTAAAATAAAAGCCGAAATATGTAACAGTGGAGAAGCATTAAAAAAGAACTGGATCATGAGTGAAAAATATGCGAACTCCTTTTGGAAGAGATGGGTAGGAGAGTACCTACCTAACCTGACCCAACGAAAAAAATGGTTCAAATCGGGATCAATGATAAAAGAAGGCGATATTGTAATAATTGTAGATTCAAATAGTTCACGAAAGACTTGGCCCATGGGTAAGGTCATAAAAGCACTGCCAGGGAGTGATGGTGTGGTGCGCAGCGCAGTGGTACAGACATCTTCTGGTATGTACACCAGACCTGTAATTAAATTAGCTGTCCTGGAGGTCAAACAGTTCGGTGATAACGGTAATTTGGGTCTACCTAATTTACCGGGGGGGAGTGTAACCGAACTTGGTAGCACTCAAAGTGAAAAAGAACAAATGGGCACAGTGGCATCACATGGGCAAAATGGCAATTGATGTTGAGGAAAAGGACATGGCGGCCTTTCCGGGCTATTTTTCTTTCTCGTTGGACAACCCTGTGGATGGTTTCGTCATCTCATCACATTTATCAAACATTGAAGCAATCAAACTCATAGTAATTTTATAGTATATTATATTAAAAGATAAAACATCAAAACAAATGTACGTACATATTACATAAAATTAAAATATTATATCCTCTTAACTATTGTTCCTTTCACAGGAAAATTTAGAATCACTGTACAAAGTGAATTATTAAAGTACAAATTCTCAAATTTCGAATGTTTTATTTGGTCGTTGATATAATCAACAATACTTATGCAACAAATATGGAAGGACAAGACAGACTGGGATGCGAGTCTCCTCCCTAGTACTGAACAAAAATGGAAGTTATTTGTAGCCGGTTTGGTAGAAGTTGCAAGTGTGCGCATTCCTCGGTGGGTAGAGTATAGTCCACAGGGAGTAACACAGATACACGGGTTCTGTAATGCCTCCGAAAAGGCCTACGCTGCATGTATTTACTTACGGGTACAACATTCTGATAAAATCACATCACATCTCTTGTGGGCAAAATCGAAAGTAGCCCCGGTCAATACCATATCTTTGCCTAGATTAGAGTTACAGGGAGCCGTCCTTTTGTCGAAAATGCTTCGTTTAACTTTAAACTGTCTTCACATTCAAAATTTATCCTCAGTTTATTTGTGCACGGATTCCACTATTGTTTTAGCCTGGCTAAAAAGGGATCCCAGTGCATAGAAAACCTTTGTAGCAAACCGAACAGCGGAAATTTTAAAATATACGTCAGTGCGAAATTGGTCACACGTCGTGTCTTCTGAAAATTCTGCTGACGTCGCTACGAGGGAAGTAGCTCCGATTGAATTAAAACTTAGTGTTTTGTGGTGGAATGGTCCTCAGTGGTTGCTACGACCTCAATCAGAATGGCCAAATCCAAAAGGGAGCCCAATCGATGAAACAAATTTAGAGTTGAAACCAACTAAGGCATTCGCGGTTAAAGTTATCGAAGATTTTGAAGATGACTTAAGTATTATTTCAGATTGGCATAAAATTGTGTGTGTAATTGTGTACATATTTCGATTTTTTAATTCGTTCAAACGGCGGCGGGGACATATTAAACATTTAACTACAGAGCTTTCACATGAAGAAATTGTTGTACCAAAACGAAAATTTGTTATTCTCACTCAGAAAAAGTATTTTCCTAGGGAATACTCCGACTTAGCCGCAGGAAAACAAATTTTTTCTAAAGGTTGGCTTGGAAAGTTCAACCCACTAATGGATAAGAATGGTGTTATGCGCTCAAATGGTAGGCTGGTTTTGTCAACTTTATCCTATAATGATAAATTTCCGATTTTGTTGCCAAACAATTATCTTTTTATGCTCCGATTCGTTAATTATGTTCATGATCTTTCTATTCACGGTGAAATCCAGCTCATGTTGCGCATGATTCGCGCGGAATATTGGTCACCACGTATTAAGAATCTTATAAAAAAATGTATTTTTAAATGTACAATATGCACTCGTTACAAAAAACACATTCAAACTCAGTTAATGGGTGCTCTACCCAAAGAAAGAACTATTTTGAATCGTGCTTTAACCAATGTTGGTGTAGATTTTGCAGGGCCTTTCCTAATAAAAACGTATTATGGGCGAAAATGCCGATTATACAAAGGGTACGTCTGTATATTTGTTTGTTTTGCGACTCGAGCTATACACCTGGAACTTGTGAGTGATCTCGCAGAGGAACGCCTGACAAAGTTTTCTCCGATCATGGAACAAATTTCGTGGGAGCTTCAAAAGTCGTCTTATCAGAATTTCATAAATTGCTCACTCACAATCCCACCGCCTCAACTCACAACTTTTCCCAAATTAAATGGAATTTCATTCCGCCCGGTTCACCTCACATGGGGGGGTTATGGGAAGCCAGAGTTAAGAGCTTCAAAATGCATTTCCGAAAGGCGGCTGGCAATGAAAAATTCACTTTTGAAGAATTCACCACTGTACTCACTCGAATTGAATGTAGCTTAAATTCACGCCCTCTATCTACTATGTCGGAAAATGTGACGGATATAGTTCCGCTGACTCCTGGCCATTTCCTTACGGGTGGCTTAATGACTGGTTTACCAGAGCCGCCATGTAACGACCAATCCCTTAGTATTATGAACCGGTGGAAAAAACTGAAAATTCTTCACCACCAACTCTGTGCACGGTGGAAAGAGGAGTATTTGAAGGAACTCCATAAGCGGTATAAATGGAAATACCCTCAAAGAAATATTCAAATAAACGATATAGTCATTATTCGGAACGAAAACCTGCCACCCAACGAGTGGCGCCTTGGGCGCGTCATCAACGTTCATGCCGGGCATGACAATAAAATTCGCGTAGCCGACATACGAACAGAAAAGGGAATCATTACGAGTTCAATTGCCAAAATTTGTATCCTCTTACCTCAAACGGTAGAATAAAATATTGGTCATATGGTTTCTTATCATATCGTAACAAAGCAATAACTTTCCCATCAAAAACAAAAAATAACGTTTCAAATTACCTCATATTTATTACGCCTTTAATATTATTAATAACAGAGCAGTTGGGTCAAATAATAATTACTCCTATATGCAAATGAAAGAAAAAAATTTTGTAAATATGTATCTTTAAGTTTTTGCATACAAATTTAAAATATGTATTCCTTTATGATATATAATGTAATTATAACCATTGAATTTTTGAATTGTCTCTCTAAATTTTAAAATTTTCTTTAATTTCTTTTCGCAGACAAATTTAAGTAATGTATTCCTAGTGATAAAGAACGTAACTATAAACTTCTAATCTTGAATTCTCTTTCTAAATTTTAAAATTAATGTAATTACTCGTAAATTCAATTGTTAATTAATATAATTGCAAACGATGTTGCAAGGTGGGCGGTAATGTTCGAGTAGAAATATGGTATCTACCAATGGAACTCGAGAGGGATCGAAATAGATATCAGTGCATTCTGTATGTACCTTAACGTTTTCGATTTCCGAACACCGATATCTGTTCCGATTCCTCCCGGTCCGAATTGGCAATTGCATCATCAATGCATGGCATTATTGGCATTCGACATTTTATATTTGCCGTGGTTGGTCTGGCTCCAACAATTTGCTCGTCATCTCAGTAAAATAAATTTTGTGAACTTGAGTTTAATTCGCATCTGTAACTTTTACAATAAAACTAAGCTATACACTAAAATATAAGTAAAAGAGTTATTATTTGTGCAAATGTTTGACCAAGAAAAGTGTGGCAAAAGAAAAGGAAACATTTGTGGATCATCGATATACCAAGACGCAAAAGGAACGTGCTATAATTTGACCAGGGAATAAAATTCCAACATCCAGCGACCCAAACATATACACTAGCCCTCGTTTAAAGGAATTGGCGCCTCGCCAATTGGACATTTTATAGGGTGCCTGTCGTATTTGTTTAGGTTGCAAATATCAAAATTTTTTACGAATTGTTCGAGTTTGGCCAGTAATACTGGTCAATAATTTGTTTCACATTTTCTCTAAAGTTTCTATGAGCTTTAGTGTGGGTTTTGTTGATGATGTCGATTTGATCATCTTTATTTGTTACATCATTAGCAAAGTATTTGACTTGAATAAATTTGTTAGTGAAAATGTTCGTCAATATAGTTTTTATATCGTATATTGTTTCTGGTGTTGCGAATATTGCTACTGTTCCAGGTTTTATGTATTCTTTGAATAATGAAATTAGTTCGTTCGGGTCTTTTTATTCTATTAAGTGTCTGGTTCTATTAGAAAATAGGTTGAATGTCGTGTATTAATTCGAATGATTTGTCAATAATTATTTGTTGTGAGAAATGGTTCACGGGTCTGTCTAATAATTCTATATGAATTTCGTCGCTACTTGAAGCTGAGTGTTGTGTTATTTCTGTGTGACTATTGTCTGAGATTTGATTTATATTTTGTCTTGAAAGGGCATCGGCTACCACGTTTGTATTGTCTGGTTTGTATACCATTTTTGGGGCATATTCTTCGATTAAGGAGTTTCGGATTGGGGTTTCGTGCGGAAACCGCGACCGTTAGAGGCTGTTGATCCGTATGGATTTCTAGGTTTGTTACCCCGTAAAGATAGTTCCTTAAATTTTTTAATGCGAACACTATTGCGAAAAGTTCTTTTTTATTGGCAGCATAGTTTTTCTCAGTCTTTCCTTGTGTCTGAGATGAATATTATCCCAAGAAACATTTTTGCTGTTTTAATGCTTGAAAAGCGGTTTCAGAGCTAATATTAGAGCTTGTTTATTCAAAAACACGCTCTAGATGCGCCTTAAGAGCAAACGTGGAGCCCACTTCCAGCTAAGTCATTGAGTTTGAGAGCGCTTTTTATCTCCTAATTAGTGCTTGTAAGTATGTTTTGTCAGCTAAAAGCTTTAATATGCACTTTAAAACTGCCATAGAGCAGCGTGCTTTTACGTGGAGTATAAACTATAATTCCTATTAGTATTTTTTAATTTTGGTGGGGGCAATACTCCCATTTATAAGGCTTAATACAAGCCAATTCGTTATCTAACTTAAGTGTAGCTCTTAAATCTAGGGTTAGAAATTGGAAGGATGATTAAGACAGACTTTCAGGCAGGATGAACTGAGGTTAAAGTCGAAACAATTAATGTTACAATTAATCCTCCGAAGCAAGTGAATAATAGGTTCATTGGAGCCGCAAGAGGTACGGTGGGTAGGCAGATAGAAGAGACGAGGATTTCTTATATTACGGGAATTAGTGTTGAAAGAGATGAAATTGTAGAGAGTTGTGCAGTCAACAGACCCTGAAAGTAATGGATGAATGAAGAGAATGTCGCTTTTATAGCTCTTCGTACTTCCAGCGTATTCAAGTTGATTAACAGAAGTCGGTCTTGATACGGGGGTAAAATAAGAGGGTTATTTTATTCCAAGACAGACCATGAAGCGCAAAAAGTAAGAAATGTCGTCGAATGTCCTCGATAATATATAAGATTTTTATGATAAGGGGACCATACTTGACAGTTGACAGGCGTATTCAAGAAGCGGGCAAACAAGGGTTATGTATAAAGATCGGTTCACGTAGGGCTCAAAGCATTCTTTGGACCAACGTTTCACAAAGCCTAGTGTAGTGCTTTGAATATAATCTCGTCAATATTTGTTAGAAAGGTGAGTTATCTATCACATAAAACACCACGGTCTTGAATTGACTCAGCGGTAGCTATGGGTTGATAGTGTAGAAGGTATCGATGGGGAGTAGAACGGATGCGTTTTCGTAAAAAAATTTTTGATTGACATTTGGAAATACTTAGTTCTAAGCAATTTTTCAGGCACCAGACAGAGAAATTGTTGAGGTCAAGTTGTAGGAGAGTGGCATTATGTGTGGAAAAATGGTCTTGAAAAACTTTGTATCGTCGGCGTAGAGCGAAATATGGCAATTTTTAATGACCATTTCAATATCGTTAATAGTAAGAATAAAGAGGAGAGGTCCTAAATGTAAATTAGTAAATACAAATCATACTATTGAACACGAAGAGAGTATTTGTATTGGTAAATCATCTTACCATCAAAATTTATTTACATAGAACAATGAGTAAAGGTAATAATTAAAACCCCTAATACCTTCAAGGTGGGGTGATTTCTAAGTGCGATTTCATGTTTATCAAAAATGTTGATATTGTACTTCGAAATATTACAACGCCCTTCTAAAATAATTTGTTTTAAGTGGATAGTAATTTTTTTATACTACTCGTAATTTTGAACTTGAAAAAAAAAAAATTATTTTGCTCGTGCATTTTTTGGATAAAGCTTCTGTGTTTTTCATGATTCTTTTTAAAATGCAGTCATCACAACACTGTAAATAGTTTTCTTTTTCTGTTTTATAAAAATTCTTAAATATTCGCCATTTTCTTAAACATGCATGAGGATATAGCTTGCAGCTCTTAAATAACACTTTCAAAAATTCTTTTGCTGTTCAAGAGCTCTTTTAAAGGGTGCAAAATGCTTATATGCTATCCGACAACTGCTAAAAACATTGTTATGGGACATATTTATCGAACAGAAAGTTTTTAAACGTAACAGAGCTAAAGATTCTTAAGAAAGTCCATTATAGAGCTAGGTTTTTAAATTCGTTTACCAAGAGTGCAATCTGTTTTGAAATAGAGCTAGGGCTTTGCATTTAATTCTCTCAGAGCTATTAAAGAACATTTAAATAACATTTACCTCCAATGATGTTACTTGAGATAGGTTTGCTTTCTTGTGAAAGGATAGCACCGATTGCGTCATATGAAGCATCTGTCGTAAGAATGAATTTCCTCGAGAAGTCAGGTTGTGTTAGTTCTGTCTCGTTTATTAATAAATCTTTCCAAGTATTAAACGCTTGAATTGCGTCTGCATCAAAATTAATGTATGTTTTTTAGCTACGTCCGTTGATACTTTGCCCGTTTCATTCTGGAGGTATTTTGTTAAAAGTTTAGCTTTTGCGGCGTAATTCTTTATGAATTCGCGGTAGTAGCCTATTGTAATATTTTTACTAGCTTCGCCAAATAAAACTTATTACTCTTTTTATTATTACTTCTTTATTTACACTTTCCAAATCAAAACAATAAATCTAAATTTATTATCAACACAAATACTTTTATTCAAATTTAAATCCCACTTGTTTTATAACACTTTCCACAATAATCATAATCATAATCAAAAAACAACTGTTCTCTGCTCACCGCCAGCACTCCCTTATATACTCGAGTTAGTTGTTCTCGAAACCAATTCGCGAAGGTTCTCGTCTTGGAATGTTCTAGATGGTTCGAATAAGGGGAAATACATTTGACATTGCAAAAGAGCTTTTTGTTTCTTCCATAAAGTAGATATGCAATTTTCCAACAGATGGCGCTGTAGGAGTATAAAGCTCTGTTCACAACATTGTTGCCTTCTTAAGATTGTTCATCCAGAACAATTCTATCTCCAGCTTCGCCACTGTATCGATGCAGTCAATCGCTATGCAAAACTTTTAACTTTCCTCTTGACCCTCTTTGAATTCGGTAAACGACATCATTAATTTTCGTGACGACAGTATAAGGGCCTTCCCAGTTTTGTTGAAGTTTCGGCGATAATCCCTTTTGACGATGTGGATTATACAACCATACGCGAAATCCTGTCGTGTTTGCTCTTGTGTCGTACCTTGTCTTAATTCGATCGCTGTCAGCCTCTCTTTTAGGTCACTCACGTAATCCCCTATTTCCTGAGACTCTTATGATAGGTATAGTACAAACCTTATCTCACTAGGCAGCCGTATGCTTCTTCCAAACAGAATTTCAGATGGTGTTTGTCCTGTTGATGTATGTATTGCACTTCGGTAGGCCATCAAAAATAGTGGTATGTGTCTATCCCAGTTTGTTTGGTAGTCGCATACGACTTTATTGAGGTGCTCTTTCAAGGTCCTGTTGAATCTCTCGACTAGTCCATCAGATTGCGGGTGAAGTGGTGTGGGTCTCGTATTCTTAATTTGTTCGAATCAAAATTCCTTCCTTGGTCAGAATGGAGCTCCATAGGCACACCAACCAGTAGAATCGTTGTCTCACTTTTTCTAACGTCTTGTTGACTCCCAAATGGCCTCCTAAAGGTCCATCATGAATCTCTCGAAGAACCTCTTTGATTTTCAATAATTGAGGTAACACAAGTTGCATCACATAGAATCTACCATCAGCGGACTCCCATTTTCGCCGAAGAACACCTTCTTGAACATGAAGTCAGTCCCATTGTGACCAATAGGCTTTTAAAACTGGACTCCTATCGGAAATGTCTTTCCATGCGGCTTTTTCTTCATGTTCTTTCCATGCGAGAAGAGGTTCAATGTCGGGATGTTCCTGTTGAACAGATCTTATTTCTTCATTGCTCCATCCACAAATGGGTTCAGCTCTTATTCGCAGAGTGCTGATGGATTCCTTTTCTTTTTGTCGCCTGCAATGCTTGCAGTCTATTTTACAAGGTCTTCGGGATAGCGCGTCGGCATTTGAGTGCAGCTTTCCCTTTCGGTGTTGAATTTTATAATCGTAAGTCTGCAGTCTTTCTATCCACCTTGCGACTTGTCCTTCTGGGTTCTTGAAGTTCAACAACCAGTTAAGAGCATCATGATCGGTTCGTAGAAGAAACTTCTGTCCATAGATGTATTTGTGGAAGTGTTTCGTTGCCAAGATGAGTGCCAAGAGTTCTCTTCTGGTCACACAGTAGTTCCTTTCGGTCTTCGATAGTACTTTGCTGGAAAAGGCAACAACCTTTTCTTTGCCATTGTGCACTTGTGATAGAACAGCGCCGACTCCCACGTTGCTTGCATCAGCATCGATGATAAAAGACTTGCCTGGAGTCGGATAGATCAGCACCAAAGCAGGCTGACGAATGGGTCTTGCATCACTTGCATTTATTCGATGCTGCACCATTTGTGTCCTTCCATATTTCCCGTTTGGTGAAGCGAAAATGTCGGCATACTCATTCAGAAGGCTTTCTGCCATTTTAACCTAATGTTGGTCTAGGTTAGATGAATTGAGTATCTTTGCCTTGATGCTATTGAGCTCTTCAGGATCTGATGTCTTTTTCGATGTTTCAGCGTCAATTCGTCTTAAGGCTGCAACAGATTCACACTTACCGATAACTTCTCCTTTCGCTAACTTTACATCGTACGGTTTGGTGTTGAGTATCCGTACGAGGACTATATTGTTCGTCACATATATCTGCCACCAAAAATTTGTCTGAGAATTCTAGATCTGCAATTCGAATTCTAAGTCGGACTTCACCATAAACCCTAGCTGATTCTCCTGTGGCAGTTCTTAGACGGTAGCTATTGGTGTTGTGTAGCCAATTCAGGTGCACTAGGTCTTGACGCACAATGGAGGCTGTGGCACCGGTGTCGATGGTGACCACACGTTTGTTGCCATTTACAGTTGCCTCGATAGTCAGACTTTTATTGTCTCGTTTAGTCTGAGAAACCTGGATGGTTTTTCTGGGGCCATCGATACCAGAAACCAGCTTCTGCCCCTTGAAGTTGGTTCTTACTCTTTTCTTTGTTGGGAAACTTGCTCGGCAAGTAATACTGGTGTTCTTGTTACATTATTCTGAGTTTGAAACTCCGTGTCCACAATGTTGACAAGCTTTTCTTGGTGGTAATCGACATTGACGCTGTAAATGTCCGGTCTTGTTGAAATTCCAGCACTTTGCAAGTCCGTTTCGTTGGTTCCTTTGGAAATCAGTTGTTCGGCATGGGCATTCTTCGACAATGCTTTCTCTAAGTCGATGTACTCCGTACATGTACGATGTACATGAGAAGCTTGCTCTGCTGCTTCCATTGTCAGGGCAAACGCTAATGTTTCCGAAAGCGTTCGTTTTCCAGAAGTTCGCACGGCCCTTTGAAGATGTATGTTGGAAATGGCGCGAACAAATGCCTCAACTGCAAACTGGTTACAGATTTCCTCTCCAACATCTGGATATGCAATATGAACAAGCCTTTCAATGTCCGCTTGGAGCTGTTGTAGAGCTTAGTCCCTCTTTTGAACTCTGGAATTGAGTTGTACCTTGAAGACTTCTTTCATATGGCTATTGTCAAAGCGTTTGTCTATAGCCTTAACCAAGAAATTAAAGTCGCCGCTCTTATCTGCTGGTATGGTTTGCAAAAACTCATCAGCTGCTCCTCTAAGAGCAAAGGTTAAGGCCATATACTTGTCAGACTCATCCCAGCCATTTTTTGTGGAAGCTGCCTCAAATTGTTTTTTGTATATAGACGAAGAAGTTTGTCCATCAAAGGTAGGAGTTTGCATATCTTTTTTTCTTAAAGTTTCTCCAGAACTTTCCCTAATCTTTATGTTTCGAATACGCTCTAACTCTTTTGAAAACGTTGGCGGCTTGATTCTCCAGCAATGAAACACGTGCAGATACATTATTCTCGATGTTAACAAGCTTGCCTTCTAGCATGTTCCTCTGCTCTTCGAGAAAGTCCTTTTGTTTCTCAAGGCGTTCGAGAATATTCTTTTGTTCGTTTTTCTGTTCCTCGAAACGTTCGAGAACATTCTTCTGTTGCTCTTCGAAACGTTCGAGAACATTCTTCTGTTTCTCTTCGAAACGTTCGAGAACAGTCTTCTGTTCATTCTGTTGCTCTTCGAGACGTTCGAGAACATTCTTTTGTTCTTTCGTTTGTTCATTTCGTTGCTCTTCGAAACGTTCAAGCAGAAGACTAATCATATTTGAAACATCTACATTTTTACTTACGTCTGCTTCCTCAGCGTCAGCTTCAAAGACGAAAATGTCCGGGTCATCATTTTGTTTCTTCAAATATTCGGCCAAACGCAGAATGAGCTCATTTCTCGATCCTGCTCTAGAAAGTTCTCACTTGCCTAATTCACTTTTCAGCTCATTACAGTTGAGCTTTTTCAGTAACTTGCTCATTTTTATTATTATTATTTTTTTCCGCACACTTCACTGCACAATAAGTTTTATCCTACTTCTGACACCAATGTAATATTTTTACTTGGTTTGTTAAATGAAACTTATTACTCTTTTTATTATTACTTTTTTATTTACACTTTCCAAATCAAAACAATAAATCTCAATTTATAATCAACTCAAATACTTTATTCAAATTTAAATCACACTTGTTTAATAACACTTTCCACAGTCCAATAAGCAAACTTTTGCACACTTTCATAATCAAAAATCAACTGTTCTGTACTCACCGCGAGCACTCCCTTATATTATACTCGAGTTAGTTGTTCTCGAAACCAATTCGCGAAGGTTCTCGTCTTGGAATGTTCTACATGGTTGGAATAAGGGAAATACATTTGACATTGGAAAAGAGCTTTTTGTTTCTTCCATAAAGTAAATATGCAATTTTCCAACAGATGGCGCTGTAGAAGTATAAAGCTCTGTTTGCAACACTATCATACCTAAGAAACTTCTGAGTTGTCTCAGTGTCCTGGGTTGAGGTGGGGACAATCTTTAATAGTCTTTACCTTGTCAGGATTTGTTTTTATTACATTGTGACCGATTACATATCCAAGAAAATCTACTTATTCTTGGTATAAGAGGGATTTTTCGATAGATATTTTCATATTAGCTTGTTTTAAAACTTGAATGATTGTTTCAAGATGTTCGGTATGTTCTTGAATAGAGTGTGAATAGATAATTATGTCATCTATATAAACGTGCCTCCTCGAAGGGTTCACCTTGAAGCGGTGAGGAGGCTTACGTTTTAGATCCTCAGCTGGCCAGCTGGAGATTTACATCCTTAAACTCTCAGCTGGCCAGCTGTAGTTTTTAAACAAACCAAGAAACCCAAACCTATGAACAAACTATGACAGATACAACAGAAACAAACAAAAATCTAGCGGAGATATACGCTAAAGGGTCAGCAGAAGTCATGGCTGCCGGCGAGGGCTTGGCTTTGCAAGAAGCTAAGTCGCCAGTGACAATACGTTACACTAACAAGGACAAAGACAAAACAACGACAATGACAGACGAGGACGACGACTTACTCCTCAACCCTTTTGCCAATCTCGGAGTAGGGGACGGGGCCAGCGTCGGTACAGTTGATAGTGACGATGTCATTGACTGCTGTTCCGTTGCCAGTTCCAACCTTTCCGAACTCTCGACTTCCTCCAGGAGGAGTAAAATCTCCAACTGTAGAAAAATAGTCAAACGACTTGGCACAAAGAGTTGGGATGAACTAACGGACCCAGAACGGAAAAGACTGCACAACGCACGTGCTCTTCTGCAGAAGGAGTTTCGAATGAAGAATGGGCCACCTGCCCACTCATCGGCGGAGGCTACCCCTGCGGGCAACACTAGCGTGAGTGGATTGATGGGACCTCCTGCTTCGGGTATCGTTAAAACCTTTACCAAGTAACGGGCGGCCTCATCAATACACAAAGCAAAGACAAAAACTGACATACAACATGAACCAACTACCGGAATCTCATACTCACCTGCCAGACGTTGCATGGAGCACTCCGCTCTTACGGGCTTAGAGAGTGGTAAGATATCTCCGGGAGAGGTAAATGCAGGGGTAACGCACAAGAGGAACATTCAGGGCCACAGCCACAAATGCAACTTGAATGCGTCTATCTCTTCTTTATCAGGGCAACAGAACGCTACGGACCCAATGAAGGAACAAACCAAGAAGCTTTCCGACACGCCAATCAGACGCTGCATGGAGCCACCTGCTCCTACGGGCCTGGGCGGTGTGAAGGAAGCTTCTGGGGAGGTTGAAACGAATAAGGGACATACGGGAAACATCCTGGGCATCAGCCCTACATGTGACCTAAATGTGTCTTGTTCCTCTAAACCGGGTGAACTCATTGGTAACGATACTCTAAATAGTGACATAACTGACCAGACAGTTTTGGAGAATCCAACCTTGCAACGCAAGGCAGTGCCTGCAGTGCGGCGCAAAGGGAAGAGACTCCTCAGTGACAAAGAACTTCAACGCCGACAAAAACGGAACGATACGAGGACAGTTCGGTTCCTAACAAACAAAAACCCGGAAACCTTAACGGTTAAGGAACGGCTGCCTCTGGACAGATCCAAACAAAGACTAACGACAACACCATCAACAACACCAACAACTGACAGACACAAACAAACTACTGACAAACGCGACAACAAAATGAAAAAGCCGATCGCTGAGATTACTGCGGAAAGTCATGTACCATCCACATTGCAAGTACGTCCAAGCGATCGAGAATAGAATCGAATTCACCATCGAACACATCACCGACAAACATATTAAAGAAAGCCAAAATCTCCAAGGCCAAATCTCCAGTAGTAGGTCAACAAGTTGCCATAGTAGACTATGGTAATCCTACACGGAAACTAACGGAGGATCAGTGGCAACTAATGGAACTTCGGATCCTTGATGAGGTAAATGAGGCTATCGTAAAGAGCCGGCCACCGCCACTCTTCGGTACTCTCGGTACCTTCCAGGGATTCAAAATGCTGACATGTGAAGATGAACACACTCTTACATGGCTGCAAGATTTCACAAAAAAAGCTGAAGCTCCGTGGCCTAGCGCTGACCTTCGCCTCAGATAGACATTGCCCTGATTCAAGAACCCTGGATATCAGGTGGCAGAATAAAGGGCCTACACTCCAGAGAACTGACGCTGTACAAGACTACAAATGTAGGCATTAACAGTAGATTTAGATCATGTATTGTAGCTAGAAAACAGATTAAACTCTTTCTTCTATCCACATATAGTTGTTTAGACCAAACGACGGTCAAACTTGAACGCGCTGGGCTCCCACCACTAATCATAATATGGTATCATGCTATATGCCGGGTGATGAAGTAGAGGGACCACCAGCTGAGATGACGAAGCAGATCATACAACGTGCCGCACTGGAGAAATGGGATGTCGCTATGGGCTGTGATGCCAACGCGCACCATTCTCAGTGGGGAAGTAACGACACCAACGATAGAGGTGAATTACTTTTTGAATTTATTATAGAAAATGATATTCTAGTAGCGAATAGGGGCAACGAGCCCACTTTCATTACCAAAAATCATAACGAAGTGCTCGATGTTACTCTTATTAGCAACTCGGACACTATTTCCATAGACCAGTGGAGGGTATTAAAAGACGAATCTTTCTCTGACCATAGGCTCATAGAATTTCTAATTCCCGACACCAAAGATCCTCGAAAACCATTTAGAAATCTCAGGAAAACCAACTGGGACATTTTTAATAGGGAAGTAGTAACCGGAATACAAAAGCTGAATACTAATGCGATACAAAAACCCGAGAATATAAACAAAACTACTGATAGTTTTACAGAGATTCTTGGTAAAGCATTGGAAAAAGGCTGTCCAATGAAACCATGGGGACAGGGTAAGAAAAAACCACCCTGGTGGACCACTGAACTTGGCAACATCAGGAAAGAAACAAGGAGACTTTTTAATGTTGCCAAGCGCACAAGAGCAGAAACTGACTGGGAAACGTATAAGTCCAGTCAAAAGAATTTCAAGATGGAAACACAAAGAGCCAAACGCAGCTCGTGAAGAACATTCTGCAGTCAAATTGAAAGTACTAACGAATCAGCAAGACTCAGGAAAATACTTGCTAAGGGACCTATTGTTCTGGGATCTCTTAAGGAACCCAATGGGCATTGGACAGAATCGTGCGACGAAACACTGGAACTCCTAGTAAACGCTCACTTTCCTGGTTGCATCCCTAACTTGAATTACAATCCACAAATGGAGCTCTGTGCACAGAACGCGACACCAGCAGAGCTGATTACGGAAGAAAAGTTAAAATGGGCTATAAACTCCTTTTCACCGTATAAATCACTTGGCTTGGATGGTGTCTTCCCCATGATGCTACAAAAATGTGAAGAGCATGTCATCCCACACTTAAAAAAACATATTCCTAAGCAGCCTGAATTGGGGATATGTGCCTAAAGCCTGGCGAGAAGTCAAAGTGGTATTTATTCCGAAAGCTGGAAAGGATAGCCACACGAATGCCAAAGACTTCAGACCCATTAGTCTAACATCTTTTCTCTTAAAAACGTTTGAAAGACTAATAGACATACATATACGTAGCACACTGAGCCGGAGGTTATATCTCCAGCCCAGCATGCTTATACTAAAGGAAAAAGTGTTGAGACAGCACTTCATAGTGTCGTCTACACGATTGAAAGAACGCTCAAAAGCAAGGAATACACCCTTGCTGTCCGAAACGAGGCAGTTGAAGGAGCGCTCGTAAATCTTAATGTGCATAATACCATCATCAGATGGATAATGTGTAAGTTAAAAAACAGACAGATCAACTCGGAGCTAGGAGAAGTACAGATTAAAGTGTCTACTTCTAGAGGGACTCCACAAGGTGGAGTGCTTTCTCCGCTTCTCTGGACACTCGTGATGAACGCAGTTCTAATGAGACTTAAATATAGTGGAATCCAAGTAATTGCTTATGCTGATGACCTAGCATTACTAGCGACAGGTAAATTTCCTTCCACAATTAGCGAACAGATAGAGAATGCCTTATGTAAATGCATGGACTAAAAACTGCGGTCTAGCGGTTAATCCGCAAAAAACCGAACTGGTTCTTTTTACGAACAAAAGGAAACTACCGACTTTTAAAATTCCCATAATTGAAGGGACCCAACTCAAAATCTCCGATCACGCGTGATCCTGGATAAGAAATTAAACTGGAGTCTCAACATTAAGGATAGAACAAATAAAGCCATGTTCGCTTTTTACTCCTGCAAGAGAATATTTGGTAAAACTTGGGGACCAAACCCTAAAATTATCAAGTGGATGTAAACGGCCATAGTCAGACCTGTACTGACATACGGTAACGTAGTCTGGTGGAATGCACTAGACAAATCTACCATCCTTAAAATTATGACCAAGGTACAAAGAATGGCATGTATTGGAATTACTGGGGCAATGATGTCCACCCCGACAGCGGGGCTGGAAGCCATACTCAATCTAAAACCCCTAGATCTATTTACACAATAATCGGCAGCCAATAGCGCACTTCGACTTAGCCAGACGTGTAACTGGCGACATAGTGCGATAGGTCATGCGCAGATTTTACAGAAATACATAAGAAATAGGGTATGTACTGACTACATAACACCCCGTTTAGACTTTTACAAACCGTTCAAGACCGTCTTTCCTAGCAGAGAGGACTGGAAAATCAACGAGCCATTCATCTGCGAATCGATGATATCTATATATACCGACGGTTCGAAGATGGAAACTGGTGTTGGTGCAGGATTCTTTTCAGAAACCCTTGGACTATCCAGCTCATTCAGACTTCCTGACTACATCAGTGTCTTTCAAGCTGAGGTCCTGGCAGTGACGAAAGCTGCGAACCAAGTCTCTATGATGGCAATACCACAAGCTGATATCACCTTTTCCATTGATAGCCAAGCGGCAATAAAAGCGATTTCTGCCATTGAAATCAAATCGAAGCTTGTAACTTGCTGTCGCGAAGAGCTTAGGGTTCTTGGTACACAGCACAACATTAGACTCTGCTGGGTTCCTGGTCACAGTGGTGTCCCAGGAAATGAAAGCGCTGACGAGCTGGCAAGAATAGGATCAACACTTGATCCTAATCAAGCAGACAAAACAGTTCAAATCCCACCCTGCAATCTTAAACAGGTAATCAAGAGTAAAATTCTAGCCTTAGCAAACAAGAGATGGATGTCTCTCGATTCCTGTCTTACAACCAAAAAATTATGGCCTAGTTTCAGTAAACAAAAAGTGTCGCTAAACATCGACAAAAAATAATTGCGTCTTAGAAGGGTACGACAGCATCTAACTGATGAGCCCACTGTCGTACCTGGGCGAAACGCGCTTTGGAGTTGAGGTCGCTCAAACTTTCTATTGAATTAAATTCAATCACTCCGCTTAAAAAATTGAAATAATTTTCTTATTTCATATAAATTCTTTGATTAAAAGACCGAAATTATCATCCAACTGAATAAAAAGTCTCTCTCTCTTCTCGTGAGCATTATCACAGGTCACAACCAACTCGGTTATCACAAGAAAAAGATGAAACTCAGTATGGACGACTTATGCAGAGGATGCGGTGACGAAGAGATACATGAGGACACTCCTCACTACCTGTGTCACTGCCCTGCGCTATATCATCTAAGAAACAGACATCTAGGGAGGCACTTCTTCAACGACTTAGAGGAGCTCTCTGACATTCCAAGCAAAATCATATTAAAATTCGTTAATGATACCAAATGGCTTGAGAATTCCTGATCTATGGAAACCGCCTTCAACTAAAGTACGACAGTGTAGTACGAACGTAAATGACAACGACGCACGTGTTTCTCGTGAGAGCGGCACCAACGGAGAATGGGCACCTCGCCTATACACCTGCAGTTGCCACTCCTATGTTAAGCACGAGCATCAGTGGGTCGATGGGGCCACATCTACCTAAGATTGGTAAAATCCTCTTTGGTTTGGAAGCAACCTCTTCGACTTAACTAACGACCAAACAAACGAACATATACACCAAAAATGACTTTTCAAACTCATCTACCGGGCGTTGCAAGGAGCCACTTGCTTCTGCAGGTCTGGTGGGGGAATAATTTCTCAAGTGAAGGTAAAGGAAAGGAATACCCCCGAGAAAGCGTATACCTCTCCCTAGCCATGCTATTATGTGACGTTAGAAATTTCAACACTTTAGAAATACACTCCGACATTTCAGGCTAAAGCTTGCTGTAACCCAACCATACCCTTAACGGGCTGATCGACATAGGATTATCATAGGTTCCTGTTTACTTCTAAGTTTTTTTTTTTATAGTTAAAAAATTAGCAAAAAAGAACTTTCCAGAGAAAAAATAAAACACAACCAATTACTTGAAAAATATATTCATAGTGTCTTTTTATTTGATCATGAGACCTGATGTATAGTTGATTTGTACATTCGTTGCATTAATTTTGTTGCATTTTGACATGTATCTAACTAAGTTGTGCAATGCATCAGAGGTTTGTTCGATTAATAAATTTTCTGTACTTCCGTACATTCTCCGCCTCGCAATGGAAATTTTGCGTTTCATCCTACCAATCGTATCGTCTAGTGTGAATCAGCACGGACATCGAAATTAAGGCAGCTTGGCATCACCTTATCGTAGAAATAATTTTCGAACTACCTTATCAGCACGATCTAGTACTGGACTGTCATCACCTTCCTTATTCACAATAGGTATACATGAAAAGAGACACAGTATTTAGTAAAGCAATTACAAATACATAAGACAGAGCCAACAAGAGACTGAACAACAGAACAAGATCAAAAATAGAACAATGTTTGATTCGGCGACCCCATATATTTTTCTCGCTTTTGCTCGTGCTCATCAATGAAAATTGATAATAGACGGCATAGTGTGTAGTAAATAGAATACACACTACTTCAGTTATCATGTTCCGTGTCGCGTAAGTTTTCTTTGATAATGATGGTTATCGTATATGGGCAAATCTCAGAAACTTTTGACTTTTGAAAACGCGTAAAGAGAAAATAACTAATAGTCCAATCAAATTAGTATTTTATATCTACAAAAAATACTGCGTCGAATTTTTTTTTTGTTTCTTAAAGAGTACCTATTGGAGAGTGTAAATCCAAAAAGTTCGAACAAAAAACGCCCTTGCGTTGTCCGCCATTTTGAAAAAGGCTTTGGAAAGCTTGAACTCGATTTTCTCGGCTCCTATCATATATAGAGCTGTATTTTTTTTTTAGGTTTGTACGTTAAAACATCTTCTTTAACTTTTGTTGAGAAAAAAATTTGAAACCTCTTTCCAAAAAAAAGTTATCGACGAAAAACTGTCGAGGTTTTGAAGTAAAAAATGGTTTTTAACGTTTATCTCGCCTCATGTTGATCTGATCAAAAAAATACTTAAGTTGTTTTTTATAGATCACTTTATTTCCTACATTTTGGTATATTTAAATTTTATGTGCGACAAAAACTGTAGGATATATAACCTGTCAAAATGGCCAATAGCCTGCGAAAATTAAAAAAAAAAAATTTACTCACGTTTGAAAATTTTCAAATTTGATTATGTTCATTATGAAATTTAAAGAAACAGTTCAAACTCTTTTCCGCAACACCACCGAGGTAGAGTTACGGCGTGTTTTTTTTAATGTGGTGTCCCCAGGAGGTATAATCCACGATTAAATCGTTTTCGTTTCTATATCAGCCTATCGATAGCTCAATGTGTCATAGTTTTTTCATGTCGTTCTTATCTCCTTTTTTTTTGGGGCTAGGCGTGCGGACATCAATGATCATATTAACTTTGTTTGTGCTGGGATCGTCAATGGTAGTTTCTTCAATGTTTTCAGGTGAGGAAACGTCTTCGCATGCGTCATCTTCCAGTAAATTTTGCAAGGTAGGAACATTCTCGCATGTGTTTCCACTGCAGTAGAAACATAATAAGGAACAATTCAGACCAGTTTTCCGATAGCCACAAGCTTGGCCACACTGGCCCTTGCATTTGCAGGGTATAGTTTGCAATATGCTTTGTGGAGCTGGATCCTGAGTGGTTGTAACTGGCTCTAATCCTCTCGGAGTTCTTTTCCAACCCCATTTTAGTGGGTCATGGTGAACATCGATCCAAGTCTGTACTTGATGGTAGGTAAGGAATGTGTGTTGCCGAGCATCTGTTGCACTAGGAGGTAATGAAGATAGATTAAACTTAGTTTTTTTGACGTTTTAGCAAAGTCGCTATATCGCAAAGGATCCAGTGACCCATTTTCCTTCCCATTGAACAACGCAATAAAAACTTTTTCTCCGGCGGCTCCCAGAACGTTGCTATCAACATCGTTGGATCTGGATTATACCTCCTGGAGACCCCATATTAAAAAAAATGCGCCGTAACTCTACCTCGGTGGTGTTGCGGAAAAGAGTTTGAACTGTTTCTTTAAATTTCATAATGAACATAATCAAATTTGAAAATTTTCAAACGTGAGTAAATTTTTTTTTTTTAATTTTCGCAGGCTATTGGCCATTTTGACAGGTTATATATCCTACAGTTTTTGTCGCACATAAAATTTAAATATACCAAAATGTAGGAAATAAAGTGATCTATAAAAAACAACTTAAGTATTTTTTTGATCAGATGAACATGAGGCGAGATAAACGTTAAAAACCATTTTTTACTTCAAAACCTCGACAGTTTTTCGTCGATAACTTTTTTTTGGAAAGAGGTTTCAAATTTTTTTCTCAACAAAAGTTAAAGAAGATGTTTTAACGTACAAACCTAAAAAAAAAATACAGCTCTATATATGATAGGAGCCGAGAAAATCGAGTTCAAGCTTTCCAAAGCCTTTTTCAAAATGGCGGACAACGCAAGGGCGTTTTTTGTTCGAACTTTTTGGATTTACACTCTCCAATAGGTACTCTTTAAGAAACAAAAAAAAATTCGACGCAGTATTTTTTGTAGATATTTCGAATTAATTAATTTAATTTGACTGGACTATAAGCACACCTTTAAAATTAAGTTTATAGCACCATTGTAACATGAGAAAATATAATTGATGGTGTTCCTCTTTTATTAACGAATGCTGAGAAAATTCTCACTCATTTTCCGGCGACGCACTATGCAAACCTTTTCAAAAATCCATAACTTTTTCGTTTCTGAATATTTTTTTTTGAAATTTTGTATACTTATACTTGTATAACCAAGAATTTAAAATATTAAAACGTTTCAGATAGAAATAAATTATTTTATTATATGTTTAATAAAATAAAATAACAAATTTGTAGATTTTGTTTCATTTATATGGGAAAAATTTGTTGGAGCAAGAATTATTGCAACAATTTGGATGAAATTTGTTTTCTTCTTTTACCGGTGAAAATATTTGAAAGTAGTTTTTTGTAAATTCCGCCCACTACCACACCCATGTTTTTCAAATTTTTGTTATTTTCTTATTTTTAGTGAACAGGAAGCCGAAAATTTGTTTTTGAGGCTTTTTAAACTTAAGACATCGCATGTATATTTTGTCTGCCCACTTTCCCGCCTACTTTCACTCCCCTTTTTTATTTTCAGCTTAAAGTTCATTAAGAGCAGGCATTTTTTTAATTAAGTTTTATATGAAGAAGTGAGTTTATCAAAAGTGTTATTTATTTTTAGTAAAATCCGTGTACTGCCACGCCCATTTTTGATATATGAAAGTTTTTCGCCCTTAAGACAAAAAAAAAGGAATTCAAAAGTACACCTTATTACTATGTATATTAATTAATGTCTAAAAGTTCTTAAGCCTCGTCAAACAATGCTAGTGTTATTTATAACTACATATGTACATACCTACATTATTTGTATTATATGCAACCATAAACCACACACCCCCTCCCACCCTCAAATGCTTGGCATTTATTTTTATTTAATTATGATTTTTTTTAATATAAATATGAGTAAGGAAGTTTAAAATTGGAAAACAAAAAATATTTTATTCTAAAAATAAAATTTAGAATTTTAATAATATTGGAAATAAATGATAAAAACTTATAAATTTTGTGGAAACGTAGTCACTTATATGATGTTTATGAAAATGTGTTGCACATGTTATATTTTTTAACTTTTGACAAAAAATAACATTTTTTTTTGAAATTTTGGGCTAAAAGTAATAAAATAATGGTCTAAAACTTTTTGGAATACACATTTATGTGCATCAATAAAAGTTCCACATTTTTGCCAAATTTTAATTTTTTTTCATCACTTAACAATAAAGTTATAAGAATACGAATTTTTATTCTAAAAACTTATTTTTCTTCCTCATCATACGTTTTTTCTTCTTAAACAAAAATGCATGAAAATGCGAAAGTTTTTATTTTTTCTTCCAAATTTAGAATATTTTTAGAATACTAAACAGCCATTAACTAAACGCAGGCAGCCGGAGCTAACAGAGAAAACTTCAATTGAAAACAAAAAAATGAAAAATATACTACACCTTACTCATTTTTTTTATTAATTTACTGGTGAACTTAATTAAAAAAATATAACTTTTTTGTAAAAAAGAGGGCTTGGGCTTTTTAAAAAGGTATAATACTTATACATTCTGTCCAGAAAAAATACGAAATAATTGACTTCAAACTCTCACTTCCAATAATTCTTAAAAAAATAAATAATAATTTAAAAAAAAAAAAATATCGAAATGTCATTTTTAATTGTAATTTTAGGTACCTAGAATAAAAGTAAGATACAAAAAATTTACTGTGTTAGGAAGAACCCTATTTCTAGTATATAATCCCATCATTAGATTTTTCAAATTACGAAATTCACCAAAACCATTTTTGAGATGGATTTCATCTTTTGGTCCCATAGTGCGACGTTGAACTATCGAAACAGTATTACAGTAACACGAAACGACTTTACGTGGCCGAGTCACAAAGACTACTGATACCACAATAACGTTCGACGTAAGTTGTTTATACCTATGTTTATAAGAATGTTATTGATAAGGATAATTTTCTTTCACTTTTCTCACTGCCCTAGCTTGCATTCGTTAATATTTGAACTACAGAAAATATGTAAGCGCGAAATTTTAAATTAATATAGAAATTTTTAATTTTTTATAACAAATGATAAATGTGGTACAAGTTATTGTTTACCAAGTTCATTCGTTATTCAACTTTTGTAAGAGTGAAGTGTTTTTTTCTCTAAATGAAAAAAGGCGGTTAAACATCCACTACTCCATCTCAAATTGAATAATTTTCCAATATTTTCTTCTTTCGGTGATTTAGTGTCGACCAACGAAAAAAATATTACTTTTTTCGAAGAAATTGGCTTAATACCAAATGAAAATTCAACTCCCGTGGCAGTGTGCAATTCTGGGTAACGCTAAATGAATTGCTCTACTGAACTAACAAAGATGCATTATGTTTATTAACATTAATCCTTAAAATGGAATCACCGTGACCACCAAAAATCAAAAAAAAAAACAGTTTTGGTAGTTTTCGATTTTCTCAAAAACTAGAAGACATAGAATCATGCGGTTTTTTGCGTTCGATTAAGAACTGATAGATACATGGAACACATATATAAGCTAATTTACAATTTCATTTCACAATTTTGAAAACAATCGGTCTAAACTTTTTGTTTCACGTTTTTTTTTATCAAAATTTGGACTTTAAATGCGAATTTCTCAAAAACCATTGACATGAGTAATTTCATTTAAATGCAGGATTATAGAAAAATCTTCTGGCTTTCAAACGCAGTATAGCACTTTATTGTAAGTGTTGCCGTTGTTTTTTAATATTTATTTTTTTTTAAATTTAAACCATTTTTTATAAAAGTGCCCCTACCTCCTAAGCGGGGGGAGATAGACCCCCTCCTCCCATAGTAAAAAGTGCTTGTTTTTGACCCCTCTACAAAAATCCGTCATCAAATCTTGGCGGCCAAGTTATCGTACTCTCCCCTTAAAAAGTAATGTATAAAAAATATCAATGATTTTTCTTTGTAATTAACTACTGAATTTTAAAGATCCATAAAATATGTAGCATCAGCGACAAAACATACACTTCTTAGTATGATTTAGAAGAAGGAACAATAGTTAAGAACGGGAAATATTGCTTTTTATTAGAGTGCTAACTAAAAATGTCTTGAAAAAAAAAAAGTTTCGCACTCTTTTAATTCAGTATAAGCTAATTTTAACCAGGTTGCAATTTTAGCACACACCTCTACAAAAGCTTAATTTATTCATTTTTGACTATAGAAAATGAATATGTAATTTAGAAATCGGTGCAAAGCATGCTGTGTAAATGATAAGAGACGTACCAGATTTTAATGATTTTTTCGGAATTGTAGTACCGAAACTTCTGACAAACACTGTCATAAATCTAAGCAAAGCACATAATTTTTTCATAAAAAATTTTGATTTTCAAAGTTTCTTATGTACCCCATTTGAGTTTAACAAACTAAAATCAGACGCTTCAATCGTAAGAACATTAAACTTTTTAAATATTTTAATAGTAACATATAAAATTTTGTATTTTTCTTATACTTTTTGCCTTTTATTCGTTCTATAGGTAAACAAAAAATTCTTAATGTGGAAAATAACTTTTTTTATACTGTAATACTATATTTTCGAAAAAATTATCAGAGATAGAGTAAAAAAATATGACTATGAAGTAACTTAATTTCAAAGTTACACGAAAGTCAAAAGTTCCTGAGATTTGCCCATATCGCTGCCATTCTGTTGTTCGGGTCGTGAGTTTTTTTTTGTTTGTTTCTTAAATTGTAATTAAATTGTGCGCGTTCGGTTTCGGTAGTGATAATATTAATTAGTTTAGTTCGTTGGCGTCGTTTTTTTGTTTTATATAAATATGTATAATATTTTCATTGCATACAGGTGAGTAATTAATAAAAATGTTGAATGAGTTGTGAATTGTGATGCTGCGGTAGCGTACTGTCGGAGTCGCGAGCTGCGCGTGCGGCTATACGAGTAATTTAAATATCGATTTCGTCGCGATAGCGGTGTGTGCATGAGTTGTGTGCGTGTTTTATTTTATATTTTAAATAATTACAAAATTAAAAAATATAATTGTAATTGGCCTTTAATGCCGTTATTTATAATCAAGTAAGGTTAATATATATATATAAGCAAATTTGGCGTCATTTGCTATACATAATTATGTATATATACGTGCTTATGTATGAATATACATAATAGTGCATTTCCAAATGGAATATTTCGGTTTCCATTGGAATGTTTTTGTTTACATTTGCATAAAGTGCTAAAGTGGTGAAAACTTGGAAAACAAATAAAAAAAATAAATTATTTGTTAAATAATGAAATAATTATGCATTAGTTTCAGTGATGTGTACATGACATAATTATGGTGTTAATTAAACCGGCGCGGTGATTTTAATTAATTTGTTGTGATAAATTCTTAAATTGTCTTCGTAGAATTTTTGACGTTTGTTCTTAGTTTGTTTTGATTTTCTTATTGGTGCTCAATGTTGATTTGTTGGTTTTTAAATATTAATTTTTTTTTTTTTGATTTGATTAATATGTATTGATTTAATTGCATTATAATTAACGTAGAATTTTGTTTGGTTTATATAGAATTAATTCGATTAAAATTTTAATATTTATCGCGATCGCAAAATTGGTTTTGCCGACGGGATTTGACATTTTGTATTTGTTGTTGAATATTTTGGCATATTTGCTTGTGGATTGTGTTTAAGTTCATGTGAAGTTTCAATCGTTCTGTTTATTTGTGAAATATTTTACATTTGTGATTGATTTTGTGCATTAAATTTTGGATATGATTCTGAAATTTAAATTAAATGCATGCCTTGTTACATTGCAAAATTTAGTTTTAATAATTATTCTTCAGATGTTTGTTCAATGCATTGCCGCAGTCGAGAATTTGGATATATGATGTGAAATGCCACTGAATGCGATGGTGATGACATCAATTAATTTTATTTAAATGTTAATTACGGAGTAATGTGACTTTAAATTAAATTATTTATTGTTAAGTTTGTGAAAATGTTAAATCATAATTAATAAAGTGTAAAATATAATTTTGTGTTTTAATTATGTTTGTTTTGGCCATGAAATAAAAATTTTTATCATGTGATATGGATGTTATTCTTGAAAATTTAGATAAGATTTCCGTCGGATTTGTTTTTTTTTTTTTTTACTTGCTGGTTTTGTACAAAGAAGTTTATTAATAAATTATCATATGTTTTCGTAGATGGTGTTGAAATAAGATTTTAATTTCATTTCTTTCGTTTTTTATATTATGGCAGTTTGTTCAATAGAATTATTTGTGGGTAAAAGACAAATTTTTGCTATTGGTCGTTTTATCTGTCCGGATTGTGTCTTTACAGTGACGACACGAATAAGTCCGTCCGATCCGGCATGAGTCGCTTCAATTCGGGCTAAATTCCAGTTCGTCGATGGAAGTCGCTCATCCTTGAGTAGAACTAAGTCTCCTATCTTCGGCATTTCTTGTTTTTGCGTCCATTTTGGGCGTTGTTGAAGTCTTGCGAGATACTCGGAATTCCACTTTCTCCAGAATCCTTCCGCCAGCGCTTGAACCCTTTTCCATCGGTCTAAATGAGTGATGTTGGTGTTGATTTCGCCTTGTGGTACGGCGTGCAGTGATTCGCCGATTAGAAAGTGTGCAGGGGTAAGTGCGTTCAAATCATCGAGGCTGTCTGAGAGAGGGCATAAGGGTCTCGAATTCAGACACGCTTCTATCTGTGTCAGAAGCGTCGCGAGCTCCTCGAATGTGAGCCTCTCAGCTCCGACAACTCGTTTTAAATGGTACTTGACCGATTTCACACCGGCTTCCCATAAACCACCGAAAGCGGGGAAGCGGGGGGAATAAAATGCCAATTTGTGCCATGATTTGCTAGATTTTCTGCAATTTCTTTCCAATCGTGGCTTGCTTCCTTTAACATCTTGGCTAATTCGTTGTTAGCACCGACAAAATTGGTACCGCAGTCGCTGTAAACCTGCTTGCAGCTTCCTCTTCTTGCAGTGAATCGTCGAAACGCTGCCAAAAACGCCTGTGTTGTCAAATCTGACACCACTTCCAAATGAATGGCCTTCGTTGACAAACAAATAAAGACAGCAAAATAACCTTTCAAGATTTTTGGACCTCGAGCTTTCCATGATTTGATCTCGATTGGCCCTGCGTAGTCGACACCAGTATGGCTGAATGGTCGGGACATACGCACTCGAGCAGCAGGCAAATTTCCCATTAATTGTCGCATTTCGGATGCCTTTTGCCGATAGCAAGAAGTACACTTATGCAATTGGTGTTTTACACTTCGCCTTATTTGCCCAATCCAATATCGTTGACGGATGTAACTTATCATCTGCTGGATTCCACCGTGCAGGGTGTTCTTATGAGCATCTCTTACAACCAGACTCGTAAAGTGGTGGTTGTTTTGTAACATTATTGGATGCTGAGCATCATACGAGAGAAGAGAGTTCGCCAAACGTCCTCCTACTCGTAATATTCCATCCATGTCGATGAATGCATTTAATGCACGTAAATTTTTAGGCATATCGTTATTCGCAATTTTTTTAATTTCACATTCGAACATCTTCTTTTGTGATGCTTTGACAACGAGTAGATGAGCTGCATATAATTCTTTTGAATTTAGTGGTCCCACAATAGGTCCCAATTTAGGTCGACAGTTTTTTGTGAAGCGACCGCAATAAGCTATTACACGTACAACTTTGAGAAGGCTCGAACAGTTGTAGATCGCCTGTAAAACTCGATCGCTATTATCTACATGTGAACTAAATACTTTGACTTTTCGCTTTTCTTCGTCAGTGTCAGCTTCGATGGGTTGATCAGGAGCATCGAATACCCATTCGCTCCTTAAAAATTCAGGCCCGTTCCACCATGATTCTAGCGATTCCATTTCAGATGGAAACACACCCCTGGATGCTAGATCGGCTGGATTATGCAGCGTTGCAACATGACCCCAGCTATCAATCCCTACCATTCGCTGGATTTCGGAGACTCTATTAGACACAAACGTAGTCCATTTTGCGGGTATACCGCGTATCCAGGCAAGTGCAATCGATGTGTCAGTCCACGCATAGGTCTTGACGTTGGGAATGTTCAAAACTTGCGTGGTATACTGCAACATTTGAGCCAAAATAACTGCACCACATAGCTCAAGTCTTGGAAGAGTAATCGTCCGTTGGTTTGGTGCTACCTTCGTCTTAGATAGCAGCAGGCTTACGTGGATATTGCCGTTACTATCCAGAACGCGGACGTAAACTGCTGCACCGTATGCCTTCGTTGAAGCGTCACAAAATCCGTGCAGCTCGATCTCCTTGTTGGTTTTAGTCATCTGGGTCCACCGTGGTATTCGAAGCCGTTCGATTAAAGGAAGTTCTCGATGAAAAGCATCCCAATCCTTTTTCAGCGCTTCTGGAATCGGTTCATCCCAATCGCAGCCAAGTTCCCAGAGTCGCTGCATCATTAATTTTGCCGTGATGACGCATGGCGAAATCCAACCAAGTGGGTCGAACAGTTTGGCTATAGTCGACAACATGGAGCGTTTTGTTGTTGCTTCTGACGCAGGTTGCAGATTCATATACAAGAAGCAATCTTCGATGGGAAACCACTAGATGCCGAGTGTCTTCACGTGGTTGGACAAATTGAACGGAAGTTCGAAGTCAAGTTCACGGTCCTGCACTGCTATGTCTTCGACGAGTTCTCTAGCGTTACTTGTCCATTTCCGCAAACTAAATCCGGCAGACGACAACAATTTCCTCGCTTCATCACGTTTTATTCGTGCCTCTTCAATTGAATCCGCACCGCTTATCAGATCATCGACGTACATGTCTTCGCGGACAACCTTCGCCCCCTCCGGAAAAATATTGGCTTCGTCGTCAGCTACCTTCTTCAAAATCTTTATGGCGAGATAAGGTGCACTTGCTGTGCCAAAAGTCACGGTATTCATTTTGAAAATTCTTATCGGCGACGTCTTCTGTTCTCTCCACATGATGAGTTGGTAATATCGATCTTGAGAGCTTACTAAGATCTGCCGATACATCTTTTCAATATCCGCCGTAAACGAAAATCGATGAGTCCGCCATTTTAGTACGAGATCTATGATACTCGACTGCAATTTTGGACCCACAAGTAGACGGTCGTTAAGGGACTTTCCGTCTGAAGTTTTCGCTGCTGCATCAAACACCACTCGAAGTTTAGTTGTAGAGCTAGCTTCCTTGAAAACTGCATGATGTGGCAGGAAATAGTGAAATGGAGTATCAAGAACTGCATCATTTGAATCTATTTCCTCCATGTGATGGAGTTTTTCGTATTCCTGTATGCACTTTGTGTATTCTGCACAAAGTTTTTTATCAGCATCGAGCCTCTTCTCCAGATAAAGAAATCGTCGGAAGGCGGTTTGTCTGCTAGATCCCATCGCTGGAAGATTTTCACCTTTGAACGGCAGCTTCACTTCATAACGCCCGTCAGGTAGGCGTCTGGTGTGCAGCTTGAAGTGTTCTTCGCAAGCGATGTTCTCTTCGGTTTCTTGTGCTTGGAACGGCATTTCTTCCAACTCCCAAAACTTCTCCAATTGAGAGCTTAAATCCGTGATTTGGATGAAGCTTCGGATTTGCTGGGGAAGTTCCGCTGGAACCTTCCCTAACACAATCCACCCTAGATGCGTCTTCTGAGCAATCGGTCCGATGCCACCTTCTGGACGTCTTATATCAGGAAGGAATATCTCGGCACAGACGTCACTTCCCAATGACATATCAATGGATGCAGGCTCGTACAGATGGGGATCTGCTAAAGAAAGACCCTTGAGATGGTCCCATTTGCCAGGTACCACTCGTTGGGTCGGGAGATGCCCAGTCAGCGACTTGAAAACGAAAGCTTGAACAGCTGTCTCAAACGTCGAGTGGCGGGAAGCTAAACAAACTTCGACGGAGTTTTGTGCAGTGCCGCTGCTGACCAACCCTAACCCAGATACCTGTGCAAAGGTGCGTCGCTTTTCCAGCTTCAGAAGTTGTGCGGCGGCTTCAGTGATGAAAGACGTTTCTGATCCGGTGTCGATCAGAGCACGTAAAAGGCGTAGCCTGCCATCTGCTGCCCGTGCCTTCACAACCGCCGTCGCCAGAAGCACCTGGTGTGTAAAGCTACGATCACCATGCGACGCGTGGTAATTAAAAATTGGTCCATTTGTTGAATGGAGCTGTTGTTCTACCGTTGTTGGCTGGAACTCTGGTGCATTTGGGTTCACAGAAGCCGCAAATGCGTTCGTAGCAGGATTCCTCGACTGCTGTACTGAACTCGGAGGTTGTTGTGGTGTGCGTGTATTGTTAAATTGCTGGTTGTTAACATGCAACAGCGAATGGTGTCTCTGCTGGCAAAAATAGCATGAGCTCAAGCTGAGGCACGATTGATGTAGATGACCGTAAGACAAGCAGTTTTCGCAAACTTGGAGCTTACGAACAGTCTCTTTTCTTCCCATGTGGTCCATGTTCAGGAAACATTGGCACCTTCTCAGCGTATGCTTCCCCTGGTTGCACAATTTGCATGTTAACTGATCGTTGTTGTTGGTTTTGACTGCTGGTTTGGGTGGCTGCTGGACGACCTGCTTCGCATGTAAAACTTTCGGCTTGGCTGCTTGGAATCGTGGCCGTGTGTTGACGTGTGGCTCATCTTTATTCCGGAAAGCTGATCCATGTCCCTGCTGACCTAAAACCTCGAGTGTGCGGAATCGGGTCTCTAAAAAGTCAGTAAACTCTTTGAAATAAGGTAATTCCTTTCGATTTCCTAACCCCTCTTCCCACAGTTTTTGGCTCGAAGATGGAAGTTTCTAGTACAAAACCCAAATTAGCACCGTATCCCAGCTAGAAACGGGTACCTCCATGTTTTCTAGGGCAAGAACACACTCTCTGGTGGTGTACAAGAGATCTTTCAATCCTGTAGCAGTCTCACGTGTCAGCGATGGTTGACCAAAAAGCGTTTGCATTTGTATGTGAACCAGAATGCGCTTGTGGTCATACCGTTCCATCAGCAGATCCCATGCCGCCTCATAACTTGCTGCTTCAACGGATAAATTTTGCAAAAATCGATTAGCATCACCTATCAGGCAAGATTGCAAAAAATGAAGCTTATCGATGTCATCCAGAGTTTTGTTGTTGTGTACGAGCGCTTGAAATCTGTCGTGGAAAGCACGCCAGGTCGTATACGAACCATCAAATTTTGGCAGATCGATCCTCGGAAGTCGAATCCCCGAATGAGATGCTACAGCGGCAGTGGTATTAGTCAGAGCACCATTGATCGACGCAGCCACATTGCCTGACGAGGATTTCTCCATCGCTTCAACCAGCTCTGCCCGATACTCAAGGTATAGTTCATTTATCTGTTCATAAACCACCATTAATTCGTCCTTTTTAAACTCTTCTTCCAGTTTACCTCCCCCAACAATGGCTTCATGGTATTTTGTAGAAGTCGCCATTTCTTCTTCTAATTTGTTGAGCCGCCCCGAAGTGTAAGCGCGACCCCTACGCTCTTTCGGCGCCTTCTTAAAATTGGTGAGATCTTTAATTATTTTTGTTAAAATACCCTTTTCACCATATTTATAACCTTTGTTGTCAGCCATTATATATATTTGTTTTCTTAAATAGATTTGTTTGACGGAAACGAATAAAGAGACAAGTTTACGGACACTCAAAAGCAAACACTTACTGCTTTGTGTTATTGCTGCTACTGCTACTGCTGCTGCTGCTGCTGCTGCTGCTGCTTCTGCTGCTACTGCTGCTGCTGCTGCTGCTGCTTCTGATAATTTGTTCAGGTGCTCCGTTGACGTTGTCGCGGAAATTTAGTTTTAATTTATTATAATTTTTTAATTAAGTTAAATTAATTAGATTTAAGCTTTATTATTAAAAGAAAATCACAAATTAAACCGATTACTGTTTATGCACGTTTAACTGTCTTTTTCGATGAATCGTAGATTCGATCTTTTATATTATAAAAATGTTTTTGCACACACTGCACCCTTTTAAAATGTCTAATTGTTTATAGTTTGTTAAAACTGATTCAAAAAAAAAGAGCTCGAAGGACCAAATGTTTACTTCTAAGTTTTTTTTTTTATAGTTAAAAAATTAGCAAAAAAGAACTTTCCAGAGAAAAAATAAAACACAACCAATTACTTGAAAAATATATTCATAGTGTCTTTTTATTTGATCATGAGACCTGATGTATAGTTGATTTGTACATTCGTTGCATTAATTTTGTTGCATTTTGACATGTAACTAAGTTGTGGAATGCATCAGAGGTTTGTTCGATTAATAAATTTTCTGTACTTCCGTACAGTTCCAATAAAAGGGGTCACAAACCCTAGGGTATCACAATGGATCTACATTGATCTAAGTGTGACAGTAACAAGATCAACTGTCAGCCCACTTACCTAACCTAACCTAACCTAACCTATATAAACGTGACATATTTTCCCTATTAAAGGTCTCAGGATGTCGTCCATGGCCTTTTGAAAAATTGAAGGTGCGTTCTTCAATGCAAATGGTAAGTGTACGTATTCATATTTTCCATTATTCACGCAAGAGCTAGTTTTTTTTATGTCTTCAGGTTTCATTCTGATTTGATGAAATCCTGACCCTAGATCGAGAGTAGAAAAGTATATGGCCTTCCTTGAATTCGACAGAATGACATTAGTGTCTGGTATTGGATATTTATCGGAGATGGTGTTCCCATTTAGTTTTTTTTACAATCTGTCGTCGTGGCTAAGGATACTTTTCTCTAAATTAATCCGGGCATTTACCTGATTATGTGAATTGGCTCCTATTAGGGGCACGTATTCTAGATTGTCAAGAACATAGAACCTTGCTCATGTACTAATTATAAATTTATCTGCACCTTCTTCCGTCTTGTGGAATACTTTGGCTTATTTGGCATGAACTACTTTCACACTTATTTTACTTTATTAATTTCAAATACAATTTATGTTGATGGGATCCCGGTTGAGCCCCCAATTAAATTTTGCTTATTTGAAGTTTCAAAAAACAAACAAAAATATTTTATTCACTTCACATTTTAGATTTTATATCTTAAAATTAAAAAATAAAAACTAATGCAGCAGCACTAATCGACTGGCATCGAATGACAATCCGTTCTTCTTGACATTTGCCTTTTATATCCGTTGTGGTCGCAATCATCGGGCATGCTGCTTCGTTGGTTATTCTGATAGAAGTGCTGGTGATAATCGTGACAAAGATGCATTAATGTGGTGTGTTAACTAGATGTTGATAACTATAATGGTATTCCGAAGACAATCAGTTCTTTATTCTTTTTAATATCCGATAGTGTTTATTTATGTTTCGGGCGTAGGTTATTTTGATAGTACATGAAGTGCTGGTGATAATCTTAACAAAGATGCAAGACTGTGGTGTGTTAACTTGAATACGAGTGCATTGTCGTGTAATTTACATTTTTTTTTTGTTTTGCTTTATTTATTTAAAAATTGTTTTATGTGCATTGGGTATAAGATCTTTAGATCTAGGTATATGCATAACACCCTCGCCCTTTAGAAAAAAAATTATTTTGTTATACTAAAATGAGAAAATTGTTTTTGACAAATTATTTTTGTTATGTTAGAGATGGACTTTACAAATATATAAATTTTTTTTATATATATATATATTTTTATACATTTCTTCTTGTTAAATTATTGTTATCTACTTCTTTATTTTCTTTTTCAGTTTTTATAATACTATTTGGTCCTTTTTGTTCAATAATTTTATATGGACCTTTGAATGGCTAATCTAACTTTTTTCTATTTGCAACTTTTAAATAAACATAATTTGATTCATTTACATTAGATTGATTATTACAACTTTATTCTTATTTTGTTCTAAGTTTTCTTTGGCTTTCTCATGAGCATATTTTAATTTTATTTCAAATTAATTTACATAACTATCAATGTTATAAATACTTTCTTTATTTTTTATAAGAAGGTAGAGCACATAACTTTCCATAGACTAATTCAAATTGTGAGTGTAGCATGAACCTCTTTAACTACAGGTTTCGTGGGTTGAAGATCCTTAGTTTAAACTTTAGAAAATTTGTAGATTGTCAATTTCAAATAAAATCACGTTTGTATTTTAATAAACATAAATTAGTTTTGACAGTTCTATTTAAAAAAAAATTGAATGTAAAGAAAAAATTAATATTAAGGAACAAAAGAAAATAATTAAAATTTCAAAGTTAAGTAATTAAATAATCAAATAAGGTGGCACGATTTAATGTGCGAGTTTTAAAGACGGAGGAGAACCCGTCCGTTAAATAAACTCTCAAATTAAACTTAACACCGATGTGCAAAACAAAAGCACTAAATTATTTAAGAAAGTATTATAGATCAAGGTGTATGTTATTAAAAGCGGAGGAGGAAACCCGTCCGTTGAATAATAATCATCAACACAAGAAATATTCTCAAACCTCAAGTATGATATTTTTCTATCTGGACAATGGATTACCCGACCGTCCTAAGTGAAATATCAGACGAGAATGAAAATAAATCAAGGTTTCAAGGTTTCAAGGTTTTTTATTGAACTTAATATATACAATTGTGAAACTTGAGGATAGTATGTATAGGGTAGAAATTTGTTGGCACATAGGGGGCCTAACTTATAAAATGACTTAAACTCTAAAAATTATAATATTTGTAATGTACATGGTTCAAAATTAGCATTATGATAAATTGTCTTTGTTTTTGACTCGAGTTGTTCAGTCCCGGTTGTCCAGTTGGTGGGTTGTTGGGGGTTGTTTTTTTGATGTTTTCAGCCACGGTGATATGCTGACTCGGCGTCAGCGTAGAAACGAACTGCTGGTTCGTTGTCGGCTGGGATCCTTTCTATCATATCCAGAGCAGTGAGGTATCTAGGCTCTGGATGTCGTTCCTGGGTGGTCATCCTTCTCATCAGCGGGTTTGGGTGGTTGGTGGTGCTAGCTATAAGCTTCTTCGATAATTGCACAAGAAACTGGTCCAGTGGCTTGATTTTTGCTTCTTCATAGAGTCTTTCATTGCTGAAGTGCTTCCTTCGCTGTCGATCGAAGATAAGTCCGGTGCTTATCCTTAGTATTTTCCTTTCGAAGATTTGGAGCTTCAGCATTGCTGTCTTCGAAATGGTGTACCATGCAGGAAAATTGTAGCTGATGACGGGTCTGATGAGCTGTTTGTATATCAATAGCTTCACTGGCTGGCTTAGTCCGGTTCTTCTGGCTAGCAACGGGTGCAGACGGTGAAACGCGAAGTTGGCCTTCCTTAGAACCTGCCTGGAGTGCGGGTTGAAATTGAACAGCTCGTTGAAGTTAACTCCGAGGTATTTAGCATTTCTTTTGGCTGCTATCGTTGAACCATCGGGGAGCTTCACGGTCAGGTTTCTGCAAGTAGCTGCTGAACGACATCGGTTGCCATTGGTGGTGGGTCTCCTGAAACACACAAGCTCCGATTTGGCAGTGTTTATTCGGATACCCCACTTTTTGTAGTACTCGTAGAGTTTGGAGACGTGAGCTTCCACTCTCCGAGCTGCAATCTTTGGCGCTATCGACGAGGAGTAGGTTAGCGAGTCGTCAGCGAATAGCAGGTTCTCGCAGTCAGTAGGCACGGGTTGATCAGACGTCATCAGGTTGTATAGGAATGGACCCAGCTTTGATCCTTGGGCGACTCCGGCTTTGATGGACTTGATGGAAGACTTGCAGCTGTCTAGCTGAACGAAGAATTTCCTAAAAGAGAGAAAAGAAAATAAAATCTTTATTAGTGGCGAAGGTAATCCAAGTACTCGAAGCTTATGGATAAGGGCTTCTATCCATACGCTGTCGAATGCTTTCTCGACATCCAGAAAGCATCCTACGGTGGCACGATGGCTGTTGAGTGCTGAAGAGACGTCAGACTGGAACTTTATTAATGGATGCAGTGTTGAATGCCCTTCCCGAAAGCCAAACTGCATGTCTGGGATGATGTTGTGTTCGTTGCAGTACTTCTTGAGCCTCCTTAGGATGACTTCTTCCAATATTTTGCTGACATTGTTGAGGAGAGATATAGGCCTGTAGTTGGAAACCAGGTTTCTAGCGCCTTTCTTCGGGATTGCCACGATTTTTGCCGTTTTCCACTTATTAGGAAAGTAGCAGTTGTTGACGCAGTTATTTATGATGATTGTGAGTAATATCAGCACTGCATGTGGAAGCCTTTTGATGATGTAGTTGGAGACTCCATCCGGACCTGTCGACTTTTTTGGTTTGGAGTTGACGATGATTTCCGCAATTTCCTCTGGTTGGCATAGTTGGGGGTTGTCCGTTGGGCAACTAGCTGGATAATGGTCGTCAAACTCCACTCCTTCTGAATTTGGTTGCAAAGTCAGCTGTACAGATGTCCTGATTTCATCCAGGAACACAGGGTCCATTGATGGGCTGGGTGTGAAGTTTTCCTCGAAGTGATTCGCGAAAACTTCCACTTTGTCTGCTGTTGTTGTCACCTCAATGCTGTTGTTGATGATGACTTCAGGCATTGGTTGGGTTTTCCCTAGACAGTTGTTTATTTCGCTGAATGTGTTTGGTCCTGGTTTTATGGCCTGTAGTCTCTTCTGGAATCGTATGTTGTTGTGGTGCTGGATCGAGTTCCGGAACATAGTATTTACACATTGGAGTTCGCTTTTCACTGCCTGGTAGTCGTTGTTGGTTGTGTTGAGCTCTCTTTGGTGTATTCTTTGAAGCCGTTTCCTTAACCTTTGTCTGTGGGAATAGAGATTCCGCACATACTCCGGGAGGTGTTCGTACCTATCTTTGGACGTCTTGGGCACTTTTTGGGCTTCAAGGGCGTTGATCACGGCTGACTCCAGGTTGTCGATGGCACTGTCAATTTCCTCATTTCTTAAGTTCCTGTTGAATGGTGGCATTGAGACGTTGTCTTCTATGTCCCTCTGGAGTTTCTCGATATCAAGCCTCCTGTAGTTGACGTAGTTCTCAGGTGGGACTGTTGTTAATAGAACAGGTTGGCTGAGGTTGATTGAGAGCTTTACTGCTTCATGGTCTGAGTCACTGGGTAAGGTTGAACAGGTGTAGTTGCTGATTCCTGGAATTAAATAAATAAAATTAGATGTTAGTAGGAAAAAATCTAGAGTCGATGGAGTCCTAGGAAAGGTAGGTTTTGGTTGTGACACAACAACCAAGGAGTGTTCTTCGCTGTTAACATTTATCCAGTCCATGATCGCCTTTCCTTCAGGGTCAATAGAGGTGTCCAGCCATTGATGATGCCTCGCATTAAAGTCGCCGCCAATGAGTCCGTAGGTAGTCTGCTTTAGAGTCCGGTTAAGAATATGCAGGTCGTTTTTAATATTTCCAGCGGCGGATTTACACTTGAAGTAAACACTGATCACTGTCAAGGTTTCTCCTCTTCCTAGTCGTATCTGGATGGCGGTGGCTTCACTGGTTTTTAGCCCTGTAATAATGGTTTCACTGGTGTTGGGTGAAATCTTGTTCCTTACAAAGATGGCCGTCCCTCTTCGGTTTTCCGTTTTGTCCTGCCGGTAGGTTTTGTACCCGGTGATGTTGATGTTGTTCCTCCTTGACACGTTAGTTTCGCTGATGAGGGCAATATCGGGGGTATTTTTCTTCATAAATAGGTTAAATGACGTCCTCTTTACTAGGCTGTACAACGAATTCACGTTATACGTCACTATGCGCAGGGTCTTCAATTGCATATTTGGAAGAGGAAGGTGGCCAGTGCCACGGACTTCTCTCCATCGCTAAGCTGAGCGTAGTTTTGTGGAACCGCGCTTCTAGCTTTACCCATGACTGTGAGCAGGTCGGAACCAAAGATCCTCTGCACTTCATTATTGAGGTTTACCGGTGCTGGTGTTTTGGCTGGTCCAGTTTTTGTAGCCATGGTCCTTGGTACAGCTGGCCGAGGTGTAGTCATCTTGGCTGGCGTTCTAATTTGTTGTGTCTTTTGGGGAGCTGGTTTTGGTGTTGGGCCTCCTCTCACCATTTCCGCGAAGCTGACTGCAGGTCGGGTAATTGCGCATACTGATTTTGTCACAGATTCTTGTTGTACTTTCCTTTCGGCTAGGATCTGGTTCCGCTCAGTTTTCTTTGCTTAAATGAAAATAAATCGACTGAAACTCTCCTTTTATACTTTTTTGTTTACTCTATTGTCAACTTTGTTATTTTAGTTTTTATTACTTAGAAGTGAGTTTCTTTGTTATTTTTAATTTTTAATATATAAAAGCTTTAATTTTTATTCTTGCCACCTTAATTTTACAAAAATAATAGGTATAAGAATAAAATAGAAGAATAATTAAATAATATATGAAGTGCTACAATCTCCCCCTCTGGCGCTGAGATCGTCTCGATGATGCGGCAGGATTTGTAACGGGTGTTGTCTTCTTTTGGCGTCCTCGTCTCCGTAATGGTTGTATAGGGTGTTCATTGTTTTGAGATGAGGAAGATCGGTATTTAGTGATAGCAGAGACGTGGTATGTCCCTAGTGGCATGTTGAGGTCTTCTTTAGATGCAACTTGGTATGTTAGTCTTGAGGCATATTCAATAAGATGCTCATTTTCCTTCTCCCCCTGGCTTAGAACAGCCTCGAGAGCATAACTTCTTGCGTCTGTTTTCAACGTGAAAGGTTGATCATCTTCTACTTGTTGTAGGATAGGTGCTGATGTAAGTAATGTTTTTAGAGTATTGAACGCCGTTCTCTCATCTGTAAGAGTGCTCGAAGGTTTCGAAACGTCAGCGAAGTTTTTGATAAAACGGCGATACCATGAGCACGTTTGGAGAAAAGCCAGTACTTGTTTAACATTTCTTGGTTCTGGCCGATTAGCAATTGCAGAAATCTTTTCTGGGTCAACTTGAATACCCTGCGACGTAATTATGTGTCCCAGATATGCAACTTTTGGACAGCAGAAATTCGACTTTTTTCTATTTACTTTTAGTTGAAATACGTTTAGATGTTGAAAAACTTTCTTTAAGTCCTGATAGTGTTCTTCAAAACTGTCTTTCCGGAATTTATCCATTAATCTTTGGAAAGTCGCTGGAGCATTTCGAAGTCCAAATGGCATACGCTTAAATTGGTAGAGTCCGAATGGTGTTATGAATGCTGATTTTTCGACATCGTTTTCATGGATCTTTATTTGGTAGTAACCCGTTTGAAGATCTAATGTGGTCATAAATTTTGTTTTCAACGTGGAGTGTAGTAAATCGTCTATCCTCGGTAGAGGGTACTTGTCTGGGACAGTAACGCTGTTTAGCTTTCTGTAGTCTATACATACACGTATCCCTTTATCTTTTTTGGGTACCATCACGACAGGTGCAGCCCAAGGAGATTCGCTTTCTGTAATGATGCCTTTTTCGAGCATCTTCTTCAGCTCTTCTTTCAGCTGTTCCTTCCGGGTTGGTGATAGTCTGTATGGCGTTGTTGATATTGGCTCGTGGTTTCCCGTGTTAATTTTGTGTTCAGTATATGGCGTAGGTTCTGTTGGTGTACTGAACAAGGATTCCTCCATCAACAATAACCCGTTTAATTTTCTTTTATTATCTTCATTTAATTCTATAGCTTCATCTTCCCTTAATTCAACATCGATAGCTAAAATTTCTGTGAAAAAAGGTTCTATGTATAAATCTGCTCCTGTACGTACCAGTGATGGGAAAAGATTGTCTTTTTCATGTTTTCGTTCTGGAGTGATTTCATTTCTTAATGCGTCCTTGAATATGTTTTGGATAGAGTGTGGAGAATACTCATTCCTAGCATTTGAAATTGCCGAAAACGTGCGTTTCATTGTAGAATGAAGTTTTGCAGATTTTTCTTTGTATTTAGGAGTTTTGAAAGGACTAATTTCTTGTTTAGGTGTTGCATTAATTGGCGAAATGACTTCTATATTTTTAAACCAGTCGAGAAAAACGTTAGTTTCTTTTAAAGGACTTCCTTCGTTTGGTGACATTTTCTTTAACATTTTTGGGGTAGCGAGTAGGTCAGCACTATTGGTTTGAACGTGAGATAAGTCGATTGGATCGGTGTTTTTGATTATGCTGGTGTTTTTGGTATCATAGAAATCAAACTTTTTATCCGGTTCGTCAGCAAAATACCACAATCGTTGTCCAAGATCGAGAACCATTCCATTTTCTTCGAGAAAATCGATCCCAATGAGCGTACGATTGTCGGTAGCTTTTGGAAGAGCGATAAATTTTATCGGTCGAGGACGAGTTCCAATGATGATATGAGTTTCTCCAACAAAAACGTCATCTTTGTCGGTACTGCCATCTGCCAGGGTTACATTAGCTGGAATTTGCGTGAACCTGGTTCCATTTTTGACTAGGTGAATCCATAGTTTTCTTCCGCAAACGCTTGTCCGAGCGGCAGTGTCTAAGTAGGCTATGTCTGACTCCCCATGTGCTATTATTGGTATTGTTGGTAGCTCTGTTCCAAGCGATGTTCTTATGTAATTAAAGGAAACCGTTGAGGGACCTTTCGGAAGTTCTTTGCAATTAGGGCAGTTGGATCGAACTACACCCGGTAATTTGCATTTATAGCAGTGGAATTTCGGTTCGATTTGTTGTGGAGGAACGTTCTTTTTAGCCTCATACTTTTCTTTTTTTCTGCATTCGTTTACAGTATGACCTGCGTGTCTGCAAAAGTTACATTTGTTTTTAATTATACCTGATTCGGATTTTTCATTCCTATGGAAATTCTTTTCTGCTAAAGATTGTTCTACAGTTCGAGCTTTGTTTAGCAGTTCTTGAAAGTCTTTAAAGCTATCTGCTGGAACGCCATCCCTTATGCGGATATGCAGAAGTCCGTATACCATATCGAGCATCATTTTTTCTTTTGGTTTTGGTTCACTTAATTTTGCAAAAAGTGCTCGTTTTTCGCATATAAATTGGTCAGTTGTATCCGTTATTTTTTGTTTTGAGTCGAAAATTTCCATATAAATTCGATAATTTGGCTGAGCTGGAGCGTATGCATTGCGGAGAAGCTTGATGATGTCGTCGAAAGTTTTGGCTTCATCTTTAACACCTTGCCACCAGTTGGTTGCACCTTCTTCCAGAAGTAAGGGAAATCCCATTATAGCATCTTCATCGCTTATGCGCTCGACATCTTTATATACTTTTATAGTTGCTATAAATCCTTCCACTGTACCAGCGTCTCTTTCACCTTTGAAGCGTGACGTGCAGTGGCTAAAACTTCCTTTTTTGCTATTTTGGCTTTGCATAGCTTCAATAAAGGTTTTAAGTTGTTTGTCGGTGAAGTTGGCCATTATAGTTTTAAAACTTTGATCTTCCAATTAGTTGGGCGCCAAATTGTAGCGTGAACCTCTTTAACTACAGGTTTCGTGGGTTGAAGATCCTTAGTTTAAACTTTAGAAAATTTGTAGATTGTCAATTTCAAATAAAATCACGTTTGTATTTTAATAAACATAAATTAGTTTTGACAGTTTTATTTAAAAAAAAAATTGAATGTAAAGAAAAAATTAATATTAAGGAACAAAAGAAAATAATTAAAATTTCAAAGTTAAGTAATTAAATAATCAAATAAGGTGGCACGATTTAATGTGCGAGTTTTAAAGACGGAGGAGAACCCGTCCGTTAAATAAACTCTCAAATTAAACTTAACACCGATGTGCAAAACAAAAGCACTAAATTATTTAAGAAAGTATTATAGATCAAGGTGTATGTTATTAAAAGCGGAGGAGGAAACCCGTCCGTTGAATAATAATCATCAACACAAGAAATATTCTCAAACCTCAAGTATGATATTTTTCTATCTGGACAATGGATTACCCGACCGTCCTAAGTGAAATATCAGACGAGAATGAAAATAAATCGACTGAAACTCTCCTTTTATACTTTTTTGTTTACTCTATTGTCAACTTTGTTATTTTATTTTTTATTACTTAGAAGTGAGTTTCTTTGTTATTTTTAATTTTTAATATATAAAAGCTTTAATTTTTATTCTTGCCACCTTAATTTTACAAAAATAATAGGTATAAGAATAAAATAGAAGAATAATTAAATAATATATGAAGTGCTACATGAGTAATTTGTAGTACTGTGTGGTATAGTATGGTATGTGTAACAGTTTTAAGGTAGTAATTCTTCCCAGTTGTCATTAAGAAGTCGTTTAGAACTCTATGGTTTCTTTCTATTGAGCCTAAAGTTTCATGGTGAAATGGTGTAGACGTAGTTTTTTTCTATTTTTAGTAACTTACAGATATTTATTAAATATTCATTAGTAAATTCTGTACCTTTGTCTTTTAGTTTCCTAAAACAATCATATTTCAAAATGAATTTCTCTACAATAGTTTTTGCTACTGAAATGGCATCTTTCGTGACTAATAGAAATGCTTCACTGAATTTTGTTATTTCACATTGAATTGTAAGAATATACCTATCTCCGTTCGATGGTCTAAATATTGCTACTGTATCTACTGTTATTACTTCAAATGATGTGCTAGGTTTTTCTGTCCTCATGAATCGTTCTTTAGTGTATCTATTTATTAATTTTAACTTCATTACAAACCTTAAAATTGAACCGCTGAGAAGAAAAAGGAAAACATTCTACTAATCATAGTTTTTGGGAAATCAAAGAAAACTGTTTATTTCTGAAACTGAAAGTTATTCTTCAAAACCTTCTGGAGGACAAATGTAAAGCTGGTAAAGAAGAGTAACATACCAAACAATTGAAATTAAAAACTTTAAGGCCTGGCTTAATAATTCCTATTAAAGAGTGTGGAATGTTTTCCTTTTTCCACTAATTGAAAAAAAAAATTAAATAAATTATTTTAAATTAAGTTTTTTTATTCAAATAATATAAATAATGGTTACAAAACATTTTATTTATTTAATATTAAATAATTCTGCAAAATTCTAAACAATATTTTAATAATAATTCAAGGGAATAAAAATAAACAGAAATAAAATGCACGACTGAATCGCACGAACTTGCTCTTATGTAAAAGTACTTTGGAATTTAAAATACATTTTATAAATATAAAACATGGATTTAATGAGATAAAAATGTTCAAATGTATGGAATTTCCGTCCGATTAATCCTTTTAGTATTAAAGTAATTTTTTATATAACAAATTTCCTTAAAATTTTTCGAGAACAAAATATGGGATGCCAAATTTTAAGTATTTAGCAGTAAAGATTTTAGAAATAGTTTCAAAAAATAATCGTTCACACGTTTTAAAGATATTGCTTTTTCAAAAAAAACTTGATTTTTTTTTTTAAATTCCAAAAAAAAAAATTTCGAACGTTTTTATATACAATATTATTTTAAACTAAACAGGCCTCCTGCTGAAAATTTGTGGTTAAAATCGTTAGAGCCGTTGATGAGACAGTCAAAAAATCAAAAAACGGTTATATGACAGGTACCGTTAATAACATTTTACCCCAACATTTTTTTTTGAACAAAATGTAGTCCATGTCCATAGTATCACACCTAATTTTTTTTATCAAAATCGTTAGAGCCGTTTCTTAGATGAATAAGATTATGCATTACGGGTGTATGGGGGTTACTAGGGAACAGTGGCGTGGCGTGAATAATTTTAAATGGGAACCCGTTGTAAAATTTTGTCACCTGTAAAAATGAAAAAAAATCTTAGAACCTTAAAAACAACATTTCTAGTAGGGATATGGTACGAGTATCTACAAATGCATTCCACATTGACTTGGCAAAAAAATTTTAGCTATATTTTTTATACTTCAAGACATTAATATTTTAATCAACAATGAGCTTGAAACATAATAAAAAAGGACCTCCTTTTAGACACCCCCCCCCCCCCCTTCGTCGGACATAACTGCGGCACCTTCCTAGTAATGTTCTATTAACTTTTCCTTGCAATCATATGTGTCAAGAATATAAAATATATGATGGACAACTCATCTGCATTAAGACTCGCCCTAACGTCAGAAAATACAAGATATCTTTCTTGTGTTCCATTCTCTGACAAGAACCAAAATATGGCACTCAGTTGTCCCCTATGACTCAAATCTGATGTTTCGTCGATCATAATCGACACGAACCGAGCTTCTATTACCCCGGTTACAAGAGTAGGTTGAGGAATCGAATCGAATCCGAATTGAGATTTCGATCCAGGTATATGGTGGCACTGAATCGAGAGATCGAATTGAAATGGGATCGAAATGACAATATGGTTTTGTACAAACACTCGATTCTTCGATTCCTCGATTCAGGTATACAAGCATATTTTCGATTCGATTCAGCTCGTTTATACCCCGGTTACAAGAGAAGATTGAGGAATCGAATCGAATCCGAATTGAGATTTCGATCCAGGTATATGGTGGCACTGGATCGAGAGATCGAATTGAAATGGGATCGAAATGAAAATATGGTTTTGTACACACACTCGATTCTTCGATTCCTCGATTCTGGTATACAAGCATATTTTCGATTCGATTCAGCTCGTTTAGTGGGATCGGATCGAGAAATCCTATTTCAATCCGATCCAGGTATACATGGAGCTAAATCCTGATTCAATTCCGATTCAATTCCCCATATAAACGTAGTATTAGTGGGATCGGATCGAGAAATCCTATTTCAATCCGATCCAGGTATACATGGAGCTAAATCCTGATTCAATTCCGATTCAATTCTCCATATAAACGTAGTATATGATTTCTGTTTTAATTTCAGATTTAATAACAGCCGCGATACTATGTATCAAGTCATTTTGAATATCGTTGCCCTATAACACTACTCTAAATAGGATTCCATTAAAGTGTCATACGTACTTATATGTTGATTTCCTTTACACATAAGAAATCAATTTCCGTGTGAAAATTTTGATCCATCGCCAGATTCTGCGTTCCTAAACACCCAACAAAAATTTATTTTTCTGACAGGGATCAAAATCTTTAAATCCATATTTAAAGAGGGATTTAGATGTATACATGAAACACGCACACCAAACAAAAAATTTCGATCTGGGATCGAAATCCCTGGCGTGCGAGCGAAAAAAGGATAAAATATAAACTATCAACTATCATTACTAAAATTATTTGGTTTCTCTGAAAGGTAATCTGTTAAACAGCAATCTTTATTTATCAAAGACATTTCCAAGACAAAACCTAGAACTGCACTAAAATTAAGAAGCTAAATTATTTTATCACTATAGTGGGTAATAAAAGGAATTAAATCTTCACTTTAGCATCTAACTTTTCACTATTTTTAATTATGTAAGTTCAAATTGGCTTTTCAAAACACTAGATTTATTTGAAGTTATTGAACCTGTGCAACACAGTCTTTTATTGAATGCCAATTGAATCTAAATTTAAATTCCTATTAAAAAAAAAAAGCAAATGCATTTTATTTGTCCAGAGTAGCGATATGCTAAATTTACACTGCTGACAAATTGCCATAAATATTCTACCATGATTTATTTCATAATTCAAAATTATCACAGTAAATTTGCAAAAATTTCAATGGTGCATTTTACTAGCATGCAAATCAACATCAAATTCAAAATCAAGAATCAACAATACCCACATGCCATATTTATATTTACATATATGACATATTTTAAGGAAAAAAAAAAAAACAAATAAGTCGAAGAACACCGTCTTATTTCTTACACAAGGTTGAAAAAAGGCGAGCACCTGAACTCCTGCAATGTATTATCTTCCTACTTAAATGCAATGCTAATTGCTAAGGGGAAAATAGAATACAAATAATTCCAACTCCTACTGGTATACATCGAAAATTTTATAAGACGGAATGTAGCGTCTTATTTTTTGGATATAAAAGCGGATGTTGAACAAAGAGGATCCGAAACACAATGCTTGGGGAAGAAAGGGATATAAAACAAATAAATAAGACGGTGATTGAAAAGCTTACGTCGAAGTATTTTTGTGACTCTCTTGATTAATGTTGGTTGTGGATTGTGGAATGTGTTTGGATAAAGTAAAATATAAGATACAAACGAGAGGCAGAAAGGATAACTTAAACTTATTCGATGTTTATTTGGTAGATTGTGTTATTTGTGGATTTTCTAAAAGGGAAGACGATAGGAATCGTGTTATATGGACGCCACGCCACTGCAGTAGGGAATCACCGAAGACCCTCAACTACCGGGATTGAAGAACATAGGTCTAGTGGCTTAGGCTGTAGGTAGAGGTACAGACATACAGACAGACAGACGGAATTGCCGGGCTCACTTTATTCGTCTTCGCTATCATCGTAATGTCAACTTTGATCAAAATCTCCAGTTCGATTTTTTTTTTCCAAATGCAGAACTTGCCCTATAGTACCTCTGTACCTACATACATATATCGCAAGTAAAAAGAAGATCATTATAAACGAAAAAAAATTAGCCATTTCAAATATTGAGTGGAAAAAGGAAAATATTCCTGGAATCTGTTCCTTTTTCCACTCAATGATATTTTATAATCGCATTTAAAAAATAGGTTTACATGGAATGTTTTCGTTTTTAGGCTTATAATGTGAGCTATAAAAATAGCTACACTTTTGCATCATTACTTCAATTTCCCATTTTGGTGGAATGTTTTCCTTTTTCTTCTCAGCGGTTCAATTATTTATACATATATTTTCTTACCATCTTATTCATATTTGTCCATACATATTTTTGCTTAAGCTTTGCTACACATCTTTTTATACCAATATGTCCTCCTATCATGATGTTCTTTTATTAATTCATTCATCTCATTCGCATGCTCTATTCTTTTTGTAAGAAGGTTTTTAGAATACAAACTCTATATTCTACTGACGAGTCCATGTGAGATCGCTGGGAGGAAACGCCAATTTTTGTGGACTAAAGGCCAAAAAAGACATTTTGAATCAATAATTCAACAAGTCCAATAATAGTGCTAAGTCTTCTACTTGGCTGATTTATTTCAGTAGTATATAGAGTTTGTATTATAAAAACCTTGTATTATAAAAATCTTCCAACGTTAATGATTATAATTTTATTCTTGGTTGGGTATAGTTCACATTGGATTTTTGTCAAAAATTTTTTTCTTGTTTCTGCAAATATATATTGTGGTTTTTATTTATTCATTCGAATTTAAATCAATTTTTGTTTACCTTTTCTGTTGGCCAGCCATTCCTAATAACACAGAAGTTGTTTTGTTTGTGTATTTTTTTTTTTACAAAATATTAAAACAAAAGTCAAGGGATCTGTTCGCAGACTTTAGTTAGTTTTTTATTTCTCAACAGCGTTCTCAGTCGCGTTAGTAACTCTTAAGGTGTGTCCACATCAAAGAAACATTTCAGGAAACATTGTTTAAAAAACGTTTCTGAAATGTTTCCCATTTGTTAAAAAAACATTTCAGAAACATTTCAGAAATGTTTCTGATTTGTTTTTTTGGTGTGGACGCTTTGAGAAACATTTCTGAAATGTTTCTTTGTTTCCCATTGTTTCCAGATTGAGTTGCCTGTAAATTTTTTTCTCGCCTGTGTTGTACTTTAAGCGCATGAATTTTTGTTTCTACTTCATCTTTATCACAATTTATATTTTCGCAAATTTCAGATAATTCATTGGCCTTTTTGATTTTATTTTTAAAATTTTCGTCAAGAGTGGATCCGAGCGTCCAGACCAAAGAAAACATTTCAGAAACATTTAAGAAACATTTCAGAAATGTTTCTCTGTTTCTGAAATGTTTTTTAAATGTTTCTGAAATGTTTAAAAAATGTTTCTTTGGTCTGGACACACCTTTATATGTCGCTGTTTAACTAAAGTATAACACTTTTTGTTGTCGCGTTAGTGTGCGGACACTCATAAAACCATGGGTTACTAAAATTAGACAGCTAAGAGACTTATGTTGCTGCTACAAAAACGCATTGGCTTAGGTGAGATTACACAGCTTTCTGTGACACCAACACGATACAAAATGCAGCGTTTTTCTTATAATTTTGGCGCGTTTTCGTTTCGCGTTAGTGTGGTTGCAGATAAAACATGATATATAAAAAAGTGCAGCTAACGGTAAAAGGCGTAAACTCTCAGTGAAAAATAAAAAATGCTAAACAACAAACTACTTATTGTACTCTACGAACATGCTTTCGAAATACAGAAGAGTTTTCAATTGTACCAACATTTATATTCGAGACTCGAGCAAACGTCTAAATTCTATCCGCAGTTTGATCCTACGTCTGCTTTTATTGGCAGTGAAGAGTTTGTATTTGTAATACGTGTAAAATCATACTTCACTACGAATATTTTTGCCAAAAAAACTCCTATTAATATAATCAACTTCTTCGGTTCGCGAAAGAAAAAAGTGCAACATAGGTATTCGGGCTTTTGAAAAATAGTTTTTGTTTTTTAACATTTTCATTGTTTTAATTCAATGAATATTTGGTTACTTACCTTCGAAAGTTTTGTATCGTAGGGTACATTTGGAATTTTACTCCGCAAACAATAAAATGCGTTATTAATTGATTGTGTTCTTTTTCGTTCTTTTTTATTAGCAGTTGTTCGTCTTTTTATGGTTTGACCAGCCGGAACTGAAAGAAGGTATTTTTAAAAATATGAACAATTAAAATATAATCAAACCCTTGTATATAAAATCTATAGTACTATCAGGAATAGGAAAAAATGGTACGGCACTTAGATCATATAAACAGTACAGTGGGTTGCAAAATTAATAAGGTCAGTCATAGATTTGAAGATAATTTAAGTTTATAATCAATAAAAAACATATGTTAATAATGTTTTTATTAAATAAATAGTATTTATTTAGTATATGTGAATGTTATTTTATAAAAAAAAAATATTTTTTTAAGGAAAAATATGTAGTCATTCCACACAAGGTAGTCTGTAATGCACATACCGAGAACTGGAGTTAATCTGTTTCCTCAACGTAAGGGCGGACAGTAAGAGCCCGAAACGAAAGCGACATGGGATATGGGTTCTTCTTTAATGACAGGAGACAGCGTAGAGTTTTTGAAGCACTAAATTCAACGCGGTTTTAGGTTTCACATTTGACAATGCTATCGAAATCAGAACTTCATGAGTTTTCATGAGTGATAGTATTTTCTGTGATGCTATTTCATTTAGTGAATTACTTTCCATTATTAAACTATTTAAAAATTCTAGTTCTGTTATCAAAGACAATTGCTCCAGTTCAATATTTGAAAAAATTGCTTTCAGTATTGTTGACGTTCTGGCTCATATTTTCAATAAAAGTGATTATGCAGCTGCCTTTCCAAGAGCGCTTAAGTTTGCTGAGGTCAACCCCCTTTACAAAAAGTGTAATCCATGAAATATGAATAACTGCAGGCAGAGGCATATTTAAGGATTTGGCGCCCTTTAAAACAATGAAAATAAAGTAATAAAAAATAATAATAAAAAAAACACAAAATGCATAATATTTGATGTTTTCAAATTTTTTTTTCTGTGTGTATAAGGATTCACTATTAAGGCGTTCTTCGCTAATGCGAGACCTTAAATAGGTTTTTTTCGTTCCAATACGGAAAACGATTTCTCTGCACTACAATTTGTCACTGCAGTGTACAAGTATATTTTTAAAGCAACCTCAACATATGAAAATGCTTCCTTCAATTCTTTTTCTCTTATATGAAGGTTAAGCTGCCTTAAACTCATATTTTCACTGTTGTTTTGCTCCAGAAAATGTTTAAGTATGACACACTCTTCTTTAAAACCTTCCCCAAGATCAACAGTTCAGAATGTATTTATTAACTTCCCATAGGGAGTTATTGTAATCGGTCCGATTTGTCAAATTGGAATTCTTGACATTTCTCGACGTTTCAAGGTCCCTAGAGGCTATATCAATCATTTTTAGAGAGATGTCTGTGTGTGTGTGTACGTACGTTCGTACGTTCGTACGTGCGTACGTTCGTACGTCCGTACGTTCTGGTACCATTTTTCGTCGTCGATATCTCAAGAACGAGCAAAGATATCGACTTCAAATAAATTTTGTTTAATAGATAATAACTTCGAAAGAGGCTGAAAGGGCGTTTATTAAAATTCAGTGTGTAGTTTTTTCACTATAACGGTTTAAAAAAAAAGTAAAAATTTTGGTTAGTTTCAAATATATCACGAAAAAATTATGCTATTAATTTCAAATAAAATTTAGTGTACTCATTATAAGGTCATACAGATTTGGTATGAATTTGGAAAAAATAAAAAAACTATATAAAATTCTATTGAAAATTGGTAAAAATTCTTTTTCGACTCAAATTTCTCGAGAACTAGTAGTGTAATTGACTTCTAATTTAGTTTATTTTATACATAGTATAATTTTGTACAATTGGTAAAATGTTGACAAATATTGAATTAATAGTTTTTTTTTAAATAAAAAAACTATTAAAAATTCTAGTGAAAACTAGTTAAAATAGTATTTCAAGTCGAATTTCTTGGGAATGAACACCGATAGTGCCTTCTAAAGTATGTTGTTTTATACATCGATACCTTCCCGTAAGAATGTATACTAAGCGACATTTCTAAAATTGTTCAGGAAACGAAAAAAACGAAGAAAGTTCAAGTTGAATCATAGTGCGCTAAGAGATAATTTTGGTTAAACTAAGTGACATCTAACAAAATTTTTTGTTGCTCACGACAATGAGATCTTAATTAATGTCGTTTAGCATAATTTTTTTGGCGGATAATACAAATTTCAGGGGGCAACATTATTTTAATGAGAAAACATGGCAGTTGATAAATTTTTTTCTTTGTACTCTAGTTTCCTTTTCATGCATAATAGTTTGGCGAAACCCAGGCCAAAACGTGGCCCTTAACATATAGTATATTTCCTCATCAAAGTCATTTTCGAAAAAAGTGTCGCTTAGTACATTCTTACGGGAAGGTATCGACATAATACAATTATTAACATATGGTTAAATTTTGACAAGTATCGAATTGACAGTTTTAACAAAAATATAAAAAAAATCTACTAAAAAGTGGTAATATTTGTTTTTCGACTAGAATATCTTGAGAACGAGCAATGATATTGACTTTTCCATTATTTAATTTTATACATAATACAATTTCTAACAAATGGTTTATATTTGACATATATCTAGTTTTAGAGCGGATATATTTTGTACGTACCCTTCCATCAATAACCAAACCATGTCTTTTATACTTGAATATTTCGTTTTTAATTTTTGTTTTCAATTAAAATGTTTGGAACCGAAATAATAAAGTAATTTCTATAATATAATACATAATTTTATAATTTTATTATCAACTTAGTTTTTAGAAGAATGTATGTACTGTACATACGTATATGAATAAGGTTGTTCAGTTGTACCCAAGTCCCACATATTCAAATTCCATTAATAGCTATGGTAAAATTGCAGAAAACGTCACAATATGTTTTTATCTAAATATAAAGTTTTCAAGACCACAAATGGGAAGTTATCAGTTTGGGTCGCACCCAGCCTCATTTTTTGAAATGTTCACGACCACAAAAAATAACCTCCCCTTTGCGCCACTCATCATCTCGTTTCCTCTTAAGGATTCTTTTTTGGTCCATTTTGAAATTTTCAGAGGTTTTGCTTTTTCCCATCTATTCAAAAACACCAAAGCATTCTCGTTTTTCTCTCATAAACAGTTTGTTTAAATTTCTTCTGAAAACACCTAAAACATTGACAGTTCGTGCAAAACACTAAGTAAACAGACCTTTTGTGACACTGGAAGTATGCAAAAGGCATATGAAGTTAGCACGATACTAAAAAGATAAAATAGGTATTCGACGATTTTAACTTTAGTAAAATGTTAGAGGCAGCATGATGCTAAATTTGATTAAAACTAGCAAAATTGTCTTTTTAACCTAGTATTATACTAAAATAGTTTTAACATCGTACTAATTCGACTAAAATTTTGCGCAAATAGTTTTTAAAATAATACCCGGCCTTTTATTTATTCATAATTTTTAACTATTGTACAAAAAACAATCATTATATTGTTTCATAAGTCGTTCAAAACTATTGACGAAGGGAAGAGTTTTTGTATTTAGGGACACAAGTCAGCCAAAAATAAACAAAACTTGAGGCATGATTTGCTAGCTATATAAAAAGAATAAAATTTTATACGTGACCTTATGTCTTAAATCCGGCTTGATGGATTTTTATAATTTTTTTTTTAAATAAAAAGGGTCTCTTTGTAGATGGTTTAGAAACAAAAAATTAAGATCCGTCCAGCCAAAGTTTTTCTAGCCCATTTTTTTTAGAGCTACTCGTACATACATATCAACAAGTGTTTTTTTTTTTGGATAATGTTTCATTTCAATGGAATTTGTTCCAAAGAATAGGTGCATGTCTGTAAATATTTTTATTATGAATTATTATTATAAAAAAATCGTTTATTAAATTTAGGAATAGTAAATGGTGGAAAAAGTGAGTAACATGTTACAGTGAACTCTCTCACAGCCGGACACTCACGGCACTGAAAAAATTGTCATACTTGAAAAACTCAAAAAATCGCATTTTTGTAAATCTTTGTATTTTTTGTTTATCCCTAAAAAATATTGTAAATTAGACAATTGTTAGGGGCGGCTTGCTTTCTTTTGCTTGTATGTTTTGAAAGTTCAATCGCTTCAAAAAAATATTATTAATTGACCAATTGCTAGGAGTGGCTTGCGTCCTTCTGCTTGAATGTTTTGAAAGTTCAATCGCTTCAAAAAAATATTATAAATTGTCTTGCACCGCCACTAGCAGCCTTGCCACCCCGGGCTGTAGCCCTTTTAGCCCTATAGTAAATACGCCCCTGACTGCAGGCATTTATCTCTCCTTGCTGATTGCTCTAAAATTTTTTTGACAAAGCAATGCAAAGAAGAATTTTAGAGTTCTTAAATAAAAATAATTTCTCTAGTGAATCTCAATTTGGATTTCATACTCATATATCAACTGAAGATGCATTGTTAAAGTTCTGTTTTGAAATTTATAACAGCATTTATAATAATCTCTGTACGGCTGCACTTACACAACCTTTGAATCAAACTGCCTTTTCTTTAAATCATATTCCTCAAAATTTGGTTTCAATGGAACTTGCCGATTCAACCTATATTATTCACCCAGTCCTATTGACGTTTTGATAGGAGCTGATAAATTCTTTACTTTGATTAGGGAAACAAATTCATATTAAAACCTGGTTTCGATCTCAACTATATTTGGTTGTTTTATTTCTGGGGGAAGTTTGTTTAATGCTAGTAAGGTTAACTCGTTTTGCACCAGTTTAGATTTTAGTCAGGAATTTAACCTGCAACGTTTTTGGAAACTTGAGGTGGTATTTAGTGAAATTTCATTTCCCCTCGAAGAAAACTTGACTGAAGAAATCTTCATTAAAAATCAAACTTGGCGTGCGGATGGCAGGTATGAAGTCGTGTTACGGTTTAAGCCTTCAAAAATACTAGAGTTCGGAAATTCTCTTGGCACTGCGATGAGTCGTTTTGACTGGATTGAAAGAAGGTTCAGGAACAACTAGGATTTAAAATCGCAGTATTCCTTTCATTAATGAATACTTCGCCATTGGAAGAGGTTCCTCCAAATGAGGTAGCAACATCCAAAAAATTACTGTTACTCGTATCTTCCTTATCATGTTATTTTTAAAGGGGATGGCACAAAAATAAAAATATGAGTCGTATTTAATGCATCGGCTAGATCAAATAGTTGCATTTCTTCAATGTCATATCTGGTGACACAGGGAAAATTTATGGGCAAATTTGGTTTGCTAGAAACCATACTGACGTTCAACGTATTCTCCAGATGAACAATTAAAGCACTATCGCCTTCCTACTGTTACTCAGGGAATAGTATAAGATGCTACTTTCGGCAGTTCAAGCTTGCCATTGATTCTGCTTTAACTCATCCAGTCGCATCGAAAATCCTCTTAAATAATTTTTATGTTAACGACGTTATAACAGGCACTGATATTATCGATAACATATCTGTCAGTCAGAATTGGAAGATTTATTAGGTTCAGCAGGATTTAACCTTTGGAAATGTTGTTCTCTTCTGATGAAGCTGCCCAAAGATAAACGAGAAATCTCTACAGTCGACTTTAAAAATTCCAGCTCGATAAAAATTCTTGAGTTGTGTCCATCAAGGTTTTACTTGTTTTACTTACAAAGCGTCGCATACTTTCGGAAGCTTCACGGTTGTTTGACTTCTAGCCCCGATAATTGTTGTGGTTTAGGTTCTTTTTCAAAAACTCTGGAGAAAAAAATTGAACTGGGATGATAAGGTACCAGATTACTTGGCTCTTCACTGGACTTCTATAAGGGATGAACTTCCTACTCTAGAATCACTGTCTATTTCAAGGCTGATGGTGGAAAACAAATCAACTTGGGCACTACATGGTTTCTGCGATGCATCACTGGATGCATATTGCTGCAGCTGTATTTTAGAAGATGATATCATTTCTGTAGAACTAGTTGCAGCCAAATCAAAGGTTGCTCCCATTAATGTCTTATTCTACCCTGGCTCGAGTTATGAGGAGCTGTATTGCTTACTCGACTAATACACGAAGTAAAGCTATCTTTGCAGGAACCTGACATTAAGATTTTCGCCTGGATAAACTTTTCAATAGTGCTGCCCTGGTTATCAGTACCTCCAAGGAGTGGTCGTTGTTTATAGCCAATCGAACGTCAGAAATTTTGACTGCCATTCACTATAAGTTATTGAACCATGTACGATCTGCTTGCAATCTTGCAGACCTGGCGACGAGAGGTACTCGTACATCTCCATCATCTTTATTATCCGGTCCGCGAGCCTCTGGTGGAAAGGAACCCTTTAGTTGAGTGATGAAGCAGTACATGGAAATACAAATACGGAACACCTAGAAGAAGGAAAAGTATCTCCAGCACAGGTATGCATATCTATTATATCTTCTTGTAAATGTGTGGAAGCATTAATACAAAATGCATCTAATTTTATTCATTTGACACCCGTTGTTTCATATGCTATTCTTTTTCTAGAAAATAAAATTATCCATTGAACAAATTAATCATAATATAAAGCTTTTATTATCTGAAGAACTTAACTTTTTTTTTTGTAGTTTATTTATTTATTTTTTATCTATCAAGTGAATTAAACTTTCTTAGATTAAATACATAGTGGTAAAATATAATTGAAAAGTAATATACAGATATGTTATTTACACATTTAAAGTACTAAAAATAAGTTAAATAAAATACCAAGAAATAAATAATTATAATTTACAATTTTTAAGAATAATAAAAAAAAATATTACACGTAATTCAAAATCATTATCTTACAAATATTTCTACTCATATTAAAGTCGATTACGTGTGCACACTTATTGTAATGAATTGAAACCATAGTAATTGGGTCATTTAGACCGTAATTTGTCCTATGTAAGGGAATGAAAAAGAAATCGCCTTCTCTAGGTATTAGATGTCGTATAGGGACGTACAAATTAAACATAGAAAGTAATTGTGAACATTGAATATGCCCACATAAAACATCGCGTGCAAAAAGAGCAGAAAAATATTCACGTCTTACGCCAAGAGGCTTAAGATCTATTAAAGCACATCTAGCATTATATGGTGGACTATAGGACCAATTAAATTTTCTTATAGCAAATTTTGTGAACCGCTTTTGAATTTTTTCGATACGAAATCGGGCATTGGCATAAAATGGATTCCATACTACACAACAGTACTCAAGAGATGAACGTATTAACGAAATATATAGTGCCTTCAGAGTATAAGGATCTTGGAAATCGTTTGAATTTCGAGACAAAAAACCTAACATTGAGTTAGCTTTAGATATAATATAATCATAGTGCCAGGAGAATTTAAATTGTTCATCGAAAATTACACCCAACACTTACTGATGCTAAAGAATAGTCCATTGCGATCATACCAATCAGATATATTGTTTAAGTCGTTTTGTAAATCAATAGCATCGTATTTACATACACTGAATTTCTTTGAATATTTTAAGGTCATCAGTAGGGTTCGGATTTCCATGCAAATGCATATTTTTTTAGGAACACCTTGGAAGCAAGGCAACTAATTATGTATACGAATCAAGAAATGTTCTTCAAAATGGCTTAGTGCATATTTTTGCATATTTTACTATAAATGCATATTTTGCATTTTTTTGTGCATATTTTACTATAAATGCATATTTGTTATAATAAATTTATATTTTTAGAGTACTTACCTATATTTTTCAAAAACTAAACTAAACAGTAAAAAAAATATAAATTGTATGTCAGTGCAAACGAACCTTAAGACTATTATCTATTTCAAACACCACAATATAAAGCATTATATAAACAAAGGTGCATATAATAACTTGACTAGATTGCGCCGGCAAAACATTGAAATGAAAACAAAATTAAGTCTGGGTGTTTGAAACTGTATAAATGAGATCGAAATTTAAACGATCATCTATCAGAAATAAAAGTGTGTGGTAAAGCTGAAAGCGCAAAACAGATTGAACCAGCACCAGCAACAGCGGAAGCCATTATTTTAGAACCAATGGTAGTCCAGTCAAATTAAATTAATTAATTCGAAATATCTACAAAAAATACTGCGTCGAATTTTTTTTTTGTTTCTTAAAGAGTACCTATTGTAGAGTGTAAATCCAAAAAGTTCGAACAAAAAACGCCCGTGCGTTGTCCGCCATTTTGAAAAAGGCTTTGGAAAGCTTGAACTCGATTTTCTCGGCTCCTATCATATAAAGAGCTGTATTTTTTTTTAGGTTTCTACGTTAAAATATCTTCTTTGACTTTTGTTGAGAAAAAAATTTGAAACCTCTTTCCAAAAAAAAGTTATCGATGAAAAACTGTCGAGATTTTGAAGTAAAAAATGGTTTTTAACGTTTATCTCGCCTCATGCTCATCTGATCAAAAAAATACTTAAGTTGTTTTTTATAGATCACTTTATTTCCTACATTTTGGTATATTTAAATTTTATGTGCGACAAAAAGTGTAGGAAATATAACCTATCAAAATGGCCAATAGCCTGCGAAAATTAAAAAAAAAAATTTACTCACGTTTGAAAATTTTCAAATTTGATTATGTTCATTATGAAATTTAAAGAAACAGTTCAAACTCTTTTCCACACCACCACCGAGGTAGAGTTACGTCGCGTTTTTTTTTAATGTGGTGTCCCCAGGAGGTATAATCCACGATTAAATCGTTTTCGTTTCTATATCAGCCTATCGATAGCTCAATGTGGCATAGTTTTTTCATGTCGTTCTTATCTCCTTTTTACTTGCGATATAGGTACTATAGGGCAAGTTCTGCATTTGGAAAAAAAATCGAACTCGAGATTTTGATCAAAGTTGACATTACGATGATAGCGAAGACGAATAAAGTGGGTCCGGCAATTCCGTCTGTCTGTCTGTCTGTCTGTCTGTATGTCTGTACCTCGATCTAGAGCCTAAGCCACTGGACCTATTTTCTTCAAACTCGGTAGTTATGGGTCTTCGGTGATTCCCTAGAGGGGAAATTGAATTTTTTTTTTTAGCTCTAAAACTAACGGTACCCCCCATACACCCGTAATGCAAAATCTTTTTTTTTTAATTTTCGCAGGCTATTGGCCATTTTGACAGGTTATATTTTCTACAGTTTTTGTCGCACATAAAATTTAAATATACCAAAATGTATGAAATAAAGTGATCTATAAAAAACAACTTAAATATTTTTTTGATCAGATGAACATAAGGCGAGATAAACGTTAAAAACCATTTTTTACTTCAAAATCTCGACAGTTTTTCGTCGATAACTTTTTTTTGGAAAGAGGTTTCAAATTTTTTTCTCAACAAAAGTCAAAGAAGATATTTTAACGTAGAAACCTAAAAAAAATACAGCTCTTTATATGATAGGAGCCGAGAAAATCGAGTTCAAGCTTTCCAAAGCCTTTTTCAAAATGGCGGACAACGCACGGGCGTTTTTTGTTCGAACTTTTTGGATTTACACTCTCCAATAGGTACTCTTTAAGAAACAAAAAAAAATTCGACGCAGTATTTTTTGTAGATATAAAATACTAATTTGATTGGACTATGGCGCAAAATTTTAATCGAATTAGTACGATGCTAAAACTGTTTCAGTATAATACTAGGTTAAAAGAACGAATTTGCAAATTTTAATCGAATATAGCATCATAATCTCTCTACCCGTTTATTAAAGGTAAAATCATCGAATTCCTACTTTAGTTTTTTTAGTATCGTGCTAGCTTCATATGACTCTTTGACATTTCGTCACGTGAGTTCTTACTTGTCCTATACGCCAAAAACATAACTTTTCAGGAGAGCGTTTTTTAACTTAAAAACCATGTTTTACTTATTTTTTTGTTCGTAATAACAGGGATTTTTATATTTTTTTAAAGTTTGAGTAATTAGCCTTCAATAAATTAAGCAATTTGCAATTTATGTTTTTGGAACATTGATTAAATTGAGTTTAAAAAAAAGTACCAAAATGGATATAGGACACCTGCCCATACATTTGCAAACACATCAAAAAGAAAAGTAAAAATTTTTGTCCTATCTCCAACTCTATTGGAATTTGAATTGGATATAGAACACACAACAAAATACAAAAATTAGAAATTCAAATATTTTTACTGAAATCAAAATTCATTTATTTTTATTTGAGTTAAAAAAATAACAGAATATAAATAATACTTTTTTCTCTAAGAATAGTGAATTAATTTAAAAACAAACATAACAAAAACGTAACTTTTATTCATATTTTTATCACAAATGTGTGTAAGGTAGCTCATTTAATTTTTAAGTCTTATAAAATGTAACATCTTCGCTATTATGTATGTAAGGAAGCATAGAGATAATGTCCTTCTTTTTTTCATTAGAGATGTTACCAGGAAGATTAAGTAATGGAACAAGTGGCAAGGATGTCGGAACTGGAATGTTTTGCCTCTTCCCCCTAGCAGGAGCTAATATGTGGACCGTGATTGAGTCAGCATACTCTACATAATCTATCTTGTATTGAATGCTTGTAAGATTACTGGAGCAGTAGATTATTTCTTTTGCGTGGCTATACTTTAGTTCTCCAAAGTTTAATTTTAAACCTGCAATGTTATAATTTTGAAAGTCCTCTTTTAGGCACTGTAGTTCCCTTAATTGAACGTTTTCATAGTTCATTGACAGTAAGTTTGTAATTAAAGACACTGGGCTATAGTACCTTACAATTCGCAAATGCCTTTCTATTGTGCTATGGACAGCGTCAACTTCCTGTATCCTTGAATGACCAGGATCTGAATATTTTTGTATTATCTGTATTAATTGGCTATAATTTTCTTCCAAAAATATTATTTAATTAAAAATCCATTCAAATTTACCAAAAAAAAAAAAACAAATACTTACGAGAATTCAGCTTGCCTCTATAATACTCGTACGTCCTCTCCAAACAAAATATAATGCGCAACTGGGCTTACGCAGTTATTTTGTATGAAAAATCAACTTCAGCCGTTTGACGTAGAACAAACAAGCACAAACTTGAAAATCTTAAAATTACCACAGCCATTTTGTTCTATATCCAACTTCATTGGATATAGGACATTCAAGCTCAAATTTTACACAATTCCAATGCCAGTATAAAATTTGTCCTACTGTATACAAAAAATGTATATAGGACAAATAAGCACAAAATTCATCGAAAAAAATTGGTCTGTAGGACAAAATCATATTTTTTATCTCGGAAACTAAAAGAGATAGGACAATTCTGATTGCACCAATCGAAAGAGCGTGGTCGAAAATATAAGATGGCATTCATAGCTCATTTTCGGCCAAAATGGTCTGTAGGACAAATAAGAACTCACGTGACGATTTGCAAACATTAAAAAAGGTTCGTGTATTTACTTTTTTACACGAAATGTCATTGTCTTAGGTGTGTTAAGAAGCAATTTATTAAGAAAATTCTTTTAGTACGATAAGTTTTAGTTTTAACTTTGAAACTAATAAAAAAAATATATTTTTGTATTCTCTTTATAGAGAATACCACAACAAAAATTAAAACTCCGTTTGTATTTTATTTTAATAATTAAGTTTATTAAAGCTTCAGATCCCTTACCGTGGGTCGGGTGAAATCTTAGGCTATACGAAGATTAAGAACTACTGTTGAGAACTAAGAACTGAGAACTAACTTATGAACATCGATGAGACCCTTTTTATACTTATAAAATGTTTAGACAGCAAATCTATCTTCGACTGAAGATCGTTTGTTTTCTTTGTCTTATTAAAATTGCTGACACAAGAATTTTATTGGAATTCTTAAAGACGCTTTGGGCACACAAGTTACTGAAGGCGAAATGTGCTGATATGCAGTTTTATATTTAAAATATCAGATATCATCATTTGCTATGAGATGAAATTATGAATCATTGTGTGAGCATTACATTTTGTTTATAGAAAGATACCATTTTTATTGAAAGATATTTTACTATGTGTATTGAAAGATACTTTGTATCTTTTTTCATTATCATGGGTGTTTATAATTATTACAGAGTTATGTGAGGGTGTTCTGATAATGTAACCGATACTAGTTAGAAATTTTTTAAAATTAAGAATGAGCTAGTAAACTACTATAAACTTAGCAAAATGTTAAGTAGTATCATACTAACACCTTAATAATAGGCTGGGGGAGAGTACGATAACTTGGCCGCCGAGATTTGATAACGGGTTTTTGTAGAGGGGTCAAAAACAAGCACTTTTTACTACGGTAGGGGGGGGGGTCTATCTCCCCCCGTTTAGGAGGTAGGGGCACTTTTAGAAAAAATGGTTTAAATTGAAATATTAAAAAACAACGGCAACACCTACAACAAAGTGCTATACTGCGTTTGAAAGCCAGAAGATTGTTCTATAATACTGCATTTAAATTTTATTACTCATGTCAATGGTTTTTGAGAAATTCGCATTTAAAGTCCAAATTTTGATAAAATAACGTGAAAAAAAAGTTTAGACCGATTGTTTTCAAAATTGTGAAATGAAATTGTAAGTTAGCTTATATGTGTTCCATGTATCTATTAGTTTTTAATCGAACACAAAAAACCGCATGGTTCTATGTCTTCTAGTTTTTGAGAAAATCGAAAATTACCAAAACTACTTTTTTTGATTTTTGATGATGACGGTTATTCCATTTTAAGGATTAATGTTAATAAACATAATGCATCTTTAGTAGTTCAGTACAGCAATTCATTTAGCGTTACCCAGAATTGCACACGGCCACGGGAGTTGAATTTTCATTTGGTATTAAACCAATTTCTTTGAAAAAAGTAATGCTTTTTTCGTTGGTCGACACTAAATTACCGAAAGAAGAAAATATTGGAAAATTATTCAATTTGGGATGGAGTAGTGGATGTTTAACCGCCATTTTTCATTTAGAGAACAAAACACTTCACTCTTACAAAAGTTGAAAAACGAATGACCTTGGTAAACAATAACTTGTACCACATTTTCATTAACGAACAAAAAACAACGGTACAAATTGGAATGTTAGCTTTTTTTTATCTATAGTTGGTATACTTTGAACATTTCAGTTGCTTTATATAAATTGGTATGTAAGACACAAACATAGATACATATTAAGAAATTATATATATTAGCTGCAGTCGAGCAGTAGTGCATTACATGTGAAGTTTTCATAATGCATTTTAATATTTAAAAATTGTAAGTTTGGAATTTTGGGCTACTTATATAAATATATGTATTTAGTGGACACTGGATAAATAGAATAAATTTGAATTTTTTTAAATACAGATTCTGTGAATGCAAAAGAAACTTTGCATGCACCCAACCTCGCAATCTTCTGGCTTTCAAACGCAGTATAGTACTTTATTGTAAGTGTTGCCGTTGTTTTTTAATATTTTTTTTTTTTCAATTTAAACCATTTTTTCTAAAAGTGCCCCTACCTCCTAAACGGAGGTTTTCTCAAAAACCAGAAGACATAGAACCATGCGGTTTTTTGTGTTCGATTAAGAACTGATAGATACATGAAACACATATAAGCTAATTTACAATTTCATTTCACAATTTTGAAAACAACCGGTCTAAACTTTTTTTTTCACGTTTTTTTATCAAAATTTGGACTTTAAATGAGAATTTCTCAAAAACTATTAATATGAGTACATAATTTAATTTAAATGCAGGATTATAGAACAATCTTCTGGCTTTCAAACGTGTATAGCACTTTATTGTAGGTGTTGCCGTTGTTTTTTAGTATTTTTTTTTCAATTTAAACCATTTTTTCTAAAAGTGCCCCTACCTCCTAAACGGGGGGAGATAGACCCCCCCTCCCATAGTAAAAAGTGCTTATTTTTGACCCCTCTACAAAAATCCGTCATCAAATCTTGGCGGCCAAGTTATCGTACTCGTGCCCTGGAGCTATATTCATTAATTTGAGAAAAATGGACTTTATGAAAATCATGAGAAGATACATATATTTGTGGGGGGAGAAGTCTGTATAGGAGAATCGTGATATAACGTTAGTAGCAAGTAGTTGTTAAAGCTTGTTTTGGGTACATAATCATATAAAAATTTGTGTGTGATAAAATTATCATAAATTTTTATAAATTTTCTAATTAATAATTTTTTAATCAGATTTCATTCGTTAGCTTAAGAATTAATTTTTTTTTAATTCATAAGTCACTAGGTAACTTTTGAATTAATTTTTTTTTAATTCTTAAGTCACTTACTTGCTCATGACTTAAGTCACTAAGAAGCTTATGATTTAAATTTTTTGATTCAGAAGTCACCAACTGACTTATAAATTAGATTTTTTTAATTCATAAGTCAGTAACTAGCTGCTGAATTAAATTTTTTTTCAATAAATAAGTCACCCACTAGCTTGTGAATTAAAGTCAAGGTTAAGCTAAAAAGTGACTTAAACTTTTGCAACCCTGATTAAAAGTAGCATCAAATATTTGAATTGATACCAAAAGCGAAAAAAGCAGAATACAGCTTCCTTCTGAGTAGGTACTAGAGGTTTTAAATCAATACGAGGGATTCCAAATAACACAACAATTCTCTAGAAGCGGTCTAACAATGTACAAATACAGTCTTAAGAGTGTAAGGATCTTCAAAAGACTTTGGCGTAAGATCTTAGTTCAATTAGTACGGTGTTAAAGCTGTTCTAGTATGATTTTACAAATTTTAATCGAATATAGCTCATTCTTTCTCAACCCGTTTATTTAAGTTAAAATCATCGAATACCTATTTTATTTGTTTAGTATCGTGCTATTTACAAACGCCACCAAAGGTCTATTTACTTAGTTTTTTTGCACGAACTGTCATTGATTTAGGTGTTCAAATTGAATTGAATTGTTCAGAAGCAATTTATTAAAAAAATTGGCTTAGGCTAGGACCGCACTTGCGATTTTTCGTCGAGGCGATTAAAAAATCGTAGTCGTTACAAATTATTGTACATGTACACGCACTTGCGATTTTTTTGCGCGCGATTATTTAATCGCAAAAAATGAAACACACTATTTCTTATGTGAGTGCACACATTTGCTACAAATAAGTAGCGACAGAAAAATCGCTTGAAAAAATAGAACTTGTTTCATTTTTACAATCGCTACGATTTTTAAGTCGCATGTGCGTGCATTCACATTTAAGGCCATGTGTCTTACTTTTTGCGACTAAAAAATCGTGGATTAAAAATCGCAAGTGCGTGCATGCCAATTTCTCTTCGCGACTACGATTTTTAAGTCGTAGTAATTTAAATCGCAAGTGTGGGCATATCCATTTGAGTACATGTGTTTCATTTAAGTTTACGACAATCGCATCGCAAGAAAAATGAAACAAATTGCGACTTTTAAATCGTCATGATTTGTTGGTAGCAAGTGCGTTCATTCTCATTTAAATTCATGTGTTCTATTTTTGCGACTAAAAAATCGTGCGATTGAAATCGCAAGTGCGGTCCTAGCCTTAGTAAGAAACTAGTTAGAAAATGGTTAAAATTTAGAATGTGTTAGTAAACTACTTTGAAGTTAGCAAATTGCTAATTAGTATCATACTAATACCTTAATAATAGGCTGTTTAAAATTTTGCGCCTTTGAAATTCTTATTATAAGCCCAACATCGAATTTCTCTGGAGATAACTTGGTCAATTTTAAGCGAATTTATATTAGAATCAAAGATAAGTCTAAGGTCCTTTTGACTCATTATTCTATGTAGATATTAACCATCAATTTCGTAATCAAAACAATTAGGATTGAGTATTCTTAATCCAAAACACTTCTACACTTATTATTATTAAATTATAATCCATCCATTTAGATTACATTATTAAGATCATTTAGATTATTTTAGGTCATTAAGATTTTTTGTAAAGAGAAAAATTTTAAAATGATATTGCCAAGTTTAAAGAAAATCCGAAAATCAAAATCAAGTTTAGGCTGCCGCTATCATCGTAGTGTTAACTTTGATCAAAATCTCAAGTTCGATTTTCTTACGAATGCATAACTTCCCTTATAATATGTAATTTTAAGTCGCAAGTAAATGTTTGGCTGAAGAAATTAGATGCTATATGTTCTTATATGGTATACCTACCTCAAACACCATTGAGTATTGCAATGAGACAAAGGGCCTTACTAACAATCAAATTAAGAGACGACTTTAATATTTGAGGGAAATGAAGCATTATTTAATGGACTCTATATAACTGACCATAGATATTTTTTAGGTTCCGGACAATAAATGGTTTATAATTTAGAGTTCACATAAATATTAAGTTCATAACATGTATGGTTAACTTTATAGAGCTCTTTAAATAATGGTCCATTTCGCTCAAATATTAAAGTCGTCTCTTAATTTGATTGTTGGTACGGCCCAAAGCCAAATTAAAAAATTCGTATACCTGCAAAACTTCTTATACTTGCTATAAGTATTCACACTCATCCTCTACATAAAAAAAAATCAAAACACACAAGTCTTTTCTTTTTTTTGTTCTTGTCTACCTGCACAATTTTGTTGTTGTCTTTTATAGTCCATACAAACATCTTCTGTCTGCACAATTCTGTTATATTGTATACAAAAAACTTATTCTACTCTGTCATAATATGTTTTGTATCTGTGCTACATTTTCATTAAACGCTAAGAACATTGTATACAAACTTATAAAGCGACATTCCATTACTTGTCAGGGTGCCAGGTGACGCTTCAATCGATTGGCCTCATGAGAATACTATAAAGTTTATATACAAATGTCGAAAAACCGCTTATTTTAGCTTTGAACCTGACCAAAATAAACAGGGAAAAATAAGAAATAATCAGGGAATCTTATTGGGAAATTGGATTTTGTTTTTTATCCCTTTATGCATTCTTGCAAACAGTCTGCCAATGTGTGGATGGCTGCGGCGTGCGCGATCTTTGTATATAAACTTTATAGTATTGTTGTGAACAGAGCTTTATACTACTACAGCGCCATCTGTTGGAAAACTGCATATCTAATTTATGGAAGAAACAAAAAGCTCTTTTCCAATGTCAAATGTATTTCCCCTTATTCCAATCATCTAGAACATTCCAAGACGAGAAGCTGCGCGAATTTTCGAGAACAACTAACATGAGTATATAAGGGAGTGCTCGCGGTGAGCACGACACAGTTGATTTTTGATTACGGAAGTGTGCAAAACTCTGCTTATTGGATTGTGTAAAACAAGTGTGATTTTAATTTGAATAAAGTATTTGAGTTGGTTATAAATAAAGATTTACTGTTTTGAATTGGAAAGCGTGAATAAAGAATAGATACTAAAAAGAGTAATAAGTTTTATTTAACGAACCTAGTAACAAGTAATACATTGGTGTCAGAAAAGTGGAATAAAACTTATTGTGCAGTGAAGTGTGCAAAAAAAAAAAATAATAAAAATGAGCAAGTTGCTGAAAGAGCTCAACTGCAATGAGCTGAAAAGTGAATTGGGCAAGCGAGAACTTTCTAGAGCAGGATCGAAAAATGAGCTTGTTCTGCGTTTGGCCGAATATTTGAAACAGCAAAATGAAGACCCGGACATCTTCGTCTTTGAAGCTGACGCTGAGGAAGCAGACGTAAGTAAAAATGTAGATGTTTCAAATATGATTAGTCTTCTGCTTCAACAACAAAAGAATGTTCTCGAACGTCTCGAAGAGCAACGAAATGAACAAATGAAAGAACGAAATGAGCAGAAAAACGAACAAAAGAATGTTCTCGAACGTCTCGAAGAGCAACGAAATGAACAAAAGAATGAACAAAAGAATGTTCTCGAACGTCTCGAAGAGCAACGAAATGAACAAAAGAATATTCTCGAACGCCTTGATAAACAGCATAGCGAACAAAAGGACCTTCTCGAAGAGCAGAGAAACATGCTAGAAGGCAAGCTTGTTAACATCGAGAATAATGTGTCTGCACTTGATGAACGTGTTTTATTGCTAGAGAATCAAGTCGACAACAAAATGGAGACGTTTTCAAAAGAGCTAGATCGCATTCGAAATATAAAGATTCGGGAAAGTTCTGGAGAAACCTTAAGGAAAAAGGAGATGCAACCTCCAACCTTTGATGGACAAACTTCTTGGTCTATATACAAAAAGCAATTCGAGGCAGCTTCCACAACAAATGGCTGGGATGAGGCTGACAAGTATATAGCCTTAACCCTTGCTCTTAGAGGAGCAGCTGCTGAGTTGTTGCAAACCATACCAGCAGATAAGAGCGGCGACTTCAATTCCTTGGTTTTGGCTATAGACAAACGCTTTGGTAACAGCCACATGAAAGAAGTCTTCAAAGTGCAACTCAATTCCAGAGTTCAGAAGAGGGGCGAAACTCTACAACAACTGCAAGCGGACATTGAAAGGCTTGTTCATCTTGCATATCCAGATGTTGGAGAGGAAATTTGTAACCAGTTCGCAGTTGAGGCATTTGTTCGCGCCATTTCTGATATACATCTTCAAAGGGCCGTGCGAACTGCTGGAAAACGAACTCTTTCGGAAACATTAGCGTTTGCCTTGACAATGGAAGCAGCTGAGCAAGCTTCTCATGGAGTACATCGACTTAGAGAAGCCATCGTCGAAGAATGCTCATGCCAAAGAACTGATGTCCAAAGGAACCAACGAAACGGACTTGCAAAGTGCTGGAATTGCAACAAGACCGGACATTTACAGCGTCAATGTCGATTACCACCAAGAAGAGCTTGTCAACATTGTGGACACGGAGTTTCAAACCCAAAACAAGGTAACAATAACATCAGTGTTACTTCCCGAACAGTTTCCCAACAGGGAAACGAGTAAGAACCAACTTCGAGGGGCAGAAGCTGGCTTCTGGTATCGATGGCCCCAGAAACACCATCCAGGTCTCTCAAACTAAGCGAGACAATAAAAGTCTGACTGTCGAGGCAACTTTAAATGGCAACAAACGTGTGGTCACCATCGACACCGGTGCCACAGCCTCCATTGTGCGTCAAGACCTAGTTCACCTGAATTGGCTACACAACACCAATAGTTACCGTCTAAGAACTGCCACAGGGGAAGCAGCTAGGGTTTATGGTGAAGTCCGACTTAGAATTCAAATTGCAGATCTAGAATTCTCACACAAATTTTTGGTGGCAGATATATGTGACGAATACATCATAGGCATGGACTTCATGAAAGAACATTGAGTAATTTTGGATATTGGCAACCAGGTACTCAAATACCAGAATACAGAGATTCCAATGATCTATGGGCACGAAGGAACAACAACTCTAAGGACTGTCATCGAAGAAGACGTGATTATTCCTACTTCTTCTGAGGTATTTCTTTGGACAAAAGTAGAAGGTGAGTGTGGACGCCATCGATACCTAATGGTGGAACCAGGCCCAGATTGTTCTTCTCAAAACGTCATCATTGGGAAGACACTTGTGGCTCCAAAGAACAATATGGTCCCCGTACGGATACTCAACACCAAACCGTACGATGTAAAGTTAGCAAAAGGAGAAGTTATTGGTAAGTGCGAATCTGTCGCAGCCATAACTCAAATTGACGCTGAAACACCGAGACAGACATTAGACCCTAAGGAGCTCAATAGCATTAAGGCAAAGATACTCAATTCTTCTAACCTAGACCAACATCAGGTTAAAACGGCAGAAAGCCTTCTGAATGAGTATGCTGACATTTTCGCTTCACCAAACGGAAAATATGGAAGGACACAAATGGTGCAGCATCGAATAAATACAGGAGATGCAAGGCCCATTCGTCAGCCTGCAAGACGTCTGCCACTGGCCAAACAAGGTGAAGCTGAGGAAATGATTACCACCATGAAGAAGGATGGTTTGATTGAAAACTCCAAAAGTCCTTGGGCGTCACCAGTGGTCCTAGTCAAAAAGAAGGACGGAAGTACACGGTTTTGTGTTGACTACCGAAAGTTGAATGACGTAACCAAGAAAGACAGCTACTCCCTGCCAAGAATTAGTGACACCTTAGATGCGATGGAAGGAGCACACTGGTTTTCAACACTGGACTTGAAAAGTGGATATTGGCAAGTTAAAATTCACCCTGAAGATCGAGAAAAGACAGCGTTCTCCACAGGTAATGGGCTGTGGCAGTTCAACGTGATGCCATTTGGTCTTTGCAACGCTCCGGCAACATTTGAGCATTTGATGGAGTGCGTCCTTCAAGGCCTGACGTGGAAAACTTGTCTTGTCTACTTGGATGATGTTATCGTGTATGGAAAAACATACGACCAACACTGTAAGAACCTAAGGGGTGTGTTCCAGACTTCGAGAGGCTAACCTAAAACTGAACCCAGAAAAATGTGCACTATTCAAGACTGAAGTGAAGTATTTGGGACATATCATCTCGTCCCAAGGAGTCAAGACTGATCCTGAAAAAGTTGACACCGTCAAAAATGGGCCAACACTACAGGACAAACATCAACTACGAAGTTTTCTTGGTCTTGTTACTTATTATAGACGTTTTGTTAAGGACTTTGCCGGAATTGCGAAGAGTTTGCATCAGCTTACTGAAAAGAACAAGCAGTTTAGATGGTCAGGTGAGTGTGAAAAAGCCTTCCAAGAACTGAAATACCGTCTATGCAATGCTCCGGTGCTGATCTATCCGACTCCAGGCGAGTCTTTTATCATCGATGCTGATGCAAGCAACGTGGGAGTCGGCGCTGTTCTGTCACAAGTGCACAATGGCGAAGAAAAGGTTGTCGCCTATTTCAGCAAAGTACTGTCGAAGACCGAAAGGAACTACTGTGTGACCAGAAGAGAACTATTGGCACTCATCTTGGCAACGAAACACTTCCACAAATACATCTATGGACAGAAGTTTCTTCTACGAACCGATCATGGTGCTCTTAACTGGTTGTTGAACTTCAAGAACCCAGAAGGACAAGTCGCAAGGTGGATAGAAAGACTGCAGACTTACGATTACGAAATTCAACACCGAAAGGGAAAGCTGCACTCAAATGCCGACGCACTATCCCGAAGACCTTGTAAAATAGAAGTATTGCAGGCGACAAGAAGAAAAGGAATCCATCAACATTCTGCGAATAAGGGCTGATCCCATTTGTGGATGGAGCAATGAAGAAATAAGATCTGCTCAACAAGAAGACCCCGACATTGAACCTCTTCTCGCATGGAATGACATTTCCGATAGGAGTCCAGTTTTAAAGGCCTATTGGGCACAATGGGACTCTTTTCATGTGCAAGAAGGTGTTCTTCGGCGAAAATGGGAGACCGCTGATGGTAAATCCTATGTGATGCAGCTTGTGTTACCTCAATCGAAAATCAAAGAGGTTCTTCGAGAGATGCATGATGGACCTTCAGGAGGCCATTTGGGAGTCAATAAGACTTTAGAAAAGGTGAGGCAACGATTCTATTGGTTGCATGCAAGAGACGACGTTGAAAAGTGGTGCCGAAATTGTGACGCTTGTGCTGCAACCAAAGGACCTGGTAGAAAACTGCAAGGAAAAATGATGCAATATAATGTCGGCTCACCGTTTGAAAGGATTGCTGTTGATGTGGCTGGCCCATTTCCGGAAACGAATGCTGGAAACAAAAATACATTCTGGTGGTAATGGATTACTTCAGCAAATGGCCTGAGGCATACGCTATTCCGAACCAAGAAGCCAAGACTGTGGCCGACCAGATTGTGTCTAACTGGGTAAGCAGGTTCGGTGTGCCTATGGAGCTCCATTCTGACCAAGGAAGAAACTTTGAGTCGAACATTTTCCAAGAGGTCTGCGCGTTCCTTGGCATTAAGAAAACGAGAACCACACCACTTCACCCGCAATCTGATGGAATGGTCCAGAGATTCAACAGGACCTTAAAATAGCATTTCACTAAAGTCGTAGGCGACTACCAAAGAGACTGGGATAGACACATACCACTATTTTTGATGGCCTATCGAAGTGCAGTACATAGCTCAACAGGACAAACACCATCTGAAATCCTGTTCGGAAAAAGCATTCGGATGCCTAGTGAGATAAGGTTTGGACACCCACCACAAGAGTTTCAGGAAACAGGGGCGAACAATCTTAAGAAGGGGGCAATGTTGTGAACAGAGCTTTATACTACTACAGCGCCATCTGTTGGAAAACTGCATATCTAATTTATGGAAGAAACAAAAAGCTCTTTTCCAATGTCAAATGTATTTCCCCTTATTCCAATCATCTAGAACATTCCAAGACGAGAAGCTGCTCGAATTTTCGAAAACAACTAACATGAGTATATAAGGGAGTGCTCGCGGTGAGCACGACACAGTTGATTTTTGATTACGGAAGTGTGCAAAACTCTGCTTATTGGATTGTGTAAAACAAGTGTGATTTTAATTTGAATAAAGTATTTGAGTTGGTTATAAATAAAGATTTACTGTTTTGAATTGGAAAGCGTGAATAAAGAAGAGATACTAAAAAGAGTAATAAGTTTTATTTAACGAACCTAGTAACAAGTAATACATTGGTGTCAGAAAAGTGGAATAAAACTTATTGTGCAGTGAAGTGTGCAAAAAAAAAAAAAAAAATAATAATGAGCAAGTTGCTGAAAGAGCTCAACTGTAATGAGCTGAAAAGTGAATTGGGCAAGCGAGAACTTTCTAGAGCAGGATCGAAAAATGAGCTTGTTCTGCGTTTGGCCGAATATTTGAAACAGCAAAATGAAGACCCGGACATCTTCGTCTTTGAAGCTGACGCTGAGGAAGCAGACGTAAGTAAAAATGTAGATGTTTCAAATATGATTAGTCTTCTGCTTCAACAACAAAAGAATGTTCTCGAACGTCTCGAAGAGCAACGAAATGAACAAATGAAAGAACGAAATGAGCAGAAAAACGAACAAAAGAATGTTCTCGAACGTCTCGAAGAGCAACGAAATGAACAAAAGAATGAACAAAAGAATGTTCTCGAACGTCTCGAAGAGCAACGAAATGAACAAAAGAATATTCTCGAACGCCTTGATAAACAGCATAGCGAACAAAAGGACCTTCTCGAAGAGCAGAGAAACATGCTAGAAGGCAAGCTTGTTAACATCGAGAATAATGTGTCTGCACTTGATGAACGTGTTTTATTGCTAGAGAATCAAGTCGACAACAAAATGGAGACGTTTTCAAAAGAGCTAGATCGCATTCGAAATATAAAGATTCGGGAAAGTTCTGGAGAAACCTTAAGGAAAAAGGAGATGCAACCTCCAACCCTTGATGGACAAACTTCTTGGTCTATATACAAAAAGCAATTCGAGGCAGCTTCCACAACAAATGGCTGGGATGAGGCTGACAAGTATATAGCCTTAACCCTTGCTCTTAGAGGAGCAGCTGCTGAGTTGTTGCAAACCATACCAGCAGATAAGAGCGGCGACTTCAATTCCTTGGTTTTGGCTATAGACAAACGCTTTGGTAACAGCCACATGAAAGAAGTCTTCAAAGTGCAACTCAATTCCAGAGTTCAGAAGAGGGGCGAAACTCTACAACAACTGCAAGCGGACATTGAAAGGCTTGTTCATCTTGCATATCCAGATGTTGGAGAGGAAATTTGTAACCAGTTCGCAGTTGAGGCATTTGTTCGCGCCATTTCTGACATACATCTTCAAAGGGCCGTGCGAACTGCTGGAAAACGAACTCTTTCGGAAACATTAGCGTTTGCCTTGACAATGGAAGCAGCTGAGCAAGCTTCTCATGGAGTACATCGACTTAGAGAAGCCATCGTCGAAGAATGCTCATGCCAAAGAACTGATGTCCAAAGGAACCAACGAAACGGACTTGCAAAGTGCTGGAATTGCAACAAGACCGGACATTTACAGCGTCAATGTCGATTACCACCAAGAAGAGCTTGTCAACATTGTGGACACGGAGTTTCAAACCCAAAACAAGGTAACAATAACATCAGTGTTACTTCCCGAACAGTTTCCCAACAGGGAAACGAGTAAGAACCAACTTCGAGGGGCAGAAGCTGGCTTCTGGTATCGATGGCCCCAGAAACACCATCCAGGTCTCTCAAACTAAGCGAGACAATAAAAGTCTGACTGTCGAGGCAACTTTAAATGGCAACAAACGTGTGGTCACCATCGACACCGGTGCCACAGCCTCCATTGTGCGTCAAGACCTAGTTCACCTGAATTGGCTACACAACACCAATAGTTACCGTCTAAGAACTGCCACAGGGGAAGCAGCTAGGGTTTATGGTGAAGTCCGACTTAGAATTCAAATTGCAGATCTAGAATTCTCACACAAATTTTTGGTGGCAGATATATGTCACGAATGCATCATAGGCATGGACTTCATGAAAGAACATTGAGTAATTTTGGATATTGGCAACCAGGTACTCAAATACCAGAATACAGAGATTCCAATGATCTATGGGCACGAAGGAACAACAACTCTAAGGACTGTCATCGAAGAAGACGTGATTATTCCTACTTCTTCTGAGGTATTTCTTTGGACAAAAGTAGAAGGTGAGTGTGGACGCCATCGATACCTAATGGTGGAACCAGGCCCAGATTGTTTTTCCCAAAACGTCATCATTGGGAAGACACTTGTGGCTCCAAAGAACAATATGGTCCCCGTACGGATACTCAACACCAAACCGTACGATGTAAAGTTAGCAAAAGGAGAAGTTATTGGTAAGTGCGAATCTGTCGCAGCCATAACTCAAATTGACGCTGAAACACCGAGACAGACATTAGACCCTAAGGAGCTCAATAGCATTAAGGCAAAGATACTCAATTCTTCTAACCTAGACCAACATCAGGTTAAAACGGCAAAAAGCCTTCTGAACGAGTATGCTGACATTTTCGCTTCACCAAACGGAAAATATGGAAGGACACAAATGGTGCAGCATCGAATAAATACAGGAGATGCAAGGCCCATTCGTCAGCCTGCAAGACGTCTGCCACTGGCCAAACAAGGTGAAGCTGAGGAAATGATTACCACCATGAAGAAGGATGGTTTGATTGAAAACTCCAAAAGTCCTTGGGCGTCACCAGTGGTCCTAGTCAAAAAGAAGGACGGAAGTACACGGTTTTGTGTTGACTACCGAAAGTTGAATGACGTAACCAAGAAAGACAGCTACCCCCTGCCAAGAATTAGTGACACCTTAGATGCGATGGAAGGAGCACACTGGTTTTCAACACTGGACTTGAAAAGTGGATATTGGCAAGTTGAAATTCACCCTGAAGATCGAGAAAAGACAGCGTTCTCCACAGGTAATGGGCTGTGGCAGTTCAACGTGATGCCATTTGGTCTTTGCAACGCTCCGGCAACATTTGAGCATTTGATGGAGTGCGTCCTTCAAGGCCTGACGTGGAAAACTTGTCTTGTCTACTTGGATGATGTTATCGTGTATGGAAAAACATACGACCAACACTGTAAGAACCTAAGGGGTGTGTTCCAGACTTCGAGAGGCTAACCTAAAACTGAACCCAGAAAAATGTGCACTATTCAAGACTGAAGTGAAGTATTTGGGACATATCATCTCGTCCCAAGGAGTCAAGACTGATCCTGAAAAAGTTGACACAGTCAAAAATTGGCCAACACCACAGGACAAACATCAACTACGAAATTTTCTTGGTCTTGTTACTTATTATAGACGTTTTGTTAAGGACTTTGCCGGAATTGCGAAGAGTTTGCATCAGCTTACGGAAAAGAACAAGCAGTTTAGATGGTCAGGTGGGTGTGAAAAAGCCTTCCAAGAACTGAAATACCGTCTATGCAATGCTCCGGTGCTGATCTATCCGACTCCAGGCAAGTCTTTTATCATCGATGCTGATGCAAGCAACGTGGGAGTCGGCGCTGTTCTGTCACAAGTGCACAATGGCGAAGAAAAGGTTGTCGCCTATTTCAGCAAAGTACTGTCGAAGACCGAAAGGAACTACTGTGTGACCAGAAGAGAACTATTGGCACTCATCTTGGCAACGAAACACTTCCACAAATACATCTATGGACAGAAGTTTCTTCTACGAACCGATCATGGTGCTCTTAACTGGTTGTTGAACTTCAAGAACCCAGAAGGACAAGTCGCAAGGTGGATAGAAAGACTGCAGACTTACGATTACGAAATTCAACACCGAAAGGGAAAGCTGCACTCAAATGCCGACGCACTATCCCGAAGACCTTGTAAAATAGAAGTATTGCAGGCGACAAGAAGAAAAGGAATCCATCAACATTCTGCGAATAAGGGCTGATCCCATTTGTGGATGGAGCAATGAAGAAATAAGATCTGCTCAACAAGAAGACCCCGACATTGAACCTCTTCTCGCATGGAAGGAACATGAAAAAAAACCCGCATGGAATGACATTTCCGATAGGAGTCCAGTTTTAAAGGCCTATTGGGCACAATGGGACTCTTTTCATGTGCAAGAAGGTGTTCTTCGGCGAAAATGGGAGACCGCTGATGGTAAATCCTATGTGATGCAGCTTCACAAGTAGCACAGAATTACTTAACGAAGTCTTTAAGAATTCTAAATCGGTATCTGACATCTTCTATAAGACGGATTTAAGTTCATATTAAGTAGAGAAAAGGCGCAAGTGGGCGGTCCGATAGAAGGAAATAAGAAGATAAATTGAGTCTTAAAATGATCTTAAATCGGGATATTATTCTTCTTAAATACTTCATTACTCCTTCTTAAATAGTTCCTTACATCTTCTTAAATACTTCTTAACTCCTTCTTAAAGAGCTACGGCAATTCTTAAAAAAATTATTAGAAACAATAAAAATAATTTTTTTTTATTAACTGTTTTTTTTTTATTATTGTTGATTATATTCGAGTCTTCATGTGATTTTTTGCTGTAATGAAAGAATTTTAAAAGTTATTTTTCTAATTTACCTCTGTGCTTCCACTGAGATTTGAACCCGAGTTCTCTCGCTTGCCGTGCTTGTGCTGTACCTACTGTGCCACTGTGACACATAAAATATCTTGTCTCAAAGTGCTACTCAAATAACTCTCTCGTGTTTTTAATATTATACTCTTTAAGAAGACTTAAATACGTATTAAAGAATTTGAAAAATACCGATTTAATACCAAAATAAAAAAGGAATGTTTTTAGAAGGATTAAAGAAGGAATTAAGTAACAAAAACAACCGATTTAAGAAATGCCAATTTAAGAAGTATTTAAGAATGCTTTAAGTAGAAGTAAACACACCATGTTAAGTTCTGTAAAGCAATACCTAAAAAAGACGAAATTTAGTAGCCATAAATTAGCACTCCTACCCAATAAAGAAGGAATAAAGTATGAATTAAGTATGGACATTTTGTCAGTTACATAAACGGATGTCATCAAAAAAGTCAAATTTTAAATAAATGCTATTTTAATTGTTGTTTGTCTGCAATCATGAAACAATCTCTTTTTTTTTTTTAAGATTTAATAAATTCGGTTTACACATTTTGCTTTCCATCTAAAACTAAAAGTACGAAAACGGAGTTATAAATCATACTGTTTCAGAAGACTTAAATACGTACGAGTATTAAAGAATCTGAAAAATACCGATTTAATACCAAAATAAAAAAGGAATGTTTTTAGAAGGATTAAAGAAGGAATTAAGTAACAAAAAAACCGCTTTAAGAAATGCCCATTTAAGAAGTATTTAAGAATGCTTTAAGTAGAAGTAAACACACCAACTTAAGTTCTTTAAAACAATACCTAATAAAGATCATAATATTAAGATGGAATTAAGTAGGCATAAATTTACATACCTAATAAAGAAGGAATAAAGTATGAATTAAGAAATGTGATACCGAAAGTATACCATTTTGTGCTACTTGTGTTGTGTTACCTCAATCGAAAATCAAAGAGGTTCTTCGAGAGATGCATGATGGACCTTCAGGAGGCCATTTGGGAGTCAATAAGACTTTAGAAAAGGTGAGGCAACGATTCTATTGGTTGCATGCAAGAGACGACGTTGAAAAGTGGTGCCGAAATTGTGACGCTTGTGCTGCAACCAAAGGACCTGGTAGAAAACTGCAAGGAAAAATGATGCAATATAATGTCGGCTCACCGTTTGAAAGGATTGCTGTTGATGTGGCTGGCCCATTTCCGGAAACGAATGCTGGAAACAAAAATACATTCTGGTGGTAATGGATTACTTCAGCAAATGGCCTGAGGCATACGCTATTCCGAACCAAGAAGCCAAGACTGTGGCCGACCAGATTGTGTCTAACTGGGTAAGCAGGTTCGGTGTGCCTATGGAGCTCCATTCTGACCAAGGAAGAAACTTTGAGTCGAACATTTTCCAAGAGGTCTGCGCGTTCCTTGGCATTAAGAAAACGAGAACCACACCACTTCACCCGCAATCTGATGGAATGGTCGAGAGATTCAACAGGACCTTAAAAGAGCATTTCACTAAAGTCGTAGGCGACTACCAAAGAGACTGGGATAGACACATACCACTATTTTTGATGGCCTATCGAAGTGCAGTACATAGCTCAACAGGACAAACACCATCTGAAATCCTGTTCGGAAAAAGCATTCGGATGCCTAGTGAGATAAGGTTTGGACACCCACCACAAGAGTTTCAGGAAACAGGGGCGAACAATCTTAAGAAGGGGGCAATGTTGTGAACAGAGCTTTATACAACTACAGCGCCATCTGTTGGAAAACTGCATATCTAATTTATGGAAGAAACAAAAAGCTCTTTTCCAATGTCAAATGTATTTCCCCTTATTCCAATCATCTAGAACATTCCAAGACGAGAAGCTGCTCGAATTTTCGAGAACAACTAACATGAGTATATAAGGGAGTGCTCGCGGTGAGCACGACACAGTTGATTTTTGATTACGGAAGTGTGCAAAACTCTGCTTATTGGATTGTGTAAAACAAGTGTGATTTTAATTTGAATAAAGTATTTGAGTTGGTTATAAATAAAGATTTACTGTTTTGAATTGGAAAGCGTGAATAAAGAAGAGATACTAAAAAGAGTAATAAGTTTTATTTAACGAACCTAGTAACAAGTATTACAGTATTCTCATGAGGCATTTTTTTTTATTTACATGTCCGCTCACTAGAATCGCTACAGAAGCGCCAAAATGTTGCGAAGAAATTTGAGTAATTTGACATTAGAGTGAGAGTGAAATAATTTTTAAAGAGTAACTAGAATGAATTTTGGTCATGAAAAGTGTTATACTATATGCCAAGAAAATATCGACGTGGGTTGTTTTGATACACACACATATGTATGTATGTAGGTACATTATTATTTTTCATTTTTCAGCATTGGTTTTGGAGTTTTGTGTTTTGTCTATTATAGTCATATCAAAGCAACGTTGCTCAATTTTGATATTACCTTATCAAAATACAACGTTGTAGTTTTAATAGATTTATAGATTTCATTAGGAAATTTTTTTTAAATGGATTCTTATTAGGATTTTTTGATTGGTATGGATGTGCATACATGCATATGTTAATATATTAAGTAATTTATATTGATTATAATTATTATTATTTCTGTTGTTCAAAATTTCAAATGTTGTCATTTTGAAGAACAAAAATAATATTTACAATTATAAGACACAAACAAAAAGTATTTTTACTTGCGACTTATAGGTACTATAAGGCAAGTTATCCATTCGTAAAAAAATCGAATTCGCGGGCTTGATAAAAGTTGACATAACGATTTTTTTCGAAATTTTATAAATATTTTTTTTCTCAAAAACTGTCCCACAGATTTAAAAAAAAAATTCATAAAATTTCATTTAGTTAAACCTAGGTAATGGTTGACAAAAAATTTCCAAAAAAATGTTATTTTTGGTACCCCCGTTGGAACCTTTTTTTTGTTTTTGATTTTCTCAAAAACGGTACAACCGATTTTGATCATTTTTTTTATGTTAAGGCTCCCCAGCAGTTTCAATATTATTGTGTATTCAAATTTTTCAGAACACTTTTTTTTTTTGGATTTAAAAAAAAAATCAAAATTTTTTTTTGAAAACTCAATATTTCGAAAACCCCATGCTCGATTTTTTTAAAACTTGATAAGTAAAAGTTTCTCAGAATAATCAACAAGTTATAAGAAAACAAAATTATTTTACCTAAAAATAACGGTACCCTCCATACAAATCTTAAGAAATGGTTTTCAAAAATCGTATTTTTCTCGAAAACAGTTCCAAGAATTTTGTTTAAATTTTTTTCTTTTTAATGAAATTTTTCAGAGACAAGCTTCTATAAAGTTTAAAAAACATTGCATTTCAAAACTGAAAAATATTTTTTATTTAGTTAAGAAACTTAAACGAAATTAAGATATAATTTTCAAAATATTGAGTTTTCAAAGTAAAAAATCATAAAAGGTAAAATGTACAAAACAAAATTTCGAGCACTAATCTTCCCAAGAAACATTCTTAGGTGTATAAAAGCTTGAAAAGCGCTTTCAGAGCTAATCTTAAAATATATTCATTTCCACATCACCTAATGAGGTAGAATATTGAATGCGTTTTTTTTTTCGAGGTTTCCCCGGTAGGCCTATTCCTAGATCACGAATATGCAATTTTTAATCCTCTAAGATGCCTAGTTTAGCCAGAAATCACGTTAGAAGATGTTAACTTTGAGTGTCTACGAAGCTCCGTTTAGCCGCAAATCGCATTTAAAGATAAAAATTCGTTTTTCGTTTCGTGCGATACGTGGATTGAAAGGTGATCACGAATATGTAATTTTTAACTCGCTAAGATGCCTGGTTTAGCCAGAAATCACGTTTGAAAGTACCTTGGGTGGCAAATTTTTGTCATATTTCTTGATTTAAAATAATTATTTCATATTTTAAAAAAAAATGGGCAGAAAAAATGTATGAAAAATCAAAATTTCTTCAAAATACAAATTGTGGAAAAAAGAATTTAGTTGAAAAAAAAATTTGTTAAAAAAATATTTTCGACAAAATGTCCAAAATTATTTTTGGCAATAGTTCAAAAATATTTTGGTCGAATGTCCAAAAATAATTGGCCAAAACATTGAAAATCATCACTCTAAATATGGAGGAGGCTTACCTTCTCGGAGTTCTAACAAGAACTGAATTTTTACAATGGGGGGTACCATTAATAAACATTTTTCTGAACATTTTTTTTTTAAATCTGTCGAACAGTTTTGAAAAATATTTTATAAGATTTCGAAAAAAGTGGTATGGTAGGTACCGTTATTTTCGGTCTTACTAAAAAATAAACAGAAAAAACCTGAGAAGGGAAAAATTTAACAATAATATCTACAAAGTTCAAAGAAAATCGGCCGAGCCGTTTAGGCTCCAGTCGAACAGACAATGCATAACTTGTTTTATAATACCTATAAGTCGCAAGTCAATACCTAGATACCATAGAAAAATATTGCTTTAAAAATCAAAATTAAAAAAAAAACAAATAGCTTTATTTTCAAGGCGGCAACCATAACTGCAAGTTTATTTCCCATATACCTATGTACCTACAAAACATCACCCTCAATATAAAAAAATCATACACATAAGTCTTTTTTTTTTGTTCTTGTCTGCCCGCCCAATTTTGTTGTTGTCTTTTATCATTGTCTAGACAAATCTTCTGCCTGCAAGTTGTTTTCTGTTATATTGTATACAATGGAAAAAACTTTTCTACTCTGTCATAATTTGTTCTTCTACAGCCCTATTAATAAGCACAAAATACAGGCGAAACAACTTTAACACGTATTTTAACTTATAATTCTTAATAATAGGTGTGTGCTAGTCTTAAATGACGTTTGACAATGAGAGGATAACTTGTCTCACCGATTTTGGTGATTAACGAGCGGATATCTTCAACTTGCTCGTCAAATTTGATGAAAATATTTTATTTAATAATACAAATTCCATTAAGTATCCAAGTAATGCCTGCCATACGTTATTGTGTTAACTTACCTTGTCGCCAGAACTCCAATTTTCAGTCATTTTTACTTGCGATATAGGTACTATAGGGCAAGTTCTGCATTTGGAAAAAAAATCGAACTCGAGATTTTGATCAAAGTTGCCATTACGATGATAGCGAAGACGAAAAAAGTGGGTCCGGCAATTCCGTCTGTCTGTCTGTATGTCTGTCTGTCTGTATGTCTGTATGTCTGTACCTCGAACTAGAGCCTAAGCTACTGGAGGTATTGTCTTCAAACTCGGTACTTAAGGGTCTTCGGTGATTCCCTAGAGGGGAAATTGAAATTTTTTTTTTAGCTCTAAAACAAACGGTACCCCCCATACACCCATAATGCATAATCTTATTTATCTCAAAAACGGCTCTAACGATTTTGATAAAAAAAAATTAAGTGTGATATTATGGGCAGGGACTACATTTTGGTCAGAAAAAAATTTGGGGGGAAATGTTATTAGGGGTACCTGTCATGGAACCGTTTTTTTGATTTTCGAATTTCTCACCAACGACTCAAACGATTTTAACCAAAATTTTTATGCAGGAGCTGCCTTGCATTTTAAAAAATATAAACAAAAATTTTTGTCGAAAAAATAGTTTTTGGATTTAAAAAAAAATAATACAAATTTTTTTTTTTGAAAATTCAATATCTTGAAAACCAATACAGGATTAAATTTTTAAACTACGTTTAAAAATTTATGTTATTAAATACTAACAATTTGCATAATAATTTTTTTTATAAAAAATTTAAGAAAAATTTAGTACACAAAAAACATGTTTCAGTGTGTCTGTATGTCTGTACCTCTCACTACAGCCTAAACCACTGAACCTATTTGTTTCAATCTCGGTAGTTAAGGATCTTCGGTAATTCCCTAGAGGGGAAATTGAAATTTGTTTAGCAATTTTATGCACTTGAACATTATTATCTCATTAAATCCATGTTTTATATTTATAAAATGTATCTTAAATTCCAAAGTACTTTTACATAAGAGCAAGTTCGTGCGATCCAGTCGTGCATTTTATTTTCTTTTCTCGCATATCTATTTTTTTACAAATTAATTTGAACTTTCACACAAAAATTAAATAACCGTTTAGAATTTGTTTGACAAAAAAAACTATTTTGTATGTCTGAGATGACATGCCGGCTTTCAATAATGAAAAACGTACTAGAATATTTAGTAAAATTGAAGGAAGTGCTGCCAATTTTTCCTTGTTATTCAGTGAATAGATAAAGTAAAGAAACGATAGTTTTATTAATATTTTAATTTATCAAAGGGATAATTTCATTATCCGTGTGTTGGAAAAAACGTGTGTTAACGAGCAAATTGTGTGTTTTTATTAATACGGCTGCTACATTTTCACTCAATGATAGAAACATTGTACGAGTATATAAACTTATAAAGTGACATTCCATTACTTATCAGGGTGCCAGGTTGCGCTTCAATCGAATTGCCTCATGAGAATACTATCATTGTATATATATCTTATAGTATTATCAATTGACGTGATTTTATATTAGAGTCCCTAGCCTGTGGTGTCGCTGAAATCAGCAAAATTTGTCAGTGGAGAGTAGGATAAGAAAGATAGAAACAAGTAGAAGTAGTAAGAAAGAGAAATTTTATTATTTTCATTTTTCAACGAAAGACAGAGTAAGGGAGATTTCCGAGTGGTGGAAATGAAAAAAAAAATCTTTTTTGACCTTTTTCTGTTGGAATATATTTTCTTGTTTGTATGTTTTTGTGAGTACGTATTGAGGTAGATATATTTTTTGCTTGAACTTTTTTGTCTGAATACATTTTCTTGTTTGTATGGTTTTTGTAGGTATTGAAATAAAGAGATATGCTTATCATTTGATTTGAAATTTTCAATTCTGGTGAAAAATCAAATAATTACTATCTAAAGCGAGAACTCTCAACCAATGCTACAAAGATACAGTGTGTTCTAAAAAGCATAATAATTGCAATGAAAAACTTTATAAAAAGTACATACATATATTGGCGATAAATTTTATGGAAATTAGTAATTAAACTGTTTTAATTTTAAATAAGTATCTGCCATAGGTACATTTTTTTTTTCCAAATTTAAGAAAATATTTTTTTTTTCTCTAGAATGTTTTTGTTTTACTTTCATATTTACGGCGGATTGATGAAAAAAATTTCGAGGATAAAAAAATGTTAATTTATACTAGTTTCAGGGCTTCAAATGTTCATGTAAACGCACTTATTCACGCATAATTGTTGATAACTTTATGTTTTTTCATAATCTACACAAAAAAGAAAAAACAAACAAATTAAAAAGAATCATACGAAAATGTTAATTTTTCATGTTTTTACAATTCAAAATAATAACAATTTCTCTCAAAACTTACCTTTTTCACATATCATTTGTACCTTTTTTATCAAGTAATTATCAAAGCAATCGTTTTTTTGTAGATTAACAAAAATAAAATGCACGACAGTGTCGCACGAATTTGCTCCTATGTAATAGATAGACTTGGAATTTTAAAAACGAATGTTATTAGAGAAAACTGTTCATAAGCATAAAATTTATTTTTTAAATGACTAAAACAACTCTTTTAGCAGTTGGAGCTAAAAACAGGATGCCATGTGTTTTAAGCAAAAATTAGTTTATGTAAGAACAAAATTATAATTGCAAGTAGTGGTTTATTTAAAAAATAAGCTTTTATATAAAAAAACATTTTTAAGAAACAATTTTGGAAGCCCAATTAAATGTGTTTATTAATGTACGAATAAAAATTTGATTTCCAAAAAAAAATATTGATTCGTTTTTGAAATATTGAATTTTCCACAAAAAAAATTGATTTTTTTAATTTAAAAATATATATTTTTTAAAGTTTTGAAATGCAATGTTTTTTAAACTTTTTAGAAGCTTGTCTATACAAAATTTCATTGAAATCTGTTATGCCGATAATGAGAAATTCAAAATTCAAAAAAATCGTTCTACGGTATGTACAGTCAGTAATAGGTAGGTAAATATCTTGATTTCAAATTTTTTTTTATTAAATTATAGATCGTAAGAATTGATTGAAAGAAATTAATTTTCTCTGAACCTTTTTAGAGGAAAATGCGATTTTCGAAAACCATTTTTTGACATTTGCATGGAGGGGGCCGTTATTTTTAGGTAAAATACATTTTTTTTTCTCATACCTTGATTATACGAGTATTAAGAAAAGAAGAAATTTTTATTTCAACTGGCACTGCAACTGATTCAAAAAGCGGGAAAATTATTTGCAAGAAAATATTTTGATATGGCATAGGAAACAAAATATACATGTATACACAAATCCACAAAAAAACGTTAAAATTTGCAGAGGAAAAATCAGACAGAAAGTCATGGTTGCCAAATTGATTATTTTCAATGCATTATGTTTCGAATCATTTATTCCATATAATTTTGATTATTTTTTTCATTTTCTCAAAATGTGTTCCTTTACTTGTGCAAAACTACTAATTTCAATGTATTTAACCAAAAAATAACGCTACCCACCATACAAATGCTAAAAAATGGCATCTAGAATTTTGCTAAAATTGTGTTCTTTCGATTAATCCTCGATCTATAATTTAATAAAAAAAAATGAAATTAAGATATTACTGACGGTACCTACCATAGAGCCATTTTTACAAATTATCTACATAATGGATTTTAATGAAATTTTGTATAGAGAAGCTTTTAAAAAATTTGAAAAATATTGCATTTCAAAACTAAAAAAAAATATTTTTTGAATTTTTGAAAAATATATTTTTTTTTGCAAAATTCGACATCTCAAAAACGGGTCAATATTTTATTTATGTTTATTCGTACAATAAGAAAAGCTTTAAGTTGGCCTACTAATTTTTTTTTATTTCATATTTGCATAGCATTCTTTTTTTATCTCTTGCTAGATACTTAAAGAATTAAAAGAAAAATTATTTTATGCTTATGAACAGCTTTCTCTAATAAAATTCGTTTTTAAAATTCCTATTCTATTACATAGGAGCAAGTTCGTCCGACCCAGTCGTGCATTTTATTTATTTAAAAAAAATATATAACCCAGTAAGTGCAACAGACTCGGTTATTTCAATTGCCTTAATTTCTATTAGTTGCGTAAATCGAGTTAGTACTCTTTATCCTAATAATTTACTGTACACATATTCATATATATGTATTTAATTTTATTTACAAGTATTTAAGGTACTTAGTAAAATAAGGTTAACCAAAACATAAAAAACTTTCTTTAATTCTATATCTCATGATTACATTCTATCAGGCGAATCTATAAACAAATCTTAAAGGTTACTTAACTTTAAAATACCTCTAAGCAGCTCTTAAGTATGAAATCGGTATCTATAATCAATTTTCACATTTAAGTAACGTTACTTAAAGGCCTCTTAACTTAAACGCCATCAACCGCGTTTAAGGGTCACTTAAAGGCATTTTAAAATGTATTTTGACATATCGATTGTCATCTTTGAAATTTTGAAGTTTCAAATTGTGAGTTTGTAGGTATTGTTTGTTGTGATATTATATTAAAACTATAAAGTGCAACGATTTAAGAAACATTAAATTTGTATTGATTAAAGTATGTGCACCTACGTGCAAAGAAATTTCGTCCAAGCTTCCCTCTTAGCCTTTGAAGTGTTTGTATCGACACTTTCTTCCTCGTTGTTGGAAGAGAATAGGCGTTTTCCTAAATGCAGTGTTGCAGCGCATCGTGGATTTTGATGCCCTTGCAACGTTTTTCTTCACTCTAAAATTTACTTTTACAATTCATTAAAAAAAACTCTAAAATTTAGAATTCGTATTTAATAACGTTATTTTATTGAAGCAAGTGAATAAAAAAAGCATCAAAATTCATGATGCGCTGCAACACTGCATTTAGGAAAACGCCCAATCTGTGCATAAAATACCTAATTCTGTTTTGTAGTGTATTATTGCAAGTTCTAAAATAAAAAAGTTTCCTTGTAGGAGGCATCCCAATTTTCAGATCTTTTTCTTTTATTTGTGGCGGCGGGTGTGGGTGTGTGTTCGATAGCCATTTTTTTTTTTTTTGATTTCACAAATAAAAAAATGTGTCTTCCAATTATTTACTGAAAGAAGGTGTCACAAAACAGCTGTGTTGTATAAAATGAAGCAGCATTTGTTTTTTTTCTGTACTAGATTTTCACATTCTTTTACGTTACGTGACACAACCATTGTTTAGTTAAGTACAAATGAAAAATCGATTATAGATACGAATTGAAGTTTCGTCGTTTAAAGCCAAATTAAATATTTAAGTATGGTTAACTAAATAACCTCTAAGATGCAGTTTAAGAAAATCTTATAGATACGGCTGTATATTTATATTTATTTGTTTGTGGCAACCATGGTGACAGATTTATATTTTTTCATACAAATATATTTTCCCTATCCTCACAAAACGTCACATACACATCCATGAATATAATTTTCTCGTTCTGTTACTACAGTGGACTCTCGTTAACTTTAACATACGATAACTTGAACATTCCAATAACTTGAACAAATATTTTTTCCCTTTACGCATTCTATACCTTGAACGGACTATTTTCAAGACTCAATACCTTGAATTTTTCCCCTAAGTACTCTATAAGTTGAACAAGTAAAATTTATGCGAACTCTGTAACTTGAACAAAGTTTAATATTGAATTTCTTAAATTTTTGAATTTATGCAAGGTACCTGGGATGTTGGTACAGAAAGCAAACGGTTTTTGTAAAGGGGAATCCCAGGAAATTTCTTTAGTATTTCCGTATAAGGTTTTATTCTTCATAATCGGTGAATTTCTGAATTTCATTTGAACACGTGCGTATTTAGGGATCGAAAAACGTTTCAATTAGAATTATTTATTAATAATATCATTATTTATGTTTTAAAATCTTTAAAATGAACCATTATTAAATAAAAACAACAATGTTTTTAACTTGATCCAGTAACTTGCACAATCCTATAGCTTGAACACTCCTGGTTTCGTCCGTGTTCAAATTAACGAGCATCCACTGTATTCCTATTTTTTCTTTCTGCGCACATTCTCAATACAATTTTTTCTCATTCTTCCATTATCTCTACACCCATATTTTGAAGTATCCAAAATTTAGCAGAGACACATTTTAGCAAATGCGGTCCGTAGCCTGAAGATGCCGCCACAATCGTTTGACTTGTCGATAAAGTGTATATACAAAGGCGCGATGTAAGGGGATGACCTTGGTGGTTGGTTTTCTTTGCTTATTTCACAAATATTTTGTTTCGTTTTCTTTAGCTTATGGATGCAGGTGTAAGAATGAATGCGAGCTTAATATGTATAGTAGGTTTGTACGTATTTGATTATCTATAAGCACAGATAATTATATACAGATGTCGCATGCCCATAGAAAAAACTGACATATGAAAATGAAAATCTTCATTTGAAAGAGCTTTTAAGAAAGCTGTTTTCAATTTATTATTTTAAGATTATGTGAGAAGTGCTTTTTCTCTTTAAAATGTGTGCTCTCTGAATTCACGAATAAAATCTATTTCGCCTGTTGCTCTTGCGTGTTCAACTCTGTGTCTGTATTCTTCGTTTTTTTTTTTCAATACCGCCAGACCCTTTTTTTTAAAATAGATTTGTTATGGACACAAGAACACAAGATACCTACATTATTCATAGAGGAATCTTAGCAAGATATTTTGTGTTTATCTGGAAATCTAAGGCACTTTTGTTCATAAAAGGGACACTTATTTAGATATTTTGTTGCATTTAGAAGCAAATTAGGAACTTATGTAGGTATGTCAAAGCCTTTGGATGGATTTGTGAAATAATATTATTCTCTATCTTTTTTAGGTAGGTATACCTATTTGTTCTTTGCAATTCCCATACAAGTTATTCTAATTTCGTTGCCCAATTTTGTCTATCAGAGCCAAAAACAGATACAATATTGTTTGTTACTCCTAGTCCTAGTATTTTGCATTCAGGTTCATGAGGTTATGATGACACCTGCAGGCAGGAAGGTTGGTTTCATTTGATGATGGCGAGAATAGCGTGGTTGACTTTTTTGGGTTTGATAAAAATAAAAACAATCTGAAAAAAAGTAATTAAATTAAAACTTCAATTTGAAATAGGGCGACAAAGAAGAAGAAAATAAAACCCTAAGAAATTGTGGATACAGATTTTTTTACGGGTTAGGTATTTATTTTATACAAATAAAATTATTATTTTCCATAATTTTCGAAGTGTTTATGGGTATGATAGGTTGTATGTTTTCATGAAAAAACGCAACCAGAAGAATAAGTGTAGGTACGAGAATACACATTGTACAGACGTATATGGGCTTATCCCTGTAAATTTTAACTTCTTGAGTTTGAAAAAAACAAAAAACCAAATTTAAGGCACGCATGTAAATTTGAGTTTTTCTTCAATTATAGACCACGAATAAATAAAAAACTTCAAAATAACTCATATGTATTGTTTGTTGAAGAGTATAAAGGTATAAAGTATAGAAAAATGAATTTAAAATAATTTATTTTAAGCACCGAGTTAATTGATTTGGTTTTTATTTTTAATCTTCACAGCTTCTGTTTTCAAACTTATTTGTTTAACACTTTTACCATTTTTTTTTATAGTTGCTACAGTTTAAATTACGCTCATTGTAAGGGTAAAATCAAACAATGCTTTAGTGTGCTAGTTCTTTAAGAAAAATCACGCATGGCAGTTTTTTTCTAAAATTTATATCATATAGGACTATTTATAAGGAAGGCACGCACTCAAAATGAATGATTTCAATTAATTTTGACCTTCATTTATCTGAAAAAAACAAAAATTGTACTAATTAATCTTATGTTAAACATTATTTTTGCAATAATACAAAACGTTAATTATCCACGCACGCAGCCAAAAGTCTCAATATTCGATGATTTTTTCGATTTCAAACACTTTCGCACTATATCGATGGTTCATTTTATAAATTGAATAGTTAAAACTCAATGATATATATAATATTATAAGTTCCAAAACCTGAATATTTAATAATAATGTCTATATATTTCGACGCATGGCAAAAGTTAAAATTTGCACAGATAAGCCCATATACATAGGTAGTACATACAATTTTTTAAAAACATATAATTCATTTTTATTAAAAGGTGACAATTTTCCAGTTATCAATTAGATACAAACATACCTTTGTAGCAGAAGTTAATTTATAAATGTTACGAATTGTCAAACGAAACAATTTATAGGTAAATATCTACCTACTACGATTTTCAAAATCATTTCATTTCAGCATAAATAATCGTAGTACATACGAAGGTACATAAGAACGGGTTTTCTGTTTTCTATTTTTTGTTTGTAAGTGAAAAAATAATGATAGTTTTATTATTGAAGAAAAAATGAGTATTTTTTGAATATCTAGGTATTTTCTGCTCTTAGGGCCAATTTATTGAACCTCAATTAAATTTAAATCTATCATTAAGAATGGGAAATTCATCGATTTAAAAAAATATAATTTATTCACCCACATTTAACGATTTAAATTGACGTTTCCTTCATTAACAAATTATACATTTAATCTAAATACGTGTTTTACTAAAACGACAAAATACAGCTTTTAAGAGCGATTTTGAGCGCTAATAGGATTTAACTGAAGTGTTTCTATTTATTCATTCTCAATTAGCTCTGACAATCAGGTTAATTAAAACAATTGCAAAATGGATAATAATCTAGAATATTTGTTGGATATAAGTGATGAGAACGACGAAAATTTGCTTGCACCCGAACGATGGCAGTATACGAGTAGAATAACTGATAGAATTAACACGGGAAAATGGGATGATGATTTCTTCCAAAGATTTCTTCTTACCAACCAAACAGTGGTTAAGGTCCTTGAAATTTTTTGACCATATGTGGAGTACTCTCTTCAAAGGTGGACAATGTTAAAAATGTTAAATTAAGATAGCATTTCAGTAAAATTTGTTTTGTGTCACGGTATACTTCTGCAATCGCACAACTGCTGATTACATTACGTTTTTTGCACTTGGATCAATGCAAATCTCTATAGCTAATTTTGCTGGTGTAATACGCTATTCACACCTAATCAAAATCTAGATTTCGAGCAAAATTCTCAAAATCTCATCCAAATCTACTAGATTTCCCATACATTTTCAGATTTCCAAATCTACTAGATTACGACAAAATCTTCTCAAAATCTACTTTAGAACACAAGATTGTCGAAACAAACAAACCTATCGAAATGTTCTGCCTTGTCAGCAAGCGAAAAGGCAGATAAAGGATTCTCTCTTTGAATTGTGGAGAGAGAAGGAGAGAAGATAAATTATATCCAAGGAAGCAGGAAAAATGGACAGATTTATAAAGAATAGAAATAGCTGCATCTTTTGAAAGAATGTCCATTGCTGATGAAATTTAAATCATTGACGAGCGCCTTTAAGTAATAGTAGAAAAACTAAATGAAATGGATGCCGACAATAACAACATTTTAAAAGAATATATTGAATCAGCTAAGGAATTTTTAAGTATCAGGATTCATTTTTTGTTCACATTAACAAGAAATTAAAAATAATTGGCAAGATGAAAGAAACGTCAAACGAAATCCTGATTCTGTTCGGTGCGAACGCTTCAACGAGATTTCGTAATCTTGTTGCTGAAATCCGAGATTTTAATTCGGTGTGAAAAGCCTATAAGCATCTCCTCCGTTTGCATTTTATTGCCAAAAGTAACAGAACAATCGCTTTAAATCGATCGAGATTTATTCGGATGCCTGAAACTATGTTGGAAATGACTAAAGCTAGCGAGAAGTTCTAAATACGATTTCCTGCCAAATGCGCTGCTTTTCTTTCAGGGTGCATGCGTCGGTTTTTTTTATTTTCTATTACTTTAGACCGTTGTAAGATGGATTCTAGGAGAATATTTTTTTCCAATTCTGTAAAATTTGAAGTCCTTTCGGGTATTGTCGACATTTTAATAATATATCAATTTGAAATTATTATAAATATTCAAACTGTTGGCGGTTGTCTATTTACAAAAACGTAAAAATCCCTGGGATTTTTTATAACAAACATTTAAATTTAAATGTCTTATTAAAAACAAGTATTTAACTAAAGAGGAGTGAATAAATAGAAAATTTAAATGGAGAATACTTAATTGCGCTAATATCTACCTTAAAGCTTATTTAGCTAACTTGATAAAATACTGTTTTTAATTGAGTGTGAATAAATTGGCCCTTAGCCTGTTCCATATGAAATGTCTGAAGCATTTAAATTGTAAATTGCGTAGGTATTTGCTTAGATCACCCACTCTTCATCCCATTTTACATTTATTATTTTTACAATCCATTTTTAGTTTTTCATACTGTTTAATTTTTCATGCATTCACTAGTTCTGTAGCTTATATTAAAGTTTTTTGTCATAAGTACATAAGTCCATTTACAAATTTCTGAGAGAAAAACAATTATCAAGAAGTTGACTGTATCAAGTCTATGTGTACGGCATTCATTCTTATTGTCAAACCAATTTGAGAAATATTATTTTTTGTTTAAATATATTAATGCAAAATCTTAAGCATTTAAGACATTTTAGTAAGTTACTAAGTTAAAAAGAGGATTTCGCTAACTTTAAACGATTTCATCATGTTACTACCTCTAAACATTTTACTTAAGTTAATATAACAAACTGGTTACTTTAACTTTTAGTAATTTACTAAATTAATATAAAATCTGTCATTTTCCTCAAAAAAAATCTCTTGGCAATTTTATTTGGAAGAGTTAAATTGTGTTTTATTTTGTTTTTTTTTTTTTATTTCGATTCGTGAGTTAATTGTTTTTAAAAGTAAATAAAATAATATAAAATGTTTTCGGAAGACGAATATTTTGATATATCATATGTATATGATTGAGGACCCAGCTTTATGGAGAATTTTACTCCAGACATATGTAGGTTTGACAAGATAGCAGATCAGTTTTTAATCGAAAAACTTAAAGATCCAAGATCGAACTACAAGCCGTTGGCTTCAGATTGCACCAGAATTTCAAGTACCTAATATTTAAATTACACTTTTTTGGAAGAAGACTGAAATGGTCCAATCCAAAGTGGCGAAATAATAAAAAAAACATTTCGCAAAAAAGTTGTCAAAAATAAACATTTAACAAAATAAATTTAAGGTTGTCCTTTTGACTTTAGAGTTTCCGATATTTAAAACTATTAGGCCCGGTCCCCAGATTAAGTTTAGTTTGGTTTGTTAATTTTAACGAACTGTCATGATTTAAATGTTTTATGATCCACCGTTTTTAATAAAAGGGAATTAGTCTATTACTAGTTAGTAAAACGAAAAAAAAAGTTTAAAAATTTCGAAGAGCTAGTAAATTACTAAAAGTTTAACAAATTGCTAACTAATAAAATGCTAAACCCTTAATAATATGATGTTTAAAATGTTGCTCCTATGTTTCTATCATCACGTGTGAACGTTTGTTTCCTATTAATGAATCATATAAACTATTTATTAATACAGTTTTCTGTTGGGCTTGCATAGGTATTCAACTAAATGTTGTGAAAATTTGTGTAAAAGCTGAAATAATTCTCTTCTAATAGCAACCGATCCATTTATTGTCTTAACCGCCATTCCGACATTCATTTTTTTGAAAATCTGTATACACATATGTGCCAGTTGGTAAGCTTTTGGTGTATTTTTTTTACTTTTTCATTGTTGAAGATAAATTCGATTACCTTTGAGCTAACAATTCCATCAGGTGGTTTTTAAAATAAAAAGAAACTTCAATCAACGAAGGTATATGAAATAAGAAAATTGAAAAATAATAATAATTGAAAAACCTGTCTATCCTTAATGTTTGTTTAATAGAATCAGGTTCTTATTCCAATCTCGTATACCACCTCCAATTTCGTATACCACCTACTTAATTAAGAAAAAATACTTTTAATTACTAGTCGTATTCGACTAATATGTATGTGAAATTCAGCCGAATGAAAAAATCAAACAAAAAAAATATATATACATAAGTATTTTGTCTAGGGCTAATTTAAAGATATCTATAAAACGCGTCTTTGAAAATTGTAATTTCTGAAAAGCACAATCAATCATTATTTTGGTGCTATCATTCATTTTTTAAATTTTATTTGTACAATCATTTCTTCTGGCCCAGAAATTATTTTAACCAACCTTCCACATAAAATCAATTATTATATTTAAATGATTAATGGTATGTAATTCTTATTTTAAATTTTCGGATTAGCCGCGTATATAAAAGATATTTAGCGAGTGCAATATGCAATACTGTAACCACTCCGAACGTTTCTCTACAAATTTCACTGAGCGTGGTCCCGGTATATAACGCGGCTAATCCGAGAATTTAAAATTTCTTATTTCGCTATAAAATAGTTCATAAAAAAAAGATTAATTTTAATTTTGACACATAATAATTGATGATGGTGTTTTAAAAGTGAATACAAAAATATAAGTCTAAATTTTCAATGATGAGTTTTAATTACAACCTACTTAGATTCATCTGTATGTATGTATGTACATACATATGTATTTATAAAGTCTAAAGTCAAATTATGTATTTTCTTTAATATCAAGATTTATGTGTTAGACAAATGCCGCGATTTTTCTGTTTAAATACGATACATTAATTTCCTGTGTTATTTTATTTTATCTTTAGAAAACTCTTTCCTTGCTTAGAAATTTGTATGAAGACAATAATTATTTTTATTTATTTTTTTATTTGTTCTTTTAATAGAAGCTATTAACGTTTTGTGAAATGAATTCGCAGTAAAAATATAATTAAATATAAATTTGGTGGTGCAACAGCTCGGAGTGAACCAGGACCTAGTGACTTACAACTCTCAACCATTCCTGTGCGCGTGTTATCAGGAACAGAGGGGACCTATAATTTTCTGCCGATTCCGAACGGCTAGTGAGCAGCACTTTCCATGACAAGAGATACTCTTGGAGAATTTGTCAATTTCTCGCAGTAAAAATATATTGTTTAGAAATTATGGCGTAAAATTTTAAACAGTAAAACCAGCTTTACTTAACGCAGTCGCTTAGCTTGGAGGCTTTGTCTAACTCTTTCATAATTTTAAACACTTTAGACATTCTAACTAATGTGGGTCTTACAACAGAAGTTAAGCGAATTTACGTTGAACAACCCTTAATTTGAAAGATACATAACCTAAAACCAACAACACAAATAAAAAAAAAATAAAAAGCCAAATAAAGCAAATCATTTTTGGTCGGAAAAAGTAAACTTTATATATCTAATAGCTCCGTACAGATTTTGATTGCTTATAAGTTATTTACATTATTTTAGATGAAATGAAGTATATATAATATATATAGCTAATTAACAGCATTCAAATTCAATTTTGTTTTTCCAAGGTGCAAATTCATTTGGCTATACTCGTCTTGGCATGCATAGGTACATAACATAATGTACTATTGTATCTACAGATTTGCTGATCGTAGAACACTTTTGTACGACTGTTTCAAATTTCTAATATTCAGTAATTGAGTCTATTTACAAAGCATATCTTTTAAATTATCCAATAAAACATCAGTAAACATTTTTACTATGATTTGTTTTGGTATGAAATAACCATTGTCAATATGGACAAAGTTCACTTTGAAAAGATAAACTAGCTATAGGTATTATTTGCTGCTGTTAAAGTTAGACGAGCTCTTTAACGTTAAAGTATGGTTTATGTCCCTTAAAATTAACAAAAAGTCGGTTCTCTTTTTATATACAATATTTAGAGTCGACTCCCATTCTAAAATTGATTTAGAGCAAGTTTTAAATGTCTTTTATTTATCTCACTCGTGACAAAACAAAGATCCTGACTATTTGCAAAATACATAAAGGTGGTGTTTTTTTTTCCATTTCAGCAAAAATGAATTAGTAATAATATTATTAGTTCTAAGAAAGTCCATGTAGATTTTATAAAAAAAATTAAACACTCTTAACTGCGGAATTACACTTTAGGAAACTTCATAAAAATGTTCTGTACAAAAATTGAAATTCATTCACCCGTGCGCGGTGTGGGCTCTTTATTGTCAAACTTATAGAAAAACAAATGCACATTCTTCATAGAATACCGACCTATACATGCGGCTACTCCATGGATGAACACACACACACAAACAAACAATATCAACATGACGAACAGGTGTAAGGTATTTAAAAAAAAAAACAAAGATTATAAATTAATATAATACAAATGATGGAGATATGAATAGAATATGTTCTATCTACCTAATGCCTTACCTTTTGCCTTTTTTCTAAAAAAAAATAGGATACCACAGTAAGAATTTGCTTTTTTTGGTAGATACCTACCTATGTACATACATCTATTCCACATGAACAAAGGTAGCCGCATTGTCTGCCAGTATTATCTTTCTCGCGCATAATAAAAAAAAGTTCTTAAACAAAAGAGAGAATATTATATTGTTCTCTTTTTAATTCAGAATGACTATAAAATTCTCTTCTTCTTATGAAACCTTCTTAAGAAAGCTTTTGTCTGCTCGAGAAAATTTTCGATGACAGAATTTTGTATGCAGGTAAGACATCTGTATATAATTATCTGTGACTATAGTTTAATAAACTATAATATATATAAACTATATTATATACAATGCCTTAACTACCCAGTTTGAAGAAAATAGGTCCAGTGGATTAGGCTCTAGATCGAGGTACAGACATACAGACATACAGACAGACAGACATACAGACAGACAGACAGACAGACGGAATTGCCGGACCCACTTTATTCGCCTTCGCTATCATCGTAATGTCAACTTTGATCAAAATCTCGACTTCGATCTTTTTTTTTCAAATGCAGAACTTGCCCTATAGTACCTACCTATATCGCAAGTAAAAATCATCAAACACCAGCTACCAGGCCAAAACAACAAAAACATACACAGAATAAAAGGTAGGTCAAGAACCTCAACAAAAAAATCTTCATAACCAAATTTACAAAAACAAAACTAAAGTAATCTTTCATCCCTCACGTCTCACTTCTTACCAGACACCCCGTATTGAATATCTATACACAAAGGTATAGAAAGATAAACAAAAATCATCCACACAAGAAAAAGTCCTTTTTTGATTCCCTTTATTTTATAACCGCCATTTATTTAAAATTTTGAATAGTTTTGCACTCTGAAATAGTCTGAAATAGTACTCATGCCGCCGATAGATGCCCTCTTAAATTAAGGTTTCATGAGAATACTATACCTAGAGTGTATATACAAAGGTAACACTACAAAATCGTGTTGCATAGGAATACTATAGAAGTATAGAGTGTATTTATACAAAGATACTATAGAGTGTATATACAAAGATACAATATAACAGAAAACAACTTGCAGTCAGAAGATATGTATATACAATGATAAAAGACAACAACAAAATCGGGCGGGCAGACAAGGACAAAAAAAAGACTTGTGTTTTATGATTTTTTTATACTGAGGGTGATGTTTTGTATGTGGGAAATAAACTTAAAGTTATGGTTGCCGCCTTAGAAAATAAAACTATTTGTCTTTTTTAATTCTGATTTTTTGAAGCAATGTTTTTCTATGGTAGGTATATCATAACACCTTATTTCTTCAGTCTTATTTTGACTTGCGACTTATGGGTGTTATATAAGTCAAGTTATGCATTCGTACACTTGTAAAAAAATCGAACTCGAAATTTTGATCAAATGGGTCTCGCAATTCGTTCTATCTGTCTGTTTGACTGCAGCCTAAACGGCTAGGCTGATTTTCTTTGAATTTGGTAGATATTATTTTTAAATTTTTCCCTCTACAGGTTTTTTCTGTTTTTTTTTTTTTTTGTAAGACCAAAAATAGGGGTATACTCGTACCTAATATACGATTATTTTTTTTCGAAATTTTATAAGATATTTTTTAAAACTGCTCGACAGATTTAAAAAGAAATGTTCAGAAAAATGTTTATTAATTGAACGATTTTTTTTGTTTTTGATTTTCTCAAAAACGGCACCACCGATTTTCATCTTTTTTTTTAAAGCTTAATAAAATCTCCGCAAAAGTTTGGATAGTATTGTGTATTCAAGATTTTCTGAATTTTTTTTTTTGATTTAAGAAAAAAAATCAATTTTTTTCGGAACTCAATATTTCAAAAACCTAATGCTCGATTTTTCTTAAACTTGACAAATAAAAGTTTCATATCTTTTAAGAACAAAAACAGGCTTCTTTGTGCAATGGCAAGAGCTAAGCCAGGAACTTGGAGTAGAGCTGTCTCTGACATGGGAGAATCATTCCACATGGTACATAGCATTTGATAACATTATTCAGAAACTGGATGACAATTTCATGCTGGATTTCTAGAGCAAGCAGTCAGTTCATCGAGTCGCTTGGTATATAGGAAACCTAACCACAGCTTATTGGAACGGAACTACTTCCATACAGACAACAGCGCTTACCAAATCAGCATTATATTTAAGACTAGAGGATAGTTACTGCCTATGAACTTCAGACCACACAGAGAAGATTTACCATCTCTTTACACCCTGTGTAACCTACGGGAAAAGGAAGATGTTTTCCATCTAATAGGGAAATGCCCAATTCTTCAGAAGATTCGAAGCTATTATTTGAATCAATCCTTTTTCACAATAGAAAAAGTCGTGGAGATACTAAATGGGTCAAACTGGAAAACCCTTTGTAAATATATCACTGATGCCCTTGCATATAGAAACTAATTTAGAAAAATTATATTTTATGTTGCAAATCATTAAAATTGCGTACTTTTGTTTGAAAAGTTAAAAAAAATATATATATATAAATTTTAGTGTTGAATTGAATAAAACACTTTTTAAAAAGGAATTTAGAGAAGGAGCTCTAGATTCTTGAGGTTATCTTTATTGTTTCAAAGTTTCTTAAAGTCTAACCAGAGTATCGCAGACAACTGGCATTCTATCCTAATTCTTATTTTGCTTTAATTGATTTTTTAGGGTTTTTTGTTTATGTCATCATTTGAGCAGATATGTGTTCGTCGAATGCTGACATGGAAAGTAAACAAAAATGTTCACCCTTTAGATTTTAATGTGTTCTTTGTTTAAATGAGTTTTTAGAGATTTTATTTATGTCATCATTTGAGCAGATATGCATTCGTCGAATGCTGACATGGAAAATAAAGATGTTCACTCTTTGGATTTTAATGTGTTCTTTGTTTAAATGATTTTTTAGAGATTTTATTTATGATCTTAAAATATACTTGTGTCTTCATTCTATGTTATAACACTTCCCTCTTTCGAATGTTCTAACGGTTGGAAAGCGACCGTTGGAAGGCTTATGTTTGTAACAGTTTTTTTTATTCTTAAATTTCATTTTTAAATACATGATTGCAAAAAGTATTATTGATATTATTATTATGATAGTTTACACTATATGTTACATGTTTTGTATGTGTTTTTGACTCTAATATTTCAATATTATTTATTGGTTGGAAATGTAATTCTTTAAAGTAATTATCTGAAAAGTTATAGTTTATCAATGGTATCTTTAATATTACAGTTTAGCTTAGAATTGTTTTTAAATATGTTTTCAATACAATTGTCTTCAATTTTTGTTAAATTTTTTGTTTCTTTGCTTATATAATACATAGTTTTATTAAATTCTATAAATTCATCGTTAGGTATTGTTATAATTTTGTCCTTTACCGGAAGGGTATGTATAGATATTTTGTTATATAAGTTTTCATTAAATCTTGGTATACTTGAATAATTAGTAAGTTTTCGTTATAAGTAGCCAATGTCAACTTAATCTCTTTTAGTTTTTCTATGTTTATATCGAAGTCATAAATTTCTTTTACAGTTAGTATATCTTGGGTTAATATTCCTGTCCTGCTGGTCATTATGATATTGTCAATTTTTTCTATTATTTGTTGTACTTCTACTAAATTTCTATTGAATTCTAGTTCCATACAAAGTATTTATTTCTGATTTGATTTCTTTGTATTTAGTTAATGTTTTTGAACTTTGTTTAAGTATGTCTTGTAATTGGAAAAATTGTTCATTGAATTGTTTGTTGATGGTTACTTGTTTGTTATTATTTGTTAAAAGTTCTCGGTTACTATCTTCTAAGTTTTGTAACCTTTCTTCTATGGCTTGTCTATCATCGTCGTCCATAGTTCCGAATATGTAATTCATTCCTTTACCTATAATATTAATTAATCCTCTTTTATGAATAATATGGTGTGGGATAATTGTTTGGAGTTTTATTTCTAATGTATTTATCTTTTGCTCTTGCGAATCGTCAGGATTCGTTAGTAAATGGTGTTGATCTTTTAACTGGTTTATTAATGATTGGCATTCTGTAAGGTTAATTACATGTAATAGAATGTCATAGTTATTTAAATAAGTTTTATTTGTCCTTCTTGTATGATTAAAAATTCTCTATCTATTTTTGTTATTTTTATATCATTAGTTTTTACTGAAGTTATTAATAAGAGAATCATTATCATGATTGCTATTGTTTTGGTTGTCTTCATTTTGTGTTTTAGTAAATTTCTTTTTCTTTCTGAATTGGTCTTTGTGAAGGAGTTGTTTTCTTAGGTGGGGTTTGATTAGTAATTTTTTATCAATTGTTTTAAGTAGTTTTACTTTCTTGTGTTTGGTTTTTAGTTTATTAAACCGTTCTGGGTTGTTTATTTTTGTAAAGTTTGGGTTGACTTCTACGTCGAGTCGATTTTTATTTATTTTATCTAGAGTTTTGTTCTTATTTGTTTCTATTCTTTCATATATTTTTTTATAATCTATTTTACCTAGTACCTAGATGTATCTCTAAGGGTCTCTCTTTTGTGGTGAGATGTATTGTTTTGTTATACGTATTTACCGCTTTTGCTACTAAATCAATAAGTTTTTCAGTTTTCTCTAGTAATCTAATATGTTCATTTAGGGTGCTGTGAAGGCGTTCCACATCCGAATTTCCGGTGTGTCTATAAGGGGTGGTAAAATGTGTTAGTATATTCTTTTCTTTTAGATAATTTTCTATAGAATACGTTTTGAAAGTGGGGTTATTGTCTAGAGTTAATTTCTTGGGTTCGGACATGTATGAGAATAGTTTTTCCATAGCATTTAAAATGTCTTTTTGGTTTTTTGTTTTGAGTTTTTCTACTAAGGCATACTTGCTGAATTTGTCGATACAACTTAAATATTTGTTATTATTTGGTAGGATCCATATGTCCATATGATAATGAATATGTGGTTCTAAGGGTTTTTTTTGTTTTGTCGTATGGTAGTTTAATGGGGTTTCTTTCTATTTTCAGGTTGCAGATATCGCAATTATTTATGATTTTTGTTATTTGTGTTTTAAGGTTTGGATAATAATACTTTCTTTTTAGATCTAAGTATAATTTTTCTATTCCTACGTGATTTAATTCTTTATGTTTCTTGTGTATGATTTCTTCTAGTTTAGTTATATCATAAACATCTTCTAAGAATATATGAGTTCTGATTAGAATTTGGTTGTTGTGGTGTGTTTTCCAATAAGTTTGGAATTCTAAAAATAGCTTATCATTATTACAATATAAAACATTTTTATGGTTTATATCAATTTCTAAAATGGTTTTTTCGAAATCTGATTCTTCGAAATTTTTTCTAATTATTTTTATTCTTCTTTTGTTAAAAGGGAAGGTTATGATTTCATCATTTTGTACTCCTATTTCTATGATAATTTGTTGAATAAATATATTTAAACTTTGTTCGGTGATTGGAATTAGGTTTGAACTATCTGACTCATTTGAGTGTTGTGTGGAAACGAGTTCTATATTGTTTAATATATTTTCATAATTTGTTCCAATCTTTGTGTTAACTCTGTTTTTCTCTCCAATTTTGTCAATTTTGGTGATGTCATGTGAATTTGTTTCATCTATTCTTATTCTTGATAGCGCGTCGGCTACCTTATTTTCTTTTCCTGCGATATGTTCGATTTGAAAATCGTATTCCTCCAATTTTATCTTCCATCTTTGGAGTATGGAGTTAGGTTCTTTGAGATTGTGCAACCATGCTAGTGGTCGGTGATCCGTTTGTATTTTGAAATGTCTACCGTATAGGTAATGGCGGAATTGTTTGGTTGCCCAAACGATCGCTAAAAGTTCTTTTTCTATGACTAATTAAATAAATACATTCATGTTTATTTAAAGTTCTGGACGCGAAGCATAGTTGTCCATGTTATTGACTTAAGACTGCTCCAATTGCGAAATTGGATGCATCTGTGGTTAGCGTAAATTCTTTATTAAAATCAGGGTGTCTGTTTCATAAATCATCTGACATTGCTAGTTTTAATTTCTCGAATGATTCTTTATATTCTGTGTTATCTATTTTTATTTGTTTATCTTTTCTTAAACAGAGAGTTAGTGCTTTTATAATCTTGGCGTAATCATGGATGAACTTTCTATAGTATCCGGTTAGGCCTAGGAAAGATTGCATTTCCTTAATAGTTTTTGGTATAGGAAAGTTTTTTATCGTGCTTATTTTATTGGGATTAGGTTTTATTCCATCTGGAGTAATAATATGACCTAAGAATTCGCTCTCTTTTTTCATAAAATCGCATTTATTTAGGGATATCTTTAAATTTACAGACTGTAATTTGGTGAAGATTTTATTTAGTGAATTTATATGTTCTTCCAATGAAGTTGAGAATATTATTATGTCGTCGAAGTAGACATAACAGATTTTTCCTACATATTCCTTTTTACTTCGTTCATCACTCGTTGGAATATGGCGGGGGCATTTTTAAGACCAAATGACATTCTTAACCATTCGTAGTGTCCTGATAGTGTTGAGAAAGCTGTTTTCTCTCTAAGAAAAATATAAAATTAAATAATTTATATTATAGTTATTAATTAAATAAAAATTTATGGCGGGTCAATAAGTCCGTGACTTTTTGAATTTCTGACCTCTTTACTGAAACAGCAACACTGCTCCTGTCAACAGGCATCTGTCAGTTGACTCCTGTCAAAATTTAAACTTGCTGCGTCAGTTAGTTTGTGTTTGACAGCTATTTTTATCAGACTACTCACTAATTTGAGGAGAAAATGGAAAAAAGTGAATTTCGTGTCCTTATTAAGCATTATTTCTTGCGAAAAAAAACCATTACCGAGACCAAGGCTAAGCTTGATAAATACTATGGGGACTCTGCACCATCGATTTCAATGGTAAAAAAAGTGGTTTACTGAATTTTGTTGTGGCCGTACAAGCACTGAAAATGCCGAACGTCCTGGACGCCCAGTTGAGGTCTCTACACCCGAAACAATCGAAAAAATTCACGATATGGTGTTGGCCGACCGAAGATTGAAAGTGCGAGAGATTGTGGAAGCCGTATGGATCTCGCATGGCTCAGTGGTTTCAATTTTGAATGATCACTTGGGCATGAGAAAGCTTTCCGCAAGATGGGTGCCGCGTTTGCTCACAGTCGACCACAAACGCAATCGTGTAACAACTTCACAGGAAGGTTTGGCGTTGTTTAATCGCAATATGGAGGAGTTTTTGCGCCGTTTTGTAACCGTGGACGAAACATGGATCCATCACAACACACCAGAGACCAAACAACAGTGAAAACAGTGGGTTTCTAAGGGTGAATCTGCGCCAAAGAAGGCCAAGGTGGGTTTGTCAGCTAATAAAGTTATGGCGACTGTTTTTTGGGATGCACGCGGGATAATCCACATTGACTACCTTCAAAAGGGAAGAACAATCAATGGGGAATACTATGCCAACTTATTGGACCGATTCAATGACGATTTGAAAAAAAACCGACCTCATTTGGCCAAGAAAAAAGTTCTTTTCCACCAAGACAATGCAAGGGTGCACACATGTGCAGTTGCCATGGCAAAAATCCATGAATTGGGCTATGAATTGCTCCCTCATCCACCCTATTCTCCAGATTTGGCTCCGAGCGACTACTTCTTGTTCCCAAACCTGAAGAAATGGCTTGGTGGAAAAGGATTTGACTCCAATGATGAAGTCATCTCGCAAACAAAGGCCTATTTTGAGGACCTCGACAAATCATTTTTTTTGGAAGGGATACAAAAATTGGAGAAGCGTTGGACAAAGTGTATAGAGCTCAAGGGAGACTACGTTGAAAAATAAAATTATTTTTTTATCAAAAAATCTGTGTTTTATTCCAAAAGTCACGGACTTATTGACCCGCCTCGTATCTTCGGGGTTTCTTCGATTTGATGGAATCCTTTTGTTAAATCGAGTGTGGAAAAGTAGTTAGCTTTTCCTAATTTGTCTAATATGTCGTCGATTAGTGGAATAGGGAATTTATCCTCTTTTGTTGCGTTATTTAGTTTTCGATAGTCAATGACTATCCTCCACTCTTTGTTTCCTACCTTGTCTTCTTTTTTTGGTACAATCCAGATTGGGGCATTGTACGGTGAAGTACTTCGTTTGATAATTTTTTGATCTAGTAGATCTTTGATTTGTTTGTCCACTTCCTTTTTGTGGATTTCGGGATATCTATATATCCGTGTGAAGATTGGTTCTTCATTTATTGTGAGGATTTTATGTTTTACATGATTGGTAAAACTTAAATCATCGCCTTTTTGGTAAAATAGCTTTTGGTATTGTTTCAATACATTAAATAAACTTTTATATTCCTCATCGTTTAGATGTGAGACTCTTTGACTTTGCAAATTTTCGAAAGTAAATGTGGCTGGTGGAATTAAATTGTTTAAATAATTTATTTCTGTTTGATATTCCTGTTCGTCTTCCACAGAAAAGAACAGTGGAATAATTTGTTCGTTTAGTTTTAGTACATATTTTGTTTTTAAAATCAATACTGGCATTATTTGGAAATAATATATTGTTTCCAATTAATCCATCAAAGTTGACATTAAAGTTGTGGATTTGAAAAATGCAATCTACGTGAGATTTAAGTGCAAATTTTTCATTTAGTATAATTAATTCTTTGTCTATGAATAAAGAAGTATCTACTGTTTTGATTTGTAATGGGTGTTTTCTTGTATTAATGTAGCTTACTGGAGCTTTTTCTTTGTTTATAAGACTATTAGTGGCTCCTGTGTCAATTAATAGTCTTAACGTTTCATTATTCTTTTCTAACCTAATAAAGGAGAGTTTGTTGTCTCGTTGAGTAGACAGGTTTCCGAGGCTACATTCGGAAAAACCGTAATGTTTTGATCACTTGAGTTCACAAAGATTCTTTTGTATTTCGTTATAAAAACTTACGACATTTCCTTTATAAGGAGTTTGTCTCAAATTATCATACAGTTGGAATGAAGATTTAAATCCTCCGAAATTTTCAACTAGTAATTCTTTTATTTCTTTCCAGGTGGATAGGTGAGCATGTATTTCAATGCAACGTTAAGCTCTGCCTATAAGTTTTGACTTTAGAATGTTTATACACATTGTCTGTGACTGATTGTCATATTTGTTAAGTGTGGGGGTTATCCCGTCAACGTTTGTGATAAAAGTATATAAATCTTCTCTTCGTCCATCGAAAGTATTTAACTTTTCTATGTACTTGAGTGGGTCTAATGTGAGTGTAAGTGACATATTGGTACTATTTTTATTTATTTTTTCACTTGTATTTAATTTAATCTTAGATAATATTTCTACTAAATAATTCTTACTCTTAGTATAATTTGTTGTTTCTGGATCCGAAGAGTCTTCTTCGTCTGTGAATCCTGAATATGGTTTATAACTGCTTTTCTTCGTTATAGATGTCTTAATGGGGTTGTGTTAATCTTCCTTCTGTAGGTTGCTCATCATTACCATATTAGTTGGAGTGAGATGATAGGTTAACTTTGTTGAACACTAAATTATTTTAATTCTAATGTTCGTTAGTTTAAAAAAAACACTGCGTCAAATTTAGAACATTGGGTGATTTTAATTTTTGCGCCAAATTTAAGTGTTTTTTTATAACTTTATTATTCACTGAAGTAATCTTTGTATGCACTAAAGAGTTTATTCTTCACTGAATTTATTTTGCAATATCGTTAAGTAGTCCATTTGAGTTATTAATTCTAAAGATTTATTTTTCGCAGAATTTTAGATATTAATTTCACTTTTTCTATGGGTACAAGTTATTAAAATAATTTTCTTTCTTTTTGTAAAAAATTGAATTTTAATTTTCACTTTATAATGCACTTGAACGATAGGTGAACGATGGGTTCTTATTTGCAAAGGATACACATATTATATTTTGTGTATCCTACCGACTGCGTCAATTTTAGTGTTGAATTGAATAAAACACTTTTTAAAAAGGAATTTAGAGACGGAGCTCAAGATTCTTGAGGTTATCTTTATTGTTTCAAAGTTTCTTAAAGTCTAACCAGAGTGTCGCAGACAACTGGCATTCTATCCTAATTCTTATTTTGCTTTAATTGATGTTTTAGGGTTTTTTGTTTATGTCATCATTTAAGCAGATATGTGTTGGTCGAATGCTGGCATGGAAAGTAAACAAAAATGTTCACCCTTTAGATTTTAATGTGTTCTTTGTTTAAATGAGTTTTTAGAGATTTTATTTATGTCATCATTTGAGCAGATATGCATTCGTCGAATGCTGACATGGAAAATAAACAAAGATGTTTCACTCTTCTTTCCCAGTCAGAATTACTGAGGGTCCAGAGCCGTCAAAAAAAGTCTGGCGTGAGCTTCTACACCTCGTTCTTTCAGAAAGATCCTTATATTCGGAATCCGGGTTTTTTTGTCTGGCTGATGAATCAAAGTTATCAAAATTGTCCCTGAGCCCAATTATAAATTCATCGATTGCACTCAGCAAATTTATTGCAACATCTAGGGTAATATTTTGTTTTTGCAGTAAAGTACTTGTTTTATTAATTCCTTGCAATACAGAGTTCCAAAATTCTGTAAATATGGTAAATTCATTATTTTGCAAAGACTAAGTGCTTCCTCTCTGGCCTCTAGTGCCTGTCCTAAATCGTTGGCGATAGACATCAAAGCTTCTTCAATTTCTTGATGACCTTTATATAAGGCACTTAGTGCATCAGCTCGCGCCGACCATCTTGTTTGAAAAAGACTTTTTAAAACTTTTTTTGGACCTAAATGAGCAGTCAACACACTCCATCGAGGAGAAGATACCGAAAAAAAGTTATACAATTTTTGAATAATGTCAAAGAATTTGGTTGCTTCTAAGACACACCCAGCGGCATGCACTCCTACCAAGTTTAATGAGTGTCCTGCACATGGTACAAAAGTGGCAAATATACATTTTTCTTTTATTCTTGCCTGCAGACCAGAAAACTTTCCAGACATATTTGCAGCGTTGTCGTAGCTTTGGCCTCTGCAATCTGTTATCGAAATGTCAGACAGATCGGGTGTACTATCGATGCTAATTGAAAAATATTTTGCCATTGTGACTTCTTTTACAATAGTTTTCAAAACCTGTCTTCCCATGACATGAATAAATTCATTACGAATATTTGCTGAAAGATAACACGCATGACCACTTCCTGGATTTCCAAATTTGTAAGAAACGGGTCAAACTCGCTAAGCATTTCAATGCATCCCAAATAATTCCGGTTATTAGGACATGCGAGGATCTCATTGTCACCGCGAAATGGAAGCCCTCTTGAAGCTAAAACCTTTACAACAGCTACAATTCGCTTCAACACATTTCTCCAGTAACTTACTTCATTTTGATGTTGTGATATTAATTCAGTATCTACTCTATCTGTCACTTTTGTCATCATAGATTGTCTATGGGGAGAACTGCTTTCATGTGAAATAATTATTTGATTGATGTGTTTCTAAATAAAAATTCATGTATAAATATTTCTGAAGAAACTGACTAATGAAATTAAAACGATTTTAGGTCACTAGGGCGTGTACTTAATTTGTATTTGTTCTGTTTATTATACCTACAAGGTATTGCATTCGTGAAGAAAAAAGTATTCAAAATAACACTACGATGAAGAAGAATATCAAATGGTTAGTTTTCAAGGCAAGCACGAATTTATGAATCAAGTTTTTAATAAAAAAGAAAATAGGTATAAATAATTTTGAACATACAATTCTAATAATAAACGATTTTTTTTTTCATTCAAATCGGTTTGTAACTCTCTGGGAGAGTTAAAGAATAAAATAAGCTAATAATGGGAATCCTCCAATGAAGCAATAATAAAAATTATTTGTTCTTATCAAAATTAAAAATATTTAGGAATTAAATTTTGAGTGCATTTTAAATCGTAGAGGTGTTTGGAAGATATCAATGTTTTGAATTTTTGTTAAAAAAATAATGTTTATTATGTTCACTGTTGTTTTACGCCATGGAAATAAAAAATTAAAAAAGAAAAAAAAACTAACCCAAGTTTTCTCAAAATATTATAATGAAATTTTCAAAACGATTCAGTCAATAGCTTGGGCACTGGACCCAGACGAAGGCAAACACAGTAGTTGAAAACTTATTTGACTTCTGTCTCAATGTATGTTTGAACATTTTTAATTTTGTTTTACGTATGAAGCTAAGTTTGAACATTAGACATCAAAACGAATTGAAATTTCTGTGTAAAAACTTGATTTTTTCACACATGCGAAAATTTGCTAAGAAAAACAAAATTTATTTTTTCGGCTACAAAGAGGATATAATATATTTATTTTAATAAATAAATTTAAAATTCGACGGTATTTAACAATTTTCACAAACGAGCTTTTCCCAACTAATATTTCAGTTTCTATAGCTCAGAAATATGGACATGCTGCAATTTTCAGTTTATATAATGCTTCTAAAGAGCCTTCTTCAAAAATAATTTTCTTATAGAAGTTACGGTTTCAATATCATCTTCTTTTAAACCTTTTGCAAGTAAGACACAGAAGGTTTTACGAGGCTAGAACTAATTTTTCGGATATGGTTTTATAAATGAAAATAGAGAAGCTGGAACTTGTATAAAGATTGCAATATGATATGATATAGAAGTTTGCATCAGTGAGTTTTCAAAAGGTTTCTATAACAATTTCCTAAGAGCTATATAGAATACTTCTCTTAAGCCAAGCAGACTTTAACAAAAAGTTTTTAAAGAAAATGTCAATGTTCAAACTTCTAAGATACGGATCTTACTGACAGCAGTGTTATAAGCTCGTCTCTTTTTATCCTTGGGTTTGGAAATTTTAAATTATGTCTTTTTTTTTTCTTTACACTATAGCTTACACTACCTTACCATAAAAAGCCATCTACTCGCCAGTGTAATAACTAATTTTTGGATCTTTGAAATAGATCCCGATAGAAAACAGGATCCCAAATTGTTTTTGTAATACATGTTAAAACTTAATCCAGATCCGGATCCAGATAGATTTGTGAATAATAAAACGGACCTAATGTAGCTGCATTTATATGATTATCTTCATTTTGATTTTCTGTGCCCATTATTATTAGATATAAATGTGAATTTCTTTGGAAGAAACATATGGATGTAAATCCAGCATGATATCTCTATATATCCCTCAAAGCGGAAATGTATAAAACTATAGATGGGTAAACTGACCAAAATATTTGATGGATTTATTGCATATAATAGGTGCGTTTTATTATTCACAAATCTATTTGGATCCGGATCTGGATTAAGTTTTAACATGTATTACAAAAACAATTTGGGATCCTGTTTTCTATCGGGATCTATTTCAAAGATCCAAAAATTAGTTATTACACTGGCGAGTAGATGGCTTTTTATGGTAAGGTAGTGTAAGCTATAGTGTAAAGAAAAGAGACAAGACATAATTTAAAATTTCCAAACCCAAGGATAAAAAGAGACAGGCTTATAACATTGCTGTCAGTAAGATCCGCTTCGTTTTATTTTCAAGGCATGATCCAGATCCGGATCCAGATAGATTTGTGGATAATAAAACGCACCTAATAAAAAAATATTACATGAAAATAATTCACGATATTGAAGAACGAATACATAGCATATGTATACTTAACATTATAACTGATGTCAAACGAAACGGAATACAAACATTTTATATGAATGAATGAATCGTTTTTAAGGACACGAATCAAAACAAAAAAAGAGTTAAGTAAAACATGAAACAAATCACTACGGTCAGCAATTTAAAAATATTTTTGCGTTCCCATTAGGTATGAAGATTAGGGCTCAATACTGAAAATTAAATAAACATTTTGTAGGTAAACCCAACAAAGGAAATTTAAGACGTTTGTTTAGGTTTTGTTTTTTCTTATATGAACGTGACCTTAGCAAAATTGTATTACGCAGTCTTGTGTTAATTTTGAAGTTTGAGAAAGAAATAGGCTGATTAAGTTTTTGCATCTTCCAATTAATATTCAATATGCCACAGTGCGTAGAGAGATGGACTATTACACAAGAGATGCCAAGTTCGATCCCCAAATAAGGTATAATGTCATTCATGTTTTAAAATTATTCCAAATACATTAATTAATAACAATTCCAATGTGATACATAGTTTCAGGTTTAAAATTGATTAAATGTCGGAAAAACGTCTTCAAAGAAATATGTATACATTTACTTTTATTTTCGTATTTTTCAGGCTCGGTAAAAGTTCCATTGCAAGCTTGTAATAGACATAAAAAGCCGTGCGTTTGTAATTTTTGCGAAGCTTTATTGAAGCCATCTGTCAAAACTTGAACTTCAGTTCAATTTCGAATAGGACTCTGTTAAACTTCTAATAGTTCATACACGAAGCTAGCACTTTTGAAAGATCTGTGCATGTTACTTCTAAGAGGATTTTCAAAAATCACTTATAGAAGTGCAAGAAAGGTTTTGTGAGCTTGTGTAATATTCTCCTTTTTGTTCTTAAACAACCTTTACAAATGTATTAAAGATTTTCGAAAATATATTTAGTTAGACCGAATCGAAGCTGAAATGTTAGTTGGGTTATACTCTTCCTTTTAACCATCTAATTTAAAATTTATTAACGTTTTAGTTTAGCTTTGATTTCAATTCGCTCTGAAAAATAAACTATGAATAAGTAAAAATTAAGAGATCATAATTAAACGGTGCTTTGTTTTATTAAGAGCTGTACTGTTCTGAATTTCTATGACGTTCATAGATTTGTGTATTATTCGAAATTCCCAAATCATAACAGGATAGCTAATTCCGAATTAAATAATCACCTCTATTGTGAGTTTCACTTTTTTGGATTTCCGAAAAAATAAAAATTTTATATGTAATTTGACATATCGATACCTTCCCGTAAGAATGTATTAAGCGACATTTTTAAAGTTTTTCAGGAAACGAAAAAAACGTCTCATTTAGTTATTTTTTGTGTATTTTATTGGAAGAAACGGATTTGAGAAAGGGATTTTTACAATACAAAACTTGACATCATTGCAAAATCGAAATTTTAATCAGATAAGAAGTTTTTATCGCTAAGTACATTTTCGTGGTCAAAGCATTTCTGTACGGAAATCTATAAAAGTGAAACTCACAATAGAGCTGAATAGATATGAATACAATAATGTTTGTTATCCATAAACAAAAATGCTCCTTGTATTACAATTTCACATAGTAGCTGCATTAATTGAGATTTCGTGTTTGTGTCCACAGTCCGTAAAATCTTCGGAGCTTCATTGCTGGAAAATAAAATGAAAAGACTGTTTGTGCCTTCAATAATATAGATGACGCTACTTTCAATCTACACCATGCAGTTACTATGTGAAATTGTTATAGATTCTATGGTCATTTGTCTTGCCGAATTTTATTCATGAAACCATTTTTTGACCATGTAAGCCCCCTTTTCAGTAAGGTGTAGATAAGTGTAGGGATTAATGTATTGATTACTGATTACTTACAGACGTTTCTCCTAGAGTTGAAGTGAAATACGATGTCAGTTTTGGTAATTTTTCAATTAATTCTTTCTGTTGTTTAGATTTTTTTCCTTTTTTCGGATCCACTTACAATTAAATGGTTAGACATATGTATTTTGATTTAATACAGTAAATTTTTACGCACTTCAAAAACACAAATGAAACACGCAAACTTTACACAGAACGATGATCAAAACAGAACATTTTAACTTTAAAAACACAAATTGAAAATACATTACAAAATTGACACAGAACGATGATAAAATAAAATGCACGACTGGGTAATAGACTATGAATTTTAGACTAGGAATATTAAAAACGGATGTTATTAAAGAAAACTGTTCATAAGGATAAAATGAATTTTTTAAATTCTTTTAGTAGTAAGAGATAAAAACAGAATGCTATGCAAATATGAATTTATGCAAGAACAAAAATTATAAGTCGTTGTAGTGGTTCCATAAAAAAATAAGCTTTTATGTACAAAATTTTTAAAACATTTTTGAGAAAAAATTTTGATATGCCAACCTTTAGTTTTTATTATTGTACGAATAAAAGTCTGATTTCCAAGAAAAAATACTAAGCCGTTCTTGAGATATCGATTTTTCAAAAAAAAAAAATACTTTTTTTTTTTTAAATTTAAAAAATATTTTTTCTTAAGTTTTTAAATGCAATGTTTTTTTAAACTTTTTAGGAGCTTCTTTATAAAAAATTTCGTTAAAATCCTTTATGCCGATAATGAGTAATTCAAAATTGGAAAAAATCGTTCTATGGTAGGTACAGTCAGTAATATCTAGATTTCAAATTTCTTTATTCATTATAGATCGTAAAAATTGATCAAAAGAAAAAAAATTTTAGCGAAATTCTCGGAACCGTTTTCGAGAAAAATACGATTTTCGAAAACTATTTTTTAAAATTTGTATGGAAGGTACCGTTAGTTTTAGATAAAACAAAATTTTTTTTCTCAAATCTTGTAGATTATGTTAAGAAACTTTTATTTGTCAAGTTTAAAAAAAATCGAGCATGGGGTTTTCGAAATATTGAGTTTCCAAAAAAAAATTTTGAATTTTTTTTTTAAATCCAAAAAATAAAAAATTGAAAATTTGAATAATTAATAATATTCAAACTTTGGAGGAGCTTTGGCAAAAAAAAATTATTTAAATCGGCTGTACCGTTTTCGAGAAAATCAAAAACAAAAAAAATGGACCCAGGGGGGCTACCAAAAATAACAGTTTTTCGTAAAATTCTTTTCAACCATTAGCTAGTTTTAACCATTGTATATAAACTTTATAGTATTCTCATGAGGCATTTTTTTTTATCTTCTTGTCCGCTCACTAGAATCGCTACCATCGCCACAAAAGTGCCAAAATGTTGCGAAGAAATTTGAGTAATTTGACATTAGAGTGAGAGTGAAATAATTTTTAAAGAGTAACTAAAATGAAAAGTTTACTTTTTGATTTATATATCAGTAGGGTGACAAAGGGAGATGTAAAATACAGCTGTTTTCCTCATGAGAACTCTTATACTACATATATGCCAAGAGAATACAGAAGTTTGTTTACAAAATCTTCGCTTTAGTTTTTAAGGTATAATGTCATTCATGTTTTAAAATTATTCCAAATACATTAATTAATAACAATTCCAATGTGATACATAGTTTCAGGTTTAAAATTGATTAAATGTCGGAAAAACGTCTTCAAAGAAATATGTATACATTTACTTTTATTTTCGTATTTTTCAGGCTCGGTAAAAGTTCCATTGCAAGCTTGTAATAGACATAAAAAGCCGTGCGTTTGTAATTTTTGCGAAGCTTTATTGAAGCCATCTGTCAAAACTTGAACTTCAGTTCAATTTCGAATAGGACTCTGTTAAACTTCTAATAGTTCATACACGAAGCTAGCACTTTTGAAAGATCTGTGCATGTTACTTCTAAGAGGATTTTCAAAAATCACTTATAGAAGTGCAAGAAAGGTTTTGTGAGCTTGTGTAATATTCTCCTTTTTGTTCTTAAACAACCTTTACAAATGTATTAAAGATTTTCGAAAATATATTTAGTTAGACCGAATCGAAGCTGAAATGTTAGTTGGGTTATACTCTTTCTTTTAACCATCTAATTTAAAATTTATTAACGTTTTAGTTTAGCTTTGATTTCAATTCGCTCTGAAAAATAAACTATGAATAAGTAAAAATTAAGAGATCATAATTAAACGGTGCTTTGTTTTATTACGAGCTGTACTGTTCTGAATTTCTATGACGTTCATAGATTTGTGTATTATTCGAAATTCCCAAATCATAACAGGATAGCTAATTCCGAATTAAATAATCACCTCTATTGTGAGTTTCACTTTTTTGGATTTCCGAAAAAATAAAAATTTTATATGTAATTTGACATATCGATACCTTCCCGTAAGAATGTATTAAGCGACATTTTTAAAATTTTTCAGGAAACGAAAAAAACGTCTCATTTAGTTATTTTTTGTGTATTTTATTGGAAGAAACGGATTTGAGAAAGGGATTTTTACAATACAAAACTTGACATCATTGCAAAATCGAAATTTTAATCAGATAAGAAGTTTTTATCGCTAAGTACATTTTCGTGGTCAAAGCATTTCTGTACGGAAATCTATAAAAGTGAAACTCACAATAGAGCTGAATAGATATGAATACAATAATGTTTGTTATCCATAAACAAAAATGCTCCTTGTATTACAATTTCACATAGTAGCTGCATTAATTGAGATTTCGTGTTTGTGTCCACAGTCCGTAAAATCTTCGGAGCTTCATTGCTGGAAAATAAAATGAAAAGACTGTTTGTGCCTTCAATAATATAGATGACGCTACTTTCAATCTACACCATGCAGTTACTATGTGAAATTGTTATAGATTCTATGGTCATTTGTCTTGCCGAATTTTATTCATGAAACCATTTTTTGACCATGTAAGCCCCCTTTTCAGTAAGGTGTAGATAAGTGTAGGGATTAATGTATTGATTACTGATTACTTACAGACGTTTCTCCTAGAGTTGAAGTGAAATACGATGTCAGTTTTGGTAATTTTTCAATTAATTCTTTCTGTTGTTTAGATTTTTTCCTTTTTTCGGATCCACTTACAATTAAATGGTTAGACATATGTATTTTGATTTAATACAGTAAATTTTTACGCACTTCAAAAACACAAATGAAACACGCAAACTTTACACAGAACGATGATCAAAACAGAACATTTTAACTTTAAAAACACAAATTGAAAATACATTACAAAATTGACACAGAACGATGATAAAATAAAATGCACGACTGGGTAATAGACTATGAATTTTAGACTAGGAATATTAAAAACGGATGTTATTAAAGAAAACTGTTCATAAGGATAAAATGAATTTTTTAAATTCTTTTAGTAGTAAGAGATAAAAACAGAATGCTATGCAAATATGAATTTATGCAAGAACAAAAATTATAAGTCGTTGTAGTGGTTCCATAAAAAAATAAGCTTTTATGTACAAAATTTTTAAAACATTTTTGAGAAAAAATTTTGATATGCCAACCTTTAGTTTTTATTATTGTACGAATAAAAGTCTGATTTCCAAGAAAAAATACTAAGCCGTTCTTGAGATATCGATTTTTCAAAAAAAAAATACTTTTTTTTTTTTAAATTTAAAAAATATTTTTTCTTAAGTTTTTAAATGCAATGTTTTTTTAAACTTTTTAGGAGCTTCTTTATAAAAAATTTCGTTAAAATCCTTTATGCCGATAATGAGTAATTCAAAATTGGAAAAAATCGTTCTATGGTAGGTACAGTCAGTAATATCTAGATTTCAAATTTCTTTATTTATTATAGATCGTAAAAATTGATCAAAAGAAAAAAAATTTTAGCGAAATTCTCGGAACCGTTTTCGAGAAAAATACGATTTTCGAAAACTATTTTTTAAAATTTGTATGGAAGGTACCGTTAGTTTTAGATAAAACAAAATTTTTTTTCTCAAATCTTGTAGATTATGTTAAGAAACTTTTATTTGTCAAGTTTAAAAAAAATCGAGCATGGGGTTTTCGAAATATTGAGTTTCCAAAAAAAAATTTGGAATTTTTTTTTTAAATCCAAAAAATAAAAAATTGAAAATTTGAATAATTAATAATATTCAAACTTTGGAGGAGCTTTGGCAAAAAAAAATTATTTAAATCGGCTGTACCGTTTTCGAGAAAATCAAAAACAAAAAAAATGGACCCAGGGGGGCTACCAAAAATAACAGTTTTTCGTAAAATTCTTTTCAACCATTAGCTAGTTTTAACCATTGTATATAAACTTTATAGTATTCTCATGAGGCATTTTTTTTTATCTTCTTGTCCGCTCACTAGAATCGCTACCATCGCCACAAAAGTGCCAAAATGTTGCGAAGAAATTTGAGTAATTTGACATTAGAGTGAGAGTGAAATAATTTTTAAAGAGTAACTAAAATGAAAAGTTTACTTTTTGATTTATATATCAGTAGGGTGACAAAGGGAGATGTAAAATACAGCTGTTTTCCTCATGAGAACTGTTATACTACATATATGCCAAGAGAATACAGAAGTTTGTTTACAAAATCTTCGCTTTAGTTTTTGTTGTCTTTTTTTTTTGTGTGCACCATCGACGTGTGTTGTTTTGATACACACACATATGTATGTATGTAGGTACATTATTATTTTTCATATTTCAGCATTGGTTTTGGAGTTTTGTGTTTTGTCTATTATAGTCATATCAAAGCAACGTTGCTCAATTTTGATATTACTTTATCAAAATACAACGTTGTAGTTTAAATAGATTTATAGATTCAGTAGGAAATTTTTTTTAAATGGATTCTTATTAGGATTTTTTGATTGGTATGGATGTGCAATTGTGCATGCATGCATGTGTTAATTGCATGTGTTAATATATTGAGTATCTACCTAATTTATATTGATTATAATTATTATTATTTCTGTTGTTCAAAATTTTAAATGTTGTCATTTTGAAGAACAAAAATAATAATTACAATTATAAGACACAAACAAAAAATATTTTTACTTGCGACTTATAGGTACTATATAAGGTAAGTTATGCATTCGTAAAAAAATCGAATTCGAGGGTTTGATAAAAGTTGACATAACGATGATAGCGAAGACCAAAACAGTGGGTCTCGAAATTCTGTCTGTCTGTTCGACTACAGCTAAACGGCCGATTTTCTTCAAACTTGGTAGATATGGGTTTTAGTTTCTCAAAAACTGTCCCACAGATTTAAAAAAAAAATCATAAAATTTCATTTAGTTAAACCTAGGTAATGGTTGACAAAAAATTTCCAAAAAAATATTATTTTTGGTACCCCCGTTGGAACCTTTTTTTTTGGTTTTTGATTTTTTCAAAAACCGTACAACCGATTTTGATCATTTTTTTTATGTTAAGGCTCCCCAGCAGTTTTAATATTATTGTGTATTCAAATTATCAAAACAAAATTTTTTTGGATTTTTAAAAAAAAATTCAAAATTTTTTTTGGAAAACTCAATATTTCGAAAACCCCATGCTCGATATTTTTAATACTTGATAAATAAAATTTTCTTAGAATAATCAACAAGATATGAGAAAAAAAAATTATTTTACTTATATTTTATATTATATTTTATTTTATTTTAATACCGGTACCCTCCATACAAATCTTAAAAAATGGTTTTCGAAAATCGTATTTTTCTTGAAAACAGTTCCGAGAATTTTGCTTAAATTTTTTTCTTTTGATTGATTATTAAGATCTATAATTTAATAAAAAAAATATTGAAAACAAGATATTACTGACTGTACCTACTATAGAACGATTTTCCAAAATTTTGAATTTCTCATTATCGGCATAACGGATTTTAATGAAATTTTTTAGAGAGAAGCTTCTATAAAGTTTAAAAAACATTGCATTTCAAAACTGAAAAATATTTTTTATTTAGTTAAGAAACTTAAACGAACTTAAGATATAGTTTTCAAAATATTGAGTTTTCAAAGTAAAAAATCATAAAAGGTAAAATGTACAAAACAAGATTTCGAGTACTAATCTTCCCAAGAAACATTCTTAGGTGTATAAAAGCTTTAAAAGCGCTTTCAGAACTAATCTTAAAATATATTCCTTTCCACATCACCTAATGAGGTAGAATATTGAATGCGTTTTTTTTTCGAGGTTTCCCCGGTAGGCCTATTCACGAATATGCAATTTTTAATCCTCTAAGATGCCTAGTTGAGCCAGAAATCACGTTAGAAGATGTCAACTTTGGGGGGTCTACGAGGCTCCGTTTAGCCGCAAATCGCGTTTAAAGATAAAAATTCGTTTTTTGTTTCATGCGATACGTGGATTGAAAGGTGGCTCTCTCTAGATCACGAAAATGTAATTTTTAACTCGCTAAGATGCCTAGTTTAGCCAGAAATCACGTTTGAAAGTATCTTGGGTGGCAAATTTTTGTCATATTTCTTGATTTAAAATAATTATTTCATATTAAAAAAAAAATGGGCAGAAAAAAATGTATGAAAAATCAAAATTTCTTCAAAATACAAATATTGTGGAAAAAAAAATTGTTGAAAAAAAGTTTGTTAAAAAAATATTTTTAACAAAATGTCCAAAATTATTTTTGGCAAAAGTTCAAAAATATTTTGGTCGAATGTCCAAAAATAATTGGCCAAAACATTGAAAATCATCCCTCTAAATATGGAGGAGGTTTACCTCCTCGGAGTTCTAACAAGAACTGAATTTTTCCCGAACCAACAGTTCCTTAAATACTTTGCATTTGTTTAAAAATAGATAAAAATAAAATATTTAATTAATAGTACTAAAATAGTATTGCGAATCCCGCCAAATATTTCCAAAAATATCTGTCGGCGAGCTTAAGAAATGATCAAAATTGGTGGTACCGTTTTTGACAAAATCAAAAACAAAACAATTTTGCCATGGGGGGTACCATTAATAAACATTTTTCTGAACATTTTTTTTCACCCATTACCTAGGTTTACTAAATGAAATTTTTAGATATTTTTTTAAATCTGTCGAACAGTTTTGAAAAATATTTTATAAGATTTTGAAAAAAGTGGTATGGTAGGTACCGTTATTTTCGGTCTTACTAAAAAAGAAACAGAAAAAAACTGAGAAGGGAATATCTACAAAGCTCAAAGAAAATCGGCCGAGCCGTTTAGGCTCCAGTCGAACAGACAATGCATAACTTGACTTATAATACCTTACATATAAGTCGCAAGTCAATACCTACCATAGAAAAATACTGCTTAAAGAATCAAAATTAAAAAAACACAAATAGCTTTATTTTCGCAATCCCTAAAATCCCTAGTGTAAAAGGAAATCGACATAAGTTTATTTCCCATATACCTACAAAACATCACCCTCAATATAAAAAAAATCATACACACAAGTCTTTTTTTTTTGTTCTTTTCTGCCCGCCCAAGTTTGTTGTTGTCTTTTATCATTGTCTAGACAAATCTTCTGCCTGCAAGTTGTTTTTTGTTATATTGTATACGAGTACAATCGAAAAAACGTTTCTACTCTCTCATAATTTGTTTTTCTACATTTTCACTGCTTTTCTGTTATATTGTATACAATCGAAAAAACGTTTCTACTCTCTCATAATTTGTTCTTCTACATTTTCACTCAACGATAGATACATTGTATATACACTTATAAAGCGACATTCCTTTACTTGTCGTGCCATGTTGCGCTTGGAACGAATAGCCTCATGAGAATACTATAAAGTTTGTATACAATGGTTTTAACCAAATGAAATTTTTAAAATTTTTTAAAAAAATTCTGTGGGATAGTTTTTGAGAAAAAAAAATATTTATAAAATTTCGAAAAAAAAATCGTATGGCAGGTACCGTTATTTTTGGTCTTAAAAAAAAAACAGAAAAAAACGTCCGGGGGAAAAAATTAAAACCCATATCTACCAAGTTTGAAGAAAATCGACCGAGCCGTTTAGGTTGTAGTCGAACCGACAGACAGACAGACAGACAGACAGACAGAGAGACAGACAAACAGACAGAATTGCGAAACCCACTTTTTTGGTCTTCGTTATCATCGTAATGTCAATTTTGATCAAAATCTCGAGTTCGATTTTTTTTTACGAATGCATAACTTGCCTTAAAGTACCTATAAGTCGCAAGTAAAAATCAAATAAGCAAAGTCGCACACTAACACTACCAGAGTATATCTGAAAATTCCGCGTGCGCAAAAACGATTCGGCTATACGCACAAATAGTGAGAAGCGTAATTTTTCATCTATCTCATTGAATGCACAAAAACTCTTTATAATATTTATATATTGATAATTTGAATACACAATAATATTAAAACTGCTGGGGAGCCTTAACATAAAAAAAATGATCAAAATCGGTTGTACCGTTTTTGAAAAAATCAAAAACAAAAAAAAAGGTTCCAACGGGGGTACCAAAAATAATATTTTTTTGGAAATTTTTTGTCAACCATTACCTAGGTTTAACTAAATGAAATTTTATGATTTTTTTTTTAAATCTGTGGGACAGTTTTTGAGAAACTAAAACCCATATCTACCAAGTTTGAAGAAAATCGGCCGTTTAGCTGTAGTCGAACAGACAGACAGAATTTCGAGACCCACTGTTTTGGTCTTCGCTTTCATCGTTATGTCAACTTTTATCAAACCCTCGAATTCGATTTTTTTACGAATGCATAACTTACCTTATATATTTAGTACCTATAAGTCGCAAGTAAAAATATTTTTTGTTTGTGTCTTATAATTGTAATTATTATTTTTGTTCTTCAAAATGACAACATTTAAAATTTTGAACAACAGAAATAATAATAATTATAATCAATATAAATTAGGTACTCAATATATTAACACATGCAATTAACACATGCATGCATGCACAATTGCACATACATACCAATCAAAAAATCCTAATAAGAATCCATTTAAAAAAATTTTCCTACTGAATCTATAAATCTATTTAAACTACAACGTTGTATTTTGATAAAGTAATATCAAAATTGAGCAACGTTGCTTTGATATGACTATAATAGACAAAACACAAAACTCCAAAACCAATGCTGAAAAATGAAAAATAATAATGTACCTACATACATACATATGTGTGTGTATCAAAACAACACACGTCGATGGTGCACACAAAAAAAAAACAACAAAAACTAAAGCGAAGATTTTGTAAACAAACTTCTGTATTCTCTTGGCATATATGTAGTATAACAGTTCTCATGAGGAAAACAGCTGTATTTTACATCTCCCTTTGTCACCCTACTGATATATAAATCAAAAAGTAAACTTTTCATTTTAGTTACTCTTTAAAAATTATTTCACTCTCACTCTAATGTCAAATTACTCAAATTTCTTCGCAACATTTTGGCACTTTTGTGGCGATGGTAGCGATTCTAGTGAGCGGGCAAGAAGATAAAAAAAAATGCCTCATGAGAATACTATAAAGTTTATATACAATGGCCCTGAGTAATAGATCCGAATCTAGCCAAAGTTCGAAATTTAAACAAACATTCGTAGAAATAAAACAAATTTCAATTATAAATACTTAAAAGCTGCTTTCCTGTAACTAAGTTAAATTTAAAACGATAGAATCACAATAGAACTTTACGAATCTGGTTAATAGAAATCTGTTTGTGTATCAGTTCACAATAACGAAATTATGAAAATGAGTCACAATTATTGGTATAAATAAGACTTTTGTAAATTTGATCTGTTACTACGAAATTTTAAAAGCAACTTTTCTACATCTAACAAAAAGTGACTTTAAAACCGATTCTATGAATGTCTATTACTAAGGGCCAATGGTTTTAACCAAATGAAATTTTTAAAAGTTTTTAAAAAAATTCTGTGGGATAGTTTTTGAGAAAAAAAAATATTTATAAAATTTCGAAAAAAAATCGTATGGCAGGTACCGTTATTTTTGGTCTTAAAAAAAAAACAGAAAAAAACGTCCGGGGGAAAAAATTAAAACCCATATCTACCAAGTTTGAAGAAAATCGACCGAGCCGTTTAGGTTGTAGTCGAACCGACAGACAGACAGACAGACAAACAGACAGAATTGCGAAACCCACTTTTTTGGTCTTCGTTATAGATAGATAGATAGATATAGATATTTTATTAATAATTCATTGTATATAAAATCAGTACAAATTTTTTCACAAAATATTAATAATGTAATTTAAATATTACAGTATTATTGGCATAACATTTATTGTTGTCTGCCAGGTTGGCTAAATATATACTAATATAAATCATATTATAAAATTAATAGAAAGATAGCAACATCGTAATTTTTTTATTTCGTATTCCTAATATATCATTACTTTGTATAATATTTCTAATTATTAACAAAATTCATTGATTAATAGCTCTCTATACTTTAAACAATAATTTAAAAAACTGAAAAGAGATTGAAAGTTTTTGCCGTTCAAAATCTCATAGAGCTCTTCAAGAGAAAGCACACTTTTATCGAAACATACAAGTCTAGTGTTCTTGAAAACTGGACATCTGGCAATAAAATGGTATGTATTTTCCACTTCATCTAGATTGCAAATTGTGCAAATACCGACTGTATCTTTTTTGAAAGCTTTAGCGTTAATATTGAGGAGCCCACCCCTAGCTTTGAGAACTAGGCTAACCAAATGGGAAGAATTTTCGTCGACAAAGTATGGTTTGAAGTTGTAATCAAGGTGACGATATAAATCATGGAATTGTGAATTTCTGGCACTACTGATGTTATTAGTGGTTTCGGAATTTTTCAAGCTTTTTAGAATATTCTCATGCAGATCGATCAAGGAAGATGAAGAAGTAAATGAATTAGTATCTATAACTATATCTAGGTCACGGCATATATCTCTCCACTCGCGGGCCCAGTAAATGTTTTCAGCGATTGTCTCCTCCGCAAGGATCCTAGTCAATCTGGATCTAGGAAGTTTAAGTGTTTTTCTTATGTAATTAAAATGTAGTCGTAGAGTTTGAACAAATTGAGAGTGAAGGCCAACCTCCAAATGTAACATATAGTTGGGTGTGTTACTGGGGAGGTATAACATTTTTTTAATGAAAAATCGAAATAGTTTTTCAACCTGTTCAAATCGCTTGTAGCCCCAAACTTGAGCGCCATAAAACATAATTGATTTTGCTGCAGTGTCAAAAATTTTAAGTTTTTTAGAAATAACTATTTTGGGGTTTTTAATATAATTAGACCAAGTTGCATTAATTGCATTCTTTGAAACAACAAGCCTAGAGTCGAGATGTTTATTAAAAGACAAATTATAGTTAAGTAAAACACCCAGATATTTATATTGATTTACAATTTGAATGGAGTTATTCCCATAATTCCAGTTAAGATTTTTAGAAATTCTTGTAAAATCACGGAAAACAACAATTTTCGACTTATTTAAGTTGATTTTCAGACTCCAAAGGGAGCAATATTTGAAAAGATGATCAATCATACGTTGCAAATCGGCAGGGTAGTCAGAGATCAATACGAGATCATCTGCGTAGAGTAAAATCTTGATAACCATATTCGCCATAAACACCCCACCGGGCATGTCTTCATGAAGGTCATTCAGATATAGAGCAAATAGAAGTGGACTTAGCAAACACCCTTGCTTCACACCCTGGCTAACCAGGAAAGGCTCTGACAACGATTTTTGATCCCACACCCGACATGTTGTGTTCTCATATAGCTGTTGCAGAATTCTGATGACCTTTGAGGATAATCCGAAACAGGACAATTTATAAAATAATGAATTACGTGGTATTAAATCAAAGGCGCAGGAAAAAACCACAAAGAAAGTGAAGGTTTTTTTTTATTTTTCCTGTGGTTAAGGTGTACGATACTTGTGAGGTTACAAATATTGTCGGTAGTGGAGTACCCTTTACGGAAACCAGCCTGGTATTCACTGAGGATACTATTACAGTCAATCCAGCTATTAATCCTATTAAGGATAATGCCAGTGAATATTTTATATATTGTATCAAGTAGCGAAAGACCTCGATAGTTCTCAACACTATTGAGATCCCCCTTTTTGTGTAGCGGAATAATAATCGATTTTCGAAAGGAAGAAGGAATGCATTCAGAGAGATATATTTGATTGAGTAGACATAGAACTTCTTCTAAGAAACAAGTTGGAGCATTTTTGTAAAATTCATAGCTAACTCTATCCTCTCCCGGCGCTTTTTTATTTTTTGCTCTTTGTAGTACATGTAACAGCTCCCACATATCAAAAGGAGAGTCAAGAAAATTATCTATTTTTTCTGGCATGGCCCAAGAGAAATGATGCTCATTTTCAGATACAGAAAAAAGTGACTTGAAATATATCATAAAGTCTTGGCTTTTCAGATTACCACTTGGTTTTGATTGACATTTCTTCATCGAATTAGCTAACTTCCACCAATCACTAGCATTCCTAATTGAATTAAGCTTTTCAATGCTTTTGTATGCGAAGTTAACTTTTTTATTTTTGCAGATACGTATGTACCTAGACCGTCTCTCTATGTAAAGTCTTTTATAAAATTCGAAATTATATTTCCGGTAAAGATTGAGCTGTTTTAACATCCTATTTCGAGCGCGGATACATTCATAATCAAACCATTTATTTTTTGGAATAAAGCGTTTACAAGCCCTACTCTTACCAGCCGCAGTGGTAATCTTGTACAGAAGAGAGCTGACTTTTTTTTCTATTGACATACTTGAACAAATATAATGGCAATTAGATAACCGACTGAGAGCAACTACATATTTTACACGATTATTATCGGACCAGTAGAGTTTTTGAGGGAGTACCATCTGATTAAGGTCCTGACTATGGGTTGAGGGGAAAGAAAGGCGTAGGCTGAGGGGCATGTGATCCGAAAAAGCTTTGCTTGGTATAGAGAAATTTTCGATCAAGGGTAAAAAATCGAACGAACATGCACAATAGTCTATGACTGAACTACCCGAGGCACCACAGAAGGTAAACTCACCATTCATATCGCCAAACATCCTGCCATTGATGATCACTGCACCTATATTTTCAAAAAGATCAATTAATTTCTTTCCTTTAGTATCTATTGTTTTATCTTTAGATACTCGTATCTCAGAGGCAAAGGGAGCACTACTCAATAAACACTTATCAATAAATTGGGCCTCAGCCGTGCGAGCATTTAAGTCGCCAAGTATACAAAATGACTCCATATTCATATTATTTAAAAAACTTTCAAATTTATCAAAATCAGCCGCCCAATTTGTTTTGTTTGAACCATTTAAATATCGAGGTACAAAGTGGAAATTCGCATCACCAAATTTAGCAGCCAGAACAACATTACCAGAAATTTCAAGAAACCTAAACGAAAATTTATCTTTAAAGCTTTTTTTAAATCCAAACAAACACCCACCAATAACATGGCCAGCACTATGAAACTTTACAGCATCATCCCAATATAAATGAAAATCACTAAAATAAATTGAAAAATTACTTCTTTTATCATTCAAAATATTAGTTTCGTACAAGAAAAAAATATCGAATTTATTTATATAATATAAAAAATTACTAAAAATCAGTTTACTCTTTAAGTTTGCTACATTATACGACAATACCTGACAGACATTATTTGGTTGCTAATTTTTTAGTTGATCACTAGATGATACTTGCAGCGCAGGAACTTTATCATTAGATTTAGGCGTCTCTCTAACAATTATGTCATAAGAGAATTTAGCTTTTGTGACAATCCCTCGGAGAAATTCGACGTCCTGGATCTTTGCACCTTCCACTTTACCATTGTTCCAGGTAAACTGAATATCATTAACGTAGATGCAAAATTCTCCGAAACGAACTTTGATTTGTCCTCCTGCTTTTGCTATGTTTTTTCCTAGGGTACGTAATTGAAATCTTTTATTACGTTCATCAGCAGTGTAGTCTTTTTGTACAAAGATGTTAGTCCCTTTAAGGTTCTTCTTAGCTGCAATTATACTGTTGACTTGTAGGGCTGAGTCCAACGAGAACACGAACAACTTCCCACAATAAACCGGTCGAGATTCCTTAACGATTGCTGTGGTGTTCAGAACATTCAAGCACAGATCATTGAACTCGGCAACAGCTGACTGAGTGTTTCTGTTACTTAGCCCGCTGACAACAATGTTTGCCCGTCGAGACAGTGGCGTAGATAGGGGAGGGATCAGGGGGATATATCCCCCCCCATTGGGATCTGGTGCAGGGAAATAAGTCCCCAGGAACTAAGTCCACTGAGGGACTAAGTTCTCATTTGAGGTGGGAAATAAGTCCCCAGGAACTCACTTAATGGGAACGAAATCCACTTTACTAAAATGGTCTTTGTTCCCATGCAAGGTGGGAAATTCGTTACAAAAACCTGTGGGTTTTAGTTCCCTTTGAATGTGAAATAAATTCCCATATTAAGCCATGGGAACGAGACGTATAAACAGTGAGGTATGCAACCCCCCTGCTTGGGCACACTATAGGATTTGGGGTAGGTGCGAGGTTGGGTGTATGCAAAGTTTCTTTAGCATTTAAAGAATCTGGAAAATAACCAACATGAAACCAAAAAGTTTTTGTTGTTGGAAATTCATTCCCACTTTATACTTTCGAGTGTGTACTAATTTCCCATAAGAAAGTGGACTTAGTTCTCACTTAATGGGAACAAAGACCACTTTAGTAAAGTGGATTTCGTTCCCATTAAGTGAGAACTGAGTCCCTCAGTGGACTTAGTTCCCGTGGACTTATTTCCCACCTCAAGTGAGAACTTAGTCCCTCAGTGGACTTAGTTCCCGTGGACTTATTTTCCTGCACCTTGGGATCTATAATTGTTCAACATAACCAGTCATGAACCAAATAAGTTAAAGAAACGCACTCTGAAATTTTTTTTTACGTCTCTCACCAATTGATAATAGGTAAACGTGCAAGAAAAAGAGCTTCCATCCAGCTATATATTTTATTAAAGACATTAGGTACACTGCCGGTTTCAACGTCAACTCCCGAAAGAACTTTCTCCAGTCAGTAAAGAGAATAAAAACAATACAAAGAAGCATGACCAACGAAGTGAGATTTTTAATAATATGTCTATTTTAATAACAGTGTGATAAGCTTTGGATGTTTACTTATTTGCAGGATCGTTTGAATGGTTTGGCTGCTCTAGCTATTCATCGCGAAATACCTACATATAATAGCAGAAGAGGTTACAAGTGTTTTATCTAAAAAGAACAGAAAACTGGATTTTATTTTGTGATTTAGTGCCTTGCATAAGTATAATCGCACCTGTAAGAATGCGTTTTGTAGAAAATTAAAATGGGAATGACACTACTATTTTTTATTGAATGGCATCACTAATCAAGTAAATTGAGAAGAAAAAAAAGTTCCGTTAATTTCTCTTCTGGTGGTTAAAAATTAAAACAGATTTTTTTTTGTATTGCAAAAGTATAACCGCTTTTTTATTTTTATCTGTTTTTTTTTTTTATTTTAAGTAAATTTTTTCGGCTGAATTAGTAAAGGACATTGCTGCCCCTATTTTCGACCAATCTAAAAATTGTTTTCGACATACTGTTGACAAGGTTATTTTATATGGAATCGTCTATACAGTTTCATTCTTCCACAATCGCCTCTCGCAGCTCAGCAACTCTGTATAATTGCCTATTATGGGCATACATTTTGTGGGTCAAAATTCCCCAAAAATTTTCAATAGGGTTACAATCTGGAGAACGTGCCGGGAACACCATAAAATGTATGTTATTATATTCGTACAATCCCAAACTTTGACGACTAACGTGAATTGGGGCATTATCATGCTGGAAGACATGCCGAACTCGACGAAATCGTCTTAAGTAGGGCACCAAATTATCCTGAAGCACCTGGGTGCAAGCTGAACTGTTCATCTTTGCAGAGGTGAAGGCAAGTGCAACCTTACCACGGTCGCAGAAGGCCCCCCAAACCTTACAACTACCGCCAAAGTTCCTCTTGGAAACAAACTTTTCCTTTCTCAGATCGTGCCAATATCCATTAAAACCACCTGACCCATCAAGATTAAACTTTTTTCGCCACTGAAAATAATCTAAAAAAAAAAAAACATTCATTAGATTATGCCATTTGGAATAACAAGAGTTAATTGTAAATTAATGGAATGTTACTTATGGTTTTCCAATTCCGTTTCATGTTTTGCTGGGCAAATTCTTACTTTTTTTTTGTAGACTGTTTTCAAATTTGGAGCTGGCATCATTTTGCACCGAACAATCACTTTACTGCTTTTTAGGGCACGAAAAACCGTTGAAACCGAAATTCCTAAGCCCAATTTCTCACGAACGTCCGGCAAAGAATGCACCGAATTGGATGCAGCATTTATTAAACGCCTCTTATCTCGACATGTCAGCTTCTGCAGATGCCCGGGTCTTATTTTCGTCTCATAAGATTCTGGATCTTGTAAGAAATTTCGGACGACACGATCGGATCTTTAAATTTTCCTACCAATAGCCCTTAAGCTTAGGCTAGTTAACCGAAAAGCTTGAATTTTGACTTTTTCCGTATCGCTTAAATGTTTACCACGCGGCATTGTTGCTTGTCATTTCGAAGCATATAACTGAATGAAGCTTCAGAGAGGTTTGCATTGTGCGGTTATACTTTTGCAATATATAAAAATCTGTTTATAATTTTTAAACACCAGAAGAGAAAATAACGGAACTTTTTTTCTTCTCAATTTACTTGATTAGTGATGCCATTAAATAAAAATAGTAGGGTGTCATTCCCATTTTAATTTTCTACAAAACGCATTTTTACAGGTGCGGTTTTACTTATGCAAGGCACTGTATATCAATATTTATTCTAAATCATATTCAAAATAATGCGTATTTATCTTTAAAAAATATAATTTTTTTATGGCATACATAATGAATTCAATGAAGTCTTGTTGTTTGTTTTTTTTTTATTTAATAAAACTTTAAAAAAAATGAGCGAACTAGATCCATCCCCCCCATAGCGAAAAGCTATCTACGCCACTGCGTCGAGATGATTTGTCAATTAACTCCAATCTATTATTCATTGCCTGTAACTCTTCTTTAAGCTGTGTGTTCTCTGAACGCAGGTGCTGAATCTCCATTCTGAGAGGCTGTAGGTCGTCTTTACGTGTGACATCATGCAGTTTCAAGTCCAGTGCAGCGCTGAGCTTGGAGTCAAATACAGACCATGAGAATAGATCATTACTGGGTGCAGGCAGAGATAGAGCCGCCTGGGTAATATTATTAGCCTGGTTGTGGTTCGGTGTTGAAAATGACATTGTTGTTGAGTTTATTAATTGTTTTTTTGCGACAATGGATGCACTTTGGTCAGGTGAAGTTTCTTGGTACCCGCGCTTTTTGTGAACTTCCATATATTTTGGGGTTATGTTTAGTCGCACAAAAACTTTTCTTTACTTTCGTCAAAACAACACTTTTTCATGGATTATTTCATTCAACTCGGAAAAACAGTCGTCTAAAGTTACTGATAATAAAGTTTTATAATTTTTTATATACAAAATAATGAATTTCTTAGGGATTTTTTGCAGAGCGTAATTATTTTGACGTGTGATGTTTATGAGAACAGAGTTGCCAACCAAGTCTTCGTTATCATCGTAATGTCAATTTTGATCAAAATCTCAAGTCTTCGTTATCATCGTAATGTCAATTTTGATCAAAATCTCGAGTTCGATTTTTTTTACGAATGCATAACTTGCCTTATAGTACCTATAAGTCGCAAGTCAAAATCAAATAAGCAAAGTCGCACACTAACACTACCAGAGTATATCTGAAAATTCCGCGTGCGCAAAAACGATTCGGCTATACGCACAAATAGTGAGAAGCGTAATTTTTCATCTATCTCATTGAATGCACAAAAACAAAAACTCTTTACCTCTTTACCTTGAAATCTTAAAAAAAATGGAGTGCCGTCGCGTGGCGACGGATAATTCAATCGCTTATATGATGAGTTACTGCGTTGATGCAAACTTGTATGCGCGTTGCAAATATAGAAACAGCATTGTTAATATTCTGTTTTAATTTGAATATCATTTCGCAGGGAATGTGATTTTAAATGTTCAGCAAAGGTTGTTGCTAAGCAAAGAAAGTACGAATTCTGATCACTCTTTATGAATCTAAAATTAAATCGAAATATTTTTTTTTTCTTGAAAATAGTTCAATAGAGGTTAAGTGATGTTTCAGCAATTTGGGGGCTCCTGATGATTGCGGGGCCCTGGGCCCGGGCCCAGTGGTAAAGAGGGGTCTGCATAAATGTATATTTGAGTTAATTGAAATTAAAATGAAATTACATACTCGCAAATCATCTAAACTCTGTGGCCACAAACCATAACCGCCTAACTCGAGTTATGACGAAATTGAGTTTTTACTATAATCGTGCCGAGAATATAAAAATCTATGTCCACTCAATTTTTTACGTCTGTATCTTTTTATAAACAAAAGTTATAAACAAAAAACCTAACAACCTAACTCGCTTTTCAAAAATTATAATTTGCCATAACAACTTAACTCCATAAAAATACAACGGCGGTTTCATAACTTAAGATAAGTTTATATTATTTTCCATTAACAAAAAAATATAATAAGGAATAAAAACATAAGTCAAGTTAAGGAATTTTGAATTTGCCAAGAATTAAAAACGCTTAGTTTTCATTTTTCTTATGTTAACATAGGCTCTTATTCCCTAAAGTAAAACAAATATTTACTTTTCTCAACTTGAGTTAGGTTGTTATGGCAAATCGCAAATCTATTTTTTGACAAACTTAACTGAACATAAGTGCTTTTGGCTAACCAGACTATAATTGTATGAAAATCATAAATCGAGTTAGGCCGTTATGCCGTGTTTAAATTTAAAAAATCACAAATCTAAGTTGACTTATGTTCTTTTGCCTTAATCAGTTTACCGTAAAAATGAGTCGTAAGTGAAGATAGGTTATTACGAACAGTCGCATCTGTAGTGTAAGTGCTGTTTAAAATTGAAAGGTTTAATTAAAAAAGTGCGTAGATACCGAAAATGAGCTGTGCAAATAATGGAACTAGCAAGGATGCTTACAAATTACAACAAAATAATTATGTATTACCACTCTGATATACACGATATACATAGTTATGAGATGTATTTAGGAGCTGATATCACATTGTGGCAGTTCCTTACTAACAAAATTAATATAGGTATTACTTAATAAGATAAAGTACTCGTTACAACATATTTACTTTTCATTTGTTCTAAAATAAATGTTAGGTTTCAAATTCAAAAAGAAATATCAAAATAAGAAGTCTTAAGAATTTATCTTACATTGAGTAATTTTTTTTCCTACTAGGCTTAGGAAAATTATTGTCTATTATTTTTAGTACAGGACAATGTAATAATAGAGATCAGTTTGTTCGCAAAGAAAATGGAATGAAATTAAAACATTCATGCTGCCAGTCCCTGTTTTTTGCTTTAAATCAAAATATAATATTATTAGTTTTATTACAATTAAACCAAACAAAAATGTTTCCATATTTTGAACTGAATATTACGAAACACAGTCATCAATGAACGGCCAAACTTTTGATGTTGACTTGATCCAATTACTCTTCTTTTTAAGCCATTACTTATAGCAACAAAACTTTTAATATTTAATACAATTCTAAGGTTTGTGTTAAGATATGCATATAATTTTTTGTTGTTCAGGTGAACTATTCAACTATGTACAGTGTACATACATGAAACTGAGAACGTTGAAAATGATCTCGATTTGATGATTTGATGGTAATTTTTTTTAATAAACCGGAATATATACACTCAAATGATTCAATGAAATATCCAAATTTGAATTTATTTCAGTAGAAAGCCCAAGCCGCTCATTTTTTTATTTGTAGAAGTAAATGCAGCGAGAGAATTAAATTTGGAAAACTTGAAGTGTAGTTCGACAGCTACTGGTCATTAGGAAACTATAGCCAAAGAATTTTATGTAGATATTGCTTCCCTCAAAAACATTGAAGATACAAAATTTGACACCTTGGTGTACACAATTAACTGGAAGCCAAAACGCGACCGTAGTATGAAGAATACGAAAATATTTGTAATGTTTTTTGTAAAAAATATTTTCTTCTGAAAGCTTCTTTTAATCTTCTATTCTTCTTAAAATAAATAAATTATCAGAGGAAAACATGCTCCCATCAATAAGAAGAAAACGACATATTTGGAGGTTTACTGCACATGAAAACCACTTCATTCGAAGGGACTCGTATACAAAATATTTAACTGATAACTTAAGTTTTACATCAATGTCCATCCATTATAAATCATTATCTTTAAATCTTGCAAGCTTATCAAAATACATACTTTAAAATGTTCAGATTTATCGGCAAAAAGTATAATGCCCCGCCCCGAAAGTAGACATGTGTTCTTTTGCTTTGAAAAAAAAGGTTAACGAGTCCGAAAATGAAAATTTCGCATTGATTGAACAAAAAAAAAATAATTTCGATAAAGCCTAAGCAAAGCGCAACGAAAAAAGAAGCAATAAAACCCCAACACTTTAAAACTTAAGGCTTTGACCTTCATCGATCATTGAACCAATGCTTACAAATTAATGTGACAGCGACCACGATCTCAATTAGTTTAGTATGAACAAAACGAAGGTCCAAATGTTAACGCCAAGTGATTGGTTTTATTTCGTTAACAGCGTTGGAAATAAGACTGATTAAATTGAGACAAAAATCGAGAACGATTTTTTGATTTCGACAAACTTTATAGATCTAAATTTTCCTGGAAACGAACAGATGAAGATGGCAACAAAAAAACTAGCAACTCGGTTCGGTGGCTACTTTACTATAAAAGCTGCAATCAATTGTCCTACACAGAATTTTTGCACAAAGATGAAGTTTAGTTTTCAAATTTTTTAAAGTAAAAAAGAGATGACAGCCTTTTTTAAATCTAAACAATTTCTTTCACGATAATAAAAGGATTTCATAGACTTAAAAAATGAAATCATGATTTTTAGTCTATGACAATCTTGGATCCAATATTTACGAGCCAAACACTTATCCCGATTTAACAGGTCTTGACAAATCAGAAGATACTAAAATATCGATTTGGCTCAAAATTGCATCAATAATGTACAATACATAATTTAAACTTATGGGTACATACTAAAAGTTTGAATAGATAAAATATTCAAATTAAAAACTTTTCCTTTACTTGTATGATACTTTCACGACAAAAGGAAAATATATGGAAAATTAACTTAAGTCAATAAATACATTGGTTTATTGATAAGGAAAAAGAACTTAAGTCAACATAGGAAATTTTTTCCCACAATCTCACACAGGGAATAACGACCTAAGTCGAGAAAAGAAATTTGAATCGGTCTTTCTTAATATACCATAACAACCTAACTCGACCTAAGCTTTTTATTTTTTTAAATTTCAATAAGCCATAACAGCTTAAGTGTTTTTTTCTTTAATTACTCATTAAATATAAGGCATAGAATTTATTCTTTCTAGTATATGAAAAATGTGTGTTCTTTCTTCATTTCTGCATTTAAAAAATTTAAGAATTCATAATTACTGATTCATAGAGAGAATATGAAACTTAAAACTGCTCTCCTGAAAAATATTAAAAATCGACTTAAGCGGTTATGCCTTGTGGCCACTGAACTGTCAACCTGGCTGACTGCCTTTGCCAATGCTTATAAGAATTGTTCAATCAAATTTGTTAAAATCAGAATGATGATAAAATAAAATTCACTATAACAAACTAACTAATAAGAGTTTCATAGAATAGTGTAAGAGATGCAAAAAAAATGGTTTTACCTAAAAACAACGGTACACACCGTACAAGGTTAAAAAAATGGTTTTTGAATATTGTATTCTTCTCGGAAACGGCTCCGACAATTTTGATAACATTTTTCTTCAGATTCATTTTTACGATCTATAATTTAATTAATTTTTGAAATAAAGATATTACTTACTCTACCTACCAAAGAAATATTTTTTGAATTAAAAAAAAAATCTATTTTTCTTTTGGAAAAAAAATACGACTCACTATATTTTTTTAGAAATTTGGTTTTAATCTTATTATAATAAAATTTTTAAGTTGGGGTACCAAATTTTTTCTTAAAAATGTTTTAAATATTTTGTATGTAAAAGCATATTTTTTTAAGAAACCACTACAATGACTTATAATTTGCTTAAGAAACCACATGACATTCTGTTTTTATCTCTTAATACTAAAAGAATTTCAAAAATGAGTTTTATGAATAGTTTTCTCTAATAACATTAATTTTTAAAAATCTGAATCTTTTGCATAAGAGCAAGTTCGTGCGACCCAGTCGTACCTTTTATTTTATAAAATTAAAAAAAAAAATCTATTAAAATTATCAAGCTGAAAACTGGGCAAAAAGTTTTGTTGGCAGATTAAACGGTGGTTTCAGTAAAAGCATGGCTATGTATTATATTACATACATACATACATATGTCCTTTTGGTTAATTTTTAAATCGTCAGTTCTGATTTGAAATTTGAACTTATTGGTGCTTATTGTCGTTTTTGAAAACATTTATTTGTGATTTAATTGTGATTGAATTGTGAGAAAAAATTTTTGAATATATACCTGCTTACCTTGTGAAGGATAAGTATTTTTTCAACATTCTTATATATTTAAATTCTTATATATTTAAATAAATCTATATATATATATATATATATATATATATATATATATATATATATATATATATATATATATATATATATATATTTATTATTATATTCTATATACTCGTATATAGATTTATTTACTTATTTATTATTTATTATTAATTATTCGTTATAAATTATGGAATGTTCCTATACAAACTATGAATAGCAGCAGATTCCCTTAAGTTCGGTTTCTTCCTTTAGATTCCCAAAAGAACACAGAAGTGCAATTTGGGTAAGGGTGGAAATGTTTCACCCACAAAGAATCTTCCACAAAGATCCCTTATGTGTGAAAAACATTTTTATGCCAAGGATATTATTATTAGAGCCACGTGGAAATGTCTGAACCGAAGATACTATCGATCGCTCTTGTTTCCATTTAATGGAATATGGAAGCATACAAAACCCCGAGGCAGCCAACCTCCACGGTTACCTCTGCAATTCCGAGCCCTATGTCTAAACTTACGCCTCAAATTTCGACTCCACTTATCTTACAGCCTATCTTCATCTACTATAAATTTATTCTATGGCAACGTATGTGAGAGATTATTCTCTGCCATATGTGCCTACTTCTTTTCACATTTCTCCCTCGCAATTTCCCTCCCCAAAATTGCGTTACTACAAAGTGGTGCGAAAAATAAAACGGCCGAGTGTTATTCCCCGATATATTTTCCGAACACCAAAATAATTAAAAAAAAAACCGAGGATATATATGTATATGTAGGTTAAAAAATGATTTGGAAACGCAAATGGAGGATTTTTCAGAAGTTGTTTTAGTGCAACTCTTCCACAAGGCGAATGCACCCTGGGGCCCAAAGGAAAAGGATTTATTTCTTAAATTTTCCAATAAGTCCCCAGCATGTTATAAAAACATGTTAAGTGCTGTCTTCAAGCTGCCATCAGTAAGTAACATTTACCGATGGCATTCGGAGATACGGCTACCATCAGGATTCAATGATCCAATGATCAACACGCTGACGGATAAGCCAAAGACCATGACATCGATGGAAAAGAAGTGCGTACTCCTGTTCGATGAAATGGCAATAAAGAGAGAACTGGAATACAACATCAAGGACGATGTTAATATGGATTTACTGACTTTGGAGAATACGGAAGAAACGACACCATAGCCTCGAAGGTAATAGAGTATTCACGCTTAGAGGATTAAATAAAAATTAGATATAGTTTGAATTTTTGAATTAAAAATAGTTTTTTAGGCCGAAAGGTATTAGATTTAAGATATAGTTTAGCTTAGAGCACCCGCATAGGGCCAGTAACTTAGTTTTAAGGTATTGGATAAATAAGTAGGCTAATTTTATAAATTTTTTTGTCTTATTAATTTAAAAAAAAATTAAATAAAAATTGGAAACAGTCAGTTGCGTACTCTACGTGGGTTCATCAAAGGGAGAGCTTTTATCAGAGATGTTAGTCACAGTTCTTAAAGGAGTTATAAATGGTGGACTAACACCTATTGCGATAAGCTGCGATCAAGATTCCAATAACGTTTCAGCTCACAAAAAGCTTGAACCACCCCTTTTTACTGAGAAGGAACCATATGTGGAGATTGAAGAACATAGAGTTTTCTTGCTCTATGATTATCAACATCTCTTCAAAAGCGTGCTGCAACACTGAATCTTAATTGGAGATGATATTGTGGATTGGCGCGTTATCGAAAAAATTTTTGAAGAAGATAGGAAAGGAAAATTACAAGTTTTTTACAAGCTGACGAAGGCCCATATTCGACCCAATCCCTATGAAAAAATGTCTGTTAAATTGGCCACGCAGGAAAGGAAAGGAAAGGAAAATTCCTGATGCAACTGCAAGGTTTGTCAAGAAAATGAAAGATTTGTTTGATAATCTCAACATGAGTAGACTGGATTTCAGAAATCCCAACAGACAACCTCTATCGGATACAACGGAGACTCTTCATTCCCTAAAAAGGGCCAGAGAATGAATATCAACGTGGAGATCCACCAGTTGTGTTAATAATATACCACCTTGCTTTCAAGGATTAAAGCAAACGCTACTTTCAATTATGCAGAAGAAGAGCAAAATTATATTCTCCTTGCACATTTGAATACGAATGTCGCAGAAAACTTATTTTCAATGGTGAGAAGTAATAGGGGCTCATATGAAAAGGCTCCTTCGGCTTGGCGATTCATTCGAAATTTGAAAATAATTATTTTCCAGCATTTATGCTCTGCTGAAAATTTAGGTTACGAAGATGCTGAATTGGAACCACTTCTGGAAGTAACTAGAATAAGCGGGCAAATGAAAATAGAGCCAAGTGAAGAAATAGATTTCGACTTCGAATACCCGGTAGAGGATAATGTCTTAGAATGTGATGCAATGGACACAGACTCCACTACAAAGGATACTCGTAATAAAAAAAGGGCAGCAAGGAGGTGCTGCATGTTTTGCGGGATTTGTGGCCGGCAAAGTAAAAATAAGTTAAATTGCGAAGTTTGCTCCCAGTATTTGACTGACGAAGTTAACAAAGAAAGGGAACAAACTTTGCTAATTCAACTTCCCACCGTTGTGACCGTAACCACGTCTTCTGAATTTGGAAAATTAACAGTTCCGTCGATTCTTTTCGAAGGAACTGTTAATAATATTCTAAAGTATTTTTGATACTAATTTCCCAGAACGACAAGACGGAGAAAAGGTAGTGGAAACATAGTTGGATGTATTCATGAAGAAAAATAAAAGGAATTTATCAAAAAGCTTCACACCCGATAGAGAAGTCATCGCCAGGTTTGTACTAATTGGACTGATCATCTTGGAGACAAGAAGAATAAACAAGAAAATCAAGTTACCAAGAAAAAATTAAACTTATACTTATTCTAATTTTTGTTTTAATCTAATTTGATATTTTGTAATATATGTACATATCATAAATAAAAAAAAATATTTCTTCTTAAATAAATATCTTGTTATTTTATTTATAGAACGAGGAATAGGCCTACCGGTGAAACCTCGAAAAAAAACGCATCCAATATTCTACCTCATAAGTTGATGTGGAAAGGAATATACATTTAAGAAAAATTCAAAAATTTTCTAAATAAAATGCACGACTGGGTCGCACGAGTTTGCTCTTAGGTAAAAAAAAATAATAATTTCAAAAATGAATGTTATTAGAGAAAAACTATTCATAAGCATAAAATTAATTTTTTAATAGACTAAAACAGTAGTAGTTGGAGCTAATAACAGGATACCATGTGATTCAAGCAAATATTAGTTTATGCAAAAACAAATAAGCTTTTATGTACAAAATTTTTAAAATATTTTTAAGAAAACATTTTAGTACACCAATTTAAAGTTTTTATTATTGTTCAAATAAAAATTTAATTTACAAAAAAAAAATACTGAGTCGTTTCTAAGATATCGAATTTTCAAAGTTTTTTTTTTTCAAAATTCAAAAAATATTTTTTTTTTAAGTTTTGAAATGCAATGCTTTTAAAACTTTTTAGAAGCTTCTCTATAAAAAAATTCATTAAAATCCGTTATGTCGATAATGAGAAATTCTAAGTTTGAAAAAATGGTTCTACGGTATCGTAATGTCAACTTTGATCAAAATCTCGAGTTCGATTTTTTTCCGAATGCATAACTTGCCTTGGCAAGAGTATGAAAACTTAGGCGCCAGGAAATTATAACGGTTTTTCGTAGAACAGTTCAATACATTTTTTCCTACGGAGGGGGGGTCTTTCTCCGCCCGTTTGGTCGGGAGGGGCAATTTTATAAAAAGGTACTAAAATGGAAACAAAAATACTTGCAATTAAGTATTATACCTTTTTTTTAAGCCAATGCTCTGTTCTATTAGACAGTTTTTAAATCAAGTGAAATCTATGCACAGTTTTTGAAAAAAAAAACAAGTTTTAAACTCAAATTTTGGGAAAAAAATATAAAAAAAAGTTTAAAGTTTAATTTTTCAAAACTGCAAGTTATATATTATTTTTATTTCCTAAAATTTGTTGCTCTAATTTATTCTTATTCAAAAACTGAAAACTAGATGATTTTTAGGCGTCTAGTTTTTGAGAAAATTGAAAATAACTAAAACTACTTTTTTATGGGATATTTGTTTTTTTTGCTTGCTTACGCATTACGGCGCGGTATAAACAGTGAGGTATGTATCAGCGGCGACGCGTGCCTAAAAAATGTAGTCGTTCAGTTTCAAAATTCTTATTTGCAATGCCAAGAAGTCAAACAAGTCTTTTTTTATATAAAAGTACATTATAATGTTTTTATTTTTATGTCAATAATAAATAGGTATGTGTTGATTAAGTACCAGCTAGCCATTTTCCTCATTTCCTTCATTCCACAGTAAAAAAAGCTTTCCTCGTTCAAAACTGATTTGAACGAAACCGTCCCTATGAACGACGCGCGTCTCATTTCTCATATTCGAAAAAATAAAAAAATTAAATATTGGAATATGTATCTACCTAAATAAATAAATAAACTACTTACCTACGCCCTAGCTACCCGTTTTCCTCATTTCCATCATTCTACCATATACAGGGTGATTGGCATAAGGTGTGACAAAAAGCTAGGGCGTGTAGGTTGGACTTAGACAAGAAAAAAATCGTATGGGAGGGGGGGGGTCTATTTCCCCCCGTTTAGGCGGGAGGGGCAATTTAAGAAAAAAATCACTTAAAACAGAAAAAAAATTATTAAAAAATAATGGTGATACCTACAGAGTAATGCTATAGCATTTTGAAAAGCCAGAAATACATTCTTTAATTTTGTTTTTAAATAAAGTTGTTCGAGTGAATAGGTTTTGAAAAATTAATTTTCAAAATCAAAATTTTGAAAAAAAAAATGAAAAAAATTTTTTTAAACAATTTTTTTTCAAAATTTTACGTAATTAAGTATTATTTTTTTATTCAATATTCAATGCTCTTATTAATTTTTGATCAAACACAAAAAACCGGATGTCAAAATGTTTTGTAGTTTTTGAGAAAATCAAAAATAACAAAAACTACTTTTGTTCTAAAAAAAGCCTTTTATTTTAGTTTTTATACGTTTTTGGATTCTTAGGTGAATTTACGATTGAAAGGATTAACTTTCTTTTTACTATTTTTTTAATTATCGTCTTATAAACATACAATAATATGACAAAGTACTGGATTAACCATATTTCACACATTTTTTTTATTGAGAACACCTGCGTGAGAGCATTGGTTTAAAATTGGCCACTTTTGTATTATGGTGGGGTCGGCTTGGCGTAGGTGCATTTACGAAAAAAAGGATTAACTTTTTTTGTAAAATTTTTTTATTATCAATCTTATAAGCATACAATAAAGTGACAAAGTACTGGATTAACACATTTTTTTCATTGAGAACACCTGCGTGAGAGCATTGGATTAATATTAACCTGCGAATGTTTTTTAAATAATTTTTTGTAATAAGCTTTAGTTAAAAAATAGTTAAAAATTTAAATAAACAGTAATTATGTATTTTATCTAAATATGCATGTATTTCTTATTTTAATTGATTTCAAGATTCAGGAACATTCTTGTTCTTATTTCGCAATTGCACTTTTCTGTCACTAGTTAGGGCGTGTAACGTTGCATTATTTAAAAAACTTTCGCATGTCAATATTAATCCAATACTCTCACGCAGGTGTTCTCAATAAAAAAAATGTGTGAAATATGGTTAATCCAGTACTTTGTCATATTATTGTATGTTTATAAGACGATAATTAAAAAAATAGTAAAAAGAAAGTTAATCCTTTCAATCGTAAATTCACCTAAGAATCCAAAAACGTATAAAAACTAAAATAAAAGGCTTTTTTTAGAACAAAAGTAGTTTTTGTTATTTTTGATTTTCTCAAAAACTACAAAACATTTTGACATCCGGTTTTTTGTGTTTGATCAAAAATTAATAAGAGCATTGAATATTGAATAAAAAAATAATACTTAATTACGTAAAATTTTGAAAAAAAATTGTTTAAAAAAATTTTTTTCATTTTTTTTTTCAAAATTTTGATTTTGAAAATTAATTTTTCAAAAACTATTCACTCGAACAACTTTATTTAAAAACAAAATTAAAGAATGTATTTCTGGCTTTTCAAAATGCTATAGCATTACTCTGTAGAAATCACCATTATTTTTTAATAATTTTTTTTCTGTTTTAAGTGATTTTTTTCTTAAATTGCCCCTCCCGCCTAAACGGGGGGAAATAGACCCCCCCCTCCCATACGATTTTTTTCTTGTCTAAGTCCAACCTACACGCCCTAGCTTTTTGTCACACCTTATGCCAATCACCCTGTACCTATATTAAAAAAAAGCTCTACTCGTTCAAAACAGATTTGCACGAAATGCTCCCTACAACGAGCGAATTGTTTTTTTTTTCTTGTATGCTTTCTATGGGTTCATTTCGTTGCCAAACCGTATGAACGACTTGACTTGGGTAGATACTGATCGGTTGAGTGAAAACAAAGCAGTAGCAGGTAGCTAGTTCGTTTTGTTTTATTTGGGTAGTTCACAGAAGGAATGCACGAGTTGGAAAATGGAAAATATGTACGTATACATTAGATATAACTATAAGGAATGAGCGAACAGTATAAGTATGAGGTGTGGGTTAATTAGATAGAAATTAAAATAATGTCGCCTGTAAGTCCCCTATTACACGATGTCTCACGAGACGAGGCTCACGTAAGTGCGAAAAAGAAAGCAGATATGAGGAAATGAGATGCAAAAAAATATTCCCGGTGAGTACCGGGCTGATTTTTAGTAGTCTCATTTTGACGTTTCTTTTTCTCAAATTCGTTTTATGTTGTGTTGTGCATTGAAAAATACGAACAACAATCAAATTTGAGACATGACTCTCATGAGACATGAGTCAACGTGTAATAGCTTTTGCCTCACGGGATACAAATTTAAAAGAAAAGTAAAAAATGAGACATGTCTCATGAGGCAACGTGTAATAGGGGACTAAGCTAGTCGTTCATGCACGACTTGAACAATATGACGCCTCGCCACTGGTATGTATGTATGTAGTAGTGTATGTAGTGCAACCCCCCTGCCTGGACACACTATAGGATTCGGGGTAGGTGCGAGGTAGGGTGTATGCAAAGTTTCTTTTGCATTACAGAATCTGGATTTAAAGAAACTTTGAATTTACCCTATGGCCTATATCCAATGTCTACTAAATATATGTATGCACGTAGCCCAAAGTTGCACATTTAAAATGTTCAGACATGAAAATTTAATACATTATGAAAAATTCACATTACTTAGGTACTACTGTACGAATGCAGCAAATTTATATAATTTCTTAATTAATATGTATGTTTATTGTTTGTGTCTAACATTTTTAATGCTTATGTGGTACAGGCTATTGTTTACCAAGGTCATTCGTTATTCAACCTTTATAAGAGTGAAGTATTTTTTTCTTTGAGAATGGCGACTAAGCATCCACTACTTCATCCTAAATTAAATAACTTTTCAATATTTCAAAAAAAAAATATTTCAAAAGCATCGCGTTCTTAGAAGAAATTGGTCTAATTCCAACTAAAACGTCAACTCTTCCACTGTGTTGCAACTTGCAACTTACCGATAAAGGTAGAAAAATATAAAAATTTCAAGTTCGCTTGGATGTGGCGGTGCTCCGAAAAAGCTCTAAAAATAGGTGACAAAAATTGTAAGAATACAATAAACCCATCTATCGGCACATTTTTCCATGGGCCTCAATATTGGCTAGAGATTCGGGAGGTGCTTGCTATAATTATCTCTTTTTTGATCAAAATGCCTGTAAACACGGTTTTAATACATTGAACATTGAAAAATTGACTTGACTATTTTTAATTAACACCTGATTACTCACGAACTGACTGACTGAGACGAGGAATGCCATGCAATTCTACCTCCTCGTGTAGCATTCTTGGTAACGCTAAATGATTTGCTGTACTTTACTTACAAATGAACCACATTAACATTAATCCTCAAAATGAAATCACCGTATTTTTCAAAAACTATTGACATAAATAATTCAATTTAAATTTAGGATTATAGAACAGACTTCTGGCTTTTAAAACCGGTATAATAGTACCCCTATCTCTTAAAGGGGCGAGATAGAAAAAACGCTTGTATTTGACCCTTCTACAAAGATCCGTTATCAATTTTTGGCGCCTAAGTTATCGTACTCTCCCCCTTGCCTTATAGTACATATAAGTCGCAAGTAAATAAAGTGTATGTTTACTTGCGACATATAGCATTTCATACAAATTTTCAGAAGAAGCTTTTTTGAATATTTAAATTAAGTTTTTAAACATCATGTAATAGTTTTTGGAGACAAATTTTCTATTTTCCTATTCTGTTTTATGTCTATATGGATAAAAACTATTTTTTGTTTTTATTATTAGAATAGGTACCTACCACAATGTAGATATCTATTTATTTTTAATTATTATTTTTGTTCTTCAAAATGACACCAATTGAAATTTTGAACAACAGAAATAATAATAATAATTATTGGTAAATAATCCTTCCATACAAAAAAAATCAAAATCGTGAATTAATTAAATTTCAAAACAAAAACCAAGACCCATGCTGAAAAATGAAAAATAATAATATACCCACCATTCAGCACAAACTCGATTAACGCAACTAATAGAAATTAAGCTAGTTGCAATAACCGAGGTTGTTGCACTTACTGGGTTATATTTTTTTTAAATAAAAAATTATAGTTGTAATGGCTAATTTTTTTAGAGATAACGAAAATGATATAAAAAACATTAATGAAACTAAATAAATCGTTTTTGTTGGTTTGATGTTTTGATTTCAATGAGCAGAATGCATAAACACAGAAAGTTGCACTAATCGATGTAACATTTTTGAAAAGTAGAAATCGAGGAGTTGCGTGAATCGAGGCTTGCGTTAACCGAGTTCGTACTGTACATACATATGTATGTAAATATATCTAACCAAACACACGTCGAAGGTCCACAAAAAAATCTCTCAAATTTATTGGCTACGTTTTGGCGCTTCTACAGCGATTCTAGTGAGCGGACAAGGAAATAAAAAAAAATAGCTTCATGAGAATACTGTTAAGTTTATATACAATGCTCTGCTCATACATACCATACAAATTAAAATTATTTGAGAAATAAAGTTATGTCACATATGCAATATTTTTGTTTATTTGTGATTTAAAAAAAAAAACCTATCAATCGATCGAAACAAAAATTAAAGGGTAAGTAGAACCCAATAGCTAATTTTATAAAATTTGATTAATGGCTTATTTATTGAAGGTTTTTCTGGTACAGTAATCCCCGCTTAGTTGCACCTCGCTTAATTGACCGAAAAAGTTGCATTGCAAAATTTCCCGTATTAGTAGCATAGCTTTTTAGATGGTTAATTGAACCCCGCTTAATTGAATTACTCGGTTAATTGAACTTAAAAATATGCACCCGAAAAAAAAAATATATGGACATTTTTCGGATAATTGGAGGTACAAAAAAATTATAATGAAACAAATATTAGAAATATTTTATTACTTAACCTATGTCTGAAGTGGGTTTTTAAAAGATAGGTATCATTCAAGATGAAGAACAGCTGGAAAATGATATCGTGGTCATAGACAACATACTTAAGTACAATGCTTAACAGACGCCGAAATTTTAAAAACTTTTTAAGAAAAAGAAGAAGTTGAAGCCATATTACCATCAACTTTCGAAATTCTTCAGGACATTGCAATTCTACGTTTATACTTCTTACCACTAAATAAATTTACAATTTACAGTGGAGCTGAAAAACAAGAAACAAAACAACCAATCAAAATCAAATCACAAATTTTTTCAAACCAATGTATGCAAATAAGAAAGGTTTGTAACTCTTCCCGTCTTTCTCATTCCATGGAGCATTTTAGAAGCACAAAGATTCTTCCTGTGAGACAGCTATTTTATTACAAGGTTCTCAAGATTTTTTTTATGAGAGGTGGGTACTTGCAGAGTCCAATCTCTGAAGCATATACTTTACGCAGTAATTACCGATCCTTAGTTGCAGTTCCTACCTTTCGTACTACAAGTTTTAGAAATTCGTATCACGTTGTATCCCGCAAACTGTTTAATCGCCTCCCTGCTAGCATACGAGCCATATCAACTCTATTCTCCTTTTTGAAAAAAGTTAAACTCTGGCTTCTTGATTTCAACCATGATGAAATTGAAGTTTTGTTGAGCTATCTTGTTTAGCTTATTTTTATAATGTCAATGAATATAAATTTGTAAAAGTAACTTTATTTTCTTTCACATATCAATTTTTAATTTTTTTTTTAACTTGCATTTTTGAAGGTATCTTTACTTAAAATTGTACACCCCACAATGAATGAATTATTTACTTTGAAGTGGCATTACCGCTATTTTTATAAAATATCAATGCCACTAACTATTCTCTCAACTTACTATTGTAAAATTTGTATAAGTATTGGTATTCTATATATATATATATGTATCAATTAAACTTTAATCCTTATATACATCAATGAACAATACTCTTTATGTATATATATATATATATAAATTACACTTAAGATAACAAGATGAGAATAATGAATAAAAATAAAAAAAAAAAAAAAAAAAATAACCATTATGAGCCTTTCGGGGTACATACCTACTATTGTATTTATTATTTTTTTTTATCCTTTTCGAAGCTAAAAGTGACTTTTTTTTTTAAGAATAATTTATTTATGTTTCATAGTTTGAATTGTGTATGTATGTTTATTTTTTAAATAAAACGTGTTCAAATATTTTTGTTTGTGTACCTACCTATTCTTTTTCAGTTTTTTCAAGGTTTTCGAAATGAAATGTTCATAGTAAATTTCTGGGATGAATATTTTAATTTTTAGTTGACCGACTCGTGCAATTATACGGGTTTCTTTTAATTGAACAGGGCGGTCAATAAGGCGGGGTTTCGTTAATTGAACCACCCGGATAATTGACCGAAAAATCTGACAAAATGGTCAGTGCAATTAATCGGGGAATACTGTATTCGAATTCATAGTTCAAACATCATTTTCTTGAAACTAGGTTTTTGTCGTTTAAAACACTCCAATACTAGGGTGACGATATGTATTCTGTTTGCGGAAGAAGCCGCTAAGTTAAAAATGTGCTTGCGAATGTCGGCCAAAAATTACCATTTACGTTCTTTAAGTTGCTATCACCGACTCGGAATTTTGTTAATATACTTCATTCGTGAACTTTAATATGATTAAAATGTGTTTTTCAATGCATATTCCAGATTGACAGTTTGGTCATTGGTTTAAAGGTTCGCTTACACAAGGTAGCAGTATTCAATAAAATTTGTCAAAATAATCTTGTTTTTAGTGTTCCTAAATTAAATATTCCCATAGAAATTTTATTATTTTCCCGAATGAATACAAAACGGACTAGTTACACATGTTAACAACAATATTGATGCAGAAACCAAAAAATATTTAATACTGTTGACCTGTGCTATGAACAATTTTCTTCTTTAAATTATTCAAAATTTTCAATAATAAATACCTTTACTTATTAATTAAATAAAAATGTAAATATTTAAAGAAAATTACATTTTATATTTCTCAATTAAACAGTATGTACCTACACCTCTATGGAAAGAAAATTTTAAAGCTAGTAAGTAGGTATTAAGCTGATTTACCAACATGTAAATAAATAAAGTTTATTAATATTAACTAGGTGTCTGCAAATAGTATTAAAACTATTCCAAAATGTGTCTAAATTATATACATATGTAGGTCTTCTTTTTAAATATTTTTGATTTTGTATCAACTTACAGTATCAACGTTAGCAAGAAGGATCAGTTATTTGCTAAAAAGAAGAAGATCCCCTCTTTATCAAAACATGACAACTACAACTACGAGCACAATATTTCATGAGTACCTACTCATATTTAAAAGTGTTTTATTTTCGTAAATACTTTCTTACTCTAAATGGACGTCCATCTAGAAGCCGACCGAAGAGGGGTCATGTATTATCCATATAGATTACACTCTATAACATCAAATTGAGTGTTGTTGTCAATTCAAATTCTCATTTTGGTATTTTATGCAGCCTGTGCCACTGTGCCGGGAACTGACTTAATGCCTACTTTTAATATTGTTTTGTTTACAGAACTTATCATAACAAAACGTATTTGAATGTGTTTAATTTGTTTTGTATACATACATATGCACAATATTCAAGTCCCAGTGATTATTTTTATACCTAGTTGAATTTTTTTTCAATGAGCACTTAAAAAATTCAATTAATTTTCATTTAGCTGTTAACTGCACATAAAGGAACTTAGATGCAACCAAAAATACTTACTTTCAATTTTCTCGATATTATTTGGATTCGGTTTGTTAGGGTATAAAATATTAGAAGTCGTTGTGTAGCACGATTTAAAATTATCCAAAATGGTTGGAACAAATTCTGCCATTGAGTCACATTCACACATACCTATATCTATGTAGTTTTTTTTTAATCCCTGAACTTATTAATACTATATCTACTCGAAAATCTATACCTACATTTAACGAAGTTAAGATTTCTTCGATTACCAGTTCAGAAATCGCGTACCTAGCTACTGATTTGATTAACTCAATAATGGTAAATGGGCCGAATGTTCTTGTAACAATCGAGCTTATTTAAAATTGCGCATCTTTTAATAAGCCACGCCTCCGTCTGGAAGGGACCAATTGAGATCTCATATGAGCAAATACAATGGATACAATAATTGGGATGAAATGTGAAAGTGGGTAGGTATTTTATAGTGAAGAAATTGAAATGAATTTAAACAAATAACTTTTCTGATACACGAAATGGTGATAGGTAGGTACATATACTTTTATTATTTATGTAGATGTAGTAGGTAGGTACCTATGTATAAAAGCCACATTCATACTTTTATTTTAGTCTAAGAAAACTGGAAACTAATTGTGCGCTTTTGTTATGCTTCGAAAAATTATACATTTCACCTGTCTAGAAATAGTCCCAAAGACCTGGATTATGACGTTTATAATGTAGGTTTACGAGTTGAAATGAGTTTTCAAACAACTGTGTGTACCAATATCCAATATCTGACCAACACAGTATTAGCTAACCGGTCAAATCAGTAGTTTCACGCAAGTTAGACAATTTATTTCAATAATATGAATTCCCAACAAATGCTCATAATATAAAAAGCCTAAAATGATTCAAACTAACTAGTTTTATACCTTTTTAAAAACTGTAAAATTTCTACACAACGTAAAAACGTGATTTAAGTTTTGGATTCCATTTGGAAGCAGTAAGAAAGAACTTTAATATTAACGGTGACGGTGGCCGTGAACAAGTAATGGTTTTTCATACATTTTACCTTAAAAACAAAAGAAGAAATGGTATAGGTATAGGTACCAGATCGACGGACAGAGACTAGACTTTGACAAACCAAAGGACAAATTGTTCTCTAAATCTAAAGAAAATCTAATCCGAAGAAAAAACATAAAATAATTTCTCATAATGGCGAACATCTTTAAAATTATAATCTAAAGAACTTAGTATCTATATAATGAAAAGCATGTACCTATATCTATTTATTATACGTTCTTGGCATATTTTCTCTACATAAGTGAAAAATACAAATACTTCATGTATCAGGTCTTAGAAACTAAAGTCTTTAAAGTAAATATTTAGAATTTTTTTTTAATTTAATTATTGGGCCCATACACTACACAAGCTTGCATGCGCAGTATCGTGATTGTCCGTGCAAATTAAGTCTTTTTTGTGTACTGTATGGTTGTGTATGAGGCATGAGATGATATTTCCTGATTGGCCCACTGCACATATAGAAAGAAAGAAAATTGACAGAAGAGGAACGACTGGCAAGAGGGGCAAGTAAACACCCGCAACATAACATATTTATTTGAAGTAAAGTTGCGTAAACGTCTAGAATTGTATATTTTAAAGAACCAAATTGTTTTAAAATATTTTTTAAATGAATATTTTTTTATACGGGTAAGGCTAGGAACGCACTTGCGTGATTTTTTAGTCGCAAAAATAGAACACATGAATTTAAATGAGAATGAATGCACTTGATACCAACAAATCATGACGATTTAGGCTAGGACCGCACTTGCGATGTTTCGTCGAGGCGATTAAAAAGTCGTAGTCGCTACAAATTATTGTCATGTACGCACTTGCGATTTTTTGCCGCGCGATTATTTAATCGCGAAAAATAAAACACTACTTTTTATGTGAGTGCACGCATTTTCTACAAATAAGTTGCGACAGAAAAATCGCTTGAAAAAATAGAACTTGTTTCATTTTAATAATCGCTACGATTTTTAAGTCGCATGTGCGATAGGGTGTGTCAAAGTGCTCAACTATGGTATTTTCAAATGTAATAGCTTTTAAAAGTTGCATTGCTTATCAAAATTAAATCCTGCGTTTACAATTTTCATTTTAATTAATATCTTTGGCTCGCTCAAAAATAGGATGAAATCCAAAAAATTTTTCGAGATTTTTGAAATATGTGTTGTTTTAAATTGCACCGTGTGGATACAAAAAAATTATATAAAATATTTTTAGGCTTTCAAGTCAAAGATAATTGCATAGAAACACTTTTAAGCTTATATTTGTTTAAATTGAACAGTTGAGAAAGAAGCTATGAAATAATAAAAGAAGGAAGAAAAATCATTTTTTTTTATGTAAAATCGTTTTTTTTTACAAAAAAATTTTTTTTTAAATCAACGGAATCACCTACAATATCGTGGTATATCTTTTTGTAAAGACAAAAATTCTTTCTGTATGTTGTTTAGTTTTTTTTTAATATACTTCAACCGATTTGAGCGAGCCAAAGACGAACGATATTTTTTTTTTTTTTACATGTTCTTAAACCTCAGACCCTAATACAACTTTTGAGCACTATTACATTTAAAAATAAGAGTATTTTTGGCCATACAAAAGTGACACACCCTAATGTGCGTGCATTCACATTTAAGTCAAAAACAAGCACTTTTTACTACGGGAGGGGGATCTATCTCCCTCCGTTTAGGAGGTAGGGGCACTTTTAGAAAAAATGGTTTAAATTTAAAAAAAAATATTAAAAAACAACGGCAACACTTACAATAAAGTGCTATATTGCATTTGAAAGCCAGAAGTTTGTTCTATAAGCCTGCTTAACTCAAATTACTCATGTCAATAGTTTTTGAGAAATTCACATTTAACCCTTAGCTGCCACACTTCTGTAGAATAACATAACTGCCACACTGGGGTACGAAATGCCCCAACAACAAAATATCGTATTGTGAGCCAGCTATTGAATTTTTTTGCTTGAAAAAATTCTGTGTTGATCATTAATATGTATTTTATAAGATGAAGTAGGTTTAAACAAAAATATTCATATTTATTATTAATAAAAAAATTGTTTATTGAAAAAAGTGGTGAAAATGATCATTTTCACCAAAAAAATTCAATTGTTTTCATTTTTTAATATTTTGAGCTAAAAATTTAATGAGATACTCTCAAGATGTATACCTTCAAGAAAAAAAATACTTCATATTTGTCTTTGAGAAAAAGTATATTTATTTTGTACTATGAAGAGCGCTACATTGAAGAAAAAAATTTAGCTTCGACGTAGGTCGACCGCGTGCTCGAGACTGTAAAAGACGTTGATCGAGAGTTACGTCTTCCATCTTTACATCTAACTCCGATGAAGGTGAACTATCAGATACGTTGAATTCAGACTCAGAACCATCATCGACTTCAGCATCCGAAATATTCTCACCAACGCCATTATTACAATCATCCTTGATCATTTCTTGTCGCAATGTCCTATTGCGCAAATTGTATGCCATCTAATGGTAGCGAATAAATATAGTAATATAAATATTATAAACGTTGTAAAAAATTCTGAGCAGTCAAAATATATTACTTACGATTATTTAAGAGAAATAAAGCCAAAACAGAGCAAAAAAAAAATTACTTAAATAATTATAACTGCCACACTGGGGTCTTAAACGGCACCACACCACTTCCAACGACTGCCAGAACGATACTAGCGCGCATATCATCGTACTATGGGTTTTAGGGAAAAGAGGTATGCTTCAACTAATAATACTCGTAGATGGAGTCACAATTCCAATTTTTTGAAAATTGTATGTTTTATTGTAATTTAAATAGCGCTGGGGTCACCTGGACCCCACAATTGCAGCTAAGGGTTAAAGTCCAAATTTTGATAAAACAAATGTGTGATTGCCAGGACTCACGGTTAAGATGTGTAAACATCAACGTTCGTCCGAGTGCCGAATTTTTGTTATCGAACGTACCCAATAAACATACAATGCAATCGTACTAGTTTGTGACTTTAGATACCCCTCACACACGCCACATCAATCAACCTAATCGACAAAGTACTTCGCTTTTGTATGGGCATTTACACACCAATACGCCGACGTAGAAGTACATGCCAAAATCAGCTGTTAAATGGTAGAGTTGTAAAATTTTAAATGAAAAGTGAAAATGACCGAAAAATATTTGAATTTTAATGCTCCAGATTTTGTGTTGATCAGAGCTTTATTGAATTGTTGCTTAAGGAGATTGAATTTTATTCTTGCTTTTTCAAGCGATTTGTAAATTTTAACAACTAAAACCGAATAACATCATACAAAATTGTTTCGACGAACTAGTTCGGTCCTTTTTACACGCCATGTCGACATACTACTTCGATTCCCAGAGTTCGCACTGCTATGTCGACACATATTCATTTCACACGACCCAAAAACCTTATCGACAATATGCTTCGATAAGGTAGTTCGTGGTGTGTGTTAGGGGTAATATTCAAATGAAAACCACTATTTTTCCACAATTTATCCCTTCCACTTATACTTAAATCCAAAAATATCTCTTCATAGCTGTACATAACGCTTTCCACCTAAACACATGTATTATTGGACCATGTCCTGTAAAAACGTTTTGAAATAATCAACTATTTTGTTGCCTTTACTTATATCTAGTAAAATAATTATGTCGGAACGAGTCCAAACACATTTTTCTTGTTCATTTTCCATTATTACTTGTGTTTAGGATACTTTTAATGTAATAATCAAATGATTATAAAGTGAATTTAAGATTAATGGGATCAAAAACACTAGTTAACAACTAAAACCGAATAACAACATAAAAAATTGTGTCGACGAACTATTTCGATCCTTTTAAGGCCAGACGCGCACATTCAATTTTTAGTTTCACGACTGTTTAGTTTCTAAAATAAAACATATGGGGTTATATGGGACACCGCGCACTTAGAGCAACTCGATTCGAGCAACTAAAAAGTTTGTATTTTGACACAAACTAAACGATTGTTTAAAATTAATTCGCTACAGTTGAGCTGTTTTCTATAAGCGAAAAGAGTGTGAGCGTGAGTAAAGAGTTGTCAGTGCGCGGTACTCTATCAACTGGTGATTAAACTATTTGATTTCGATCACAGTTGCTTGCTAGTGCGCGGCTAGCCTTACACGCCATGTCGGCATACTACATCGATTCCCAAAGTTCGCACTGCCGTGACGACACTTATTCATTTGACACGACCCAAAAACCTTATCGACAATATGCTTCGATAAAGTAGTTCGTGGCATGTGTTACTGGCTGAACACAATAGAATGCTGCAACTGGAAGAGCTGTCAAAAAGTGTCGTACGTACTTTTTTTTATGCGCCCACAATGAGGCTGTACAGCTTTCATGTTTTGTTGTCATTTGTTGGGTCAGGTGTTGAATCTTTGGCAAATTTTAAATATTTTAGGTAATTGAAACTATAAAATGGACACTGAAATTGAAGATTTTCGTCCATTATTTTAATTAAAATTTAACCACGAAATCGCAATACAACAAAACAACACTTAAAATCACTGACAGATATATAAAATTTGAAATGTCAAAAATGCTGCACGAAAAAGTTAAAAGTTCGCCAACTCTTGCAGCACCGACTGCAGCACCGACTGCAGTTGCGTTGTGTTGTGTTCGTAAATTGAATTTACGTGTATTGAATATTTTGACAGCTATTCCAGTTGCAGCTCCAGTTGCAGCTCTGTCTCCATTGTGTTCAGCCAGTTAGACTGCTTTTAAAAGAAGCAATATTACCTTGCGATTTGTAAGCCCGTTGGAGAGAGACGTGTGTGGTGGCGGGGGTACACAAAATTGCTGGGGTTAGAAAAATTGCAAAGCTATAGTTCTTTCTTCTCTGTGGTTTTCTTTATTTGTCAAGTATGTTTCATTTCTGTTTGGCGTTCGCACTGTGAACTTCGATTTACTCACTAGAGTAAAGAGTGCGGAGAGATGACTCCAAATATAAAAAAGAAAAACCACAAAGACGATGTTCACATTGTACTCACTCCGCCGACTTATTTTGACGTCTCTGTGTTTTTTCTCGTTCGCACTTCATGGTAAGAAAGAGACGGCAAAGTGAGGCAGGATTTTTAAAACAAATTGAAAATTGATGGATTTTTTTTTTGACATTTGTCTTGGTGCCATAATATGACACACGAAGATACAGTGTATCACAAAAGTAGGTAAGCACTCATTAAAAAAAAATATAATCAAACACTATTTGGAAAATAAATCGAAGTGCGAGAATGGTAAAATTGTTAACAAAAGTCCATCTACTGTACACAAAATAATAACCAAATAAAATAACATTGGAAGTTTGCAAAATGACTCTCGATCAATGACAATGACAAGCAGGAATGCCGTATTATTGTTAGGAAAATGAAGAGGAATCCCAAAGTAAGCGCATCAAAGATATCAGCAGAAATAACCAAATAAAACATGTAAGTCATATAACCCACAAACTATTCGACGAGTGCTCTACCAACCCGGTTATCATGGTCGAAGTATTAGAAAGAAACCATACATAAGTAAAATAAATCGGCAAAAGCGGCTCTTCTTTGAAAAAACCCATGAATCTAAACAAGCAGAATTTTAAAACACAGTTGGTTTATTTGAAATGTTACTTTTTAGTTCAAAATACATATCAATTATAGACAAAAATATTAAGTTTTTTTTTAACATTACTATCGATTGTTTGAAGGAAATGATCTTTAAACTAAGAGGTGCTTACGTACTTTTGTAATTCACTGTATATTTGTAGTGGCATAGCAAATGGCCAACAATTATGACAAATACAAGACGTCAAAGTGAGTCTGGAGTGTTCACACTATTTTTGTGTCTGAACACGACAGGGTGGCCTTACGTCAAAATAAATCGGTTGAGAAAGTCCAATGTGAACACCGTCAAAGAAGAATGAACGATAACTTCGCATTTTTCTCAGCAATTGTAAGTGCATTAGTGTAAAAGTCACACGTATAGATTGGACGTAGGCTTGAAGAAAAATCAAAATCTTTTCAATCTAGCGTACTGCATAGAAATATTGTATATGCAAGGTTGATGATTGATCAAGTGTTTATTGGTTCATTTGCGTATAGTACGTTGAAGAGATGAGAACACAGCACAGCATAAGAACTGATTAAAATATTAAAACAGCAAACGAAAATTGTATGATAAAATGGACAGACAAAATAAAACAAATTACTCGGATAAAATTACAAAAATCTCAAAGAAATTTGTCAAAACACAATTTTGCTGAAAAAGAAAACCCACAAATGGTAACGTTCTCCAGCCACTGAAATAATAGGCTTGTACGTGCTTTTCATGCATTTGAACAATGTATATCTGGCTTAACGCCGCCAACAAATATACTTATCATGCAGCGAAAAAGTCAAAACTTTTTTTTTTGACAAACCATTAGATGCAGCGTTCACCTTATCAAAATCAAACCAATCCTTTAACTTTTTTTTAGATTTCTGTACTTAATCTTACATCATTCCTACCTTGTAATGGAATTATAAGTGGCAAAAACTAATTTTTTTAATAAATAATTTAGTAGTCATCATCCAGGGGCCTATTGCACCAGCTTACAATTTATAACCACAAATTTGTTATTGTAATCTACAAATACAAATCCTTTATACGATTTTTTGTTGCACCATGTTCAAATAAGTGTGTTAACAAATTTGTAGAAATATTTACACACGGTCTTTCACCTGTAGAATTTTTTCACAAACTGAAACAAATTTGTGATCGCTTTATTATGGTGCAACAGAAACCCACAAAAAACAGAACGATTTTCACAAATTTTCACAAATTTTAATGTAATTAACAATTACAACTTTTTTTTGTGCAACGAAAAATTCTATTTGTCAACAAATTTGTGACTTGTAATTCACAAGTACAAATTTGTGTTTAACAAATAAATTACAAATTAAAAAATCTCGGTTTTTTACAAATTTGTTAAAAAAAATGCTTGTATCACAATTTTGTAAGATGGTGCAATAGGCACCAGTTCATGGCTTGACAGATGGAGAACGATCTATATTTTGATATAGTGAATGCTAAAAGTAGATATATTTTGATGTATGTAATAAAGAATATATAATTCGATAATTAAAATAATTATATGGTATGACAGATAAGGGACTATTTAAATTTTGACGTATCGAGAATATTTAATTGCAGATGTCAACTGATTGCCCTGAAGAACATTTTTTGGATTTTCATACTTCAAATCTGAAAATGCATTTTTTGCGAGCATAAAATAAAATGTTATCGTCTATCAATAACGTGAAGTGGATTTTTTAAGATATTAAATGAACCCGCTATGAAATTTTACACCAATTGATTTGTCTTTCGTCTTTTTCACATATTTAGGCCTATTCGGCGAGATCTTTTATTCTTCTATTCTGTTATTCTGCTATAAATTTCCATACAAATGTTTGAGCTGTCAACAAATCTTTTATAAATTTTAATTTTGGTATTCAGCACGCTAAAATCTGTTACAAATCTGCTAAGAAAACTTTTATGAACTGTCAAACGTTCGAACATAGAAAAAATCTTTTACGAATAGCATTTTTGGTATTCAGCATGCCAAAATCTGTTATGAAATCTGTTAAAAATCATAAAAGAATAAAAGACAAACTTCTGTGACTTTTATCATAAAAGATTTCAATAAGTACACAGGTGCATCAAGTAATAATGAATACATATTTGTCTTTTATTTCGTCAATGAAATGTTCTTTAAAGGACACAAATGAAAGAAAATATATCAAAACACATATCATATAAACATATAAGTAGAGTATGGCCATGGTGTTCCCAGAAACATACGAGGTAAAATCGTGTTCCATTGTATGGATACCCATAGTGTGTAAGGCTAGGCGCGCACATTCAATTTTTAGTTGCACAACTGTTTGGTAGCTTATAGAAAACAGATGAACTACTTAGTTGAATGTCCACGCAGGTGCATATAATTATATATTACACAAAATAGCCTTAGGCTAGGCGCGCACATTCAATTTTTAGTTTCGCAACTGCTTGGTTCGAGCAACTAAAAGTTTGTGTTTTGATACATATAATTATATGCACCTTCGTGGACATTCAACTAAATAGTTCATCTGTTTTCTATAAGCAATCAAACAGTTGTGCAACTAAAAATTGAATGCGCGCGCAATCCTTTAGTTTGTGTCAAAACACAAACTTTTTAGTTGCTCGAACCAAGCAGTTTCGAAACTAAAAATTGAATGTGCGCGCCTAGCCTTAGAGTTTACTTTTTTGTTCGTCATCCACTTAAATTATGTCAGATGAAATATTTTACATAATCACAGCTGATTATGATAACAGATTTAGTTCAGTTTCATAACAGATCTCGTTATTAGCATAAGGCCAGGCGCGCACATTCAATTTTTAGTTTCGCAACTGTTTAGTTGCTAAAATGAAACATATTAGCTTATATGGGACACCGCGCACTTAAAGCAACTCGATTCAAGCAACTAAATAGTTTCTGTTTTGACACAAACTAAACGATTGCCTAAAATTAATTCGTAATAGTTTAACTGTTTTCCATGAGCGCAAGAGAGAAAAGAGTGTGAGCGTGAGTAAAGAGCTGCCAGTGCGCGGTTCTCTATCAACTGGTGATTAAACTATTTGATTTCGATCACAGTTGCCAGTGCGCGACTAGCCTAATAGACTTTTATAAAAGTTCGAACCTCTGAATACCAATCATAAAAGATCTTTTAAGGTGGAAATCTTTTATGATTCATAACAGAAAATCTATAGCAGAATAACAAATGTGGCAGAATAGGCCTAATTGGTCGAGAGGTGAAGAAATGTTGAGGGATTGAATTAAGTTCTAGCCAGCAATGGAAAGTAATAAAATCGAGATTTCAGTACTCAAAGTCTCCAATGTAAACACGATGTCGTAAGTAAGCAATATTAACAATGTAAACATTAGGTGCGTTTTATTATTCACAAATCTATCTGGATCTGGATCTGGATTAAGTTTTAACATGTATTACAAAAACAATTTGGGATCCAATTTCTATCGGGATCTATTTCAAAGATCCAAAAATTAGTTATTACACTGGCGAGTAGATGGCTTTTATGATAAGGTAGTGTAAGCTATAGGGTAAAGAAAAAAGACAAGAAATAATTTAAAATTTACAAACCTAAAGATAAAAAGAGACGGGCTTATAACACTGCTGTCATAAGATCCGTATCGTTTTATTTTCAAGTGAAGATCCAGATCCGGATCCAGATAGATTTGCGAATAATAAAACGCACCTATTGTGTTAAATGCAATCGTCGGTAAGGTATATTCCTACAAGGAACGTGTAACCGTAACGTGTAATCGTAACGGGTTACACGGGACGTATAAGTTTTACACACGTTTTCGATTCACTCTACCGCCGGGAAAGATGTTTACACATCAAAAACGTGAAAAAAAAGTTTAGACCGATTGTTTTCAAAATTGGGAAATGAAATTATAAATTAGCTTAAATGTGTTCCATGTATCTATCAGCTCTTTAAGAACTGATAGTTACATGGAACACATATAAGTTAATTTACAATTTCATTTCATAATTTTGAAAACAATCGGTCTTAAATTTTTTTTCACGTTTTTTTTTTTATCAAAATTTGGACTTTAAATGCGAATTTCTCAAAAACCATTGACATGAGTAATTTAAATTAAATGCAGGACTATATAGGCTTTCAAATGCAATATATCACTTTATTTTAAGTGTTGCCGTTGTTTTTTAATATATTTTTTTTTTAATTTAATTCATTTTTTCTAAAAGTGCCCCTACCTCCTAAACGGGGGGAGATAGACCCCCCCTCCCATAGTAAAAAGTGCTTGTTTTTGACCCCTCTACAAAACCCGTTATCAAATCTTGGCGGCCAAGTTATCGTACTCTCCCCCATGTGTCTTACCATTTGTGACTAAAAAATCGTGGATTAAAAATCGCAAGTGCGTGCATGCCAATTTCTCTTTGCGACTACGATTTTTAAGTCGTAGTAATTTTAATCGCAAGTGTGGGCATATCCATTTGAGTACATGTGTTTAATCGAACACAAGAAACCGCATGGTTCTATGTCTTCTAGTTTTTGAAAAAATTGAAAATAACTAAAACTACTTTTCTATAAAATTTTTGTTACGAGTATTTTTTGCTTGCTTACATAAATAAATCAGTGCTAGCTTCCAGCATTACAATATATAAACACTAAAGTATGTATGGGGGCATGCTGCCCCCCTGCAACCCCCTGCTCGGCACACTATAGGGGTAGGTGCGAGGTTGGGTGCATGCATTTCTTTTTGCATTCACAGAATCTGTATTTAAAAATTCAAATTTATTCTATTTATCCAATGTCCACTAAATACATAATATATACATATATATAAGTAGCCCAAAGTTCCAAACTTACAATTTTAGATATTAAAATGTAATGTATTATGAAAAATTCACATAACCTAGGCACTACTGCTCGACTGCAGCAAATATATATAACTTCTTAATATGTATGTTTGTGTCTTACATACCTATTTATATAAAGCAACTGAAATGTTCAAAGTATACCAACTTTGATAAAAAGAAAAAGCTAACATTCCAATTTATACCGTTGTTTTTTGTTCGTTAATGAAAATGTGGTACAAGTTATTGTTTGCCAAGGTCATTCGTGTGTTTTACCGCCAAAACATCCTCGGCTTCTCATCATTAATGAGGAACTCAACGAACTCGACAATAATAGTACGGGCGATGACTTTATTGACGAGACTTACACACCCTTTTCATACATTTGGACCTTTTTTGACTAACTATGACTGACTAACTCCTGAATAACTGACAAAATGACTGACCCAGACGTGGAATGCCTTGCCTCCTCATGGTGCATTCTGGGTAACGCTAAATGAATTGCTGTACTGTACCTACTGAACTAACAAAGATTCATTATGTTTATTAACATTGATCCTTAAAATGGAATCACCGTCACCAGCAAAAATAAAAAAAAAAGTAGTTTTAGTAATTTTCGATTTTCTCAAAAACTAGGCGTGCTGTTTGCTGTTGACGATGCTGGTACTGTTGCTGGTTTAATCTGTTTCGCGCATAAAGTAGGCTACACATAGACATAGAACCATGCGGTTTTTTGTGTTCGATTAAGAACTGATAGTTACGAGTACATGAAACACATATAAGTTAATTTACAATTTCATTTCATAATTTTGAAAACAATCGGTCTTAACTTTTTTTCACGTTTTTTTTATCAAAATTTGGACTTTAAATGCGAATTTCTCAAAAACCATTGACATGAGTAATTTAAATTAAATGCAGGACTATATAGGCTTTCAAATGCAATATATCACTTTATTTTAAGTGTTGCCGTTGTTTTTTAATATATTTTTTTTTTAATTTAATTCATTTTTTCTAAAAGTGCCCCTACCTCCTAAACGGGTGGAGATAGACCCCCCCCTCCAAATAGTAAAAAGTGCTTGTTTTTGACCCCTCTACAAAAACCCGTTATCAAATCTTGGCGGCCAAGTTATCGTACTCTCCCCCATGTGTCTTACCATTTGTGACTAAAAAATCGTGGATTAAAAATCGCAAGTGCGTGCATGCCAATTTCTCTTTGCGACTATGATTTTTAAGTTGTAGTAATTTCAATCGCAAGTGTTGTCATATGCATTTGAGTACATGTGTTTCATTTAAGTTTACGACAATCGCATCGCAAGAAAAATGAAACAAATTGCGACTTTTAAATCGTCATGATTTGTTGGTAGCAAGTGCGTTCATTCTCATTTAAATTCATGTGTTCTATTTTTGCGACTAAAAGATCGTGCGATTGAAATCGCAAGTGCGATTAAATAATCGCGCGCAAAAAATCGCAAGTGCTTGCATGACAATAATTTGTAGCGACTACGACTTTTTAATCGCCTCGACAAAAAATCGCAAGTGCGGTTATGCCTAAGGCATAACAACCGAACTTTTAATAAAACTTAACAGTCACGAAACTGGAAATACCAGGGATTTATTTAACCTACAAGTTCACCAATGAAATATCTATATATTAATACGTTAACAATTTTTTCGTAGTTCCTTTCTAATATACTTAAACTGACCGCCCGTACAGTGTTGGTAAGTTACGCGAGTTTTACAAATTTTAATTAGTTACGCGTAACTAATGTAACTTATGTAACTAATGTAACTTATTGAATTAGTTACGTAACTAATGTAACTAATGTAATTAATCTATGTTTTTGACATTTCTCCAGAAAAATCTTCACATCAAAATAAAATTCGAAGCAAAAAGTCACGTTTTATAAGAGATTGTTTGCGAAGCTATAGATTTGGCTAAAAAGGACTTCAACGTTGATGTTTATGCCGTCGTTTCCGACAATGCGAGCAATATGGTGAAAATGGGAAAAAATTTGAAGCATGTCTAAAAATTTTGAATTCTGAGTTTTAAAACCTTAGGTATATGTAAGAAAAATTGAAAATCCAATTTTGTTTTGGAAGACAGCCGACTTCTTCTACACATTTTGTGTACTTATAAATGTTATTGTTTATTTTTTAAATGACGAGCCAGTAATTTAGCTATATTAGTTACATTAGTTACATAAGTTACATTAGTTACGCGAAAAATGAGACGTAACTAATTACAAATAGTTACGCGTAACTATATGGGTAACTTACTCGGAGTAACTTACGTTGCCAACACTGCCGCCCGACAATAAAAAATATACCCTTTGAAAGCTAATATTAATTAGAAGTGCCATCAGAAGAGATTACTATTGACTAGGTACATATTTGCATGTGAAAATAGAAATAGAAAATAGAAATAGAAATCATGGATTCTCCATACAAAATGTCTTAAATAATAAATACACGTTGCTCACATTCAATCTTTGTTGTTTCGTTCCAAACAGAGTACATCTAATTACAATGAGTAGGGACACTCTAATTTAATTTTTAATTTAATTTTTTAGTGGGGTCTTAACCCCCATTTATTGAGCTTAATTCAAGCTATAAGTTTAACTTAAAAACTAACTTAAATCTAAACTTATATCTAAGAGTGGGTGTGGGACAAAAGGAGTTTGAGGTTGTAGGTGCTGATATTAAAATCAAATGATTTTGGATTCAAATTGACCAAACGGAGCATACGAATCAGAGTTTCACTAAGGCCATAGGGGCATAGGAGGTGTGGTGTGATAGTAAAAAGAAAAGGCGATGGTTTCTCAGGTAACGGGTGTAAGTGTTGAAAGAAATTGAGTTGTAGAGAGAGAAGCAGTCAATTGATCCAGAGAGAAGCCGACGTATGAAAGGTATGTCAGGAATTTCTCTACGTTCCTGTAATGAGTTAAGGTTTAACAGTTGGAGGCGGTCACGATAAGGGGGTAAGATCAGAGGATTATTCCACGGAGGGCATTGAAGGGCAAAACGAAGGAATCGTCGTTGGATGCTTTCTATTCTTGATATACATATATATCTTGATATGGAGACAGACTTGAGACGCATACTCAAGTAAAGGTCGGACAAACGTTATGTAAAGGGATCGGGTCACGTAAGGGTTGGAAAATTCTTTAGACCATCTTTTTACAAAACCTAATGCTAATGAAGATAGTACAGACGAGGAGTTGTTTTAATGCGTTTACGTGAAAATTTCGTTGTCTGGCATTTACTAATGTTGGGCTCTAAGCAATTGTTGGTATACTAGGTTGAGAAACTTTCGAGATCTGTTTGGTGGGAGATGTGTCTTCAGGTGCTGCGATGATTTTGAAAAATTTTGTATCGTCAGCGTAAAGGGATATTTGACAATGTTGACCATGTCAATATCATTAATTGTAAGGATAAAGAGGAGTGGGCGTAAATGACTTCCTTGGGAACACCAGAAGTGGCTAGAATAGGATTGGAAAGCGCGGATCTGAACCGGACACAATATTCACGATTCTCTAGGTAAAAAGTAATCCATTGCAGGAAAAGGGGCTCAAAACCTAAAGAGGATAGTTTAAAGACTATGAGGCTGTGAGAAATTTTGTCGAAAGCTTTGCTAAAGTCAGTATGGAGACCATATCAACTTCATTCCCGTTTTCTAAGGCTCTAAGAGTGAAAGAAACAAATTCTACAAGGTTTGTGGAGGTGGATCTGCTTTTTAAGAAACCATGCTGTGCTGGGGTAATTAAGGACCTGCAACGGAAACTAAGGAGCTCTTATAAAATACTTTCGAAAGTTTTTGGGATATCAGAAAGTTTAGCAATTGGTCGATAGTTTTTCACGTCACCTTTCGGGCCTTTCTTGTGAATTGGTGTTATGAAAGATGTTTTCCATATCTTGGGAAATGTTCCCTGAGATAAGGATAAATGAAAAATTTTTGATAGATGATTTGAAAGAGAAGAAGAAGATTTTTTTAGGAAAATGGCAATTGACGAAGGAGCAATGCAATCGAGCAAGAATGGACCCAGCGAAAAATTCGGCAATTACTCAAAATAGGTCCAATCTGGTTTAAAAGAATCCTTGGAGAATGAGTTCTTAAAAATTGATGCAAGGTAATTAGCTATAGTGAGATTATCATTGGAGGATGGATACCCATCTGAGTTTCTTTTGTAATTAACGAACCGAAAGAAGGATTTGGGATCGTTTATAAGGATAAGATAAGATTGCGTTTTATGTAAATATTGTTGGTAGAGAAAACTGTACAGTTCGTTGAATTGAGATAAGCACCAAGTTACTTTGAGTAGTCAGTTGGGCATGTTGCATACATGCAACACCAAAAGCTGCAAAAAAGTGAAAACAGGTAAACAATATTGATTTTAACCCTTTTTTGGTGCGATCGCTTCTGAAAGAAATGCCAGCACTAACACATGCGCTTACCTGCATACGATATATTAATGTGAAATTCCTATTTAATTATTAATAGTTCTCCCTGTTTTCTGTGTCTTCTGAATCATAACGCTTCTTGATATCGTGTTTTCTCGTGTATGTGAGACATAGCGGTACTCAAAATTGTTAAAACACATGTAAAGAGAAATGTGAATCGAACGATTTAATTTCTTGAGTCGAATTTCGACCACAGGTGGTACTAGTAATTGTTATTATTTGTTAAAAGTAAATCGGCAGCTAAATTATACGTACATTTGATTTTCTTGAATGAAAATGCTTTTTTGTAATCATTAAAAGAGTCCAACTCAAAACTTTTCCGATCGAGGCTTAGATTAGAAGAGGGCGACTATAAGATCTTGTAAACGTAAACGGAATTCACATGCTGATGATCTTTCTCAGATTGAGCTTATTACAAAGGAGACGATTAAAAGAAATGAACCCGCTTTAAACAATATTATGTACACATAACATTATCGACATTTCGGAAAGTACATGTAAATGACCATTGTAACACTAAAACAGTATTTTTTTTTTATAATTAGAGCGCAATGGGTTATTACTACCCTTAAAATGATTAGCATAGTACGAGCGTTAGGAAAACAAGGAAGTGTTTAAAAGGAGTTACAGCTATATTGGGCAATGTCATAACATTTTAAGCTACTCAGTCAATCCATAGGTCTCGCATGAAGTTAGATATAAATATTGTAAGATGCTATTACGGACAGATATGAGCAAGAAAAATTAATCAGAAACTATCATTACCATGAAAACTCGCATCATAGAGGCACAGATAATTATGTACAGATGCCTCGTCTCCATACAAAATTCTGTCATCGAAAATTTTTTCCAGCAGACAAAAGCTTACTTAAGAAGTTTCATAAGAAGAAGAGAACCTTTAGGCGCCGTAAGAAAGCTTTTCTGAATAAAAAAAGAGAACAATATGATATTTTCTCTTCTGTTTAAGGACTTTTTTTTATTATGCGCGAGAAAGATAATACAGGCAGACAATGCGGCTACCTTTATTCATGTGGAATATATGTATCTACCAAAAAAAGCAATATAGTCCAGTCATTTTAGGCTAGGTTTTATCTGCGGAAAAATTCCTAGTGAGCTGAATTTTTGTATACACCTTTATTACGGCATTGTAATGAAGATGTGAAAAATCAACATTGATATCGTGCCGGCTAAAAAAGTTATAGGGGTCAAAAGGTCACAAAAATCAGTTTTTCGCAAATATCTCGCGATCTATTGCTCAGAGGTCAATAAAGGTCATTATAAAAATTGTTTGTCGTGAAATTGTCTACAAAAAATGTCTCTTGCATTTTTCTGTAAAATTACCCGTTTTCGGAGTAGAGCGCTGAGAAAGCGAATATATTATGACGATGCACTCGTTTCCTCACCACCTTCGAGGTAGAATGCAGGGCGCGTTTTTTTACATGTTTTCCCCCGTAGGCATAATCCATGATATGTAATCAGAGGTTTTTTTATTTACGAGTGAATAATTTTTTATTTGAATACAGAAAAATTAACTTTAGTATATAATTTTTTTTTATCATTCATTGTCGATATCTTCAGTTTCTGTGTCATTAACAATTGCATACCGCAATCTTCGATTTAAAAATGGTGTTCAGCTGTGAGCGGTTAACTTGCTGATTCTATTTAGCATTTACACCAGCGATCTAATAGGTAGTCTAACTTGGGCAATTGTGTATGCCGTCGACCTAATAGTGTACAGAACAGCTCCCAAAGTCGAGATCATCAGAATTTTTTTGCACTGTGACTTCAATAAGATTCAGTGATATTGCAATGATATGGAAGTCATTTTCAGAAATCTGAAACTATTGTGCTTAGGACTCGATCTATCAGTGTGCCACTTGATGATATTTGTTTCGAGGATCTCAAGATAACTCCCATTGCCGCACTTCTGATGGCCTCGTGTAGAGGGGATAGATAGAGGAGAACCTCTATAGCTGCGGTAGGGCAGGTTCTCATTGCTCCTGTAATACAGATACACGCGAGCCCTTAGACTTTTTCTAGAGCTTTCCTTATTCTTGATAATTCGGTTCTCTTGTGCCATGCAAACGCCCCATATGTAATGATTGGCCTTACCATCATAGTGTATCTCCAGCTAAGGATGTTCGGTTTGCATCTGCCTGCAAGTCTCTTGCAAATCATTAGGGCTTCTGTGGCTTTCCCGACTATAGCTTTTAAGTGTTTGTTCAATAGGAGCCTACTATCTGGTAGAATTCCTAGATATTTTACCCCTCTCTGCGTTTCAATCACTTCACCAGCTAGATGGATAGGTTTCATATGTGGCAGAAGTTATTCCTTGTTAATGGTATGATTGTCGTCTTGGAGGGGTTTATTGATAATCCTACAGATAGACACCACTTCCGTGTAATTGTTAGTCCTCTTTGGATTACCTACGGCTATGATAGCAACATCATCAGCAAATCCAATGGACAATATACCTTGGGAGGTAAAATTTTCTAACAATTCATCCACTACAAGACTCTTCAACAAGGGTGATAATACACAACCCTGAGGACAGCCTCTTTTTGTGATTACTTTTTTTTACATTTTGTCCTTTTTGTGACAGTATTTTTAGTGCCTAACGTTTCCATCTAGTTATGGTGATGGGTACGCATTTCCTAACAAAAGTTGTGCCTACAGCCTCGTGGGATGTGTTGTCGAAGGCTCCCTCTATGTCTAAGAACGCATCTAATATTCTATCTTTTTTCTATATTTTAGGAATAAATATTAGCTTTCCTGTTCTCCATATACTTGGTATATACCCAAACGCAATGCTACTACGAAGAATACGAGTATTAGTGAAGAATATTGTTAATGACACAGAAACTGAAGATATCGACAATGAATGATAAAAAAAAATTATATACTAAAGTTAATTTTTCTGTATTTTTCTGTATTCAAATAAAAAATTATTCACTCGTAAATAAAAAAAACCTCTGATTACATATCATAGATTATGACTACGGGGGAAAACATGTAAAAAAAACGCGCCCTGCATTTTACCTCGAAGGTGGTGAGGAAACGAGTGCATCGTCATAATATATTCGCTTTCTCAGCGCTCTACTCCGAAAACGGTTAATTTTACAGAAAAATGCAAGAGACATTTTTTGGAGACAATTTCACGACAAACAATTTTTATAATGACCTTTATTGACCTCTGAGCAATAGATCGCGAGATATTTGCGAAAAACTGATTTTTGTGACCTTTTGACCCCTATAACTTTTTTAGCCGGCACGATATCAATGTTGATTTTTCACATCTTCATTACAATGCCGTAATAAAGGTGTATACAAAAATTCAGCTCACTAGGAATTTTTCCGCAGATAAAACCTAAAATGACTGGACTAATACCCTTCTGGGGTATCCTATTTTGATTTAGAAAAAAAGGTAAAAGTTAAGGCATTAGGTAGATAGAACATATTCTATTTAGATTATCAGTCCTCTGGTGAGGTTTTACAAAACAAATTTGTAGGTTTAATAAAACTGTAATATTATATATATATTTTTATTTTTTAAAGCAAAACCTTAATACCTTTTTTGCGTAAAAACCATGAAAAACCTCAGTCCCCTGGTTAATAAATGAGCAAATGATATTTTATTCAGAAACCTGAGAAATTTTTAGTTATATTGAACTTCGAACTTCATTGCGAAATATTTTTAAAATTTTTAAAAAGCATATAATTTATTTAAAATTGATTTAAAAAAAAATTTATTTAATTATAATACATTATATTCTCTTAATAAAATACTAAATAATATTTATTTACCATGAATTTTTTTGTTAATGAAGAATAATTAAATTTAATTTCTATATTTCAATGTGTACCCAAGACAAAATAAGAAAAAAAAATAAGGATTTATTCAGTTGCCTTAAAAAAACTCAGTATCCTGAACATCCTTTTTTAAAAAATGTCCTTAAAATCGTCATTTTTTTAACTGGCCGCTTTCAACAACGCAAAGGGACGTTCTAATGATCATCTAGAACAACTCTTACGACTTTTGGAATCCAAAAATGTCGTGCCGAAATTTGTATCATTTTATTCTATTGTTTATAGAATCACCCAAATAACGTATAATCAATCAAAATCTGTATGTAAGTATTTTATACAATGTACTTTTTCAGAGAAAAATGATTTTTTTAAAGTTGTTTGTGCTCTTTTCAATTATCTTTTGTGTAGTTATGTTCGAGTTCTTTATCGGTAAAATTTGAGGTTTTTTAACGTAAATTAGCTTAGGTTCGGTTGTGAAACCCACATTAGTTAGAAGAGTTGTCTTACGTGTTTAAAATCATGAAATTAAACGAATGTGTTAAGTAGAGCTTATTCCTTAAACGAACAACGTTTAAAATTTCGGGTTGATATCTACTAAGTAATAATAATAATATGGTTAGTTTATTAATGCATTTATTTTTAATTGCTTATATAAAATAATTTTTTTCACTCTTTCTATTTGTATTTTTAAAATACTGTAATAACAATTTTTTTTGTAAATTAAATCTTGAAGCATTATGTCAAACTCAGTTTTGTTTAAAATAAATAATTAAATAAATAAATCAGTTAAATGCAAATCGGCCGAGCCGCTTAGGCCGTAATCGAACGGACAGGCAGAATTGCGAGACCCACTTTTTTCGTCTTCGCTATCATCGTAATGTCAACTTTAATCAAAATCTCGGGTTCGATTTTCTTTACGAATCATAACGTGCCTTAAAGTACCTATAAGTTACAAGTAAAAATGTAAATGGAGAATATTAAAATTTACATATACAATGTATACAAAGAACACCCAAAGGTTACTCAAATCAACCAATTAACCCAAAATCTCAAAATTTGCGCATTCATGCTTCTGTCAAGAGGGGGGGCAATATACAATAAAAGATTGTATATATATATATGCAAGTGTTCGACATTATTTTGACAGTTTATTAAAAGAAATGGTTTGAGGAATTCAAATCTGAAAACAAAAGGTTGAGTTAGTTTCGCTTTCGGTAATATTTATCTATGCAAAAATTAAATTAAAATCCCCGAGGTAATTTTATTAAATGCACAATGTTCTCAATTTACTACTCAATTACTACGATTATATCCGATTTATTTAAATATTGCTTAGTGACTTTTTTCGATGAGTTATATTCTTATTATCCACTGATAAAATAAATTATCCCCATCTCCAACCACTCTTCCGTAACGATATCTCTTGCAGCTGCAATATAATCATCTTAATGGATAACATTACTCTATTCTGTTAACTCACCCTATCGTTTTACTTGTGATACATACATAGGTACTTTATGGCAAGATATGGATTCGTAAAAGAATCGAACTCAAGATTTTGATCAGACTTGGAATTATGATGAAGACGAAAACATAGGTCTCGTAGTTCTATCTGTCTGTTTGACTCCAGCCTACACTGTTTCGTCCATTTCTTTAAACTTGAAAGGTAGAATTTTTTCTATTTTTCCCCCAGGTTTTTTCTTAACTAAAAATACACAATATTTTTTTTTCTCAAACATTTCGTCACCTGAGTTCTATCTTGTTCAAAGTCCATTTTGGAAAATGTTGGGAAAACGATTTTTTAACTTCAGAAGCAAAATTTTTACTTAAACTTGAAAGGAAGTACTGTGGAGTTTTTTTCTCCATAAAACTCAATAATTTTTGTTTGCAAAATGATTTATAAATCTAGGTTTTATTGAATCCCGAAATAGTTAAAAAATAAAATCAAGTGGGATGTCATTTTGGATATTGAACAACGTTGTATGGGCTGTAAACAAGTTGATTAAATTGGTGGATATTGAACAAAAAAGCTAAATATTGAACAAAATAGAAGCACTTAATAATTAAATCATGAAACTACGAAAATACTATGAAAATTGAACGAAAAATTCTAACTCATTTTTTGAGTTAAGCACTAGAACATAATGGGTGATCAGAAAAAATATTGCTGCTGCTCGGTATGTAATGAAATTCAAAATTTGTTAAACATTTTTTTGAATTCACTTTTCCCTCCTTTTTTCAAATAAATACATTATTTATTTTACATACAATTTTTAATTTAAATTTTGTCATTGTTTTAAACAAACTGGCGCAAAATTTTAATTAAATTAGTACGATGCTAAAGCTGTTTTACTCGTAGTATGATACTAAAATCGTCGAATACCTACATATATTATTTCTTTAGTATCGTGCTATTTACAAACGCCACACAAGGACTTAGTTCTTTGCACGAACTTTCATTGTTTTAGGTGCAATTTATTAAGAAAATTGCCTTAGCACGTTAATAGTTAGAAAATTGTAAGAATTAAGAATGAGTTAGTAAACAAGGAGTACTTTAAAGTTAGCAAATCGTTAAGAATTATCATATTAATACCTTAATAAAAGGCTATTTAAAATTTTGCGCCACTGAGTTTTATTGTAATTGGTTTCTTATTATTTTTTCATAAAAATCGTTGTTTAAACCTAGTTTCATACTAAAACAGATTTAACATCGTAATAATTCAACTAAAATTTTGTGCCATTATGATTTTATTTGTAATGCATTGAAAGAAGATCAGGGGCCTGTTTCTCAGGTCATACACATCATACATTTTATACAACATTTTTATACAACATACACATCATTCTGTTTCTCAGATTTCATTGGAAGTGTTGTATGACATTTGCTTTGTTGTATGATGTGTATGATTCTGACATTTCATTATTATTTGAGAGTGTGAGGTTCAGGTTAATATAAATCTCAATTTTTGGTGAAGACGTGTTGGAACTAGTTGAAATTAATATACGTGTCAGATGACGCCTTAAAATAATAAAAGAACCTGTTAATTTCAATCTTAAAGATCCATATTTTGTTGAAAAATTTAGATTGCCAAACATTTTTAGTGGAAAAATTGGGAAGATCAATTGTGCGTTCAACTAATTGCAACGAAGCCCTGTCACCTTTGCAACAAATATTGTTAACCCTTCATTAGCTTGGAAATGGAATCCATTATCATGAAATCGGCATAATGCCAGCCCATAAGACACCCCAATGAAACTACCTCTCTTTATGCCCTACAGGCTCTACCATGTTTTGTGAATGTCGAGCCAGAGAACTTCTCAAATAAATTTTGTTTCCCCAGCATTGACTGATGAAAACAATGTTACATGTTACATGCAGCAGCCACTTTACAACAGAATTTTGTGCTGTATTAAATGTATGATCATTTATAGGTAAATTTGCTGTATGATGTAAATGATACATTTCTGAGAAACAGAATCATACAACATTCCAATATTTCCAGTGTAATCTTCAGTTATACATTGTTGTATGACAGTGGATCATACAACAAAATTGAGAAACAGAAATCATACAGCAGAACTGTCAATATCATACAATGTATGATGTGTATGATCTGAGAAACAGGTCCCAAATTGTCGATATTGTATTTGTCTACATTAAAAGTAAACTTTTTTCTTGAAATAACTTTAGCTACTCTCTTTCACTTTGGTTCCGATCTTATCACAAATTTGGAATAAAACTGTGCTTTTTCAGACTCTTTTAAGCTAGGCGCGTACATTCAATTTTTAGTTTCGCAACTGCTTGGGTCGAGCAACTAAACAGTTTGTGTTTTGACACAAACTAAACGATTGCCTAAAATGAGTTCGCTATTTTGTGTAACATACGAGTATAATTATGTTTTTTATAAACAACCAAACAGTTGTGCAACTAAAAATTGAATGTGCGCGCCTAGCCTTAAGGTCCAAAATGAATCAAATATTTTCACACGTTCATCATAAGAAAATTTGGTGAAACAATTATGACTGCAACTAACGTTGCAAGCGGATGTCATTTGAATATTGTTTATCACCTTGACCCATCCGTTTTTGTATATTTTGTTTCCACAAAAATGGTTTTAGATTTTTTTTACTCGATCCAGGGCTTTTCTTGGTGTAAAGCATGTAGTTTGTTAAGATGAAACGGAACCTTCTGCTGGTACTACATTTTCCAATGAAGGTACTGAAATGACTTCTTCAGATAAAGGAGCTATATTAGAATTCTGAATCATACAGAATTCTGAAATACCAGATCCTAGATGAGCTGGATTTATCATACTGTAAGCAACAAATATTGTATTCAAAAACTGTCTAAAGATAAAAAGGTTTCTCAAAATACCTTCAAAGCGTTTGAAGATTAGTCTCCAACTTTTCGCTTACATCACATTGTGCTTACAGCTTTCAAAGTTATATCAGTATTAATTTTGAGTGGTACATTACAGTGCAGTGATATTGAACAAAAATGCGGTTTTCCGTCCGCATAACTTTTTTAATAGGATTTCGTTCAATAACATACAAAACTAAATGGATTACATATGGATATTGAACAACAAAGAAATACATGGTAGTTTTTTTTAAAGTTAATATAAAATTGTTCAATTTCATATAAAAACAAAAAGCAGTGGTTCATTGAATAAAAAAGACACTCAAAATATTTAATAAAGTGGTTTATTGAACAAAATAGTTCTTCATAACTTAAAAACTAAAAGAGATATAAAAAAATGGAGTACGCCATTCGAAAGAGTATGTTCGATTTATAAAAACTGCATTTCTAACTCAATTTCGCCAAAAATGGTCTTTTGAACAAGATAGAACTCAGGCGACGATTTGTTCCGCATATTTAAAAAAAAAATATTGTTGAAAAAAAAGAAAGAAAAATTATATAAGTCTATACTGGTTTCTTAAAAAATAAGCCTTTATATACAAAATTTTTAAAACGTTTATAAGAAAAAATTTTGATACGCCAATTTTTTTTTTAAAACGTAAAAATTATTTTTTTTTAAGTTTTGAAATGTATTTTTTAAACTTTTTAGAAGCTTCTCTATAAGAACTTTCATTAAAATCCGTTTTGTTGATAATGAGAAATTCTAAATTTGGAAAAATGGTTCTATGGTAGGTACAGTCAGTAATATCTTGATTTAATTTTTTTTATTTGATTATAGATCGTAAAAATTAAAAGAAAACAAATTTTAGCAAAATTCTCGCAACCGTTTTCGAGAAAAATACGATTTTCTATAACCATTTTTTAACATTTGTGTGGTGGGTACCGTTATTTTTAGGTAAAATAAATTTTTTTTTCTTACATCTTATAATTTATATTAAAAAACTTTTCTTTATCAAGTTTAAAAAAAATCGAGCATGGGGTTTTCGAAATATTGAATTTAAAAAAAAAAAAAATTTTTTTTAATTTTTTTTAAAAATCATAAAAAAAATTGTTTGAAAATTTGAATACACAATAATATTGAAACTGCTGGGTAGCCTTAACATAAAAAAATTATCAAAATCGGTGGTACCGTTTTTGAGAAAATCAAAAACAAAAAAAATGGTTCCAAGGGGGTTTCAAAAATAACTATTTTTTGGAATTTTTTTTTTAAACATTACCTAGCCTTAACTAAATGAAATTTTTTGAATTTAAAAAAATTGTGGAACAGTTTTTGAGAAAAAAAATATTTTTAAAATTTCGAAAAAAATTCGTATGGCAGGTACCGTTATTTTTAGTCTTAAAAAAAAAGAAGAGAATTGCGAGACCCAATTTTTTGGTCTTCGCTATCATCGTAATGTCAACTTTGATCAAAATCTCGAGTTCTTTTTTTTTACGAATGCATAACTTGCCTTATATAGTAATTATAAGTCGCAGTAAAAAATGTAAATAACGTATGAAAAATCTGTATGTAAGTATTTTATAAAATGTACTTTTTCAGAGAAAAGATTTTTTTTGAAGTTGTTTGTGCTCTTTTCAATTTTTTTTTGTGTAGTTCTGTTCGAGTTCTTTATCGGTAAAATTTGGGGTTGTCAAACGTAAATTCGCTTAGATTCTATTGTGAAACCCACATTAGTTAGAAGAGTTGTCTAACGTGTTTAAAATTATGAAACTAAACGAATGTGTTAAGTAGAGCTGGATTTATTCCATAACCGAACAACGTTTAAGATTTTGCGTTGATATATACTAAGTAATAATAATAATATAGTTAGTTTATTAATGCATTTATTTTTAATTGCATAGATAAAATTATTTTTCTCACTCTTTCCATTGTATTTTTAAAATACTGTAAGAATCAGTGGCGTAGATAGCTTTTCGCTATGGGGGGGATAGATCTAGTTCGCTCATTTTTTTTAAAGTTTGAATAATAAAAAAAACCAAATAACAAGACTTCATTGAATTCATTATGTATGCCATAAAAAAATTATATTTTTCAAAGATAATATGAGGCTTTGAGTGCAATAGTGGCGTAACCTTCATGCTTCTCTTAGAAAAAAATGATTATGTATTCTGACAAATGTGGGGGCCAAAATAAAAATATAAAACTTTCACTGTTGTGCCAATTTTTGGTATCCCATCCCGATTTTATGGTTGAAGAAATCGATCCTAAAGTTTTAGTTAGTGGCCATTCCTATTTGCCATGTGACCAAGATTTTGTTATAATAGAAAAGAATAAAAAAAATTATAAAGATATCTTCGTCCCAGATGATTGTATTAACGTCATTTCCTCGGCCAGAAAGAGAAACCCATTTGAAATTGTGATTGGATCTTCATTCAAAATTACATGTATAACAAAAACAACACAAGGCCCTGTTTTGTTTGTATTTGTTGTTTTACATGCTATTTTGAAAACAAAATCCAATCCGGATCAGATCTCGGGGAAAATAAAACACAGCTAATGCCGCCTGGTAAACATTTAAGCGATACGGAAAAAGTCAAAATTCAAGCTTTTCGGTTAACTGGCCTAAGCTTAAGGGCTGTTGGTAGGTAGTCTACAAAAAAAAATAAGAATTTGCCCAGCAAAACATGAAACGGAATTGGAAAACCATAAGTAACATTCCATTAATTTACACTTAACTCTTGTTATTCCAGATGGCATAATCCAATGAATGTTTTTTTTTAGATTATTTTCAGTGACGAAAAAAGTTTAATCTTGACGGGTCAGGTGGTTTTAATGGATATTGGCACGATCTGAGAAAGGAAAAAAGTTTTTTTTTTTTCAAGAGGAACTTTGGTGGTGGCAGTTGTAAGGTTTGGGGGGCCTTCTGCGACCGTGGTAAGGTTGCACTTGCCTTCACCTCTGCAAAGATGAACAGTTCAGCTTGCACCCAGGTGCTTCAGGATAATTTAGTACCAAACTTAAGACGATTTCTTCCAGCATGATAATGCCCCAATTCACATTAGTCTTCAAAGTTTGGGATGGTACGAATCGAATAAAATATATTTTATGGTGTTCCCGGCACGTTCTCCGACGATTGTAACCCTATTGAAAATCTTTGGGGAATTTTGACCCGCAAAATGTATGCCCATAATAGGCAATTATACAGTGTTGCTGAGCTGCGAGAGGCGATTGTGGAAGAATGGAACTGTATAGACGATTCCATATTAAATAACCTTGTCAACAGTATGTCAAAAACAATTTTTAGATTGGTCGAAAATAGGGGCAGCAATGTCCTTTACTAATTTAGCCGAAAAAATTTACTTAAAATAAAAAAAAAAAACAGATCAAAATAAAACAGCGGTTATACTTTTGCAATACAAAAAAAAATCTGTTTTAATTTTTAACCACCAGAAGAGAAACTAACGAAACTTTTTTTTCTTCTCAATTTACTTGATTAGTGATGCCATTCAATAAAAAATAGTAGGGTGTCATTCCCATTTTAATTTTCTACAAAAGGCCTTTTTACAGGTGCGGTTATACTTATGCAAGGCACTGTATTAAGTAAAATAATATTAATTTAAAAAATAAATCACAAAATCAAATCCAGTTTTCTGTTCTTTTTAGATAAAACACTTATAACCTCGTCTGCTATTATAGGTATTTCGCGATGAATAGCTAGAGACCATTCAAACGATCCTGCAAATAAGTAAACATCCAAAGCTTATCACACTGTTATTAAAATAGACATATTTTCAATAATCTCACTTCGTTGGTCATACTTCTTTGTATTGTTTTTATTCAACAAACAGGCAGAATTGCGAGACTCACTTTTTTCGTCTTCGCTATCATCGTAATGTCAACTTTAATCAAAAACTCTCAAAATAAGTCAGAAGTAAAAATGTAGATGAAAGTTTACATACAAAGGTATACAAAGAACACCCAAAGGTTAATTAAATCAACCAATTAACTCAAAATCTCAAAATTTGCACTTTCATGCTTTTGTCATGAGGGTGGCAATATATAATAACATATTGTATACATATGTACCTATATGCAAACGTTCGACATTATTTTATCAGTTTATTAAAAAAATGGTTTGAGAAATTCAAATCTGAAAACAAAAGGTTGAGTTAGTTTCGGTAATATTTATCTAGGCAAAAACTAATTAAAATCTCCGAGGTAATTTTATCAAATGTACAATGTTCTCAATTTACAACGTGAAAATCAATTTATACGATCATCTCCGATTTATTTAAATATTGCTTAGTGGCTTTTTTCGATGAGTTATATTCTTATTATCCACTGATAAAATAAATTATCCCCATCTCCAACCACTCTTCCGTAACGATATCTCTTGCAGCTGCAATATAATCATCTTAATGCATAACATTACTTTATTCTGTTAACTCACCCTATCGTTTTACTTGTGATACATACATAGGTACTTTATGGCAAGATATGGATTCGTAAAAGAATCGAACTCAAGATTTTGATCAGACTTGACCTTATGATGATAAGGAAGACGAAAACATAGGTCTCGTAATTCGGTCTGTCTCCAGCCTATCCTGCTTTGCCCATTTCTTTAAACTTGAAAAGTAGCATTTTTTTTCTATTTTCGTCCAGGTTTTTTCTTAACTAAAAATAGACAATATTTTTTTTCTCAAACATTTGTTCCGCAGATTTAAAAAAAAAGAAAGAAAATATGCTATTAATTATAACGCTCATAGATATATTTGTTTTGTTTTTGATTTTCCCAAAAACGGTACAACTGATTTTAATCAATTTCATATGCGATAACTCCTTAACAGTTCTAATAATATTGTGAATTTTAGTAGTAAGAGATAAAAACAGAATGTTACCCAAGCAACACAATTGCCTCTTACAGATATCTTGAAAAGTTATTTTCCAAGTGTTTTCAACTCTTTGAACAATCTTAAAGAGGTCTGTAATACCCAAAAAGGCCTAAAGGGGAGGAGTCTATTGTATTGAACAAAGAGTTCTAAGTTAAGTATTTATAAGACTTCATAAAGATCATTTTTTGATTAATCTATAAAGACACTTTCAAGTGGTTTTCAAGATGTTTATATTTTTGAGTAGAAAGATTGAACTGCGAAGAAGAAAAATGTATAAAAAATGTCTTTCTCTTTCACGCAAATACAAATTTAATGCAATTCAAATAAAATAGATTGATACACAAACATGGCGAATTCTTTCCTTCAATAATTTATTACTGGATTTACGATATTCATTGTATACCCTTTTTATGATTGTGTGTTTTGATTTGCGAGAGAAGATTTAATTTGAAACCGCATACTCTACCCTACTTGAAATTAACGCGCCTTCAAATAGAATAGTATTTACAAAGAAATATTCAGAAAAATAATGCTATAACGTCGGTGACGCGTGCAAAGTGTGTAACTCCAAATTTTTCGAAAATGAGATTTTGATGCAATCTGTTAGATTGAACCGAATACTACAATCCCTCAAACCGGGAATTCCGTATTTTATTTAAAATAACCGTTAAAATGGCAATTTAGAAAAAAGTGTAACTCCTTGACCTATCAGTTTAGTGAAGAAAAAAGTGTATCTCCACAATTTCTAGTTGTAAAAGGTTGTGAGTGACATGGTGTTGTGAAAAAAATTAAATATTCGTGAATATTAGCTTTTGTTATTAGTTCTCATAGGTTTAATTTAATAATAAATTGCCGGTAGCAACAGTTTTTTTTATAAAGAAAATCAATATTTTTCCCACAAATCTCCTAAAAAGTCGTAAAAGAGTTACGATATTGCCAATTGTCCACTGTAATAGAAAAAAAGGAGATATACGTTTCTTGTGATAGCCATTCAGTATTCAAATTGAAGCTGATAATAATGCATGTACTACATTAAATGTACGGCGGGGGGTGTCAACTCCAGAGTTATGTAGTTTGTGAACAAACAAGTTCAACGAACTAAACAGGCATAAGTATAGAAAACTTATTTGTATTGTTGTATTTGTATCTGTCGATAGATTTTCTAAACATAAGAAATTTTAGAAAATTGTCCAAATTGTTAGAAAAGTCAAATAAATCAAAATGATATTGGAATTTAAGGAATTTGATATTTCTGAAAGATACAAATATTTTACCATGTTTGATGAAGTTTTGATATATCCGCTTTTTTTTTTTGACATAGCACATTTTTTGAAAATAAAATCTTTCAGTTCACTTTTCATTTTTATTACTTTAAGGGATAGTTTTAAAAATCAAGGTTTAAGGGATGTTAGAAATTATTATAATTTGGATTTTAAATATGAAATTGTTTCCATTTATTTCAAAAATGGTTTACAATTAAGAGTAATATTGGAGAAAAGCAAACTCAATCTTAATTCAAGATAGCGACAATATACAACCGACTATCGGGTCAAAGAAAGTGTTTCTTATAAATTTTCCTGGTAAACGAAGAATTTCGAACCAAAATGAACAAATTAGTGCAGTAGGGTGAATTGAACTAAATTGATCAATCAATCAAATGAACTAAATAGCACAACTCTGATGAAACAGATCCCATTTGATACATCAAAATTACCTATCTGGAAAGCAGAAAAATCAAAAAAGAAAAATACGACCACTTGCAAGTTTTAAAGAAAAGCTAAGAGTCGGACTATAATGCTTTCTATGATGCGATTCCATTTGCCACAAACTAAATCGCTTTATTTATTTCTTGCATGTTTGCTTCATAAAATAGAATAAGTTTTTTTTTTTTCGTTATATTTTGTTGAAGTTTTAATACTAGTTTTATTTTATTATTTGTACCAATTAAATTTCTTGTATTTTCGTGTTCAAAATAAATTTTAAGTATTTATTCCAGTTATCTTTTGTTTCACAAAAATGATTAAATTTTCAAAGTATAAGTGTTACTAGTTTTGTTTAATAGTTTTATTTGTACCAGAAAGATTTTACTTCATAGGAAAACTAAATAAGAAAACTGTGTAAGTCCCGAGCGAGCGACAAATTTTTAAAGGCAAAGTGTGTATATCCAAAAAAAGTATTTAATAACGCATTATTTTACTTTTGAGTAATATTGATAAATATTAAACATTATCAAAAATTAGTAGTTAAAATTTCATGAAAATATCACTACTAACTTTGAAAATAGGAAGTTTTTTTGCTCTCCTGTAAAATTTGGTTCGATGGAGTTACACACTTTGCACGCGTCACCGACGATAATAATAAAATGCCCTCAGAATAAAAAAAGAAATGACGTTTAAGTATGCAATAGATATGGCCGATTCATGTATGTGTATGTATCGAAGGTATTCCTACCTACAGGGTGCTTTATTTTATGAAAGGTCTTTTTTTGTTCGATCTGAATAATTTTAAAATGTAAAATAATTTCAGCAAATAAATACAACTCAAAATGTTTACAAACTGAGCGACATATTAGCACTTACGTCTATAGAATTTTGTATGAAATAAAATGAAATCAACTTTTTTATTGTATATGGTGATGCTAAGATCTCCTTTATACTACAAAACACGAAGAAACATAATAATTGTTTGAAGAATGATTCCGGATTTTTATTGCATTTTTTTCAAAATTTAAATGTAAGTTGACAGGTTTTATACATCTTACAGAGAAAAGATACAAAAAGCCATACGATATGAAAATAAGTGAAAATATAGGTCATTCCTTAATTTTTATTTCACAAAGTGTTAAAATCCCTGGATTAAAAATCTGTTAGAAAGATATGCTAACTTGACATTTAATTGTTGCGTCAACATTCTATCAAGATACAAAATATTGAGTTCAACTGTCAACCGACTAAAGAATCACTGAAAATTCAGAAAATTTGATATTATATCTACATAATCAAAATAATACCCACACTCAGAGAAAAACGTCCTGTAAAAAGTTGACAATGGGCCTGTTAATATTACAGGACAGAAACTCCATATAAAAAAAATGCCTGGCAAGAAATTTACTCGATATTTTTAACACTTTGCATAGTTTTATATTAACACTTTCAGATTGTCTACTTTTTTAAAAAAATTATTGGTTGATTTGGAAAAGGATCATGTTTTATTACCAAGAGGGTAATGTTATTTAAATACTTAATATATTACAACTTTAATTTAACGCTGTATATGCTTACTTTGACATTTTTAAACAGATCACCTTTCAAATAATTCCCTCTAAATTTTTACTTGATCGCAGTTTAAAATCAAAAGTGTCATCACGGTGTTAATTTTACAGTGTTCATAAGCTTACGTCAACATATTTTAAGAGATCATCGTGTTCTTCTGAAAAATATGCAATTATCTCATTTAACCTTTAACATGGTAACAGTTCTAAATCTATATTGTACAGATTCAATTCGGTCAAAAAAAAAAAACCTCCCATATATCATTATATTATGTACACATATAAGATTTGTTGTTTCTTTACATCATCACAGTATTAATTCTACCTTATTTATAAGCTTATCTCTATATAGTTAAACAGATCGTCATGTTTTCATAAAAAAACTATACCGTTATCTTTATTTTCTCTTAACCTGATGCCAGTGCTAAATCTTGTCTTACACATTTTCATTCTATAGAAAAGAAACAGATTACCTTGTTCCTTCATAAATTTAGCTGAAAGCCAATCTCTTTCTTTCATATGTATGAATGTATGCATCGTCTGTGGTTGATTTATTAAAGTGGCGTGCGTGCGTCGGGTTGGTCGTTGGTCGTCGGTTTTGTCATAGGAGTTTCGTTTTTATTCTCATTTAGAAATTTATCGTGTCGTTTTTAAAAAAGGTGTTTGTAATTAGATAATAATAATGGAGTCGGAAGTTGGAATACCTTCTGCCTGAAGACAGTGAAGAAGAAGAAGAATTTAAAACTTTACTTTCCAGTAGTAATATTTTCAAATACAGTGATTTTTTTCAAACGAAATTTAATTTAAAAGAATTTAAGTTTTATAAAAAAGTAACATTCAAAGGAACAGAATACAAAAAGTCTTTTTTTGTATTTCCAAAAAAAAATGATATATGTTTATTTGAAATCGAAGACATTGTTGTAAAGTCTGATAATCTTTCCTTTTTTGAACATAAAGTTCTATATTTTGATGCACATTTCCAAGCTTATGTCATAGGAGAAGTCATAAAAGAACATTCTTTTTTAAACATAAATCAATTTATATCACCGCCTCTTCATGTTCACGAGCTTTGTTATAAGTTTAAAGTCATAAGATTAAAATCATTTAAGTAAACTTTTTTTTTAATTTTAGTTCGTAGACTTAAAAATATCAACTTCATAAAATAAAAAATTGTGGAATATGTAAATAAAACTTTATATTTTGTGTATATTTAAATTCATTTGTTTATTTTATATTGATTTTTGGAGCTAAATAGTAATATAACAGTGTACCATGTTACAACAGTTAAACACTGTTGATTTAACAGTGCACCATATTACTTAAGCATCAATTTGACAAAGAATGTATAGTAGATTCAACAGGTAAGTATTGTAAATTAATACTGAGGATGATGTGACTTTAACGTGGTCACAAAGTTAATGTCATGTAGATTCACCAGGTGTACCATGTTAATTACAGGTGAGCATTCATAACTTAACATGGTACCTAGGATCAATTTGAAAAAAATATCTAGTAGATCTAACAGGAGAAACTGTTTTTATCGTGTTGATTTAACACTGATAATAAGTTCAATTTACCAAAGATCATGTAAATTTAACAGGACCACCGTATTAATTATTGAAGTTTTCATTGAAATTTAACACCATTAATCGTTTTATTTTAACATTTAATCTTGTGAAAAAGACCGGATTCCACTTTTGATATAACATCAAAAAAATGTTGCTTTAACGTTAATACTGGTTTAAGTTGACACGATATCAGGTACATGGGTCCAGTTTTTAATGGTGATATAACAAGATGAACAACAGAATATTCATGTAAGCTTTACACTATCTAATGTTAATGTTAAAAAGATCAAAATCTTGTTAAAATATGGTATCATGTTAACACCTTAACCCGATCAATCATGTTGAAAAATAATAACATGAGAATTGGTAAGATTCTGTTTGATTTTACCTGATTTTTTCTCTGAGTGCATTATCAATTTTATTTGAATTTGAATTTTATTTCAACATTTCTTTTATATTCTGCCAAAGTTCTTCAAATAACAACATTTCCTTCTTTCATTTACTTACATCCGTAGAAACTGATGACTTCGTATAGTAAACGATAAAACATAAAAATCTAGTAAATAATAATTTTATCTTCAATATACGTTTAACAATGTCACCCTTTACAAAATATATGTATTTTATACAGATACGCCATCCATTTGTTAAGAACTCTTTAAAATATCTTAAGCACTTCACAATAAGATATCGAAACTTAAATTCAAAGCAAAGAGTGAAAAAAGTGTATACAAAGAGTAAAGGAAGAAGATAGCTGTTTACAATCAGTCAAATTCAAAGAAAAAAAGAGCAAACAAAGTGTAAGCAAAGAGTAAAAGAAAAAGATAACAAATTCACAACAATTAGGCTAGGTGCGCACATTCAATTTTTAGTTTTGCAACTGTTTGTTACGAGCAACTTAAAAGTTTGTGTTTTGACACAAACTAAACGATTGCCTAAAATGAGTTCGCTATTTGTGTAACATATAATTATACGCACCTGCGCGAACATTCAACCAAATAGTTCATCTATTTTCTATAAGCAACCAAACAGTTGTGCAATTGGCGCGCACATTCAACTAAATAGTTGAGTTGTTTTCTTTAAACAGAAGAAAGAAAAAAAGATTTTCGCTTGGTTTCACAATAATTGTTAGGCGAAACAAAACATTTTTTTTTCAACCAAAGAGAAAAGTAGTAATTCTTGATGTTAAGCTTTCATAAATACGTTTTAGTGAAAACTTCCACAGAATATCTTCAAGATGTATTCGAAAGATTAAAATGAAAACCTCTTTCAGCATTTTAAAACTACTCCTTTTAAAGAGGTTTTATAGAGGGTACATAGAGAGTCAATATGGTGACATTTGTCATGATTATCTCTAAGATGTTTTAAAGAGCATTTAATTAGACTATAACAAAAAGAACATTTTAAAGAGCAAATTAGGAGGTCATAAAGTGAAATGGTATTAGGAAGATTGAACTAACAGCTTGTAAAGAGCTGATAACATTTATTGAAGTACTCCCCAAGAGTTTATGTGTTGCTTGGGATATGCAAATATGAATTTATATAAGAACAAAAATTATAAAACGTTGTAGTGGTTTCATAAAATAATAAGGTTTTATATAAAAATTTCTTAAACATTTTTAAGAAAAAATTTTGGTACGCCAATTTAAAGTTTTATTATTGTTCGAATAAAAATTAAATTTACAAAAAAAAATATTAAGCTGTATTTTAAATATTGAATTTCCCAAAAAAAATAGATTTTATTTTTCAAAATTCAAAAAAATATTTTTCTCAAAGTTTTGAAATGCAATGTTTTTTAAACTTTTTGGAAGCATCTCTGCAAAAAATTTCATTAAAATCCGTCATGTCATTAATGAGAAATTCAAAATTCGAAAAAATGGTTCTATGGAAGGTACAAGCCTTAATATCTTAAATATAATAATAATAATAATAATAATAATAATAATATTTTTTTACATTTGTATGGTGGGTACCTTTATTTTTAGTTAAAATAAAAATTTTTTTTCTTACAGCTTGCAGATTATATAAAAAAACTTTTTATTTATCAAGTTTAAAAAAATCTAGCATGGGGTTTTCGAAATATAGAGTTTTGAAAAAAAAATTTTGAAGTTTTTTTTAAAATCCAAAAATTTTTTTTTTAAATTTGAACAGGCAATTCTATTTAAATTTTTGGGGAGCTTTAGCAAAAAAAAATTATCAAAATCGGTCGTACCGTTTTTGAGAAAATCAAAAACGAAAAAAATGGTTCCATGGGGGGTACGCTCAATAACCATTTTTCGCAAGTTTTTTTTCAACTATGTACTACCTAGCTTTGACTAAATGAAATATTTCTGTATTTTGATTTTTTAAATCTGTCGAACAGTTTTTGAGAAAAAAAATATTTATAAGATTTCGAAAAAAATTTGTATGTCAGGTACCGTTATTTTTGGTCTTAAAAAAAAAAGAAAAAAAAAAACGTGTGGGGGGAAAAAATAAAAATGATATCTACCAAGTTTAAAGAAAACCGGCCGAGCCGTTTAGGCTGTAGTGGAACAGACAGACAGACAGAATTGCGAGACCCACTTTTTTGGTCTTCGCTATCATCGTAATGTCAACTTTGATCAAAATCTCGAGTTCGATTTTTTTTACGAATGTATAACTTGCCTTATAGTACCTATAAGTCGCAAGTAAAAATATTGAAATTAAGACGTACTTATTGTATATTTGTATCTACCACTTATAGAACCATTTTTTTGAATTTTGACTTATTCATTATTGGAATAGCGGATTTTATACACAGAAGTTCCTAAGAAGTTTAAAAATTAAAGCATATCAAAATTTAATTTGACTAATTTTTTTGATTTTTCAATACCGTTTAAAATGTTATTTTAAAAGTTCAATATCTCAAAAATGCGTTCATATTTTTTTGTAAATTTAAATTGTATGCGTATAATGATAAAAACTTTAAATTCGCCTACTAATATGTATGTTTGCTTAAAAATATTTTAAAAGTTTTATTTTTTTTTAATGAACAAAGATTTAAAAATTTTGTTTTTGGATAAAAAATCTCATGGCATTCTTTTTTTTATTTCCAATTACTAAAACAGTTGTTTTAAGGTCTGTAACATAAGAGCAAGTTCGTGCGGGCCAAGTCGTGTAATTTATTTTTTAAAGTAACTGTCAAAATTTTCAAACCTGCTCTAAGTCGATTTTTAAATGGACTCTTAACATATCTCCTATCTTCTATATAAATACAAATTTAAATGTATGTTTGTTCCTAATCGCTAATCTCAGAAAGTTCTTAACCGATTGCTTTGAAATTTTCGAGTACGTGAGTGTTTATATACAGGGTGTCCCACAGTCACCGCCCCAAAGAAAACCATGGATTCCTGAGGTAATTTTAAGTCGAAAAACTTAGGAGGTAATTTTCTCGTTTTCGTCTCGTTTTCGAGTTATAACGGTTTTTATGATTTTTGCTCTCTTTTCCCTTAACTGGCTTTATCTTTGCCAAACTACCTCTGATTCGTAACATATTTTTTATAACCAATCAAGAATTTATTACTGTTTTAGTTTGTTCCAAAATTTTGTTTTCTGCGGACAACTGTTTCTCCGCAATTTTGCATTAAACCCAGTTTTTTTCGTTTTTTAAGTCTTTTTCACTTTGATATCATTTTATTTAAGAAAACACGTTAATGAGTATTTATGTTTTCGCTTATTGTTAAAGTCCAGTTTATTTTCTTAAAAAAATAGTTTTTTTTCCTTAAAAAGAATATTAAATCTAATTAACAAAAAATAAACAAACTGGGTGAATTAAAAAAAAAAAAACTAATTTTTAAATACAAAATTAACTCAAATGAATTAAAACTTTTTCTGAGCTATTGTGGTTAAGAAAAGGACAAATAGATGAAGTAAATCGTCCCATTTCACCGTATACTAATAACACTTCCAGATATTCTTGAAGGGAGTTGACCTTTAACAGTTGATTTAAGAAGGCGAGTAAGATCTGGTTCTGTTGAATCAGAAACATGTGAAATTGATGACTCTATTGAAGAAGTGGCTGAATTTAAACTGTTTGAAATCTTTTCAAGCCATTCTAGAACCTTGCGGGTCGAGTTTTTAATTGCAATTGTCACCAGAAAGCACTAAAATCAAGTTATTCCCGTGCAAAAAAAAATTATTTTCGGATTTTTAGAGGATTTTTAAATTTCTATGGTGGAATTGGAGTTATTGGTTTGACATAGGCGATTAACTAAAAAATTTGGATTGATTTATTTTGTGATCTGGGGATTTTCAAATTCATTTTGTTATATCTATATAATTTTGGGTATGAAATATTGCACAAAAGAATAAAGATTCTTTTAAAAAGTTATATCACAACTACTTACCCGGTCCTTCTTCCACTTCCTCAGTCCAGCTTGAAATTTGATTCGGTCGCCAAAGCAGCCGGAACTGTCGAAGTTGCTAAAAAATTTGTCGACATTTTCCATCTCCATTTTTCTAGGACGTCAATTGAATTAACTCCATAAGCTTTCAGCAACGAGGACACCGAACTACTGAGACCCCACGAAAGAAAAATTTGCTGAGTCTCCTCAATATCCTCATAGTTCCATATTGAGGAAACACCTTTGTATATAAATTTTAATAGTACTATTATGGAACACGAAAAAAAGTTAACTTATTGTGCCGCAGAATCGTAAGTGTGGCTATTTTAAGCAGTGCAGAGTTGACGTGGAAGGAGAAAATATAAGCAAAAGAAGAGATGCGGTAGTGATATATTTATTCTGACAACAATAAAGAGGGTAAGGGAGAAAATATTATCTGCGTTTCTTTTTGCTGTCAGAATCAATTGTAGGTAGGTATATAAAGTTGTATATGTATATGCCAGGCGCGAGATGAATACAAGCAAAAAGTATTGAGAGTGTATGAGAGTTTTTGTGAATTTTGTTTTATTTCTCATGCAATCTGGTTCGTTTAAATTCTGATACGATTAATTACCGAGAGGTTGCCATTTTATCGACTTTGTAATAAGATCTAGAGAAATTTGAACTTAATAAACTCAAATTGTTTTATTTCGTTTTTGAAAACTAAATAATTTCAAATTGGCTTTATTTCGTTATGGTAACCAAAATAATTTTATAATAATAATTTTATAATAATTATATGCAGTGGGTAGTTAGATAGTGGCAATTGTATTTTTTTTGTAATTAATATAGATATGTACATACACAGTTAGAAAACTATTTCTTTAAGAAAATCTTATAGGTACGTACCTATATTTTTATTAAAGAAAATAGCTTTTGCATAGTATGTAGGTAAATACCCATAGAAAATTGTATGAAATTAAAATAATAATTTTGATTAGGTACAAAAACGAAAAATTATTGTTATGCGTTGATAGATATTTATATAATTAAATATAAAAAAAAATGATATAGGTATAGACCAGTTTTTAAAATTTATTCATATAAACCTTGTTTGCAAAAAATATAGAAAATTTTTAATACTTTTTATGTGTATAATAAACAATTTCAGAAATTCGTAAATATTCACATAAAGCTATTTTGAAAAAAAATCAAATAAGTTTTTCGAGAAAAAAATAATTTTAGAAAACTCAAATTAATTAAAAAAATAGAATAAAATTATTATTGACATAATATTTAAAAAAAAATCAGATACCTTTTTTGGAAAAAATATTTTGTATGCATTTACATATCTATTGCTTAAAAACAATTTTTGAAAAATTTAAAAAAAGGAATTTGGTGTCAATTTTAAGAAATTATTGATGCACCCCACATGAATTTTTTTTAAAATAAAAATAAATTTTTTTTAACAAAAAATAGTTTTATCCATATAAATTTGCCCTGCGAATTTTGAACAAACAAACATTTCTTTTAATGTTTGTCTACGAGTTTTTATCAAATTTGGAAATTATTAATTCATTAAAATAAAAATTTTGTTTTTTTTTTATTTTGTTAATATAAATATAAAAAGTAAGAATTTATTCAAACAAAGTTAAAAAAAACCTTTTATTACTAAACTAATTTTGAATATAAGAAATTTCTTTAAAATTATTCTTAAAAAAAAAACAATTTTTTTAGATAAAAAAATATTTTTTCGTGTTCTCTATCATCGTAAAGTCAAATTTGATCAAAATAAATTTTTTCCACATACAAAACTTGAAATTACATAATTTGTAAGTGAAAATAAAATAAAAAAAATTTGGTACGCCAACCTTAAGTTTTTATTATTGTACGAATGAAATTAAGTTTCGAAATAAAATATTGTGCCGTTTTTGAGATATCGAATTTTCCAAGAAAAAAAAAAAAAACAATTTTTTTTCCAAAAATTAAAAAAAATTTGTTTTCAAAGCTTTGAGATGCAATGTTTTTAAACTTATTGGAAGCATCTCTATAAAAAATCCCTATTTCGATAATGAGAAAATTGTCAAATGTCAAAATTTGAAAAAATGGTATCGAAACACGAATTTTTATCTTTAAACGCGATTTGCGGCTAAACAGAGCCTCGTAGACCCCTCAAAGTTGACATTTTCAAACGTGATTTCTGGCTAAACTATTCATCATACAGAATTAAAAATTACATATTCGTGATCTAGGGAGTGCCACCTTTCAATCCACGTATGAAACGAAAAACGCGAAAACGCTTAAAACGTATTTTAAGCGTGGAACAAAAAAATATTGTTTTTAAGTAAAATCTCCTCAAATCGTGCGCTAGCTTTAAGTTTTATTACTGTACGAATGGAAATTAAATTTCGAAAAAAACATTTTCCAAAAATTAAAAAAAAATATTAGATATAAATATATAAGACTTTTGATAATATTAAAATTTTCAGAAAAAGTATGAACATTTTTTGGAAAAAGGAAAATTTGTATACGAGTGAAAATATTTTTTTTTTCGTAAGTTACTTGATATTTTTTCAAAAATAATTTTTTTGTAAATATTCATAAATTTCAAAAAATGATCTACACCTTTATACATATTTAAGAACTATTCAAAGATTGTCTTTTTATTTTTATATGTATTATACATTTGTTTTAGTATGAATTCTTTTCCACATCACCCATTGAGGTAGAAAACAAGATGCGTTTTTTTCGAGGTTTCCCCAGTAGGCCTATTCCTCGTTACATTACTACTTTATATTTAATAAATGACTAGATTTATTTCACATTTAATAAATAAAGTAAATAAATTAAAAACAAATATAAAATATTAATATATTAAAATAAATACAAATAAATATAAACATCATTTAATTCTTAATCTAAAGGAATTTTTCCTTTTCTCGTAAAATTTCATTTGTCCATCTTTCGGCAATCCTTTCAATAGTTTGTTTTTTCGAAAAATGTCCCAAAAATATTTTTTGAAAAATACTGACAGTTTCTTCGAAACGGATCGAAGGAACTATCAGTTTACCAAACTCTGAAGTTGTTGTCTTTGTATCGTAAGCTCTCAGTTCTATCAACAAAGTCTGTTCCCTGACTTTGTTGACCTCGTCGATCATGAACTGAGAGCAAGTTTCACAGTGCAACTTCTTTTTCAGTTTAACTGCGGCGAACCCTGAGTAATATGCTGCAGCTGCTTTCTGTAGCTTCAAGCAAGCATCCATATTACCCTCTACTACCGAATCCACGCTGACACCATCGCCCTCCAAGTTTTCAACTGTAAAACAATCAAATAAATTGTTCTCTATTCTTTCTTCGAATAGGAAGTCATTATTTGTTGTATCATTTTCAGTTTCGGCTTCATACTCCGCTCCATGCAGCAATGGTACTGCTCCCGCATCTTCATATCCTGAATGTTCTGCTGCTGTTGAATCCTGGAAAATTATTTGTTTGAAATTTCTTATGAATCTCCATGCCGATGGGTTCCGGTCATAAGATCCTCTGTTTGAGCGTACCATTGACAACAAGTTTTCGGCAACATCTGTATTTAGATGTGCAAGCAGAAAGTACGTCTGATCATCGCTCTTGTTGTGTTCCCAATCTGCTCGATGCCGAGAAGAGTTTGCTTTAATCCTTTAAAGCATGGCGGGATTGTTATAGTGCTGCTGGATTTCTACGTTGAAATCCAGTTCCTTGCACTTCTCAAGACATCAAGAGTGTCAGTGGAATCCGTTAGTACCTGCTTATTTGGGTTCCTAGAGTATAGTTGGCCTGTATTTAGGGTATCGAATAGGTCATTCATTCTCTTTATCAACCTAGCTGTCGACTCAGCAACTTTCTTATCTTCATCGGACTTAAAGAATCCAACACTCAATGCATACATAATTCCAGAGTATACATTGAGGCTGAAAACCTGCGTGGCTAGCTTCACCGATAGTTTTTCAAATCGTGCTGGTCGGATATGGGCTGCAGTTAGCTTGAACATCGGCTGGAATATCCCTTTTGAATCCTGTTCAAATATCCTTTCCAATATCCGCCAGTCTACGACATCATTCTCAATAGAAATTAGATGCTTAAACATATGTGGGTAGTCATAGAATAAGAAAATTCTATGATTTTCCAGTTCCACATATGGTTCGCTCTCCAGTTATTTTCCGGGTTTAAGTTTATTACATGCGGACACATTGCTGCTGTCTTGGTCGCAGCTTAGTGCAACAATATTCATTCCACATCTTATTACTCCAGTAATAAAAGTGACCAGCATCTGGGACAACATTACGGAATCTGGTGATCCAATGTAATAGGCAATGGACTGTTTCCAGTTCTTGTTCAAGCCTCTAAGTGTAAATACCATTACCTTAGAGGCTATAGTTTTAGCTTTGTCCTTCAGCAAATCCTGCATTCTTCCACTCAGTCCCGTTGCTAGTCGTATTTCCGAGTGCCACCAGTAGATAGTGCTAACCGATGGCAGTTTGAATCCGGCGCTTAGCATAAAATTATAACATGCTGGGGACTTAAAGAAAAATTTCAAGGATAAGTCCCTTTCTTTAGGTCCCCAGGGTGTGTTCGGCTTGTGGAACAGTTTTTTTTTTTTTTTTTTTTTTTTTTTTATAATTTACACGCGCTCAAGGGATTATGATTACCCTTTAAATGTTTGAACACAGCGCGGGCGTGAAGTTAAGGAAGAGAAAGAAGGATAGGAAAGATGTGTGGCACGATGTTCTGAGACTGAAGGTTGTTGTCTCAGCTATTTTATCTCCAGGGATGGCGGCTGAACTAAAGCGGAGAATGCCGTGTCTTATTTTTATGTCGCTTATGATTCACATTATTTTATTCGTGTTCATCCTTGTTGGGTATACTAGTTTAACTCAATTACATGTTGTTAGTGTTATGCCTGAACAACATGTAATGAGTAAACCAGCAACCCATTGATGACAATTTTAGAAGGTTTTTAATGGAATTAAAACGACATAGACGACGGCAGGGATCGAACCTGTGATCATGAGGTTCACAGGCGAGCACACATCCATCGCACCACGGCCACCCCCTACTGACTAAAGATGAATGTCCGCAGCTCTTCTGAGAATCCTTCCATGTGGGTGTCGACATTTTCCCTTAACCTATATTCTGGGTCGAAACCTGGTCTGCAGAGACAACCGTGGAGGTTGGCTGCTGCCTAGTCCTAAATGCTTCCATTAAACGACTGCATGATGAATCGATAGCAAACTCTGTGCAATTACACACAGATTCAGAAGTAATGGGCAACGCATACTTGGAAAGACATTTCATTGTCGATCTGACAATAATGTCTTTAGCATGGAAATGCTTTTCACACATCTTGGATTGTTTCGGTAAATTCTTGGTGTGTGAAATATTCGCATGCTTTAACCAAACCGCCCTTCTATGGTCATTTGGTATCAAAAAGAACGAAATATAAGCGTACAACTTTTGCTGCTCACCGCAGTTTGCGTAGGCGCAGACAGACATTATATAATTTATATATTGCAATATAATATAAAAAACGAGAAATGGTATTAAATAAAACTTACTAAAGTTAAGACTTTGGAAATACCTGGAAAAACTACACTATTAAATCAAAATTATTGAAAAAACTGGAATTGCCATTTGGCAATTAATATTGAAAAAACTACACTTGCCAAATGAAAAACTACACTTTCTGGCAATTAATATTAAAAAAACTATACTTGCCAAATGAAAAACTACACTTTCTGGCAATTAATATTAAAAAAACTATACTTGCCAAATGAAAAAACTACACTTTCTGGCAATTAATATTAAAAAAATTACACTTGCCAAATGAAAAAACTACACTTTCTGGCATTTAATATTAAAAAAACTATACTTGCCAAATGAAAAATACTATACTTTCTGGCAATTAATATTAAAAAAATTACACTTGCCAAATAAAAAACTACACTTTCTGGCAATTAATATTAAAAAAACTATACTTGCCAAATAAAAAAACTACACTTTCTGGCAATTTTAATTTGTTAATTAATATTTAAAAAAACTACCTTAAAAAAATGAAAAACTTTACGGCAATTTATGTAAATATTTTAAATATTGAAAAACCTGCACTCATAAAATGAACCACTTGCTGGCAATTTTAATTTATTAAATATATAGAAAAAAACCACTTATCAAATAAGAAACTTCTTTCCAGTTTTAATTGTTAAAATATTGATAAAAAACTTCACTGATATCCAATAATTTTCACAATAAGAAATCACTTTGAATTTAAAAAAGCACCAAATCCAATCGAAATCGAAACAAGCGCATATGTATATTCAATTTCAGTTAAAAAAACCGTTACCAAAAAAGAAAGACGTTATTGAAAATTTTGTTAAATTTGTATGTTTTTCCACTAGTGGTACCACTTTACTTCAATTGAAGTACAAATTAAAGTCTACTTCCTACTTCGCATCATCAGCAAAATACTGAAATGCAATTCATTTTAAATATCTCTGTTTTAACCTACTTCAATTTTACAAAAAAATCCCAAATCTGCTATATTATTGTGTATTGAAATTTTCAAACATTTTTTTTTTATTTAAAAAAAAAAAATTTCAAAATTTTTTTTTGAAAACTCAATGATTCGAAAACCCCATGCTTGATTTTTTTAAGCAAATCGAAAACAAAAAAAATGGTCCCAAGGGGGGTACCAAAAATAATAATTTTTTTTAAATTTTTTTTCAACCATTACCTAGCTTTAACTAAATGAAATTTTTTGTTTTTTTTTTAATCTGTGGGACAGTTTTTGAGAAATAAAATATTTTTGAAATTTCAAAAAAAATTCCAAAGAAAAAAACATTCGGGGGGAAAAAATTAAAAGCCATATCTACCAAGAAAATCGGCGGAGCCGTTTAGCTGTAGTCGAACTCAAATGTTTAATAAAGTGGTTTATTGAACATAATAGTTCTTCATAACTTAAAAACTAAAAGAGATAGAAAGAAATGGAGTATGCCATTCGAAAGAGCATGTTTGATTTATAAAAACTGCATTTCTAACTAAATTTCGCCAAAAATGCTCTTTTGAACAAGATATAACTCAGATAGTATGTGTCTTTGTTCTCCTATTTTATATACAGTATTCCTATTGCTGTTATATATTAAATGTCTATCTGTTAAAACTCTGCCATAGGCACCTCTGCTAGTCACAGTTTAGTAATTATTGTGCCGCTGGGTTCGTCTAGTCGCGTTCCTATTCATGATAGTACTATAAAAATATATATACAATGGAAACACTTAGGTACAAATATTTTTCGGCACGTCTTAAGCTTGAAGAAAAAAACTGAACTGGTGAGATATTCTTGTTGTAGAAACGGCATGGAAGTAACGGGATTCAAGCATGCAAGTTAATAAGGTTGACTTCTTAAAACTGATAATAAATAAGATTTTCATAATTTTTATATCCTTTAATGTGATTTTCACATACATATTTATAAGAAAAAACTTATAGATTTAAGAAGATTTCCTTACAAGCCTTTATAGAGAAAAAGTTAATAAGATAGACTTCTTAAAATTGATAAGTAATAAGGTTTTCACATTATTTATAGCATTTAATGTGATTTTTCATATGGAAAGAGTTGCACAATCTTTGTAAAACTTCAATAAGATTTTCTTCATTAAATCAATAAGTTTTCTCTATGAAAATATCACATTATTCAATGCTTTTCAAAGGGCACGTTAGTGCCCAGCCAAGTTCTGGCACTACACCCTTTTTACAAGAACAAACTCAGGCGATTTTTGACCCCTCCCTATCTTCAGTACCAATAAAGTCAGAAACTTAAAATTCCAAATTTTTGCTAAGCTAGCCAGGCGCCTCACCAAATTTCTAGCATAAGCGGTTCCTGAGATATAAGGCCTCAAAAATCACAAAAACCGTAACTGACTGACTGACTGACAGATCATCAAAATTATGGAGCACTTCCCGACATCGTAGAATCTTGTAATTTTGCACAACGGTAGGTCTTGTCATGCAAGCAGAGGAAAAAAAATTGAAGTTGTCAATTCAGGGGGCGTGGTATCCACCCACTTTCTCAGAATTGGTGTTGGTTGAATGGAGTACTTGCGACTGCTGTAAAACGATGAAATTTGGTGAACTGGTAGGGCTTATATTGCATATAAAGAACCAAAAATAAACACCAAAGTTTTCCTTTCAGAGGGCGTGGTATCCGCCCACTTTCTCCGAATTGGTGTTTTTTTGAATGGGGCACTTTCGACTGCTGTAAAACGATGAAATTTGGTACAGTCGTAGGGCTTAAATTACATTCAAAGAAAAAAATATAAAATTAGCGGTTTTCCATTCAGGGGCGTGGTATCCGCCCACTTACTCAGAACTGATGTAAATTATATATGGCACACTTCCGATTGCAGTAGAACAATGAAATTTGGTAGAACGGTAGAGCTCAAATTGCATATAAAGGACCAAAAATAAAAATTTCAAATTTCAGTCAGTAATCATTAAATAATAAAATTTTTCTATTACATTGTAGCTGTTTCAATATCATTCTACTTTAAATATTCGGTATTAAACCTTCATGAAATAAGAACTTGGCATACTTTTAGATTTCAGTACTTTTCACGGCTGACTTGTTACACAAAGGTTTTTGTATAAAAGAACTTGGCTCTTTTTTTAACATTTATGTTCTTTGTCTGATAAATTTAACATGAGCAAATAGTTAGTTTATTATTATTTATTTATTTATGTAGCATAAAATAACTATTTACATTTTCTGAATTTAAATATAGCTAGAGATATAGGACTAATATTTTCCTTTACAGCTATTATTTAGAAATGATATAATGAGGTAACAATTTTATTAATAATTTTTGTTTTCCAAGGGAAAGCTACAAGTAAAACCCTTAACTTCATAATAATCAAAGGGCACGGTAGTGCCCAGCCAAGTTCTGGCACTACACCCTTTTTACAGGAACAAACTCAGGCGATTTTTGACCCCTTCCTATCTTTAGTACCAATGAAGTCAGAAACTTAAAACTCCGAATATATGCTAAGCTAGTCAGGCACAGGCGCCTTACCAAATATCAATTTTCTGGCATAAGCGGTTCCTGAGATATAAGGCCTCAAAAATCACAAAAACCGTAACTGACTGACTGACTGACTGACTGACAGATCATCAAAATTATGGAGCACTTCCCGACATCGCAGAATCTTGTAATTTTGCACAACGGTAGGTCTTGTCATGCAACCAGAGGAAAAAATCGAAAATTTGAAATTTTCCATTCAGGGGCGTGGTATCCGCCCACTTTCTACGAATTTTGGAGCACTTCCCGACATCGTATTATGGAGCACTTCCGTCTGCTGTAAAACGATGAAATTTGGTGTACTGGTAGGGCTTATATTGTATATAAAGAACCAAAAATAAACACCAAGGTTTTCCTTTTAGGGGGCGTGGTATCCGCCCACTTTCTCTGAATTGGTGTTGGTTGCATGGAGCACTTCCGACTGCTGTAAAACGATGAAATTTGGTAAATTGGTAGGGCTTAAATTGCATACAAGGAAAAAAATATAAAATTAGCGGTTTTCCATTCAGGGGCGTGGTATCCGCCCACTTTCTCAGAACTGATGTAAATTATATATGGCGCACTTCCGATTGGAGTAGAACAATGAAATTTGGTGGAAAGGTAGGGCTCAAATCTCATATAAAGGACCAGAAATAAAAATCGAGGTTTTCCATTCGGGGGCGTGGTATCCGCCCACTTTCTCCGAATTGGTGTTGGTTGAATGGAGCACTTCCGACTGCTATAAAACGATGAAATTTGGTAAAGTGGTAGGGCTTAAATTGCATACAAAGAAAAAAATATAAAATTAGCGGTTTTCCATTCAGGGGCGTGGTATCCGCCCACTTCCTCAGAACTGATGTAAATTATATATGGCGCACTTCCGATTGGAGTAGAACAATGAAATTTGGTGGAAAGGTAGGGCTCAAATTGCATATAAAAGAACAAAAATAAAAATCGAGGTTTTCCGTTCAGGGGCGTGGTATCCGCCCACTTTCTGAGAAAATGTTTAATTTATATGGAACACTTCCGATTGCTGTAATTAAGGTAGGTTTGTTAGTGTTAGGTATCTTGCCAGGACAAGAAGAAATAATTGAAGCGCAAATCAAAACAACCAATAACAAAAAGAAAATATACCTACCAAAAGAAATAGGAAGCTATAAACTAAGTTGATTTTAGTAGGTAGAGTCCACCCTTCTATCCTTCCGTATCTTTCGAGATTTTGACATGGCAAAATATTAAAATCTTTGCAAAAAGGAGTGAGATCAGACCAAAAAACATAAATGTTAAAAAAAGAGCCAAGTTCTTCTATACAAAAACCTTTGTGTAACAAGTCAGCCGTGAAAAGTACTGAGATCTAAAAGTACGCCAAGTTCTTACTTCATGAAGGTTTAATACCAAATATTTAAAGTAGAATAATATTGAAACAGCTACAATGTAATAGAGAAATTTTATTATTTAATGACTACTGACTAAAATTTGATGGGCTTACTTGTCAAGTTTTTTTCTCATGTCCAATTCAAAAGGTTTTGAAAACTTGACCAGTGAGCCCATCAAATTTTAGTCAGTAGTCATTAAATAATAAAATTTCTCTATTACATTGTAGCTGTTTCAATATTATTCTACTTTAAATATTCGGTATTAAACCTTCATGAAGTAAGAACTTGGCGTACTTTTAGATCTCAGTACTTTTCACGGCTGACTTGTTACACAAAGGGTTTTGTATAGAAGAACTTGGCTCTTTTTTTAACATTTATGTTTTTTGGTCTGATAATTCTTTAATTACATAATTCATTTTCAGAAAAATAACATTTTTCATGGAACTTTTGCGTTCACTTTTCTATAAGTATATCTTAAAAGTTGATATTAGCTAGTTCATGAAGCAGTGGCGTAGATAGCTTTTCGCTATGGGGGGGGGGGGGATAGATCTAGTTCGCTCATTTTTTTTAAAGTTTTAATAATTAAAAAAAAAACAAATAACAGGACTTCATTGAATTCATTATGTATGCCATAAAAAAATTATATTTTTTTAAAGATAATATATTATACGCATTAATTTGAATATGAACTAGAATAAATATTGATATACAGTGCCTTGCATAAGTATAACCGCACCTGTAAAAATGCGTTTTGTAGAAAATTAAAATGGGAATGACACTTTACTATTTTTTTTATTGAATGGCATCACTAATCAAGTAAATTGAGAAGAAAAAAAGTTCCGTTATTTTTTCTTCTGGTGTTTAAAAATTAAAAACAGATTTGTATTTGCAAAAGTATAACCGCACAATGCAAACCTCTCTGAAGCTTCATTCAGTTATGTGCTTCGAAATGACAAGAAACAATGCCACGTGGTAAACATTTAAGCGATACGGAAAAAGTCAAAATTCAAGCTTTTCGGTTAACTGGCCTAAGCTTAAGGGCTATTGGTAGGACAATTTAAAGATCCGATCGTGTCGTCCGAAATTTCTTACAAGATCCAGAATCTTATGAGACGAAAATAAGACCCGGGCATCTGCAGAATCTGACACGTCGAGATAAGAGGCGTTTAATAAATGCTGCATCCAATTTGGCGCATTCTTTGCCAGACGTTCGTGACGAATTGGGCTTAGTTTTGTAATAAGAGTTACAGAGAATTTTTTATTTAATCTTGAATGTAACAATTTTTATTGAGGAATGAAAAATATTTTATAAACATATAAAACTTAAAAGTATGTTTATACAAAAAACTAAGTTTCAATTAAAAGCTCAAGTAGTGAATTACATATTTACAACACTCCACCTTAATTCACAATCAAATATCAAAAAATTAACACTAACATTAATGGTTAAAATAATTCAATTAAAATATTACTAAAAACAAACAAAATATTAAAGAGTTAAGCCCATATTTTCCAAACAAAAAAGTATGTTTATCATTAGTAACACCTTTTGTTAAACTATCAGCAACCATATTTTCAGTGTTGAGATATTTTATCTTAACTAAGCCATCTGTTATTTTCTCTTTTATAAAATGATGTCGAATATCAATGTGTTTACTTCTTGGACTGTAAAGTTGATTGTGTGCAATATTTATGGCACTCTTGTTGTCGCAATGAATTTCAACCGAATCGATATTCTCACCAATTTCTTGCAGTAGCTGTTTCAACCAAATAGCTTCTTGTGTAGCCGATGACAAGGGAAATCTCGCTTGTTTACCCTGTAAACAGGTAACACATACATCAGTTAATTTTTCTTCATTAAAAGAAACACCGTTCACTGCCCCTTTCTTCATTCTTAACAAATCATTGATGTTAATATGGCCTAATCTACGATGCCATGTCTCAATTTTTTTACTTTTAGATACAGCAACATAACTCTTGCATCTTGCACCATTCAAGCGATATAAACCATCAACTAAATTTGCAGTTGCCATCAACTTACCAAATTTGTTTTTTATATTGCAACCATTTGCGTTAAAATCAACATAGTTATTATTTTTCGTTAATTGACTTACTGATAAAAGATTGGCAGTTAAATTTGGAATGCATAAAACATCACGTACTTCAATCGGATTTGGTGTTCCATTGACATCAGCATATAACTTAACAGTGCCACATGATTCGACCTTCATTTTTGTATCGTTGGCAGCTAATATTTCGGAAATGGTAGATTTCTTTTCATTGAAAATCCAATCACTGTTCATTGTGAGATGCTGTGTTGCACCAGAATCAATATACCAATCATATTTATTGAACTGTCCAGTCAAAAACACTGAACTATACTCAGGCTTCACATTATAAGCTGAATCAGGATTCCTTTTGGAATCCTTTTTTAATTTATTCTTGTCTGGGCAATCAGGTGATTTATGACCTTTCTTATTACATGTATAACAACGAATGCCACCTTTCCTTTGTTTCTGTTTCGCATTATTAAAGAATGCACTATTTTTGCTATCCGATGGAATTTCTTGTAATAATTTTGTCTTGACAGCGTCACTTGAAAGCTGAATTTCGACATTATCTAATGCCATTACCATTGGTCCATACTTTTCAGATAAGCCTCCTAATAAAAAACACGCCAGCCACTCGTCATCGACTTTGAAACCAATAGCATTCAAACGTTGTGCAGCTGTTACGATTGTGTTAACATAAACTTGCATTGATTCACATTCGTCTAGTTTCGTCTGAGACAATTGACGAATTAAACCTATCCGACGAACCCTACCTTTGTCCTCAAAAACAGTTTGTAGTTTGTCCCAAACTTCTTTTGCCGTTTCAGCTTCTTGAACGTGAATAAAATTAGTCGGATCAATGGACAAAATCAGAGTCGTTCTGCATTTTGAAATTTTCGAAGCATTCTCTTCGGTACCTTCAACAGATTTCCAAAGTCCTTCATGTTCTAAATAAGTTTTTATTACGAACTTCCAACTAGCATAATTATCACGCCCCTTAAGCTTTTCAATCGTGGCCAAAAAATTGCTCGACATAATTATATTTATATGTCTTTTGGTCTTATTCAAGATTAAGCAAAAACAAAGAATATTATAATAAATGAAAAGATATTACTTATTTGTACACAACAAATCTTCGGAGTAATTCTTCGGTATAATTATCCTTCTTAGCGTTTCTCTGGGCCCATAACCTTTTGTAATAAGAGTTACAGAGAATTTTTTATTTAATCTTGAATGTAACAATTTTTATTGAGGAATGAAAAATATTTTATAAACATATAAAACTTAAAAGTATGTTTATACAAAAAACTAAGTTTCAATTAAAAGCTCAAGTAGTGAATTACATATTTACAACACTTAGGAATTTCGGTTTCAAAGATTTTTCGTGTCTTAAAAAGCAGTTAAGTGATTGTTCAGTGCAAAATGATGCCAGCTCCAAATTTGACAACAGTCTACAAAAAAAGTAAGAATTTGCCCAGCAAAACATGAAACGCAATTGGAAAACCATAAGTAACATTCCATTAATTTACACTTAACTCTTGTTATTCCAAATGGCATAATTCAATGAATGTTTTCTTTTTAGATTATTTTCAGTGGCGAAAAAAAGTTTAATCTTGATGGGTCAGGTAGTTTTAACGGATATTGGCACGATCTGAGAAAGGAAAAAAGTTTCTTTTCAAGAGAAACTTTGGCGGTACTTAATTAGCAGTTGTAAGGTTTGGGGGGCCTTCTGCGACCGTGGTAAGGTTGCACTTGCCTTCACCTCTGCAAAGATGAACAGTTTAGCTTGCATCCAGGTGCTTCAGGATAATTTGGTACCCTACTTAAGACGATTTCGTCGAGTTCGGCATGTCTATTTCCCCTTACTCCAAACATCTAGAACATTCCAAGATAAGAACTTTCGAGAACAACTAATTTGAGTATAATAAGGGAGTGTTCACGGTGAGTGAGACGGGATCGTTACATTTTCCCGCAAAACAGTTGCCCGTGTAACGTTTGCCCGCCTTTTTTTTTGATACTTTTTTGATGTCAATCCCGCAGCACGATATCCCGTCGCATGATATCCCGTAGATTTCTTCCCGGGATTGGCGACGGGATTGGCAGTACTAAATACTAATTTTAAGATAGTACTTTTTGGATTTATTTAAACAATAGTGCTTCCATAAAAATCCTCAGTTCTTGTCAGATCTCCGTGGAGGTAAGACCTCAAGAAGATATCTTTGGTTCAGTTGTATTATGGGGTGATTGGTGGTTGGACGACTGGCTGGTTGGGTGACCGGTTTTTTGAACGAAGAGCTGGTGGGAGGAAGGAAATGACAAGTGGTGACATTGAGGTTGCATACGTAGGCGAGTCATCAACATACAGCAGGTTTTCACAGCCGGTTGGAATGGGTTGGTCTTATGTCATCAGACTGTTTTATTAATTATTTGATAGCCGAAAAAAAATGTATGAAGTAGTTCTTTCATAAAAATTCTCAGTTCTTGTCAGAACTCCGTAGAAGTAGGAACTCAGGTAGAGGTAGGGGTGATTGCTGGTTGGGCTACTGGCTGTTTGGGTGACTGGCTTGTTGAACGAAGAACTGGTGGGTGTTTTTAACGTTAATTAGAAAACAAGTGATTTTATTTATTATTTTTTATTTATTTAATGAGAAACAACTCTTTACTTTTGCTGCCAAACTTCAACTAACTTAAAATAATTTGAATTACATTTTATTGAAATGTAATAACTGACGAGTCGCGAAATGCGACATAGTAAATTGTGTGCAAGTAATGCACACAATCAATCGTGGGTGGAAGGTTTATCTTTTGCAATTATAGTCGCGATCGCGACAAAGGGTGACATTTGATATTGTATATCCTTTTGCATTGGGAATTGATATATAAATAATATGAATGATCACATTGGGTGGTCATAATACATATATGTAGGTTATATAGGAATATATATCATGATATCAAAAATGATGAACAAAAGGTTATATAGGAATATTTATAACGTGATATCAAAAATGATGAATAATATGATTATATAGGAATATATAACAGGAGGAAGAAAATGACTAGTACTGACATTGAGGTTGCATACATAAGCGAGTTATCAGCATGCAGCAGGTTTTCACAGCCGGTTGGGTTGGGTTGGTCTGATGTCATCAGACTGTAGAGGAAGGGGCCAAGTTTTGAACATTGTTGGAATCCGGCTATGATGCTTTTAATAATAAATGAGCAGTTTTCAAATTACACAAAGAAGTTGCTGGAAAAAAGAAATGAAAAAAGAATTTTTATTAGTGGCGGGGTTGGATGTAGCAGATGAAGTTTGTGTATAAAAGCGTCTAATCAGACGCTGTCGAATGCTTTCTCGACATCTAGAAAGTTTCCGATGGTTACACGATGACTGTTGATGGCATTGGTGGTGTCATGCCGGAACTTCAGAAGCGGGTGTATGGTTAAGTTCTTCTCTCTAAAGCCAAACTGGATGTCAGGTATTTACATAGTTGTTCTCTCTGCAAAACTTCTTAAGTTTCCTTAGTATCAGCTCTTTCAAGAGCTTGATTAGGTTGCTGAAAAGTGATATTAGCCTGTAGTTAGAGATCATGTTCCTGACACATTTCTTCTAGATCGCCACAATCTTTCAGTTTTCCATTTTTAAGGGAAGAAGTTATTATTGAAGCAGTTGTTCAAGATGTTGGTTAGAAGCATCAGGAATGTCTCTGGCATCCTCTTTATGATAAAGTTGGATAGTCTATCTGGTTCGTTTGAGTTCTTAGGCCTAAAGCTACTGATCTTTTCAGCTATTTCTTCTAGGCTGCTCAGGTTTGGGCTGTCAACTGGGTCACTCGCTGGATTGATGTCGCTGAATATCGTTCTATTCGTGTTTTGTGCCAGTGTCTGTTGGATGGAAACCTTCACTTCTTTAGGGAGTTTATTCCGAAGTCACTCCTGCTTAAATACATTTTATTGTTCGATTTATTTGGTTATTCGTTCTTCGTAATTCTCACAATTATATAAAATGGACTGACATTTTGAAAACAGAGTAGTTCACGTATAAGGCGCCAAGCTTATTTTTGGTGACAATGCCCGTAAATATGTCAGTAAATGGATCCTGCCATATAGCATAAAACGTTTCTGAGACGGTTTTAAGCTATTAAATGCTCTTATAAGAGCTTAAAAAAGATTGTAATGAGATATTAATTTATTTAATTATGGGTATTATTTTTAACTCTGTAGCATTTTCGTAGTTTTTTTTAAGTCGCTCGAAAGGATGACCTTAATTGCTTCAAACACTTCACAAGGTTATAAAAATTTAAATACTTTGAATCCACATAAAGTGCCACCCATTGTACTGATGTTCAAGAAAACTGCTGAGATAGGCGCCTGCCTGGCGACTGAATATACCCTAAGTGGAGCAACGGAGTTGCGTGAGCGGGTGACAGCCCCAAAAAGGGAGTTAAAATGCTGAGAACCCGCGAAGCGGCCCACCCAAGGTACTATTGCCCAAGAAAACTGTTGTCAGAGGCGCCTGCCTGGCGACTGAACATACCCTAAGCGGAGCAACGGAGTTGCGTGAGCGGGTGAGAGCCCCAAAAAAAGAGTTAAAATCCTAAAAGAAAAGATCTTGAAGCTTTGTTTTTGCATAAATTCATGCTTTTCTAGAAAACAGACGGCAATTTTCTCAAATTAAATTCATATTTTTATATGAACTATTACATAGTTACGCTTGAAAAACTTCTAAAGCTAGAAAAATAAAAATTCATAATCTAAAACGTTTCTTAAATGAAAACCCAGACCATCTTAGGAATTACCAAAAAGCCTTAAACGCGTTTTAAGCTCTGAGCAAATAAAATTCGCTCTAAACATTAACTGAAACTGAAAAAAAAAATCTTAAGCCCTTAAATAAATGTATTTATCTGTGCATTCTTTTGTTCATTGTTTATAAATTTATCTGTTATTTATTTATTTAAATCTCTATTTATGTATTTATTTATCTGTTCATGTATTTATTTATTTATTTTTGTTCATTTATTAATTTATTTATTTATTTCCTTTCCTTGCTTTTATTTATTTATTTGACTATTATTTTCAATGTTTATTTAAATATTTGTTTATTTTGTAATTGATTGATTTTTGATTAATTTATTTATATAAACTTATTCACTTCAAATAAAATATTTACTATTAAATAATAAACAAATTAATTATCTGCCAAATTCCATTATTTTTCTTCATACCTAGTTAAAAGACTTCTAAAAAGAAGTCCATGTCATAAATTTAAAAATATCAAATAAAAGTTTTCTACGTAGTTTTTATTCAAAAATAAATTCCCTTTTCGTTTTGTAAATACTTATCATCATTTTGAATTTATTTTTCAGTTATAAGATAGGTATAAGCTTAGTATCCCTGTACAAGCTATGTATGCACAAAATCATTGTAAATTGTAAAGCCTTTATTCTACGATAGTTAATATATTTATCTATATATTAAACCCTTAAAATAGTATTGCAATCCTTTAAGAAAATTTCTCTATAACAATATTGCAAGCGATCGCCACAACCACCATCATCGTCACACTTCATCCACCAACCACCCCATCCCGTGTACCAATTACCATGTCCACCATGTCAGTCAACCCACCAACGTCATCGTCGCGTCCAACAACCATGTACTCACTTACTCAGTACCAAGCACCCCAAACCTCTAGCAAGACATCTCTCATCTCTCAATGTCTTTCTTCTATGCAGGTCTGAGAAGAACTGATGATTTTTTTCTAAATCTCTCCTGCCTTTTATTGTGCAACTTATTTGGTCCTGCTTCCTCCGTGATCTCTCATGTTAGTGTGAGCGTGTGAGGTATTGCAATCGTTCTCATTCTCATTGCTCAGTTGGTGATTAATACAGCGCTGTCGCTTTGTATCGAGAAAGGTAGGAATCGGCGGACAAACGTTACACGGGAAACTGTGATTCGGGATATCTTTTTACGGGAAAACGAGTTACGGGAAAATGATTTTCGGGCAAACGTTACGCGGGAAAACGTAGCCAACCCGAGCGAGACACAGTTGATTTTGGATTATGAAAGTGTGCAAAAGTATTGCTTATTGGATTGTGTTATTAAACAAGTGTGATTTAAATTTGAATAAAAGTATTTGAGTTGTTTATAAATTGAGATTTACTGTTTTGAATTGGAAAGTGTGAATAAAGAAGAAATACTAAAAAGAGTAATAAGTTTTATTTAACGAACCTTGGAAAAATATTACATTGGTGTCAGAAAAGTGGAATAAAACTTATTGTGCAGTGAAGTGTGAAAAAAAATAGTAAAATAAAAAATGAGCAAGTTACTGAAAGAGCTCAACTGTAATGAGCTGAAAAGTGAATTAGGCAAGCGAGAACTTTCTAGAGCAGGATCGAAAAATGAGCCGAATATTTGAAACAACAAAATGAAGACCCGGACATTTTCGTCTTTGAAGCTGACGCTGAGGAAGCAGATGTAAGTAAAAATGTAGATGTTTCAAATATAATTAGTCTTCTGCTTCAACAACAAAAGAATGTTCTCGAACGTCTCGAAGATCAACGAAATGAACAAAAGAAAGAACAAAAGAATGTTCTCGAACGTCTCGAAGAGCAACGAAATGAACAGAAAAACGAACAAAAGAATGTTCTCGAACGCCTGGAGAAACAAAAAGACCTTCTGGAAGAGCAGAGGAATATGCTAGAAGGCAAGCTTGTTAACATCGAGAATAATGTATCTGCACTTGATGGACGTGTTTCATTGCTGGAAAATCAAGTCGACAACAAAATGGAGACGTTTTCAAAAGTGTTAGATGAACGTGTTTCATTGCTAGTCGACAACAAAATGGAGACGTTTTCAAAAGAGTTAGACCGTGTTCGAAACATAAAGATTCGGGAAAGTTCTGGGGAAGCTTTGAAAAAAAAAGAGATGCAACTTCCAACCTTTGATGGACAAACTTCTTGGTCTATATACAAGAAGCAATTCGATGCAGCTTCTACAGCAAATGGCTGGGATGAGGCTGAAAAGTGTTTAGCTCTAACCCTTGCTCTTAGAGGAGCAGCTGCTGAGTTATTGCTAACCATACCAGCAGATAAGAGCGGCGACTTTAATTACTTGGTTGAGGCTATAGACAAACGCTTTGGTAATAGCCATATGAAAGAAGTCTTCAAAGTACGACTCTATTCCAGAGTTCAGAAGAGGGGCGAAACTCTACAACAGCTACAAGCGGACATTGAAAGGCTTTTTCATCTTGCATATCCAGATGTTGGAGAAGAAATCCGTAACCAGTTTGCAGTTGAGGCATTTGTTCGCGCCATTTGCGACATACATCTTCAAAGGGCCGTGCGAACTGCTGAAAAACGAACGCTTTCTGAAACATTAGCGTTTGTCTTGACAATTGAAGCAGCAGAGCAAGCTTCTCACGGAGTACATCGACTTAAAGAAGCCATCGTCGAAGAATGCTCATGCCGAAGAACTGATGTCCAAAGGAATCAACGAAACGGACTTGCAAAGTGCTGGAATTGCAACAAGACTGGACGTCAATGTCGATTACCACCAAGAAGAGCTTGTCAACATTGTGGATACGGAGTTTCAAACTCAGAACAAGGTAACAATAACACCAGTGTTACTTCCCGAAAAAGTTTCCCAACAGAGAAACAAGTCTGTGGCCGCAAACCATAACCGCCTAACTCGAGTTATGACGAAATTGAGTTTTTTTCATAATCGTGCTGAGAATATAAAAATCTATGCCCACTCAATTTTTTACGTCTGTATCTTTTTTTAAACAAAAGTTATAAACAAAAAACCTAACAACCTAACTCGCTTTTCAAAAATTATAATTTGCCATAACAACTTAACTCAATAAAAATACAACGGCGGTTTCATAACTTAAGTTAAGTTTTTATTATTCTGCATTTAAAAAAAAAAATAATCAGGAATAACAACATAAGTCAAGTTAATCAATTTAAAATCTGCCGAGAATTAAAAACGCTTATTTTTAATTTTTCTTATATCAACATAGGCTCTTATTCCCTGATGTAGAACAAATATTTACTTTTCTTAACTTGAGTTAGGTTGTTATGGAAAACCACAATTCTATTTTTTGACCAACTTAACTGAACTTAAGTTCTTTTGGCTAACCAGACTATGATTGCATGAAAGTCTTAAATCGAGTTAGGCCGTTATGCCGTGTTTCAATTTAAAAAATCACAAATCTAAGTTGACTTATGTTCTTTTGCCTTAATCAGTTTACTGTAAAAATGAGTCATAAGTGAAGATAGGTCTTAACGAACAGTTGCATCTGTAGTGTAAGTACTGTTTAAAATTGCTTACAATTTACAAGATAATTATTATCTATTATCATTCTGATTACACGATATAGTTATGTAATGTATTTAGGAGCTGATAATACATTGGAGCAGTGCCCCACGAACAAAATTTGTTTAGGTATTACTCAATAAGAGAAAGTACTCATTACAACAACAAGCGTGGTTTCAGTGCTTTTCTATCTCCCCTTAAAAAAATTCCTATGTAAATTGGTGATCGAAATTAGAAAAACGGTTTATAAAAATATTTGTTTTTCATTTGTTCTTAAATAAATTTGGGGTGTCAAATTAAAATAAAATTCAAAAAGAAATATCAAAATAAGAAGTCGTAAGAATTGATCTTCCATTGAGCATTTTTTTTTTTTCACTACGCTTGTGCAAAACTCAAAAACATTATTGTCTATTATTTTTTTTGCAGGACAATGTAATAATAGAGATCAGCTTGTGCGTGAATAAAATGGAATGAAATTAACGAATTCCTGTTGCCAATCCCTGTTTTCATGATTTGAGAGTGTACTTTTAGAAATGTATTTTTGCTTTAAATCAAAATATAATATTATGACTTTTGTTACAATTAAACCAAACAAAATTGTTTCCATATTTTGAACCGAGTATAACGAAATACAGTCATTAAAGAATGGCCAAACTCTTAATTTTAAGTCATCAGTTATAGCAAAAAAACTTTCAATATTTAATAGAATTCTAAGGTTTATGTTAAGATATGCAGTTTTTGTTGTTCAGGTGAATTACATAATATGTTCATGAAACTGAGAACGTTGAAAATGATTCTGAATTTGATGGTATTTTTTTTAATAAACCAGAATAGATACAATTATTTAATAAGTCTAGTAATTCAATTTCTGAGAGCTCAAATAGAAGAAACGTTTGCAAGACCTAAATGCAAAGCTAAGAAAAAGCTATATATTAAATTTTCAATCAGCAGAAAGACTGTTAAGGTTAAGGCTTGCAAGTCTCTTTATATTTGTAGAAGTAAATATACCGAGAGCATTAAATTTTAAAAACTTGAACTGTAATTCAACAGCTACTGGTCATTAGAAAGCTATTACCAAAGAATTTTATATATTGGTTCCCTCAAACACATTGGGGATACAAAATTTTACACCATGGTGTACGCAGTTAACTGGAAGCCAAAACGCGACCGTAGTATGAAGAATACGAAAATATTTTTAATGTTTCTTGTAAAAAATATTTTCTTCAGTTCTTTGACGAAACTGAGAGCTTCTTTAAATCCGTCATTAAAACAAAAAACTTCACTGTCGTTAGTGTCATTCGATTCCATTTAAGGATTTCAGAGAAAAACGTGCTCCTAACAATAAAACGACATACATATTTCGAGGTTTACTGCACATGAAAGTCACTTCATTTGAAAAGACTCGTGTACAAAATATTTAAACGCCAGCTTTAATCTTACATCAATACACGGCCATTATAAATCATAATCTTTGAATCTGGCAAGCTTATCAAAATACTTAAAAATGTTTGGATTTATCGGCCAAGAGTTTAATGCCCCAAAAGGAGACAATTGTTCTTTTGCTTCGAAGAGAAAGGTTACCGAATCCGAGAATGAAAAGTTCGCATTGCAAGTGAAGCAAAACGCAACGAAAAAAAGAGGCAATAAAAACCAAACACTTTTAAATTAAAGCTTGGACCTTCATCGATCCTTGAACCAGGGCTTACATATGTGATTGCGTCCATCACAAGCTCAATTAGCTTAGTGAGAAAAAAACGACGGTCCAAATTGATTTTTATTTCGTTAATAAGACTGATTTAATTGACACGAAGAACAACGACAATGATTTTTCTGATTTTAACGTTATTAAATACAAATTCTAAATTTTAAAGTTTTTTTTAATGAATTGTAAAAGTAAATTTCAGAGTGAAGAAAAACATTGCAAGGGCATCAAAATCCACGATGCGCTGCAACACTGCATTTAGGAAAATGCCTATTCTCTTCCAACAACGAGGAAGAAAGTGTCGATACAAACACTTCAAAGGCTAAGAGGGAAGCTTGGACGAAATTTCTTTGAGCGTACACATACTTTAATCAATACAAATTTTATGTTTCTTAAATCGTTGCACTTTATAGTTCTAATATAATATCACAACAAACAATACCTACAAACTCACGATTTGAAACTTCAAAATTTCAAAGATGACAATCGATATGTCAAAATACATTTTAAAATGCCTTTAAGTGACCCTTAAACGCGGTTGATGGCGTTTAAGTTAAAGGCCTTTAAGTAACGTTACTTAAATGTGAAAATTGATTATAGATACCTATTTCATACTTAAGAGCTGCTTAGAGGTATTTTAAAGTTAAGTAACCTTTAAGATTTGTTTATAGATTCGCCTGCAAGTCTTGATTTTCAGTCTTTTTATGACAATCTTCCATCCAATATGGACGAGTCAAATACTTATCCTCATTTAACAGGCCCTAAGAACTCAGAAGATACTTAAATATCAATTTTGCTCAAAATTTAATCAATAATGTACAATACATAATTTAAACTTATGCATATTAAAAACTTGAATAAATAAAATATTCTTATTACAAAATGTTCCTTTACTTGTATGATACTTTCACGATCAAAAGAAAACAAACATGGAAAATTAACTTAAGTTAATGAATACCCTGGTTTATTGGTAAGGAAAAAGAACTTAAGTCAACATATGAAATTTTTTCACACAATCTCACACATGGCATAACGACCTAAGTCGACAACAGAAATTTTAATCATTCTTTCTTAATATGCCATAACAACCTAACTCGACCTAAGCTTTTTATTTTTTTAAAGTTCAATAAGCCATAACAGCTTAAGTGTTTTTTTCCTTAATTACTCACTAAATATAAGACATACATTTTATTACTTCTAGTATATGAGAAATGTGTATTCTTTCTTCATTTCTGCATTGAAGAAATTTAAAAATTCATAATTCCTGATTCATAGAGAGATTATGAAACTTAAAACTGCTCTCCTGAAAAATATGAAAAATCGACTTAAGCGGTTATGCCTTGTGGCCACTGAAGTAAGAACCAACTTCGAGGGGCAGAAGCTGGTTTCTGGTATCGATGGCTCTAGAAACACCATCCAGGTTTCTCAGACCAAAGGAAACAATAAAAGTCCGACTGTCGAAGAAACGTTAAACGGCAAAAAACGTATGGTCGCCATCAGTCCAGTTTTAAAGGCCTATTGGGCACAATGGGACTCACTTTATGTGCGAGAAGGTGTTCTTCGGCGAAAATGGGAAACCGCTGATGGTAAATCCTATGTGATGCAGCTTGTGTTACTTCAATCGAAAATCAAAGAGATTCTTCGAGAGATGCATGATGGACCTTCAGGAGGCCATTTGGGAATCAACAAGATGTTAGAAAAAGTGAGACAACGATTCTGCTGGTTGCATGCAAGAGACGACGTTAAAAAGTGGTGCCGAAATTGTGACGCTTGTGCTGCAGTATAATGTCGGCTCACCGTTTGAAAGGATTGCTGTTGATGTAGCCAGCCCATTTCCGGAAACGAATGCTGGAAACAAATACATTCTGGTGGTAATGGATTACTTCAGCAAATGGCCTGAGGAATACGCTATCCCGAACCAAGAAGCCAAGACCGTGGCCGACCAGATTGTGTCTAACTGGATAAGAAGGTTCGGTGTACCTATGGAGCTCCATTCTGACCAAGGAAGGAACTTTGAGTCAAACATATTCCAAGAGGTCTGCGCGTTCCTTGGCATTAAGAAAACGAGAATCACACCGCTTCACCCGCAATCTGATGGAATGGTCGAAAGATTCAACAGGACCTTAAAAGAGCACCTCACTAAAGTCGTAGGCGACTACCAAAGAAACTGCGATAGGCTCATACCACAATTTTTGATGGACTACCGAAGTACAATACATAGCTCAACAGGACAAACGCCATCTGAAATCCTGTTCGGAAGAAACATACGGATGCCTAGCCAGATAAGGTTTGGACACCTATCACAAGAGTCTCTGGAAACAGTGGATTACGTGAGTGACCTAAAAGAGAGGCTAATCGACATCCACGAAAGGACCAGGACTAGAATGAGCGCTTACAGCGATCGAATGAAAACAAGGTACGACACAAGAGCAAACACGACAAGATTCCAAGTATGAGATCGTGTATGGCTGTATAATCCACATCGTCAAAAGGGATCTCAAGAAGTCGTCGGGTGCACATCTTGTGTTGAGAAAATCTCTATTTTTTCATAATGTCTTGCATTTGTGGTTTAACTAAAATAGAGCGCAACGCTCCTAAAATTCAGTGTTCTAGTTGCAATATAATTTTTCATTTGAAATATTTAAATTTAAAACTTTGTGATAAAGAATACATGAAAAAAAACAATATAGACTATCGTTGCCAGTCTTGTAGTAAATCTAGACGCGATTCTCTTCGTTTTTCGCCTCCACCATCAGTTAAAAACAAACTCGTACATACAACACCCAAGTTAGATTCTTCTAATTTACATACTGCAAAACAAGAACAACATCAGCCCCATAATACATTTTCGCTACCGCTACCGCCACCACCACCACAACCACCGTTCGTCGTCGTCAGCCACACTTGCACTTGAACCTCCATCGATACCTGCTGCTGCCAAGCCTAGTGAAAACAACAACACCTCAACCCATATCACTCTTGATGTTGTACATAAAGAGATTTTGTCTCTATATAATGAAATTACTTCGTTGAAGGAGATGAACTCAGCGTTGCCGCCAAAAAAAAATTTTTCGTGCCACAGTCTTCGAAAAAACGTGCCATTTGTGACATTTTCGTGCCATATGAAAAAAAAACTCAAGTTATTCTTTAAAAATAAAGTTTAATTAAATACTATTACAAACAAATAACAAACAAAAAATCACTTCCTCTATTCGTGTATAGGTATTTTCCAGAAACAAGAGTTTTTGGCAAGTTCATAATGAGTAATAAGTATTTAAATATTATGTAACTACCTATTTCACATCACATGATGAATACCTATTATTATTATTTAAAAATAAAAAGACGTTATAAAGCTTTGTTATAATAATAAATAAATAAATTAGCTGGAGGTTTGAAATTTTGATAATTATTAGGCTTAATAATTTCATTATATGGCATTATAGAATTAATTGTTTTGTATGACAGTCTGTTTTTGTTGTTTGTTTTAATATTACTTAGCCTTGAAAACACTCGCTCTGCTGATGCATTTCCGTGAGGCAAACTAAGAAGAATCAACATAAATTTTGAAATATTAATGAACATTCCTTCGTCAATATTGTTTCTTAATTTGTACAACTTAACCTAGAACGTTTTTGAATCTTCAAGAAAAATACTTTCGGCTAGTCCAATCTCAAAAATTTTCTTATTTCTTATTTCGCCAAAAAGAACATCTTTCTCGCACTCTAATAGATGAGAAAATTCTGATACTAAAATATTGAAGTGTGGCAAAATACTTTGTATGTTTGGATTATTTTTTTAAAAAGGTTGGGTCAATTAAACGCATTTAGGTAAAATAATGAAAAAAAAAAACGTGCCATATTGAAACTTTTCGTGCCACCGTGCCACGAGAAAATTTCCGTGTCAAAATGGCACAATTGTGCCACATCGGCAACGCTGGATGAACTGTAATTTCTTGTCACTCATTCGCTCTCTCGAAGATGATAAAAGCAAATTGCAAAAAAAGGTTGATATGCTCCAGCAGAGTATATCTAATAATGAGTAGGGACACTCTCCACGTGTTTCTAATCAGTAAATTTTTTTTAAGTACACAGAAATGAGAAATAGATGAAAATAAGAAGCGTGATGGTGAAAGAGAGATAAGAATTCAACTCGTCGCGCCTTTGAAAATACATTATGAAAAAAATGTAAACAATTCCCAATCCACTCCTCCTATTGTGACCAACTTTTTAAAAAAAAAATACTTAAGAAGTAAAAATACTGTTGCTACTACTCAACCAAAAATGGCTTCGTTTTATTTTTTGAGAATACCAACAAATATCAAATGAATATTTCAATATTTAAAAATGAAATACAAATTTAAAATTTATTTATATGGTCTATATCATTAAAAAAAAATTAATCGACAGAAATAAATCCAGTATCACGAAAAAAAAAGAATATGGTCACTCAAAAGAAGAGAACGGCACAGAGAAAAAATACGCACACAAGCAACCAACCTATCGCGCCTTTAAAAAAACCTTATGAAAAAATATTGCATTTATATATCTTACGAATGAGATTGTTTGTGGTGGTGCTTGAAAAAAATATTGTGGGTTTTTCTTACATTAGTGAATTGTCGTAAGGATTAAAATTAATACTTTAAAACTTCTCACGCTTATTGTTTGTTTTTGTTCTTGTTTTTATTTGTGATAGTAGGACTTGCATATTTGTAGAGAGTGTCCCTACTCATTATTAGATATACTCTGTGCTCCAGCACCAAGTAAATTCAATGCGCCAAAAAAAACTAAACAAATGCATTGATATTGTTGGTTTGCCTAATGTAAACAAAGACAGTGCATTGACCTCGGCCTTACAACTGTTTAGAAATATCGATGAAAGCATCACAGCTGAAGACATAAACTTTTGCTATGTTAAAACAATAACTAACAAAACCGAAACCAATAACCGCAACAACAACGCCAATGCAGCCGCTTCAACAACGACAAAGTCAAGGGAAATCGTTTGTATTAAATTCAATAATATGGAGAGTAAACCGAAAATTATTTCTAATAAGAAAAAGATTCAAATTAATTCCAAAACTGTTTTTATTAACGAATCACTTACTCCATACAACAGACTTCTATTCAATAAAACTAAAAGAATTAAAATTGAAAAAAAATATCAATATGTTTGGATTAAAAATGGAACTATCTTAATTAAAAAGCAAGAAGGAGAAGCCACGCATCGCATTTTGTGTTTTGAGGACATAAATAAAATTATTTAGATATGGTCGTATCGTTTATATCTGATGTAAATGTTGATGCGCTGGATACTCCTTTTTGTTTATTTGAAAATGAGTTATGTAAAAGTGTTTTTCATTCTAATGTTTATAAAGATAGTTTTATTATTGTACAACAAAATATTAGAAGTATGAGAAAAAATTTTGATTTGTTATTGATTCACTTAGAGTCCTTTGTTAATAAGCCTAAATTAATTTTTTTAACTGAAATTTGGATATATGAGTATGAAAAAGATCTTTTTAAAATTCCTGGTTACTTTTTATATACTAAGTGTAACAATACTTATGCTGCAGGTGGTAGTGCTGTATTTATAGATGAAAGTTTAAATGTTGATTGTTGTAACACGGAACTTGTGAGCTCTGATATGCTTGAGATATCTTTAGTTTTTAATTCTACAAAAATGGTTTTTATGTGTTTCTATAGATTCCATAAATTTAAGGAAGAGGTTTTTATTGAGGAATTGAATTCATTGCTTAATACAAACAATGCAAAGCACTTGTTCATTGTAGGTGACATTAATATAGATTTACTTTCTAATACGTCTGTAGTAGATAATTACATTTCATTAATTTCATCGCATGGTCTAAAATCTTGCATCAATGTAGCAACTAGGATAACTTCCACATCTAAAACATGTATCGATCATATCTTAGCTAGAATAGATTTAAAAACTAATTTAAATCTTATTAGTTCAGTTGCTGACCTCAAGATCTCTAATCATCTTATGACATGTTTATGTCTCAATTTCAAAGACTACTATCAAATTCAGTCAAAGAACCAGATTTTGAATAGGTCGAATATGAAAACAAATTTTGCACAACTAAATTCTTTTCTTCTTTTAGAAAACTGGTCGCGTTTCTTTAGCATTCCTGATCCTTGCGTCGCTTTTGATAGCTTTGTGTTTCTATTAAAATATCATGTTGAACAGAATTCGGTAGTTCTTGTGAACAAAAAAGTTAAATTTAAAAAAATCAAGCGTTGGATGTCAAATTTTTTATTAAATAAAATAAATGACAAAAATAAACTAAGATTAAAGCTTAAGAAGCATCTGAATAACATTGTAAACCGCGAAAAATATGATAATTTATGTGAAGAAATAAGACTTGATATATAAATTTGTAAAGAAAATTTTTATATGGATAAGTTTCATAAAGCTAAAGGTGACCTAAGAAAGGAATGGGGCATAGTAAATGATTTATTCGGCAACCACAAATATTTTGATATTCCTCCTTTTTTCACTCATCAATCTCAAAACATTTTTGATCATGCTGACATGGCTAAAACATTTAATGATTACTTTTTTAAAATAGCTACTGATACAATTGTTAATTCAGGCATTATTAACTCTACGTTCAATTGTTCTGAAGATTGTTTCAATGATAATGCTCAGCCTTGTAGTTTCTTCTTCGAACCTATTTCCTCTATTGAAATTTTTAGAGTTATTCAAAATCTGGATAGTTCCTATTCATCTACATCTAATGGTTTTTCAAATATTTTGATTAAAAAAGTATGTCTAAATATAGTTGATACGTTGCCCCACTTATTTAACAAAAGTATTTATCAAGGTATTTTTCCAGATAGTTTAAAACTAGCTGAAATTACTCCAATTTTTAAAAAAGGGGACAAAAAATGTGTCTAATTATAGACCTATTTCTATTCTACCGGTTTTTTCAAAAATTTTTGAAAAAGTTGTTAAATCTAGAGTTGTGAACTATTTAGATAGTATTTCTTTTTTCAACGATAGACAGTTTGGCTTTAGAGCTGGAAAATCCACAGAAAATGCACTCTTAGCTCACTGTAGCTTAGTTTATGAAAGTTTGAACCATAATAAATTTACATCTGCTTTATATATCGACATAAAAAAAGCATTTGATACAGTGGATCATGATATATTAGTTAGAAAATTATAAAAAGCCGGTTTCAGAGACTTTATGTTAAACTGGTTTTGTTCTTACCTTAATAACAGAAAACAAATGGTCAAAATAGGTGATAAATTTAGTGAAGTAAGAAATATTAATATAGGTGTTCCACAAGGTTCCGTCTTAGGTCCGCTATTGTTTCTTATAACAGGGTGATTGGCATAAGGTGTGACAAAAAGCTAGGGCGTGTAGGTTGGACTTAGACAAGAAAAAAATCGTATGGAAGGGGGGGTCTATTTCCCCCCGTTTAGGCGGAAGGGGCAATTTAAGAAAAAAATCACTTAAAACAGAAAAAAAATTATTAAAAAATAACGGTGATACCTACAGAGTAATGCTATGGCATTTTGAAAAGCCAGAAATACATTCTTTAATCTTGTTTTTAAATAAAGTTGTTCGAGTGAATAGTTTTTGAAAAATTAATTTTCAAAATCAAAATTTTGAAAAAAAAAAATGAAAAATTTTTTTTTTAAACAAATTTTTTTCAAAATTTTACGTAATTAAGTATTATTTTTTTATTCAATATTCAATGCTAATATTAATTTTTGATCAAACACAAAAAACCGGATGTCAAAATGTTTTGTAGTTTTTGAGAAAATCAAAAATAATAAAAACTACTTTTGTTCTAAGAAAAGCCTTTTATTTTAGTTTTTATACGTTTTTGGATTCTTAGGTGAATTTACGATTGAAAGGATTAACTTTCTTTTTACTATTTTTTTAATTATCGTCTTATAAACATACAATAATGTGACAAAGTACTGGATTAACCATATTTCACACATTTTTTCATTGAGAACACCTGCGTGAGAGCATTGGTCGATGGCGGTCAGCCATCAGACGAATAGGGGGAATAACATCTAGCATACGAAAACATGCACGTGCCGTAACTATTCGGGACTGGTGGAAGTCTGATCATAGCCTCTCCGTGGCGGCCGCTAGAAACAAGCCTTTAAAAAGGTTTGGCTAATATGATCAGGCTGGTTCCTCAGGTTGGCGACAGGTAAATTCCCTGTCCCGTAAAACTTTTGAATTACGAGACCGACAACAAGCCTCGGAAACGGACTGATCACACGACGACAACCAACGCAACGAAAACTGAAAAACGATTTACGAATTTTCTTCTGGAACGTACGATTGCTCTATAGAGCTCGAGCTGCTCAGCAGCTAGCCGATGCCCTGTCAAAATATAAAGCTGACATAACAGCTCTTCAAGAAATCAGATGGACAGGGAATGGTGTTCTACAGAAGAAAGAATATGACATATACTATAGCTGTCATACAAAACACCATGTGCTCGGGGTAGGCTTCCTAGTCAGCGAAAAAATGAAGTCTACCATCATCGGCTTTAACGCTATAAGCGAAAGGCTATGCACCCTTCGCGTGCGAGGCAAATTTACGAACATCAGCCTCATTAACGTTCACGGACCTACGGAGGAGTCCTCAGACGAAGAAAAAGAGACTTACTACGAACAAGTCGAGAGGGCCCTCAATGCCTGTCCAAGGTATGATGTTAAAATCATCCTTGGGGATTTGAACGCAAAAATAGGTCGGGAGCCGGTATTCAGGCATTACGCAGGCACCCATAGTTTGCATGAGAACACTAATGACAATGGACTTCGAGTCTTAGAATTGGCAGCATCGAAAAACATGGTCGTTGCGAGTACCAGGTTCCCGCGTAAAGATATCTACAAAGCCACCTGGGTATCACCTGATGGAGTCACTCGTAACCAAATAGACCACGTGTTGATAGACCGTCGCCACTACTCGAACTTGATGACGGTACGAACGTACCGAGGTGCCAATATCGACTCGGATCACTATCTTGTTGGTATGGTTTTCCGAGGGCGGATTGCCTTGCGAAGACGCATTGCATCCGCCGATCAGGTTCGAATCAACACGGCTGCCCTGCGCAATGAAAACACCAGTAACACCTTTGGTAATGCGTTAGGACTCGCCCTAGAATCACTTGATTTAGGGAGAGTAAGTCCTGGAGCCAGTATGCTGGGCGTAAATGAGAAGTGGACACGCCTTAAGAATATTGTCATTAGTACTGCCAACTCCATCTTAGGCAGCAGTCGTAAAAATCGGAATGACTGGTTTGATGATGAATGCAAGCTAGCGACTGAACGTAAGAATGTTGCGTACCGAGCAATGCAACAATCTCATAGAACGCGGGCACGCGAAGAGGAATATAAAGAGCTCAGAAGAATAGAAAAACGGTTACACAGACAAACAAAATCAGCCTGGGAGAAGAACCTAATCTGTGAAATAGAAAATAGCCGAGAGCGAGGTCCGCACCAGGCGCGGAAGTTCTACCAATCCGTCCGAAACATGACGCAGTACACACCACGCTGCACATACTGCAAGGACGGAGAGAGAAATCTGATCACCGATCCTGAAAGCATACTGGAGCGATGGGAAGTGTACTTTAATGAATTGCTAAATGGTCAGCTCACTGCAGAAGTGGAGGCTCCACTACTTCAAGAAGAATACTCTATGTTGCCGCCACCAAGCATAGAAGAGGTTGAGAAGGCTATAGGCCGGCTTAAACAGAACAAAGCCCCGGGAGCCGATGGCATACCAGCCGAATTATTCCATCACGGCGGGCCAGCCTTACGTAAAGCAATTCTTGATATTATAGTACACGTATGGGAGCAGGAAGAAATGCCAGAAGACTGGCGAAAAGGTTTAATATGCCCCATACATAAGAAGGGAGATGTCACAACGTGCAGCAATTATAGAGGTATCACGTTGTTGAGTACCACCTATAAGATACTCTCCTCTATCCTACAAGACCGGATAACCCCATACGCTAAAACCATTATCGGACAATATCAGTGTGGTTTCATTCCAGGCAAATCAACAACTGATCAGATATTTACCCTTAGGCAGGCGATGGAAAAATGTCTAGAATTTAACATCCCAACATACCATCTGTTTATAGACTTTAAGGCCGCCTATGATAGCATAGCCAGGGTAGAACTTTACAAAGCCATGAGAGAATTCGGCATCCCAAATAAATTGACACGACTATGTAGGTTGACCATGACCAACGTAACAAGCCGCCAAGTAAAAATAGCCGGATTGCTATCCAGACCAATCAACATCTTTAATGGACTACGACAAGGGGACGGTTTGGCCTACCTCCTCTTCAACCTGGCGTTGGAGAAAGCAATCCGTGACTCTGGCACGGCAACAAGAGGGACCATCGTCAACAGGTCCAGCCAGTTACTGGCTTACGCAGACGACATCGACATCATCGGAAGAACCGAACAAGCTGTACACGATTCCTTCATCCAGATCGAGCAGGCGGCACAAAATCTGGGGCTGCACATTAGTGAAGGTAAAACAAAGTACATGGTGGCGTCGAATGCGAGAGGAACAGTTGGTCAAACAATCAAGGTTGCGGAGCACGAATTTGAAGTGGTGCAATCCTTTAAATACCTTGGGTCAATAGTAGCAGCCGATAACAATATAGAAGAAGAAATACGCGGGCGGCTTCTCAAATCCAACAGAGCCTACTATAGTCTGTCAAAGCTCTTCAAATCCAGAAATCTCACCATAACTTCAAAACTGCTGCTGTACAGGACCATGGTCCTGCCAGTACTCACATATGGATCCGAGACTTGGGTGCCTAACAAAAGGCACTCCGACCTCTTAGCTGCGTTCGAGAGAAAAGTCTTAAGGAGAATTGTTGGCCCCGTATGTGAGGAAGGACGATTCCGGAGACGGTACAATCATGAACTGTACGCAATCTACCTTGAAGCAGATATCGTGACAAAAATTAAGCTCGGTAGACTCCGGTGGGCAGGGCACCTAGCTCGCATGAGCGAAGAGGAACCTGCTCGGAAAGTTCTTTGTGGTACATTCTATGGTAGACGACAGCGTGGTAGACCATGCTTGCGCTGGAGAGATGGCGTAGACCAGGACGCCCGAAGCCTTGGGGTGCGCAACTGGATGGCGTCGGCTAGAGACCGGGATAGGTGGAGAGACTTGTTGAAAGAGGCCAGGACCGGAACCCGGTTGTCGAGCCGATGATGATGATGATTGAATATTGAATAAAAAAATAATACTTAATTACGTAAAATTTTGAAAAAAATTTGTTTAAAAAAAAATTTTTCATTTTTTTTTTTCAAAATTTTGATTTTGAAAATTAATTTTTCAAAAACTATTCACTCGAACAACTTTATTTGAAAACAAAATTAAAGAATGTATTTCTGGCTTTTCAAAATGCCATAGCATTACTCTGTAGGTATCACCGTTATTTTCTAATAATTTTTTTTCTGTTTTAAGTGATTTTTTTCTTAAATTGCCCCTCCCGCCTAAACGGGGGGAAATAGACCCCCCCCCTCCCATACGATTTTTTTCTTGTCTAAGTCCAACCTACACGCCCTAGCTTTTTGTCACACTTTATGCCAATCACCCTGTATATTAACAGCATATTCAGCCTGAATTTAAAAGGTAAAGTAGTGGGCTTTGCTGATGATTTAGCTTGCGTTTATTCTAGCCCCAGTTTACTTGTTATGATTTCTGATATTAATCATGACTTAGAGTTATTTAGACATTGGTTTGGCATTCATAAACTCGTTATTAGTGAAAAAACTAGAATTATGTTTTTCAAACCTCTGATATTAGATTTGAATCTTCCTCTTCTTGTTCAGCATAGTTATAACTGCAAAAAAAATCCCACTAAGTAGTATCTCATGTTGTACTTCCGTAGAAGTTCTAGATAATGCTTTAGTTAAAAATTGTACTCCAAACTGTTTCTATATTGAAACAGTTACTGAATATAAATATCTTGGAATACATATTGACAACAAAATGGATTGGAAAGTTCACACTAAAGCATTACAGAAATAACGGGTGATTTTTTTGAGGTTAGGATTTTCATGCATTAGTATTTGACAGATCACGCGGAATTTCAGACATGGTGTCAAAGAGAAAGATGCTCAGTATGCTTTGACATTTCATCATGAATAGACTTACTAACGAGCAACGCTTGCAAATCATTGAATTTTATTACCAAAATCAGTGTTCGGTTCGAAATGTGTTTCGCGCTTTACGTCCGATTTATGGTCTACATAATCGACCAAGTGAGCAAACAATTAATGCGATTGTGACCAAGTTTCGCACTCAGTTTACTTTATTGGACATTAAACCAACCACACGAATGCGTACAGTGCGTACAGAAGAGAATATTGCGTCTGTTTCTGAGAGTGTTGCTGAAGACCGTGAAATGTCGATTCGTCGCCGTTCGCAGCAATTGGGTTTGTGTTATTCGACCACATGGAAGATTTTACGCAAAGATCTTGGTGTAAAACCGTATAAAATACAGCTCGTGCAAGAACTGAAGCCGAACGATCTGCCACAACGTCGAATTTTCAGTGAATGGGCCCTAGAAAAGTTGGCAGAAAATCCGCTTTTTTATCGACAAATTTTGTTCAGCGATGAGGCTCATTTCTGGTTGAATGGCTACGTAAATAAGCAAAATTGCCGCATTTGGAGTGAAGAGCAACCAGAAGCCGTTCAAGAACTGCCCATGCATCCCGAAAAATGCACTGTTTGGTGTGGTTTGTACGCTGGTGGAATCATTGGACCGTATTTTTTCAAAGATGCTGTTGGACGCAACGTTACGGTGAATGGCGATCGCTATCGTTCAATGCTAACAAACTTTTTGTTGCCAAAAATGGAAGAACTGAACTTGGTTGACATGTGGTTTCAACAAGATGGCGCTACATGCCACACAGCTCGCGATTCTATGGCCATTTTGAGGGAAAACTTCGGAGAACAATTCATCTCAAGGAATGGACCGGTAAGTTGGCCACCAAGATCATGCGATTTGACGCCTTTAGACTATTTTTTGTGGGGCTACGTCAAGTCTAAAGTCTACACAAATAAGCCAGCAACTATTCCAGCTTTGGAAGACAACATTTCCGAAGAAATTCGGGCTATTCCGGCCGAAATGCTCGAAAAAGTTACCCAAAATTGGACTTTTCGAATGGACCACCTAAGACGCAGCCGCGGTCAACATTTAAATGAAATTATCTTCAAAAAGTACTAACGTTTCAAATAAAGAACCGATGAGATTTTGCAAATTTTATGCGTTTTTTTTTTAAAAAAAGTTCTCAAGCTCTTAAAAAATCACCCGTTATCTAGCTTCAACCAATTATATTATGTTTCATTTAAAAAAACTATGCTGTAGAAAACTTATGGAAACTTTTTTTTATGGGTTAGTTCAATCGAAACTACAATACGGTATAATTTGTTGGGGTGGTTGCTACAAAAATCTTTTACAGCCTCTTCTAATTACACAAAAGAATATTTTAAGAACCATATGGAAAAAAAGGAAATATGAACATAGCTTTCCATTGTTTGTCAGCTCTCGTATTTTGCCTCTGAAACATCTTTATTTCTATAAAGTTTTAAAAATATATTTTTTGAGATGTGGCTATCTTTTAAGTCACAATATACCAACTTACTCATTGCGCAGTAATAGTAGTAACCTTGCCTTCATTCCAGTGCACAATACTAATCATTTTTTAAGCTTTTTTACTTCAACAGCACCCAGACTTTTCAACGCTTTACCCTCTGACGTACGTAGCATTCGCTCTACTCATTTATTCAACAAAAACATAAAAAAATGGCTCTTTAACTTTGATCTCAATGAAATCAATAATATTATCAAAATCCTTATCTAATTTTTGAACTTACTCTTCATTTCCCTTTAATTTCTTTTATTAATTTATATATATTTTGATTCTTTCCAAGTGTTTACCCCACTACATTTTTTAAAGAATATTTGTGTAAATCATTATTTAACTTCAATTTCTTCGGTACTTTCGATTCTTGTCTTTAGGCAACAGACTGTACCTTCTTCTTATTTATTAATTGGAAAACACTTAAATATAATATAACTAAGTCATTTCGAGATGAACTTTTCTTATTTTTCTTCTTCTCTTTTTAACTTATATTTAATTGATTTTGTTATTTTTATATTTAAAATTTGTTAAATCTTTATTTTATAATTATTACAAAGAAGTAAATAAAAAATTAATAAAAAAAAAAAAAAATTGTCGCCGAAACTTCAACAAAACTTGGAAGGCCCTTATACTGTCGTCACGAAAATCAATGATGTCGTTTAGCGAATTCAAAGAGGGTCAAGAGGAAAGTTAAAAGTTGTGCATAGCGATCGACTACACCGATACAGTGGCGAAGCTGGAGATAGAATTGTTCGGGACGAACAATCTTAAGAAGGGAGCAATGTTGCAAACAGAGCCTTATACTCCTACAGCGCCATCTGTTGGAAAATTGCATCTACTTTATGAAAGAAACAAAAAGCTTTTTTCCAATGTCAAATGTATTTCCCCTTATTCCAACCATCTAGAACATTCCAAGACGAGAAATAAGGGAGTGTTCACGGTGAGCGGAACACAGTTGATTTTTGACTATGAAAGTGTGCAAAAGGTTTGCTTATTGGATTGTGGAAGTGTTATTAAACCAGTGTGATTTAAATTTGAATAAAAGTATTTGAGTTGATTATAAACTGAGATTTATTGTTTTGATTTGGAAAGTGTAAATAAAGAAGAAATACTTAAAAGAGTAATAAGTTTTATTTAACGAACCTCGTAGTAAAAATATTACAATATTAAAAACAAATTTAATTTAAAATTGTTTAGAATTAAATAGATAAATATACTTGTTGGTGATCTCACTACGCATCCTTCATCCGGTGTGTTAGTGTTGCAAATATTTTATTGAATTTTATCCTCAATAACTTGTCTGTGAGTATTTAGAGCTAGGATAAAATAAAAATTCGATTACCTGTATTGTGCTAGAGATAATGACCTTATCTGATGAATCAGAGTTAATTGTTCGAATTATTTTAGCTTTTGGTAGTTGTATTTTTGTTTATTAAATGGGACCGACGACAAGATGTTTTTTGATTTTGGCAAGCAGCTGAGTGTTGTGAAGGCTCATTATAGCTCATTATAAACATAGAGGAAATATATTACCTAGAGTCATGACCGGTACCCCTCTTACCTGAAACACCCGCAAATTTTTTTTTGAGGTGAGTAAGAGAAAACTCTCTTAAATTCCCTATCCATGAATACGTGTGAATGGTGGATTAAAATACAAAATGAAATCACTAGCTCAAAATTTGAAGTTTTGTTTTTTTTTTCTGAATATCAAAATGACAGATGTCATAATTGTATCAAAACAAATAGTTAAATATAACAAAAAGTTAAAAATATTATTATTGTTATTTCGGTTTAAGTTGAGTGATTGAATTTAAATCAATTAAAAGTGCAAGCAACCTAAGCTCAAAGGTGCGTTTCGCGCAGTTTTGATTTGGAGAACATGGAAGGCCTCCATCATCTCTCTGAAATCTTTAAGAATATTTTTTTGCTTAGCAAGAACGCTCTTGAAATAATGTTTGCAGCAGCGGACACCATATTCGATGTTGTTGGTTGTTTGGAATAGGACCCAAATCTCACTCAACCTAAAAAGCATCGCAATTTTTAAACATCTATCAAAATTTCGTGAAGCTATCCCGATTAGAAATCAAGGCCTACTGGCAAAAATCTATCAAACGTTCCGCAATACATTCAGGATATTATATTGCCAACCAGTGCTGCCGTTTTAGTGACTTTGTCACTATATTTAGCGGAATTTTCAAAAGTTTAGCGACAAAAAATTATTTTTTGTCACTAGATAATTCTAGCGACTTTTCTAGTGACTTTTTGCAAGAACATGTGATGATGTTACATCCCCTGTGTGATTGCGAGTGAGCGGGTATATGTTTTAGAAACTAGACTTCCTGGTCATTTCGTTTATATGATTTATTTTGTGTACAATTTTAACTGTAATTGTTTTTGTTTGGTTTTGTCGAATCGGCCAAAGTGGAGATTTCGGGAGTAAACTTAACTTTTTTTGTAAGTATATTTATACTTGTTTTCAAAAAATTCAAAAATTTCAATAATGCTTTAGATATTGAAGTCAATGAAATTGATGAAGATGCTATACTGGCTATAATTATTTGTGATTGATTATTTTTATAATAGGTGTTTGAAGTTATAATAATAACTTCTATACTTTTCATTTAAAAAATGAAAAGTAGTAATATTTCCTAGACTGAATTTGATTTTGTTTTTTTTTTTAAGATTTTTTATGTTAACTTAATGTTTATATAAGTTTTTCTTTACTATTCAAAATAAATTTTTTGATATAACTGAATATATTTTTTTTTTTTTTTGATATGTGTACTGAAATTTTTTTCTAGTGACTTTTTTCAAAATTTTACCATATCTAGCGGATTTTTAAGGTCGATCTAGCGACTCTTTTTTTTGGCTTGCGGCAACACTGTTGCCAACACCTTCGGTTTTTGTCGAAGACGACATGCTGACGTTTTCCAGTTTTATGTTCTTTTAAGAAAGTCGATATTATTACACTGATACAAGAGGACGAGCGTTTTCTTGTCGATAGGTTTACCAGGCTTACCGATCCCAATACATAAGAGGCGAAGCGTAGTGACATTGTGCTCCTTTTAAAGGAATTTTGCAACTACGCTCAAAATTTGCACCCGCAAGGTCTTTACCTTGCGTTCTACAAAACCCTGACGTGCTTAGGAATTCTCCAGGCACTGTAAATAACTTTGATAATGGCCGATCAGAAGACAAAATCAGATACTATTGCTATTTTAACTGCAATAGCTGAGTTTTCGCCATTGGTTGTTCGTAATTAATTACACATTGCAGAAAGTGAGCAGGACGGACGGGGTAAGTGTCACCAACTAACACAAATATAATGGTTTCAAATGCTTTTTTTTTGTTTTTCTGCAGGGACGAATGTAACTTAATATAGTTATTGAACAAATGTTGACTGATTCCGAACAAGAGAACATGCTCACCGAGAAGGGGGACTTCCTAAATTTCTTTTAAAAGCATAGAATTCAAACCTTAATTGGTATAATAATTTTTATTTGGTTTATACAAAAAGCTTAATTATTGTCTTTAACGACAGCTCCACTTTTAATGAATACCATTGGTGATAAACCACAAAACGAAGATAATCAAACGGCGCAGTTGTTGGGTCTAGTTTTAGACATTCTATCATTCGGTATAGAACATCACACGTATCACATACAAAATTTTATAATAAAAAATGAAAAGCACACACACTTTTAAGAAAAATAAATGCACTTAAACGCTTGTCCCGCCTGTAAATGACATCTATCGTTCGAAGCAACAGAAACGATTTTCAAAAATAAAAAAAATTGAGAACACTGTTGATCAATTGATTTTAAATCTAATTTTAATTTAGCTATCCTAATTGAAAGTTGAATGAATGGATGTGGTGTAAGAATATGCTGCGTACAAGTTGGCTATTTCAAAAAAAGGTAGCAAATGACAACATAGTTCATCGATCACATTCGAAAATATCATGATTTTTCATGAAATTTTTGAAATGGTAGATAAACCATGATGTCATTTCTGAACTAGTTGCTTCATTTGGATTATTGAAACGGTTCCAAGTATTGACTTAATTCATCTAAGTGATTCTGAGAAACACTTTTAATTTTAACAAAAAATTGAACAATTTTCATATGGGGAACCTTTCAACAGTTTCGATATGAATATGAAAATGTTGAAACGTCTCTAGCATGACATTTTTTCGATGTTCTGGTTAGAATTTAAAATGGGTTTCAGAATCACATAGAGTCTTCGGTGATCGGTGTTGTTTTTAATCCTCTAGGTGATTTCAAAAACTAATTTTAACTTTAACAAAAACTTCGAAAAATTTGCATATGAGGTCCGTTTTCACAATTTCAATATGAATATGAAACTGTTAAAACGTGCCTCATTCGAAAATTGGTTTTCAGAATCACTTAAAGGACTAAAATCAACACTCGGAACCGTTTCAATAATCCAAATGAAGCAACTAGTTCAGAAATGACAACAAGGTTTATCGATCACTTTTAAGAAAATCATAGAATTTTTCATGAAATTCTTGAAAATGGTAGATAAACCATCCCGTCATTTCCAAACTACTTGCTTGATTTGGATAATTGAAACGGTCTTGAGTGTTGATTTTAGTCCTTTGAGTGATTCTGAAAACCAATTTAAATTTTAACAAAAACATCGAAAAATTTTCGTATGAGGCACGTTTCAACATTTTCATATTCATATTGAAATTGTGAAAACGGTCCTCATTATGCAAATTTTTCGAAATTTTTGTTAAAATAAAAATTTGTTTTCAGAATCACTTAGAGGATTAAAATCAACAATCGAAACCGTTTCAATCATAAAAATAAAGCAACTAGTTCAGAAATAACAGCTTGGTTTATCTACCATTTTCAAGAATTTGATGAAAAATTAGATTATTTTCTTGAAAGTGATCGATAAACCATGTTGGCATTTTAAAACTACTTGCTTAACTTGGATGATTGGAAGAATTTTGAGTTCCATTTTAAGTTTACTAACTTATTCTGGAAACTTTTTTCAATTCGACGAAATATTTCAAAACATGTCCATCTAAAAGAAATTTTGTCATGTTTCATTTCTCAAAACATAATGAAATTACTTTTTATATTAGTAAGTTTGGCCAAATATTTCTAGATTATGCAGTTAGTTAAACTGCTCCACCGACGACTTTTTGATTCGCTTAGAAAAAATTGAGAGAATATTGCCTTTACACCTCTGAGCGGAATGTTGATTCTTTCCGCAAGTGAGTTATGAAGGGCTGATCCTTGCCTAGCCAGTTCGTCCACCCGTTCACTCCCATCAATGCCACAATGACTAGGGACCCAGATAAGAGGGACATTGTGGTATGGATGTACTCGAATTAATGGCTTTAACTGTCCAAATTCGTGGGAAATCAATTTGCAACCAAACGAAAAACGTGAATCCAAAAGCATTTGCTCGATTGATCCTATTTTGAATCCAATCCAATGATTCCTAGAACATATTTCCATAATCCCCACATCAATTCCACTCACAGCTTTAACTGAGTTATTGTATCTAAACTTCAGCATTAACTTGGCTGGAATTTTAGGTTATATTCCGGCGGACATCTACTTTAACGAAATTTTGTTAAACTATCAAGTTGGAAGGCCAATTTAAAAAGGAAGAAAAGTAAACAAAACATAATTGAGTATAAAAAAGTATTTTTTTAATCAAGGCATTTTTTTTTTTTTTTTTTTTTTTTTTTTTTTTTTCAACTGAATTGAACTTGAAGTTCAAGGACAAACAAATAAGTTGATTTAAGATCGAATTCGATGATGTTGTCATCCTCGATGACGCACATGATTTGCAACTTGTTGATGCCATAGCTGACTGGAACCAGTTTGGAGGCACCACATAACAGACTGTCCATCTCGATTGTGCGAACACTTTTTTCCATTTCTTTCATGTCGGTCTCGTCATCCCAAGGCTTCACGTAGAGCAGGACGGATGATTTGGCATTGAGGGCGGGTTTCTTTGATTTCTTGGCAGAGTAGGCGGCTTCGGTGTCTTCTTTTTCGTCGTCTGATCCGAATAGATCTACGTCTATATTGGGTAAACAGAGATTTTTAAATTTAGATGCCAATTGGCAAGAACAGTGACATTCGAACTTACCATCATCGTCTTCTGTGGGCTTGGCGCCAGCAGTTTGTGGAAGTGCCTGACCGCCCCATGTGGCTCTTCCGGCAGAGGTAAAGGACGCAATGCGTTATACCAACTGCGGACCAATAGTTTGAAGTGGTGCTTAGGTGCGAATACCACCGGGTTGTGATTTTTGATTACCAAAGTTTGGGTGGCACCTACTGTTTGAGAGTTCTGCTGCTGCTGTTGTTGGTGCTGCTGCTGCTGATGGTGTTGCGGCAGACCTGCAGCCGGCTTATCGTCTTGATGGTGGTGGTGTTGGGCAGCTGGGCCGTGGACACGACTTGCAGAATGGATGCAGCCTGGCTCTGCAAGGCGATATTGATTGTGCCTTTGGGTAGCGACTGACTGGTAAAGGTGATCCGATTCCCGCCAGCCGCCTGGTTGCTCGAGTTCATGCTGGTTGGTATCTTGGTGGTTCTTATGAAACTGTTATTCGAGAGCTGGTATTGCGTGGTGTGCTGCTGGTGTTGTTATTGCCGTTGGTAATGCTGAGGCTGTTGCGCCTGTTGCTGCTGCTGTTGCTGATTCGATGCTGAGAAAGCTATCTTAATCGGTTCATTGCTTTTTGGCATATTCCGCTGTATTATTTGCGTCTTCTCAGGCGAAGAAAATATTTGGGCACCAGCAGGCTGATTTAGGTGGCTGTTAGGCTTGTTTTCCTCCCTTGCTTCTTCCACTAGCTGCACTTATTGTTGTGCTGTTTTTTAAATTATCAAAATTTATATTGCGGTCAATGCTGGTGCTATTCGTTGACGAAGTGGACATCGATGTTGACGACAAAATTAGTAGGTCGCTTGCACTATTTTTGGTTGTCTTTAGTGTAGGGAAAAACTTGTGTGCGGAAAAATAAACACCTTCGAAATTTACGCGATTAATTTATGATTTGCACACGAAATTTTATCGGGTATCGATGGGGCAAACTTTGATGTGCATTTTTATGGGCAATTTATTTGATTTAGTTGACAAAATTACGCTAAAATCGGTGAAAAACTTGTAAACTGATTAGAAAAAGCGACCCGCACTTTTGTTTTTTATGACATTTGTTTTTTTTATCGATTTGTTTACTTCTCAACATTTTCACCTTTGTCTATATTCCGTGGTCAACGTTTGGCACTATACGCATTGATTTTCTAGGCTACGCTTCTACTTTTGCTTGGAATTTAGTTTTTAACAGAAATATACACAACTATTAAGGAATTTGTATCCAAAAACCAATAAAATTAATATCTAATACGTTTTTATTGATAAAGAGATAAAAAAAGCAAAATTAATAAAAAAATATTTGTATTTTAAAATTTTTGAATTTAACGGATTCCTTTTTTGAATATTCAAACGCACTTATTCAACGTTTTGCGCATTGAGCAAAAACCCACAAAATTTGAACAAAGCTGTGTTGGTACCATTTAAAATGCATGGGGCAGCTAACACATCTTTGGACTGTGGGTTTTTTCCTCTCAATTCAGCTTGTAGGGTTAAAGAGAGCAAACCCCCGAAGTCGCGACTCTAGGTAATATATTTCCTCTATGATTATAACTATGATGGGTAGGAAAATGTTTCATAAATACGAATTTGTATAGTGGATGAATAAGTCTTTATGCATTGCATAACTATTCACCCGTTTCGAGAATTCTAATAAATAAGGCTGCAAGTGTTTTGTATGCGTTTGTTTTATTTTTGCTGTTTATTAAAATTTTTACTATTCGATTATGTAGGCGCTGCAGTTCTATGAAAAAACTTTTGGTACTGTTTCCCCACATTAGTATTCCGTATCTCAAAGAGGATTCCACCAGTGAAAAACAAACTTGCTTCAATACATTATAATTAGTATGCATACTCAAGTGAAAGATTGCGTAATTATACTGCTTTTCTAAGTTTTTTACGAAGTTGTGCTATATGTACATCCCATTTAAGGTGACAGTGAAGATCTACACCCAGGTACTTAAAATGTGCTACGTTTTCAATGAAATTGTTACAATAATTATCATCTAATCAAGTCTTACTTGGTGTGTGTTTTGATGAATACACTCTGTATCATGGATCTTTATATTTATTCGTGTTTTTAATATGTGTGAGTTTCTGATATGCATGAGTTTTTACATTTATTATTAGTCCAAGGTCATGGCACCATCTTACTCATAGAGGAAATATATTACCTAGAGTCACGACTTCGGGGGTTCGATCTCTTTAATCCAACAAGCTGAATTGAGAGGAAAAAACCCACAGTCCAAATATGTGTTAGTTGCCATATGCATTTTAAATGGGACCAACACAGCTTTGTTCAAATTTTGTGGGATTGTGCTCAATGCGCAAAAAGTTGAATAAGTGCGTTTAAATATTCAAAAAAGGAATCCGTTAAATTCAAAAATTCTTAAATACAAATAATTTTTTACTAATTTAGCTTTTTTTAACTTTTTATCAATAAAAACTGTATTAAATATTAGTTTTATTGCTTCTGGGATACATTTTCCTTATGTATATTTCAGTTAAAAACTAAGAAATTCCAAGCAAAGTAGAAGCACACCCTAGAAATTCAATGCGTATAGTGCCCAACGTTGACCACAGAATATGGACATTTTAGCCCAAAGGTGAAAATGTTGACAAGTAAACAAATCGATAAAAAAAAAACAAATGACATAAAAAAACAAAAATGCGGGTCGCTGCTTCTAATTATTAGTAAACAAGCTTTTCACCGATTTTAGCGTAATTTTCTCAACTAAATCAAATAAATTGCCCATAAAAGTTCACATCAAAGTTTCCCCCATATCGATACCCGATAAAATTTCGTGTGCAAATCATAAATTGATCGCGTAAATTTCGATTGCAAAATACCGAAGGTGTTTTTTTTTCCGCACAAAAGTTTTTCCCTACATAATCTTTTTTTTTATTGTGTGTGCAAAATTTCACAAGTGTCAATGGAAGTAGTGAAATTTTGGTTAAAAACCATAAAGGAAGTGTGAAAAAGTATAACTGAACGTTAATTCATTTAATTATACATCGTTTGGGATTTAGTTTTGTTAATAAAACTCATTGTGCGGGCGATTTTTTCACTTTACAGTAAAATCAATTCGGTGCGATGTATGTAACGGGGTAATCGCCGTCTGCCATAACGCCGTCAAAGAGAGTTCTTAGAAACGTCTTCGATCATCAACAACAACAACAACAGGGTCAACAATCTTCTGTTGGCATTGAACAAACACTAAATATAAGCAGAAATAGTGCAAGCGACCCACTAATTTTGTCGTCAACATCGACGTCCACTTCGTTAACGAACAGCATCGGCAGTGACCGCAAAAAAAGTGTTTTCCCTTCAACAATAGCCCGCGAGCTAAACAACAATAATATAAGTTTTGATAATTTAAAAAACAGCACAACAATAAGTGCAGCTAGTGGAAGAAGTAATTGAGGAGAACTGGTGGACTTTCAACAGGGGGAGGAGCCCAAAGACAACAAGCCTAACAAACAGCCACACAAATCAGCCTGCTGGAGGGCAAACATTTTCTTCGCCTGAGAAGACGCAAATAATACAGCGGAATATGCCAAAAAGCAATGAACCGATTAAGATAGCTTTCTCAGCATCGCATCAGCAACAGCAGCAGCAACGGGCGCAACAGCCTCAGCATTACCAACAGCAACAACAACACCAACAGCACACCACGCAATACCAGCTCTCGAATAACAGTTTCATAAGAACCACCAAGATACCAACCAGCATGAACTCGAGCAACCAGGCGGCTGGCGGGAATCGGATCACCTTTACCAGTCAGTCGCTACCCAAAGGCACAATCAATATCGCCTCGCAGAGCCAGGCTGCATCCATTCTGCAAGTCGTGTCCACGGCATAGCTGCCCAACACCACCACCATCAAGACGATAAGCCGGCTGCAGGTCTGCCGCAACACCATCAGCAGCAGCAGCACCAACAACAGCAGCAGCAGAACTCTCAAACAGTAGGTGCCACCCAAACTTTGGTAATCAAAAATCACAACCCGGTGGTATTCGCACCTAAGCACCACTTCAAACTAGTGGTCCGCAGTTGGTATAACGCATTGCGTCCTTTACCTCTGCCGGAAGAGCCACATGGGGCGGTCAGGCACTTCCACAAACTGCTGGCGCCAAGCCCACAGAAGACGATGATGGTAAGTTCGAATGTCACTGTTCTTGCCAATTGGCATCCAAATTTAAAAATCTCTGTTTACCCAATATAGACGTAGATCTATTCGGATCAGACGACGAAGAAGAAGACGCTGAAGCAGCACGTATCCGCGAGGAACGTGTAGCCACCTACTCTGCCAAAAAATCAAAGAAACCCGCCCTCATTGCCAAATCGTCCGTCCTGCTCTACGTGAAGCCTTGGGATGACGAGACCGACATGAAATAAATGGAAGTGTGCCCGCACCATCGAGATGGACGGTCTGTTATGGGGTACCTACAAACTCGTTCCAGTCGGCTCTCAGCTATGGCATCAACAAGTTGCGAATCATGTGCGTCATCGAGGATGACAAGGTTTCAACTGACTTGTTGCAAGAAAAGATGCAAGAGTTCGAGGACTTTGTCCAATCTGTTGATATCGCAGCTTTCAACAAGATCTAAACACAAAAATCGGCCAACATCATCGAATTCGATCTTGAATCAACTTAATTGTTTGTCCTTGAACTTCAAGTTCAATTCAGTTAAAAAAAAATGCCTTGATTAAAAAAAATACTATTTTATACTCAAGAATGTTTTGTTTGCTTTTTTATTTTCTCCCATTTTAAATTGGCCTTCCAACTTGATAGTTTAACAAAATTTCAGTTAACTAGATGTCCGCCGGAATATAACCTAAAATTCCAGCTAAGTTAGTGCTAAAGTTTTGATACAATAACTCGGTTAAACCTGTGAGTGGAATTGATGTGGGGATTATGGAAATATGTTCTATTAATCATTAGATTGGATTCTAAATAGGATCAATCGAGCAAATGCTGTTGGAAATTCTTGAAAATGGTAGATAAACCAAGCTGTCATTTCTGAAGTAGTTGCTTCATTTGGATAATTCAAACGGTTTTGAGTGTTGATTTTAGTCCCCAAAATAGTTCTGAAAACCATTTTCAAATCTGATAAGAATATCGATAAAACCAGAACATCGAAAAAATGTAATGCTAGAGACGTTTCATCATTTTCATATTCATATCGAAATTGTTGAAAGGTTCCTCATATGAAAATTTTTACAATTTTTTGTTAAAATTAAAATCTTTTCTCAGAATAACTCAGATGAATTAAATCAACATTCGGAACCGTTTCAAAAATCCAAATGAAGCAACTAGTTGAGAAATGATAACATGGTTTATCGACCACTTTTAAGAAAATCATAGAATTTTTCATGAAATTCTTGAAAATCGTAGATAAATCATGTTGTAATTTCTAAACTACTTGCTTTATTTGGATGATTTAAACGGTTTCGAGTATTGATTTAAGTCCTCTAGATTGTTGTGAAAACTATTTTGAAATCTGATAAGAATATTGACAAAAATTTCATACCAAAGACGTTTCAACATTTTTATATTCGTATTGAAATTGTTGAAACGTCCCCCATATGAAATTTTTTCAAGTTACAATTAAAGTTTCGTTTTCAGAACCACAAAGAGGATTTATATCAACATTTAAAACAGTTTCAATCATCAAAATGAAGCAACCAGTTCAGAAATGACATTATGGTTTATCTACCATTTCAAGAATTTCATGAAAATTTATGATATTTTCGAATGTGATCTATGAACTAAGTTGTCATTTGCTGCCTTTTTGTGGAATATCTGACTTGCACGCAGCATATACTTAAACCACATCCATTCATTCAAGTTTCAATTAGGATAGCTAAATTAAAATTAGATTTAAAATCAATTGATCAACAGTTCTTAATGTTTTTATTTTAGAAAATCGTTTCTGTTGCTTCGAACGACAGATGTCATTAACAGGCGGGACAAGCGTTTAAGTGTCTTTAAGTGCATTAATTTTTCTTAAAAGTCTAAGGGCGCCAAGAACCAGGAACGTATGTGTGCTTTTCATAAGCACTAGTATTCTCTTGAGGAGATCTTTTTGTTTTATAATTTTTTTTATTTCAAACGTCTTATGTTCTACACAGAATGATAGAATGTCCAAAACTAGATCCAACAACTGCGCCGTTTGATAATCTTCGTTTTGTAGTGTATCACCAATGGTATTTGATGCACTTGAAAATGCAAAACGAACAGATCCATTTTTACACCATACCATCGAAGATACCACGGAAGCCATGTTGTAATACTCAACACGAAATCAACTATCATCCATCTGCGATTCCATTCACTCAGCCCTTTTTACATCCATCAGTCATCGAGTCAACAACCATTCCTTCCTGAATATTTTTTATATATTTCTCATTCCGGATTACACATTTATAATAAACTTTATTCTTATTAAGAAAATAGTTCTTTTAACTTGAAACGTAACAGTTGGCGACGAGAAAAAAAAAAAGTATAATATTCGTAAATTCGTTATTCACACTATTTATTTCGCGATGGAGGCCAAACTCGAGAATCTTATTCAATCATTGGTGAATTCCCAAAAGGAGTACCTGGGTGTATTGCAGAACATTACACTTACAACAGCATCAAATAATGCGAAAACCACAGGAGCAGTGCCGCAATTTCAGCAGTTTTCACAAGAACGCAACACATGGGAAGTCTACATGCAGCAATTGGAACAGCATTTCTTGGCGTACAAAGTGGTAAGTGATAATGAAAGAAAGGCATATTTTTTATCTTGGCTGGGTGCAGACGTGTATAAATTATTGCAAAATTTGTTGGGAGGCGAGAAAATCGCAGATAAACAGTACAAGGAATTGACTGATAAATTAGCTGAACATTTTAAAGAAAAGGTGCATGTTTCGATGGCCCGTTATGAATTTTGGAAATGTCGTATGGGAGCTGGACAATCGTATGCACAGTGGGTTGCCGATCTAAGAGGCCTAGCACGAACATGTGCATTTTGTTGTCGAGGCACAGGCGTTGTGCAAGAGGGGCAAACGGTGTGCAAGACTGAATTCGTAGACGAAATGATTAGAGATGTCATTATTTTGCATACTCCACATGACGTTGTACGCAGTGCGTCACTTCAGAAGACAAATCCAACATTAGCTGAGGTTTATTCTATTGCGGAAGCATTTGAGGCTACGCAAAAATCACTCAAAGTGATAAAGGCAGATAGCACGTCACCTTTAGAAGTAAACCAGGTAAAGGCAGAGGGTAGTAGGAGTTTTAGAGGAAGGAGTGGCAACAGGCAGCGTGGTAAAAATCAGGTTCGTGGTAGTAGTAGTAAGCATAACGTAAAATCATGTCCAGGTTGTTGGAAGACGCATACCAGGGAATCTTGCAAATTTGCAAATGCGCAGTGCCATAAGTGTGATCGTATTGGACACATTGCGTCAGTGTGTCTCGGTGGAAAGGCAGATAAAACTGCAAAGCACAATAAGTCTGAGCACGTTCAAGCAATCGAACACGTTTTTACCGTAGGTAAAGGTGGATTATATCAAACAGGCAACCGATGGGAGATTGATCTTCATCTCAACAAAAAACCGGCAACATTTTTGCTTGATACTGGAGCCAGTTGTTCCCTGATTGGTATTTCGGGTTACGAACTGATAGGTGCTCCAAAGCTCAACACAACGCAGCGTAAGCTCCACGCTTATGGAAACGCAAACGTTCCAATCTTAGGCGAGTTAACAGTAGAGGTAGAATTTGACAGACAAACAAAGTTGCTTCAGTTGTTGGTTGCTAATGTTCCATGTGGGCACAATATCTTCGGCTTAGACTGGTTTGAAGCATTTGGCTTAAAGATTCAAAGATTTACGGCAGAGAAAGTTTTGGAGTTGAAATCCAAATCTGATAGTTTTATTGAAGAACTCTTTTCAAAGTATGCTAATGTAGCTTCTAAGACATTAGGGTTGTGTTCTTCTTTAAAAGCCCACTTATATCTCAAGCCGCATACAAAACCCAAGTTTCATAAAGCAAGGCCAATCCCTTTTGCCTTGATGGATGCGTTTAAGGAAGAGGCACAGCGGTTAGAAGATGCAGGGATTTGGAGACCAATAAGGTTTAGCGAATGGGCAGCCCCCATTGTCGTCGTTTCTAAAAGCAACAACCGACTTCGTATTTGTGGCGACTTTAAAGTCACGATTAATCCAAGCTTAGAAGTCGACCAGTGTACAATGCCAAGACCAGAGGAACTTTTTCAGTTATTAGTAGGTGGAAAGCGGTTTTCTAAAATTGATTTGGCAGATGCATTTCTGCAAATAAAGCTGGACGATGAGTCAAAGCCTCTCTGTGTCGTTAATACACCTATAGGGCTTCGTCAGTATCTTAGACTTCCGTTTGGCGTTGCTAGTTCACCGGCTATTTTTCAAAAGCTAGTTGAACAAATCTTATCTGGGCTCAAATGCGGAATTTTCGTAGATGATATCGTGTGTACTGGGGCGACTGATGAGGAACATTCTACCAATCTCGAACAAATTTTCAAACGACTTTCAGAGCATGGTCTACGAATCAATCGTGACAAATGTTTGTTTTTTCAAGAAGAAATTGAATACCTTGGTCACACAATAAATGAAAAGGGAATCCGACCATCTCGCTCAGGAACCGCTGCAATTGAGGGAATGCGTCATCCCAGGGATCTTAAAGAACTACAAACGTTTCTGGGCAAAGTCAACTACTATGGAAAGTTCATACGAAATTTTTCACAAGTGGCAGCACCACTTAACTTTCTTCGCAAGAAAGACGTACATTTTACTTGGGGCTCACCTCAAAAGAACGCTTTTCTGAATTTAAAACAACAACTCGTAGATGCAACACGGCTTGTTTTCACAAGAACGCAACACATGGGAAGTCTACATGCAGCAATTGGAACAGCATTTCTTGGCGTACAAAGTGGTAAGTGATAATGAAAGAAAGGCATATTTTTTATCTTGGCTGGGTGCAGACGTGTATAAATTATTGCAAAATTTGTTGGGAGGCGAGAAAATCGCAGATAAACAGTACAAGGAATTGACTGATAAATTAGCTGAACATTTTAAAGAAAAGGTGCATGTTTCGATGGCCCGTTATGAATTTTGGAAATGTCGTATGGGAGCTGGACAATCGTATGCACAGTGGGTTGCCGATCTAAGAGGCCTAGCACGAACATGTGCATTTTGTTGTCGAGGCACAGGCGTTGTGCAAGAGGGGCAAACGGTGTGCAAGACTGAATTCGTAGACGAAATGATTAGAGATGTCATTATTTTGCATACTCCACATGACGTTGTACGCAGTGCGTCACTTCAGAAGACAAATCCAACATTAGCTGAGGTTTATTCTATTGCGGAAGCATTTGAGGCTACGCAAAAATCACTCAAAGTGATAAAGGCAGATAGCACGTCACCTTTAGAAGTAAACCAGGTAAAGGCAGAGGGTAGTAGGAGTTTTAGAGGAAGGAGTGGCAACAGGCAGCGTGGTAAAAATCAGGTTCGTGGTAGTAGTAGTAAGCATAACGTAAAATCATGTCCAGGTTGTTGGAAGACGCATACCAGGGAATCTTGCAAATTTGCAAATGCGCAGTGCCATAAGTGTGATCGTATTGGACACATTGCGTCAGTGTGTCTCGGTGGAAAGGCAGATAAAACTGCAAAGCACAATAAGTCTGAGCACGTTCAAGCAATCGAACACGTTTTTACCGTAGGTAAAGGTGGATTATATCAAACAGGCAACCGATGGGAGATTGATCTTCATCTCAACAAAAAACCGGCAACATTTTTGCTTGATACTGGAGCCAGTTGTTCCCTGATTGGTATTTCGGGTTACGAACTGATAGGTGCTCCAAAGCTCAACACAACGCAGCGTAAGCTCCACGCTTATGGAAACGCAAACGTTCCAATCTTAGGCGAGTTAACAGTAGAGGTAGAATTTGACAGACAAACAAAGTTGCTTCAGTTGTTGGTTGCTAATGTTCCATGTGGGCACAATATCTTCGGCTTAGACTGGTTTGAAGCATTTGGCTTAAAGATTCAAAGATTTACGGCAGAGAAAGTTTTGGAGTTGAAATCCAAATCTGATAGTTTTATTGAAGAACTCTTTTCAAAGTATGCTAATGTAGCTTCTAAGACATTAGGGTTGTGTTCTTCTTTAAAAGCCCACTTATATCTCAAGCCGCATACAAAACCCAAGTTTCATAAAGCAAGGCCAATCCCTTTTGCCTTGATGGATGCGTTTAAGGAAGAGGCACAGCGGTTAGAAGATGCAGGGATTTGGAGACCAATAAGGTTTAGCGAATGGGCAGCCCCCATTGTCGTCGTTTCTAAAAGCAACAACCGACTTCGTATTTGTGGCGACTTTAAAGTCACGATTAATCCAAGCTTAGAAGTCGACCAGTGTACAATGCCAAGACCAGAGGAACTTTTTCAGTTATTAGTAGGTGGAAAGCGGTTTTCTAAAATTGATTTGGCAGATGCATTTCTGCAAATAAAGCTGGACGATGAGTCAAAGCCTCTCTGTGTCGTTAATACACCTATAGGGCTTCGTCAGTATCTTAGACTTCCGTTTGGCGTTGCTAGTTCACCGGCTATTTTTCAAAAGCTAGTTGAACAAATCTTATCTGGGCTCAAATGCGGAATTTTCGTAGATGATATCGTGTGTACTGGGGCGACTGATGAGGAACATTCTACCAATCTCGAACAAATTTTCAAACGACTTTCAGAGCATGGTCTACGAATCAATCGTGACAAATGTTTGTTTTTTCAAGAAGAAATTGAATACCTTGGTCACACAATAAATGAAAAGGGAATCCGACCATCTCGCTCAGGAACCGCTGCAATTGAGGGAATGCGTCATCCCAGGGATCTTAAAGAACTACAAACGTTTCTGGGCAAAGTCAACTACTATGGAAAGTTCATACGAAATTTTTCACAAGTGGCAGCACCACTTAACTTTCTTCGCAAGAAAGACGTACATTTTACTTGGGGCTCACCTCAAAAGAACGCTTTTCTGAATTTAAAACAACAACTCGTAGATGCAACACGGCTTGTTTTCACAAGAACGCAACACATGGGAAGTCTACATGCAGCAATTGGAACAGCATTTCTTGGCGTACAAAGTGGTAAGTGATAATGAAAGAAAGGCATATTTTTTATCTTGGCTGGGTGCAGACGTGTATAAATTATTGCAAAATTTGTTGGGAGGCGAGAAAATCGCAGATAAACAGTACAAGGAATTGACTGATAAATTAGCTGAACATTTTAAAGAAAAGGTGCATGTTTCGATGGCCCGTTATGAATTTTGGAAATGTCGTATGGGAGCTGGACAATCGTATGCACAGTGGGTTGCCGATCTAAGAGGCCTAGCACGAACATGTGCATTTTGTTGTCGAGGCACAGGCGTTGTGCAAGAGGGGCAAACGGTGTGCAAGACTGAATTCGTAGACGAAATGATTAGAGATGTCATTATTTTGCATACTCCACATGACGTTGTACGCAGTGCGTCACTTCAGAAGACAAATCCAACATTAGCTGAGGTTTATTCTATTGCGGAAGCATTTGAGGCTACGCAAAAATCACTCAAAGTGATAAAGGCAGATAGCACGTCACCTTTAGAAGTAAACCAGGTAAAGGCAGAGGGTAGTAGGAGTTTTAGAGGAAGGAGTGGCAACAGGCAGCGTGGTAAAAATCAGGTTCGTGGTAGTAGTAGTAAGCATAACGTAAAATCATGTCCAGGTTGTTGGAAGACGCATACCAGGGAATCTTGCAAATTTGCAAATGCGCAGTGCCATAAGTGTGATCGTATTGGACACATTGCGTCAGTGTGTCTCGGTGGAAAGGCAGATAAAACTGCAAAGCACAATAAGTCTGAGCACGTTCAAGCAATCGAACACGTTTTTACCGTAGGTAAAGGTGGATTATATCAAACAGGCAACCGATGGGAGATTGATCTTCATCTCAACAAAAAACCGGCAACATTTTTGCTTGATACTGGAGCCAGTTGTTCCCTGATTGGTATTTCGGGTTACGAACTGATAGGTGCTCCAAAGCTCAACACAACGCAGCGTAAGCTCCACGCTTATGGAAACGCAAACGTTCCAATCTTAGGCGAGTTAACAGTAGAGGTAGAATTTGACAGACAAACAAAGTTGCTTCAGTTGTTGGTTGCTAATGTTCCATGTGGGCACAATATCTTCGGCTTAGACTGGTTTGAAGCATTTGGCTTAAAGATTCAAAGATTTACGGCAGAGAAAGTTTTGGAGTTGAAATCCAAATCTGATAGTTTTATTGAAGAACTCTTTTCAAAGTATGCTAATGTAGCTTCTAAGACATTAGGGTTGTGTTCTTCTTTAAAAGCCCACTTATATCTCAAGCCGCATACAAAACCCAAGTTTCATAAAGCAAGGCCAATCCCTTTTGCCTTGATGGATGCGTTTAAGGAAGAGGCACAGCGGTTAGAAGATGCAGGGATTTGGAGACCAATAAGGTTTAGCGAATGGGCAGCCCCCATTGTCGTCGTTTCTAAAAGCAACAACCGACTTCGTATTTGTGGCGACTTTAAAGTCACGATTAATCCAAGCTTAGAAGTCGACCAGTGTACAATGCCAAGACCAGAGGAACTTTTTCAGTTATTAGTAGGTGGAAAGCGGTTTTCTAAAATTGATTTGGCAGATGCATTTCTGCAAATAAAGCTGGACGATGAGTCAAAGCCTCTCTGTGTCGTGAATACACCTATAGGGCTTCGTCAGTATCTTAGACTTCCGTTTGGCGTTGCTAGTTCACCGGCTATTTTTCAAAAGCTAGTTGAACAAATCTTATCTGGGCTCAAATGCGGAATTTTCGTAGATGATATCGTGTGTACTGGGGCGACTGATGAGGAACATTCTACCAATCTCGAACAAATTTTCAAACGACTTTCAGAGCATGGTCTACGAATCAATCGTGACAAATGTTTGTTTTTTCAAGAAGAAATTGAATACCTTGGTCACACAATAAATGAAAAGGGAATCCGACCATCTCGCTCAGGAACCGCTGCAATTGAGGGAATGCGTCATCCCAGGGATCTTAAAGAACTACAAACGTTTCTGGGCAAAGTCAACTACTATGGAAAGTTCATACGAAATTTTTCACAAGTGGCAGCACCACTTAACTTTCTTCGCAAGAAAGACGTACATTTTACTTGGGGCTCACCTCAAAAGAACGCTTTTCTGAATTTAAAACAACAACTCGTAGATGCAACACGGCTTGTTTACTACAGATCAGAACTCCCAATTATTCTAGCTACCGATGCATCTTCATACGGAATTGAGGCCGTTATTGCTCACCTGGATGAGCAAGGTCATGAAATGCCTATAGCTTTTGCATCAAAAACTTTAGACATACACCAACAAAAGTATAGTCAGATTGAAAAGGAGGCATTATCAATCATATACGGTGTAACCAAGTTTCATCAATACCTTTATGGGCGTTAATAACCGATCACAAGCCGCTTGTATCACTTTTTAGTCCGGATAAAAAGTTGCCGGTGATGACAGCAAATCGTCTTCAACGATGGGCAATTACACTCATGGCTTACAATTACAAAATTTGTTATCGCCCAACCAATAAACATGCTAATGCTGATACTCTCTCTCGTTTTCCTATAGGACCAGACGAAGCATTTGATAAGCAACAGGAGAATTTGTGTATGCAAATTTTTGATGAGTATGCCCAAAAATTAGATACTTTTCCTATTTCTTCATCTGAAATCGAAATAGCGACTAAGCATGACCCTGTATTAAAAATGGTTCTTAAGTTTATACTAACAGGTTGGCCAGAAAAGTTGAAGGAGGAAGATCGTGATCTGCGACCATTTTTCAACAGGAGGATGTCTTTATCGGAACACCAAGGGGTAATTCTTCTTCAAACTGAGCATCTCCGTTTAGTGGTACCACAGTCATTACAAACCAAAGTTGCAGATATGCTTCATGAAGGGCACTGGGGCGTAGTGCGAATGAAGCAAGTAGCCAGAAGGTATTGCTGGTGGCCAACAGTCGACCATTCAATTGAATCACGAGCCAAATTGTGTAAAGTTTGCCAATTATCTGCATCAGACCCTCCAAAAGAATTTACATCTTGGCCAACAACTGAACGCCCTTGGCAACGGGTCCACATCGATTATGCTGGCCCATTTGTGGGAGGAATGTGACTTATTTGCATCGATGCTTATTCCAAATTCCCATTTGTTGTGCCTATGAAAAACCTCACTACTACTACTGCAACCATCCAAGCCCTGCAAAAAGTTTTTACACTCGAAGGACTCCCGGAAACTATCGTATCGGATAACGGCCCACAATTTACTTCCTCAGAATTCGCAAATTTTTGTAAGCAAAATGGAATTGATCACCTTCGCAGCGCACCCTTCCATCCAGCATTCAACGGTGAAGCTGAACGTTTCGTTCGCACCTTCAAAACCAGCCTTAAGAAAATACTAGAGGAGACTCAAAACATAGAGTTAGCTCTTTTTCGATGTCTATCCACTTACCGCTCTACGCCCAATCCAAAGTCAGGAAAATCACCAGCTGAACTTCTTCATGGAAGACAACACCGATCACTTATCTCGCAACTTGTTCCAGACCGCAATATTAAACCCTTTTTAAAAAACCACTCTCGACATAAATTTCAACAAAACCAGCCTGTCTACGCCAAAAACTTTTCAAAAGGATCTCGGTGGATAGAAGGAGTTATCGTTAACAGAATTGGCAGCAAAATTTATTCAGTTAATACAGCACGGGGACTTTGGAAGCGACACCAAAACCAGCTCAGAGCCCGCCATCATGAAACGGAAACTTCATCAAAGACATTTTTAGAAGCAAGACGAGCAGCTGAACCAGTATCTAACACACACGATCAGGCAAGTAGCTCTTCTAATATTACTAAACCTATTAGCCATTACAGTTCTAACCATCCATCGAAAACAATTCTGAAGACATCTCCACCAACACTAGCAGTTTACTCTCCTAGACGTTCCACTCGCTGTCGGAGACCCGTTGTACGATTCCAGACCGGAGAAGCTTAATTGCCGTGGAGGAATGATGCACTTGAAAATGCAAAACGAACAGATCCATTTTCACACCATACCATCGAAGATACCACGGAAGCCATGTTGTAATACTCAACACGAAATCAACTATCATCCATCTGCGATTCCATTCACTCAGCCCTTTTTACATCCATCAGTCATCGAGTCAACAACCATTCCTTCCTGAATATTTTTTATATATTTCTCATTCCGGATTACACATTTATAATAAACTTTATTCTTATTAAGAAAATAGTTCTTTTAACTTGAAACGTAACAGTATTCATTAAAAGTGGAGCTGTCGATAAAGACAATAATTAAGTTTCTTGTATAAACCAAATACCTAAAAATTATTATACCAATTAAGGTTTGAATACTATGCTTGTAAAAGAAATTTAGGAAGTCCCCCCTCTCGGTGAGCATGTTCTTTGGTTCGGAATCAGTCAACATTTGTTCACTAGCTATATATATTAAGTAGCATTCATCCCTGCAGAAAAATAAATTTTAAATTATCAAAGGTTTTTACAGTGCCTGAAGAATTCCTAAGCACGTTAGGGTTTGTAGAACGAATCTTTACCTTGCATCTGCAAATTTTGAGCATAGTTGTAAAATTCCTTTAAAAAGAGCAAAATGTCACGACGCTTCGCCTCTGATGTATTGGGATCGGTAAGCAGGATAAACATATCGACAAAAAAACGCTCGTCCTCTTGTATCAGTCTGACAATCTCTACTTTGTTAAAGAATATAAAACTGAACAACGTATTCAGCATGTTGTCTTCGACAAAAATATAATATCCTGAATGTATTGCGGAATGTTTGATAGATTTTTGCCAGTATATCTAGCTATCTCGATAGCTTCACGAAATTTGCCAGATGCATATAATATTGGCGATGCTTTTTAGGTTGAGTGAGATTGGGTCGTATTCGAAACAACCGACAACATCGAATATGGTGTCCTCTACAAATATTATTTCAAAAAGAGCGTTCTTGGTGAGCAGAAAAATGTTCTTGAAGATTTCAGAGATGATGGAGGCCTTTCATGTTCTTCAAATCAAACCTGGACGAAACGCACTTTGGAGTTGACGTTGCTTGAGCTTTTTATTTATTTAAATAATTCAATCACTCCACTTAAACCGAAATAATTTTTAATCTTTTCGCACGGAAAAAAAATGAGATAAAATATTTGGTCTTATACAGTTATGACATCTGTCGTTTCGTTTGTTTAGATCTATGTCAATATGACCTATTAAGCCCCATTTAGACTTTCGTTCTTCATTCGTTGTACGTTGTTCGTTCTTCTCTCAAAAACGAACAACGAAGAAGCATTCACATTAATTCGGTTTTGTTTTTAGTTCGTTCTTAACAACAAAATGGATAACAACACATTGTAGGCAGTAGCGGCACTATTAATTGTTCAAAAAAAAAGAAGATCCTGTTGGACGAAGGGTTGGTTGCTGAAAAGAAAACATTTATCACACACAAACATAATAGAAGAGTTAAGACTTCAGCCAGACGATTTCCGGAATTATTTGCGAATGCCCGAAGAAACATATGTTAAGCTTCTTGGTTTGTGAAAGCTTTTGTATAAGTCAATAAACTCCCCAATTACTTCTTTTGATAAATTCCTTAAATTAGACATTTTTTAATCAATGCAACATCAATATGAACGTACACGATGAAAGTATTTAAAAAAAAATATTATAAAGAACATGAGATAGGTGTATTTTTTTTTTCAATTCTCCTGATTGTTTTTGTTCGTCTGCTACTATTAACTGAATAGACTAAGAGCCCACAGCAATTTTTGAGTGTGATTGATAACAAAAAATAATAAGCATAATTATATAGGCCTTTTATAGTTATTTACAAATGTGAAAGTCTTGCATAATCTAGTGGGGGCAATAGTGCATACTAGTGCAGCAAGTATGCAGTTCTTTCCAAGTTCAAATAATTGTGATTACAACTTTGCCAAAATGTAGAGTTAGGCCCCTGATTGAAAATATCGAGGTCCAAGAACGCACATCAATATTGAATGGGGGTTGAAATTGAATAGCACCAACAGCCATAGACCACAGCAATTCCGTGCACACTCAGATGTGCAGTCAATAGAACGTCGGGCCTGCATCAGATGCAATCGAAAATTTATGGGCGCACAAACACTTTTTTATGGAGGAGTTCTTTCAATTTAGTATGGTGCAAAAATATAGAACGCTACTGATTTTGAAAAATCACTCCCATAAGACGAGTACTGCATATTTTTGTTGGATGAAGTATAGTTCATCTATGAAGTTTGGTATGCTGAATCGAGGTGGGCGATATATAGAGTACTTTTATTGTAAATTTCTCTATATTGTTTTAAATTTCCACTTAAATATTTTCATACAATTGTTCTTTCGATGGAGAACTCGTTTCTAAGGAAAACCGCAATTCCACCACCCTTTAACACTGATCTATTTAAGAACTCTGTTGTAAATCCATTTATTTGATAAAAACCGTTTTCAAATTCATTTATATTAATTTCTACCAAAATATAATTTGTATAATTTTCAATTTAAAAGATTTTACCTTCAACCAGTTCACTTTTACTCCGCTTTCGTCCAAATTTTTATTTTTTTAATAATTTCCTATACGTGTAGTTGTAATAAATGCAGAATATCAGTATACCGCATTTGTGTTATATTCGGCCCTATCGAGGTAACCGTCGTGTCGGAGCGTCCTTCGTCGGAAATTCAATTTCGATTCGAAGTAGCTTTCATCTTTCATCATCTAAATTTCAGGCAGAGATGTGCAAATTAACCGATATACTCGTACATTGTTGTCACCTTAGGAAGTGCAGATTTAACTCTCAATTTATTCCAAATGAAACGAACGCACAAATGAATTTACAAATGGATGATGACAGTTTATTTCTAGAGAAAATGAATAATTTAGAACAATTCGTTAAAACATAAATTTACGAGACAAAATTTTACCGCAGTTTTTTCTTCCTTTCTCTTCGAGTGACAAAATTCAAATGTGCCGATTCTGGCCGGCTCATCTTGAGGAACAAAAGAAAAGGAAAAATAGCTGCGTTTACATATTAGGTTAATGTTTTGATGGCAGTTCACACTGGTTGACTGGACTGGTACACACTGGACGATTTTGTACATCCCCACCCCCGTGGATCGAGCCCGATTCACTACTTGTCGAGTCCAGAACGGCCAGTTTCGATGTAGGGCGTTTCATTAGTCCTTTAGATGTGCGGACATCAGCACGTCGAACTTGGCCATCGACTCCTGTGTATACCTTCTCAATGCGTCCTCTACACCATTGTCTTCGTGGCACGTTCACATCACAGATAAATACCAAGTCTCCAATAGCTACCGGGTTGGACCTCTGACACCATTTCGTTCGGCGGCGTGTTAAAGTTGGCAAAAACTCAGTCACCAACTTCTTCCAGAAGCGATCTCTTAGCATTAGGGCTACCCTCCATTGTTTTTTCAGCTGACATTCTTTTTCTGATGGCTCGTTAATGCTCGGCGTCTGTGTTGTATTTGCTGAGCCTAACAAGAAGTGGTTAGGGGTTAACGGCTCCTCTTGATCGGGTTCTAGTGGCAAGTGTGTAAGTGGCCTAGAGTATGCTCACGGGGTGAGACTTCTTTAAGTGTATGCAGTAATACTCGTTTAACGCATCTCACCATTCTTTCCCAAATCCCACCTTCTGAGGGATTAGCCGGAAAGTTGAAGATCCACTGAATATTCTTGGAGGCCAACTCGTCCTGTATGCGATCACAGTCGAACACTTGTTAAAAATTGTTTAGCTTCTTTATTGACACCAACAAAGTTCGTTCCATTATCCGAACGAATTCTCACAGGAACTCTTCGGCGGTTTATAAAATTCCGAATTGCCAAGATGCAAGCATCGGTCGATAAGTCATAAGCAACTTCAAGATGTATAGCGCGTACTGTTAAACAAGTGAAGAGTGCTACTCACCTTTTCTCAGTACGTCTTCCGATCGAAATGGTAACTGGGCCGAAGAAATCTAGACCAGTATACGAAAATGGTCTCAAAAACGGCATAAGTCTGTCTTGAGGCTAAGGACCCATCATTGGAGGAACTGCAGCAGCTGTGCGGATTTTGCACACTAGGCACTTGGAGATAACTTTACGTAGGACTTGTCGCTGACGAGGAATCCAATACTTTCTACGAATTTCACAAATCGTTGCCTTGATATTCTGATGCTTCATCTTCTGGTGATTTTCAAAAATCACCAGCTCGGTAAACTTATGAGTGGATGGCAAAATTACTGGTCGTTTGGCAGCATAAGTTAGGCAGCTTGCTGCATCGACTCTTCTATATACTCGGAGAATGTGTTACCGGGTGCTTGGTTGGGAGACAGTGAGTGCGGGGATGGGACTTGAGGAGGTTTGAGGAAGCGGATAGGTAGGTTATGGGAAGCCGTTCAGGATCGGATTGGAATAGATTGGAGAAATATCAGGAACCGGAAAAGAAACGATACTGCGAATAAATGGTTAGATAAAAAGGGAGTAGGTTTGTGTGAACGGAAGCGGTTTGGAAACGAGAAGGAAACGTACAAAAGTAGGAAGCTGTATACATCTGGATAGAATTTGAAAAGGGTAAGTAAGAAGAAAGAGTATAAAAGTAAGTATGGGGAAAGGAAATCGAGAGCATCTATGGTGGATACCTGAACGGGGGAGAGGAATGTCTGACCTTAAGAACTGGCACGCTAGCGAGGCACGGCTTTAGCTCGTCGGATGTAGGGGGGGATCTTGTTCTCAGATCAGGCTAGACCAGTAACAAAAACAAAAAAAATCGTGCCAAACCAAAAAAAATACATACTTGAATTGCCACCACACACATTAAACTAGCGTTTTGCTTACCGTCGAAGAGTCTACCATCGTGATTTAATTTGTGGCACCGCTGATGTTGCGCGGTGCGGCCGCCCGCCCGACCTGGAATCCGTGGCAGAAATTTTCGGACTCCCCGAAAGCAGAGTCGATCGTTACCTTCACTCCATCTCTTTCTCCACTAGGTTCCTATAGTCACCTCTTTCCACCCCCTGAAAAATGTTCTTAATTCTCCATCAGGCTAATCTCATAGCCCATTAAAAGACAAAATGTTTGGCGCATATAAGGACATTTAATATATTGAAAATTGAACTATTATTTATATTGGAATTTAAGATACATTTACAAAAAAAAACTTGAAGCTAACTGACTAAACTAAAGATTTGACTGGAATAATATAATTTTTGCTTAAAACTAAATATTTCTGCTAAGCCTTTTACCTAAATATAGCTTTCTTAAGACTAACAATTAATATTATATAAATTTTTTTTTTGTTTTTTTTTTTTGTTTTATTGATGATATTTATCGGTTTTTTTTTTTTATATATAACAAAGAAAAAGTAAGGAATTTGAGGCAAAAATTCACCCTCTTACGCGCCGACACCTTCCTCAGGCTTTAAAGAAAAGATAGTGCTCTTTTTAGCACCTTGGGTAAGTAACGGAGGCGCTACCGAAGACCCTACCTAGCTAGAGCTCTAATTAGGTCTACGTCTAACGGACTTTAACCAAAATAAACGGTCTACCACGATCGCGAGCGACACGGAGGAAAGCGCAGTTCGTCCGGTTTCTTTTATTACTTCTCTTATCTTTCTTTTGTTTTACAATTTCGGTTATTTATAACGATATTTTTTTTTTTTTTGTTAAAAGAAAAAAATATGAAATTACTTTTATATATTTAAATAAACTAATTATTACGCCAAAAAAAAGATTTTTGACTCGCCACTTTTCGGGCATGTATACATCTATATATATTCTTTCCAATTTTTCTCTTCATTAATAGTACTTTTCGGTTATCTTGGTCAACACCAAGGATTTGAAAATGGTCCACCGTGAGGGAAGAAGCAGTAGAAAGTGCCGCGTACTAGAGGCTTCGCTATTAGAGTTCAAAAAATGGCGGATTCCTCTGGGGCGACAAAACTTCGGCGGCCACAATGTTCTACTGGTGACCGCCACAAAAATCACTTCCTTTACCAAATTTTACAATCTCCTATCTTACTTCTGCTGTAATATCCTTTTTATTATTTTCCAGCTCCGTTCTTTTCTGAACTTCCAAGCCTTTCCGTGGCGATTTCGCTCTTTTCTATTTCTTGCCTCACTTTCTTTGCTTCGTTCACCGTGATCTCAGGATTCCAGATTTTTTTTTTTCTTTAATCTACTTAATATTTCTTTATAAATTATCTCCTTATTTAACGTCGATTTGAATTTTCTTTCTAACGAACTATTTAAAATTTTTTTTTGACAATCAACCACTCTTCTCGACTGTTTCTTCTATATCTTTCTACCTGAACGGTGACTAAACTTCTCGACCCGCAAGTAAATCCCGCTTTATAACTAAATGGACACTAATACCATCAACCATTCACCGCTCGCCCACCAAAACATATATCGGTATGTATGGACAACTACTATCGTTTGAGAAAAAAAAGCTCTCTCGAATTTCTTTTCCTCCCCTGCAATCAATTTAGCTATTACCTAAGCCTCTCCTATTTACTATTCAACCTTACCGACATGAATATACCTCCTTACGTTCCACTAAATAACTAACGAAGTGTGTAGAACAAAACGGATTCCATTTCCAATAAAATAATTTTGATGTGGGATGTATCAAGTAGTTATGGATCCCAAGAGTCTAATATATTCATCTCGTTCTCGCTTACCTCTTTTCTAATATGATCACGGTAATACTTCTCCCACATCCGTCCATTCCCCTACTTCATTCAATAACAAATTACAAACATTTACTCTGGACGATGCTGTAGCTGTTGCACATGGCGGCGATTTTTCTATGCAGGTAAGTTCTAAATTTTCAACATCTTTCGCGTTATTATTACGCGTTATTATTACGCGTTATTATTCGTTATTGTTAGTTTATAGTAGATTGTTGTAGTTAGCTTAGATCTTAATAAATAAAAACATAAATACATATTGTTTTTCCTTTCTTTTCAGGTTTTCCTTTGCAGCAGTAGTCAGAACGAAGGAGAAGTTCTCCAGCTTGGCAGTGCAACGTGTACGTTAAATTTATTGAATTTTTATTGAAATGGAATTAAAGTTTCCCTTTTTCTTTCTAGGTGATCGCAACAAATGCCATCGTTATCGATGTACGGAGTAAGTTGATGCAATGTACTTCCTTTTTTCACTGCATTACCACAGGTGTGAAAATGTCTCTGACTGAACTTGACGACATAAGTGCTTTTCAGCGATATCCAACTCGTGTGCTGATACACTGCTTCTTTCGCAATTCAGAGGGCCTTTTCGGCATCGGTTTATGAAACGAAGTAACCAGGCCATTATGCTCACAAGCTTGGTAAGAGAAGAAAAGTCGTTAAAATGTATAATGGGTTTACTTACAACGATCAAAGCGTATTTTGGGCGAAGCTCTTCTTTATCTTCTTGAGAATTAGTGGCATTACTGGTGTCAATAGAAGGCCAATTATAATCTTGCATTTTTAAAAAATCAGGACCTTTTCACCAAGGCGATGAAGTGTTGAAGTCGAAATGACTTCGGAACAGCGTGGCGACATCTGCGGAATTGTCTTGAGTGGGCACCCATTTCCAGTTGGGCGAAGTCTAATATTTCTGCTATTCTGTGCGCCACGAACGGCTTATATCGACGATGTTCACTCTTGATCCACTTTATGACTGTTGTTGAGTCGCTCCAGATAATGCTTCGAGAAAAACTGACGGAATATTGTTTCAGGATGGTTTTCATCAACCGCACTCCTAGAACGGCCGCTTGGAGTTCGAGGCGAGGGATTGTGAGTGTTTTCAAAGGAGCGCATTTTGTTTTCGAACATACAAACGACGTTTCTACTTGATTATTCATGTTGACTGCCCTCCAGTAGGCCACTGCGGCAAAGGCATCCTCGCTTGCGTCAACAAAGATGTGTAGCTGGAGCTCTCGAGGTGAACCGTTGTTAAAATACAATCGTTGCACTTTAAACTGCAAAACGTCTGGTAGTTTTGACCTTCACCTGTTCCATCCTAACGCGATTTCCCTGGGCAATGGTTCATCCCATTTGACAACGCATCGCCAAACCTCTCGCATTAACAGCTTAGCGGCAATAGTAAAATGGTTCAAAAATCCCAGTGGGTCAAATATTGACATTACGACGCTTAACAGTTCCCTTTTAGAAGGATTTCTTTCACCTTTGATAACATCTTTGTCGACGTGATGAAAATGCAGCTTGTATCTAAAGTTGTCCGAGTCTGGTTGCCAAAACATGCCAAGAATTTTTTCGGTTTCCGGACTACCCTTGTCACTCACAATCACGTTTTCGTTCTTACCTTGCAACTCGTTCAAAACGTCTTGTGAATTAGAAGTAAAATTTCTTAATTCGAATCCTGCATTATTGTGGATCTGTTTTACTTCCATCGATACCTGAATGGCTTGATCAGCTGTCCCGAAGCTATCAACAGAATCATCCACATAATGATGGCCTAAAATCGCTTTCACGGCACGAGGGTGATGGCTTTGATACTCCGCGGCGTTTATCGTTTTTACGTATTGGGCTGCACAAGGTGAGCATGCGGCTCCGAACGTCATAACGTTCATTTCGTATACGTCTGGCTTTCTTGAGTCATCTCCATCACGCCAAAGAAATCTTTGGGCACACCTGTCCTCCTTCTGAATCAATATTTGGTGGAACATCTCCTTGATGTCTCCACATGCGGCAACGGCTACTTCCCGGAAATGAAACAACACTGATGGCAATGGTTGATATTGTTGTGGTCCCTTTAAAAGTTTTGAGTTAAGAGAAATTCCGTTAACTGTGGCGGCAGCATCAAACACAAGTCTTAACTTCGATGGCTTGTTGGGATTGACAACTCCAAAATGCGGAAGATACCATGTTTTTGGTCCCACTCTGGAAGATTCTGATGGTGTTAGCTTACGAGGGTATCTCTTGTCGACATATGATTTGATGATAGAACTATAGGCGGCGCAAAGTTCTTATCTCGTTTCATCTTGCGTTCAATTCCGGAAAGGCGCTTCAAAGCCAGGCTGTCAGGCAATACTACATCATCGGTCTTCCATAAGAGTCCAGTCTGATATCTCCCACCGATTTTCTTTGTCGTGGAAAGAAGAATACTCTTAGCTCGAATATCTGCGCTGCTTTCGACTGCAGATGATGGTCTCACTCCGAAACTTTCGATTGAAAAATAATCTTCAACCAACTCATGCAGTGAATCATCACTAAAAGTAAATGCTAAAAGGCATGGCGATGGTTTCGTTATGACGGCAGATTTTGTGGTGGGTCCATATACAACCTAACCTAATTCGGTTTTCGCAGCATATGGTCCATTCTTCTTAATCATTTGTACCCCTTGAGGCAGTCCTAAGTGGCAATGATCTAGTCCTATTAACAGTTTAGGCTCTGCATTGGAGTATGGCTGTAACTTCAGTTGCTTAAGGGTCCATAAATCATCTTCGTTTAGACTTTGAGTTGGTAGGTTCAGGTTTGCTATTCCATAAACATTTCTTAATAAGTATGAATTTTTGAATATTATAACAACAACTTGAATGAACTACCACCAAGGGGGTTCTTGTTTGGCTGGAGTTATAGCTATTTCACGGTTGCCAAGCCGATCATCATTTCTTAATAAGTGTCTTTGTTTCTTGCCAGTTCCGCTGACTAAAACGTTGACTGACACTGTGGGCTCTTTTGCTTGTTTCCCACCAACCCATTGCATATTCAAATTGCACTGCTGATCACGTAGACCAAGTTCTTTAATTAGGTCGACATCAAGCATCGTTATTGGTGATCCTTCATCTAGTAAGGAGTATGTTTCAATGCTTTTATTTGGTCCATAAAGCGTTACCGGCAGTACACGAAATAAAATATTATCGTTTCTCGAAACGTCATGCACAGCTAACAATGCCCTTCCAGAAGTACTTGCAATTGCAACTGGTTCTTTAACTGAGTCGTCTTCTTGTCTTTGTGGCGCTAATGTTTGACACGTATCTGTTTCTTCGAGGAGGAGTTCATGATGTCGTTTTTGGCATTTGTTTATAGGACACACTTTCTTACTGTGACAGTCTCTCGTTGAGTGACCTGGTCTCAAACATGAGAAGCATAAACGATTATTTTTTACTTTCGACCATCTCTCTGAAACTGCTAGGTTTCTAAACTCTTTGCAATCAATAATTTTGTGTTGATTTTGACATATCGTGCACTTAGGAATTGTTGGGCGATACTTTCCATTATTTGTGACTGCATGTAGTATTGGCATACGCTTTTTCTGTTCTCTGGTGTCGATATCTTGAACTGTACAAATTAAATTAGCCGTATCAATTAACCAATCACTGAAATTTAATATTGTCGGGTATGGCAGTATTTTGTGTAGCACTCTTGGCCCAATCAAGTCTTTTGGTCATTGGAAGCTTCAAGACGAGCTCTTCTAATAATGTGGGATTGGAAATATGTTGTTGCCCATTAATTGTTTGTAGAAACACAGTAAGATTTTTAATTTTCGTTGCGAAAGGAACCAATCGGGATATAGCATTTTCGCTTATTAGTGCAATCTCACGAACCTGATTTAACTGACTACGTATTAGTTGTTCAGGACGTCCAAATCGGAAACGAAGCTGTTCAATAATCGCGCCGACGTTGTCTGGATGAATAAGGAGAGACTTCACAGTCTCCCTTGCTTCACCTGTCAAAGATTTTTGTAATCTTTGGTTGTTTTCTAAATTCGTGTAATTATAAGCTGACGATGATTGCAAAAAAGCTGTATAAAATATTGGCCAATCTTCTGGCTGCCCATTAAATGAAGGCAAATCCTGAACTATTCTCAGCGGCAAATCTTGTGGCAAGAATGTATAATTAGCAACGTTTTGCATGTTTAGACCAAAGTTTGGTGTATTTGTACTACTTGGCACCTGAGTGAAGCCTGTGTTACTCGGGATTGAATTATGAAAATGGCTATAATTTATTGGTGGCTGACTAAAGCATGGCAAGGTTGAAGTTGGTTGACTCTGAATTGCACTGACAGAAGAACTTTGTGATTTAATGGGACACGAAATTGTTTGGAGTCTGTTGGCGTTAGCGAAAGTTGTAATCGAAGCAGATGTCGGAGCTGTTGTGAAAGACGTGATTGTGCTGTACTCAGGAGTCGTGGAAGCGAGCGATGTGGAAGGTGACATTTTGGATGCGAGATATTCAGCCCTATCAGGAGTTTCGCCCGAATGTCATTCCACCCGAAAAATGTCCCTTTTTTCTTTTCCCTTATTTTCCCCCCTATTATGGAAGGCAACTCAACTATAGTTTAGTTGTAATTCTTAGAATTGGTATTATCGATCACAACCAGTTGACTGTCAAAGAACAACCAGTTGTCGATTAGCAGACAACCTACAAAATGGCCGACTTTTCAGTTGTCTCTTTGTATTATGTAAGTAAGTTGAGTTGTGTTTCGGTTGTAATAAGCGCCAAAATCAAACAACTGGTTCGAAGCAGTTGTGTAGAACATTTTAATGAAAGAATCGGCATTCGGATAAAAAATATGGACACAAAACAGTAAGTTAAACAACTATTTTAATAAAAATAGAATGTAATGGGTGTATTTTAGTTTGAAAACTACATGGCCATCACAATTTGAACGACTTGTTGACTTGCTGAGCATTAATTATCCATTTCCACAAATGAGTTCCTCAATCACATCTACCACTTTTTTAGTACAACTGACTCTATCGATTGAGTCGGTGCTAAATTAAAATCATTGCCACTACACTTTTGGCAACCAGCGTTACCGCTGTGCCACTTTAGTGTCAAATTGCCACCACCTTTCAGTCTGTGCCACTTTTTATTCCCCACAAGTAAAACTAAAGTTAGCAATTCACCATGCCATTTTTCCATACCTTTTCATATCTTTCATGCGTACGATACTTATACCATCAAAGTTTTAAAATTCAACATAACCCACACATTAAAAAAGTGGGTTACATTAAAAATAGTTTGAATAAATACCTATTTTCCGACTTATATGAATTTTTTGCAAAAATTTTAACCTTGCCTCATGGCAGTGCCTGCGCTAAGAGGGTTTTTTCCAAGCTAACTTTGATGAAAAACAAACTCACCAACAGACTAAACACTGAAACTTGCGAAAATATGTTGCCTTCTTTAAATTTAGTAAGCAACTGTAATTTAGCTGAGTGGAGTCCAGATGAGCTCCTCATAAAAAAATATAGGGAAACCATCACAGGAAAGTAAAATGTGATACGAATTCTTTTAAATAAATTATTATTTATTATTTATTCATACTTTTATTTATTTATTTATGTTGAATAATCAATACAAAATGAACTGTTAAATTTTTAGTTTTTAGCTTACGTTGCAATAAACCTTAAAATGATTGTTTAAATTATGTGTTTTCTTCAACTCCTATAAATTCGTTGAGATGAGTGTGAAATTTGTTCTCTTAAGTCAATTTTCATACATATATGATGTTGTTTTGTTTTTAATTCTAAGTGCCACCTTTTTTCTCGAGTGCCACTTTTTTGCCACTTTTCCAAAATGTCTTAAAGTAACGCTGTTGGCAACTTCCTTCGCTCATAAAACGAAGAGCAGTGTGGCAAGTTTAACAATTGGTGGAATCGCTGAGGAACGTTGGTTGTTTTATGAAAACTTTATTTCGAACTCAAAAAAATGCATACTTTAGTAATAGAAGTGTACATACGTTTATTAAATATGCGTTCTTTTTTATTTTGCTACATTAAGGAATTCTCATCCTCCAAATCACCGAAAAACAAATCCAAAGAACTTTCCATCATACAATTTCTTATTTTTGCTTTTGTATTTCATGTTGAGCACCTGGTTTTGACAGCAAATCGACTCCTAAAAGACGGCAACGTATTTTTTCATTACAACTGATTTTAGTTGACTTGCATAATAAGAAAAATTTGTTTGGTTGTCTAATGTCGATTTCCTTTTACACTAGGGATTTTAGGGATTGCGATCCCTTGTCAAATTTTGACTTTTACCGCACCAAAAAAATCGATTTTTTTTTGACAGAGATCAAATCTTTCGAATCCGTATTTGGAGAGGGATTTACATGTATACGAAATACGCACACTAAAAAGACAAAATTTGACAAGGGATCGCAATCCCTAAAATCCCTAGTGCAAAAGGAAATCGACATAAGAGTTGAGTTGTGTTGATGACAACTCAATTAAGTTGAGTTGTAATCCATAATAGGCGCATTTGAGTTTCGGGCGAAAAAAAATTCATGTTCGAAAAATTCCCCTTATTAGGAGCATTCAGTTCGGGTGAAATGCAACACGATTTAAATTTAAAATGTTCACTTCTTTTTTGGAGGCGAATAGGAGGAATAACAAAAGTAATCATGTAAAACACATCTTTATTTTAATACAAAAGAAAGTAAAGAAGTATAAATTAAATATTTCTTTATCATCAGGTAGAAATAAGTACACAATAGAGCTGTTGAAATCTGAAAATTATTTATAGTTAGATATTAAAGAAGTTGAATGTATAATTTCATTCTTACAATGCGGTTCAGGTAACTGCAACGGATTTGAGTGGTCTCTTAACTACCTCCGAATATTTCAACGCAGTATTACATCTTCCTCAAGCAACAGGAAATGCATGGGTATGCTTTGCGTTTTAATTTCTTTATTATGATTTTTTTAGTTTATCATTTATATTTTTAGAATACTTTTTTCTTTTAAATAAAAATATCAACCAAACCAACTTTTTTTATTTGTCGTTTGATTTAATTCTTACTGGTTGTTAACATCCTGTCAAAACAAAAGGTCAGATTGTTAGGTTTGTTCATGTATCGAACACGAATAGTCTTCATGATTAGAAACAGAGATAATTCAGAAATTTTTTTTTTCTTAAATAAATCGATTGGAGAAGGATTAAAAATTGTATCATTGCACTCAATGGACACTATTTTAACAGGAAAATGCAAAAGCGAATTTATTTTGAGCTTTTTTTAAACAAGAAAAAAGTAAGCTCAGATTTCATTCTGTTTCCATCACAGAGATGGGGAAATTTATTGATAGCTCAGTTTTCTGAACATACCTATTTTTCGAACCGTCAGTTCTAAATTCGAAGTAAAATCTTGTTCGGGCGAAATTCCTGATCGCTTTTTAAAATCCGGGGGAACAAAAATATTTCGGGTGAAAGGTTATTCGGGCGAAACTCCTGATAGGGCTGATTGTGGAATGTTTTCCACCTTGGAATGCATATCTTTCAATTGCTTGCCTAACTCTAAAATTTGGTTCTGCATCGCTCTTAAAATGTCCTCAGTTATGGTTACAGAGGCAACAGAAGCAGCGTTGGCAACAAAATTTTGTTTAGAAGAGTCAGAGCCAGTTTGCTTATCGGCGACATTTATGGCAGAACTCTGTTCTGTGTTGAAACCAGAGCCTTTGGCGTCAATGCTATTTGACAATGTTACAGGCATTTCAACTGCGGCGGCATGTTGTGATTCGTTGGCTGTGTCCTGATTTTCCATGGTTATTTTATGTGGCATAATAGAATCTTGAAGTCGTTTACTTCTTCTTATTAGCGGCGGCGTTCTTTTCATGCGAATATTTTGTTCTCAGTTAATTGTAGGTATTAAAAAAATACAAAAACGTGTTTGATCATGTATGTACATCAACTTGTGATGTACTTTGTTGTCAAAGGCTGAGGTTTCGCTCGCCGGTGTCCAGGGTACTAACTAAAGTAAGTACAGAAGCTTTAGTTTAAAGGGGTTTCTTTATTCACAAATCCAATTCATTAAAATAATTAACATTTATTACATACAGAGGGTTACAATACTTATTTTACTATAATTCAGATATTCAATCTTGACTCTATCGATGGCTTGAGCTCCGTAGCTGGTTTACTATTTGCAGCGGATACTGGATACGGTCCTCGTATAATAGTTCTGCAACTGGCTTCTTCAGGAGTTTCGGCTGGTCTCGATTCTGGCGGTCCACGCTATCTTTCAGCGGCTTACGGTATCAACAGCTTTCACTGGTTATCAACGGTTTTACCCGGCTATCAACGGCTTACGCCGGATATCAACGGTTTTACCCGGCTATCAACGGCTTACGCCGGCTATCAACGGTTTTACCCGGCTATCAACGGTTTTACCCGGCTATCAACGGCTTACGCCGGTGTAGTGTATCCACATGTGCACCGCCACTGCTATTTAAAATAAACAAAAGAGTAACAAAATGAAATATGTGAAATGCATTCGAGTGGGTTAGTCATAACATGCTTTTACCATTCCACTCGATTGCATTAATTGTCACTCAATAGTAATAAGATCCTAGTTGTACATTGTAGCCAATAGAAAAATAGAAGAATATTTGATTACGAATATTAGTTGTAGAAGTAAGATAGAAGATAAGTATAACAGTTAAGAAAATAGTATTTAAGGAACGAATTAATGAAAAATAAAACAGAGTTTAGAATACATTGACTTAAGCAGCATTGCTTTTATTTATTTTTACTCTCACTTTCCTTACGGCGAGCCATCGCCTTAACAATATAGCGTGGTACGCTGAAATACCAACATAATAGAGGAGTACGATAAACACCACATGGCGATCTTGCCAAATACTTTCTAGCTCCATGTCAAATAACGACCAAATTGACAAAATTATAGAGAAGTAGGAAAAATAACTTCTCGACTTAAAACAAAAGAAGTCCGAGAGTTATATACCCGAATCCCCAACGACAACCAAGGAAACGGAAATATACTCGTACATACCGACTCCAATCAACGCCGGACCAAGTATTTATCGAGTAATTACGATAACCACAGATAAACAAACAAAAAGAAATCTAATTACGAAAATAAAAAATTTAAAAAGGGTATATTATGGGAAAAACCCAAAGTAAACCATCAGCCACAGTAGTGAACAACAATAATAATATACAAGAACAAATGACCATGCCAGCGCTTCCGGAATATGTCACAACAGCAGCAATAATCTTAACAATATTGTATATAGCTTATAAAGTAAATAAATATTTCAAAACTTATGTACACAAACACAAAAACCAGATAACAAATGTCTAAAATTAAAAAAATGTATTAAATAATTTCACTTTTTCTTTGCTCAAATGGAAGAAATAAAATCCAATGTAGAAAACATCCTTACAAATATAAAAAAAAGTTCAGGGAAACCTTACAAAATAGACACAATAAAAGAAAAACTTAGAATATTAGAAAACCTTAAAGACCAATTCAATACTTTTGAAGATAGCCAAGAAAAAGAAATTGATAAAGCTTTTAAATTAGAATTTGAAGGTATTTTTAACAACGCAAAAAAGTTATTAGAGGAACAACTAGAAGTACATACACAAGCCTTAAAAACAAAAAACATAATAGAACCACAATCGATTACAGACACTCCTAGCAACAGTTTTGAAGTGGTGTCAATTGACACAGTCGGACCATTACCTATATCAAATGAAAAAAGATATATTTTAACCATGCAATGTGAACTGACTAAATTTGTCGTCGCATACCCTATGACATCAAAAGACGCAACAACAACAGCAAAGACTTTAGTGGAATAATTTATCCTTAGATATGGACATTTCAAGATTCTTAAATCAGATAATGGTACAGAATTCAATAATGAACTGATGAACAACGTATGTTCACTTCTAAAAATAAAACAAACATTTTCTTCTACATACCACCACCAAACTATAGGTGCACTTGAAAGAAATCATAGAGTATTAAATGAATTTTTATTATCAAATGTCAAAGATAATGAATGGGACAAATGGATTCCATATTTTACGTTTGCATACAACACCACACCACATATAGATATTAGGTATTCACCTTACGAACTCGTCTATGGCAAACTGCCCTGCTTACCGACAGATACATTAAATAACAAAACAAAAATATATGACTATGACAATTATGCTCACGAGCTGAGAATCAAGTTACAATATGCACTCAGTAAAGCCAAGGAAATGACAATAAAAATTAAAGAAAAAAGAATAGCAACAGAAAATAAAAAAATATAAGAATAGCTTAGATCTAGAAATAGGTGATTTAGTATTATTAAAATTAGGAAATAGAAAGAAAAATCAAGCACCATTCACTGGTCCATTTAGAATAATAGAAAGAGAAGGAGTTATACCAAGGACGAAGAAAGATTACGACGAAGAAATAAACATAATCAAACAAATAGCAACAACAAATGGATACACACCAGAACTAATAGATAAATTAATACACAAAAAGAAAATAAAAAACAAAAACAAAAAACCCACAGACGAAACCACAGCAGACAACAACAATAAATACATTTCAATAGATTATACTAATATACTACCACATATCCTTCAAAATGAATTAAAGAAAACAAATATAAATATATCATTTAAAACTAAAAACAATATTCAAAAAATTCTTCAAAATAAAACAAAAATTGACACAAAATCATCTACAGGTGTATACAAAATAAATTGTGATGACTGCGACAGTTTTTACATAGGACAAACAGGAAGAACATTCTACGACAGATTCACAGAACATAAACCGAAACAAAATACCAAATCTACTTTCGCACAACACTTGATAGACAAGAACCATAATTACACTGACTTCGAGACAAACTTAACTCCAATTAATTTCTGCAGAAAAGGAACAAAACTAGACGCTTTAGAAGAGTATGAAATATACAAATCATACAAGACTGAACAAGACAATATACTTAACGACAAACTAACAATAAAGCCAAATATATTATATAACACCGCAATCAAATATCAAAACAGACAACAAAATTAAAATGAGACAATAACCATGATCAACACAAAAATAATACACAACCCCATAAGAAGTTAAGTTTGGCAAACTATACATCAAGTCAACAGTAAAGCCCGATGATGGATATGTGAAAATCCGAAACGCGTCGCTTATTAGTAAAATTAAAAATTAATGTTGTGAAATTTATTTGATTAAAAATAATAAAGACAAATTATATACACGTATACCTACAAAAAAATTTGTTTTTATTAAAAATACATATTTACTAAATACTAAGAAGGAGTTAATTCAATCATTGATCAGAATGGAATAAAAAAAAAATACATAACAATCTACTTAAACCCTACAAACCAAGCTATCAATAAAATTTATATTATAATTGTAATCCATTAATGAATAACAAAATTTTAGCTCATAAATTACATACACACATAAACTTTGTAAATATACAAAACAAAAAAAATTTATATGATACTACCTAAATCTAATTTTATTCCCTAAAATTTTTCTTAAGGGCAAGGGTGTAGTGTATCCACATGTGCACCGCCACTGCTATTTAAAATAAACAAAAGAGTAACAAAATAAAATATGTGAAATGCATTCGAGTGGGTTAGTCATAACATGCTTTTACCATTCCACTCGATTGCATTAATTGTCACTCAATAGTAATAAGATCCTAGTTGTACATTGTAGCCAATAGAAAAATAGAAGAATATTTGATTACGAATATTAGTTGTAGAAGTAAGATAGAAGAAAAGTATAACAGTTAAGAAAATAGTATTTAAGGAACGAATTAATGAAAAATAAAACAGAGTTTAGAATACATTGACTTAAGCAGCATTGCTTTTATTTATTTTTACTCTCACTTTCCTTACGGCGAGCCATCGCCTTAACAATATAGCGTGGTACGCTGAAATACCAACATAATAGAGGAGTACGATAAACACCACACCGGCTATCAACGGTTTTACCCGGCTATCAACGGCTTACGCCGGCTATCAACGGTTTTACCCGGCTATCAACGGCTTACGCCGGCTATCAACGGTTTTACCCGGCTATCAACGGTTTTACCCCGCTATCAACGGCTTACTCCGGCTATCAACGGTTTTACCCGGCTATCAACGGCTTACGCCGGCTATCAACGGTTTTACCCGGCTATCAACGGCTTACGCCGGCTATCAATGGTTTTACCCGGCTATCAACGGCTTACGCCGGCTATCAACGGTTTTACCCGGCTTTCAACGGCTTACGCCGGCTATCAACGGTTTTACCCGGCTATCAACGGTTTTACCCGGCTATCAACGGCTTACGCCGGCTATCAACGGTTTTACCCGGCTATCAACGGTTTTACCCGGCTATCAACGGTTTTACCCCGCTATCAACGGCTTACGCCGGCTATCAACGGTTTTACCCGGCTATTAACGGCTTACGCCGGCTATCAACGGTTTTACCCGGCTATCAACGGCTTACGCCGGCTATCATCGGTTTTACCCGGCTATCAACGGCTTACGCCGGCTATCAACGGTTTTACCCGGCTATCAACGGCTTACGCCGGCTATCAACGGTTTTACCCGGCTATCAACGGTTTTACCCGGCTATCAACGGCTTACGCCGGCTATCAACGGTTTTACCCGGCTATCAATGGCTTACGCCGGCTATCAACGGTTTTACCCGGCTATCAACGGTTTTACCCGGCTATCAACGGCTTACGCCGGCTATCAACGGTTTTACCCGGCTATCAACGGCTTACGCCGGCTATCAACGGTTTTACCCGGCTATCAACGGTTTTACCTGGCTATCAACGGTTTTACCCCGCTATCAACGGCTTACGCCGGCTATCAACGGTTTTACCCGGCTATCAACGGCTTACGCCGGCTATCAACGGTTTTACCCGGCTATCAACGGCTTACGCCGGCTATCAACGGTTTTACCCGGCTATCAACGGTTTTACCCGGCTATCAACAGCTTACGCCGGCTATCAACGGTTTTACCCGGCTATCAAGGGCTTACGCCGGCTATCAACGGTTTTACCCGGCTATCAACGGCTTACGCCGGCTATCAACGGTTTTACCCGGCTATCAACGGTTGTACCCGGCTATCAACGGCTTACCCGGCTATCAACGGTTTTACCCGGCTATCAACGGCTTACGCCGGCTATCAACGGTTTTACCCGGCTATCAACGGCTTACGCCGGCTATCAACGGTTTTACCCGGCTATCAACGGCTTACGCCGGCTATCAACGGTTTTACCCGGCTATCAACGGTTTTACCCGGCTATCAACGGCTTACGCCGGCTATCAACGGTTTTACCCGGCTATCAACGGTTTTACCCGGCTATCAACGGTTTTACCCCGCTATCAACGGCTTACGCCGGCTATCAACGGTTTTACCCGGCTATTAACGGCTTACGCCGGCTATCAACGGTTTTACCCGGCTATCAACGGCTTACGCCGGCTATCATCGGTTTTACCCGGCTATCAACGGCTTACGCCGGCTATCAACGGTTTTACCCGGCTATCAACGGCTTACGCCGGCTATCAACGGTTTTACCCGGCTATCAACGGTTTTACCCGGCTATCAACGGCTTACGCCGGCTATCAACGGTTTTACCCGGCTATCAATGGCTTACGCCGGCTATCAACGGTTTTACCCGGCTATCAACGGTTTTACCCGGCTATCAACGGCTTACGCCGGCTATCAACGGTTTTACCCGGCTATCAACGGCTTACGCCGGCTATCAACGGTTTTACCCGGCTATCAACGGCTTACGCCGGCTATCAACGGTTTTACCCGGCTATCAACGGTTTTACCTGGCTATCAACGGTTTTACCCCGCTATCAACGGCTTACGCCGGCTATCAACGGTTTTACCCAGCTATCAACGGCTTACGTCGGCTATCAACGGTTTTACCCGGCTATCAACGGCTTACGCCGGCTATCAACGGTTTTATCCGGCTATCAACGGCTTACGCCGGCTATCAACGGTTTTACCCGGCTGTCAACGGTTTTACCCGGCTATCAACGGCTTACGCCGGCTATCAACGGTTTTACCCGGCTATCAACGGTTTTACCCGGCTATCAACGGCTTACGCCGGCTATCAACGGTTTTACCCGGCTATCAACGGCTTACGCCGGCTATCAACGGTTTTACCCGGCTATCAACGGCTTACGCCGGCTATCAACGGTTTTACCCGGCTTTCAACGGTTTACGCCGGCTATCAACGGTTTTACCCGGCCATCAACGGCTTTTGCCGGCTATCAACGGTTTTACCCGGCTATCAACGGTTTTACCCGGCTATCAACGGCTTACGCCGGCTATCAACGGTTTTACCCGGCTATCAACGGCTTACGCCGGCTATCAACGGTTTTACCCGGCTATCAACGGTTTTACCCGGCTATCAACGGCTTACGCCGGCTATCAACGGCATTCACCGGCTTTATGTTCTGGTTTCAAGGGCTCCTTACCTCTGGTGGGGGGTAACCAATGAATAAATTACCTTCCTCTACTGGAGCTGGCGGCGGAGTCCTGTCCTCGTTGGGTACCTGATGATGACTTACTTCTAGTGGCTTGCATGACTCTTATTTATATTGCTTTCTCGTGAAACTAAATGTGAGCTTTATAGTTTTAAAGTTTATTTCCCTTTAGAAATCAATGATATGCGGGGAAACTTCTGCAACATATATTTTAGTTTGATATTCACCACCGAGATATCATGGTGATGGTCGTTGTCGTGCTGCTGTCCTCAGTGCAGGCCTTGCTGGTTGTTGATCTTTCGTGCGTGCAAATTCACCACACTGGTTTGCTCTGGTTGGTTCCTTTGAGTGGTGTGGGGAAAATGTTATCAACTGATAAGAGGATTTCTTATTCAGTTGTTGTTCACACTTCGTGGTGTACGCATGCTACGGGAGCATGCGGTTGGTTGGGTAAGTATTTTTAATTTATCATTGCGGACAGGTGCGTAGGTAGGGAGGGGTGCTTGGTAGGTAATCATGTGGTATGCAGGTTAAGTCGGTCCAGTATTGCGGCTAGTGGTTTTAGTATTGTCAGGGGCGTAGATCGGGGGAGGCGGGGTTAATTTGTAATGGTTCATTACAAACTTCGTGTCAATTTGTAATGGCGGCCATTTGCTGCATACAAAATGCGAAATAAAAATGTTGTCACCTTAGGAAGTGCAAATTTAACTCTCAATTTATTCCAAATGAAACGAACGCACAAATGAATTTACAAATGGATGATGAAAGTTTATTTACGAGACAAATTTTTACCGCAGTTTTTTCTTCCTTTCTCTTCTGGTGACAAAATGCAAATGTGCCGATTCTGGCCGGTTCATCTTGAGGAACATAAGAAAAGAAAGAATAGCTGCGTTTACATATTAGGTTAATGTTTTGATGGCAGTTTACACTGGTTGACTGGACTGGTACACACTGGACGATTTTGTACATACATATTTTCGATAATTTTTCATAAAATAAACACCATACGCGTTTTAAACCATGGAAAACCTGTGAGAGTGTAATTTATTATTTATAAATTTATTTATATTTTTTTAAATTATAATGGTCTAGCGCATTTAAAAAATATAATAAGCACTGATTTTTAAATCAAAACTATCGAATAAAGTCCCCTGCCTATTTCCAAACATATGGTTTTTGTTTTCATCTGAGGTGTCAAAAAAGAATAAATTGAAAAAAAAAAAAAACTTTTGAAACACAATATTATATATATTTATTTGACTTATACCTCACAATGGAAATGGATCAATGCACAAAACAAAATCGGCCCTATTGAGGTAACCGTCGGAGCGGAATTCTCTCCGATATCCTACAAATTGGAGACATTGGTCGCGTTCGGGTACGTATCCAAAGGTATCCGGATTTGTTTGTGTTGTTGTAATCCCATAGGAAAAAACAACTGATTAACGAAACAGCTGATGTCAAGTAGAAATCTAAAGCTATCCAAAAATTTTTGGTATACTAAACTATCCAAGGGGAATTTTGAAGAACAGCTGACATTTCAGCTGATCTATTTTCTTTTGTCTCGAGTACAGGGTTGACCGAACTGTAACTTTTTAACATTTGTTACGTCTAGTACTAATTTACTAATTGAGAAAAGTAAAGTTTGTTGCATTAAAGATCTCATTCGGATCCTACTGCAAAGCTTTTAGTCTTTGAACTTCAGATTGTTTCTTGATATTGGAGGTATTAAACTCAAAGAAATATGAAATGATCTTAACTCTTAAACATGACTTCTTATGGGATTATATGGACATATTTAGAGCTGAGTTTTCAGAAAAGGATTCATATAAGACTATAAGCTTATATAATTTTATTGCAAGAAGAGAAAGTAGTTTAGCTATAAGATTTAAGTAGTTGTAAGCTGTAAAAGTATTTACCTCTTAAAATAAAAATGTTATGAAACCCAGTTCAGTTTCATAACAAGATATTAATACTTAGGTATAACAATGGGTAACAGAGAGTTGTATGGGAGTTTTTTTTTTTGTCAGATTTCAAGAGTTTAGCTCTGGATAATATGCTAGTTGGAATTATTCATTTTTAATAGGCGAAGTGAAAATGGCTGTTCAAAAAGCTACATAATTATTGGGCTGAAGGTGGATTTACTCCAATTAAAATAGAAAAAGATCGTACTGGAGTGCTGCGGTTCTTAAAAATAAACAGTTCCAAGTTTAAATTTAATTACCAGTTCTTGGTTTGTATTATTTTTAAAAAGTTTTTTGGTAATATTTATATGTACGTACCCAGGGCCGGACAAGCTATACGTGCAAGCTGTGCAAATGCGCAGGGCGCTGAATCAAAAGGCGCCTTGGGCAAGCATTAAAAAAGCCACTACTTCATAACCACTACCTACCATCTTTTTTAAGTTTCATTTCTTTTTATAGCTCACTCCAATATTGGTATTTATTATATAATTAACAGCTGATTCTGAATTTAAAGACAGATATACATATATATATAGATACATATCAAGTTTTCCAAAAATAAGTCGATGTTTAATTTCCTATACACACCCCCATTCCCACAGTAAAAAAAAAACTACATCACAAAATCTTTACAAAGTGCAGAATTTTGTTCGCTTAACAACAGATACTTACATATTTGCTATTTTTCTCTTTATCAATCCACTGTTACGTTATTCTTCACACTCAATATCGTGTGTATGAGTGAAGGGATTTATTTTATTTTGTTATCCTTCCCCTATAACATAAAACAGAATTTCAACAGCAAATACAGACAGTTACCAGTTTGCAAGTTGATAACATGAGCACGATGCCAATTCTTCTATATGAAATCGAAGTCAGCAATGTTACTCAAACAGAAATTCTGAGGTACAAAATTCATACTCAGTGCGCAGAATTAAAAGTTGCGTCTAGGAATTTAAACTCTTCCGGTTGAGTGTTTCTTGTACTATGTTATAGTTTGGCACTGGCCTCTGTTTATGAGTGAAATTTTATCACTGTCGTGTGTCGAGAATGAGACAAAGGGTTGAAATATGGAAATACTTGAGTGATGATGATGCGATGATTAATGTTGAGGTTTGTCGTTAATGAGTGAATCTGTTTTATTCAATTTCTCCTTTTTTCTATTTTTTTGTTCTTGCCAGTTATTGTTTACATTTAAAAAGGTATTTTTTGACTGGTCTAATTACTTTATTAACTTCCCATAGGGAGTTATTTGTCTATGTATTATGGTAAAAAAAACTCAAAACAAAAGAGAGGATAGGGAATCTATATTTACAATAAAACTTGCTACGCTACTATTCCAGTAGTGTATACGAGTATGTATAAGGTTATGATAATGGTTCAAACATGAAAGGAAAAGAGGCTGGTGTTCAAAACAAAATTAAGTGTTTTGAACCAAGAGCTTATTTTGTTCAGGATGCTTGCATTCCTTTTGGTTGTTGTTGGTTTTTAATGATTCAGCTTGCTGTTCATTGGAAGCTGTTAAGTTTTTTGACATTGCTCAATGCATATAAAACTTTGTATCAGGTTCAACAATGCGTTGGGACATACATATATACCAAAAATTTCGCTGGTTTGACCTTAAACCCCTTTCTGAAACCAGATGGGAGTAGACTAAATGCTTTAAAACCATTCAAAAAAATCTTAGAAGCTATAATATGAAGCTCTTATTGAAATATCTGAGGCTGGAAACGTTGAGAATAGAAACATGCTGTCATTAGGAAGTAAAATTTTAGTTTCAAGTTTATATGTTGCATATTAATCTAGTTTGATATTTAAGAAAAAATAATGGCGCAAAATTTTAATTGAATTGGTACGATGCTAAAGCTGTTTTAGTATGATACTAGGTTAAAACAATAATTTTAATCGAATATAGCATCATACTTCTCTACCCTTTTATTAAAGTTAAAATCATCGAATACCTACTTTATTTTTTTAGTATCGCGCTAGCTTCATATGACACTTTGAAATTTGCAGACATCAAAAAAGGTTCGTGTACTTATTTTTTTAAACGAAATGTCGTTGTTTTAGGTGTGTTCAGAGCAATTTATTAAGGAAATTCTTTTAGTACGATACTAGTGAGAAAATGTTTAAAATTAAGAATGAGTTAGTAAACTACTATAAAGTTAGCAAATTGTTAAGTAGTATCATACTAATACTGATTTGGATTTGTTGAATATGTTAATTTGTGTAATTGTATATATGTATAATTTTGTAAAAAAAAATGTTAATTGTTGTGTAATTTGTAATGTTACCAATTTTAATGTGTTTTGCGTAATCGTGTACCTCCTTTTGTGTAGTTTTAAAATATGTTTATGTTTCTGTTCCGTGTGCTTATTTAATTTAATATCAAAGAAAAGAATACTTTGAATTTAAATTTTTATTTTATAATTAATAAGTATATTTAATGTGATTACGTGTATAATGTTTTAATGTACAAAGGTGATTTGTGAATTTTGATAGGTTACAGGCCAACCGATCTCGTTGGCGATTGAATACAGAATGAATTATATATTCCAAATTAGGCAAATGAGTATTTACAATAAAGATAGAGCAAATTGATTTTACAGTTTATGTTAGTACATAGAAAACATATCGCATGATGTGCGGAGGAGAAATATAAAAAGAGAGCAAAATATATGATAAGCTTTCCAGAAGATTTTATAGGGTATATTGTCCGATGTTTGGTAATCTTAAACATACAGCCCCCCTGAAAGCCTATGGCCTTTCAGAACATGGTAATCGAGCTATTTTGATAGCAGGTCGGATGTAATCTCCAAATTTGGTGCGAATAGTTACAACTCTGCATTTATCATCTGATCCAGGGTGGGTTTTGATAATGCGTCCAACAATCCACTTAGAAGGAGGCAAATTGGGTTCCTTTAAAAGGACGACATCATCAACTTCGAGGTTTGGTTGCGATTTTTGCCACTTTGAACGTTGCTGCAATGAGGTAAGAAATTCGACATGCCAGCGTTTCCAAAAGCCTTGAAGCATTGCCTGTAAAAGAGACCAATTAGTTTTGATTGAAATTTCAGAGTTAGAAACATCGGGTTGAGGAACAGCTGTATATGCTTCCCCTATCAAGAAATGAGAAGGTGTCAAGGCAACAGGGTCACAGTCTGAAGTTTGCCACATTGGGCGTGAATTAAGCAAAGCTTCGATTTTTGCTAACAGGGTATACATTTCTTCATAAGTGAGAATTGTATCCCCTACGACACGTTTTAGGTGCAGCTTGACGGATCGAACACCTGACTCCCATAGACCTCCGAAATGGGGGGAGGATGGTGGGATGAATTTCCAAGTGATATTGTCCTTAGACAGGTGGTCGATGACGATGTTGTTGTGTTGTTGACTGCAGAGGAGATTGTAAAGTTCGTTGAGTAGACGTTTAGCACCAACAAAGTTGGTACCATTATCGCTCCAAATCTCAGAGGGTTTACCGCGGCGAGCAACAAAGCGATCGAGAGCAGACAAAAAGGCAATTGACGATAGGTCACCGACGAGTTCGATGTGTATTGCCTTTGTCACGAAACATACGAACAGCGCTATGTAGGCCTTTACGAATTTTGGGTTCCTACCCCGATTTAAACGCAATGTTATAGGCCCTGCATAATCGCAGCCTGCTCTACTGAATGGACGAGCGTACTGAATGCGTTCGGACGGAAGATTTCCCATGAGCTGTTTGGATGTTGTTTTACGCTGACGAATACAGCGAATACAGTCATATACCACTTTTCGAGCAAGATTTCTGCAACCAAGAATATAAAAGTTTTGTTTGATTAAGGAAAACAAAAGCGTGGCTCCGGGATGTAAGTGATTTTTGTGAGTAAATTCCACGATAAGTTTTGCGATACGATGAGATTTACACAATATTATAGGGTGTTTTTCTGTATAAGTTAGATTCGAGTTTTCTAATCGACCGCCGACACGAAGAACACCTAAGGAATCAATAAATGGATTTAGACTTAAAAGCCTGCTTTTTGACGAGAGTTCTTTTTTAGTTTTTAAAGAATGAATTTCTGCATGAAATAAGCACGATTGAACATATTTAATGATTTGAGTTCTGGCATAGGATAACTCTTCAGTGCAGAGTGCATTCGAAATTTGCAGTTCTTTAGGTAAGAAATAGTTTTTTAAAAAGCGAAACACATATGTTGCTACCCGCACTGCTTTAAACCAGCTTGAAGAGTTATTGATTATGGTTTCGAAAGGGTGATTTGATTTCATATTTGAATGGAATACCTTTGCGATTGGGTTAACCTTTCTTTCTTCCAAGTGCTGAATTTCAATGTCTGCCATGTTATAGCTTGATGAAGGCCATTGGTCTCGATGCTTTCTTAGCCATTGGGGTCCGTCCCACCAAAGAGTTGTTTTTTCCAAAGTTGATAGTAACAATCCTCTTGTAGCGGCATCTGCAGGATTAGAAGCGGAACGAACATGATTCCATGACTTGATCGGCAACGATGTTAAGATTTCCGATGTACGGTTTCCAATAAATACCGATCATTTCTTTGGGGGTGCGGCCAACCAATGCAAGACAATGGATGAGTCAGTCCAGGCAAATATGTTGACATCTGGTTCCTGTAATGAAATCTTAATTTTATTAAGCAATCGGACGAGTAATAAGGCTCCACACAACTCCAGCCTTGGAAGAGGTAAAACCTTTAAAGGGGCGACCTTCGATTTTGCTGCCACGAGCGTAACGGATATAGAATTATTTGATGTTATGTTTCGACAATAGACGACTGCTGCGTATGCATCCAGGGATGCATCGCAAAAGCCGTGCAGTTCCCATTTATTGTTATTTTGCAGCATGACTCTCGGAATAGCAAAGTTTTCGACGATGTGTAATTCGTTCCTGATGGTTTTCCATTGGTTCGCTATGGAATCTTGAACTTCTTCGTCCCACTTGAGTTGTTTTCTCCAGAGTTCCCGAAGCAATATTTTGACTCCTATTACGACAGGCGCGAGGAATCCCAAAGGGTCGAAGATTTTTGAAGCATCTGATAAGATATGACGTTTAGTACATGAATTAAGTACGTTTAGTTTGACCTTGTATGAAAACACATCTTTTGAGGGGCACCACTGCAATCCGAGAACTTTTATAGAATTAGATTCTTCGAAGTCTACTGGTGAAAGTTCTCGTTGGTCCTCTGGTAAGGAGATAAGGAGCGGCCAGCAGTTAGTAGTCCACTTGCGTAGATTGAACCCAGCTGATCTTAGCAAATCTACTAATTCGATTCGAAGAGAAATAAGATCATCAATGGTGTCTGCACCGGTGATGACGTCATCAACGTAAAAATCATTAAGAAGAGTTGTGGATGCTCGAGGATGAGTTTTTAAAGAATCTGCAGCTAACTGTTGCAAAACTCTTACCGCTAAAAACGGAGCCGCAGAAGTTCCATACGTGACAGTGAGTAGACGAAAATGTTTCAAAGGTTCTTGAGGGCTTTCACGCCAGACAATCCGCTGAAAATCTGTGTGGTTTCGAGAAACCCAGATCTGCCTGTACATTTTCTCTATATCTCCTGTTATGAGATATGCATGTCGACGAGACCTTAAACAGATTGAAAATATGTCACGTTGGATAGTAGGACCGACTAGAAGGATGTCGTTGAGAGATTGAGATGATTGAGTTTTTGCGGAGGCGTCAAAAACAACCCGGATTTTGGTGGTACTACTATCACCTTTGAAGATTGCGTGGTGAGGCAAATAGTAATTGTTTGAGTTAAGAATTTCATTCGAAGGTATTTCTTCCATATGTCCTAGTGATATATATTCATTTATGAATTTAGCATATTCGGATTTCAGACTTGGATTCCAGTTGAATTTTCGTTCAATGGAATGGAAACGAGCTAGTGCTGTATCGAAAGAATTTCCGAGATTTAAATTTTTTGAAGACTTAAAAGGCAGCTGTACTTCATATCTGCCATCTTGGCGACGAGTGTAAGATTTGGCAAAGTTTTCCTCAGCTAACTGCTCCTCAAGAGATAGAGGTTGTTCGTTGGATACTTCCTCAAGCCTCCAGAATTTTTCCAAATCAAATTCTTGATCATGATCTAAACGAGAGCACAATGTTTGAATTCCTGATCTCACTGGTGAGTGCTGCGAATTGTGACCAGCTATGACCCAGCCAAAAATGGTTGGAATTGAAGCGAGAGCTCCTCCTTTTTCGATTTCAGCAGCTCCTTTTATGATATTGAAGACCTTATCAGCCCCTATCAAAATGTCGATTGGACCAGGTTCATAAAATTTAGGATCAGCAAGATTCAGAGTCGACGAGATTCGAGATTTAAAGATTTAAAGTCTTGGCAACTTGAAAGTAAATGCCCTTCTTGGCATCTTGGACAATTTTGACCAGATTTTACAAAATGCGCACGAACAGCCCGAGTGCTGGTAGAATTTGGAAAAGTACTGCAGGCTTCAAGACATTGGCAACGTGTTTGAAGAAATTCTAAGAATTCGTGTATAGTAGAATCACCTCGCGATTCTGCTTCATCAGCCCAAGCCCTTTTCGTTTCCTGATCTACCTTTTGAAGAAGCAGATACATGAGCCATGGATCACGTGTGTTAGTGTCTAACGCGTTAAGTCCACGCACCGCTTCATCAGCCCCGTTCGTAATCTTGCGAAGCGATTGAAGATTTTCAGTATTGCATGATGGGAGCGAAAGGAATGAATGAATAAAAGATCGTACAATCAGATGCTTCTGATCGTAGCGTTGCTCCAGTCTAGTCCAAGCCTCAATATAATTGTTTTCAGAGCACCGAATGTGTTTGAGAAGATTCGCGGCTTCTCCCCGAAGAAACGATTTTAAAAAATGCAACTTTTGCGTGTTTGTAATTGTTCTATTTGAGTCTATAGTTCCTGTGAACATGTCTCGAAAAGTTGGCCAATCTTTATATTCACCCGAAAAAGGTTCAATGGTGATGGCTGGTAATTTAACGGATTTATATGGCATGCCAATATCTGACTCTTCCGAAGGCGTATGATAACCTTGAGCAACAACCTTTTCGCTAGAATCACGAGATTTAGCTTTGATACGAATTGCGTCTAAAAGTAAAGCGTGCGTTTCGTAATATTTTGATTCGTATTCAGCAAATTCACATTCGCGATCAACGTAGTCTTTTGTCCCGATATAGTCTAAAAGTTCGTTTTGTAATGCTATGAATTCCTGCCATGCTTCATTAAGTTTTTCGAGACGAAATTCTAAAGTCTCTGAAGTCGTAGAAATTGGAATTGCACTGGCATACATATGTTGCTGTAAGACTAATACAGCCTTTAGCACGACCACGTTTTGCTATGATTTTATTCATTTCGAATGAAAATGAGATGATTTATTTTAAGCGTATTTCAAATTGAACTTGATTTGAAATTTAGAAAAAAGGATAAGTCCCCGTTACGCTTGATAAAGAACGCTAGTAACTAACTGTCTAAACAACGGATTGACTAACGGCATAAAATTTTCCACTAAAACATCTCCTTTTGCATGTCATCTAAACCGAATAAAAATTCTATGCATTTAATTTCGAACCGCACTGTAAATGTTTTTTATTCAACTGATTAAATTGATAGGCACTAAATTCTTTATAGAAAAGTTATCTGACATCGAAGGACCAATTTATGATTTGGATTTGTTGAATATGTTAATTTGTGTAATTGTATATATGTATAATTTTGTAAAAAAAAAATGTTAATTGTTGTGTAATTTGTAATGTTACCAATTTTAATGTGTTTTGTGTAATCGTGTACCTCCTTTTGTGTAGTTTTAAAATATGTTTATGTTTCTGTTCCGTGTGCTTATTTAATTCAATATCAAAGAAAAGAATACTTTGAATTTAAATTTTTATTTTATAATTAATAAGTATATTTAATGTGATTACGTGTATAATGTTTTAATGTACAAAGGTGATTTGTGAATTTTGATAGGTTACAGGCCAACCGATCTCGTTGGCGATTGAATACAGAATGAATTATATATTCCAAATTAGGCAAATGAGTATTTACAATAAAGATAGAGCAAATTGATTTTACAGTTTATGTTAGTACATAGAAAACATATCGCATGATGTGCGGAGGAGAAATATAAAAAGAGAGCAAAATATATGATAAGCTTTCCAGAAGATTTTATAGGGTGTATTGTCCGATGTTTGGTAATCTTAAACAAATACCTTAATAATAGGCTGTTTAAAATTTTGCGCCAATATAACTAGTAAGTATTTACAAACTCCGTCTGCTAATTTATCTACTAAATATGCCACTAAAAACTCTTTAGTGGAAATGCGATCACAAGAACAATTCACTAACGTGCAATCAGCTGAAGCCATAGCTCTAAATCTATAAATACCATCACAGTTTCCTCAAATAACAGTTTTTTGAAACTAAAATTAATAAAAAACTACTTCAGGACCCCAAAGACTCAGGAAAGATAAGTTGACTAGTTAATCATGGCTATAGAGAAAGAGCTTGTCCAGTCATTATATTATGATGATCTGGTAGCTGAGTTTGCTAAAACAGAAGCCAGAAAAGTTAATATAGCCGGTTCTATTTATTTTTATTAAAATAATAATCTTATTATTATTTCCTACATGAGCAACAATTAATGAGTTCATTATTTATTTGTACGTTGTTATGTTTTTGAATTAGTTTTTAAATATTTTTTACTTCAAAAAATACTTTTTTCAGTTCCTAAATTTTTGTGATATATTTTTTTACTATTATTTTTGTGATATATTTTTGATTTCTTAGTTTTTAATAAAAATCATATTTATTTTAATTAAATATAAGTATTATCTAGGAATAGGCCTCTTGGGGATCCCTCGTTAAAAAAACGCATTGCAAAGGGTACCCCTTGGGTAATGAGGAAATGACTTTTTCCGCCAATCCAATCCAAATGAGAGGCGCCACTGATAAAGCTTGCGCAGGGCTCTAATTTAGCTCGGGCCGGTCCTGTACGTACCTAGAAACGACAGCGTCTGCGAATGCGAACAAGCACTAAAAGAGGTCGTAGCTTAACTCTGTCGCCTTAAAGCTCACCGCTCATTAAAATCACAAAAAAAAAAAAAAACTTGTTGGCGTCAGATAATTTGTGGTTAAAAAATCTGCCCTTTTCAATTTACCTTTCCTCATTGCAGGATTAAATTATCAAAAATTTAAACTAAAAACTTAATAGAGACATTGTAAGTTATATATATTTATGAGGGCTATACCATATTATATTTTTAAATATTTACTGAATTATTATAATAAAAAAAATCATAGGATTTGTAATCCAGTATAATGTATAATATTAATTGTTTGCTTTGCGGATTAGCAAATGGTCTCTTGCTGCAAGCATTAAAAAATATCTTTAAATCATGTGTTCATAATCCAAAACCATTAATTATGCCAAAGAAAATTGTTTGTCTCCAAAAATAAACTTCCCATCTATCATGTATAATTCCTACAATTTCTCATCCTTATGGTAAATGAAACATTTTCAGTTTTTGTACAAACCTTCATAAGATTAAGATCATAAATGTGCAAAATTGTTTGGTTTCCATTATTCTATTTTTTATGAATTAACTACGTATGAAGCAGACGTAACAAATTGTAGTAAATTAGGCATGTAGTTGAATCGGCCAACCCTGGTGGATTCACGTCGTTTTTTTTACTTTGACAGTAAATGTTACCTATCCGGTTTTGGTCGTTCGCCAACGTATCGGATACTAAAGTATCTTAGATACCCTATCGGACTACGAGGTGAACGCGACCATTTTGCTTCATGGTATTTCTCCGATCAGCTGATCGGAAATTTTGTCCGACGAAATTCAACACATGCCATTTGTGTGCGATGACGCATTTCTAATGGTCTTATTTCTGACACAAACAAACAAAATTTTCTCCGAAATCGTCCGAAAAGTTCTTGTTACGGAAAGTGTTTTCTTTTTAGAGAAATAGTTAATTAAAATGTAAGTAATAAAGAAATTAACTTTATTTGCGTTAACTTGTGTTACCTATTTATAATAGACTTTTTTCCTTAGGCAGAACGAAAAAACAAGTTTACAACAATATGAGCGGATAACACCAAAAGGACACCAGAAATTGTATGTAGCTGTGTTTGTGAAGATCTCGCCCAATCAGTTAAATTAATTGGGACCAAGACAAATGGATGTTTGAATGGAAAAAAAATTTCGTGATCTTTTGTTTTGTGCATTGATATATTTCCATTGTGATTAAAGTACCTATTAGTCAAATAAATATAAAATGTTGTTTTTCAAGTTTTTTTTTCAATTTATTCTTTTTTTGACACTTCAAATGGAAACAAAAAATATACGTTTGGAAATAGGGAGGGGACTTTATTCGATAGTTTTGATTTAAAAATCGGTGCATATAATTACATTTCTTAAAAACGCTAGCGCATTATAATTGAAAAAAATAATTTTTATAAACATTAAACTACACTCTCTCACCGGTTTTTATGGTTTAAAACGCTTATGGTGTTTAATTTATAAAAAACTATCGAAAATATATCGCATTTTCGATATATCGGTTAATTAGCACATCTCTGTCTGAAATTTATATCCATCGCAATGCGTCGCTGGATTTCTGTAAAATTTCTTCCGATGAAAGCTACTCCGAACTGAAATTGAATCTCCGACGAAGGGTCGTTGCGGAGAAAGTTACCTCAATAGAGCCGAATATCACGAACATACTTTTTTCCACCTACCAACATACCTTTGTCTTGGTCCCAAGGAATTCAGCTGATTGGCCAGGTTTTTCCAAAACACAGCCACAATTTGGATATTGCGAACTTGTTTTTTCGTTCTGCCTAAAAACAAAAGGTCCATTCTTAATAGGTAACACATGTTAACGCAAATAAACTTTAATTATTTATTACTTACATTTTAACTAACTATTTCTTTAAAAAGAAAAGACTTTCCGCAACAAAAACTTGTCGGAGGACTTCGGAGAAAATTTTTTGTGCATCTGTCAAAAATATAACCATTATGCGAGAAACAGATTAACGCAGCAACTTCAACACCAACTTTAACAGCAACGAAAACTTCAACATAAAAAGTCTTCTGAAATAGATTACAACGTGAACAGCGTTTTTGACAGCATATACGAGTATAATCGAAATAGTTTCAAATGCGAAATGAATTTGCCGTATATAATTTGATAAAAATTAACGTGAATTGCATCAATGTATACGACTTGCGCAATTTGTCGACTTGTCGTACTAAAATTAATTTGTTTTTAGTAATTCTTCCATTGCCAAAACCAAAATAAATAGACGAAACAAAAAGATGGTTGTCACATTTTCATTTGAGTGTTGATAACACTGACAAATTTCGCCTTAAAAGTTGGTAGCATTGGCACAGCGACATCGAATTTAGGGTTTAGGTCTAACTTTGATGTCGATGTCTAAGTTGCTGTGTTAATGTAATCAAAGCCATTTAAAACCAGTGGCTCTAAAAAGAGTGATGTGGTTTTCAAAGTTGCTGTTGAAGTTACTGTGCCAATCTGTTTCTCGCATTATGCTAGATACACACGAGGCAACCGTTGCAGCAACACAGCCATGTTGAAGCAACCGTTGCTTCGTGTGTAGCTGTGTTGCCCATTGATTTTGTGTTGCTGCTACCGTTGCCAGAAATATCAAAAAATTTTGATTATTATTATTATTATTATTATTATTATTTATTAATCTTACATAAATGTATAAATTAATAATCTTAAAACTACAGCGCTAGCATACAGAGCTTTCGGCTGGGTTGCGGCAACCGTTGCCACGAGTGTAGTGAACAAACGAAAGACGTTGCTGTAACACGTTGCTGAAACGGTTACCTCGTGTGTATCTAGCATTAGAAGTACTTCATCGCAAGGCTTCGCATACAAATGGCATGCGTTGAACTTCGTCAGACAGAATTTAAGATCAGCTGATCGGAGAACTACCTCGAAGCAAAATTTTCCGATTCGTAAGAAATCGGAGAGAATTCCGCTCCGACGGTTACCTCGATAGGGCCGAACACGGATATGCTTTGCTTTTAAGCCTCTTGGAACGTGCGAGTCGGAATATAGTAAGCCAGTCTTGAATTGTATATACTAGAACAATCTTCGTTTGTTATTGATTTACGTGACCTTTTTTATACGAATTTAATATGAACTGGTTAAAGCGGGCTTTAGGTCAATAAAAGATGTTGATTTATTTAATGCAATGGCCTGATGAAGGACGTATACACGTTCGAAACGTTGCATTAAATCAACATCTTTTATTGACCTAAAGCCCGCTTTAACCAGTTCATATTAAATTAGAACAATCTTCTTCAGCTTTTCACATTCAGCCCTATCGAGTTCTCTGTTCGGACAAAATTTTTTTTTTCCGGTTTGTTCGAAAGAGAAATTGACCTTAACATGGGTCAGGGTACACCAAAGTTGGCCTTTTTTTAAATCGTCAAAAAGTGATTTCAAAGTTGAAAATCAGACTTTACTGAAGAACAATTTTTTTCTTAGAATATGACCAAGAATCACAAAGTATGGCACACGAATTACCGGACACCCTGTATAGTTACTGTTAACTTGTCGTTTGTAGCATTTGCATGTACAAATTTGGCTTAATGTGTATTAAATAAGGATACAAACTGTTCAGAATAGTCAAAACGTTTTGTTGACTGTTTCATAAGTCATACATATGTATATTTATTCCTGTGAGACAACCAACACAAGCGAAAACAAAACACATTTTTCAAAAAGTTTTCTCGCATTATGAATCAAAATCGTTTTGACTGGTCGTTTGTGTCTTAAAACTAAAGAGGTCAACAAAACACACCTAATGAACATTCAAAGAGACATGAGTATTTAATGGCTTTTTTGAAGAATTTTTTTTTTGTTGGAGCATCGATAAATACAATGGACAAATCAATTGATTTTAAGCAAATGTAAATTGAAAAAGGAATTTAAAATCCATAATACGAGTATTTACTCAGATTTCGATCATATCGTCAAGTAAGTTAGAGTAATTAAAAAATATTATTTGACTAATAGATGAACGAACATAAATTAAATTACAAATCTTATAGGCAGTATTTTCTTTCAGTTACAAATTATACTTTATTTTCTGAAAATGTAAATATTGTATTTTTTTTTAGCAGAAACCACGAATGCGGAAACAAATGTGAAATAAAATATCGATTTTAATTTGCACAAATAAAAATAGCCGCGGATGAAAAAGTTAATTATTAATTATCATTATATTAAGAGCTCTTTTTTGTATATTTGTTTTTCTTACAATATATAACAATTTTTAGTTTTTTTTTTTCATACAAAAATAAAGCAATGCATATATGATTCCTTAATTTTCAATGTTAAACTATATTTCATAGATCTAAAAAAAATACTTATTATATGTTTTAAAAGTATGTATGTTTTTAATAAAATGTTAAAAGCTGTAATTTTTTTAATTTTTTAAAAAATTGAGTTTATTTTTGTCTCCTGTCTATGAATGTTTCTTTTATATTTCTAATCTTTTGCAATCGTTTCGTTTTTAGCTAGTTAATTTGAAAAATGTTAAATATGAGAATAATTTGAAATATTGTTCGATTTAATACATTACTACGATCCAAATGGAGGGCTTTATATATATATATGTAGTATACATAAAGTAAGAGAAGGTAATTCTATTATCACACATTTTACATATTTTAGGCAAGAACCTTTTTCACATTAATTTTTAGTTGTTTTCTTTTTTTTACAAATATAATTTGTTCATTTTTATTTTTTTTTAATTTTTGATTTAAGATTTCAATAAGTTACGCTCTAATAAATATTAAGGTTTTAAGTTTAATACGTGAAGTAATTAATAATAATAATAATAAAATAAAGATTAGTAAATTCGAAGTGTTATAATAATACTAAGTGTTCATAAGCATAGTGGTTGTCATGACATTCAGCTTAGGCCAATGGAATTATGTACAAACTATTTTGTATACTTTCAATTGAATACATTCCACTATATACGTAATTTTATATTACTGAATGTCAGTAAGACGTGTTTACTTCTACCAAAGCTTAACTACTGTTAAGTACATAATTTTTTGTTGTTATGATTGCAGGAATCAATAATTGTCAGTGAGTTTTAATAATAATATTAATAAGCTAATTTTTTCATTCCTTTAACAATTGAGTATTTTTGTTCGTTTTTGTTAAATTTTAACCTTTAAATATACTAAATAAATACTAAAATACTCAAAAGTAATTTGAGCCAGCTTTGTTGTTTTTTTTTTTTATAAAATAATATCATATTAATTGTCAAATTTGATTTAATTGCTTATTGGACTTATTATAAATGTGTGGTGATTTCCCTAGCAGTTAAATTTGTATGATTTTTAAATAAGATTTTTTTAAACAATCTTAATTTGAATGGCTGAAGTTAGAATTGTATTGAATTTTAGTTTGGGATTCATTTGATACTAAATTTAAAGGTGAGTTGCACCCATTCTCATGACTGCTATTCTCGCTTTCAGTTTCTTCGTTTCGAGATATATTGAGTTCTTTCTTAATGTCAACTTGTATTTTAGTGCCGACTTGAGTATTTTGACGGGAGCACAGGTAGTGTGAGTAATGCTGAAATAAAAAAATAATAATAATATTGGAACTATGTGAATAATTAAGACATTAAATTTACCTGTGAAGGATAAGTTGCATTGTTGGGAGTATTGGAACCCAATTTCATAAAAAAACTGCTATTCTTTAAAAGTTGGAGATCATCTTTCGGTTCGCTTTCTCGATAATTACCAATATCTGCCGAACTTATTGCAGAACTTTTATTTCCTGAAATGTGAAGCATTTTTTAGAAATACTATTTTGGATATTGTACATAAGTGCGGATAAAATCAAAGAAACTCCCTTCGTCTTTTCTTAAAACAAAATAAAGTGTTGATTGTCTGGGGTTTTAACAAATGGCTAATGAGGTCAAAGTTTTGCATTTTTAATGACGTATTTGTATAGAAAATTGTATAATACGTCTTAATAATTTAATATTTAATAGTTATCGCTTAGAACATAACCAGTAATTGACTATAACTTATCTACTGTCTTCGTAAACCAAAATAATTAATATTTATTTTCATTTGGATTGGTTCAAGAAAAGAACAAAATTTGTTTGGGAGTCATATTTATTGCATTATTTCTCATTACTTTTTTAACTGTTAAATATGTTCATGAATTTGACAACAATTATTGGTTTGGTTTTTATATGCGATGGAAATGGGAGTTGTTATTTGTACATATCTATAATAAACAAACAGTTTACATAATAGAAGTTATAAGTGAAAGGAAATGAGTAACGGGGACGGTTGATAGTACTTGTATTACTTGAGGGGCGTTTAAGTTCTTTGTTTCTACACAATGTTAAACACAGCATGAGCGATCACAGTCAGTGTACATCGTACAGTGCGGATAGTCATACACCGGACGAATTTAATTTAATTTAAAATTCACCCCTAGCGAAAAAAAGGTCAAAAGAACAAGCAAGCCGTTAAAGGACAAAGGAACTAAACACATTCAACTGGACAAGGACCCCTTGAAGAATCCGTCTAAGGCGCCAACGCTTGCTAACGCTCGCCAAACCGAAGCCGAAAAATTAGTTAAAAAGACACTGCCAACTGCTTCAACATCAGCAGCCACCACCTAAGGACACCACCGTGAACCCAACCAAGGCCCCAGGAATGCCTTCAATTTTTTGCAACAGAGCAAAGAATTGAGTATTACATTTAAAAACAGAAACACAAAGACCACCATAATTTTCGCCGGAAACAGAGAAGCCTTCGACACTATCATAAACTTTCTGAAGTCAAGGAAGATCCAGTTCAACTCTTTCACACCACGCGAGGATAGGAAGAATCTACTCTTAATTAAAGGAATCCACCATACTTATGCTATCTTTGAAGTTGAGGGCGAACTACGAATAGAAGGACTTCCAGTTATCAAATCATCCCATTTTAAAGCAAAGAAGGCACAAAAGAAAACTTACAAAGAAGTCCACACAAAGGCTTTAATAATGAACCAGATTGTGTACTGGGAGCGCCTAAAATCAAACGACCTTGTGCAGTGCCCAAGCTGCCAGCATTTTAAACACGTTGCTACCAACTGCGGACACCAGTACGTGTGCGTCATGAACCCGGGCAATGACAACGTAAGGAGAAAACCGGGATGGATGTATGGTGTGCCAATTGCAAAAGGAAGGTCATCCAGCCAGTTTCAAGGGTTGCCCAACACTCACTCACTCACTGAAAAGAACAAGATGTCAGCAGAAAAAAAGGCACAACAGGTATTTGCTGCAAAATCAGCATGCATGGTTACCCGCCCTGCAATCAGCTTTGCAGCAATGTTGAAAGCCGGATCTTCGCAGAAACCAGCCAACAGCAACAAGAAACAACGACACCAGCAAAGGTCGTTACATCCCGAACAACAACACCAAGTGGACCAATCAAATCAATGACAGCCCCACCAACGAACCTGAACACCGAAGTTCAAAGGATTTTTGGATCCGACCTACTCACGGTCGGAGTGCAGTTCCATCAAACTATGCTCAGCTTAGCGAAGGCGTGAAGTCCGTGACGCTAGCCACCTTCATATTCCAAATATACAATTAAAGAAGCTCCGCATCCTGTCGTACAATGTCAATTCATTGTACAGCATTGAGAAGAGAACGACATTTAATTTATGGATGAAAAACAACAACCCGGACATTTAGTATTTCCTAGTATTTTAGTATTTCTTTATTGATCAATGCTTACACATTAAGACATATGTAGTATCTTATTAACAAGTGATGATCTTTAATATGAAACAAAGTTTAGAAAAATGAAAAATTAAGAATAAATAAGAATAAATGAGAACCATTATAGAACATTTTTATATAAGTAAAATGTATATTATATGCTTGTTTTGTTGTTGTTAATGTTACACATTAAGCTTATTTTGCACATGTAAATACAACAACTTCAAGTTAACAACTCTTCAGTCATTTTAATTTTAATTTGGTTTAATTTTGGTGGGGGCAATACCCCCATTTATTAGGCTTAATACAAGCTATAGCTTAATCTAACTTAAAACTAAGAAAACTTATAGCTACGAATTTTGGTTAGTGGGGGAATTGATTCAAGAGACGGAGTTTTAGGCAAGGGGTACTAAGGTTAAAATCGAAGGTTATTGGGTTTGAGTTGACATTCGTTAGCATACGTGAGACTGGTTCATTAGAGCCATAAGACGTACGGTGGGTGGGTATATAAAAGAGAAGGAGATTTCGTATGTTGCGGGGGTTGGTATTAAGGAAGATGGAGTTATATAGAGTTATACAGTCAATAGAACCTGTAAGAAGACTATGAATGAAGAGAATTTCATAAGTTTTTCTTCGTTCTTCTAGAGAATTTAGGTTAATTAGTTTAAGGCGGTCTAGGTAAGGAGGTAGGATTAGGGGATTGTTCCAGGAAAGTCCTCGAAGAGCAAAGCGAAGGAATCGACGTTGGGTATTCTCAATTCTGGCGATGTGGACTTGTTGGTAGGGGGACCACACCTGACAGGCGTATTCAAGCAGGGGGCGGACAAAGGTAACATAGAGGGATCGGGTCACATATGGGTTGGAGAATTCCTTGGACCATCGTTTGACGAAACCAAGTGCGGAATTGGCCTTGAGAATTATGTCGTCATAATGGGAGATGAAGTTAAGCTCCTGATCACATAATATGCCGAGATCACGTATCGAGTTAACGATAGATAGGGGTTGATTATGAAGAAAATAGATACGGGGAGTAGATTTTAAACGTTTTCGTGAAAAGGTGATTGAGTGGCATTTAGTGATATTTAAGTCTAAGCAGTTTTTGAGACACCAAACTGAAAAATTATTGAGATCAATTTGGATAAGAGTAGAGTCCTGTGCAAAAGAAATGGTTTTGAAAAATTTAGTGTCGTCGGCATAGAGAGATATATAGGAATGTTTGATGACCAATTCAATATCATTAATAGTAAGAATAAAAAGGAGAGGCATTAAGTGGCTGCCTTGAGGGACTCCGGACGTGGCTAAGAAAGGATAAGAGAAAGTGGATCTAAAACGAACACTGTAGTAACGATTTTCCAGATAGGATGAAATCCATTTTAAAAGAATGGGTTTGAAACCGAAGGTGGATAGTTTGAAATGGATAAGTTTATGGGAGATTTTATCGAAGGCCTTACTAAAATCAGTGGAAATGACATCGACATCTTTACCATTCTCTAAGGTAGAGAGGGTAAATGACACAAATTCAACAAGATTAGTGGTAGTTGATCTACATTTAAGATAGCCATGTTGAATGGGAGAAATGAGGGATTTACAGTGAAAGCTCAAAATTTCATGAAGTATGCTTTCAAAGAGTTTGGGGATACATGAGAGTTTGGCGATAGGACGATAATTGATGACATCGCCTCTTGGACCCTTTTTGTGTATTGGAATTATAAAGGAGCTCTTCCATATCTCAGGGAATTCACCTTGAGAAAGGGAAAGATTAAAGATTTTCAATTGAGGAAGGGAAAGTGATGATGAACATTTCTTTAGGAGAATAGCTGGGAGTCCATCTGGACAAGGAGAGAAGTCATCATTAAGCTGATTTAACTTATTTTCCACAATAATTGGATCGATGGTAGGTGGGGGAAATGGCCCAAGCGAAAAACTTGGTAAATAATTAAAATAGGCAGAGTCAGGTTCAAAGGTATCATCCGTAAAAGATTGTTTGAAAAACGAGGCAAAGAAGTTGGCAATAGTTTGTGGATCATTTGATGTTATATTATTGAAGGAGAGAGAAGTTGGGTACCCATCGGATTTTCTTTTATGATTGACGAATTGGTAAAAGGATTTAGGATCATTAATAAGGTTGGCTTGCATCATAATTAAGTAACGCAAGTATAATGAGTTGGAAAGCTCATTAAATTGGAGATACGTACCGAGATAGTTAGAATAATCTGTAGGAGTTTGCGTGCAAAGAAAAGTTGACCATAGTTTGTTTCTTTTGTTTCTAAGAGAACGGAGCCTTCGATTATACCAAGGTGGGCTGGTAGACGAAGTTTTGCGTCGTGTAAATGGTACAAATAGAGAGATAGAATACAAAATTTCTCCATAAAATTTTGCTAGAGCATCTTTTAAGGCCACATTATCCAAGTTGAAGGAAATATCATTTAGATATTGATTAATTTGACGAAAATTAGCTTTATGAAAATTATAAGACGATATGTCTACCGAGGGGGTGCGTACTGGAGGGCAATTGTAGAAGAATGAGAGGATGGTAGTTATCGATGGTAGATAAGGAAAGTTGACAAAGTGAAACAGAAGAGTTTGTAGAATCTGTAGTGAAAATGAGGTCAAGATGCCTACCCATGAAATTCGAGACGCCATTTACTTGGCAAAGGCTAGAATCTGTCAAGCGATCTAGGAACAGGTAATATAGAAAGATTCATCGTCTGATAAAATCCATTTAAGATGGGGAAGGTTAAAGTCACCGAAAAGAAAGATTTCGTCACCAGAATCACAAATTTCTAGAATTTGATCAACTGTTTTAATGGTAAGTTCATATGATTTAATGGGTTGAAATGGCAGTATGTAACAACAGATAACGTAAAGCGACTTACGTGAAAGTGTTATCTTTATAGAAATATAATCTAGGTACGGGGAAGAGGATGATGCTATAAGGCAAGAGTCAATTGAGTTTTGGACAGATATAAGCACTCCACGACTAGGAGATTCAGTATGTTGGCTAAGGTCATCGTCGCGGTAAACATTAAAAGAAGATGGGAACAATTCTTGGTTTTTAATGCTAGGAATCAGATTAGTTTCAGTTAGAGCGTAGATTTCAAAAGGTAGGGAATGAGTTTTCTGATAAACAGCTTGAGTTTTTGAACGGAGACCTCTTACGTTTTGATAATAGAAGGTAAGAGGGAGATTGGAATTGGCTGGAGTAGGGGAGGTCTGGGTTGAATTAGGGACGAAAAAACCTATCATGGTCAGCTCTGCTGCGCTGAAGGTAAGATATCCGCTTGGAATGAATATACTTACCAAAAGCGTCGAGATCATTCTCTACTTTATGGGGGGACATATTGAAAAACTCGCGATATCTAATGTAGAGGTTTTTCAGGCTATTGACATTAGTAGGAAGACCTTCTTGTTGGATGGAGATCATTACACTTGTTTTTGTTTTCCCTTCATAGCAGACTGAGTCTGATTTATCGTGGAGATAAGCTAAGAAAACGCGGGTATTCTCATAAGTTTTCTTATCTCTTTGTCTAGAGAGAGCATAACGGCTTTCGTTGGCATCTACTGTTTGCTGTGTCAATTTTACAGCTGGGGGCAGAAGGGGGTCCATAAAAGATTGGGTGGGCATAGGCGAAGAAGAGACGAAGTTAGGTGGCGATGGGGAGGGAATGTGGCTAGGGGTTGAAAATGTGTTGGGAGAAGAGTTTATTTGGCAAAGAGCAGTATTATTATTTGGTAAAGATGCTGGAGAGGGGTTGAGTATATGAGAGCTTTGAAAATTTGGATATTTGGCTCCAGAACTGAGGTCAAAATGTGGAATAGAGTTTGCTGTAGGCGATTGAGTTGGAATTGGGAAAGTAGTGGGTGTAAGATTAAAGGAAACCCGGCGAGCTTGAGGCTTAGAAGGAATAGGGACACTAGGCAGTTTTTGTTGCATGGAGGAGTGGTTAAAACTAGGAAAAAGTTTTGTCTTAAAGCTCCAGTTAGGGTCAGGTTTGGAAAATTGGCAGATTTATTAATTGGACGATAAGTGGTTTTGTTAAAGTTACCATGAATACGTCTTTTTGAAGGGTTATCTGGAAACTGAGGAGATTTGTGCTTGAGGGATTGTTTGGATTTGTTTTTTAAGTAGGAATTAAATTTTGTTAGGTTTTTCCATTTGAATAGCATCATGTTGTCGAGTTGAAGTCCATAGGGTTTATTAAAAATCCAGTTGTACTTTGAAGGAAACTGGATTTTGAAGCATTTGGGTGAGACTTGATGACAAACATTCGTAATGATAGAGAACTTTTGTCCAAAATAGGAGTAGATCCAGGATTTGTTGGCAAAGTAGGGAGTGTTCTTCAGGCAAAAGTAGGTGTTGTTAGCAGATTCGAGCTTGCTTAGTCTTTTGTTCCAATCGGATAGGGTCCAACGGTGACCGAATTTGATGATAGTTGGAGATGACACGGGCAGATAGTTGGGGGTGACACAGGCAGATCGTTTGGGGGTGAAGAAGGCGCGGTTGGTTTGATTTGCGGTTGAACAGCAATTTGGGTGAGTGCAGGAGAATCGTTATTTGTTTCGGAGCTTAAAATTTCATCCGAGACCGATAGGTTGTTGTACACCATTACAGTATCAGGAGTAGGATTCTTTGACTCGTCTATCATGTCGTATAACTGCAGCCGTAGCTCACGCGAGTTATTATTTAGCCGTGTCATATCCCGCTGTATTTCTATCATCTGTTGACTATTACTGGTAACGTCATATCCAATAGAGATGAGCTCGGCAGAGACTCTGGATAACATCGTCTTAATAGAAAACAGATCATCGTATAACTGGATGGGCAAGGGCTGGTCTCGCGGGAGAAGGGAGAAACTGTTTTTGACTAGTTACTTTGAAAGTGTAACTCGAGGTCAGATTGAAGGGAATTTAAGTTCGTTGATAAACTATTGTTAAGTAGAACCAATGAGTCATTAACCGATTCCGAAGATTTATTGATAGAAATTAAGCGCTTGTCAACCTCTAGAAACTTTGAGTGGCACTCCGAGGTATTTAATTGACACTGTTGGTGGAGCTCGTCAACACTTTTTAAGATAATATCAAATTTTTTGGATAGATTATTAATATTGATTACACATTCGGTATGGCTAATGGCAGTTTGGTCACTTAAGCATTTTATCGCGAGCATAACGTGAGAGATGGAAATGTCTCTGCATTCGTCGCAGTAGAACAAGAAATTTTTCTTAAAATCTTTATGATATGCAAGTGGTCTTTTTCCTAGGCCGACACATGAGGGGTGAAAAAATTTGCAGCAAATACCGACACAATTTATCCATTCGACACTGAATTCGGTATTTGCACAAATGGGGTTACCGCACTTATGTGACATAGTTATAATTATTTCGTTTGGTTTTTTGTTTTGGTTTTTTGTTTGTTGTTTTTATATTTTTTTTTTATACTTGTTATTACACAATGCTGGTGTAATGGGAAACGGCGATGGGCAGTAAAGTGGGTCGGGTAAGTATATCACACACAAAATGCTGGTGTAATGGGAAACAGCGATCGGCAGTAAAGTGGGTCGGTTAAGTATATCACACGCGCTGCGAGTATATTGATAGGTTTTTTTTTTTTTATTTTTTGTTAACTATTTGCTTGGGGACAGTGAAAAGGTTATAAAAAGTAATTGTGGAGCGAAAAGAAAATGCGACTGCACTCGACGAAGGTTTATAATAGTACATTAAGAAGCTCAACAAAACACGCCTATTAAGAAATGTTACACATTAAGCTTATTTTGCACATATAAATACAACAACAACAAGTTAACAGCACATTCACTCTTCAGTAATTTTAATGTAACATTTCTTAATGTGTACATTAAGAAGCTCAACAAAACAAGCCTTATGTATGTTTATAATTTATAATTTATAATCTATAAATTTACGAGTACTTAATTACCGAATCAGTAACAATTTAAAATATAATTAATTAATAATTAGTATAAAAAAAGGGTTATATTAGCCAGAATATTATTGAAAGTACATGGATATTCAGCTCTTTACGAAAGTTTTCAACGCCCTGCACCCTCGTAAAATGCCGTGGTAAGGCGTTCCACAAGCGGATTGCATTGATGAAGAACTGACGTTCGGAAGTCAAGCAGGAAAAACGAGGATGAATGAGCTGTTCCGATCTATAAGAAGAGGCCATACGTAATTTGTCAAATAGATAACAGGGTTGGTGTGTTTGAAACACATTAAATAGTAAAATTAAGGTCCTGTAGCGCAACAAGTTTTCAAATGAGAAATTATAAACTCTTCTTGAAAAATTGTGAAATGTGGTCGTATCTTTTCAAGTCATAAATATAACGAACAATGTTATTGTAGGCCACATTAATTTTTCGTCAGTTTTGCAGAATAGTTCATATCCGTAGGTAAGAACAGGAAGAACAAGTGTTTTTGCCAGCATTAATCGCGTTTTTAATGGTGTGAAATATTGTGTGGGTCTTAGCATGCGAAGTATACCATAAACTTTCCTAACTGCCACATTGACGTGAGTATCCCAAATTAGTGTTTTATTAAAAATGATTTCAAGGTTTTTTGCAGTTTGAACATATTCAATGGGAGAATTATTTAAAAGTATGGTGGGAAAATACGAAAGATATATGCTTCCTACTAATAAGTAAACATTTCGACTTCTGTGGATTTAAAAACAACCCATTTCTTAAAGACCAAGAAAAAATATTAAGCAGATCCAGGTTTATAGAGTTAGCGCAATCTTCGATGAAACCGAGGGGACAACTTTTGAATAATTGGACATCGTCTGCATACATTTGAACCGATAAAGTAATATTTGTTTTGGAAGTTCATTAATGTAAAGGGAGAAGAGGAGAGGTCCAAGTATTGAACCCTGTTGGAACCCGCGAGTCGTAGTAAGAAAAGCAGATAAGTTATTCGCGACAGAGACAGCTTGTTTTCTATCGCAGAGATACGATTGCAAGAAGCTCACTGATTATGATTATGTGATCTATCGTGTCAAATGCCTTAGAAAAATCGACATTAATGAGAGCAGTGACGCAGCTATGCTTAGATCGAAAACCAGATTGCATCGGTGGAAGAATATTTTGGGATCTAAGATGAACATTAATCTGCTTCTGCATATTTTTTTCGAGCACTTTAGAAAAGAAAGAGAGAATTGAAATTGGCCTGTATTCATTACTATTGGGACTTTTGGGTAAAGGGATTACCTTAACCAACATCCACTGGCTAGGAAAAACACTTGTCATTAGGATAGTCTTAAATGTATGTGTAATAAAAGGTAGGATAACTGGAAGAATTGCTTTAACAAATACAGGATGAATTCCATCTATCCCAACATCATTTGATTTAATAGAAATAATACTCTCGACTACATCAGTACTTTCAACTCGTGAAAACTGGAAAAGTCGTTGCTGCAAATCTAAAGATTTAATATCTAAGCTATGTGTATCAGTATCGTTTGAAGAGACATCAGACAGAGACGGAAACGGCAGTGTAGTAAAGTTATGGTTGAGTAGATTTACATCAACATCATCATGAACTCGGTATTGTTTACCAACTCCTAATTCTCGCAAGGTCTTCCACAGTTGTGCCCACTCATAGACAAACTTAAGCGACTGCTATACACGCGAGTTTTAGCTACCCGGATTTTGCATACAACTTTGTTCTGCAGAACGTGATACATGTTGTGAAGCGTTTTCATCAAATATAGGCTAGATTGCGCTGTTTCAGAAGCTGTCGAATTTCATCAGTAAACCAAGAGCGGTGATGGTTGTTAACAGTTTTGGTAACAAGAGGGACTTGGTGATTGAAAAGGTTGACGATATTGTTGTTAATGAATTCGATTTGCTCGGTTGAAGATGTATACCGTAGACTCTTTCCCATTCGATACTTCGAGTATTTTGCTCAAGTGTAGCATAGTTTATGTGATTGAAATCTCGGTACTCATAGCATGTAGGAGAATAATCTACACCAAAATCAAAAGTTAGGTATATTAGATCATGCCTGAAAAAGCCGGTGCAGAAACTGATCATAAAATAATACGCTGTTTGAGTTGCTAACAAAGAACACATCCAAAAGTGTGTTTGTATTCGAAGAAAAATGTGTAGAAACATAAGTTTTAACCGGGAATAAATTAAATGTCCTCATATTTACAATGAGAGAACGACCTTCTAATAGATTACTATTTAAATCACCAACTAAAACAAAATTCGAAGCATTTAAAGATATTTCTTCCAAGAGGGTAAAAAGTGAGGTAATGTTTATGTTTCGGTTAGGTCTGTAAACGACACCTAAGAGTAGGTTATCTGGTTATCTTCTCCCGATATTAAGTTGATAAATACATATTCCATCTCGCTTTCAGTTCCGGACCTGCAATTGAACTTAAAAGTTATACCCTCACGTAGATAAATTGCTATTTCTAGCGGCCCGAATAAGTCTGTACCCATTTAAACTGTACAGTACACCATTAAAACTGGGAATAAACCAAGTTTCTGAAACGAACACTACTTCAACCTTTGACCCTTCAGACAGATACTTGGGGCCGAATTACCGCTTCAGTGACGAGTGAGTGATTCCCATCAGTGATCGAATGAAAATGTCAAATTGGAGTAATTTATTGCTCGATAACGTAAGCGGTAATGCCAAACTCACATAATTCAGTCACGTATTACTCGATAACTGATGCGGTAATTTGGCCCCTGAACTCATCTATTTTCAGATACAAACTCTGCGCGTTAATAAGACAAATTTGCACCATTTTTTTTTTGCTAAATATATTAATCATCGAACGTAAAATCCCATCACTATATCCAACCGAGGAATATGAGCTAGATCGAGAATCAATCATAATCAGTAAAAACATTGGAAAAGACATGCAATGAGGAATGCATGACAAATCAACCTTTGCGACCACAAACCCATTCCCTTTCTAGCTAATATACAAAAAACAACTAAAAGAAATTTAAGCATTTAAGCAAAAAGTTATATTCAGATAATAAACAGAATCAAAAATAATAAATTACAGAAAATATTTATATAACCAAAAATAAATAAATAAATTAGTTTAGAATTGTTAAATAATAATTACAAAAAATTTTGTAATTTTGGTGTCGCCAGCAACAAGATAATATTGGTATCCTTCAAACACCCCACACATACTTACACATATTTGTTGCTTCTTGTTGCTGGCGACACCAAAATTACAAGCTACAAGGTTAAGATACTAAATTGTAAGCTTTCCTAAGTTTTTAAATCATGAATATCTTGACTCCCGTTTGTCGTAATGGACTATTTTTTTTTTAATTTGAACAAAATTAGCAGGACTATAAGACAAAAATCCAAAACTGAAAAATAGTTACCGTGAAATACAGTTTTTTCTCAATAACTATGAAAAAAAGGTATTAAAAACAAGAAAAAAACGTTGAAACCAACGGCAACTTTTTATGTTTTTCCTCAAACATATTAAATTAAATGCAAGTTGATAGAAAATATTGTTATTAGCAATACAATTTTTTAATTTCACTTTGCGACATACTCGGGCTGAGATATTAATTAAAACATAAAATCATAAAATGCGTGGGTGCGCTGACTTACCTATGTTCAATAATTTATTACTCGGCTTTCGTTCATCGTAGTGTTGATTTTTTTTTTAATTGTAGGGAATTTCAAGAACTTTAATAATAAAAAATAAAAATTTCATCGTTAAATGAGCTTTTTTCTTAATAATCACGAAAAAGTGATTTTTAAACAACAAAAAATTATTTTAACTTACTATAACTTTTTTTTCATTTGTTAAAACAAATGTTTTTTCTTATAACATAATAAATAATGTTATTAGGAATAAATACATGTTTAATTTTTGTTTGTAGGAGATAGTGGAGACGAGATATTCGCAAATGACCAAAAAATGACACAAAACACATTTTTACCAATAACTTTGGTAAAAAAAAGTTGTCATGTGGTGCAAATTTGGTTTTAAGCTTTTCTCATAAGCACCTATCGATCCATAAAAAATAAAATGAACGACTGGATCGCACGAACTTGCTCTTATGTAAAAGTACTTTGGAATTTAAGATACATTTTATAAATATAAAACATGAATTTAAAATGAAATTGCCGTCTGATTTCTGGAAAAGTATGAATTTATGCAAACAAACTTTAAAAAACCGTTTTAATATTAAATAAATAAATTTTTTATATAAGAAATTTCTTTAAAATTTTTCAAGAAAAAAATGTGGGATGCGAATTTTAAGTATTTAATAATATTGATTTTAGGAAATAATTTAAAAAAATAATCGTTCATAGGTTTTGAAGATATTGATTTTTCAAAAAAGATTTTTTTCAAAAAAAACCAACAAATAATTTTTCGAATATTTTTATAAACAATATTATTTTAAACTAGGGGACTCCTGCTGAAAATTTTTGGTAAAAATCGTTAAAGCCGTTAATAAGAAAGTCGAAAATAAAAAAAAACGGTTCTATGACAGGTACCGTTAATAACATTTTGCCCCAAATTTTTTTTTTACCAAAACGCAGTCCATATCCATAATATCACATTTAATTTTTTTTATCAAAATCGTTAGAGCCGTTTTCGAGATAAATAAGATTTTGCATTACGGGTGTATGGGGGGTACCGTTAGTTTAAGAGCTAAAAAAAAAATTTCAATTTCCCCTCTAGAGAATCACCGAAGACCCTGAGGTGTTCGAGGTGAATTGAATTGTGAAGGGGAATCGTTGTTTGTTACGAGGTTCGAATGGTGGCGTTTGTTGGCGGAGTAAGATAGAGAAGGGGATTGGGTTTTCAAGTCTATTTCGAGATGAGTTATATTGCGTTTATTTGTGTGTGACATGTGTGTGCGTGTATTATTGTTAGAATTATAGTTGTATTGTTAAATTCGGAATAGGCACAAACAAAGAGCACTGATTCACTTTGCAGAATGATACATTCAATATTTAAATAATAAAATTATTGTATTTTACTAATGGTTGGCGCAATCAATTTTCACTTCACTTAATGCAGTTTTTTTAATGACTTTGTGTACTTATATGGTTTGAAAGTTGATGGAGCTTTATATGCCCTTAAAACTCAAACTAAATTGCCCGCCAGATAAACACGTCTACACAGTTCTCATCTTAACTTCTTTATTAACGAAGCAATCAAGCCAGGACCGGATGCATTCATAAACATAAATAGAATCATTGGAAAACAGCCACAAATATCTTAATCCATCATCAGCAATGATACTGAAGTTACCTCGGCCAGAGACAAGGTTGAAGCATTCGCCGACTACTTCGAAGGAAACTTCACACCCAAAACCACCTATTGACCCAACTTTCTTACAGGAAGTTACAGTTGAACAAACACTGCAGCCAAATCTGGATAAAATAAATTTTAATAACATCAATCCAGTAAATGATCCCACCGATAGTCCACATTTATGCAATCTAGGAGATTGTAGCAATCATCGGCAATGCTAAGCCAAAAAAGTCTGCTGGACCAGATGGTGTCTCCTTCTACATCCTAAAAAGGTTGCCACATACAGTAATGATTTTCCTCACAATCAGAGTTGCAGAATCAACACTTCCAAATCGGAACTTGTCTGCATCAGGAGACCTTCAACTGGTAGAGGCCATTCGCACCGCGACTCGATTTCCGATCCACCATAGCGGCAAAGCCAAACGACAAGTACCTGGGAATGCACTTTAACAAAATGTTCTGAAGAAGTTGAAAGTTTTTTGCGACCTCAACTCCATAGTGCGTTTCGCCCAGGTACGACAGTGGGCTCATCAGTTAGATGCTGTCGTACCCTTCTAAGACGCAATTATTATTTGTCGATGTTTAGCGACGCTTATAAATTTCACAGCAGTAATGTACTGTGAATTTTATTTTTCTAGGGGAATTTGAATAAATTCTGACACCTAGAATGTTAATGTCCGTGGTCAGACTGTTTATCAACGAAGATTATGATGAAATAAAAAAAAAAAAAAAAAAAAAAAAAAAAAAAAAAAAAAATTTATTTCAATTTTAAGCGGAGTGATTGAATTAAATTCAATTGAAAGTTTTTTGCGACCTCAACTCCATAGTGCGTTTCGCCCAGGTACGACAGTGGGCTCATCAGTTAGATGCTGTCGTACCCTTCTAAGACGCAATTATTATTTGTCGATGTTTAGCGACGCTTATAAATTTCACAGCAGTAATGTACTGTGAATTTTATTTTTCTAGGGGAATTTGAATAAATTCTGACACCTAGAATGTTAATGTCCGTGGTCAGACTGTTTATCAACGAAGATTATGATGAAATAAAAAAAAAAAAAAAAAAAAAAAAATTTATTTCAATTTTAAGCGGAGTGATTGAATTAAATTCAATTGAAAGTTTTTTGCGACCTCAACTCCATAGTGCGTTTCGCCCAGGTACGACAGTGGGCTCATCAGTTAGATGCTGTCGTACCCTTCTAAGACGCAATTATTATTTGTCGATGTTTAGCGACGCTTATAAATTTCACAGCAGTAATGTACTGTGAATTTTATTTTTCTAGGGGAATTTGAATAAATTCTGACACCTAGAATGTTAATGTCCGTGATCAGACTGTTTATCAACGAAGATTATGATGAAATAAAAAAAAAAAAAAAAAAAATCTTCGTTGATAAACAGTCTGACCACGGACATTAACATTCTAGGTGTCAGAATTTATTCAAATTCCCCTAGAAAAATAAAATTCACAGTACATTACTGCTGTGAAATTTATAAGCGTCGCTAAACATCGACAAATAATAATTGCGTCTTAGAAGGGTACGACAGCATCTAACTGATGAGCCCACTGTCGTACCTGGGCGAAACGCACTATGGAGTTGAGGTCGCAAAAAACTTTCAATTGAATTTAATTCAATCACTCCGCTTAAAATTGAAATAAATTTTTTTTTTTTTTTATTTCATCATAATCTTCGTTGATAAACAGTCTGACCACGGACATTAACATTCTAGGTGTCAGAATTTATTCAAATTCCCCTAGAAAAATAAAATTCACAGTACATTACTGCTGTGAAATTTATAAGCGTCGCTAAACATCGACAAATAATAATTGCGTCTTAGAAGGGTACGACAGCATCTAACTGATGAGCCCACTGTCGTACCTGGGCGAAACGCACTATGGAGTTGAGGTCGCAAAAAACTTTCAATTGAATTTAATTCAATCACTCCGCTTAAAATTGAAATAAATTTTTTTTTTTTTTTTATTTCATCATAATCTTCGTTGATAAACAGTCTGACCACGGACATTAACATTCTAGGTGTCAGAATTTATTCAAATTCCCCTAGAAAAATAAAATTCACAGTACATTACTGCTGTGAAATTTATAAGCGTCGCTAAACATCGACAAATAATAATTGCGTCTTAGAAGGGTACGACAGCATCTAACTGATGAGCCCACTGTCGTACCTGGGCGAAACGCACTATGGAGTTGAGGTCGCAAAAAACTTTCAATTGAATTTAATTCAATCACTCCGCTTAAAATTGAAATAAATTTTTTTTTTTTTTTTTTTTTTTATTTCATCATAATCTTCGTTGATAAACAGTCTGACCACGGACATTAACATTCTAGGTGTCAGAATTTATTCAAATTCCCCTAGAAAAATAAAATTCACAGTACATTACTGCTGTGAAATTTATAAGCGTCGCTAAACATCGACAAATAATAATTGCGTCTTAGAAGGGTACGACAGCATCTAACTGATGAGCCCACTGTCGTACCTGGGCGAAACGCACTATGGAGTTGAGGTCGCAAAAAACTTTCAATTGAATTTAATTCAATCACTCCGCTTAAAATTGAAATAAATTTTTTTTTTTTTTTTTTATTTCATCATAATCTTCGTTGTTCTGAAGAAGGCTAGATGGGCCTTCAGCCGTTTGCACCCATTGCTGAAAAGAAATTCAGGTCTTACCCAATCGACAAAGATATTAATCTACCAGTAGCTTCTGCGACCAGTGATCAGCTATTCCTTCCCAGTCTGGTTGTCCATCTCGAAGACAGCTATGAAGGAACTTCAACTATTCGAAAGGAAGATACTGAGGATCTGTACTGGACTTTTTTTTTTAATTTTTTTTTTTCAATTGAATTTGAATTTATTTTTCTACTTCTTTAACATTTTTATAAAATAAAAAAAAAATATATATAATACTTTATAAAAATAGAGGTGTTTAAGAGGGAGAATACCAGAGCTGACAAACAACGAAAAACTGTGTTCAAATCTCTTCTTCTTTCAGATGGTCCTTAAAATATGCTTTTGAGTAACTAACAAAGGTTGTATCTTGCATGTATAGTTTTTGTAAGCCCAACGAGCACTTAAGACAACCACAAGAAGATTTTTTTTCATTTGCACTCCTGCCCAACATATTATTCCATATTGTATTTTTGATTGAACTAGTCTATAATAAATAGTCTCCAAAAGTTCCTTGCAACAAAGGTTTCTCAAGTGAAACATGACATAAGTGGCTGACAACAAATATTTTTTTAAAGCTAAGGTGTACACTTTCCAGTTAATTTTATTATCAATTATTTATCAGACCAAGATATTTATATTCAGCTACAGGTTCGATACGAAAACATTTAGGAGAACAAACAACATCCACTACATTTGTTGGGGCACTATTAGAGACGCAACAAGATAAGCTACTTAGTGAGAATTTTCTACAGTCTATGCTGTGCTGAATAAGAGGATTCAAATCTAAAGCAGTCAAATTGAAAAATATAAATCTTGTTTTTTCACTAATAACAAGCTTATGAATTCCAAACCAATGTCTGAATAACACCAAGTCGAAATTGATATCCGAAATCAAATCTAACATTGTGGGACTAGAATAAACACAAGCTATGTCATCAGCAAAGCCACTTACTTTTCCTTTTAAGTTAAGACTCAATACACTATTGATATAGATAAGGAACAAAATTGGACCTAACACTGAACCTTGAGGAACTCCTATATTAATACTTCTGGTTTCGCTGAAATGACCACTCTCTGAACCTTTTGCTTCCTGTTTTTAAGGTAGGAAGAAAACCAATCTAGCTATAAAACCTCTGAAGGCAATAATATGACATGATCTACTGTATCAAATGTTTTCTTAATATCAATATAAAGAGTAGCAGTGTACTTTTTTTGATCAATACTTTCGTAGATATGAAAACTTTGTGCTAAAAGTACATCTTCAGTTGATTTTTGAGAATACTTTTCTTTAATATAGAAATTACTTCAGCTATTTTCAAACTTTGTGGGAATTCACCTTGAACAATACTTTTGTTAAATAAATGAGTTAAAATGTCAACTACATTATGGCCAACTTTTTTGACAAAGTTGTTGGAAAAACTATTTGACGTAGTAGAAAACGAATTATCCAAAGCTTGAATAACTTTATAGACCTCAAACGAAGATATCGTGTTAAAGAAAAAACTATTTGATTGAAAACTTTCATTAAAACAATTTTCTGGACAAATAACAGAAAAGTGATTTATGCCTGCATCAGAAATAGTATTTACGGCCATTTGAATAAGGTACTCATTAAATATTTTAGTCATTTCAGAATGATCAACAATGTTCATAGTTCCAAAAGTAAGATTTTAAGGAAAATCAAAAGTTGTTTTTTCGTTGAATAATTCATTGACTATTGACCATTCTTTTTTAAAATCTCCTTTGGCTTTATGGAACTCGTCCATATAAAAATTTTCCTTGGAAATTAGAATTTCAATACGAATCTCTTTACATAGAACTTTAAAGTTTTCACAGAATAGAACGTTATTTGGATTTTTCTTACACTTGAGCCTCAATTCATTTTTTGAATGGATTTTGTCTAATAAATAATTAGACATCCATGGCTCAAGTTTTTTAAATTTTCCTTTACTGCTTGCAACTACTTTTGAACTTTGATAGACATAAACTTTTAAAACTAAAACATAATCATAATCGGTATAGAATCTTGCCCAGTTTTCAAAAACCAAATGAGAGTTAAGCAGTTCAAAATTAGTTTTGGTAGCTTGTTTATGGAAAACCTGTTTTCTCATTTCAATTTGACTATTTTCTTTAAAATTCAAACATAAACATGTCATACAATGATCTGAAATTTTAAAATCAGATATTGTACTAGTTAGGCTTAAGTTAGTTTTCATATCAATTGTACCTAATATATGATCAATACAAGTTTTGGATGTTGCAGTTATTCTTGTTGGTTCATTAATACAAGACTAATGAGGGAATAAAGACTTATATTTTTCAACCATTAAAGCATCAGATAACAAATCTATATTTACAGTCATCGGCATAATTATTTTGACAGTACTGTGAACAGTCGTCTGAGTGAAAAATTGGTAACTGTAAATGTCATGTTGTTATGGCTTGTTAATGAGTTGAAATATATAACATTTCTTATTTATTGACAGTATAATATAAATCATTTGAATCGTGTCTTTCGAGAGTACGCACCAATTTGTACTAACAGTGTTCGTTTTTTATAGGCATAAGTATTTTGACTAGAAGTCTAGGTTGAATTTGGTAAGATTTTTTTGTGTTTTTTTTTTTATATACAAATTTTATGATTTCATTTATTTTGAACTTCCCTTAAAAGAATATGGGTACAAAATCAGAGTTAAGCGTAGAAACTAGAGCAACTATCGTGGCAAGGTATAACAGTGGTGAAAAGGTAAAACAAATTTGTGCGGAGTTTAATTTACCGAGGCAAACAGTGCATTACCAGATAAACAAACATAAAAAACAAAATCTGTGCAAAATTTGAGGCGTACGGGAAGAAAAAGAAAAACTACACCAAAAGATGATAGAAAGCTTCTGCGTGAATTTGTTAAAAACCCTGCACTAACACCAAAAGCTCAAATGAAGAGATATACCCAAAATCCCGTTAGTGAAAGAACAATACGTAGGCGTCTTGATGAATCCAATTTTGGAACGTATTCCGTAAAAAAAATACCCTATATTAACTCTAGGAACAAGGAAAAACGTTTACAATTTGCAAAACAATATCTCCATTAGCCCCTGAGCCCCCTGGAATAGAGTTTTATGGACTGATGAGAGTTCATTTGAGTTTCATGGCTCCCATACAAAAAATTTGTTCGATTGCCAAAAGAACAACGTAAGAAAAAAGTTTCAGTTTTGGAAATAGTGAATCACGGTGGAGGTTCAGTTATGTTTTGGGGTTTTGTATCTTCAAGTGGTCAGGGAAACTTAGTAACAAGTGATGGAACAATGAACCAACATAAGTATTTGACCGTATTGCATGAGTATGCATTTCCTGCTGGTGACAGACTTATTGGGGAGTCGTTCATTTTTCAGCAGGATAATGCGCCATGCCACAAGAGCCGAATGATAACTAACTTTTTGCGGGACATCGAAGTAGAAACATTTGACTGGCCACCACAAAGTCCTAATGATTTAAATATCATCGAGAATGTGTGGGCGTATGTAAAGGGAAAAAGGAGTTTTTCTTTGAACCGAACCAGAGAAGACACGATTTTGGAAGTAAGAAGGCTTTGGGAGGAAGTTCCTGTAGAAATGCTTCAGAAACTTGTAGAATCCATGATAAAACGTCTGCAAAAAGTTATAGCAGCTAAGGGAGGATACACATTTTATTAATAAGTGCTAATTTTATTTTTATTTTGTAAAGATATTCTTTTAGTAAGCATAAAATGAATTGTCAAAATAATTATGCCTTTAGGCCAAGTGAATTTTTTTGTGTTATTTAAAAATCCAATAAATTATCCAAAGAAAAAAAACCTAAATATTTTTAAAAATTGACCTAACAACAATCTCCCATTTTCAATTTCATTGATTTATATCTGAAACTTGAAATATATAAATTTTTCATTTGTCAAAATAATTATGCATATGACTGTATATCACCATCTATAAACAAGTGTTTAGAATTGTTGTTGATCAGCAATGAATTGAGCTCCTCAATAAAGACCTCTTCATTAACATTATGAAATCTATAAAAACACATAAAAACAATTTTCACATTATATAAGACTACAGAAATCTCAAGCATATCAGAGCTTTTAAGATTCATGCTAACAAAATCACAATTTAAACTTTCATTAATAAAAATACCACGTGACGCATAGTTGTTATTACACTTTGCATAAAAATTAAAGCCGGAAATCTTAAAAAAATACTTTTCATGCTCATATATCCAAGTTTCAGTCAGAAAAATTATTTTAGGCTTATTAACAAAAGACTCTAAATGAGTCAAAAACATTTCAAAATTTTTTCGAAGGCTTCTAACATTTTGTTGTACAGTAAAAAAAAATATTTTTGTAATCATCGGAATGAAAAACACTTTTACAAATTTCTCTATCAAAAAAACAAAAAGGAGTAACCAATGACGCATCATTTAAATCTGTTAAATACAAATTGGCCATAACTAAATGATTATTATTGGTGCTTATTTTGACATTCTGTTTCGTTCGAAATTGAGTCGAATTTGGTTAACAATTCATTGCTTTTAAATAAGCTGCGTCATAAATTCAATGTTTCTCCAGAAGCAGTAAAGTTGATCTCCTCTTATCTAAGCGACAGAAAGCAAGCCGTATACTTTCAAAATAGATTCTCTGAGTTTCTTACAATATTACGAGGTGTTCAACAGGGATCGATTTTAGCTCCACTTTTGTTTTCACTCTATATTAACAAAATATCCTCAATAATCATGGAAGCATCCAAATACTTCTATGCTGATGATATACAGATTTATAAAAGCTGTTCCCTAGGACTAATAGAAAATTGTGTCTGTTCAATTAATGATGATGTCGGGCGGATTCCTCTATCAAATCCCAGTCGCTGGTAACAATATCTATGGGGCTGCTATGGGTAGACAGCTTCGGGTTGATCGCTTTGGGTTGGCGATAACTGCAGTACCCAGATATCAAAGAAAAAGAACCAAATTTCTTTTACCTTTTATTTTATAAATTTTATTACTAGGTCTTCTCCTTTTAAACAATACTAATAAAACTAAACTTAAGAATAAGTACAGCTCATCATCACACCGACTAGCGCTAGCTCGGTGGTGAAAGCTCAGCTTGAAAAATAAAACGAGATAAGCTTCTTAACGATTGAGTAACTAACATTAAACTTAATAACAAAGTTTTAATGTTATTTACTCAATTATATCTAAATGTATGAAATGCCTAAAAGTAGGCAATTTAATTTCTAAATACATATTCTGTAATACATATTTCTTCTTCAATCCAAAGTTTGTATTTTGGCGTCAACAGATGATCTTGAGCGGATCTTCAATTGGGCAACAAGTAATAGCCTGACTCTGAACCCATATAAATGTAAATGTTTAGTTATATCAAAAAAAATGACTGGATATATCTTGTTTCCCATCGATTATGCTGAACGGATTCCCCTTAGAATTTGCAGATACATCAACAAATTTGGGGATGGTGTTTAATAGAACTCATTAGTGGGAAAAGCCTATGGAGTTCTTAGAACTTTGTGGACCGTGCAGCAATTTACTCCAATAAATTTAAGAATCGTTCTTCCCAAGACTCTGGTCATCCCAACTCTTATATATGGATGTGAAATATTTTACAACTGTGATTTCAATAGCAAGGCAAAATTAAAACTAGCATTTAACTGTACTATTCGATATATATATGGGCTTCGAAAATATGATCATGTCTCGCATCTATCTAAGAATCTCCTTAACCCATTACCGCCCACTGTACTCGCGCGAGTACACCTATACAATCAACGTTTTATTACTGTTTGTGTATGATTTCTGGAAAGTAGTATTTTGAATTTAAAATAAATACTGGTTGCTGTGTCTTATGAAAAAAAGTTGACTGTTGATATGAAAATTGATGTCTATTTTTGTAGTTACAAATAGGAATAAATAAAATAAAGTTAAAAAATAATTTTCAATAGCAGTCTTTGTTTGGGCGTTAATGGGTTAAAATGAGCTTTGAAAACTTTATTCAGTACCGTACTCTGACACTACTGTTTAGTATCTTAAGAACACGTCAACCTACATACCTCTTCGAAAAACTTCGGTTTCCGGCATCAACCAGATCAACTTCCCTAATACTTCCTTGGTTCTCTTGTCTCAGTTCTGAGAGACAGTTGTTTATTGCTGCAATCCGCCTTTGGAATTCACTTCCAATTTATCTCCGAGAGTTAAGCAACATGCAACAGTTTCAGAGAAGATTAAAACTTTTTTTCTTGACCAAAGCAACTAACTTCTTCTTTTCCTTATAGACTTTTCCCTAATGACTCATCTTTCTTTTTTCTTATAGACTTATCTTCTTCTTCTACTCCAATCTTTTTCTCTTAAAATTTATTATTATTATTTTTATTTTTACTTGAAATATTGCCTTTTTGCTTAGATTATATATAATTATTATTTAATGTATTTATAAGATTCATTACTGTGATTCTATCGTCATTGTTATTTATTTAATCTTGAACAATTTATAACCATATACTATCACTAACTTATAAGATTTTTCTTACAGTGTTAGTTTTTTTTTAATGAAATAAACATAAACTTAAACTTAATTTTGAGTCTCGGCGATTAGAATGTTAATCGAACAAATTGAAAGTTCACCCAATCCATAGAAAGTTCATTCATTTGCGAAAGCTAATTCAATTTTGACATACGAAAGAATAGAATTAAATGTCGTTTTTGTGGCGTTTGAATTTTTCTGTCGAGTAAGCAACAAAACATGTAAGTTTTTAATTATTTCATGGAAAATACATTACAACTGGACAAACCGCGAACAAAAGGAAAAATTAATCAAAATAATGGAAGAAAACCCGGAGGTAGCAAAGGGTTTATTTTACAACCCGCGTTGATACGGAAAGATTTCAAATGGGTTTGAAGCATCCATTATTATCCTTCTCCTCTGCACTTCTTAAAATAAAAACTTATTGTTATTTTTAGTACGGTTCAAAATCCTACGTCGTCTGCTCTTCCCTAAAAGGAAGCACGGCGGAAGCGTAACAATATATAACTTTTTTATTTTTTTTTTGTATTTTCTTTCTAGAGACTAGATCTATTATACATCTTATAATAAGCCATGCACTTTTATGTAGACTTTCGTAACGGATTGTGCATGCACTACTTTCTCTACCCTTTTATTAAAGGTAAAATCATCGAATTCCTACTTTAGTTTTTTTAGTATCGTGCTAGCTTCATATGACTCTTTGACATTTGCAAACATCAAAAAAAGGTTCGTATACTTCGATCTTCGATCTTCGACTGAAGATCGTTTGCTTTTCTTTATCTTATTAAAATTGCTGACACAAGAATTTTATTGGAATTCTTAAAGACGCTTTGGGCACACAAGTTACTGAAGGCGAAATGTGCTGATATGCAGTTTTATATTTATAATATCAGATATCATCATTTGCTATGAGATGAAATTATGAATCATTGTGTGAGCATTACATTTTGTTTATAGAAAGATACCATTTTTATTGAAAGATATTTTACTATGTGTATTGAAAGATACTTTTTATATTTCTTCATTATCATGGGTGTTTATAATTATTACAGAGTTATGTGAGGGTGTTCTGATAATGTAACCGATACTAGTTAGAAAATTTTTAAAATTAAGAATGAGCTAGTAAACTACTATAAAGTTAGCAAAATGTTAAGTAGTATCATACTAACACCTTAATAATAGGCTGTTTAAAATTTTGCGCCATTGAATTAAAAAAAAAAAATTAGATTATTTTTTAAAAATCCATAAACAATTTTTTCGGCAATTTTTATAGGCAATACTTTTTTTTTAATTCAAAGAAAACTGGTTAAAATCGTAAGAGCCGTTAATGAGAAAGTGGAAAATCAAAAAAAGGGTAGGTCGAGGTACAGATTTTTTTTAATGCAGAATTTGCCCTTTAGTACCTACATATATCGCAAATAGAAAGGAATACCACAGAAAACATCCAATACTAATAATAATAAACACTTGAAAGTCTAATCAAACCTAAAGTTTTAAGCCCTCTAACTCTAACATAAACGAAGTTGACAGTGAAGTCAATTATCTGACAACAGCTCTGAATAAATCTTTGGCAATTTCCAATTACACATCTTGGGGGAAAAAAAGCCAAATTGCTGTGCTATGTATTATGAACTATGAACCATGAATAATAAGTTAGTCTATGGTAAGAGCGCACCTAATGCGTTTCATTTTCAAACAATTGGCGACGAGAGTAAAAGGAGATGACCGAAAGTGATAAAAGCTGTACCAAAATTAATAAAAAAGAATAAAAAGGGTGCTCAACGGGATTAAATACGTCGGTTGGCAACTGTGTTTTATTGTAAATGGCATGTGAGCCAAAAATTGCTCTACTTACATAGGACCCGATGCATGAAAACAAGTACGTAGAAAATTGATACCCATTAAGTCAGTAACAAAATATTCGGATCTAGTACAAGATCTTCAAGAACTCTTTGATCCTGAATTGAATGAGATAATTTTCAAATTTTGGTAAGCTGAACAGGGACATACATTTTTCAATCAAATCAAATCACTGTCAGAGAATTGTAAATTTACTTAATAAAAACAGTGATTTGCGACAACAACGTTTACAAAACAAAAGATCTTGCATTTGCAGTTGCATGTAAAAGTAAGTCAAAGAGAAAATACTCCAAATGCAATAAATTCCACGAATTTGATGAGTGTCCAGCTAAGTTCTGGAAGGCTTTCAACTGTGTCAAAATGGGCCACATAGCAAAGTTTTGCCATGTACGCCCAGCAATAAATCGCAGAAAAGGTTACCGAGGAGCGGTACGAATGTTATCCCACAAGCATTTGAGTCATCGGCCTATGATTCCAGTTCATCTACAAACGGAGTGTTCAACGAAATAATTAAAATTTCGGACCACGCTGCTACCGTTCGAGTTTATACGGCCGATCAACTTTTGAACATGGAAGTTGATACTGGAGCATGTATTTCCGTGACATGAAGATAGGTTTAGAAATAACTTCAATAATGTAGAGTTAAAAAGAAATATCTTAACTGTTACAGGCAAAAAATTGAGTTTATGGGAAAAATTGATTTGTTGGTTGGTCTTTCTGCTGTTGGTGAAAGTTTTGCATTGGAGTTGGTTATGATAAAGTTGGATAGATTATAAAGTCCGCTTCTGAGAAGAACTGGTTTGAATGAACTTTTTCTAAATTGGAAAGATACACTTTTTCTAAATAATAAGGTGGGTCTCATAAATTATTTATGTAAAAAAGAACAGACAAAGGAATTTATAGCAAAAGAATTTCCAAATTTAATTAAAAGTGAGCCAAACCATTGCATTAAACATTTTGCCGCAAAGATTGTATTAAGACCTGATACTCCTGCAATATTTCATAAGACAATTGGGTATAGTCAGTTTGCGTCACCAATAGTAGTCGTTTCGAAACCAGGAGGTAAGATGTGGAGATGTGTGATTTTGTGTAATCGATTTGTCAGACGCATGTATGCAACAAAAGCTTTCAGAAAGTTCTAAATTATATTTCGTAATTAATACATATTTGGGTTTATTCAAGAGTTTATTGGGCATAGAAAATATTGCTATCTTTATAGATGACATATTAGTTCGGAGATTCATCGGAAAATTGTAAGACGATTATGGAAGAGGTAATGAAAGATGGAAGATGGGCCACATCATTTCCGAATCTAAACTTCAACCTGATCCGGCTAAAGCAGACGCTATTCGCATGGCTCCAAGTCCCACAAATTTGACGTAGTTTCAATCCTAAACCTAAAGTTTACTAAACTATTATAGTAGTTTTATTCTAAACCGGTCAACCAGGTTAAGAAATTTGTATGGCCTTTTAGGTAAATGAGGAACAAAGATGCTTTGAATTTATGATCTAAGAAAACCTATTGCTCTGTTTTACGATGCGAACCCCAAAGGTGCGGGGGCTTATATAGCTCATACTATAAATAAACAAGAAAAACCAATAAGTTTCGCTTCGAGTACGCTATCGAAATCCGAAAGTACATCGGGAAGCATTGGCTGTCATTTTTGGGGTACAAACATTTCATAAATATTTGTAAGGTCATAAATTTCAACTATGAAGTGACAACCAAGCACGCAAAGAAACCCCAATAAAAAGACGTCCAATATACTAGGCTACTAGACTGTTCATATAAAAATGATCAATTTTATGTTAATTTTAGACTCTTAATTTACTTGACATAGCTTTCGTTAGTACCTACATATATGTATGTTCATATAAACTTAATAATTTATATCAAAATATAAATATACGCAATATTTGTACATATAGGGGAAGGTTATTATGGTGGAGCTAAACGCACGAACCAATTGTAAAAAGCTGTACAGATCTGTTTAATCGAGCAAAAAGCATTAGAAATGCGGCAGATTGGGACTCCTATAAGGAAACCATACCAGTATATAAAAAGAATTGAGGAAATCCAAAAGATCCTCCTGGAAAATAAACTGTTATTTATAACCTTCGAAGCATCAAGATTAAGAAAAATCCTCTCAACTAATCGAGTGATGCCCAGCTGCTTGAAAAATTCTAATGGCTCCTGAACCAACTCTTGCGAAGAATCGCTCAACCTATTTCTAGAAACCCATTTCTCAGGAAGCTGTCAAACTGTTAATAATAAATGCACTTATCCATAAGGTTTGATTATACGGAAAAACTGCACTGGGCGACAAACCATACAAATCAGCAAGACCAGACGGCCGGCATAATACTAGGCGAACACCAAAAGATTAGTGATATTATTCTATCAATCATAGAGAGGCTCTTTACTAGCTGTTTAAATTTCGTCCATATTTCTGTACTATGGAGGAAGTTAGAATTTTATTTATACCCAAAACATGACGACTGAACATAAACTTTCTGAGCTCAAAGCGAATATAAAAAATATTGATTAGGTGGATGCTTGAAAAAAAAAAATGGAAACCATGTGCATTTTGCGTAAATTTTTTTTATCAACCTTTGTCTATATATGAGAAAAATAGTTAAACTTACTTTTCCTTCCACTCACTTCACTCCCTTTAGGACGTCTTCGACGTGTATGAATTGTATCGCGCCTCATCGAATGTGGTCTATTAACACCATGCAGTTTGAAATACAGCCCGCAAGCATTACAAACCATTTCACCTTTTACATTTCTTCTCCATATGGTTGTTGTAAGTGTACCACAGTTCGAGCAGGACATATCCTTTTGGCTGCTAATAAAGCTCGAACTTTTATTCTTTGATTTGTCACCTGGTGTACTTTTTGTCCAACTATTGCGATCTAAATTATCATCAGACTGATTTTGATTTTTAAATGTGTGACCTGCATTTTGAATAAGATCTTTGCAATCTGATTTGCTGGGCCATGTTTGCTTCCTACGGCCAGTTTTCATATTTAAAGATAATTTATCATCTGCGGCATTGTTCTGTAATGATATAAAGAACCATGTTTAGTAAAATTGTATTAACACATCGTCGGTCTGGACACTCAAAAAATGTATTAGTAAAATGGCTACGAATGATATTCGTAAAGAAAATATTCGTGCATTGTACGAATATTCGTAAGATGTACGAAGTATTTGTACAGTCGTATATCTACGAATGCATTCGTAAAATTTTACTAATAACTGTCGTACTATCCACGAATCTATTCGTTTAATACACTAATTTCATTCGTAAACAAGAAGTAAACAATTTGTTTGAGTACATTGTACGAATTATTGTGTACATATAACTAATAACATTCGTTAATTTCTCGTACGAATGACTTCGTACTTTAATCTTTTGCATTCGTAGTATTTACTAATAAATTCGTACTATTTTCTAAGTAAAACTAATATTAGTAGACAGAATTCATTCGTAGGTAGACCGTACGCATTATGCGTAGAATGTACTAATAACTTCGTATTTTCATGAAGTGCATTAGTATTATTTACTAATCATGAGTAAAAAAAATAATATGTGTTCAGTGTTCAGTTCTAAAAATTAAATGTATTCCATTAGTCAACACGTTGAAACGTGATATTATTTATAAAGTGCTGCAGTGGTGGATCAGACTAACATCTGCTTTTTTCGAAAAGACGAGGTAAGTACCTAGACATACATTTGCTTTAAAGCTTATTTTATATTTAAAATACAGCATCCAGAAGTAGCAGAGCATATGTACATATGTATGTGGGAATTTTGTTCCTAAAAGAATTTCAATGTAAGTACAATTTTTTTCGGAAGTTTTCAATTTTAAATGTTTAATCTATTTTCAGTGGCCCTAAGTACATAAAATAAGGAGTTTTTAAATATTAATTTGATTGATAATTATATTTATAACGAATTAATTATTTTTTAACTTTATTCATATATATATGACAATAAAATGAATTAAAAAACTATTTTTAACTTACAACATAAATATCTTTTGTTATTATTTCTTACATTAGGTATTAAAGGAAACAGAGAACATAAATGGTAGTAAGTTCTACAATAATATTCGTACAATATACGAATGGAGCTGTATAATTTACGAATGAAATGCAAGGGCATTAGTAAATATTACAATGATATTCGTACAATATACGAATTGCATTGGTAAGTATTACAATAACATTCGTACATTGTACCAATGGTATTCGTATAATATACGTTTGTTTTTCTACGAATACTAATAAAATATTCGTAAAATGTACTAATAAACGTCCATGAATTAGTAGTATTTACATACGAAATTTTTTGAGTGGAAGAAACACTTCATAACAAAGAAAAAAATCAACTGGAAAATAGAATATAATTCAATAGATATCTGTATTTTACATTTTTTTAAATTAGTTAAAGTTTTATTTAATTGATTTTGCTCTCGCTGAAAAAGAAAATACATTTTTTGAGTTGTAAAAAGATCTAGAAAAAGCCTTTAGCCTTACGACGAAAACATCAAAAACATCTTAATAATATGGATTATTTTAATTTGTTTTCTACAAGTTTATGCATAATTTATTTTAATTAAATGATAATAATATCATATGATTTATTTTTCAGTGCTACACCAAAAAACATACAGCATAGTGGGCGTTGACTTTCAAAACACACGGGTTCATTGGCCTTGTCATTGCATACAATGTTTGGGCCATGGCATCCACTGTGTGTAACTGATTTAGCCAAAGCAAGAACAAATAAATTGCTGTTATTAGCTTTTGGAATCCAGGGACGGATCAATACATTTATTATTAAGCCATAGCACTAATAGTAAATTGTACGTAGTCCTGCCATAAGTTCTGTCCTTAACAAAAACATAAAACATAAAAATAAAAAAGCAATCAAAATTCTATTTAAGTCATTTATTAAGAATTAAATTTATAATCTTATACGAGGGCAGTTTGAAAAGTTCTCGGCCTGACCAATAAAACGCAATAAATTTTAAAACTTTTTTTTAATCTTTTTCTACATATTCTCCTCTTATATCAATGCACTTATTCCATCTGTGTTCCAGTGCTTCTATACCCTTTTTATAGGCCGATTCCTCCAACTCTTCGAAAAACCGCTCCGTCTCAGCAATCACCTCCTCGTTGGTGAAGAATTTGCGTCCAGCCAAATGTTTTTTATGTTAGGAAAGAGTCTGATGGTGCCAAATCAGGTGAATAAGGTGGGTGGTTCAGTACACAAAATCGAAGTTCGTGGAGTTTAGCCATGACAACAACCGACTTGTGTGCTGGAGTATTATCCAGATGAAAAAGGATCTTCTTTTTGGCTAATCCTGGTCTTTTTTCGGCAACTTTTTCAGCCAATTTGTCCAACAAGTTTGCATAGTATTGACCAGTGATAATTTGGCCCTTGGGAAGGTAATCAATAAAAATAATTCCCTTGTAATCCCAAAAGATTGACGCCATCACTTTCCCAGCTGAAGCACACGACTTGGCTTTCTTAGGTGGAGGAGAACCGCTATGCTTCCATTGTTTTGATTGTTCTTTTGTCTCAGGAATATAGTGATGAATCCATGTTTCGTCAGTGGTAATGAATCTTCTGAAGAAATCGCTGGTATTCCTCCGAAATAACGCTAGATTACCTCTAGAGATTTCAACTCGATTGAATTTTTGTTCTTCGCTCAGCAAACGCGGCAACCACCTTGCGGACAATTTTTTCAACCCCAATTCTTCGGTCAAAATGTGGTAAACCCGCTCAGAAGAGATCCCCATGGTGTTGCTGATTTTTCGCACTTTTAACCTTCGGTCGTCTAAAACCTTTTTATGAACTTTATCGACGTTTTCTGAAGAGGTGGATGTTGTTGGCCTTCCGCTTCTGCGATCATCTTCGACGCTCTGTCTGCCATGTTTAAATAAGGCTGCCCACTTTTTGAACGTGGAATACGAAGGTGCAGATTTCCCCAATGTCTCATCGAAGTCATCTTTAATTTGATTTGGTGTCATATTCTTTTTGACCAAATATAATTTTTTTTTTTTTTTTTTTTCATTTTCGTTGTTAGCAATAGGTTCGTTCAAACAAAAAATTGCACTGATATAAGTACGCGACCAATTTTAATGAAACTTCACATACAATTATTATATATATAAGGCTGTTTGAGGAATTAAAAGTTATTTATTAAAACAACGCCTTGTATGTTACGCCGAGAACTTTTCAAATAGCCTCCGTATATAAAAATGAGTTTCTTAAGTGTGTATGGCCGATAGACTCCCGTTTGGCTGGTCCGATTTTGGTAATTTTTTGTTTGTTTGAAAGATATTAATATGTAGATGGTTTGTATGTAAAAAAAAATAATACCTTTTAAACAAAAAATCGCCAAAATCGGACTTTTGTATTTAGCTTGAAAAATTGTTGTTGTAATGATTCATTAATATAAATTGTTTGATGAAATGTATAGAGGCAGATTTAATGGCCTTATTGTTGATGAAGTTGCAGTGATATTGATTAGTTTAATGGAAAAAGCATCGGCTCTTCATCGTTGTTATGATGCTTTGCAATATCCAATAATTTTCTGCAAGGAGAAGACAGATACCATTTTGAGTTCTTCATACACCGGCCGCGACGCGGGCGCCGCAGTTCGCTCAAGATGCAAGGTCAAATGTTCGTCCATCGTCCGGATTCGTTCATTACATTTACATGCAACCAGTGGATAGAAATTAAAGATATTATGTTGCCTGGACAAACGCCAGGCCACATAATATACTAGCGAGTGTGCTTAATATGAAGTTAAAATCATTAACGGAATTTATCATTTAAATAAAAGCTTTGGTGAGGTACAGTCAAGTAGAAAGAAAGAGGTTTTAATTTAATTTGTCTGGTTAATAAAATTGCAGAACATAATATAGATAATATATGATATCAGCAGAGCTTCCTGATATTACGATTGATCCAGAATTGTTCGTAATTGTTGTAAAAAATATGATTCATGGACCATATCCACGGATATTGTCTAAGACAAACAAAGCTCGCATATACATACATACGTCGAGTAATGTAATTTTTTTAAATATCTTAAATACTTATGCAAATATGTAAGCAAATGTAAATATATACCTATGCGCGATATGGCTTGCGTTGCAGTTGAATCTGTTGATAGTAATGATGAAATCGATATGTATCAAATGGGACGCTACATAAGCAGTAATAAAGCTTTTAAATACATGAAAGGTGTCCAGCAGTTGTTCATTTAGCAGTGCATTTCAAGAATGGACAGCTTGTGTATTTTACACCGGAAAATGTTTTTGCAAGAGCAAGAGAGCCACCGAATGCAACTTTGGCCGTATTTCTTTCGTTGTGCCAAACTGATTCATTTGCGAGAACGTTGTTGTATTCATTAGTTCCTGAGTATTCTAAGTGGAATCCATCGGCGAAAAAGTTTCAAAGACGAAAACAAGGAAAACGAGTTGAAGGATATTCCGGTATCTTTTCTGCTGATACTTTGTGTCGTTTTTATACTGTGCATCCAAATAACGCCCAAATTCATTCGCGCCCTTGAGAACTGTCAACGTTTGAATTTACTTGAGGCTGACACTCATTGGGATTGAAGGCTTGCTGAAACATCTGTTTCATCTTCACCACACGAAATACGTATATTGTTCTCAATAATATGTATTTTAACCACATCCAATCCTTAAAATCCACTCGAACTTTGTCATAATTATCGTGGTAACATGACTGAAGATATATTACATAGAATGCGTCGTGTGACGTTAACTTCACATTTGGAATAAACACATGAAATTTAAAATCACGCTCTGATCTTGGAGGAATGCTTGACGCACCATAAGGAAATATCCATACCTCCCCGTGTGCTGGGCTCTCTAAGGGTTTTTAGCTAAACTTCCAAAAGTGGCTCGATGATATCCACCTCGGGACTACTTTAGTATTGCTTCGAATAAAGCATTGGCACAGTTAGGAATGATTGCTCCAAATCGAGCAGCACAAGATGTTCTTGATAAAGAATTATCACGCGAAAGGCAATACGATTGTATTGAATTAAGAATGTTTGTGCAAACTAATGCACCAAAGTTAAAAAATCAGGCTTGGTTGAGTGAACGGCCAATAATGGCTGGTACAGATAAAAATGTTTCTGAAATCAATGCAACAATTTTGGACGAGACAAAACCAAAAATTTTTACAATCGTGACACAATAAAAAATGAAAATTATGTAGTAGATGGTGTTTTTGAATTCTTCGGATTTACCAGAACTGCCGCCATTTTATTTAGCACTGAAAGTTGGGACGCCAATAAAATTGCTTTGTAAACTTTGTAATGGTATCAGACTTGCCGAGAAAAAGTTAATGGCAAATATTATTGAAGATACCATTTTGTGTTGAAAATTCAAGGTCAATCGTTGGAATATTGATTGGGAAAATCATTCTCATGGTAAACTATATGTTGGCTTTTTGCGAGTAGGAAAACAATCGGTTCTGTTTGTTTATGTAAGAGATGGAAAAAAACAAAAGGCATTAGAATAAATTGAGAAATGTTCACTGTAATTTCTGTTTTTTTTTTTTCGATTTCAAATTATTTTCACACAGGTTCCATTTTTTTTATAAATGCACTCAGCGAAGCGGGTGGATGTTAGCTAGTATAAATATATAAGAAATTATTTAAAATGCCCTCCCTTAGCCTTCAAACACTTTCTTAAACGATACGGCCACTCGTCTATCGCCGTACGCACGACTTCCAGTGGAAACGAAGCTACTGTCTTCAACAAATTAGCTTTGAGAGACTCAATATTTCGGTGAGGCTTCCAGCAAGCCTTCTCCTCCAAAATGTCCTATAACCGGTAGTTCAGCGGATTAAGATCGGGGCTGGCAAGCACTGGATATTTCAGCAAGATTCTGCGCGGGCCAACAAAGCAAAGGAGAGAAGGAATTAAGAGAAGATGGAAGCAATTGTTTATTTACTAAGGAGAGCAGGAGAAAAAATTTACCTGAACAGAGTAGTATTGAGTCATTAAAATCAATTTTAGATGATAAAAAGATTTTAAGAGTTGATGGAAGATTGGAAAGTGCAGAATGAAATACGAGAGAAGACATCCAGCAATCTTACCAAATGGTTCTCGGTTAGCTTGGTTAATAATGCATAGTGCTCATAAAGTAACAAAGCACGGAGGTGTTCAGATAATGATGCAGTACACCCATCAGTCTGGATACGAAAGATCAGAAGTGAGCTGAGAAATTGTGTTCATAAATGTTTGGTTCGTGTACACGATACAACCACCGTACCGGTTTGAAACGCAACCAATAGCTGATTTGCCATGGGAAAGACTACTCCAAGGAAGACCTTCTTATAGATCAAAATGATCAACAGAGCAGAAGAGCAGATAATAAAGCAGAAATTTTGGGTTTGGGTTTTTGTTTTTTTTTATAAAACCAGGGGCTTATTAAGAAATACGAAACGAACGGCAGAAAAAACCAAACCCAATGAAACGAAAGTCATGGGGAAGAGAAACGAAAATGAAATAAAAAAAAGTTGCCAGACAAAAATGAAATATAATAGTTTTTTGAAAGCGCAACTTACCTCACACCTATTAAAAAATGTCAAAATACAAAATAATTTTGACAAAGTTTCAAGTAGTATTAGTTCTATAAAATGTTTTTTCCTTATGAATACTTTTTTAAAAGCGAAAATGAATCTCAGTGACGAAAAAGAAGAAATGCGCATAATAAGAAGTCTTTTAAGAAATTCATCCAACCCAATGAGGCTTCCAATTTCCATGTAAGTAAAGTAAAATGCTTTTCCCAAGACATATATAAAAAACTTTTAAAATATTTTCAAGTTTTCATGTATTGGAAGAAATTGATCCTCACCTTCTGAGTTTAACTCTGCACACATACCAATCGTATTAAAATTTGCTGAAAATTTAAAAAAATTTAAAATTTAACGACAGCTGATGGCACTCGTTAAAAAAATACGAGTATCTTTATTTTAACGATTCTCGATTCTCATAATTGCAATTTGACGATTTCGCGCTACTGCAATCGTTTCTTGTACGAATATCGTTTTTCATAATAAAGCCCCCGAAGCAGTACATGTCGATTTGATATCCGGCTTGACGTAAGTTGCATTTATTACTTGTTTCGAAGATTCATAGCGAGAAGGGGAAATGTGAAAGAGTACGACAATGGTACAGCATTTGTCGGTGCGGGAAGGAGATTGTTGAAGGAGCGAAAGACAATGCTTCAACATTTCTTGACAAGATGTAAGGATGAATATTTAGCTACTCTATTTGAGCGAAAGAAATAGAGGATGGAAAAGTATGGTTTGAAAAAAGCACAATTCTGTATTGTGGAAAGTGAAACTACCCATCAGTATGGGCGATGGGGCGTATACTAGAGCGAATATTCGCAGGAAGGATAGACTGATTCGTAATTTGGTCTTACAGACAGCAACCCATCAACTTACTAGCCCGCGACAGAATATCTTCATCCTGCCAATTGAAGAACAGGTACATGTTATCATTTATTTGTTGTCATATTATATTTTGTATATTTAATGAGAAAGAAGAAAACAGAAGGTTGTTCATAAAATGAGAAAGAGTGGAAAACCGTAGGTTTTCGTTGGAACTGTATTTAACTGCATCAGTGTTCAAACATATAATCGTATACATACATCGACGATAGTATTTATAAAATGTATAAAACATAATATAACTTAATGAAAGGGAGCTGTGAAATTATTTGTATAAGGAATGAATGGTTAATTGCTTACAGGATCGGGACGAAGAGAAGGTTGCCATAAATTGAAGATAGTGGTTTTGTATAACTTTTCCACTTTAAATCGTTGTTTTATTTCTTTATTTATTTATTTATTCATCTACAAGCTTTAAGCTAACAGATTAATTAGACTTAAATATAAATAAACATACATAATAATTTAAAAGAAACAAAAAGAAAAATACGAGTATGTACATACATCATTAAAAATCATAAGTTAATCAGAGGATTTTTAAACATTTGTCTTGATTGACTTAATTCAATTTGGTTGCAAATTGAGTTAAAATTTGATATGCATCTTGTAAGAGGTTCATTTTATCCATAATTAGTTCTATGATAAGGCCGAAAAAGAAAATACCGTTGTCTAAGTGGTCTTCCGGGAGCGTATATTAAAAGTAAAGCTAGCAGTTTTGAACATTTTATATGATAACATAAGATATCTCTCACAAACATTATGTCATGGGGTTTTCTGCGGATATCCAGTCTAGAGAGAAATATGCATCTTGCTTCATAACTTGGTGAGAATCCCCACCTCATTTTAGCGAAGATGAATTTCGTAAATCTTCTTTGGATTTTTTCAATACGAATAGATTGCACCTAAAAAGCGGGGCACAAAACAATATCGCAGTATTCAAGAATTGATCTTACTAAAGCAAGATAAAGACATAAAAGAGCATGTGGATTGCTAAACTCTTCTGTATTTCATTTGATAAATCCTATCATAGAATATGCTTTTGTCGTAATATAATCGACATGATCACTAAATGATAAAGTACGATCAAAAATTACTCCAAGATCTTTAATTTTATTCAACCTATTCAAAAGGACGGAATCTATTGAGTAACTATATTTAATCGGCATATCAATTCTATAAAATGAGACGACGTTGCATTTTCCTATGTTAAGTTAAAGATTATTTTTCTTGCACCATAATACTAAAAATTCTAAATCTTTTTGCATACTACAGCAATCATTTATGTTTGATATGCTTGCGAACATTTTTAAATAACCTGCATAGAGAAGAATCTGTGCGAATTGGAAAATAGATGTTATATCATTTATGAAAATAATAAATAGCAGCGGTCCCAGATGACTACCTTGCGGATCCCCTGATGTACAGTGGAATGCTCTGGAGAAGAAATTTCCAAGTTTTACTAACTGTACTCTGTTTTTCAAAAACGATCCAATCCAATCCAAAAGCTTTGAATGAAATCCAAAGCGTCTTAATTTTTCTATGTGTATAGTATGATTAACCGAGTCAAAAGCTTTGCTGAAATCAATGTATATGACATCAACTTGCTTTCCTTTTTCTACTTTCTATGCCCATGACATAATTCTTGTGTAAGAATTTACTTAAAACATTAAAATCTTTTCGTAATTTACAAAAAATTGCGAAATCGAGTTCTTTACCAGAGTTTTTATATTTTTTGAAAGCTTTAGTTCTCAAGTTTTTTAAATGAGAAAGTTGTCTATTATACCAAGGAGGTTTACCATATTTTTTATTAGAGGACAACGGGACAAAATTTTCAACCCCAGTCATGAGAATCTCTACGAAACGATTATAAGCAAATTGTAGACTTTTATTATTAAATTCAATTTCCCAGTTAATCGTATCTAGCCAAGTATTAAATGCAATAAAATTTGTTTTTGTATAATTAAGTTTATGTGTACAAGGATTGTAAAATTCAAATTTTAACTTAATCTTCTCATGATGAACAGAATTGTTTAGCAAAGGAAAAGGACACTTTATTTCATTTACTTTAATATCATTTTCGCGGGGAGAGTACGATAACTTAGGCGCCAAAAATTGATAACGGATTTTTGTAGAAGGGTCAAATACAAGCATTTTTTACTATGGGAGGGGGGGTCTATCTCGCCCCGTTTAGGAGGTAGGGGCGATTTTATAAAAAATGACTTAAATTGAAAAAAAAAAAAATTAAAAAACAACGGCAACACTTACAATAAAATACTATACCGGTTTTGAAAGCCAGAAGTCTGTTCTATAATCGTAAATTTAAATTAAATTATTTATGTCAATAGTTTTTTGAAAAATTTGCATGCAAACTCTTCTACCTGAGCGTCGAACTTGTCGAGTTGTAGAAGCTGAGTAGGGTCAATGATTCTCGAGATGTCATCTCCAGAAGAGTCCTGAAACCAAAGGACGCTCATCATCCTCTTACACATCCTTGTATCCCTCCCTCTCCCACATTGGAAATGCGAAAAGCTATCCAAAGTTACCAGCTCCTCTATTACCCTTAACGTCCTTCTTTTCAGAACGGTGCTTACTGTCTGATTCCCCGCCCACTCTCTCCTTTTCCTATTTTTGCAACTTCCCAATTGGGCTGGATTCAAGGTGTTATACGACCCGTGCCGATGATCAGCCTGGCTGAGGGCCCAATCAAAAAAACTAGCTCAGTCGCTAACGGAGTATCCGGATACCAGGCGACCTCCGGATTAACTAGCCTTATCTGCATATACGGATCTCTGTGCAGATGGACCACCCTTTCTCCGTTACTCGTGGGATCTTTTATGGAAAATTTAAATACAAAAGATGGTGGAAAGTCCTGGTCTTTGAGACAGGCCAGCAGTGCGACTGAAAAGCCGTCTGCTGTTTCTCCGGCTTGCGCTGGAAGTAGTAGTACTGTGGATTCTCACAGTCCTATTGCCGAAAGCAAAAGCAGGAGTAAAATGGTAGAAATACCTCCTTCCAGTAACAGGGGGGCTGTGAAGCATGGCCCTTCTATTACTACTTCAGAGAGTAAACCTCTCCAAACTTCGACACCGCGGTTCAGTGGTAGTAAGATTGTGAAGCATGGTCCTGCTACCACTAAGGAGAGTAAACCTCCCCGAACTTCTTTGCCTCATTCCAGCGGTGGTAGGACTGTGAAGCATGGTCCCTCCACCTCTAACAACTCCACAAATCCTAAAGAAGGCCCTAGGGGGAGCGGACGTAAGCCCAACCCTTCTAGGACACTCTACAAGGACATTCGCAATGCTAAGAGAATACTCAGGGTTTTTGGTGAACAACCTGGCGCCGGGGGGAACTCTCAGCATGATGCAAAAATCAAGTGGGCTAAAAGCTTTTTAGCTAATAATAGCGTCCAGGCCAGCGGAGACTCCACGTCGAAGCGTCAAAGGTCTATGGAGGGCACAATTTCAGTACCCAAACGCCCCAAAGTGCACAACATCAGCGCTCCATCACATCCCTGTGGAGGGAATAAGACCTTCAGTGATGTGGTTAAAAACAAAATCGTGGTCGCGATCATTGACGGGAACGACGTCGATGGCACGATCTCTGCGGAAAATTGGCAGGTGGTCAAGGGGAAGCTCCAGTTGAGCTTCATGAGTATCATGATGGAGAACCCTGGACCACCTCCAATCACAAACGATGGAGGCTGGCATCAAGGACATGTTAAGCTCATGGTTTGTGACGATCAGAGATCGTGTGATCTTCTATCGTTGGCCGTTAGCCGGTTAGGGGAAGTCTGGCCTGGTGCTAAGCTCGAGGTTGTTGCTAAGGAGAAAATCCCGTGCAGACCAAGAGCTCGCGCCATGGTTACAGCCGAACTCTCCAGCATGGATGTAATACTCCAGATGATCCGGCTATCGAACCCATCCCTTCCTACTCACAACTGGAAAGTTGCGAAACTGGAGGAGAAAAAGGGACCCTACAGAGGTGCAATTATTGTACTAAATAAGGAGTCCCTTGCTCCTCTGGCGCAGACCAAAGGTGTGATTAGGTTTGGGTTTGAGACCATCACACTGAAGGTGTATAAAAAGGACGCGGATGTTACTGGTGCATCCACTTCCTCCAACGTAGTCGAAACTGCTGCTGCAGACCCTGGTGCATCTATCACCTTCCCATCACTGGAAGAGGAAGAGGCATCCAGGTCATCTTCGGCAACAGTGGAGACAATAAAAACAGTCAGCGACATGGAGATCGATGACCACAACAATGAAGATCTTCTGAGTGAGGACGCTCTTTTGGGCTCAACCTCGGAATCGGAAGACTCCAACGTCACCGTGTTGGAGGTTGATCGGGAGGGTTGTAGCAAAGATGCTGCGATTTCTACAGATTAATCTCCAACACTCTATTAAGGCCTCGGCCTCCCTGCTTCTTCGTCTATCCAGCAGCGGAGAAGACATCGTCCTAATCCAAGAACCCTGGATTGTGAAATCCATCGTTCGGGGACTAAGGACTCCAAACTACTACTTGCTGTATGCATTAGATAAAGGTGAACCCAGATCTTGCATACTAGTTAAAAGTAGCCTAAATGTATTTTTACTACCTAATTTCAGTGATCGAGATGTAACCGTCGCAAGACTGGAAACAGCCAAAGGAACTTTCTGGCTGGCGTCGGCATATCTAGGCCATGACCACCTTGGCCCTCTCCCAGGAGACACTCTGAGGAGGCTTATCACTGATGCAGATAGGCAGAAGACTGACCTCATTATTGGAAGTGATGCTAACGCCCATCATACAGTGTGGGGTAGCACGAATATAAACGACAGAGGTGAGTCTCTTTTCGATTATATTTTGAACACTAACCTAACAATATGTAACGTTGGAAATGAACCCACATTTGTTACTAAAAACAGACAGGAAGTACTTGACATAACTCTTGTCTCAGATAAAATTTATCATACTATCTCGAATTGGAAAGTATCAAATGATCATTCTTTCTCTGATCATAGATACATACAATTCGAAATAATGGACGAACCTCCTAGCCAACCTTCCTTCCGTAACCATCGGAAAACAGATTGGCTTCTATATAGGGCAACTCTATTAAGGTCAATCAGGCCTGAGTTATACAGCATACCCTACAACACTGAGGATCTTGATATTAAAGTCAATGACCTCACAGCAGCCCTCAACAAATCTCTGGAAACTGCCTGCCCTCTTATACAAATAAGAGGTAAAAAGAAACCACACTGGTGGTACTCGGGGCTGGATCCACTAAGAAAAGAATGCAGGAAACTCTTTAATAGAGCGAAAACCTCCAGAGAAGCTTCTGATTGGGATTCATATAAAGACTCCCTCAAGTTATATAAAAAAGAACTGAGGAAAACCAAGCGTATGTCCTGGAGAACTTTCTGTAACAATATAGAAGGCAACTCAGAGGCATCAAGGTTAAGAAAAATCCTCTCCAAAAATCCAGTAATGCCAAGTTGCCTAAAAAACAATGACGGTTCCTGGACAAACTCAAGCGAAGAATCGCTCAATCTGCTCCTGGATGTACATTTTCCAGACAGCTCTCCTTACGTTAATAGCACTGATCCTGATCCTAACAACATACTCAGTAGCATAACTCCTCCACAAGGTCTGATTACAGAGGAAAAATTAAAATGGGCAATAAACAGCTTCAATCCATACAAATCTCCTGGGCCAGATGGAATAATTCCAGCGGAATTACAGGAAAATTCCGATATTCTGATACCCATTCTGGTAAACATCTTAAATGGTTGTATCGCTCTGGCTCACATTCCTTTGTCATGGAGAGAAGTAAATGTTATTTTCATCCCCAAAGCTGGCAAACCTAGCCATGTTAATCCTAAAGATCTAAGACCTATTAGCCTGTCATCATTCCTACTTAAAACATTTGAACGTCTGATTGAAATCCATTTGAGGGCAAACATTGATAAGTCCTTACTATCCAATGCTCAACATGCTTATAACAAAGGGAAATCTGTAGAAACCGCTCTACATACGCTGGTTCGTACTATCGAACACTCCCTTCATCATAAGGAGTTCACCTTAGTTGCTTTCCTGGATATAGAAGGAGCTTTTAACAATGTCGACGCATCCGCAATCACATCTGCGCTGTCATCTCTAAAGGTGGATAAGTCAATCAGTAATTTGATAAATCATATGCTGATAAGCAGGATTATTAATTCAAAACTGGGCGATTTTACTACTCGAAGGACTGTCAGTAGGGGTACGCCGCAAGGCGGCGTCCTCTCTCCTCTCCTTTGGAACCTAGTCGTAAATGAACTACTAGTGATTCTTGAAGGGGAGGGGCACAAGGTGATTGCCTATGCGGACGATGTTGCGATAGCGATATCTGGTAAGCATCCTAATACTCTGAAGGAACTCCTACAAAATGCTCTAAACAAGCTTACTAACTGGGCAGATCAATGTGGACTCGGTGTCAACCCCCACAAAACTGAACTTGTCCTATTTACCAGGAAATATAAAATCCCACACATAGACCCTCCCCTCATCAAAGGTATACCGCTTAAATTCTCAGACAAAGCAAAATATCTGGGTCTTATTTTGGACAAGAAATTAAGCTGGAAGCCCAATATCCAAGAGAGAGTCAACAAAGCCAACATAGCTCTTTTCTCTTGCAAGAAAGCCGTAGGTAATAAATGGGGTCTACAAACTCATATAACACACTGGCTATACATCTCAGTCATTAGACCGATACTTACATATGGAGTGACAGTATGGTGGACTGCGCTGGAAATAGCAACTAACCGCGATAAGCTCAGCAAAGTCCAACGAACAGCCTGTTTAATCATGGGTGGAACTCTCCGCTCAACTCCTTCTGCTGCACTTGATGTTCTTTTTCATCTCATACCGCTAGATATTTTTAGCAAACAATCGGCCGCTAACACAGCCATTCGACTTAAAGCCTCCTCGCAGTGGATCAATAATGATATTGGTCACTCTACTATACTGAACTCGTTCAGTAGTCTACCTAGTAACGTCGATTACACCACCCCTCATCCAAAATTTGATAAAAATTTTCAAGTATCCATCCCTTCCAGGTCTTCATGGGAAAATGAGTCGTTTTTGATAGACGAAGCAATTCATTTCTATACAGATGGATCTAAAACCGATGACGGGGTCGGTGGAGGCGTATACTCCGAAAAATTAAATCTTTGTCTATCTTTTCGTCTTCCCAATCACTGTAGCGTGTTCCAGGCAGAGCTTTTAGCAATAAAAGAAGTCCTCTCTTGGCTAAAAGAAAACGTTATATCGACAACCGATATACGTATCTTCTCAGACAGTCAAGCTGCCTTAAAGTCACTGGACTCTGTCTCCATTAACTCACAAACAGCCCAAAATTGTCGATCATCTCTGGTGGAGATGTCAAAACAGTTTAACATTCACCTTACATGGGTGCCGGGGCATAGAGACATTCCAGGAAATTGCAAAGCTGACGAACTTGCAAAAAACGGAACAATATTACCTTTGTTGGATAGCAAATCTAACATCGGTATACCCCTAGCTACTTGTAAACTTATGCTAAAGTAAGATACCATAAGGAAAGCCAACCACAGGTGGACCAGCACCCCAACTTGCCGGTCTACTAAACTGATTTGGCCATTGTTTGATGCTAAACGCTCAAAACAACTAATTTCTATTGGTAGATTGCATATTAGCTCCATTATAGGTGTCCTTACTGGGCACTGCCTAATAGGAAGACATGCTTCTCGTCTTGGAGTTCCTGCAAATGACTTTTGCAGAAGCTGCATGGATGAAGAAGAAGAGGAGTCAATTCCCCACCTTCTATGCTCTTGTCCTGCCCTAGCGCAAAGACGTAGACTCCACTTGGGAGACTACTACTATAACGATCCTAGTGATCTAAATAATTCCGACATTCACTGTCTCAAACGCTTCATTATTAGCTCAAAATGGTTTAACGAGTAAGGGGGATTTTTGAAATCCTTGTGGTATCACAACGGACCAAATATTGGTCTAAGTGTGCTGTCCTTTTCCGGTCAGCAGCCACTTTAACCTAACCTAACCTGCATGCAAACTCAAATTTTTAAAAAAAAAATGAAAAAAAAAAACAGTTTAGACCAATTTTTTTCAAAATTGTAAAATGAAGTGCTTAATTGGCTTTTTGTGGTCAATGCTACTCGTACTATTAATTCTGAATCGAACACAAAAAACCGAATGGTTTTGTCCCTTCTAGTTTTTGAGAAAATCGAAAATTACTAAAACTACTTTTTATGAAATTTTTGATTTTTGGTATTTAACTACGGTGATTTCATTTTGAGGATTAATGTTAATGTGGTTCATTTGTAGGTAAAGTACTGCAAATCATTTAGGGTTACCAAGAATGCACCAGAGGAGGTAGAATGGCATTTCGCGTCTCAGTCAGTCAGTTTGTGAGTAAGTCAGGTGTTACTTAAAAATAGTCAAGTCAATTTTTCAATGTTCAATGTATTAAAACCGTGTTTACAGGCATTTTGATCACAAAAAAAAAAAATTATAGCAAGCGCCTCCCGAATCTCTAGCCAATATTGAGGCCCATGGAAAAATGTGCCGATAGATGGGTTTATTGCTCTGAGATTAACTTTTATATGGATTGCACCAGAGAAACTTTTAAATCATTAGTTTTAAGCAAAATTTAAGTAACGTTATTTTTTAAAATAAAAGATTAACTATGTAAATCATTTAAATATAATTTGAATTTTATATACCCACCTACAAATTTGTAACTATATATTTACTTATGTATCTTAGTCTGTAAGAGTATAATATGCTCTGGTTGATGAATAAAAAATAATAATAATATTGTATTCTTACAATTTTTGTCACCTTTTTGAGTTGGAGTTGAGGGGAGTAGACGCTTTAGTTGGAATTAGACCAATTTCTTCTAAGAACGCGATGCTTTTGAAATATTTTTTTTGAAATATTGAAAAGTTATTTAATTTAGGATGAAGTAGGGGATGCTTAGTCGCCATTCTTTATTCAAAGAAAAAAATACTTCACCCTTACAAAGGTTGAATAACGAATGACCTTGGTAAACAATAACCTGTACCATATTACCATTAAAAGTGTTAGACACAAACCATAAACATACATATTAATTAAGGAATTATATAAATTTGCTGCATTCGTACAGTAGTACCTAGGTAATGTGAATTTTTCATAATGTATTAAATTTTCATGTCTGAACATTTTAAATGTGCAACTTTGGGCTACGTACATATGTACATATATTTAGTAGACATTGGATATAGGCCATCCCAAACTCGCACCTACCCCAAATCCTATAGTGTGCCAAGGGAGGGGTGTTGCAGGGGGCAGCATGCCCCCCCCATACATATCTCACTGTTTATACGCCGTAATGCGTAAGCAAGCAAAAAAAGCAAATATCCCATAAAAAAGTAGTTTTAGTTATTTTCAATTTTCTCAAAAACTAGACGACACAAAATCATCTAGTTTTCAATTTTTAAATAAGAATAAATTAGAGCAACGAATCTTAGGAAAAATAATAATATATAACTTTGCAGTTTTGAAAAATTAAACTTAAAATTTTTTTTTTTATGTTTTTTTCACCAAAATTTGAGTTTAAAACTCGTTTTTTCAAAAACTGTGCATAGATTCTACTTGATTTAAAAATTATCTAATAGATCAGAGTATTCGCTTTAAAAAAAGGTATAATACTTAATTGTAAGTATTACCGTTATTTTTTAATATTTTTGTTTCCATTTTAGTACCTTTTTTATAAAATTGCCCCTCCCGCCCAAACGGGGGGAGATAGACCCCCCCTTCCATAGTAAAAAAATGCTTGTATTGAACTGTTCTACAAAAAAACCGTTATAAATTTCTTTTTGCCTAAGTTATCGTACTCTTGCCATTTTCGCATATAAAAACAAGATCCAATAATCTATATAGTGAATTATAAACATCATTTATTTGATGTAAGTTAAAGGCATAAACATAATCAATAAAAGCATATTCATAGTCTTTAATCATATTTGCTGGTATAAACATTTTATCATCGTCTGACCAAAACCAATTTACATTGCCCAAATTAAAATCACCTAATATACAAATTGTTTCGAAATCTTTCATATGTGATTTGTTAATGAATTCAATGTTAGATAAATCTGTGGCCGCAAACCATAACCGCCTAACTCGAGTTATGACGAAATTGAGTTTTTATCATAATCGTGCTGAGAATATAAAAATCTGTCCCCACTCAATTTTTTACGCCTGTATCTTTTTGTAAACAAAAGTTATAAACAAAAAACCTAACAACCTAAGTCTCTTTTCAAAAATTATAATTTGCCATAACAACTTAACTCAATAAAAATACAACGGCGGTTTCATAACTTAAGATAAGTTTTTATTATTCTCCATTTAAAAGAAAAATAATCAGAAATAACAACATAAGTCAAGTTAATAATTTTAAAATCTGCCAAGAATTAAAAACGCTTATTTTTCATTTTTCTTATATCAACATAGGCTCTTATTCCCTAATGTAGAACAAATATTTACTTTTCTTAACTTGAGTTAGGTTGTTATGGAAAACCACAATTCTATTTTTTGACGAACTTAACTGAACTTAAGTTCTTTTGGCTAACCAGACTATGATTGCATGAAAATCTTAAATCGAGTTAGGCCGTTGTTCCGTGTTTCAATTTAAAAAGTCACAAATCTAAGTTGACTTAAGTTCTTTTGCCTTAATCAGTTTACTGTAAAAATGAGTCATAAGTGAAGATAGGTCTTAACGAACAGTCGCATCTGTAGTGTAAGTACTGTTTAAAATTGAAAGGTTTAATTAAAGAAGTGCGTAAGATATCGATTAGAGCAGTGCAAATAATGGAATTAGCAAGGATGCTCACAATTTACAAGATAATTATTATCTATTATCATTCTGATTACACGATATAGTTATAGGATGTATTTAGGAGCTGATATCACATTGGGGCAGTACTCTACGAACAAAATTTGTTTAGGTATTACTCAATAAGAGAAAGTACTCATTACAACAACAAGCGTGGTTTCAGTGCTTCTCTATATCCCCTTAAAAAAATTCCTATGTAAATTGGTAATCGAAATTAGAAAAATGGTTTATAAAAATATTTGTTCTTAAATAAATTTGGGGTATCAAATTAAAACAAAATTCAAAAAGAAATATCAAAATAAGAAGTCGTAAGAATTGATCTTCCATTGAGCATTTTTTTTCACTACGCTTGTGCAAACCTCAAAAACATTATTGTCTATTATTTTTTTTGCAGTACAATGTAATAATAGAGATCAGCTTGTGCGTGAATAAAATGGAATGAAATTAAAGAATTCCTGCTGCCAATCCCTGTTTTCATGATTTGAGAGTGTACTTTTAGAAATGTATTTTTGCTTTTAATCAAAATATAATATTATGACTTTTGTTACAATCAAACCAAACAAAAATGTTTCCATATTTTGAACCGAGTATAACGAAATACAGTCATTAAAGAATGGCCAAACTCTTATTTTTAAGTCATCAGTTATAGCAACAAAACTTTCAATATTTAATAGAATTCTAAGGTTTATGTTAAGATATGCACACAGTTTTTTGTTGTTCAGGTGAACTACATAATATGTTCATGAAACTGAGAACGTTGAAAATGATCCCGAATTTGATGGTATTTTTTTTAATAAACCAGAATAGATACACTTATTTAATAAGTCTAGTAATTCAATTTCTGAGAGCTCAAATAGAAAAAACGTTTGCAAGACCTAAATGCAAAGCTAAGAAAAAGCTATACGTTAAACTGTCAATCAGCAGAAAGACTGTTAAAATTAAGGCTTGTAAGCCTCTTTATATTTGTAGAAGTAAATACACCGAGAGCATTAAATTTTAAAAACTTGAACAGTAGTTCAACAGCTACTGGTCATTGGAAAGCTATTACCAAAGAATATTATATATTGGATCCCTCAAACACATTGAGGATACAAAATTTGACACCTTGGTGTACGCAGTTAACTGGAAGCCAAAACGCGACCGTAGTATGAAGAATACGAAAATATTTTTAATGTTTTTTGTAAAAAATATTTTCCTCAGTTCTTTGACGAAACTGAGAGCTTCTTTAAATCCGTCATTAAAACAAAAAACTTCACTGTCGTTAGTGTCGTTCGATTCCATTTAAGGATATCAGAGAAAAACGTGCTCCTAACAATAAAACGACATATTTCGTGGTTTACTGCATATGAAAGTCACTTCATTTGAAAAGACTCGTGTACAAAATATTTGAACGCTAGCTTTAATCTTACATCAATACACGGCCATTATAAATCATAATCTTGGAATCTGGCAAGCTTATCAAAATACTTTAAAATGTTTGGATTTATCGGTCAAGAGTTTAATGCCCCAAAAGGAGACAATTGTTCTTTTGCTTCAAAGAGAAAGGTTACCGAATCCGAGAATGAAAAGTTCGCATTGCAAGTGAAGCAAAACGCAACGAAAAAAAGAGGCAATAAAAACCAAACACTTTTAAATTAAAGCTTGGACCTTCATCGATCCTTGAACCAGGGCTTATATATGTGATTGCGCCCATCACAAGCTCAATTAGCTTAGTGAGAAAAAAAACGAAGGTCCAAATTGATTTTTATTTCGTTAATAAGACTGATTTAATTGACACGAAGAACAACGACAATGATTTTTCTGATTTTGCCAAAATAACTTGGAACTCTATTCGGTAGCTACGTTACTATAAAAACTGCATCAAATGCCCTACACAAATTTCTTGCACAAAGATGAGATTTCTAAAATTATAAAAAGTAAAAAAAAAGACGAGAGCTTCTTTAAATCTAAACAACTTCTTTCCCGAAAGAAAAGAAGATTTCATGGACTTAAAACATCAAGTCTTGATTTTCAGTCTTTTTATGACAATCTTCCATCCAATATGGACGAGCCAAATACTAATCCTCATTTAACAGGCCCTGAGAACTCAGAAGATACTTAAATATAAATTTTGCTCAAAATTTAATCAATAATGTACAATACATAATTTAAACTTATGCATATTAAAAACTTGAATAAATAAAATATTCTTATTACAAAATGTTCCTTTACTTGTATGATACTTTCACGACCAAAAGAAAACAAACATGGAAAATTAACTTAAGTTAATGAGTACCCTGGTTTATTGGTAAGGAAAAAGAACTTAAGTCAACATATGAAATTTTTTCCCACAATATCACACATGGAATAACGACCTAAGTCGACAAAAGAAATTTTAATCATTCTTTCTTAATATGCCATAACAACCTAACTCGACCTAAGCTTTTTATTTTTTTAAAGTTCAATAAGCCATAACAGCTTAAGTGTTTTTTTCCTTAATTACTCACTAAATATAAGACATACATTTTATTACTTCTAGTATATGAGAAATGTGTATTCTTTCTTCATTTCTGCATTTAAGAAATTTAAAAATTTATAATTCCTGATTTATAGAGAGATTATGAAACTTAAAACTGCTCTCCTGAAAAATATGAAAAATCGACTTAAGCGGTTATGCCTTGTGACCACTGAAATGTTTTTCATAAATTTTCAACTCACTTCTTGGAGGAACATAACTAACTAAAAAAATTAATTTCCAATCAATATTTAAATAATTTTTAACATTTACAACAACAGATAACTGTTCTATATCTTCACACGGTAAAGATATATTTTCACATACTAAGCCATTTTTTATAGTAACTAATAAACCTCCACCTCGATCATCAGCGGTAAGACATCTATCTTTTCGGAAGACAGTATATAATTTACTATCTATAATCTCAGATGATAATATTCCTTCCACCATGAAGCCAGGTCTCAGTGATAACAATGACATCATAATCAAGATGTGACGATCCAGAAAAAAAGTCGTTTATTTTGGTTCTCATTCCACTTGCATTGTGGTAAAAAGCTTTAATTGGGCGGTTACTTGAAAAGTTTTTAATATTAATTTTATGTTGAATGCCGTCATGATTTATAAGTTTTTTTTTCTGGAACGACCTAATTTTAATAGCATATGGCCATAAATTTGGTTCAAGAATAAAATTTTTATATTTAAAGGGAACTCCCAGCTTAAAGTTCACTTTTTTCAAGTCATCTTCAGCTTTTCCTTTAGCAAGGAGCTTAAAGCATTCTATGACTTCCGGGTTTATGTTCAATTTAGACACGAGATGATTAACCATAACATTAGTGCAAGTAGGACAAGAATTAGCAATATCCTCAACCGTAGCAGCGGTGACAACCACGTTGGGACCTTTATGTTCTTCAACATTGTTGATCTCAATAGCGACGGAACTAATATCAGCAACATCACCAACAGCAACTTCAACTCCACAATCCACAGCAACAGCAACAGCACCAGCAACACCATTACCACCAGCAACATCATTACCACCAGCAACATCAGAACCACCAGCACCGCCAACACGCATTTTTGTTAGAAAAAGATTTTACAGCGTCATCACTAACTGCAGCAGCATTCAAAGGAGAGCCAGAGGTCTCCTCAACGACAACATTTACAACATCGTTGTGTTTAAAGGCAGTTGTACTGACAGCGGCTTCGTCAACTATTTTATTAGATTTATCTTTCTCCAAAGCAGAAGCAGCAACAGCAGAATAAGAAAGGGAAAGAGACTGATTCCCACAATCATCCGAAATCACTTTATTTTGCATGGGTTTTTGTTTTTTCGTGATTTTGGCATTATTTTTTCCGATGAGTATTGTGTTGGAGGAAGACAGACTTTGACGGCGAACTATGAGTGAGCTTTTCGGTAGAACTCTAGGCACCAGGGGGGAAGAAACAACTATGTTTTTATTTGGCAATTTTGTTATTGCTTTAGAGCGAGTGTTTTGTGAAACAAGAATAGTTTTCTTTTTTTCTTTTTGATCACACACACTTAAACCATTATTTTGCTTGTGTTCATATAGTTTATTAGATATAGCTTTTAAACTTTTTTCAATATAATTGAATCTTGCATAGAAATTAATTGCTGAACTACTGCAACATACGAGTAGATCACATTTCCACATAAAATTTAAACGTTTATTTAAAAATTCTAGTTCAATTTCATTTACTTTTGCACAGCTAGAATGAAATATCAAAGCGCAAGTATCACACGAAATGACATCGCTATTTATTACCAATTGGTCACAACAAAAACAATTTACAGCCATGACAAAAGCTGAGTGACTGATCGAATCAAACTTTCAGTTGCGACAGAATTTTTACCCCCCATAGATGGTAAATAAATTAAACTTAATAATATTTAAGTTTCTTAAAAAAATATTTTTTATGAGGATCAACCTCTTTATTCGCAAATCACTTAATAACTAATTACAAAATGTTTTTCTTAAAACTATCTAACCTACTTATATCTCTATGCTGCGGATGTTCCCACAGGTAGTGTTATATTGCAGCAATCTCTGCTACGTGCTGGAATGCATTTTGTTCTGGTTGTTATCTTGTTTCCAGACGCAGCGTCAGCGAAGTTATCGTGAGAACGAGTCGTAAATTATTTGCACGATTAATGCAATCGTTTGCATTAACTCCTCCGCCTTTAAGTTTTGAACGTCCTCGTTCAAAAGAGTGGTATTTTGCTGATGTTTACTATTTTTTGTTGGGGTTTTATGTTTTGGCTTTGATGCTGGGCTGGACCTGCTTCGGTTTCCTCTACAACTTCAACTTTGTCATCTCTATATTTTACTTCTTGATTTTGTTGCACAGGGTGTGCTGATTTTGATTTGCACTTGCGCATGATGATGAAAGAAAGTATGAGCAAAAGCAGTATTGACAGGGTAATGCTCATGATTGATCCTCGAGTGTTGTCTTCTTCAAGGCTTTTTATTATCTTTGTGTTGTTTAATTGCATTTCTTTAATCATTTCAAGTGATAGATGTTCGTTGGTAAGATATGATGAGGCATCTGGTTGAACTATTGCAGGTAATGGGTTAGAGCCAGATATTTCTTTGGATATGTAGGTTTTGTTTAATATTGTTATTGTTGAGTTATGGTGTCGGATGATGAAGGTGCCATTTAAGAAGAGTGTGTTGTTGTCGGTTTGTATGTGCCCAACAAAATTATTAAGGAGTAAGGTGTCTTCGAGTACTTCTTCTACCTGGGGAACATGATGGCTATTGGTTTTCTTGCAATATGCTGGTAGACTTCTTAGGAGGTTTGATATGCACTGGTCATCAGATATGTCAATTATATTTCTATTTTTGCATATTGTTACTGTATTAAAAGATTTACATTTGTTTCTTATTCCTAATGTAGAGTTCTTACATGCTAGTATGTTATTGAAATTAATATCATTTACAATATTGTTTTTTTTTACAGTTTTAATTAATAAGGATTTACATATTTCTTTTTGTGTTATTGGAAAATCTAAAATATAAATTATTGAGGTGCCATTTGAGGCTATTTTTACTTCAGCGAATTCAGCTGCTTCATCAATGTTAATGAAGGGTATATTTTCATTCTCTAAATTATCGGTAATAATTTTCATTTCAATTTGAGATAAAATGAAGGAGTTTACAATATTAACTTTAGCCCAATTAATGGCGTATTCTAAATTTATAATTTCTTGTTTAATTATATCAAGTTTTGTTTTTATTTTAAGAGCAATTTCATTCTCCAAATACATTTTATTATTTTCTCTTTCCTTTTTATTAATTTTATTCGTTACATTAGTTATCTCGTTAATTTTATCAAAAATAATTTTATTTAGAACTACTTGGTAATTGTTATTTGATAATGCATTGTTAATTTTGTTTTTTATTAACTCAAAGTCTGCATGATCGGGGCTACCCGCGATCCATTTCCATGCACTGCCGATAAAGTCGATGGATCTTTTAAATTTTGTCTGTTTGGGAAAAAGTCTGTTTAGGTGATCATGGATAGTTTTTATTTCATATTGTAGGAAAGGGAATAGAGGATGAGTCTGGTCCACTTCTGTTTTGATGATGTTTTCTATGTTTTCGATATTTCTTTTATATTCTGTAAGCTCAATAAGGTGAATGAGCTTAAATGTTCCCGTCTGGACTCTGGCCGTTCCGGTTTCTATGGTAATTAGTTGGCTGTTAGTATAGTCCAGTATTTGTGTCTCAGTCATTACCCTATTTGCAATACAAATCCTGTAAGAAGTATATAATAAGTTAATTTCTGATATGGGATTTATAGATTATTCTACCGCTTTCTGTTAACACGGTAGTGTTTCTATCTTCCTTTACTATTTCCTGTTTGAATCTATTTGAAAGTTTGGTACCTAATCTTTTATTTATTTTTACAAAAATTAATTGACCTCTTGAATATTTTTTTGGTTTATGTTTTTTCCTATTGTGGTACTTTAAATCCTTTGTTTGTTTTTCTTGTAATTTTACAAGGTTTGACTTTCGGGTTTTTTCATAATCGTCTGGGGTAAATGTAACATTTCGCCCGAAAAATAGGTCTACCGGTTTTTTTCCGGTTGTCGAATGAATGCTGTGGTTATATTCATTGACGGACCTTTCTAAAAGTTCTTCGAAATTTCTCTCGGTGCCATTTCCTTTGATACACCTCATGATTTCGGTAAGTGTAGAGTGGAACCGCTCTACTTGGCCGTTCGCTTCGCTATGATAGGGGGGTACTTTGAAAGTATCAATATTTAGCTCGTCCTTAATCATGAATTGGATTGTTGGTGCATTTAGTGCAGGTTCGTTATCTAAAACGACGACTTTAGGGACGCCAAAAAAGAAAAGAATTTCACGCAGGGGTTTCCTTACGTCTTCTATTGCTCTACTCTTGATAATTCTGACTTGTGCGTATTTTGTAAATTTATCAAGTGCCGTTAAGGCTAATTTCTTTTCGGTATGAAATATATCTATGTGGATTGTATGTCCTGGAAAGGTTGGGATTGGTGTTTCGCCTAACTTTGGCTGGTTGGGGTGCCTTTCGTATTTGTTTTTCTTACAAATAGAGCATAATTTAGTAATTCTATTAATCTTGCTTATCATAGAAGGAAAGTAGTATTTCTCAAGAATTTGTAGACGATTTTCTAAGGCATTCCTATGAGCGCGTTCGTGTGTTTGTATAATTATGGCTTCCTGTTTTTCTTCTTGAATTATATCTTCTACAAAAAGCTGTGTAAATTTGATTTTATATTTATTGAAATGTATTTTGAAGACTTCTTGTATGAGGGCTTTAACTGTTTCTTCAGTTTTTATACAGTTAATTACGCTTGGATTGAGGATTTTTTTAAGGACTTGCAAAATAATTTCAGTATTATAATGTGGTTCTATAATTAGGTGGCGATGGTATGTGGGGAAAACAATTTTAAATTTGTGGCTTGATGTTTCACCGATATCTAGAAATATTTGATTTTTGTAGACATTGATAGGCACATCTACACTCGGTATAATATCATCAGGAATACTTTCGTTATTGTGTAACGTGGAGGTCAAGGTATTTACATTCGTGTCGTAAGGTATTCTTGAGAGTGCATCTGCAACCACATTGGCTTTGCCTGGCTTGTAGTGCATCTCATAATTGTATTCCTCAAGGATAGCCTTCCAACGCTTCATTTTCCCATTATTATTTTTATTGCTGAGAGCGAAGGTTAATGGCTGATGATCTGTGTAAATTTTAACCCTGGCAGAACCGTAGAGGTAATTTCTTAATGAGCCTAGAGCCCATATTATCGCCAGCATTTCTTTTTCGTTAGCGGCGTAGTGCTCTTCTGCTTTATTAAGTGTTCTTGAAACGAACATAATGGGTTTTGATTCTTGAGACAATACTGCGCCGATTGCAAAATCTGACGCGTCGGTTGTTAATTCGAAATGTTTGTTGAAGTCTGGGTAATGTAAGATAGTGTTATCGGACACGAGTATATTTTTAATTTTGTTGAATGCGTCCAATGCTGCTTCGTTTAAGCTTATGATTTTTTTCTGGGATGCGTTTTTTGATAAGCGTCCATCCTCCCCTCTTAAAAGGGTTGTAAGAGGTTTTGCCAGTTTGGCATAATCTCGCACAAACCGTCGGTAATAACCTGATAAACCAAGAAATGAGCGAAGCTCTCTGATATTTTTGGGACAAGGGAAGTTAAGAATGGCGGACACTTTAGCAGGATTTGTTCGAACCCCGCTGTCAGACACAATAAATCCGAGGAATTCGACTTCTTGCTTGAAAAAGTCGCACTTATCAAGTTGAACTTTAATGTTTGCTTGACTAAGTGTTTGGAAAACTGTTTTAATATGTTGTAAATGGTCGGATTTATTTTTGCTAAATATGATAATGTCGTCTATATAGACGAAACATATCTTCCCTATATGGTGACGGAGAATGTCATCTAACGCCCTTTGGAAGATCGAAGGGGCGTTTTTGAGGCCGAATGGAAGCCTCGTAAATTCATATTTAGCATTATTTATTGAAAATGCGGTTTTCTCGATGTCAAGTTCCTTAAGAGGAATTTGATGAAAACCGCTTTTCAGGTCTAGTACGGTAAACCATTTATTTTTCCCTAATTGAGAAAGGACATCGTTGATATTGGGAATAGGGTATCGATCTGGCATGGTAACGTTATTGAGTTTTCTATAGTCAATAACGAGACGATACTTTTTCTGGCCACTTGAGTCCAATTTCTTCGGTACAATCCACACGGGTGAATTGTACGGAGACCGAGATGGTCTTATAATTTCGTCATTGAGTAGTTTTCTTACTTGTGTTTCTACTTCATCTTTTAGTCCCATCGGGTAAGGATAGAATTTTGTATATATGGGTCTGTCGTTAGTTGTCCGTATCTCACCTTTAACTTCTGTCATAAAAGTGAGTTTCTCGTCTGGGTCTGCGAAAAGGTTAGAAAAGTCTTGAACTATAGATTCGAGAGATTGATTCTCTTCAATGTTTAAGTTTTTGGTGGCAATTTCTAATTTATTGACATCTTGGCTTGCTTGATATTTAATTCGAATTTTAACTTTATCTTGGATAACCATATGGTCACTATGTGTATAAATTACTGCTGAAAGTTCCTTTAGTGTATCATGGCCTAGAATGCCGTGGAAGGATTTTAGTGATGGGAGCAAGAAGAATTTAATTTTTTTAGGGAGACCGAATAGGCTGAGGAAAGTATGATGAGCTATTTTTGTTCGACCTCCTACAGAGTTGGCATAGAATTGAGTTTCATTTAAAAGTGGTTTTGATACCAGACTTGGCTGTAAATAGTTCTTATTTGAACCTGTATCAATTAAGAATTTTAGTATTTCACCGTTCTTCGTTCGACACTCAAAGTATGGTAACGAAGAACTCGTTAATCTAAAAAATGAATATCGGAGAAGTCATTAATTAAGTCGGAAGTAAATTCTTCTTGTGTTGGACAAGAATTTTCATAATTTTCATAGCCTCGTTCTATATATTCGTCAAGGGTCTGGTCATAGTCTGCATTTGCTTGCTCTATTGCATTATTGTAGGTTTCTAGCGTATTTTCTATCTGTTGCTTATCGTCAGGTTGAATGTTTATTTGTTCCGTATAGTAATTATGTTGTTGTATGTATGGAGGTTTGTATGGGGTGTTACGATTATAGGATGGTTGTTGTGGTCCCTGATATGGTCTTGCTGGGAAAGGTTGTTTTTGACCCTGGGATGGTTTTGGTTGGAAAGTTTGTTTTTGACCCTGAAATGGTCTGGGTTGAAAAGGTTGGTTTTGACTCTGAGATGGTCTGGGTTGAAAAGGTTGGTTTTGACTCTGAGATGGTCTGGGTTGGGAGGATTCATTTGGTTCAGTTTTTATTTGCATGTTTGGATTGTGATAACTGTATCCAGGATGTGGATACGTAAAGCGCGGTGCTTGTATAAGTTTTTGGCTGTATTGAGGACGGAATTGTTGGTTATTTCGGATTGGATGAGGATGAGGATTTTGAATTCTTTTCATGTTGGATTGATGTTGATGAGCATGAGTTGCTCGAAAATTTTGGTTCTCCAATTTCAAACAGAAATGAAGAGCATGCGGAAGGTCGAGAGGCTCTTTCATAGCGAGTAATTTTGGCAAATCTCCCCTTAGTCCTCTTATGAATGTATCTAAGGCCTTGTCGCGATATGTTTGCTTTAAGAGGCTCATAGATTCTGGGCTGACGTCCATGCAGGATAATCTGTCAAGTATAAGCGATAGGTGGGAGAATACTATTTGGTAATATTCTTGCACTGTTTTACCTCCTTGTATCAGAAGGGACATTTGATACTCGAGAGTACTGATGTCTCGTTTATCAGCGTAGTGCATGACGAGACATTTTGATATACTTTTCCAATGTAAGGGAGTGTTATAGGACTCTAACGCTATATCAGCGTTTCCGATAATCTTGTTTCTCACAGTGCTTAGGATGGCATAATACTTTGGGGTGCCACTGATAGGTTCATAGATGTTGAGCACTCTCTCAACGCTCTTCTTCCATGAACTGAATTCTCCAGGATCTCCGGAGAATGTCCTAAGATTTCGGACAATGTCGGGTATTTTGTCCAGATCGGATAGATCGTTCCTGTATTCAGGGGAAATGGTTTCGTCGATATCTTGATAAAGATTGGCATGTGGGTTAAGTGCATCTTGCACTAAATTCTGGCCTTGTTCTTTGAAAACTCGGCGGATCATAGAAGAAATTAATGATTCGAATTCGACGGTTGTTTGAGGTTGTTGAAATTGGTTTGAAAGGCGTGATGGATTGGTAAGATCAATTTCGGGATGTTGTTGGAAAACATTAGAAAGGCGTTGAGGATTAGTAGGTTCAGGAATTTCGGCGTGGGTAGCACCTGACGGAAGAGGAGCACCCGGATCCTGCAGACCTTGGTCCTGATTAGCATTTGATCTAAGTGATCTTTGCATATTTTGTTTTTTTAATAATGATAGGTAAATATCTCTATTTAGTTATTTTAAAATAAGGAATAGATTTTTGTAATTTTATTTGTTTAATTTTATGAACAATTTTATCGTTTTGTAATTTTTATTCTTATTCTTTTGGGAAATGATTGGTATTCTTTTGTAAATTTTATTGTTTAAAGCTAAACAAAAATTTGTATTATTTTTGTAAATGCTTCCTATTCTTTATTATGTTTATTTATTTATTTTGTTTAAATAGTTTTTATATTAACCAATCTTATTTATATATTTTTCCATATGATTCTTAAAACTTACAGTATTAAAAGTAACATTTCTTTTCTGTGAAGTTCTCCTCTTGTGATCCTTGTGAGTACTGCGATGTTCTGCTTTCCTTAGTACACCTGCGGACTTCTTAAGGCCGACTTACGAATTTTCCACTAAAGAGTCTTATAGAGTTTTTTTCTTTTTTCTTAACAGTTTTCACAGTTTCACTATAGAGTTTCTTTTTTTTTACTTCACTATTAGTTGGAACTCAAAGGTTTTTTTTTTAAAAAAAAAATTTTATATTTTTTCTTCCGTTTTTTCTTTCGACGGGCTTCTTTAGACCGATTTTACGCACAACACACCGGCGGGCTACTTTAGGCCGACTTATGGTTCTTTTATTCAACGTAACCTTCGGGTCCCTGCTCGGGCGCCAATTAAACTTAATAATATTTAAGTTTCTTAAAAAAATATTTTTTATGAGGATCAACCTCTTTATTCGCAAATCACTTAATAACTAATTACAAAATGTTTTTCTTAAAACTATCTAACCTACTTATATCTCTATGCTGCGGATGTTCCCACAGGTAGTGTTATATTGCAGCAATCTCTGCTACGTGCTGGAATGCATTTTGTTCTGGTTGTTATCTTGTTTCCAGACGCAGCGTCAGCGAAGTTATCGTGAGAACGAGTCGTAAATTATTTGCACGATTAATGCAATCGTTTGCATTAACTAATACACCCCTTTTTTACTTGCGATATACATAGGCACTATAGGGCAAGTTCTGCATTTGGAAAAAAAATCGAACTCGAGATTTTGATCAAAGTTGACATTACGATGATAGCGAAGACGAATAAAGTGGGTCCGGCAATTCCGTCTGTCTGTATGTCTGTCTGTCTGTCTGTCTGTATGTCTGTATGTCTGTACCTCGATCTAGAGCCTAAGCCACTAGACCTATTTTCTTCAAATTCCGTAGTTAAGGGTCTTCGGTGATTCCCTAGAGGAGAAATTGAATTTTTTTTTTAGCTCTTAAATTAACGGTACCCCCCATACACCCGTAATGCAAAATCTTATTTATCTCGAAAACGGCTCTAACGATTTTGATAAAAAAAAAATAGGTGTGATATTATGAACATGGACTACGTTTTGGTAAACAAAATATTTGGGGCAAAATGTTATTAACGGTACCTGTCATAGAACCGTTTTTTTGATTTTCGACTTTCTCATTAACGGCTTTAACGATTTTTACCAAAAATTTTCAGCAGGAGTCCCCCTAAGTTTAAAATAATATTGTATATAAAAATATTCGAAAAATTATTTGTTAGGTTTTTTTTTTAAAACAAATTTTTTTTGAAAAATCAATATCTTCAAAACCTATGAACGATTATTTTTTTTAATTATTTCCTAAAATTAATATTATTTAATACTTAAAATTCGCATCCCACATTTTTTTCTTTAAAAATTTAAGAGAAATTTCTTACATAAAAGATGTATTTAATAATAAAATGATTTCATAAAGTTTATTTGCATAAATTCATACTTTTCCGGAAACCAGACGGCAATTTTATGCACTTGAACATTATTATCTCATTAAATCCATGTTTTATATTTATAAAATGTATCTTAAATTTCAAAGTACTTTTACATAAGAGCAAGTTCGTGCGATCCAGTCGTGCATTTTATTTCGTTATGGAAGCAGTTCGCTTGTTCTGTGTAAATTGTTAACTGTGCTACGATACAAATACGTTCCCATTTGAAGCTGAACTTACGAGCACAATAACTTGTGCTTACATTTCACCAGCGGGACTAATGCAAACGTTTTGCCTGGGAAAACATTACTTTTTCTTTGAAAAAAGCTGGCCAAAATAAAAAAAATACAAAAGTTTTTAAATTCAAAAGAACCTTGGGTATGTTTTAAGTTGTAGCCAACATATCAATAAAAGGGTTTATTAGGATTCAAGTCTCCCTTCCCCAAGTCATATTAAAGACTATTGGATAATTAGAAAAAAAATTAACAAATTTCGAAAATATTCCGACAAAGCTGGGGCCAGGTTCTGTAATTAACTAAACGAAAACGATCGTTCGTTTTTCAAAAACGACAGAAATTGTGCGAAAGCCACAGTTCGTATTCTGTATCGTTTTCGTTTGTGTTTATGCGTTCGTCAATGCCTCAAAAGCAAAGGAAAATCGTTTGCATACTTCTAGGTTGCGGATGGCTGTCAGATATCTAAAAGATGAGAGAGAAATGGAAATCGATACCTAAGATTTAAGGAAATCTAGGGCAAAACTTAAAAGAAAAAAATAATTGTATATTTTATACCGATTTAAACTTCAATTTTGTAAAAAAATATGAAGAAAAGATGATATACCGATTGATGTAAAATTTTGCATACGCAATGAATTTAGAAGTCTCATCCCTATTATTTTGACATAGATTATGCTTGAACATCTAAGAAGGATCTGTTGGAAAGTAAATATTTATTAGTAAGAACTGCGTTCCAATTGTTAATACATAAAGGCTTCTAAATATTCGTCGAAAACTTTTGCTTTGTGCAATAGGGCAAGCGAGCACTGGTAGCCTCCTCCTATTTTCTGTGCATATTTGTGTAGGTATCTAGAAAAACGAACCTAACGAACGAAAGACAAATTTGTAGTTCCACAATAAAGAACACATATATCATTCAAAGAAATAGTTTTTTTTTTGTTATAAATATATACTAATATAAATATATAATTGGCGCAGTCGTAAAGCGAACCGTGAAACTATTTCACTAAAAATCAGTTGTAATTAAAACAGTTAAAAAGGGGTGTTCTGTACATAATTAAGCTAGTCGTAGTGAAGCTTAATAGCATAGAACCAAAGCCGGATTTTCGAAATTAAGCCTCGGATTTTTTTAACGAATGCATAACTTGCCTTACAACGAGTGATTTTTAAGAGCTATCGGAAACTAAAAAAAAAAAAAACAAAAAACACATACAATTCCGAAAAATGCATGAAATCTTTATTTGAATCGATAGTACGGTCGATATAATAATTTAATATTTGAAGATTATTTCATGAAAATGTTGGCCGCGGCTGCACCTCAAATGGTCCATCCGCTTAGTCTAATTTTGGCATACTCTTTCTAACATTTCGGACGGTATCTCACGAATAAATGCTTCAATGCTGGTTTCCAGTACGACAGGCAGCCAATTGACCGGCCCAAAACGTGAAATAAACTGTTCACCGAACTCGCCTCTCAATTGGTCCATTGTTACGTGTGCTGTGTTGCATGTGGCACCGTCTTGTTGAAACCACATGTCAAGCTCTTCCATTTTGCGCAAAAAAAAGTTCGTTATCATCGCACGGTAGCGCTCACCATTCACAGTAACGTTGCGATTCGCATCATCTTTGAAGAAATACAGCCCCAATAATTCCGTCAGCCCATAATCCGCACCACACAGTGAATTTATCTGGATGCATTGGTAGCTCTTGCAATGCTTCTGGCTGCTCTTGACTCCAAATACGGCAGTTTTGCTTGTTCACGTATACATTCAACCAGAAATGAGCTTCGACGCTGAACAAAATTTTTCGATGAGTTTTCAACCATTTTGTGTCAAACTGAAGCTTGCGCTAACTCGAGGGCACTTTGCACGCGCTTTAAAGGAGACACGGATCCGTTAATGCGAGCACACTTCCTTATAACTCGACCACTGACAACTGTACCAGATCCGGTATTCTAATAGCAGAGGCATCAATACGAGATAGATGGCAGTACATTCAACGGGTTGTCCTAAGCTTCTGGAAAAAGTGGTTTCAAGACTACCTGACTCAACTCCAAAAACGACCGAAATGGTTAGAAAGGTCAAAAAACATTCAGCATGATGATGTAGTCATCTTGAAAGATGAAAACCAGACCCCATGTCGATGGCTCATCGGTAGTTACTAAAACTTACCCCGGATAGGATGGGCTGACACGCGTTGCGTCAGTCACTACAGCAAAGGGAGAGTTTAAACGCCCTATATCCAAGTTATGCCCAATACTCATCGATTAAAGTTAAAAGGAGCTTTCAACGGTGGGAGTATGTTTGCTGATACATCTGCTTAAACCTTGTGTTTCCACCTTAAGTGGTTACTTTTGGGCTGAACAAATGAAAAACCCTGTAAAAATTGTAATGGTACTTAGTACCGCCTCTCTCTATTTTGTCTATTGATATCTTCTTTTCCTCTAAAATTAATAAAATTGTATTTATTTTTAAATAAAATTGTAGTCCTTGCGAGTTTCAATCGTTCAGTTTGTGTCAAAACATGCACTTTTGAGTTGCTTGAATCGAGTTGCGGTATGTGCGTGGAGTCCTATATAAGCCCATACGTTTCATTTTAGCAACTAAACAGTTGCGAAACTAAAAATTAAATGTGCGCGCCTGGCCTACAGTAGTTTACTTATTCATTCTTAATTTTAACCATTTCTAACTAATATCGTACTAAAGCAATTTTCTTAATAAATTTCTTCTGATCACACCTAAAACAATGACAGTTCGTGCAACAAAATAAGGAAACAGGCCTTTTTTATGTTTGTAAATGTCAGAGTCATAGGGCAAGACACCCAGTGACCGACACCCTTAAGAGAAAATTTGAGTTTGAAAATTCATAACTTTTCTTTCGCTGGATCGATTTTAGTGATTTTTATATATTATTATACCTGTTAATAATTTCTGTTATAATATTAAAGAAGAATATGTGTAGAAAATTACAAAAATAAATAAAATACAAAATCGTAATAGCTTACCACTTTTTTAGTTACGGACACCTTATTTTCAGTAACCGACACCCGTAAAATATTAGTTATGGACACCTTTTTCTGTAGCTTTTCACACTAAACTATAAAAGAAGTTTTCGGCAAAAAGTTTACATAAACTCGTAATGCATTAAAATCGAACATTTATTTTGTATTTCAATTGTTTTGAGACCTATCTGCATCCGCTTTGAAAAAAAAAATTGTGTCAAAATTAAACGCACAAATAGGAAAATATTTTATGCAAAACTGGAGGAGAATTTACAAGAGTTGTAAATAAAAATGGGAATACAATGAATTTTGACTCATGATATTAAATTCATTTCGTGCGTGAGCGAACTGGCTCGTAGGGATAATCGATACCGCGTCGCGTCTCTTGTATTCCAGCAGTAAAATTTATTTCTCTTGCCAGCATTCCGTCAGCTGTTTCTTTATCGTTCAATTGAACACTGATTGTTTCAAAAATGGTATTTGCTTTGTTCATCTTTTGATTTCTTCTTCGTTTTGATAAGTTTTATCAAAATTTGAGGTTTATAAAAACTTGTGGTTCATCCAAAATGTATGCGAAAACTTCTGTTTTTTTATGTAGGTTTTTTACCAAAACCGATATTTTCGTGTAAGCAGCGTTTTGGACTTGGTGTGAAAACCTTCACGTAAATGGTTTTCAAACTATTAAAACTAACAAAAATAAAAACAGAACATATTCAACTTGGTATTTCAAAATACTATAATTTTTGTTTAATATTATAAGATAAATAAATTTTAATACGCCCAAAAACAAATCCATCTATGTATACAAAAAATCCATTTAATTACAAACCCTTATTGCGGGTATATTATACAAAAAACCTTTCTATGTAGGTACGTTATGAAGTTATGAATAAATTATAGATAAATAATTATTTAAATAAAAACAAGCAAACAAAAAGTATAGGCACTTTAAAAGTTTTCAACCAGTAGGTATTATTGGAAATTATAAAAATATAATTGACTTTTTTTTTTTATAATCTACACGCGCTCAAGGGATTAAATGTTTGAACACAGCGCGGGCGTGAAGTTAAGGAAGAGAAAGAAGGATAGGAAAGATGTGTGGCACGATGTTCTGAGACTGAAGGTTGTTGTCTCAGATATTTTATCTCCAGGGATGGCGGCTGAACTAAAGCGGAGAATGCCGTGTCTTATTTCTATGTCGCTTATAATTCACATTATTTTATTCGTGTTCATCCTTGTTGGGCATACTAGTTTAACTCAATTACATGTTGTTAGTGTTATGCCTGAACAACAGTAATGAGTAAACCAGCAACTCATTGATGACAATTTTAGAAGGTTTTTAATGGAATTAAAACGACATAGACGACGGCAGGGATCGAACCTGTGATCATGAGGTTTACAGGCGAGCACATCCATCGCGCCACGGCCACCCCCAAAATTAATATAATTTAAATTTTATTTATAGTTAGTTACTGAATTTAATATATGTATTTATATTTTTCTGTTTTTTATGCAGCACATGTAATATGGAAGTTTCTGAAAGTAAACATTGAATTTAGTCCCGGATTTATTGTTTAACTTCATTTTGCAAATCTTCTTTAAACTAATTATTAATAATAATAATTGAATCCTGAAAAAATAAGGACGAGGATTCCAAGATTTCAAAATAAAGCTTTATTCGCAAAATATAGAGCGGCATGAAAATAATGACAGGAAAAAAGAAAGACAAAAACGATGGTGTCCGTAAATAACACCCTCAAAAACGTCCAATCGCGCCAATGATAGACACCCCTGTCGGTCACTGAATTTATTGAAAATTACATTTTAGTTATGAACACCCCATGGTAAATTAAGTTATATTATTATTTAAGTACAAAAAATTAATAAATAGATCCACTTATTATTGGTTTAAAATAAAAAAACTGTCCACTCATATACAAAACACGGATAAGTTCATAAAATACTGATTACTGATAACGTGTTTTAGGGAATTCACAAGATTTCTTTGATCTACAGAGGTTCTCAACTTACTTCCTTTATTACAAAACGACGATTGACTACGAATTATCAACTAAAGTCTTTTGTATGTAATTAATGAAAAAAGGTCTATGTAACCTGGATATCACCTAAACATCATTCATTGAGTTTACCAAAGAATATTAAAAAATGATTAATTTTTCCACCGTTCGACCATAACTGCAGCTTTAAGGGATATCGAACGAGCTTTGCTTGAGCTTAAGACTTTGTGCGGTGAAGCACCGAAAACTTTTTGAAATTTTTCGAAATGAGCTTGTCGTAAATATGTGCAAAAAGTGAACAATTTTTTTTATTTCTTGCCAGTTTTCAAGCTCCAGCGATAGCTCCTTTGAAGCTGCAGATGAACTTAAATTTAACGTGTGACAATTGCAACAAATATAAGATAATTTTTTTTCCTTGGTCTTTACTTCATAGCATCACAGAAGCGTTATCAGTGGCTTTTGGTAGAATATTTGTCTTCCGGGGTTAAAGTGGTAGATTTTGAAAATCTACGAAAAAAGTGGTAGATCGTTACAAACCTGGCTTGTTTCTCGTCTTTTGTTGTGGACGCTATCGAAAATAGAAGTCAGGTGGATGCTGTATATACAGATTTTAGCAAAGCTTTTGATTCGGTTAACCATCAAATTCTGCTTCTCAAACTCGAAACCTTTGGAATCCATTCTAACTTACTAAAATGGATATCTTCATTTTTAATTGGAAGAGTCCAAAAAGTAAAAGTTCAAGGATATACATCTAGGTCAATTAAATGTACTTCTGGTGTCCCTCAGGGTAGCCACCTAGGGCCATTGCTTTTTATTATATTTTTAGATGACATTCTTAGCTGTATCAGCTATAGCAAATGCCTTATAAAGGGTTTTCCAATAAGAGGTGTTATTTTGATATTCAAAGAAAAATGGCATTTTTGGAGATAAATGATCGGATGTTTATTTCATTATAAAGAGGAAGGTATGCCGTTAATCGGCTCTATTGAGGTAACCGTCGGAGCGGAACTTTCTCCGCAACGCATCCTTCGTCGGAGATTCAATTTCAGTTCGAAGTAGCTTTCATCGGAAGAAATTTTGCAGAAATCCAGCGACGCATTGCGATGGATATAAATTTCAGACAGAGATGCGCTAATTAACCGATATATCGAAAATGCGATATATTTTCGATAGTTTTTTATAAAATAAACACCATAAGCGTTTTAAACCATAAAAAAACCGGTGAGAGAGTTTAGTTTATTGTTTATAAAAAGTATTTTTTTCAATTCTAATGCGCTAGCGTTTTTAAGAAATGCAATTAGATGCACCGATTTTTAAATCAAAACTATCGAATAAAGTCCCCTCCCTATTTCCAAACGTATGTGTTTTGTTTCCATTTGAAGTGTCAAAAAAAGAATAAATTGAAAAAAAAAACTTTTGAAAAACAATATTTTATATTTATTTGACTAATAGGTACTTTAATCATAATGGAAATGAATCAATGCACAAAACAAAAGATCACGAACGAACTTTTTTCCATTCAAACATCCATTTGTCTTGGTCCCAATTAATTTAACTGATTGGGCCAGATCTTCACAAACACAGCTACAATTTCTGGTGTCTTTTTGGTGTAATCCGCTCATATTATTGCGAGCTCGTTTTTTCGTTCTGCCTAAGAACAAAAAGTCTATTATAAATAGGTAACACAAGTTAACTCAAATAAAGTTAATTTTCTTATTACTTACATTTTAATTAACAATTTCTTTAAAAAGAAAATACTTTCCGCAACAAGAACTTGTCGGACGATTTCGGAGATAATTTCGTTTGTATGTGTCAAAAATAAGATCATTAGAAGTGCTTCATCGCACAAATGGCATGCGTTGAATTTCGTCGGACAGAATTTCCGATCAGCTGATCGGAGAAATACCTTGAAGCAAAATGTCTCCGATTTCCTCCGAATTCCGCTCCGACGGTTACCTCGATAAGGCCGAATAATGGAACACAACACCAGCCAAATGGCCGCCAAAACCACGCTTACAGGACCATATCCTTTTCATGAAATTTTCCATAACCAAATCGCAAAGTGGCTGCCCTATGTCGTCGATAGCCTCACGAATTTCATCTTTGAGGTCTTGAATCGACGCTGGGCTGTTGGCGTAGACCTTATCTTTCACGTGGCCCCAAAGGAAGAAGTCGCAAGGTGTTAAATCACAAGATCTCGGTGGCCAATTGTGATCACCTCTTCGAGAGATAACACGGTCCGGAAACTTTTCCCGTAAAAGATCGATGGTTTCATTGCTTGTGTGGCACGTAGCGCCGTCTTGTTGAAAGTAAACGTTGTCCAGATCAATACCATCCAATTCAGCCCATAAAAAATCATTAATCATCTCTCGATAGCGCAATCCATTGACCGTAACTGTTGCTCCAGCCTCATTTTCGAAAAAGTAAGGTCCAATGACCCCGCGGGACCATAAACCGCACCAAACAGTCACGCGTTGAGGATGGAGAGGCTTTTCAACAATAACTCTTGGGTTTTCCGAGCCCCAGATGCGACAGTTTTGCTTGTTGACGTAGCCTCCGAGGTGGAAATGGGCCTCATCAGTCAAGATGATTTTTCGATGAAATTCCGGATCATTTTCATGCATTTCAAGGACCCAATCAGCAAAGACACGACGTTGTTGATGATCAGCCGGCTTGAGTTCTTGTGTTAACTGAACTTTATAAGCCTTAAGACCCAAGTCTTTATGCAAAATACGGTGTAATGACGTTTGTGGAATGCCTAATTCCAAAGAACGACGAGGAATGGACAAACCTGGGTTTTCTTCAACACTTTGGGCTACAACAGCAATATTCTCAGTTGTTCTTGAGCGACGTGTACGGGTTTTATTCTTCACATCACTAACTTGTCCCAACAGCTCGAATTTGTCCACCAATTTCTGTATTGCGGTCCAACAAGGTGCTTCACGACGACCCAAAAATGTTTTAGTTTTACGAACCGTCTCTGCCAAATTTTCACCATTTTTATAGTGAATTTTAATAATTTCAATGCGTTGTTGAAGCGTGTATCGTTCCATTTTTATTAATAGCGTAGTTTCTACTTGTCAAATGTCAAAAAATGACAGCTTCAAAAGTGACAGCTACCGAAATAGCGGGCTATTCAAAATAACACCTCTTATTGGAAAACCCTTTATATGCTGATGATTTAAAATTATTTTTAAAGATATCTTCTATTGATGATTGCCTTAAGCTTCAAAAGGATCTTAACAATCTGTCTAATTGGTGTATTTTGAACTATCTAAATCTTAATGTCAAAAAATTTTCGTTATTTCTTTATCTAGAAAACTTCGCACTCATGAGTTTACGTATACTCTTGAATGCAATACGCTTATGAGAACTTTAAAAGTGAAAGATTTAGGTGTTCATTTTGACTCAAAATTTTCATTCTCTCTTCATGTTGATACGGTTGTTGCTAGAGCTAATTCAATGTTAGGATTCATAAAAAGAAATTCTTCTGATTTTACGGACCCTTATACACTGGTTTCTCTTTATACTTCCTTGGTAAGACCAAATCTTGAATATGCGAGTATCATCTGGAACCCTTACCCACAAACTTTCTCCGATAGAATTCAAAGAGTTCAGAATCGATTCACAAAATATGTATTTTATAAATTGCGATGGAATTTTAGCCCTAATTCTCAAGCCAGGCAAAGCCTTTTGGGGTTACAAGATCTCAAGTCCAGAAGAACAATTCAGGATATTGTTTTTGTGCGAGATATTCTTTGTTATCATATTAAGTGTCCTTTGTTACTTGCCATCGTTTATATTTATGGACCAACTCGAGCATTAAGGGAAAGACACCTTCTTTTTGAGCCAAGGCATAGAACAAACTATGGTATGAATGAACCAATTTCAAGGTCAATTAGAGAGTTCAATAATGTTTATGACCATATAGATTTGATTCTCTCAAGAGAAAGGTTTAAAAATATACTGTTTTACTTATTCTTAAGAACATGATATCTGGTATTGTTGTTAAACTTTTATTATTTTTATTATTTATATTTATATTATATTATTCTCTATATTATATTTCTATTATTTTTTTTTTTTTATATTATTATTGTTATTATTATTAGTATATTATCATTATTTATATATTTAAATGTAATCTGTTAAGCTTTTTAGCTCGTAGATGAAATAAATAAAGAAAATAAAGATCTAACACAATTGTGGTAAAGTCAGAACACTGGCGCCGGACTCCGATTACGAAAGGAAAAGTGTCATTTTGGTGCACATGGAAGTTTTTACGTTTCAGTTGATAAGCCAATGTGATTCATAACGCACTAGCACCAAGGGGAAAAAACAATTACAATCTGGGGATAATATATTTGTATCACGTTTTTTTGCCACACAAAGCAAAAAGCACAATCTTTACACCATCTTTTGGATAAAAATGCACACTGGATGTAGAAGCAACACCACAAAGAAGCTTTAATTTGAATTAGGAATAAGAAGAGAAGCTGCCATTAGTACTAACGGGCGACACATCACCTTATGGTTTTGGAGCAGGCAGAAGTTAACAGATGGATCCAAAAAACCTATAGCGTCTTACTCAATAACTCTCTCCAGGTCCAAACAGAACTACGGACAAATTGACAGACAGAGAGACCGTGTCTCTAGTTTCAGGAGTGAACAATTTACAATTACCCATATGGACAATAGTTCACGTTGGCCAAAAATCGGCCACTATTTACCGCAACAAAATTAGTTCCCAATGTATCGTTCCAAACAGTGGCGCAGTGAGAGGGGAGGGGGGGGGACGGCCTCTAAGATCATATTATTATTTAGGTGATTTCATCACAATGTACATAATTAACTGAAACTTTTTCGTAAATCTTAGAGATTTTAGAGATTTAGAGGGAGCTCAGATTCTCGAGCCTCCCAAGTTCTGAAACGGTTGTTTATGTTTGTTTGAGTTAGACCCCTAGCTGACGTTGAGGGTTGGGGTAACTTTTTTCGGAATTTTGTATTTATCGACCGATTTTTGAGTCAAGCCACATAATTCGATAAATCGTTCGGAATTCTTTAGATTAATATTATGCATTCAAAATAACAATTGTTGTTAATAAAGCGTCTTAAGAAAATAAGCACAAAACTTATACAATGCGTGATTTTAACTAAAAAAATAACATAGCATAACAAAGGTACAAAAACATGAGCATTTTAAATATTCAACAAAAAACAAAAAAAAAGTTATTCGTAGTTAATAATATTTGCCAGTAAAGCACTAACCAGACATTTGCAAACATCAAAAAAGGTTCGTGTACTTACTTTTTTACACAAAATGTCATTGTTTTAGGTGTGTTCAGAAGCAATTTAAAATTAAGAATGATTTAGTAAACTACTATAAAGTTAGCAAATTATTAAGTAGTATCATACTAATACCTTAATAATTAGTCCAGTCAAAGCGTCATTTGACCTTGCGCGCAGAGGCATGGTCTATTTTTTTTTCATGGATCGATAGGTGCTTATGAGAAAAGCTTAAAACCAAATTTGCACCACATGACAACTTTTTTTTACCAAAGTTATTGGTAAAAATGTAATTTGTGTCATTTTTTGGTCATTTGCGAATATCTCGGCTCCACTATACCATACGAACAAAAAATAAACACATATTTATTCCTAATAACATTATCTATTATGTTCTAAAAAAAAACATTTGTTTAAACAAATGAAAAAAAAGTTATAGTGAGTTAAACAAATTTTTTGTTGGTTAAAAATCACTTTTTCGTGATTATTAAGAAAAAAGCTCATTTAAGGATGAAATTTTTATTTTTTATTATTAAAGTTCTTGTAATTCCCTACAATTTAAAAAAAAAATCAACATTCTACGATGAACGAAAGCCGAGTAATAAATTATTGAACATAGGTAAGTCAGCGCACCCACGCATTTTATGATTTTATGTTTTAATTAATATCTCAGCCCCAGTATGTCGCAAAGCGAAAATAAAAAACTGTATTGCTAATAACAATATTATCTATCAACTTGCATTTAATTTAATATGTTTGAGCAAAAACATAAAAAGTTACAGTTGGTTTCAAGGTTTTTTTTCTTGTTTTTAATACCTTTTTTTGAAAGTTATTGAGAAAAAAACTGTATTTCACGGTAAATACTTTTCAGTTTTGGATTTTTGTTTTATAGTCCTGCTAATTTTCTTCAAATTAAAAAAAAAATTAGTCCATTACGACAAACGGGAGCCAAGATATTCATGATTTAAAAATTTAGGAAAGCTTACAATTTAGTATTTTAACCTTGTAGCTTGTAATTCTGGTGTCGCCAGCAACAAGATTATTGGTATCCGTCAAGCACCCCACACATACTTACACATAATATTTGTTGCTTCTTGTTGCTGGCGACACCAAAATTACAAGCTACAAGGTTAAAATACTAAATTGTAAGCTTTCCTAAATTTTTAAATCATGAATATCTTGGCTCCCGTTTGTCGTAATGGACTAATTTTTTTTTAATTTGAAGAAAATTAGCAGGACTATAAAACAAAAATCCAAAACTGAAAAGTATTTACCGTGAAATACAGTTTTTTTCTCAATAACTTTCAAAAAAAGGTATTAAAAACAAGAAAAAAAACCTTGAAACCAACGGTAACTTTTTATGTTTTTGCTCAAACATATTAAATTAAATGCAAGTTGATAGATAATATTGTTATTAGCAATACAGTTTTTTATTTTCGCTTTGCGACATACTGGGGCTGAGATATTAATTAAAACATAAAATCATAAAATGCGTGGGTGCGCTGACTTACCTATGTTCAATAATTTATTACTCGGCTTTCGTTCATCGTAGAGTGTTGATTTTTTTTTTTTAATTGTAGGGAATTACAAGAACTTTAATAATAAAAAATAAAAATTTCATCCTTAAATGAGCTTTTTTCTTAATAATCACGAAAAAGTGATTTTTAACCAACAAAAAATTTGTTTAACTCACTATAACTTTTTTTTCAGTTGTTTAAACAAATGTGTTTTTTTAGAACATAATAGATAATGTTATTAGGAATAAATACATGTTTAATTTTTGTTTGTACGAGATAGTGGAGCCGAGATATTCGCAAATGACCAAAAAATGACACAAAACATATTTTTACCAATAACTTTGGTAAAAAAAGTTGTCGTGTGGGGCAAATTGACCATGCCTCTGCGCGCAAGGTCAGGCCCTTTTTCATGACGCTTTGACTGGACTAAATAGGCTGTTTAAAATTTTGCGCTATTCATATTTAAAAATCTTGCTTCAATATTTACATTAAATTTAAAAACGAAATAAATTTTTTTTTAGGTTGACTTTACACCTTGCTGTTTATGTAAAATGTTTTGGATACAAGAACTTTGAAAAAATAGTTTTTTGAATGTGAAACAAGGAGACGGTAGTACGAAATTGCCGAGAGCAGTAAAATGCTACTACAATACTTTCAACAGCACCGCAGCAGGCAGCACTGCGCTTCACTCTCGATCAAAGAGGAGAGAGAGAAAAATGTTTCCTACTTTTCCCTCCAAAACCTGTTTTCCATATTTTTTTTTTAATTTGATTTCGTGAACGTGAATAGCAATTGTAAAAACCAAAAACAAAACAAAGGTGAGCATTTAGATTATAGTCCAGCCAAAGCGTCATGAAAAAGGGCCTGACCTTGCGCGGAGAGGCATGGTCATTTTTTTTTTTTAGGGATCGATAGGTGCTTATGAGAAAAGTTTAAAACCAAATTTACACCACATGACAACTTTTTTTTACCAAAGTTATTGGTAAAAATGTGTTTTGTGTCATTTTTTGGTCATATGCGAATATCTCGGCTCCACTAGCTCGTACAAACAAAAATTAAACATATACTTATTCGTAATAACATTATCTATTATGTTATAAAAACAAACACTTGTTTAAAGAAATGAAAAAAAAGTTATGGTAAGTTAAAATAATTTTTTGTTATTAAAAAACATCACTTTTTCGTAATTATTAAGAAAAAAAGCTCATTTAACGATGAAATTTTAATTTTTTATTATTTAAGTTCTTGTAATTCCGTACAATTTAAAAAAAAATCAACACCTTACGATGAACGAAAGCCGAGTAATAAATTATTAAACATAGGTAAGTCAGCGCACCCACGCAATTTTATGTTTTTATTAATACTCGTATCTCAGCCCCAGTATGTCGCAAATTGTAAGTTGGTATACACTATAACACGTAAATCATATGTTGTGGTTTAAACTAACTTATGCGACTGAGTGCACACATCTAATGGCAATGTTCTCCTTTGTTTTTTTTTTTGCTTTTTTTCAAAATAGATCCTGAGGAAGTTGTTTAACAATTTGCCAATAAAAAAAAAGGATTTGATTTTCACAAAAAAAAAAACAATAACTAAACAATATGTTTAACCTTTTTTACATTCAAACTCAAGTTTTCAAAACTTGTTTGTAAAACAAATGAACAAAGTTCATTATTATTTCTTGTCTTTATTATAAAAATAACAAATTAATAAAAAAAAATCGAGAAAAGTTTAATTTTACTGATTACGCAAGTTAAGGTTTCTTAGGGGAAAAAAATGCTGGATTTAATTATTTTACTAACTTAAAAGGACTGCAAAAAAAATAAAAAGTAAAATAAAATTATTCAGGTAACATTACTCCATATGCAGCTACGAATCGTTCTCCCGCAGAGATTCTACTCAATGGCTAAAGACATACTTCGACAAAATACAACCACAGGAAATAACCTTTGGTAGGGTATCTGAGCAACAAATCTTGTTTATATGGTAGCAACACAACATACAGTTTTTGGATGAGTGATATCTCTAAACAACTCGTAAACTGTTTCTCGAAATCTGGGAGAAGATATTTTCAGAATCTATAACCCATAGTGCTGATGATCGCCACATAATATGTAAGTTTCGTTTTTAAAAAGAAGAGAAACAACATTAAAAAGATACATTTTAGCATCCGGTTTTCTGTTTTTTATTGAAAACTAATAAGAGCATTGAAATTTGAAAACAAGAATTATACTAAATTACATACAATTTTGAAAAAAAATTAGTTTGAAATTTTTTTAATTTCTTTTTTTTTTTTTTTTCAAAATTTCTAGTTTGAAAATTAATTTTTTAAAAACTATTCACAAACACAACTTAATGTAGAATGAAAATTAAAGAAGAGATTTCTGGCTTTGCACCCCATTGTGAGACCTTTTTCGCCGCGGAGACTTTTCTTTATCGAGAAAAGAAATTTCAGATAAGGAAACCCGAATAATTCGTTTTTCCCAAAAACCTTGTTTTACCAATACTCAGCTCTATTCCAAAACCAATCTATTGCATAGAAAAGTAATCTTCTGAATCTTAACCCATATTTAGACCCAGAAAAAGTCATGGGAGTAAACGAAAGCTTCCTCTACTCTTTCAGATTTCCAATTATTTGGCCTTATTATGTTACTTACATACATAAAACTTTAAGTCGACTTTATTCATGAAGTCACACTGTACGGAGGTACGAATGATTAGATCTGATATTTGGATACCAAAACACAAAAATTAAAATAAAAAATAATCATAGAATTTTATTTATGTATAATTTATAAAGTTAAAATGTTTACCCAATCCTGATTTCCGTTTCAAACTTTTAATAAGATCGTTTTCCAAAGATGTATCTAATAGATATTGGGATAAAATTTTAAACAACCTATTTTTAAGGGCTTAGCATTTTACTAGTTAGCAATTTTTTAAACTTTTAGTAATTTACTAGCTCTTCGAAAATCTTTAACCTTTTTTTCGGTTTACTAACTAGTAAAATACTAATTCCCTTTTATTAAAAACGGTGCATCTGAACACGTTTAAATCATAACAGTTCGTGAAAATCAACAAAACAAACAAAACTGAATCTGGGGAATGGACCAAATAATTTATTTGTCGGAAACTCAAAAGTGGGGGTGGCCGTGGTGCGATGGATGTGTGCTCGCCTGTGAACCTCATGATCACAGGTTCGATCCCTGCCGTCGCGTCGTCTATGTCGTTTTAATTCCATTAAAAACCTTCTAAAATTGTCATCAATGGGTTGCTGGTTTACTCATTACATGTTGTTCAGGCATAACACTAACAACATGTAATTGAGTTAAACTAGTATACCCAACAAGGATGAACACGAATAAAATAATGTGAATCATAAGCGACATAAAAATAAGACACGGCATTCTCCGCTTTAGTTCAGCGGCCATCCCTGGAGATAAAATAGCTGAGACAACAACCTTCAGTCGCAGAACATCGTGCCACACATCTTTCCTATCCTTCTTTCTCTTCCTTAACTTCACGCCCGCGCTGTGTTCAAACATATAAAGGGTAATCATAATCCCTTGAGCGCGTGTAAATTATAAAAAAAAAAAAAAAAAAAAAAGTCAAAGGGACAACCTAAAGGGTTTTCCAATAAGAGGTGTTATTTTGATATTCAAAGAAAAATGGCATTTTTGGAGATAAATGATCGGATGTTTATTTCATTATAAAGAGGAAGATATGCCGTTAATAATGGAACACAACATCAGCCAAATGGCCGCCAAGACCACGCTTACAGGACCATATCCTTTTCATGAAATTTTCCATAACCAAATCGCAAAGTGGCTGCCCTATGTCCTCGATAGCCTCACGAATTTCATCTTTGAGGTCTTGAATCGACGCTGGGCTGTTGGCGTTGACCTTATCTTTCACGTGGCCCCAAAGGAAGAAGTCGCAAGGTGTTAAATCACAAGATCTCGGTGGCCAATTGTGATCACCTCTTCGAGAGATAACACGGTCCGGAAACTTTTCCCGTAAAAGATCGATGGTTTCATTGCTTGTGTGGCACGTAGCGCCGTCTTGTTGAAAGTAAACGTTGTCCAGATCAATACCATCTAATTCAGGCCATAAAAAAATCAATAATCATCTCTCGAAAGCGCAATCCATTAACCGTAACTGTTGCTCCAGCCTCATTTTCGAAAAAGTAAGGTCCAATGACCCCGCGGGACCATAAACCGCACCAAACAGTCACGCGTTGAGGATGGAGAGGCTTTTCAACAATAACTCTTGGGTTTTCCGAGCCCCAGATGCGACAGTTTTGCTTGTTGACGTAGCCTCCGAGGTGGAAATGGGCCTCATCAGTCAAGATGATTTTTCAATGAAATTCCGGTTCATTTTCATGCATTTCAAGGACCCAATTTTAATAATTTCAATGCGTTGTTGAAGCGTGTATCGTTCCATTTTTATTAATAGCGTAGTTTCTACTTGTCAAATGTCAAAAAATGACAGCTTCAAAAGTGACAGCTACCGAAATAGCGGGCTATTCAAAATAACACCTCTTATTGGAAAACCCTTTACAATTTATTTTGTTATTTGTTTATTTGTAACAAAATTTTTCAAATTTCTTTTTATTATGTTCCCCGCTGTGGACCATTCCATGTGTTTAATGCTGGTATAAGATTAATAGGTATACATAGATATATCCTTTGTGTTCCAATAGGAAGTAAGCTTCATGTAATGTAAATATGTAGTATGTACTTGAAATTCTGGTGCAATCGGAAACCCACGGTAAATTCTCTATCGTCCAGCTCTTCAATAGGATTTGCTCGGGACTTAAAATAACGCGCTTTACTGCATAAAGCTGAGTCTTCAAACATATACATATGGACCAAAACGCGAAAAACGAATTCACAAAGAAAAAAAAAATATTTCAAATTTCGCGGGCTTTTCGCCATTTTTATTTTTTATACATCCCAAAGTAACAAGTAACATAAATTTCAAAGAGATATTCGTTACTTACTTCGCGATAAACACGTTTTTCTTTGATTCCTTGAAAAAAAAAAAATAAAAAATAAAAATAAAATAATAATTCTGTTGTGTACTAAATAATGCCGTTGTTTAGAACAGAAAACAGTTTGTAACGTAACAGTCTTTTTTCGTTTCAAACTAAAAAATTGTAACTATGTTGATTTCATAACCTCAATCATACTTCTACAGCCTTATTTACTAACTCGTTTTAGTGACGGAGTAAAGTTACTTCGACTTTACAACGGCTCTAATCCTGAAAACCTTATTTATAATGAAAATGCAAGAGGAGTAGCAGTGGAATAAGCTAATACTAGTTCATAGGAGGTTTAAGGCCGTTTTAGTATCTAAATGTTATTTTGAGATGACATCTTGTGAAATTTACAAAAAGGAGTGTAAGCAATTTTTTTTTTCGTTTCTTACTAAGACAAAAAGGATAGATATTTTGCATTAACAAATTATTTATATTTTCCAAACGCTCTAAAAGTTGTACGGTATTGGGAACGCAATGCGGTTGGTACATTCATTTATTGGATTTGAACTTTATACAATCCAATTTTAAATGTATCCAATTTCCAATATGCATACAAATGATAATGGCGGTCAGCCATCAGACGAATAGGGGGAATAACATGTAGCATACGAAAACATGCACGTGCCGTAACTATTCGGGACTGGTGGAAGTCTGATCATAGCCTCTTCGTGGCGGCCGCTAGAAACAAGCCTTTAAAAAGGTTTGGCTAATATGATCAGGCTGGTTCCTCAGGTTGGCGACAGGTTAATTCCCTGTCCCGTAAAACTTTTGAATTACGAGACCGACAACAAGCCTCGGAAACGGACTGATCACACGACGACAACCAATGCAACAAAAACTGAAAAATGGTTTACGAATTTTCTTATGGAACGTACGATCGCTCTATAGAGCTCGAGCTGCTCAGCAGCTAGCCGATGCCCTGTCAAAATATAAAGCTGACATAACAGCTCTTCAAGAAATCAGATGGACAGGGAATGGTGTTCTACAGAAGAAAGAATATGACATATACTATAGCTGTCATACAAAACACCATGTGCTCGGGGTAGGCTTCCTAGTCAGCGAAAAAATGAAGTCTACCATCATCGGCTTTAACGCTATAAGCGAAAGGCTATGCGCCCTTCGCGTGCGAGGCAAATTTACGAACATCAGCCTCATTAACGTTCACGGACCTACGGAGGAGTCCTCAGACGAAGAAAAAGAGACTTACTACGAACAAGTCGAGAGGGCCCTCAATGCCTGTCCAAGGTATGATGTTAAAATCATCCTTGGGGATTTGAACGCAAAAATAGGTCGGGAGCCGGTATTCAGGCATTACGCGGGCACCCATAGTTTGCATGAGAACACTAATGACAATGGACTTCGAGTCTTAGAATTGGCAGCATCGAAAAACATGGTCGTTGCGAGTACCAGGTTCCCGCGTAAAGATATCTACAAAGCCACCTGGGTATCACCTGATGGAGTCACTCGTAACCAAATAGACCACGTGTTGATAGACCGTCGCCACTACTCGAACTTGATGACGGTACGAACGTACCGAGGTGCCAATATCGACTCGGATCACTATCTTGTTGGTATGGTTTTCCGAGGGCGGATTGCCTTGCGAAGACGCATTGCATCCGCCGATCAGGTTCGAATCAACACGGCTGCCCTGCGCAATGAAAACACCAGTAACACCTTTGGTAATGCGTTAGGACTCGCCCTAGAATCACTTGATTTAGGGAGAGTAAGTCCTGGAGCCAGTATGCTGGGCGTAAATGAGAAGTGGACACGCCTTAAGAATATTGTCATTAGTACTGCCAACTCCATCTTAGGCAGCAGTCGTAAAAATCGGAACGATTGGTTTGATGATGAATGCAAGCTAGCGACTGAACGTAAGAATGTTGCGTACCGAGCAATGCAACAATCTCATAGAACGCGGGCACGCGAAGAGGAATATAAAGAGCTCAGAAGAATAGAAAAACGGCTACACAGACAAAAAAAATCAGCCTGGGAGAAGAACCTAATCTGTGAAATTGAAAATAGCCGAGAGCGAGGTCCGCACCAGGCGCGGAAGTTCTACCAATCCGTCCGAAACATGACGCAGTACACACCACGCTGCACATACTGCAAGGACGGAGAGGGAAATCTGATCACCGATCCTGAAAGCATACTGGAGCGATGGGAAGTGTACTTTAATGAATTGCTAAATGGTCAGCTCACTGCAGAAGTGGAGGCTCCACTACTTCAAGAAGAATACTCTATGTTGCCGCCACCAAGCATAGAAGAGGTTGAGAAGGCTATAGGCCGGCTTAAACAGAACAAAGCCCCGGGAGCCGATGGCATACCAGCCGAATTATTCCATCACGGCGGGCCAGCCTTACGTCAAGCAATTCATGATATTATAGTACACGTATGGGAGCAGGAAGAAATGCCAGAAGACTGGCGAAAAGGTTTAATATGCCCCATACATAAGAAGGGAGATGTCACAACGTGCAGCAATTATAGAGGTATCACGTTGTTGAGTACCGCCTATAAGATACTCTCCTCTATCCTACAAGACCGGATAACCCCATACGCTAAAACCGTTATCGGACAATATCAGTGTGGTTTCATTCCAGGCAAATCAACAACTGATCAGATATTTACCCTTAGGCAGGCGATGGAAAAATGTCTAGAATTTAACATCCCAACATACCATCTGTTTATAGACTTTAAGGCCGCCTATGATAGCATAGCCAGGGTAGAACTTTACAAAGCCATGAGAGAATTCGGCATCCCAAATAAATTGACACGACTATGTAGGTTGACCATGACCAACGTAACAAGCCAAGTAAAAATAGCCGGATTGCTATCCAGACCAATCAACATCTTTAATGGACTCCGACAAGGGGACGGTTTGGCCTGCCTCCTCTTCAACCTGGCGTTGGAGAAAGCAATCCGTGACTCTGGCACGGCAACAAGAGGGACCATCGTCAACAGGTCCAGCCAGTTACTGGCTTACGCAGACGACATCGACATCATCGGAAGAACCGAACAAGCTGTACACGATTCCTTCATCCAGATCGAGCAGGCGGCACAAAATCTGGGGCTGCACATTAGTGAAGGTAAAACAAAGTACATGGTGGCGTCGAATGCGAGAGGAACAGTTGGTCAAACAATCAAGGTTGCGGAGCACGAATTTGAAGTGGTGCAATCCTTTAAATACCTTGGGTCAATAGTAGCAGCCGATAACAATATAGAAGAAGAAATACGCAGGCGGCTTCTCAAATCCAACAGAGCCTACTATAGTCTGTCAAAGCTCTTCAAATCCAGAAATCTCACCATAACTTCAAAACTACTGCTGTACAGGACCATGGTCCTGCCAGTACTCACATATGAATCCGAGACTTGGGTGCTTAGCAAAAGGCACTCCGACCTCTTAGCTGCGTTCGAGAGAAAAGTCTTAAGGAGAATTGTTGGCCCCGTATGTGAGGAAGGACGATTCCGGAGACGGTACAATCATGAACTGTACGCAATCTACCTTGAAGCAGATATCGTGACAAAAATTAAGCTCGGTAGACTCCGGTGGGCAGGGCACCTAGCTCGCATGAGCGAAGAGGAACCTGCTCGGAAAGTTCTTTGTGGTACATTCTATGGTAGACGACAGCGTGGTAGACCATGCTTGCGCTGGAGAGATGGCGTAGACCAGGACGCCCGAAGCCTTGGGGTGCGCAACTGGATGGCGTCGGCTAGAGACCGGGATAGGTGGAGAGACTTGTTGAAAGAGGCCAGGACCGGAACCCGGTTGTCGAGCCGATGATGATGATGATACAAATGATAATAGAATGAATAATAATGGAAATCAGCTGGGGTTTGCTGGGGTTTTTGTTGGTGTATAATAACCAGAGGTTTAGATTGGTGACTTTTTTTCCCAGTATATTTGACATAAAGAAGGCGTAGCTAATGCTAAGAAAATATATATTAAATAAGGATTTGTTTGACGTGGCGTAAACCCGAAGTATGAGCTTCGGCTCGGTTTAACTATTCCGAGGTTGAACCCAGTATTAGTGAAAAATAATAAATAAGGCTGCTAATGTTTAGGGAAAGCTTAGTAAGACCCAAAAGAACAAAAACTATGAGCCTTATCATCGTACCCGATCGGAACGTAATTTTCTCCGATTTCTACGAAATGTACGAATTTTGTATGATTGTAGCCGTTCCGATAGGGCAATCGGAAAAATCTACGAAAATAAAGTTTGTGTGCGTTGAAAATGTCAAATGCTTGCGTTGCATGCCGATTAAATGTCAAAATGGCAGCAACGCATGGTGAATACATGATGCGATTTATGAAGATATTTGATTTCCGATTTCTCTGACAGCAAATTATAAGTGGAAAATTTTCCAAAGAAAAATTAAAAACGAATAAACTTCTATAATTTATAATTACGCTGTATCTGAGTTAGAAAATATTTGATATATTTCTTAAGAAAATTCTATTTTCTTTATTTAATTTTCTTTATTCATATCTTTCCGCTTCCAATAACACTGCTGCACTATCCATGATTCTTCTTTGCTTATTTGACACTTCGATTTTACTTTTTTAATTTGGAATTTTGTAACTAACGAAAAATAACAATTTATTAAGCTTAATTACTCAAAAACGGCTTGTCTGACGAAAATTTTCAATGAGACCTTTTTTGTAGGAAATTTAATTTTATATAAAAGTAAGTCAAAATGAATTTTTTTTACTTCAATGTTTTGTCAGTTCTGACGCAAAACATGAAATTATGACTAAAAATCAAAATTAGCGATGATAGCCCTCTTAAAATTGATATTAAGGGCTCAAACTTTTACGAATTTTTTTTTTGTCATTCTGAATGATATTCTCGATATATCTTTCAAAAAAAAAATAGTCAATTTTTTTGGCCCAGTCTACTGTATATATGTATGTAAATAGTTTAAAAAGGACGGAAAAGTTTGAGAAGTTGTTAAATTCCAAATTAGAATTGATTTATATTTATTAACAAAGCACTATTTATACTAAAAGTTTGTTTAAAATCGATAAAAAAACTTAATAAATTATTACAATGAAGGATTGATGAATTTATCTTAAATAAAGTAAAATATTATTATTTTTAAAAATAAGTGGAAATACTTAAAGTAAGTTAGTGGATTAATGGATCGCCACAATTTCGATATGTACTTACACCTATAATGAAAAAGAAAGTTTTTTTTTATTTAATTTGTATGTTACATAAGTTACCCTTTTTTAATGTCTAACGATAAGAAAACCAAATAACTCTAAAAAAAATACAATTTTAGCCATTTTCGATGCTGACTTTAACTCTTAAAAGAGTCAAGATCGCACGTGTAACGTAACAGTCTTTTCATGTAACGTAACAGTCCCAACATTTTTCTTTCCACAGAATCTAAAAATACAGTATATAGTGTAATTAATATTTTATTTGCTACTTCCTTTCCTATCGTACCTCACGTTTGAAATAGTACACTAAAAGAGCAGACTTATTGCATAATGTAATGCAACCTAAAAATCTACTTCCAAGTTCATGTAACGTAACAGTCCTGCTAAAACATTTTTAGCGTTTAAATGACAGGCCTCACTGATTTTTAAATTAATAGAAAATGTTAGTTAGGAAGTCTATTTTGAGAAAAAAATAATAGATATTGAAAAAGCATTCAGTTTCATATATTTTCAGGTAAATTTGTATTGAAATATGCGTATGAATGTAACGTAACATTCGGCGTTTTGGTCCATATGTATATCAAAATCTTCGTCTTCCGAAAACATTTAAATTATTTTATTTACTTTTAAAAACAATTAGCTCACGAATCAAGAGATTTTTTGAAGAAAATGACAGATTTCATATGGAGTTAGCAAGTTACTGAAAGTTAAACTAGCCAGTATGTGATTTTAACTTTAGTAAAATGTTAAGAGATAGTAAAATGCTAAAATCGATTAAAATTAGCAAAATCCTTAGTAACTTACTAAAATGGCTTTAACATATTAGTAAATCGTTTGAAATTTTGCGCCATTAATTTCAAGATGATTGATAGAAGTTTATACCTCCTGGTTAACCACATCACATGGGCGGTTTGTGGGAAGCGGTTTTAAAACCCATTTCCGCAAAGTTGCCGGAAACTTTAAAAATTTTAATTTTAAAATAGATTCTTATCTGAATTGATTTATTTATTTAACAATGTACATTTTTGTAAGGTACTCTAAATTAAATTTTATTTTATCATACATTTTAGTTTAAATTTGAATTTGATTATTTAAAAACATTTAAATATTGTATTTTCCTCTCACACACTAACCTTTCACAAGGAGTGACACAGTAGCAAATTTTCTCCTCAATGAAAAATAAAGATGAATTTTTTCTGGAAATCATGTGGCACTTTCATTGAGTAGAAGGTCTACATTGCTTTCATTCATCGAAAGCCATGCAATGAGTCAGTAGTTTGCATTCCCAGTTGCATCTTGTGCTTTGTTCTCGAAAGAAGGTTACATATTTATTCCTGCATTTTTTCAGTGGTTATTGTAGTCCACATAGCATTACGTGTTTAATGCCTGCGATGTGAAAGAGAAAACAATCTTTTCTTTGGCATTGACAATCACTAAACAAGCCTTAAATAACAACAAAACTATGGTGATATAACTAGGGAAAAGAAATGTATCTTTTCACAAACTTCGTTCGCTGGGCAAAATATTCTACGTGAGCTGAGAGGGTTTTTTGGGTTTTTTCCTCGATCGGTCGGCGACATTAACTAGGAACTTTTTTGTCACGAGCCATTCCTTTTGTTCTAGAATGATCGATTTAATTTCGATTTTTTTGATAAAAGAGAACAGTTGTGCGTGGTTTTTCGTGTTCTTCAAGTGTTTTTAATCAATTTCTTACGAGTGTTTATTTACTAAAAAAAAGAGATAAAAGCCAGAGACTAGGAGAATAATTCACCAAAGGTACTCATAAATTTATTAGATTCTTATTAATGATTTGAAGTAATTAATCTCCTCGTTTCCTTAGATCTCAAATTAACAGAAGATAATCAATCTAAAAGCTGTTTTCCAAATGCTACCAAGCGTCAAAGAAGAGTTTTAAAAATTTTGAAAACTACATATATGTAATACATATAGCTTATTTATTTACATCTTTGAAATACATATATGATAATAGTAAATAAAATACGTATGTATGTACACAACATACATTTTATTTGTTTTTTCTTTCAAGAATAAATTTACCTACATTTCAGACGCTTCCTCTATTGATAAAATCAGAAATGAAATGGATAATGATTTCATTTAAAATTACTTCCCCCAATAAAACATTCCCTAAAAAATGCATTCCTTTTTTCAATACTGAAAAAACAGGCTTCACATATGCACACATTTTAGTAATGAATAATCAGTATTTTCAATGCTTCTTTCCATGAGGAAAGCAAAGGTTTTTCATGTACTCATTTCCATTGAAGAAAGCATCACAGTTCTAGAACCAGTTTTTTCAGACAACAAAAAAACCTATGAATTCAAAGATCCCATCAGCATAGTGATTTCACTACAAAATATTCATCGAGAAAGTGTGTAGGTACTTCCCTCCAATGACAAGCCTGTGTTAAATTCATAATAGGATTCCGTAGGATATATGGGCTTATCCCTGTAAATTTTAACTTCTTGAGTTTGAAAAAAACAAAAAACAAAATTAAGGCACGCATGTAAATTTGAGTTTTTCTTCAATTATAGACCACGAATAAATAAAAAACTTCAAAATAACTCATATGTATTGTTTGTTGAAGAGTATAAAGGTGTAAAGTATAGAAAAATGAATTTAAAATAATTTATTTTAAGCACCGAGTTAATTGATTTGGTTTTTATTTTTAATCTTCACAGCTTCTGTTTTTAAACTTATTTGTTTAACACTTTTACCATTTTTTTGTATAGTTTCTACAGTTTAAATTACGCTCATTGTAAGGGTATAATCAAACAATGCTTTGGTGTGCTAGTAAAAAATGTGCCTTTTTTGAAACAGTTACGTTTTTTACGTTCGTTTTGTTAACTTCATAAAATTTGTACATAATAAAGCACGCATTGAAGCCAAAGTTTTTTTTACTCTAGATAGCTTAACCCATTCTCTCCCATTGTACTTTTTAAAGTACAGTAAAATGAATTTTACAAATGGCCATTTAACAATATGCCGTGAAATAAAAATCATCTTTTTGATTTTGTTTTCTCAAAAGCCAATATTATTTGAATTTTTCATATTGTCCAATTGTCTTTTCGTAGAAAGCATTCTGAAATATTTCTCGTTTTGTGTCCTTCAAAAACATTTGTGGTCATATAAACTTCAATTGACAAAATACTAAAAATTATACTTTGATTTTTATTTGAAACAAACATAAAGCTTACGAGTATACAAGGCCCTTCATATTTTTTTTATATATATACGGAGATAAGCAATGCCAAAGTTTGATGTACTTTTAAAAGTACAATGGGATCATACATGCATTATTTTTCTAGGGATTAGAATGGATTTTCAAACTATCCCTGTCAAACACTTTTATGGTAAACGTTTTCAAAATCTTCACTCTGCTCTAGAAGACCTGCATAATAATGCACATATCGTCAACGCTGATATCGTCATGATTCCTCCACCGGTGGACTACGTGACGGACGAAGAGGATTTAGATGAAGACAATATGATAACAACGGAATTACCACTATATGTTGCAGGTGAGGTGGAGGTTTTTGTGGAAGCTTATTTAGCGGCTGACGACGACGTATTCGACAGCGATGATGACATCCCATTGTCAGAGTTGAAGAAGTCGATTGCTCCACCGGTATGGAGAAAATTAATTTCCTCAGCCGAGTTTCAACATTTGCATTTCAGATTTATTCGGCCTGAACGAAATAGACATTTTTGAAAATTTGTTTGATCCCGAGGTATGACAACTTATTGTAAATCAAACTATGTTGTATGGGGGGCAAAAACACCAACACAACTTTTCATTCAATGACGAGGATTTGAAAATTTTAATTGGAATCTTACTGTTATTCCAATGAAATTCGAGGCAAGAATTGGTGGTGGAACATTTTCACCTCCATGTTTTCGTCCACTGTTTCCAATGCCTGGAGGCTCCACAAGCTGACGAATAATTATAAAGGTGATCTACTCGAACTCACCAGAGCAATAACTCTTCACTACCTTAGGTTCCACACTCTGAATGCAGGACAAGGACAACCTAAACTAACTGTCTAGCGAAGCATTGCTGAGAGTCCAGGATACCACTTCCCCAAAAAATTACCAAATCAATTCAGATGTCGACAGTACCATCTACGATCAAAATGGTGCTGTGAAATGTGCAATGTAACATTGTGTATAAATAAAAACTGGTTTAAAAACATCCATGTAAACTCAAATTAAAATGATATGTATGACCCCACTGTACTATATAAAGTACACCTTCATTAACAACAACATAATTTTTTTTCAAAAACTTTTTTTCGTATAAATGTTCTTATTTTAACCTCAATAAAGAGAAAATACCATAAAAATATGATTTTTCCAATTTTCAATACGCTTGGGAGTTAATGGGTTAAATAATGATGCAGACCATAAAAATGATCAATGTTAAAAAAATAGACACGAATATTTGTGACAATTAAAGATTTACGAAAAATCACGCATGGCAGTTTTTTTCTAAAATTTATATCATATAGGACTATTTATAAGGAAGGCACGCACTCAAAATGAATGATTTCAATTAATTTTGACCTTCATTTATCTGAAAAAAACAAAAATTGTACTAAGTAATCTTATGTTAATCATTATTTTTGCAATAATACAAAACGTTAATTATCCACGCACGCAGCCAAAAGTCTCAATATTCGATGATTTTTTCGATTTCAAACACTTTCGCACTATCTCGATGGTTCATTTTATAAATTGAATAGTTAAAACTCAATGATATGTATAATATTATAACTTAAAAAACCTGAATATTTAATAATAATGTCTATATATTTCGACGCATGGCAAAAGTTAAAATTTGCACGGATAAGCCCATATACGAGTATATGTATTAGGGTGTGTCAAAGTGCTCAACTATGGTATTTTCAAATGTAATACGAGTAGCTTTTAAAAGTTGCATTGCTTATCAAAATCAAATCCTGCATTTACAATTTTCATTTTAATTAATATCTTTGGCTCGCTCAAAAATAGGATGAAATCCAAAAAATTTTGATTTTTCGAGATTTTTAAAATATATGTGTTGTTTTAAACTGCACTGTGTGGATACAAAAAAATTATATAAAATATTTTAAGGCTTCCAAGTCAAAGATAATTGCAAGGGGATACTTTTAAGCTTATATTTGCTTAAATTTAACACTTGATAAAGAAGCTATAAAATAATAAAAGAAGGAAGAAAAATCATTTTTTTATGTGAAATCTTTTTTTTTTTACAAAAAAAAATTCTTAAACAACAACGGAACCACCTACAATATCGTGGTATATCTTTTTGTAAAGACAAAAATTCTTTCTGTATTTTGTTTAGTTTTCTTTTTTTAGTATACGTAAAAAAAAAATTTACTGTAAATTAATTTTTTTTTTCAACTTCAACCGATTTGAGCGAGCCAAAGACGAACGATATCTTATTTTTTTTTACATGTTCTTAAACCTCAGACCCTAATACAACTTTTGAGCACTATTATATTTAAAAATAAGAGTACTTTTTTGCGGCCATACAAAAGTGACATACCCTAATATGTATGCAGCTCATTTTTCCGTGAAATTTCCTACTGGGGAGTAAAACTCCTCTACACAAACGATTTTCCAAGCATATACATACATATGTGTACATGTGTACTTTTTAAAAAGTTATTTTATGCAGAGCTGTTTTGCATTTTTTCTCGAATTTTTCTCGAACCGCACGTCAAAATTGACTATGAAGCAATTTTACCACACAACATTTTAGATTGATTCTTCACTTCACTAGCGTTGAAATTTATTTAAATATACACCTCGGTAAAATATCTTCTCTTCTCTCTTTCACTAAAATTTGTTGTAGTTGCATTTTTCTCCTCTCAAACAATTCCACCGTAATACTGGTCTAGGTATGAATGCTCAATTTACCTTTGAGCCTAACATCGGACGTACTGGCAAATATAAAGTTTCTTTCTTTCGTAGTTGTTTTAAACTGTCTGGTTATATTGTTAAATAAATTATTTTTAATAAATTAAGTGATATTTTTTTTATTTTTTTTTTTTAATTAATAAGGGACTAAGCCCACTGAACATACGCTTAAAAAACTACTTACATACTAGGCTCATGCTTCAAGTTTGTTATTTTCTAATTTTACCTACCAGGGGCCTATTTCTCAGATCATAGACATCATACATTTCATACAACATACAAAATTTTCATACATCATACACATCGTACAATTTTCTGTTTTTCAGATTTCACTGGAAGTGTTGTATGACATTTGTATTGTTGTATGATGTGTATGATTCTGACATTTTATTATTATTTGAGTGTTAGGTTAATATAATAATTCTCAACTTTGTATTCTTGTGAAATAAAAAAGTTAATTGTTAGATAAAAAAAACTAAAGTTTTACTAATTTAAAAGTAATATGGGAGATAATTTATGTATAAAACTATGGAATTACTATATTACAGCATTCGTTTCATGGCTTAAGACTGGGGGTTCTATTTATTTTGAGTCTTCTAGGTGGATTTCACTTCTTACATAAAATTCTTTTGTAAAACTACGAGATAATTTGGATTTGTGAGTGTCAAGCCAGTGAACTTTCCATAAATAAAATTTCTTGTTTTCAAAGAAATGACTGCATCACTAGAATTTTTTGATCTTTGGACGACTTTAGAAAAGAAAACAATGAAAATTAATTCAAAATTGTTATAATTTTATTAGTTCAAAAAATACTTACTATTGTATATTTCCTTTTCATGTTGTACATGCAGTTTACAACAAAGTCAATTAAAAAGTTCAAGTGACCTCAACTCCAAGCTGCGTTTCGCCCAGGTACGACAGTGGGCTCATCAGTCGTACCTGGGCGCAACGCACCTTGGAGTTGAGGTCACTTGAACTTTTTAATTGAATTTAATTCAATCACTCCACTTAAACAGAAATAATTCTCATTTCTCTATGTATTGGTTTACAACAAAGTTTTGTGTGGTATTAAATGTATGGAAATTTGTAGGTTAATTTGCTGTATGATGTGTATGATAAATTTCTGAGAAACAGAATCGTACAACATTCCAATATTTCCAGTGTAATCTTCGGTCATACACTGTTGTATGAATCATACAACAAAACTGAGAAACAAAAATCATACAGCAGAATTGTCAATATCATACAATGTATGATGTGTATGATTTGAGAAACGGGCCCCAGGTGGTAACGCTGGTATTGTTTCAATTAAATTTATGGATACTATGGCATCGCGGTAAGAGGTTTTATATGACATAGACTTATACAATAAGCTGCAACCGATTGACTTACCTGTACTGACAATCTACAGTGTATTACAAAAGTAAGTAAGCACGCACTCATTGCTGTCGCATAGACATGTTAAAATAATATTAAATTCCGTTACGAATATTAGGAAAAATGCATTCGTAATTATGGTTAGCATGTGAACATCATGTAGTAGGCAAATTTTACCGTTTAACATTTGGTTTATCTGCAAAAGATTACTGTTTGTTCAGTTAATCGCATTTTCTATGCCACAAAAGTATGTAAGCACCTGCAGCATTTTAAGGTTAAATATTTAATAGTGTAGTTAACTTCGACTTTTTTTTAGTTTTTGGTTCCTTATATCTCTTATCTTTCTTTTCTATAAGTATTTTTTAGTTTAAGATAAATTAATAATTAATAAAAGGGCTCCAAGAGGTACTTAACTTAGCTTAAATAAAAAAAAAAATATAGTCAAAGACTGTTTGGAAAATAAATCGGACCGCGAGATTGGTAAAATAATTAACAAAAGTCCATCTACTATACACAAAATAATAACCAAATGTAGTAACATTGGAAGTTTTGAAAATGACCCTCGATCTGGGCGTTCTCGCCAGCTTACTCGACAGGAATGCCGTATTGTTACGAAAGTGAAGAGGAATCCCAAAGTAAGTGCATCAAACATATCAGGAGAAATAACCAAAGCAACAGGTAAGTTATGTAGCCCTCAAACTATTCGACGAGTGCTCTATCAATCTGGTTATCATGGTCGAAACATTAGAAAGAAACCTTACATAAGTAAAATAAATCGCCAAAAGCGGCTCTTCTTTGAAAAAACCCATGAAACTTAGCAAGCAGAATTTTGGAACACAGTTGTTTTCTCCAATTAAAGCTAATTTAATATCAATGGCTCAAATGGACGCGGAACGGTTTGAAGAAAAAAAACACAGAGCTAGAATCATCGAACATGTCAGGAACCATGAAGCTCGGAAGTGGAACTTTGTGGTATGGGGGTGTATGGAAGTATCTGGTGTCGGCAATTTAGTGTTTATAAATTCTTTGATGAATAGGTTCGACTATTTGAATAAATAACAACCTTCAGAAAATTGCCAATAAGCTGGGTATGAATAGGTCATTCGTCTTTCAGCAAGACAATGATCCTAAACATACCTGACATGTTGTCAAAGAATGGCTGCTTTATAACGTCCGAATCCAGCTCAAATCACCACCAGAGTAGCCCGACTTAAATATCATTGAACATTTATGGGAACATCTTGACCGACAAGTAAGAAAACATGAAATCAGGACGAAAGATGATTTGGAGGGCTCACAGCTGTACCGAACCAAGTCTTTTTAAAGAAATCCAAAACTAACGCCAGGATTTCCGCAAAATTGACCTCTATTTAGAGCTGTAATGAACTACATAGTTCATTTAGAGCTACATAGTTCTATTTAGAGCTGTAACTATACATAGTAACTATACATAGTAACTATACATAGTAACTATACATAGTTCATTACAGCTCTAAATAGAGGTCAATTTTGCGGAAATTTTGGCGTTGGTTTTTGATTTTTTTTAAAATAACTTGGTTCGGTACAGCTGTGAGCCCTCCATTTAAAGTGTGTTCTTCAGGATGAATGGTCTAAAATTGGACAAAACATTACGCAAAATTTGGTTAACTCAATGCCTCTACGTATGAAAGCAGTTATAAAAGCCAAAGGGTATCCAACGAAGTACTAAATGGATAAGATGATTTACAAAATAACTGCAATGAATTCAAGGTTTATTTGAACTGCTTACTTACTTTTGTGACATAAATTTGTTAATTTTTTTTTAGTTTAAGTCGAATATTTCTTAAGTTTTCTTTAAATTTTTATTTAAAATGTTATTTTTTTTAGTTCGAAATACATATCAATTACCCCCTCACGGTTTCCGCCTTGACGATGGCGAGGGGACTTACGTTTGACCCTCCAGCAATCCAGCTGCAGGGACCTTCAACTAAGAGAAACCAACAAAAAACCGGGAAGTTTATCCAAATTAATAAAAAACACAGAAAAAAGCGAGGGCTTGGCTTCGCAAGAAGCTAAGTCGCCAGTGACAAAAAAAGTAAACAAGCCAACCCTAATGAAACAGCACAACCTTGCAGCGGCTCTTCTCCCTGCTCTAGATAGCCTGGCTATTGACGGTAGGGGTACCTCGAACAGACCTCCTTCTATATAGGAAGTCGAAGCGAGGACGAGTTGCTGGAAGACTCGAGTTAAGAAGAGACTATGCTGAAGTCAACTGTACCGCCCAATGCTTCGAGGCAACGCAGTAACTACAGATCCTCTAAAATATTCGTGAGTGTTACGGAGAAAAAGGACCCAACTACTCTCAGTTCAAGAAACAGGGCCCTTCTAAAGAAACATAGGAAATTAATAAAGAACTATGAAAGTCAGTTGGCAAAGACTATCACTGTACCCATAGCTTCTTCTCAACAACAGCAAGATAAGAAACCAGTCAGCGAAAGAGTAGGTGCTTCCACATCGAACTCTATCCCTAAAAAGATAAACTGAGAACAGGACAACAACTCAACAGCTCGTACCGGCATAGACGCGAATAAGACGACTTCCCTCAAGAAACAGAAAACCATCGCTAAATCGAACCTGAACGGGAACGACAAAGCAAAGGTAGGCAACTCTTCTGGGACAAAGTCAGTTTCGTCCAAGAAGGCAAGATCGGAGGAGACAGCCAAGGCCGAGGGTTCTAAAAAGTTTAAAACCAACAGCTTTGACAACACCCCGATCGGTCTGCAGGTGGCCATTATTAGATGGGATGGGAAAATCACGGCCAAGAATTGGTTACTTGTGAAAAATGAAATCCTTAAAGCCATGATGGCGACATCTGAAGACGATAGTTCTGAGGACTACACCTTCGACGGAGCTGGTTGGCGGAAAGGAGTAAAAGTGGTTTGCTGTGGAGATATGATCTCGGAACCTTAATGGTAAAGAGGCATGAAGGCAAAGGGGTGTCAAAAGCTGGTGGTGGTGCAAATTAATTTGCAGTACGCTAAAGCAGTAACACTCGACCTAATGCTCTACATGTCTCAGGAGAACGTGGATGTGGCCTTAATTCAAGAACCTTGGATTTGTAAGAACCAGGTACGAGGGTTGAGGTCAAAAAACTACAACCTTTTCCACTCCACGTCAGAAGGTGGTATTAGAAGTTGTATTCTAGCCAAAAAATCAATTAATGTTTTTTTTTATCTAGGTACAGCAACAGGGATAACGCGGCAATCAACGTTGAATCCAAGGAAGTCAACTTCGTCTTGGCGTCAACGTATATGCCGGGAGATGAAGAAAATCCTCCATCAAAAACGGTCCGCGATCTTGTGGATTACACCACAGCAAGAGGGAAACCTTTGGTGATTGGATGCGACGCCAACGCCCATCATACACAATGGGGTGGCAAAGATATCAACAAAAGGGGCGAGTCAATTTTTGAATACATTCTCTGTTCCAATCTTATGCTATGTAATAGGGGCATTCACCCAACATTTCGTAGTAACAACAGGGAAGAAATTATAGACCTCACTCTCATGAGTAATAATGATAAGATATCTGTAGGGAATTGGAGAGTCTCTCCTGAGAAATCCTTTTCGGATCACTTAAGAGGCCTCTGCCCAAAATGTCGAACTCAGATTCGAAGATTGGAACTTCGAATTAAAATAATCACTCCGCATTTGTACATTCAACATGTTTGATCTTTGAAAGTTGCATTTGGGTTGCAGAGAAGTTATAGCCTACACACAACCTTTTTTCATTTTCTTGTTTTATTTTTGTAGTGTTAAGATGCATAGAGGGGTAAGTGTAGGTCCAACCCTTCCGTTGTGTGAAGTATTAGGCGATGGAACATTTGAGGAAGAAAAAAATATTATTTGTATCTACCTAGAAGCTCCAATATGTCTAGAAAAATTAAGTTACATACATATCTGTGTATGTATGTATGTAGGTATACACCTATATCATAAAATGGAAAATTGGTGATGTTGACCTTGAATTTGAAATAATTCAGAGTTATTATGTAAGATTTTGTACCTATATTACAGATATATTTTTTCGACCTACCTATGCGTAGTCATGTACATTATTTATTTGTAATTGCAGGTTTCGATAAAATGAAAAAGAAGGACTTGCATGAATTAAAAAGGTTTTTTTATTTTAAATTCTGAATACGAATTTTGCCCTCTTAAAAATAATTTTGGTGGTGATCGAGTTTTTGCTAAATTTACATTTATATTTATTCTCAGTAGTCACCAATTTGATAAAAAAAGTAAAAAGGGATTAAGAAAAGGCTAAACAACCAAAAAAGGGAAAATTAATACCTACGTAATTATGTGAGTATTTAGCTATTTACATATGTACATATGTACAAGTTCATGCATAATTTTTTTGTTCATTTTTAACTACAAAGCTATTTTTAATTGTGACTTATAGGTACTATAACGCAAGTTATGCATTCGTTAAAAAAAAATCTTACTCGAAATTTCGATCAAAGTTGACATTACGATGATAGCGAAGGCGAAAAAGGTGAGCCTCGCAATTCTGTCTGTTCGACTTCAGCCTAAACGACTCGCCCAATTTTCGTTAAACTTGGTACATACCTACATACCATTTTAAATTTTTAAATAAGTGAAAAGAAATTACAAAAGTACATTTAAGAACATACTTTTCAAAAAGATTAAAACTTACATAAAAAGCCAAGTGGCCACGCAATAAAGTTTATGTATGAATAAAGAATTTATTTAAAATAGAGATAAATGACGAACCAAAATCTGCAACATTTCTTAATATCACGCCACTGAAATTGGCGTATTGTGAACTTTAGACATCAAATTCGGTAAAAGCTAATTGTGATAGTTTTGAATTATTTAGAATAATTAATTCGAATTTTCTGTTTATTATTTGTTGGAATTCTGGGCCCATAACCTAGTAGTTATTTCTAGAACTCTAAAGTCCTGGAAATAACTAATTTCGTAATTGTTGAACGTCGAAACCTCTTTCAGATTCGACTTGATTGTTTAAATTTGATTATATTGCTCCTTACCTCGGGTGGGGTGGGGGTAGCAAATGAATTGACTTCTGGATTAAAATTGATTTTATTATAATTTTCATGGCTATTTATAATTGATTTATAGACACATTTGACAATAATTTTCATTTCATAGGAAACTAAATGTGGGAAAATAAACTTAATAGGATAAGAGAGCACCTGTAAAGTGCTGATTGTGCAATTTTGGTGGGAACCATATAAAAAGGTATGGGTCGTGATGTTCATAGGGAATAAGGTGTTCTAGATTTTGATAGGGTGTTATAATCTTAATAAACTGTTTAAACAGTAATAAATTTGTTCGATGAAATGGGATACTGAACGTTATGGTATTATTACGATAAGAACGAACCGGGCAGTGTATATTTATGTTGTTAAACAATAATTGACATTCAATTCTGCCAGAAATAATCTTATAAATAAATATTTCGTCTAACAAAACTTGTGCTGAAACAAAAAAAGGATATTGAATAGACTTAGCCTACAAAATAAGTTGAATGCTGTCTAAACATTTTGAATTCTGTGTATCTTGTGAATTTTTTTGTTGAATTTTTCAGTTTTGTCTAAAAATGTTTCGTAATTTGGGTTCCAAATAGTGGATGCATATTCAGTAGTATAGTGCTATAAATATTTCAGATTTCTTAAAGAATCTACCTGTGCAGAAAATAAAACCTATGCTCCTGGCCTGATTAACTTAGAAGAAGTGGTAGTGTTTGTCAAACATTAGCTTAGAGTGAAACACAACAATTAGATCTTTTTGCTCATAAACTCTTGTCAATTCATTTTCATCCAATAGATAGTTAAAAACAATAGGATACTTTTGAGCAGTGAAAGACATAATTTTATATTTCTTCGTTTTCAAGGAAAGGGAATTTGAATCACACCATAAAGAGATGAAGAGTTATACCTTACTCCTTATCTATCAAATTGGTAAGTTACATTATGATTAAATATTTGGAAAATGTTTTTATAGTTTAATTTTAAAGATATTGGCGCAAAATTTTAAACGACTTTGTCTAACTTTTTCATAATTTACGACATGTTGGACAATTCTTTCTTTAGATACTGTGATTATGCCTTTAAATATATTAATAATTAAACAAATAAATTCATAATTTTGCTTTGTATAAATGTATTTGCAAACAGTACCTTAAATCCAACAAACTAACTTATGTTTTTTTTTTAAATTAATTCTTTTGTAACGCTATAGTTTCAACTCAATAATTTTGTTTCTGCAATTAAACTATATACTTTTTTCTTTTTATTTTTTAATGTAAGAATACACGTCAATTATTCCGACAGACGGCATATTATGTCATTGTTCTATTTTCTTTTATATACTTCTTATAATATTCTTGTATTGTCTAAATAAAGAATTTTATAATTATAATAGATAATAACAGATTTATTTATCCATCGCCCGCCGCAATATTGGAAAATTTAAGATCGAAGAGCACTTTTGAACAATTTTTTGGCATTTCTAATATTCAATCTACTTACAAAGCACATCTTTTAAAAAAATCAACTCCAATTTGTTTTGGTATGAAATGACCATTGTTTATCTGGATAAAGTATACTTTTAAAAGATAAAATAGCTACATATTTGCTATACTGTTAAAGTTAGACGAGCTCTTTAACGTTAAAATATAGTTTTGCGTTTAAAATTAACAAAAAGTCGGTTCTCGTTTTATAAACGATATTTACAGTCAAACCCCATTCTAAAATTTATTTAGAGTAGGTTTTAAATGTTGAAAATCTTGCGCCATTTTGTTTATGAAAATCATGTTTGTGGATTAATTATTGAGTTGTAACGTTTCAGCTGATACCACACCTTCCTTCCAACCTATTCATGAACAAAATTTTAATTAGAAACATTTAAGTATACAATACATATCTACATACAATAATAAAATAAAAAAAAGATTGTAGATACTTACAATAATTATTGTAATTGCAATAATTAAAAATGTATACCAATTTTTTCTTATTTATTGGAGCCTTTTTTGTATTCGTGTCTTGGGTGTAATTACACCCGAAACGTTACAACTCAAAAAAATAAACAAAATCTATAATTGACCTTGCGCCCACTCTAGGACAAACATCATTTTTATGAATAAGAAAGGATAATTTAATATATTATTTTCTGAGAATATTGTATACTGCTTTAAAAAAGTCATTTTACTAAAAAGGGGTTAGGTAATGTCCTAAAAACTCCAATATCTCTTCTCAAAATTGCAAAAACTAATACCTGCCTTGAAATGAAAAAGTTGAAAATTTTAGCTCAAAAATGAAAAATTTCAAGATTTTTCAATTCCCTCAAAATCCAATATTTGTCCAAATTATTAAAAAACTAATACCTATTCGAAAAAAGGAACCTCGTCGTTCATCGCAATACAAAATAAGATACAAACCGATTTCTTATCATAACAAACATACCGAGCTTCATAATAATACATTCAATACTTTTCGCATACCAACCAATGTACATATGTATGTACGAGTATGTAGTTACTTTTCTTCCTAAAAATACACAAAACAATCCAACAAGTTAAATCTACTCCTTTGCTTCATTTTACATTCACACCATACTCATCGATTACCAATCCCTATACCACCATAGCCCTCAAATTTTATCATCCACCGTCACCGTGGTTCTGCTCACATCCATTTCTTCCCCTTCTACACCACCCCTTTACTGAACTTCTCCTATACCCAAAAGCCTACTCGCCTTTCATGTTCGTCATACTTCTTTTTGCTTCAGTTCCAACAAAAAATAGCTATCTTCGAAAAAAACACGTTTTGGCAAATAGATGAACTAAAAACAGCCAGTAAACAAAAGTAACGACTTTTGTGCAAAAAAAGAGGCTTTTATAAAATGTGTTATTTTGCAATAAAAAGTTATTTTTTTAATTTTTGATTACTTTTTTTTTTTAATATAAACAATTTCAAAAAGCATTATGTCATTTTGGGAAAGTTATGATGATCTTTTCACATAACTACACATTAAAAAATGCATTGGAAAATGAGCAATTTTAATGTTTTTCAAAAGATGATTATTCAAAAATAGAGCCCAAAATTAAAAATCCGCTCCGACGCTCTTCTAAGTCTCTTCATTACCTTTAAAATGACGTAAAAATATTATAAGTTTTCCACTTCAATTTCTCACAAACCTTGCACAACTTTAGCAGTTTTATGGAATTTAACGAAAGAAGCAACCGGAATATTAAAATTAAATAAGAAAAATATAAAAAAATTAATAAAGTGGCTCGACGTTTTTCAAGATAAAATGTAATTGTTTCATATGCAATTTATTTTATTTCAATACGTCTTGCATTGACTTCACAAACCTTGCACGAATTTGCCCAATTTCACGTTTTTCTCAATATTTTGGGCCATGGTGGAATAGTGATCTTAAGAAACGAAGAACAGGGGTCAGAAAACTTTTCAACAAAGCCAGACTGAGTAAACCGGAGGAAGATTGGAATTCATATAGTAGATCCGAACTTAACTCATACACTAAAGAGTTAAGAAGGGGCAAAAAGGATTCATGGGCTAGACACTGTGAATCTATTGAGAACACAAGTGAGGGAGTGAGATTTCGAAAGATCCTTGCATCCCGATGGATTGTGGTCGAACTCCAGCCAAGAAACACTTGAACTCTTTATGGAAACGCATTTCCTGGGCTGTAATAATCATCAAGGACCAGGTTTTACACAACCACACACCTTAGATATCTTACAATCAGTACCAGAATTGGAACAGGTTATCACAGAGCAGAAGATTATGTGGGCAATAAACTCGTTCAAACAAATAAGCCGGACCAGATGAGATTATTCCGGCATTTCTTCAACATGCTCTACAGATAATCACCGCATGGCTTAGGGTAATCTTCAAAAGTTGTATCAAATGGAGATACGCCCCTATCAGTTGGAGGAAAGTTAAAGTACTCTTTATTCCAAAAGCTGGAAAACCGACACACTCGATTGCAAAAGATTACAGACCGATAAGTCTCTCTTCCTGTTTCTCCTCAAGACATTGGAGAGAATTATTGATCTGCATGTTAGGGACCTTCTCAAACTAAGCAACCAGTGCAACTACCAACACGCTTACCTAAAAGGTAAGTCAGTGGAGACTGCGTTGCACGAGGTCGTCTCACAAATTGAGAAAAGTCTCGAGCACAAAGAACATACCCTGGCAGCATTTGGCGTTGAATCTGCTATTGTGGACTGGATTTATACCATGTTCAATGGCAGAATCATAAGCTCGTAACTTGGGGGTAGCAATGTAGAGAAATCAGTTACACGGCCCTATTGAGGTATTGAGTGTCGATCCACCGCTCATACTAAGCGGTCACGCGCGAGTGCAATAAGCTTTGTAGTGCACCCCATCAAAGCCTAATATTATTAAAAAAAATATTTATAAACTCGACAACAACAAAACAAAAAAAAAAATAATACCACATTGGCTAAGCAACACCGTTACGGCGCATTTTCTCCATCTCCCACTTATCCACTTGCCTCGAAGTAACTGTCGCTTGCTACCCATTGCATGTCTTTTGTGATGCTTATCGCATGATTCTTGTAATGGATAGTTACGTGACATCTGATGTATAGTTCGATTGTGTCTGTATGTGTTGATTGATTTCAAGTACAAAGCGTTCTATGGGCATAACACCTAGAACGGTTTGTATTTTGATTTTAATCCATTGGACATACACTTCACGGTTGAATTTAGATCGTCAGAGTTGTGTTTTGGGTGTTTGTGATTTTGAACATGGTAAGTGATTTTTGTGTTGTGTTTACCAATATTCGTGGGCTTAGAAGGAATTTCTTTGACTTGTACGCCCATTCTGTTAAGTACAGACCAGCTGTTTTGGCACTAGGTGCAACACAGGTTGGTGCAAATACTGATCTTTCAGAATTTCGCCTCCCTGGCTGCCTTTACTCTTTCGCCATCACGGCATTTTAGTCTACATTAGACATGATGTTGCTTCCCAGAGTCTTCCTCAATACGGACATTGTTCTAATACGAACTTTAATTTCATGTGGCTCAAATTTACTGTCCGCAAACACATCATCCATTATTGTTTTATTTATAGGAGTCAAAATCTGGACAGCAATTCAACTCTTAATGAGTTTGATGCGTTGTCTGATTCCATTTCCCGAATTGTTTCCCTGTACCCTCACACTGAAGTCGTTATTGCGAGCGACTTCATTGTACACAATTCAAATTAGCTCCGCCATTCAGGACAGACAACACATGAAGGAAGATATGTTGAGATCTTTGCTGAGATGCACCACCTTACTCAGCTGGTAGATGAGCCCACCCGTATACCAGATGTTGCTGGGCAAAACGCTCACACTCTTAATTTGTTTCTTACTTCTAACCCTGATAAGTATACCATAGCGGTAAAACCTCCATTCGGCACTTCGGACCATTGTGTAATATCAGCCAATTTCTCGTGTCCCATTCATCCAGTTAAAGAGAAGCATCCCAATAGGACCGTTTGGCAATACGAGAAAGCCAACTGGGACGGTCTGAATATTTTTTTTAGAATTTTTAACTGGTCACTATGTTTCCTCGATAGTGACGTTGATGCCAGTGCTGATATTTCGTATTCATTAATAACAATTTCACATTAAGACTACGATCTTATTATACGAGTAAGTGAAGGCTTTACAATATTTAAGAATGTTCGAAAATGTTTAACAAAGCAAGATATACTCGTACATAATAATTATTGAATTAAGTTTATGTTAATAGAAATTAAATCTACCATTTTTTTTTTCAATTTTTATTTACATAATTCTTTATTAAATATTACTGGCCAAGTGTTTAAATAGACGGTTTTTGAATGTGCTCGCGTTAATGATGCTTCTGATCGTTGTCGGTAAAGAGTTCCATAATTGAGTGGCATGGACAAAAAACGTACGCTCCGATTGCAGACAATAAAATCTAGGTTGAATCAGGTTCACGGTTCTTAGTGAACTACCAAAAACTAATCGGTTGTACAGGTACTCAGGTTGACGAGACTGCATAATTACATGTAAATGGATAAATGACCTAAACTTCAAGAGATTATCGAATGTCAGACCCATTATTTGTTTTGAATAGCTGGAAATATGATATCTTATATTGAAGATGTATCTTGCAAGATTGTTGTAGATGACAATAATTTTTCGCCTTGTTGAGGAGTCAAAACAGCAGAAGACCTCACATCCGTACAACAAAATGGAGTGTTTTGACAAGCAACATCTTAGTTTTGACAGGAACATACCTTTGGGATGACCATAATAGGCGCAAAGCACTATCTAGTTTACCAATTGTAGTAGCTGCTTGATCAGTCCAAGTTAAAGTTTCGTTGAAAAATATCCCCAGGTTCCTAGTAGAATGCACATAGTCAATGGTTGATCTACCAAGTCGAACCGGTGGAAAACTTGACGTATCTAAGATGCGTTTGTAAATGCATAATGTCTTTGACTTCCCCGGGTTGAGAGAAAGGTTATGCTTGCAGAATAATTTCTAGGTCTTCATTAATATGGCTGATAGCATTACGTATGCCATCTAACGGACTGCATAAGTATAATTGGACGTCGTCTGCGAACATATGAACGTTGCAAGACTTAACTAGATGAGGAATTTCATTGACATATAGCGAAAATAGACAACTGGTTTCCCACTTCCACACATTGCTGACGATCAGTTAAATATGAGTGCAAAAGTTTTACTGAATAAGAAAAAAAACCGAAATCATCCCTAAGCTTTTTACAAAGTATCAGGTGATCAACCGTGTCAAACGCTTTGGAAAAGTCCAACAACGTTAAAAAAAGTAGCACAACTAGTGTCCATCGATCTTCGAATATCATCTACAACTAGTAAAAGAGCTGTGTTGCAACTTCTGCTCTCTCGAAATCCTGATTGTTTTGAGCTTAAAAGGCAGTTTGTATTTAGGTATGCTTGGATTCGTTTTAAAATCGACTTTTCGAAAACTTTTGACAGGTATGGCAATATAGCAATAGGCATGTATTCAGGGTTAGCAGAGTTTTTTGTCTTAGGAATTGGAAGTATCTTGGCATTCTTCCATAGTCTCAGATACTCACAAGTAGTTAGTATAGAGTTGAATAAAAGAGTTATAAATTTAAGAGTCTGAGGCAGAAGAATTTTCAATAATTTAGGATTTACTTCATCTATTCCCACCGCGTTCGACTTAATAGACAAAATAGCCTCTACTATATCTTCTTCTGTGAAATGAATAAAATAAAAACATTGTTCATTAGCATTTTCAATCAAATTAAAATTAAAATGCTCTGAGTCATGAGAACTTGGTGAATTATTTGTTGAAGGATCGGATACAGACACAAACTGGGCATTAAGTAGGTTGCAATCTATATTTAAAGGAGTCTCTATGAGTCGTTTACCATTACCCAGTTTTCGCAAATGTTGTCATCAACTTTTTCGGGATTGGTTATCAGGGGTCAATAAATTTTCGTAGTATTGTCTTTTGGCTGTTTTAATACGGACGGAACAAAATCTTTCATGAAACACATCAAGTTTATAGCGCTTCCAACGACTATAGATGATATTTCGTTTTCGAATTAAATCAGTAATAATCTATTCAGCCAAGGCGGGGAGCTACAAACAATCCTTTTGAACTTAAGAGGGACATGGCGATTATAGAGCTCATACAAATTACCCTGTAGAAACTACCTGTTGGTTTACAGACTGCATTTGATAAATTTGTTCCCAAGGTATATTCTCAACGTCATATTGCAGATTCTCATATTCAATCGCCTGAAAATCCCTATAACTTATAATATAATTGTTTCAGCTGAATCAGATTGTATATCGTAGGTTAAGTATATCAAGTCATGTTTAGAGAAACCTGACGCGGAAAGTTGGTTGTAAAATAGGGTTTTCTCGACATCGTCAACAAAGAACACGTCAAGAAGAGTGGGGTTTTCATAATTTGCGAAGTGAGTTGCCGTCAACACATTTACAGGTACAAGATTCAAACTTTTAAAATTATCAATTAGAGAAGCGGAGGAACGAGTATTTAGCAAGTTGCAATTGATATCTCCACACACAACTATATTTGGAGCGTTAAAAGAGAATCTTTCTAAAGAGTTTATAACCGGAGAAATATCTATGTTTCTGTTTGGCCTATAAATCACCCCAAGCAAAATACTCTCAAGTCCACAAATTATCTTAAGAAACAAGTAATCAATGGCGCAATTTTCGTCTAACCTGCAAATTTCTTGATGACCCAATCCGTTTCGCAAATAAACCGCCACACCCCCGCCTACCCGACCAATTCTATCTCTACGAATAAGCCGGCAACCCTCAACATCGTACACAAAATTTGGAAGTTCACAGGAGAACCAAGTTTCAGATACTTATGCATATGACGTCAACCTGAGAGTTAGTGAACAACCACCGAAATGATGATTGGCGGGTCGTCATTTTCATTACGGGGTGTTGTGCGAAAAATGCTCTTCAAAGCGGGGGGTGGTAAGTCAATGGAGCTGCAAAGTTTGTCGAACATGTTATGCAGATTCTCATTCATGAGCTTAGGAATACCAAAGATAACAGCGTCAGTCAGATATTCTTTCTTTTCCAGAACGTCACAACGCTTCCTTAACTGCGACATCTCCTTCTTAACTAAATCATCCACATTGTTCTCAATAGTTTCGGTCCTCCGAGTCAGATTCGATATGGCTAAGCTAATGTTATTTACGTGATCGTTTAATTGTTTTTCCATGTCATGAACTTTTCTTAGTAATTCATTTCGAATTTTTTCTAATTCTTCCCTGAAAGTTGCAATTATATTTTCAGTTTGTTTTGCTAATTCGGCGTGAAGAGTTTCTTTAGAAAACCATGATGTAACGGGAGTGATTAATTGGTGTTGGTTAAGTTGTAACACAGTTGTAGTTCCGGGAGTGTTTCTTTGGGGTAGCCTCAATTGGTTCACTTTCGGAGAGTTTCGCATAAGAAATGTCAGATTTAGTTGGTGCTGGAAGTTGCTGTTGGTCTCGGTTTAAGTTGGATCTAGTTTTAACTGTAGACGAACTCGACATCGTGCAAATATATAATTTCGAATGGCGGGAAACAATTGGGTATGTGCAAATTATTTGTTTTTTTAATTTAGTGGGAGCAAATTATTGAAAAATTAGATTTTTTATTTATCTAAGCAAAACAAAATGCAAACGCTTATGTTCCCGCACAATATTGATTTAGTAAACTGGTAAATGCACGCGTTTAAAGACTTTTGCCGGAGGAGGTAATTAAAATGCGTCTATTCGCTCTCGAACATACTTGGCAGGTACATATGGCAGTACATATGATCACAGAAGTGATTTTTCTTGGGATGCGTACATTTATTCCTTGCAAAATTGAGAGTATAAAGCCTAAAGAAAAGTCTTGGTTCGATACAAGCTGTAAGGAAGCTATCAGGTTGAGAGAAGTAAGTTTCCGCTCTTACAAAGCCAACCCAACTGAGGAAAATCGGAAAAAATTTAAACAAGTCAGAAACCAATGCAACGCTGTTATAAAGAGAACCAAATTCTTACATAAACAGAAATTAAGGCAAAAAATCCTGCAATGTCCCAAAGGCAGTAGAAATTTCTGGTCATTTGTCAAAAACGTAAAAAATTCGCCTTCATCTTCGGTTCCAACGCTCATCTACAATGACAAATCGATAACTAGCTCTTTAGAGAAGGCAAATATACTTGCAGCTCATTTTGCTGCTAGCTCCACGTTGCCTATTAGCAACATTGCCCCTCCTGTACTTGATAACGTAAATCATTCAATGGGACAGGTATATTTCCGCACTCGTACAGTTGCAAAAGCCCTTCGAGATCTCGATATAAACAAATCCGCTGGTCCTGATGGTATACCCCCTATTCTTCTGAAGAGGTGTTCTTCATCGCTGGCAAAACCATTGCGTAAGCTAAGCTTTTCCATCGCTCCTACTGTTCTGGAAGATGGAAAACAGCATTTGTCCAGCCTGTTTCTATAGACCCCTCGTCCTATAGACCAATCGCACTTACGTCCCTTCTTTCCAAGGTCATGGAATCGCTGATAAATCATCAGCTCAAGAAATATCTCGAAGATCGAAAGCTTCTTAATGACCGGCAATACGGCTTTCGCAGCAATCGTTCCACTGGTGGTCTGATGGCATATATCACCGAAGAGTGGAACAGATCTTTACATTGTTTTGGAGAAAGTAAGATTATTGCGTTTGATATTTCTAAGGCATTTGATAGAGTTTCGCATCAGGCTCTCTTATCGAAAATGCGTGCGTTTGGCATCAATGAAACCCTTATTCGTTGGATTAGAAACTATCTTCTAGATCGTTCAATACATGTTGTATTGGACGGTTTTAAGTCTGATCTTCAAAAAATAAATGCTGGTGTTCCCCAGGGCTCCGTTTTGTCTCTGACTCTCTTCCTCATTTTTATAAATGATCTCTTGTCTGAAACTTCTAATCCACTTCATTGTTTTGCCGACGGCTCTACTCTCAGCTTTTCATACTCGTTCCCAAATTCACGTCCATCTCCTTCGGAAGTGGAATTGCAACGGTACCGTATTATAAGCTCATTAAACACCGATCTTTACAGCATTGTTAAATGAGGTAAAAAAACCGTGTGGAGTTTAATGCTTCGAAAACTCAATGCTGTCTATTGTCGTTGAAGCAAAATGTTCCCCTTATGCCATTGTCGCTGAATGACACTTGCATCGAAGAAACAGAAAAGCTCTCAGTACTCGGTATGTGTGTTAACGACGATCTTCGTTGGAATGATCACATACTCGAGACCGCCAAGAATACTGCTAAATGCTTAGGATTTCTATATCGATGTAAAAAAATTTTCACCCCTTCTGATCTGGCGTATATACGTCCAAAACTCGAGTATAACTCACACCTTTGGGCAGGATATTCCTCTGAAACTTTCCAACGAGGCTAAATATCTTGGAGTAATTCTTGATTCCAAGCTAACATGGAAATGTAATACAGAGGAAAGAATGAAAAAGGGCCCTATGCGCTCTTTACACATGCAAAAAACCCTTCGGTACTCGGTGGGGCATGCGACCGCAGGTCATCCAGTGGATGTACACGGCGATAGTTCGTCCCATACTTACCTATGGGTCGATCGTGTGGTGGACGGCTGTAGAAAAAAGAAGCTATCTCAAAAACCTGCATAATGTACAGAGTAGTCTCTGTTTAGAAATAACGGGGGCACAGAGTTCTACGCCACAGGCAGGGCTGGAAATTATTTTAAAACTTCCAGTCATGGACGAGCACATAAAATGCACAGCAGCCAAAAGCGCAATTCGGCTTAAAGAAATGGGCTCTTGGAAGCACAGCAGTTATGGTCATGGGTCTATCCTGCAAAGGTGTGACAAAGTGGCAGGGCTTAATGTGACAACTGACTACTTACCACCCAGAATAGATTTCAACAAACACTTCTCCACTACAATACCCGAAAGACAGGAATGGGAATCCAACTCACTAATTAGTGAACAAGGTATTTCAATAATTTCTCTCAATATTAAAGAATCATACAAACTCCCGGATGAGTGTAGTGTCTTTCAGGCTGAGATCTACGCTATTGAAAAGGTGGCAGAATTGGTACGCACGAAAAAATTGAACTCGTCGGAGATCACATTTTTCGTCGACAACCAAGCTGCCATCAAAGCTTTAGCCAGTGAGACTATAAGATCCAAGACAGTAACAAAATGCCGAGACATGCTGAACAATATTTGCAACACTAACCAAGTCAATCTCTGCTGGGTTCCTGGACATAGTAATATAGAAGGGAATGAAATAGCAGATGAACTGGCAAGGAAAGGGTCAGTACCAAATAAAAACAGCAGGAGCCATTTAAATTTGGGACCAAAAATCCCGATTGGCGTGATTAAAAGGAAAATGGACCTAATAACGAAAGAGCGAATCAATAACTCCTGGTCCTCCAGGGACGACTGCGTTATCTCTAGAAGTTTATGGCATAGAATTAATGAAAAGGAAATTCGATATATCTTATCGCTGAGTAAAAAGAACATCAGAATCCTGATAGGTATACTAACGGGTCACTGCGCCATTGGTATAATGGCCGCTATAATGGGTGCATTTGCACCCGATTTCTGTAGGAGCTGTCAGGATGTCGAGGAGATTGAAACCATTAAACACCTGCTCTGTGACTGTCCGAACCTCCCAACAAATCGCCTCCGCTACTTTGGAAACAGGTTTGTTGGAGAACTAGACGATCTAACGCAGGTCTCAATGGCAAATATGAGAAAATTCATTGTAAGCACAGGCTGGTTTGAAAGCGAACCAGTCTACATTAGGGCTGATGATTCTGCCCGGGTAATCAACTACCCGGGTACCCGGTTACCAGGGTTTCTTGTACCCGGGTAGTAAATTAACCGGATACCCGGGTATTCGGGTATTACCCGGGTATTCGGGTATTACCCGGGTATCTGGGTATAAAAACGCAAAACTCCTTTGTGGCTATGTAAATCGCTTTTTAAAAAACAACTACAAATCTTGGAACAAACTATATAATTATATGTATGACCCAGGCACGAGGCGTGACTTTTTCGATAGCGGAAGCACTGAACATAAAACCAAAACTGAAAGACCTTTGAGATCCAACCTTTTAAATTCCACTTAATGAAAATACACATAAAATAATATACATAAATAATATATTACAGTAAAGTCTAATTAAAAAAAAAGAGCTTGATGCCTTGCGCAAAGATTTATCCTTTTTCTTTTAAGACAAAATTATCTAAGTACGATTTGATGAGAACTAAGCTACGAGTAAATAACCTTTCTTGTCCACATTTATTTCTAAAAAAAAATATTTAATACAGATGCTATTATTAAGGGATATTAAAAATCTTAAGATTCCTTGAAGTTTTTTTTTGATTTAAAATTCTCATAATTGAAAATAACCTTTAGTTATATTTCTGCTGGTATGTAAAGAAACCTCATATATGAATATTAGAAATACTATTTTTGACCAATTTTTTATAATAACAAAAAATAAACAGAAAACAGGTGGATTGTATTTATCGCCACGAAAATAATTAAAAAACTACCACCTTTTAAATTCATATTTGTTTGTTTTCTGATAGTTATGAATTGCACCTAAATTTGCACACACATTATATTAAAATAAAACTTTTCTACCCCTTTTGTCCATGAAATTGAACTCATTATCAGTTTGAGACAATAAGCAACTCAATAGATACATCTTTGTTTTTCTATACTATCTCTTGTAGGAAATTCTCGTAATGCATTCACTCAACTCATTCTTCACACATTGGGCAAAAGGCAAGAAACGAGACAAAATTATTTTGACTTTGGGTTGAGATCTAAGTTATGTATGCGAAATAATGGAATGCCCAGCTGTTGTGCATTCTATATATTGTTTGAGAATCATTGTTGTTTGAGCATTTTGTGAATATTGGTGAGTGATGTTGTAGGTATATTTTCAGTTGACTTGGAGTGGAAGGGTATTTTGAAATTGAGTTAAGTAGGCGATAATAAGGAAGGAATGCATAGCTGTTAAGCATTTTAGCTAAAACTTTCATGAAATTGAGCATTATAAATAATGGAGTGATGTTGAGCATTCTCAGTTGGTTTGCAGTGTGGCATTTAAGTTGTAAGAACCAGAGAGATATTGATTTCCTTTAGTAATTTTAGTTAAAGATGATAATTATTGTCATAATGATGTTAGAATGTAATTTACAGAGTAAATTAAGATTCATTAATAGATACAAATAATATAATAAAAATATTAATACAATTTGGAATTTTGAATTTAGTTCCTTGCTAGCCTTGCTAGGTACGATTTTTTCAAATGGTTCAACGGAAGCACTCAATTCACTCAATATATGGACGCTTCGTCCCTGGTATGACCCAATTAGGTACAGCGACAAAATTTCAGAAAAACTAGACATTTCATTCAATAGGTAGTCAAAAAACATAAAAAATGCTCTGAAATACGATTATATTAATAATGAGCAAAAGAATTTTCAAAATAAATTGTTGATGAGGAAAATTTGATGGGTTATATTCTAATTTAATAGATCTTGATTTTTGTGCAAGAACACAAACAAAGAAACATTTTCTGGGGCTAAACATGATCTTTTGGCAGTAAAATATTGCCTGCAGTCGAAAAGAGCCTTTCTGAACTTGCTGATGTAGCTGGAACAGCAAGATATCTTGTTGTCAAAGATGCCATAACGGGGATAGAGCGTTCCCTCGAGCGCCACCATACAAGAGGGTCCAACCGGTTCAATATACGAGGTTCTGCTATGTACTGCTCAAACTGAGAGATGTTGTCGAGTAATTGCCCTTCAGTTGCAAAGAGGAAATCCAAATCTTGGTCATCACTACTTCCACTAGGTTCTTCTTCTGTTACTTTGTCAGAGCACATTCCGAGAATTTTTCCTTAACAAAAGTACAGATTTAGTCTGCTACTTTACTGCTCTCAGTTTTAAGGTCCTTGTACCTTGGGTCTAAGAATGATGCTACTTGGGCAGGTAAAATATTCTCAGCTGGGGACATTTCACCTAGGTTCGCGTTTTTAGAGAAAAACGATTTTATTTTTGAATATGGTGGCTGTTTCTGTGTCTTCGAGCTTAGATGCATAGTGGTTTTCAATCAGACTTTTGATAACCGAGCGCACTGCAGAAAGCGTTACTTTACTTTCACGACATAGCAGTTTTGTTGCTATATATAGTGGCTTCAAAACCGTGGTTAACTCTTCCATTATTCCCCATTCGTACTCAGATATTTCCAGGTTCAGTGCTGTAGAAGAACTCGTATAGCTCTTATCACTTAGAACTGCAATAACGGGGGAGCGATTGTGGTGCAAAATATCACACATAAAATAAATGGAATCCCATCGGGTTGGACAACTTTGAACTAAACGTTCCTCCTTCATTCCTAGCTGCAATTGTTTTCTGTTTAAGGCCGACGTAGCAACATTCGATTGGTGAAAATGAGATACCACTCTTCGACATTTTATTGCGACAATTTCGTAATCCTCAACAGACTTAAATATATCTTTTACACAAAGTTGTAGTGTGTGAACAGCACAATTCACATTGTCACCCACATTCATTAACGGTAATAATTCAAACCAATTTGTATTCTCTCTTCTTGAGTTGAATCATTTTGCAAACTTTTACAAATCTCTTTGTACTTGCAAAACATTATGAAAACAAGTTCAGGTGTTCCATTTGTAAAACATACCTAAGCCTTACCGTTGTATCTGTATTTTAATCAGTGCATTTCATTGTTTACTTGCTAAACCTCTTAATCTAAACCATCCTAGAAACGAATAGCGGTATTGATTCCGATATATTTAATTTAATAGAGTTTAACTTCAATGTCTTTTATTTTGCTGTACCCGGGTAATCGGGTAATCGCGTACCCGGGTATTACCCGTATTACTCGGGTACTCGGGTAGCCGGGTATCATCAGCCCTAGTCTACATAAGACATTAGTTAGGAGCATCTCTGCTTTTAGTAATAGGGGATCACAATGGACCAATAAGCCCCCGTGTACGCAACAGCCTATGTGCTGTGCACGCCCCTCCTAACCTAACCTAACCTAACCATATCAATTACAGACAAAAATATTAAGTTTTTTTTAATATTACTATCGATTGTTTGAAGGAAATGATCTTTAAACTAAGAGGTGCTTACTTACTTTTGTGATTCACTGTATGTTGAACAGAATATAGTTAATTTTCTTGCTCATGCGAAACATCTGTTCGTTTGACAAATTGTAAGTTTTCAGTAGTGTGCAATCACAAAAGCAGTAAATAAATAGAAAATATAGACGAGATTTTGATAAAAATTATAATAAATCGAACTTGATATTCTTTTTCATTTTTTTTAATAAAAATAATTTTCTTCATAATTTTCACAATTGAAATAAATTAAACCAGACTGACGACAGTTGAAAATTGTTTAAGTATCAGTACAGGAAGCGGTAAATCTGCTTGAGAATTCAGATTCATAAATTGATTTTAAATCGAAAAATACATCAATTTTTTTTTACCAATAGAATGTGAAAGTTGCCGAAATTGGAATTTTAACAGCTTTAAATCGAAAATAAATTGATTCTCGCATAATATAAATATAATTTTTCTTTCTATTAATATTAATATGTTTTAATGTTATTAATATTTATTAATAATATTGCTTGTTGTACCTTAAGTAAAGCTATTGGTTGTTCGGATACATTATTTGCTTGGTCTCCAACAGGTAAGGGAAAAGAAAATGACCTGCAATTTATCATTTGTCTGAGCAGTTGCGTAGCATGACTTCCTTCACCATTAACTATGTAAAGTAAAATAATCATGTTTAGGTTTATATTTATGTTTTATGATATAGAAAAGTTTTTACCTGCAGTATGCGCTAAAGCTTGCCAGAGCTGTGTTGTGGCTGGATCTGTACCATGCTCCTCAGATGAAATACTGTCTACAGAATGTCGTTCAATTATGTCATCGTAATTAGTTGCATTTTCTCTGGATGGATGATCGAGTTCTTCAACATCAAAAGATCCAATATCCATATGCAACCTCCCAGAATCAGAACTTTCTTCTGAAGCACTGTACTGAGGTAAAGCAGTTTTATCAATTTCAATACATTTTTTGACAATTGTTGTCACTTGTTCATTATGCATATTGTTACTAATACTACTGTTTCTGCTACTGACTCCTGCTGTTATACTATTGCTTAAATTTCGTATTGATTTGCAAGAGATTGGGGCTTGAGACATTTGACATTGATTGATATCTTTTTCCTTATTCAAGTTCATTATTTTATTTCGAATTAATGTTACATCGTCTTCGTTGGTTTGTTTACTGGCTTCTGCTGTTTGCTTAGATTTTATCACAGAATTATTAATACATGTATCAGTTGATGGGGTATTGAGATTCGGAGACTGTGGATTTGAGTTTGGAGGAGAAATAATAACCTTCTTACTTATATCAATTAAAACTGCAGCGGTTTCCAAATGTTGCTGCAATTGTGTGAGATTTTCGAGAGCTAATGCTGGATTTTGTAGTATCGGTGTAGTTTGAGAAGATGTATTTTGTTTAATTTCGGAATCCAGAATATATTTTTGTTCGAATTCCAGTGGTGGCCGTAAGAGATCATCATCTTTGCCAACATTTGTACATGGTAAAGCCTGTACTGGTTCTTTTGATGATACATTTTGACTGATGGTGTCAGCAAATTCAGATTTTACTGAAGGTATGATATAAATAGAAGGTGGAGTTGATTCTTCTACAATATCAATAGAAGAAGCAATGGAGGACATATGTGGCAGTTTAATACTCTTTATAGGTTTTGTGTGGACATTATTTATATGTTGAAGCTTATTTATGTTACTGTTTTTACTCGAAGTCTTACTTAGTTCAGTTAAGGCTGTAGCCGCCATCGTTTCAGATGTTTTACGTATGGAACAGGGTTTAAGTAGCTTGTTAAGTATAACAGAAGATTTTCGTTTAGATTCCTAAAATGTATTTTAAAAAATATAAATTGAACATCGAAGCTTTTAATAATGTACTTATTAAATAAAGCGAAACAAAGCATATTTCGCTTGTAATGAGTTGCCAAGTTTTGCATTTACTATAGCTAATAACTTACCGGAACATTTTTAGATAAATTATGTCGAAGAATTGATTTTAAATCAATCTGTGCTTTAAGTGCCATTATTCGAAACTGGTAGCAGTCGCTTAGCTTGTTTCTGCATTCATAACATACAATCGACGGTAGACCATCATTTGGTGTGATCTTAAAAGAAAAAACAAACAAATATAATATTAATTTCAAATATAGTATTTATACCTTGAAGAATTAGAACTTAATTGAATTTTGAAGTATCGTAATTTATTAAAATATCTTACAGTATTAATTATTATTATATAGAATTAAAATTGAATTCCTTACAATCTTAATATATTAAATATGAACAACAAATAGGTAATTGAAAACGGTATCTACTAACAAGTATAGTCTTAAGTAAAAAAGAAAAAGTGAGGAATAGTTTTAGATAGTAAGTTCAAGTAACAAGAAATAAATATATTCTGCACCGTAATATTCATTTTTGAAGAAGATGCGCTGGATTTCACATGATATTTTTTTGAATGTTTGAAGATGCGCTTGTTTTCACATGATATTTTTTTAAATGTTTGGCTTTGGTAAGTAATCAGTAAAAAAGGAGATCAGTTCCTTCTCGTTCGGAAATGTATGCATTAAAAAATAGGCGTCCTCCCTCCTCGGTATGAGACAGTTCTTTCTTTCGAAGTTTTTAAAGTCGTTTTATTATTAAATTAATTTTGTATACATTAAACCATTTTTTTTTTTAATTTTTCAAAAAAAAAATTGTGATACCAATTTTAAGTATTTAGTAATATTTTAGGAAACAATTGCAAAAAACCATCGCTTTTTATTGATTAATTATATAAAATACCTATACAATATTATTTAAAATTCAAAGGAACGCCTGTACAAAAATGTTGGTCCAAATCATTAGAACCGTTAGTGAGAAAATCGAAAATCCAAAAAAAAAAAAACATTTTTTCCTATAATAGCACATCTAATTTTTTATAACGAAATCGGTAAAGCCGTTTTCGAAATAAATAAGATTTTGCATAACTATTATACGGCAGGTATCGTTAGTTTTGGAGCTAAAAAAATTGTACAGGCATATATACAGACATACAAACAGACAGACGGAATTGCCTGATCCACTTTCTCAAAATCTCGAGTTCGATTTTTTTTTCAGAACATACATCGATATATACATATATCGGAAGTAAAAATTGAAATAATTGTTTGTCCATCATGGATATGCTGTTTTCAATTCATAATGAGTAAGTTTAATGATGATTCACATGAATGGCTTGGCGAGAGCTTGATTGGTTTTCTATTAAGATACTGTTATTCTCAATAAATTTATTTATTTATTTATTTAATTTATTTTATTCCAGTATCTTTTACAATAGACTTAAGTCCTTAAAAGCAAAAGTTTAACTAATTTAATTAATATTTATTTTAACGATACAACAAACTAATTATAATTTAAAAATAATTTTTAAATAATCCAATTTACATGAGAGAAAAAAAAAAAGATATTTATTTTATTTTAATTTAATTTAAGAAACATTAGGATTGTTAGCCAAATACCTAAAGAGCATTTTATCAAAATTTAAAGTACCTCGTAGTTTTATAATGTCCAATGGTAGAGAATTCCATAGTCTGACAGCACACACACAGAATTGTCGTTTCGTTGCTAAACATGTATAATGTTGGTTGAATAAAAGTAAACGATCGATTTGAATTTGAAAAAATTAGCTTGTTATATAAGTAAAGTGGATGTTTTTAAGTGACTACATTGTTCAGAGTTTTTAAAGTTATGTAATTCAAGTATGCGTTTAGAGTACATCCTAGTAATTTTTCTTTGTATTCAGAAACATGGTCAAAACGTTTGAGATTGTAAACTTAGGCAACAGAAAATTTGAGCACCGTATGTGATTATCGGAATAATCAGAGTTTATGCTAGCCGGAATCGCATATAGGTCAATAGAACTATGCTCGACTTGAGAAAGCAAATCATTAATGTACATCAAAAATAGCAACGGGCCAAGAATCGATCCTTGAGGAGCACCCATGAAAAGGTTCACAAAACTTGATACTCGATTGCCAACAACAACAGCTTGTCGTCTTTCAGAGAGATATGAAAGTATGAGCGCAGCTGCAGTGTCTGAAAAATTGAAAAATTGTTTTACTTTAGAAATAAGTATTTTGTGTTTCACTGTATCGAATGCTTTTGAAAAATCTAGTAATTCCAAGAAAGAAACATAGTCCTTATCAATAGCACACCGCAGGTCATCAGTAACTTTGAGTAAAGCAGATACACAACTGTGATTGTTTCTATACCCAGATTGGTTAATGCATAGAAGATTATTTTGTTTAAGGAAAGATAAGATTTGTCCATGAAGTATTTTTTCTAAAACTTTAGATAAAAAAGGAAGGATGGAAATAGGCCTATACTCAGGTGGAGATCGAGTGTTTTGTTTTTTAGGTACAGGAATCACCTTGGCATCTTTCCATTTATTATGAAAAGTGGATGTCATTATAATGGTATTGAAAAAATGTGTTATAGCGGGTAGTATATGTGGCAAAATTATTTTTATAAATACAGGATGCATTTCATCAAAACCAGTAGCTTTCGACTAAATTTTAAGAATATTTGAAACTACATCTGCTTCATCGATACCTTGAAAATAAAAACTATGGTTTAAATTATTTAACCGACGGATATCTTCAGGTCTTTCAACAAGATCTTGCAAAATTAATGTTGAGATCATCTGGGTTCGCTTCAGCAGGGCACATTTCTTTTTGACGTCCAATACCAAGTTCCCAAATATTTTTCCAAAGAGCTTTAGATGGGATATCTGTACTTAGTAGTTTAGAGTAAGTTTTTATTTTCGCTTCTCGAATTTTTGAACTAACTTCATTACGAAGGATTCGAAAAGTATTACGAAGTTCGAAAAGTCTAAAGCGCTTCCATTGTTTATAACTTATAAGCATTATCCCTTTTTTATCAATTCCATAATTTCTGATGTAAACCACGAACTGTTTTGATTTTTAGAAACCATTTTTTTGAGTGGTACATGTTTATTAAACAAATTTTGAATCGAGTTTTGTAAAAAAATTATTTGTTAATGGACAGAAGATGTTAAATATAATTGTTGCCATCGTATTTGTAAAATGTCACATTCAACTTGTTCATAGCAAATATTATTAAAATCTCGGTATTCAAATTGAATTTGTTGAGATTTTGGAACAATATTTAATGTTACGAATATTAAATCATGTTTCGAGTAAGCAGGAGCCGAAATTTAATCATAAAATAATATATTATCAATATCATTTGTTAAAAACAAATCTAAAAGTGTAGCACTATTATTTGAAAAATGCGTGGGAGGGCTAAAATTATTTGTTGTGAGACCTAAGCTGTTAATTCCCTCAATAAATGGTTTTGACGATTCTTTTTTGAGTAGATTGCAGTTAAAGTCGCCACATAAAATAATCTCTGAATATTCAGATGAAATACTTTGCAAGGTATCAAACAAACATGAAAAATCAATATATTTATTTGGTCGGTAGACAACACCAAACATTTATTTCTACCATTAAAATTTTCAATAAAACAATATTCTACAGCAGATGAATTATCTGAACATAAAATAAGACGATGAATTAATGTATTGCGAACGTAAATGGCCACCCCACCACCTCTAGAATCACTACGATCTGATCGAAAAAGTTTATAACCTTCAATACAACATAAGTTGTCAGATAGATTTGGTTTAAACCAACACAAACCTGAAGTCATCTATTTTAGGGTAAAGACTGCGCATTCAAATGGCATACATGCAATCCATTGCAATGTTTACATAAAATGTTTAGCAACATACGCATATTTCTTACGTCTGTACTGACGGGCATTCGACATATATTGTTTCTAGTCATTTTCATAGAAAATTAAATTCAAATTGAAACCCCCACCTAGACACAAGACATCACTAATGTACGATTGAGGAAAAAAAGAAAAACATTTAGGTATTTGGCTTTGACACAAGGTAAAAAGAAGAAAAGTAAAGAATAAAAAATAAAATAAAGAGTTAAACAAAAGAATAAAGTAATGGAAAATACAAAAATTATAAAAATAATAGATATGATGATAAAGAGATCACTGCTTACAAATTGACTTCATCATGTAGTTTCGTTGGCATTTATTTTGTCCAAGCTTTCGATGGATGGAATTAAAAATGTTTTCTCGCACGTAGACTCTTCCGTCTCTAGTATACACACTTGTTAGAGCTTTCTGACGTTTCAGTGAAAGAGCTCGCAGAATCAGATGGTTTGATGTCGTTAAGCTTTCTTTAACATAAATTTGCCCGTCAGAATCAAGCTTCACATCATGTAAACACAGATTTTTTTTATTTACATTCCATCTGTGACGTATCGATTGAAAAAATTTCTTTTTGTCGATCGAGTTACAAAATTGAATAAGTTTGACACGATAAATATTTTGCAGTACAGGAGTCGGTGTGCATTCAACGGATTCGCATAAGTTGGAGAATAGTGACTTCAGCTCTTCGTTTTATAGAATTGTTCGTTCGCAAACTTTTTCCCAAATTTCTCTAGGATTGTCATTTTTCACACATTTTTGTACCTTTTGGAAATGGTACAACTACTATGATTTTTTGGAATTTCCCCTGGATTTTATTAAATCAGTTTTAGAATAGGAGTCGACTCTAAAAATTACATATGTATAAGACGAGAACCGACTTTTTGTTAATTTTAAACGACATAAACTACAAATTAACGTTAACAGCAGTAGCAAACAGCTACTGTTGGCGCCGAGATAGAAACTTCTAGTCATCGAGAAATAAAACCCACAATTAAATTGCCTTCTTTTAGACACATCGTAGTAAATGATTGAGTAATTAACATTAAACTTAGTTATTAATATTAATGTTAGCTTCTCAATCATTAAGTAACTCAATCTCAACATATTTTTAAGCTGAGCTTTCACCACCGAGCTAGTCGGTCGGTGTAATTGATCATTGTTTAAACTTAATTAATTAGATTAAGAATACTGTTTAAGAAGGAAAGATCTAAGAAAAATAAAAAAGTGTAAAACTACAACCGGTTTTTTTTCTTGTTATTTGGTACTGCAAATAAACTTTTTTTCACAACATATCATTTTGATTTTGTATGTAAAGTGCCTACCCATAGCGCTTTCCCCAAAGCTGTCTACCCTTAGCAGTGCACTGGGTGACTTAAAAGATGAGATCAAGCTGAAAGTTTCAAAACAACAATATATTTGCGACTCAAAACTTGTAAATGATAAAATTAACAAGCTTGAAAATGAAGTTCGTAAATGTGATCTCATTTTGACAGGAATTCTAGTAACACCTAAAGAAAACATTGGCGAAATATTCCAAAAAATGTGTTCCATCACAAAGCACGAAGTTTTTTCATTTGACATACATATTTCGACTTAAGACTAACTTAAAAAAAACGCGGAAACAAAGCGGCACCACCCGACACGAATTAAAAAGGAGCACCTTCAGAAGTATAAACACCAAAAATTCTAGTTAAATTCCAATCACCATACGAAAGGGTAAAGTTTCCGCGTCTCTTTGTCGCTGCTGGTGCTAGTACGTTGTATAAATTTGGCTTTTTCCCTAAAATCGGAGCGTTTGAATGCCTCTCAACAAATGCCCTTCAAATCCGAGAAGCTGCAATGAAATTAAAGCATGACAACATCTTACATTCTGTTCATTCATTTAACGGGATCATCATAGTTAAGATAAAATCTACAGAGTTTTATAAAAATAAACTTAATAGAAGAACTAACCAATTTACAACCAGCTTCAAACATAGAAGTCAACAACAACAATCAATCAACTATAAAAACAATCGTATGAAAATTTTACTTAGTCAAACAAAGTTTATTTTCTTCTGTCTTCTTCTATTTTGTTTATAATTTATTATTATTATTTTTCTTGTTTTTATATTGTACTAGCTTAAATACAGCCGCTTCGCCGGGTGCTATAAAAGAACTAATTCAATACAACAAACAAAAAATTTTAATTTATATTGTGTTTAAATTTTAATACATTTTATTCTAGTGCTTTTTGATATACAATATTTTTTGTTTTTCCATCGGTTAAAATTATTAAGCGGATGGTTTGCCTGCACGTGAAGATGCAACATACAGTTTCCCATGCGCAAATAATGGAACCTCTTAATTAATACCGCCAAGTCCCAAAGATTGGCATTGTGCTTTATTAATCGTCATGTCAAAAGCAAGTCGTATAGGAATATGATGACATTTGAAATCGAATGCTAAGGCCCCAGTTATAGCTATCATTGAAATGCATCATTGAAAATTTTCATTCTATTTTTTAAGACGAACAAACAAACTATAATGCCTTTAATTGGTACCAAAATGAAGGTAATGAGTAGTAGAATTTTTTTACGCTATAAAATATAAAATTCTGATTTAAACTTTCTTTTAAATCCACTTTTATTATTTCACTGATAGAAATCAATTTCAATGAACAGCTGATTTTCGTTTCTTTAATATGGGACACAATCGTTCCACTGAATGTGTTCGATTCTCTTTCTGTTCTCAAATGTCAGTTTTTCTTTCAATGATCAACTCTAACCTCAAATGCATAGAATTGGTTGTAATCAGCCACTGACAGGATTTTTTACTGAGACCAATTTTTCAATGATTGCTATAACTGGCTTGTCAAAAAAATGAAGTCAGCATTCCACTGATTTGTTCCAATGATGCATTTCAATGAAAGCTATAACTGGCCCCTAAATCGATTGGAATCTTCTTATTTTTCCTTTCTTCTTACCATATCTACTATAATCAATTTTGTAAATTAGTTTGTAAGTTTTTTCTATATTTTAATGTATATAATATAAAACTTCGTTGCTTAATTATTTAATGCTAAGTACTATAAAAGATAATAATCTTAATGTACCATGTTATTAATAGATAGTTAGGCCCCAGTTATAGCTATCATTGAAATGCATCATTGAAATTTTTCATTTACATTTTTAAGATGATTAAACAAACTGCAATGGCTATAATTGGTACCAAAATGAAGCTAATGGGTAGTAGAATTTTTTTACTCTAAAAAATACAAAAGTCTGATTTAAACTTTCTTTTAAATCCACATTTATTATTTCACTGATAGAAATCAATTTCTTTAATATGGAAAACAATCTTTCCACTGAATGTGTTCGATTCTCTCTCTATTCTCAAATGTCAGTTTTCCTTTCAATGATCAACTCTAACCTCAAATGCATAGAATTGGTCGCGTTCGGGTACGTATCCAAAGGTATCCGGATTTGTTGGTGTTGTTGTAATCCCATAGGAAAAAACAACTGATTAACGAAACAGCTGATGTCAAGCAGAAATCTAAAGCTATCCAAAAATTTTTGGTATACTTAACTATCCAAGGGGAATTTTGAAGAACAGCTGACATTTCAGCTGATTTATTTTCTTTTGTGTCGAGTACAGGGTTGGCCGAACTATAACTTTTTAACATTTGTTGCGTCTAGTACTAATTTACTAATTGAGAAAAGTAAAGTATGTTGCATTAAAGATCTCATTCGGATCCTACTGCAAAACTTTTATTCTTTGAACTTCAGATTGTTTCTTGATATAGGAGGTATTAAACTCAAATTCTTTTAGGATTTTCATAGAAATATGAAATGATCTTAACTCTTAAACATGACTTGTTATGGGATTATATGGACATATTTAGAGCTGAGTTTTCAGAAAAGGATTCTTTTAAGACTATAAGCTTATATAATCTTATTGCAAGAAGAGAAAATAGTTTTGCTATAAGATTTAAGTAGATTTAAGTAGTTTTAAGCAGCAAAAGTGTTTACCTCTTAAAATAAAAATGTTATGAAACCCAGTTCAGTTTCATAACAAGATATTAATACTTAGGTATCTATAACAATGGGATATAAGAGAGTTGTATGCGAGTTTTTTTTTGTCAGATTTCAAGAGTTTAGCTCTGGAGAGTATGTTAGTTGGGCTTATTCATTTTTAATAAGCGAAGTGAAAATGGCTGGTCAAAAAGTTATATAAATTATTGGGCTGAAGGTGGATTTACTGCACAATTAAAATAGAAAATGATCGTACTGGAGCTCTCTTCGACAAGTGTGCTGCGCTCCTTAAAAATAAACAGTTTCAATATAATTACCAGTTCTTGATTTTTATTATTTTTAAAAAGTTTTTTTGGTAATATTTATATGTACGTACCTTGAAACGACAGCGTCTGCTCACCAAATGCGAACAAGCACTAAAAGAAATTGTAGCTTAACTCTGTCGGCTTAAAGCTCACCGCTAATTAAAATCTCAAAAAAAAAGAAACCTCGTTGGCGTGAGATGATTTGTGGTTAAAAAATCTGCCCTTTTCAATTTACCTTTCCTCATTGCAGGATTAAATTATCAAAAATTTGAACTAAAAACTTAATAGAGACATTGTCAGTTGTATATATTTATAAGGGTTATACCATATTATATTCTTAAATATTTAATAAATTATTATAATAAAAAAAATTCATAGGATTTGTAATCCAGTATACATACATATGTATAATATTAATTGTTTGTTTTGCGGATTAGCAAATGGTCTCTTGCTGCAACTAAATCGTCGCAACATACCTTGTACAATAAACTCAGCATTAAAAAATATCTTTAAATCATGTGTTCATAATCCAAATCCTTTGATTATGCCAAAGAAAATTGTTTGTCTGCAAAAATAAACTTCCCATCTATCATGTATTATTCCTACAATTCCTCATCTTTATGGTAAATGAAACATTTTCAGTTTTTGTACAAACCTTCATAAGATCATAAATGTGCAAAATTGTTTGGTTTCCATTATTCTATTTTTTTTATGAATTAACTACGTATGTAGCAGACGTAACAAATTGTAGTAAATTAGGCATGTAGTTGAATCGGCCAACCCTGGACGATTCACGTCTTTTTTTGACTTTGACAGTAAATGGTACCTATCCGGTTTTTGTCGTTCGCCAACGTATCGGATACTAAAGTATCTTAGATACCCTATCGGACTACGAGGTGAACGCGACCATTGGTTGTAATCAGCAACTGACAGGATTTTTTACTCATGATAAACAGAAAACAAGAGTTGTGTTCAACCACGAAAAGGCCAGTGTAGAGTAGTGTAGTGCAGTGCAAGTTCATGAAAACTGTCAGTGCAAACTCAAGCAAAAACGTCATATGTCAGATGTTTAAAAAAAAAAAACAAATTAAATTCGGTGCAAGTAAAATGCCTTATGCCTGCGCTAAAGTCGATGGTAAAGGGAAGAAATTCATTCCCACTGCCTGCGACGACGTTGTTACATACATATAGATTTAATTAAGATATTATTGGATTAATTGGAGTACACTGAATCACCAGAGATTGCCCTTCACTTGAAGTTAGCTCTAATCTATGCATTATTTAAAAACTTTAATCAAAAATACAAAGCACAGAAAAAAATCAACTTTATTCGTTAACAAAATATAATCGAATAATGACATCAGCTGACTTTGACAGTTTTCACCAACCTGCACTAGCTCAAAAGGTAGTGCAAGATATTCTGCACTAGTGTACACTAGTTCAGCTCAATGAACGCTAATCAGTGTAAGTCAGTGCAGAAATTTTCTCAATGAACACAAAAAAGCTACACTTTTCTGCCCAGAGTAGTTCAGTGCAGCTGGTTGAACAGAACTAAGGTATGCTTACTGCATCTGACATGTCGCCATCTTGAAAAGTGATGACGTAGGAATCATCTCCGATTTTGACATTCGAGTTTGTTTAGTTGGAAATTTCAGTTGGATTTTATATTTTGTGAGTTTGCAGTTAAATAAATAAAGTTTAAAATTTGAAAAATAAAAAACAGAAGTTTAAAATGGTTGTATGTGCTGTTTTGGGTTGTAATAATTCCCCAGGAAGAAAAAACAATGAAAAAAAAACTAAGATTTCACTACTTCTCAAAGACAAGGAATTGTGCCAAATGTGGATAAAATTTTGTGGAAATAAAAACGAATATTCCTTGATAAATAGTCGGGTTTACTCGGAACATTTTGTTGAGAGTGACTATAGACTTCAGGATATACTTTGAAATATCCCTGAAAATAAAAGAATTTCGAAGATTGGTTCAGTTCCATCCAAAAAATTGGCAAATGAGCATAAACAATCGTCTAGAGACAAGAGATAAGAACTCAGAGGAAACAAAAAGATCACGAATGAATGTTTGGATGCTTTTGAAAAGTAAATAAATTGAATTAATCAAACTATTCTTTATAATTTATTAACTTTGTTTTAAACAGTTCTTTAAAACCATCAACAGAAGAAGATTGTGATCAGGAAAATCAGGAGAATTGTGTATATCCCAATGATATTAGTACTCAGACAGAGTAAGTAAATAAGGCACGGTTAAGAGATGATATACTTATACTAACTATTATGTTTTAATTTTTTAAATAGAGTTGAATACAACTGCTCTAAAGAACTGCGAATCATGCAGTTGGAAAAAGAAGTGAAGGTGTTAAAAAAAGCCGTTAAGAGGAAGAATCATCACGCACAAAAGGACGCGACTTTGAGGTCATCCATAAGAGGAATATTTAAGAGTAAGTAAGAAAATTTAATATTCAATAAAACATAATAAATAGCTTGAGACGTTACCTATTAACAAAATTATACAATAAATTACTTGATTTTCTCTAACATAAAGTTTAACTTTTCACTTTTAAGACGATCAGATGCAACGCAACAAGTTAGCGACTACAGGAACGTTGAGGGAAGAGACGAGGACGAGGATCACTACGACAATGATCAACTTGTAGCACAAATGCTATCCAAAGTGTTTGCATCAAGAATGTACCCGGAAGCTGACGACGATGAAGACCAGGATGTCGATCTACAAACAGAAGAAGAAATATCAGAATTTGAATACGACGAGTTAAAATAAGATGCCCTTGAATAACTCGCAGGTTTCCTTATATAGAAGTGCAAAGTGACCAACGACCAAAATACTTCTTCAAGTTTTACTTGGGTGGACGAAAAATCTGAAGGAGGACTTAAAAAACCAAGCACTATGTTCCTTGAAAGAGTTAAATTACTAGAAAGTATTTTTATAAAGAAGTTCTATATACACAAGGAAAGTTTATGAAAACTCACTTAAAAAAAGCAGAAGCTGTGTCTCTAGATATAAGTGTAAAAAAATTATTTTTTAAAAAATGTAGACTTTATTTTAGGATTAAGCATTTAAACAAATTAGTTTTAAGAGACATAAACTGTAAAAATAGAAAAATAATAAGAACTATCACATGAAATTAATTATTTTTCTTCTATCTAATTTCCCAGCGAGATGATTGTGACGTCAGAGCAGAACTGTTAAAAATCTAATGAGCATACCTTGTTTTCTGTTTATCATGCTTTTACTGAAACCAATTTTTCAGTGATTGCTATAACTGGCTTGTCAAAAAAAAATTAAGTCAGCATACCACTGATTTGTTCCAATGATACATTTCAATGATAGCTATAACTGGCCCCTAATAATAAATGAATTGAATCCTCGGAATTGAAACAACTTCACCTATGTATATATTTCCCTTTTAAAATTGTTGTTTCGATCACATTGTTAAACAACCTTTTTACTGCAAGTCTGGTATTATTGCGTAGCATTATTATCGGCGCGCCAACTTTCAATGGTATATAATGTGGTGGCAGACCAGGCCAAGAGAATTCTAAAATTCAGTGGGATAATTCACGACATCCTCTTGATTCATAACTTTGTCGGTCGACTTGTATGCAAAAAATTGAGTTGGTATTTAATTTTAAAATATCTGCATTTATTATTTACGTCTTTATTAATGCAGCCAAAATTTCTCATTATATTTGGGAATACACTATCAATCAATTCTTGTTTTGATTGAGTCATTCGACAAAAATTGGTTGGTAGTGTTACTAAGCCAGTTGAATTATCACTTGTAATTTGCCATTTCCAATATCCAATAACTTTTTCCAAAACTCAGCTTCTGTTTGATCATTTTCTAATTCAACGCGAACATTTTTAGTTAGGGTTAGTTTTTTTACGTGCCTCCATAAATAGGATGATATCAAACATGCATGTAATTCATCAGCAGCTGTAGATCGAGAAATAACAGGCAATGTTTGGCGAAAATCACCTACTAACAATATCAAGGCACCACCGAAAAATCGTCGATTCCCACTTAAATCTTGCAACGTTCTATCTAACGCTTCCAAAGACTTTTTTTAAGCCATCGTATATGCATCCCAAACCTTTATACTACATTTCTGCAAAACTTTTGCCATGCCTGAATTCTTAGAAGTTATTCATTACAGAAGAAGCGAGTGCCTATCCAATTTTTGTTACTCTTTGCAGTGTACATCGTTCAGTGCAGATAGTCATACAGCGGACGAATTAAATTTTATTTAAAAATCCACCCCTAAGTGAAAAAAAGGTCAAAAATTCTGATATACCTGCGGGCTACCAAGTTTTATTGCCTACAAAGTAATTAAAAAAGGGATTATCCCAGTGATTAACTTAAAAATTAATGAGGATTAAGTGTGTTAAACTGAAGTTTTTCTCAAAATAGTGTTGTGCGTAATCCGCTTTAATCAATAAAAGTGAAAAAGTTTAATCCAGTAATATAGAATCTCTCAATCCAGCTTCGGCAATCGCTGCATTTGAAGCTTTGCTTAGGAGGATAGTCAAGGACCTCGGTCCTGAATATTGTGGCAGATTAGCAATGTCTTTCAATAGTATTGTGCAGCCCAATAAAACCAGTGACAACAACATGGAAACCGAAGAGGTAGACATTGAGGAGGAATCTTCAACCACCAGCACGTTGGAGGAGTCATCCACTGAAGAGGATCCTAGTGATATCACCAGCTCGGAAGAAGATACCAGTGATTTTCCCCTACCTGGACAGAAGAGACCAAGCAAGGCGCTTAAGGACAAAGGTACCAAGCGCATTCAGCTGGAAAAGGACTGCTTAAAGAGTCTGATTAAACTGCTAACGCCTGTCCAAACCGAAACCGAGAAGTCAGTCAAAAAGACTCTGACACCAGCTTCATCATTCTCAACAGCTTCAACATCAGCAGCCACCAAGCCCGTTCCAGCTTCATCATTGAAGTATAATTGTCAAGTAACTTCTCGTACATTGCTATATATAAGCAACGCTCGTGTCAGTTCCCTGAGATCTGAGTTCAGTTCGCTTCGTCAATCAGAGCACTTATTGATTATTTTATATAGCCATATAGTTGTATTAATAAATAGTATAACAGTACACAGAAAACGGGTTTTATTCAGATAAGAGCAAACATCACAGTGGCGATGAGGAAAAAACGATAAAATAAACGTAAAAAAATTAAAAAGTCGTGCGAAAAGAAAAAATGTCTTTCGGTACTATTCCAATCTTTGATTGTGCTAAAAACTGTTGGGATATATTCTTAATAAGAATAGAACAATTTTTTCTGGCAAACGACATCGATGACGCTGCAGGCAAGCAAAAAGCCATTCTTCTTAACGCGTTGCACGAAAATTCTTACAAATTGCTTAAGAACCTACTACATCCTACTAAGCCAGATGAGTCAACCACAGAAAGTATAAAGGCTGCATTCAACCTCTATTTCAAATCATCAACTAGTGGATTTGCAGAGAGGCACAAATTTTATGAAGCCTCAAAATCAAAGCAGGAGAGTATTCAGCAGTGGGCAGCGCGTGTTCGAGAGCTTGCCATTAATTGTGATTTCGACAACTTCCTAACAATTGCCGTGCGAGATAAGTTCATCATGGGTCTCGAAAAAGGTCCTGAGAAGGATAAAATTTTTCTTGAAAACGTAAAAACCTTAACTCTGGAAAAGGCGATCGAGATTACGCAGACAGTGGAGTGCATACGAAACCAATACATAGTACCAGCGGTAAGTGAACTGTACCGTATGGAATCCCGTAAACCTACAAAAAATTATGTGGTCAGCAAAGCAGACAAACCGATGCAGTGTACAGTTTGTGGTTATAAAAATCACGTGGAGAACCAATGTAAATTTCGTAATTACCGATGCAAAAAATGCAAGAAACGAGGACACCTTCAGAAGATGTGCAAAGCTGATTCCAGTTCCAGGTCGCTGCATTACAATTTAAGTTCTTTTAAGAATAGTAGTTGTACTGATAAATATGATGAATCTTTGCCTTTATTTCATTTTAGAACCTCTTCTAATTTAGAGCCTTTGACCGTAGATGTGGAAGTGAATGGTGTTTTGTTAAGCATGGAAATAGATAGCGGTGCATCAAAGTCAGTGATTTCGCAAAAATGTTACGATTCACTGTTCTCCACCTGTACATTGCTCCATACGAGTTTGGTTTTCAACAGTTACAACGGTGGAAGTATAGAGCCAGCAGGATATTGCAGAATGAATGTCAGGTATGAGAGTCAAGTCCGAGTGCTAGATGTATATGTTGTTTCCAATGGTGGCCCACCACTCTTAGGTAGAGATTGGATGCACGAATTTAACATTGGTTTCAGCAAAATTAATTTTTTGGAAAATTTGGATTGTGATTTAAAAAAAGTCTTAAATAAGCATTGGTCATTGTTCGATGGGAAATTAGGTACTTACAATAAAATGATAGTTTCGCTGCAATTGAAAGAAAACGCAGTACCAAAGTTTTTTAAGCCACGGCAAGTGCCTTTGCCAATCAAAGAAAAAGTTGAAGACCAGCTTTCCAAGTTAATCAAGTTAGGAGTGCTAGAGCATGTGGATTACTCAGAATGGGGTACACCAATTGTTCCCATTATTAAAAAGAATGGTGAAGTTAGGATCTGTGGCGACTATAAAGTGACACTGAACTCTCAACTTAAAGTTGTCCAACATCCATTTCCTAAAGTTGAAGAGCTATTTGCTGAATTGCATGGCGGTGAAATGTTCACGAAGCTCGATCTGTCAATGGCCTATCAGCAGCTTTTGTTAGATGAAAAATCTAAAGATTTGACAACTATTTCCACTCATCTAGGTCTATTGAGGTATACGCGTCTAGTGTGTGGTGTTGCGTCTGCACCGGCAATTTTCCAGTCCACATTGGAAAAACTTTTACTTGGAATTAAAGGTGTTGTTATTTTTATGGACGATCTCTTAGTCACACGTAGGAACAAGGATGAGCATCTAAAAAGGTTAGATGCAGTTTTAAGTGTTTTAGAAGATTCCGGATTAAAGGTAGCTAGAGATAAATGTGAGTTTTTCTCAAAGTCAGTAACCTACTTAGGTCATGTAATTGACAGCAAAGGATTACACCCATGTCCAGAAAAAATTAATGCCATTGTAAAAATTGGAAAACCTTCGAATGTAGCGGAACTGCAATCGTTCCTAGGGGTTTTTAACTACTATAGGAAGTTTTGTCCAAATGTTGCGACGGTATGTGCACCTCTATACGATTTCTTAAAAAAAGACAGTAAATTTGTGTGGGGATCTGAAGAAGACGAGGCATTTGCAGAGATAAAAATGCTTTTAACATCGAATAAAATACTAGCGCATTATGATCCTTCCGTTCCAATAAAAATTACAGTGGATGCAAGTCCGGTTGGGCTCGGAGGAGTTCTTGCTCACGTGTATCAAAATGGTGTTGAACGTCCGTTTTGTTACATTTCTAGAAAACTGTCTAGCTCTGAACAACGTTATTCACAAATTGAACGTGAAGCGCTCGGTATAGTGTTCGCCGTGAGAAAATTTCACCATTATATTTTTGGTCGAAAATTTGTTTTGGTCTCCGACAACAAACCTCTTATTTCCATTTTTGGTCCGAAAAAAGGGATACCTACAATGACTGCCAATAGGCTTCAACGATATGCTTTATTTTTATCTAGGTACGATTTTGATATAGAGTATAATTAATTCAAAAATAAATATAGCTGATTACCTTTCCCGTAATCCAGTAGGCAATTCGGAGGACAAAGTAATTGGTTTTGAAAATAACATTAACATGAATTACATCAATGAACTGGGTGCTTTGCCTGTAACCTTTGATATTGTTAAGACAGAGACGGAGCAAGACATTGTTTTAAAAAAAGTCTCTGAGTACACTGTAAGTGGATGGCCATCAAAGGTTGCAGACAAAGAACTTGAACCATATTTCTTGAGGAAGTCCGAATTGTCATTGGAAAATGATTGTCTATTTTGGGGCTATCGGTTAATTATACCCTCTTCTTTAAGATCAGCAGTTTTAAGTGAAATTCATAGGTCTCACATTGGAATTGTGAAAATGAAGTTAATGGCTCGCTCATATTTTTGGTGGCCAAGCTTAAATTCAGAGATCGAGAACGTTTCCAAGTCATGCGAACAATGTTTACCTTATAAGGCTTCACAGCCGAAAACTAATTTAATTAATTGGGACTGGCCCAAACAGCCTTGGTCAAGAATCCACTTAGATTTCATGGGTCCTATATTTAATCAACAATTTTTAGTTATAGTAGACGCGCATTTTAAATGGTTAGAGTGTATACCTATGGGAAACAATATAACTAGTGCTCAGACTAAAGATGCTCTACGCACGGTTTTTGCTCGGTTTGGGTTACCAACACATGTTGTAACTGATAATGGAACTTCTTTTGTTTCGAAAGAATTCGAATTTTTTTTACAGAGTAATGGTATCAAACATTTAACATCACCGGTTGGTCACCCTGCAAGCAATGGACAGGCGGAGAATGCCGTGAAAACGATTAAACTTGCTCTCAAACGCGCTTTACACGAATCAAGTAATGTAAACCTAATTAAATGTATGTCGAACTTTTTATTGGATTACCGAAATACCATTCACTGCTCCACTGGTTACTCTCCCGTTCAGCTGATGATGAATAGAAATTTAAGAGGGAGATTAGATTTAATTAATCCGATGCATGCACATAAGGATTTGCCTGATATCGAACTCGCTAAAAATAATGGTCAGAAAAGTCAAGAAAAGCAACGAAAATATTATCGAGGGAAGATCAAATATGTGTATGTTGACGATTATGTCCTTGCCAAAGATTACAGCGTAGCGGGTAAAGTAAGTTGGTTGAAAGCAAAAGTCATCAAGGTTCTAGGTAAAAAGTGTTATTTAGTTAAATGTTGTAAAAAAAATATTGTATGGAAAAGACATATTAATCAATTACATTCTTATTTAGAAGATACGAATTTAAATGAATATGTAGCTAAACACTTGGAAGATTCAACTGAAAGAGTAGTTTGTTCAACTTCCCAAAATGAAAAACCTGAAGTAAATACAAATAATATAATTGAAAGTTCACCTTCTGTAAATATACGAGTACCTTCTTCTTCTTACAGAGACAAAATAAGAGAAAGAAAATTGAAAATTAACTACAAGGATTAAAGACTTATCATACATATTTTTGTTAAAAATTGATTTTTAATTGAATTGTTTCATTAATCTTTGACAAAGCGAACTAAGGGGGATATTGAAGTATAATTGTCAAGTAACTTCTCGTACATTGCTATATATAAGCAACGCTCATGTCAGTTCTCTGAGTTCAGTTCGCTTCGTCAATCAGAGCACTTATTGATTATTTTATATAGCCATATAGTTGTATTATAAATAGTATAACAGTACACAGAAAACGGGTTTTATTCAGATAAGACCAAACATCACAATCATCTTTAACATCAGCAGCCACTAAGCCCATTCCAGCCCAGCCTACAAAACCATCGAATAAATCCACAGTGAACCCAACCAGGGCCCCAGGAAGATGAGGGTAACGTTCAAAAATAGAAATACAAAGACGGCTATTATTTCTACTGGAAACAGAGAAGCCTTCGAAAACATCAAAAACTTAATGAAAGCCAGGAAAATCCAGTTCAACTCTTTCACACCACGCGAGGATAGGAAGACTCTACTTCTTCTTAAAGGAATACACCATACCTATGCTGCCATCGAAGTTGAGGACGAACTTCGGATAGAAGGACTTCCAGTGGTCAAGGTATCTCATTTTAAAGCCAAGAAGGCCCAAGGGAAAACCTATAACAATTTTGTAGTAGAGCTATCGAAGACATGTGACATTAACGAAGTCTACACGAAGACTATAATAATGAATCAGAGAGTGCACTGGGAGCGACTAAAGACCGACGACTTTGTTCAGTGCCGGAACTGCCAGCGTTTTGGACACGTTGCCACCAACTGCGGACGCCAGTACGTGTGCGTCAATTGTAAAGAGGATCATAAGCCCGGGCAATGCCAACGTAAGGAGAATACTGGGTTGGATGTATGGTATGCCAACTGCAAAAAGGAAGGTCATCCAGCCAGTTTCAAGGGTTGCCCAACACTTAAGGTAAGACTCACCGAAAAAAACAAAATGTCAGCCGAAAAAAAGGCACAACAGGTATTTGCTGCAAAATCAGCATGTTTGGTTACCCGCATTGCACTCAGCTTTGCATCAATGGTGAAAGGCGGTTGTTCTCAGAAATCAGCAAATTCCAGGAGCCAACAGAAAACGACACCAGCAAAGGTGATCACACCCAAGCAACAACACCAAGGAGTGGATCTTAGCACTCAGCTTTGCAGCAATGGTGAAAGGCGGTTCTTCGCAGAAACCAACAAATTCCAGGAGCCAACAGAAAACGACACCAGCAAAGGTGATCACACCCCAAGCAACAACACCAAGGAGTAGATCAACCAAACCAACATCAACCGCACCAACGAATCTGAACACCGAAGTCCAAAGAATTTTTGGATCCGACCTACTCACGGACATTGGAAAAGCTCGGAGTGCAGTTCCATCGAACAATGCTCAGCTTAGTGAAGGTGAGAAGTCCAAGGCGCTGGCCACCTTCATATTCCAAATATGCAATTAAAGAAGCTCCGCATCCTGGCGTACAATGTCAATTCATTGTACAGCCTTGAGAAGAGAACGTTATTTAATTTATGGATGAAAAACAACATCCCGGACATCGCTCTCATCAGTGAGACCAACGTCACCAGACGCAACAAAGGTCAAAGATAAGGGCCGTAGTAGGACAGCAATCTCCGTAAAAAAGATTTGCCCCAACACCGCCGAAATAATTATCACAGGTCTCAGAACCAGCGAAGCCACTGCTGTCACAATTAAACTTGGAAGAGATGAAACACTTATCATCATCAGTGTCTATTTCAAGTGCAAATCCAGCATGAGAAATATTCACAATGACCTCCAAATTCTCAACGGTGTCCTCGAGAGAAGCACATATGGACTCATCGGCGGTGATTTCAATGCCAGGCATCACATGTAGCTGGATACTACGATTTCACCTGAGGGCAAGGCGATTGTTGACTGGCTGGACGCCAACAACGACCAGCACTCCTTAGTGGTTGTTTCACAACACAAACCCACCTTTCCCACCATCAACGCTGGACTTCTTCCTGGCTTCCTCGAACCTAGTGCACACTCTTCCGGAAATCCGGAATTATGTCTGTACATTATTGCATAGTGACTCGGACCATGAAGCTGTTCAACTATCGATTAACCTCAACCAACCCATACTCCTTACAACAGAAGCTCCTGAGAATTTTATTAATTTCAGTCGGCTGGATATTGAGAGACTTCACAGAGACATCGAAGACAGCTTAACTCCCCCACCTTCAGACAGGAATCTTCTGGATATCGAAATCGATGCAGCAATTGTCAACTTTGAACATGCCGTATCTGATGCCCTGGCCAAGCAAAAACAGTCTAAAACGTCATAAGATAGTTACCAGCACTTTCCCGAGTACGTTCAAAGTCTGTATGCTCACAGACAACGTCTAAGAAAATGTCTCCAGCGGATCCATCAAAGTGAACTGAATGCAACCAACAGAAACTACCAGATAGTTTGGAATGAGCTACAGCAAGTCAACATCATGTTCCGGAACTCCATTCAATACCACAATAATATCCAATACCAGAAAAGATTACAAGCAATCAAATTAGGACCAGATGCTTTCAAAAACATCAATAGGATCATCGGAAAACAGCCACAAATACCGGAAACCATCATCAGCAATGATACTAAAGCTACTTCGGCCCAAGACAAGGTGGAAGCGTTCGCCGACTACTTCGAAGGAAACTTCACACCGAACCCACCTGCTGACCCAACTTTCTTACAAGAAGTTGAGCCAACAGTTCAACAAACACTGCAACCAAAGCCGAATAAAATAAATTTTAATATCATCATAAATTTTAATATATCAATTAATATTGATTGGCAACTCTGGTGCGATACGTCAAACATCTAATTAAATTTTTGTCCGCCAAATTATTTTAATATTTTCTTCTAAAAAGTTATTTATCGGCTTTAAATTCAAATTAAAATTACTTTTATTGAAAATAAAGACTTTTCTTCATCCATAAAGATACAATTCATAATATAAATTGTGTTAATTTATCAAAATAAAGACTGCATTCTTGGCATACATATAAACTGAGCAAAACATAACCTTCAGATTTATGGACACAACAAAAAAGAGAACTTACAATTTAACTTCGCCTGAACAAGTTCCAAATAACGCCAAAAAAGAACCAAAAACATCGGTATCAATAATATCGAGCAAAAATAAAAATAACATTGGCTCACACGCATCACGGCCACCACACTTTGTTGCTGCGCATGCTGCGCGTGCTGCTGCTCATACTGCTGCCCCCGTTGTTCTACCTGTTGTTCCTCTTGCTGGTGCTACTGCTCCTGCTGATGTAGCTTCCGATATCTTCTCTTGGGATATGTTTGAACAGAAACTGGGTAAAATACTGGATAGGAAACAAGAAGACGTCGCTAAAAAAGATGACCTCATACCTCTTCGTCTGGAAATAGAACAACTCCGAACTGAGAATGCACTTCTCAAGGATGACCTAAATGTTATGAGAAAAAGACTTGAAATCATCGATAGAACATCTCGGCGTGCCAAAATTGTTGTAAGTGGGTTACAAAGTACAAACATAAAGCTTGCTGTCAATGAATTCACTGAGATCTGTTCTAATGTGCTCAAAACAAATGGTCTTGTTCTTGAATCTAGACACATAAAAACAAATAATGGATCGTCTTTTGTATTCACAATGGAATCTGCATTACAAGTCAACAATATTTTATCTAATAAGAAAAACTTGATGGGTCAGCTATATTCGTCCAAAAAGACTACACTGCAGATGAAAGAGAGAAGAGATTTAATCTGCGTCAATTAGGTAAAATTGCTTCGAAATTGGATAAAAAAATCAAAGTTCGCTTTGGCGAGTCATCAATTTATATAAATGATAAGGCTTTCTTCTGGAGTAATGGGAGTTACGTAGCCAAACACAATAAAGATGCTGAGTTTTTACGAGGTTTAGCCAAAAAAGCGAATTTCATTTGCAATGTAATTGTCAAGGATTATCCAACTTCAACTTTAAAAGACACGGAGGCTGCGTCTACGTCCAGGATTAAAAGTCAACATTAGCAACGAGATGTCTGTCAGTTGGTAGCTTATAATGTGGCAAATTTAAAAAGTAAGCTAAGTTTTTGTAATTTTTTTACTTATATAAATAAGTTTGATATTTTCTTCTTGTTTGAAACAAATGTATTAAAGGATAAAAAAAATTGAATTTGCACATTTCTTTGATAGTTATATGTTGTATTGGGAAGATGCTGAACAGTTTCACAGTGCTGGACGCGCGAGTGGTGGTTGTTTGTTTGGTTTTAGAAAATCTATTCAAAATAAATATAATCTTAGATTCAATAACTTTTCGGGTAATTTTACCCTCTCGGCTAAGTTTGGTGATATACATTTTTGCTTTATTCCTCGTTATTTAAATTACACTAGGTGGTCGAGTGATTTCAAAAAATTTGAAGAGTTTTTATATGACATGGGATTTGAATCCTTTTGCATCGTCGCACAGTGCGGTATTTTGATCAAAAACCTGGCCAAAAATATTTGGGCACATTTTTCACATCAAATAGGTACCAAATGACTAAAAAGTTATTTGGAAGGATACATTTTCATTTTTTGGGTACAGTAAAACCCACTTAAGTGCTTACCCACTTACCTCGCGATTAGCCGAGAGAAAAAAAATTATTAAAAATCAAAGAAAGCACGTACAATACTCTGCTATAACTTTTTTTAAAGCTTATATTTCATTCTTTATTTTGTTTTTTGATGCAAGCTGTTTCATTAAATAGTTTTTGAGAAATTAAGTTTTAAAGATGAAATTTAGAAAAAAAAAAAATAGACATTTTTTATTTTATTTTAATTTTCAATGGCCTAATAAATTTGTATTCAAATACTAAAAACCTTATTCCAATAAATATTATAGTTTCTAAAAAATTAGAAAAATACTGAAAGATACTTTTTTCCCAGAAAACCTCTTTTTTCGATTTTTTTATGAGTGGATTTACAACCGGAAATTTTCTTAATGCAGGTAGCCAATTTAAAATACCTGCGACCCTTTTAATCCAAAATTTGAGAAGGGGATTAGTTTTAGTTGCATATTTTATGATTACAGGTCAATTACTCAATAAAAAGATTAATCTTTTTTGTCTTATATGCAAGTAGGTAATAAAAAAAGACCTGGAATAATTGAATTTTCTAGTTTATATTTTATTATTTATTCATCATCATAAACATCTTCAAAAACATCATCATCACCATCATCATCATTATTACCATCATCATCATCATCATAATCATCATCATCGTCATCATCATCATTGTTATTAACAGTCAAAAATTCGAGAGCCTCCTTTGAAAACGACTGTTTCTTGGTCTTACTTTTTGTCCTTAAACTACTGAGATAAGGGTCTGACGTCAATAGAAGCCGGTTAATCACATCCTCGTTGCATGCCGTCCTGGAGAATTTTCGTGAAAATTTTTCTCTGTATTGGCGGAAATGCTTATTTCTAGCTTCCGCGGCTTCTTCGGACAACTGACCGATTGGCAACAATGCATGGGATATGACACTAGCAGAATGAATTAAAATCTTATGCACTGTTGGAGACATAGGCTGCCATGGATATAAGCTAACATAATGTTTAGCAGTATCCATCGTGAATTTTTCGAATTTTTTAAGATCTATCTCATAACCAGAGGATATCACTTCTAATATAGTTTTGAATTTGTTAATTAATGATAAATCCACGCCTGTAATGGAAGCTGCTTCTTCTTGGCTATTGAAAAATCTACGAGAGGTGTTGCCGTCATTGGTGTTGCCAAACCCAGCTTTTGGAATGTCCACCAGTAAGCCCAATTTGTCGTGGAACTCTTTTTGTATCTGTCTCTTGGCCGCTTGAATTTTTTCCCGGTCACTTTTATCTGTAACGCGTCCCTTATGCACGTCCGCTTTAAGTTTGTACGAAAGATGCACCAGAAATTCGAAAAACCTAATCCTGGCGTGTAGTATTGATAGCCCAAATCTGAAAGTCTCTGGATTCTCTGGTTCTGTAGAAGACAAGTCGTTGAAACTTTTTGAAGTTTTTCCGCATATGTAACAACGTAATGTAGATAAAGTATTCGTAGCTGCATTACACACCTTTCCATCGACCATTGTTGGAAGCAGTACATGGTTGATTCTTATGTTGTCGCTTACTTTTGTTGCTTGAAGATTTTGGGCCTGGTTTTCAATGTATTCGATTTCTTCATTGGTTATGTCCTTATTTTCTTTCAAATAACGAATACGTATTGGTCGGCACCACCTCGGTGATGAAGAGTGGATATTTTGCCATATAATTTCACTCCCAGACTTGAGACGAAGAGGCACAAGGGAACTCAAAAATATATTTGCATCACTGTTGTCGTCATCTTCAAATTTCTGCTTGTATTGGCTTTGAGTAGATCCATCGCATCCCCACTTATATATTAGCTATAAATCGGTTTCCCTGTTATCCAAGCACTGTGAGAGTTCTGGTTCCAAATATTTACATAATCGCGATATTGTGTGATCCACTAAATCTTGGAGCTTCACTTCGGCAACTGTCTCACTGACGCTTTTTGGTGGATAACATTCTTGTTTAGCTTTATACAAGTAGGTGTAGCACGGATATATATCTTTGTTGGCTTGATGAATCACTTCGTATTGACTTACAGTTAAATTGGCATCGACGAATATCCTCAAGGCGTTTTCAGGTGTGTGTTTCTTCGTTTTCAGGGCTTTACTGCCAATCGCAGCTGCTTTTCGGAACTTCATAGCCCTGGTTGGAGTTTTTGTCACAGTTTGAATCACTTTGGCTACATCATTATTTCCCGTCGCTCTTTGACTCATCTGTGCTGCGTATGTCAGTTCATCAACAGACACATTCCTTCGAAGTTCCACTGTTTTTCGACGTTTTGTTCGGTCACTTGATTCCCCGAATTCTTTGCTTGGGCGACCTTTAGACCTTCCGGGAAGTATGCCAATAGGTAGTATTATTTCTTCGCTAAGCCACTCTTCATTCTTATCCAAGAAACGGCTTTCTATTCTGTGGCAGAGTTGCCATCTTCGTTTATAATTTGGTTTGAACGCCTTGATACTGTTGAGAAGTTCATCTTCTTTCTCTGGGGGACAATTTGTTATATCCATAAGTTTTTTATCCAAATCTTCAAGTTTTTCGTCAAAACACCTTTGTGAGCTTCCTTTTACTAACTCGTGAAGCTGTTTTCTGGTCATAGCTAAGGTGGAATTAGAGTCATCTGGAATAATATAAAAATCTATTATTAAAGGTCGTTTTAAAGGGTTTTTTTTTCAAAGCCTCTGTTTTTTCTTAGGTGCAAACTTGTGCAAACTCTTGAAATGTAAGATTGTTCTACATATCCAGCAGTTTAATAAAATGTATGATAGACTATGTTGCGGCGTGTTGCGCTATTTCAAAAACACTAATGTTTGAAAAAAAAACAGCGAAAAAAGTGCAATTTTTTAAAGTGATTACTTCAACTCATCGATATGAAAAAGTTAAGATGGATATACAAATAAATTTTTGCTTAAAATACTATACATACCTTGATTAACGATATCCATATCAAATTTTTTCACTAAAATCACTTTTAAGACTGAAAAAAAACGCGCAAAAAATACACTTTTTTTTAAAAACCGCAAAAAAAATCGTGCTTACTCAACTAGTACTAGTTGCAACTGTTGGTGTCGCGAAAGGGGGTGACCAATTTATAGATAGACTTCACTAAAGAGTAGCCTGGTTATCTACCTGTTATCGGACACAAGCTTAATCCTGGGAGGTAAATTTTTTTTTTTTGATTTATGGCCAGGTTTTTGATCAAAATACCGCACTGTGCGTCGGTGATTTGAATGCTCGAACGTCTAATGGTCAATTTATTGATAGAAATTTAATCAGAGGTTTACCTTTTATATCACAAGAGAGAAATTCAAAAGATAAAATATTAGATTCGAAAGGGAAAAAATGTCTAGAATTATTTGAAAATATAGGTGGTGTTATTTTAAATGGAAGAGTACTTGGTGATGAAGATGGAGAACTAACGTTTTGTGGGGCTATGGGTAGCTCAACTATTGACTACTGTATATGCTCGTATGATTTCCTTGGGTTTATTAACAAATTTTCGGTTCAGAGTAAGCCATATTCAGATCATATGCCTTTAAACTTATGTTTTTCTCCACCTTTATCAAAAACAGCAAAACCAGACCATTAAGCACTTGGTAAAAAATTAAATTGGTACCCCAATATGGCTTCTAGGTACACCAACACATTAATTTGTCTAGCTAATTATGAGTACATCCAAGCTGATATCTCAATTGAAGAAAAAGTAACTATATTGATTAATAAAATAAGGGTAGCTGCAGGTGGAAGTGGTAAAAGAATACAATTTGTACCTAAACAGAAGTGGTTTGACTATCAATGTCTACGCGCAAGAAAAAGAATGTTGAAACTTCTTCGCCTCTTTCGAGTACATAATCTGAGTCGTTACAAAAAGCTATATATTCACTCTAGATCTCAGTACATACAAATTTGTAAACGGAAAAAGTTACTTCATAAACACGATAATATTATAAAACTTAACAGTGTTAGAAATGCTAGTGATTGGTGGAGACTGACAAATAATTTAAAACAGATATCTCCAAAGAAACGAAGCTCTCTCCTGATTGAAGATTTTTATGAGTATTTTAAGGCTTTACTGTCACCCACAGAAGATGAGCAATCCATTTCTTGGGCTATACCAGCATTAACAGATTATTTTCTTGACTCACCTTTAAAAATGTGGGAACTATTGCATGTACTTCAGAGAGCAAAGCTTAAAAAAGCTCCAGGTAAAGATAGAATCAGTTATGAATTCTACAAAAATGCTCCATCGTGTTTTTTAGAAGAAGTTCTCATTTCGCTTAACAAAATATTCTTATCTGGCGAGATTCCAGTTTCGTTTCGAACCTCTATAATTACGCCACTTTTTAAGAAAGGGGATCCCAATAATTGTGTCAATTACTGTACAAGGTTTTCACTGGGTTAATTTTGAATAGAATTTATGATTGGATAGAACGTCATGACATTCTTTGCGAGTTTCAATCTGGATTTAGAGCTGGTTACTCCACAATCGACAATTTTTTTAACTTAACCAGTATGGTCCACTTAAACAAAAGAAAAAAGAAAAATACTTATGCATTTTTCGTTGATTTTTCATGTGCTTTCGACCTGATTCCACGTAATTCGCTTTTCTTTAAACTTTCTTCCTTGGGGCTGTCAACGAAGTTAATAGAAGTATTTGATACCGCAGCGAGATCTATTATGCTTTATGGTGTACAAATTTGGGGATCCAAAAAGTATGAGCAAGTTGAAAAACGTTTCAGATTTTTTATGAAGAAAATGTTAAATCTGCCGAGTAATACCCCAAATTATATGCTATATTTAGAAACAGGATTTAAATCTCAATATCTTCGAACTCTATCTCTTCACTTCGAATACATAAATAAAGTATTGGAATATCCTAGCACTAGATTACCACGTAAATTAGCCCAAGAGACTATCGCTCTTAAGACTTTTTGGGTCGTTGATTGGGAAAATTTGGGCCAATTGCTTAATATGGACATTCTGTGTCTTCTTTTAGGAATCTCCATAAAAATATGTTGATAGCATTGGAAACTAATGAGCATGATAAATATACTTCAGATGCTAGAAGTTCTCAATTTCATGATTCTTATCCTCAATTAAACTATAATATAGTGCCATATTTCACTGATGGAAATTCCTCACACTTGGTCAGTTTAATTTTTAAAGCAAGAGGTGATCTTTTAAATATAAACGCAAGAGCATTCAAAAAAGATACATTTGGTATTTGTACAATTTGTAATTTGGATGAAGCTGAAAATACGTATCACCTTATTGGTAGATGCCCAATCTATAATAGTATGAGAATTGCTTGTTTTGGTAAAGATGCACTGTCTATTGATGATCTACATAACATACTTAACGGAAACAACTTCGCTTCCCTTTACAACTATTTAGTAAATTGCCTTAAGTACAGAAAAATGTTAATAAATGAATTTGCTTAAACTAATATGTAAATGTGTAATAAGTATGTACTTATGTAATTTTTATGATATTTAACTTAATTTAGAAAGTAGGTAAACTAAATATACCATAAAAAAGTTGTATAATATTACATAATTCTTTATTTGCCATATTTGCAATTGTAATTTTAAATGAATTTACAATATTTTTAATAATATTTTAAAACCGATGTTTAGTCTTAATACTATGTAAATAAATAATTGTAAATAACTAGTTATCGATGTAAATTTGAAAAAATTATATTAGATGTGTAATGCCAATCTGACAGACAACATAAAATGTTATGTCATAATAATGTGTTATTACATTAATAAGATTTTTTGATACGATTGTTAGCATAATTTATATGAACTTAAATAAAAAATCTTTTTCTATTCTATTCTATTTACATTTAATCGAGTATGGTTCCTTAACAATAAAAGTTATTTGGAAAGTACAAACACAGAAAGGCTTATTAAGTTTTTAACTTGAACTTGACATTTGAATCAATTAATTTTATTTTAAAACACCATGTTTAACTTAAAAAAAAAGAAATAATTACATTTTCTAGTACTACAGCTTATTTGACCCACTGTGTTTAGAGATCACCTGCCTTAGGAAAAATATCGAGATAACGATGGTTTTTGCTTCTTTCTCTTATTTGTTTTATATTCAAATTGAATTATCAGTTTTATTTATTTTTCGCAAAAGCAATACGTTTTACGAAGATGGGAAAACGAACAACATTTGAACAGCGTGAAACAGTGTTTCATCATCATAAAAATGGACTTTCTCGGCGAAAATTAGCCGAAAATGTTAACATACCAAATGGCACGGTCAAAGCTATTATCCACCGTTTTGTATACGAGAATCGAATTGAAAATAAAGGAAGAAAACCACCGACAAAAAAAATTTAGTGCATCGGATGAACGATATATTGTGCGAAGAGTAAAGCAAAATCCAAAGCTATCGGCACCAAAACTGGCTAGTGAGATAGCGAATACCCATGGAAAACCTTGGTGCTCCGAAACCATTCGCCGGATCCTTAGAGATAATGATTTGCATGGAAGAGTAGCACGCAAAAAACCTTTTATCAATAAAAAAAAATCGACTTAGCCGTTTTCAGTTTGCAAAGAAGCATATAACAAAGGATTCCACGTTCTGGAAGAGTGTTATATTCGCGGATAAATCCAAATTTAATATATTTGGATCCGACGGGCGGTCTTATGTGTGGCGAAAACCGAATACAGAGCTTCAAGATAAAAACTTTAGAGCAACAGTGAAGCATGGAGGAGGGCATGTCATGGTATGGGCCTGCATGTCTGCAGCTGCAGTCGGCAAGCTGCAATTTATTGAGAGTACCATGGATAAATTAGTGTACCTCAATATTCTCAAAAATAATTTGCTCCAAAGCGCAGAAAAAGTAGACATAAAGGATACATTTCGATTTTATCAAGGCAATGATCCGAAACATACATCGGGCATTGTTCAAACTTGGCTAATTTATGACTGCCCTCACGTCATGAAACCGCCAGCACAGAGTTCAGATTTGAATGTCATCGGAGACCTTTGATCAATTTTGGTAACAAAAATACGCGAGCGCCATATTTTTAACAAAAATGACATAAAGACGGCTTTAGTTGAAGAATGGGCAAGAATACCTGTGGAAACGACAAAAAAAACTGGTGGATTCTTATCAAAATCGGCTTAAGGCAGTTATAAATCAAAAGGGAGGACATACCAAATACTAAAATTATGCAAAATGTGTCATTTTATTAATAAGTAATACAAATTTTACTCGATTTTTAAAATGGGTGAAATAAGCTGTTACCCTGAAATATTGATTTTAATTTGTTTTTTTTTTTTATTTTGTTTTCTAGTTTTAATTAAAAATAAGTAAATGAAGTTGTTATGTTTTAGTTAAAAACTTAATTAAAATTTCCGCGTTTTTATTTTGTTGATTACTTGCTTCGTTGAAGAGATATTCTCTTTTAAAGTTTCGAGTAAAGTGTGGGTCAAATAAGCTGTGATCCACTGTATGTACAGCTACGAGCAGTGAAATAGTAGTGGGTACTGTCATTTTAAATATCTGAGTTTATGGAAATATAAAAGTTTTTTAGCATTAACTGCATTGCGAAAGAGGAGTAAATTTCTCTACTATGTCCATACAAAAATGCAAACTGACTTATAAAGCCGCAAATATATTTTTTTATTTTTTAACACATGATGCAACAAAATTTTCAAGAGCAATAAAATAGTAGTACGATATTAAAAAGTATTTTATTCGAAAAATAATTATATTTTAAAGTTTTTTTTTTTATAAATAAACTTAATACTTAGTAGCATGACCATGATTTTTTATGACAGCTATACAACGCTTTTTCATAGAATCTACAAGGCCTTCGCATCTCTTCAGTGGTATAGTTTGCCATGCATGTTCAACTACAGCCCAAAGTTCGTTGTTGTTTTTGGGCCTAGCATACCATACCGCTTTCTTAATATCTGCCCACAGGTTTTCAATGGGATTGAGGTCAGGAGATTGAGCTGGCCAATATAACCTCAATTCTATTGGCCCGAAACCATTCTTTTGCCAACTTACTAGTATGTTTCGGGTCGTTATCTTGTTGGAAAGTCCATTTTGGCGGCATGTCCTCCTTAGCAAAGGGCAGCATACCTCTGTAGGAGAAGCAACCCCTAACCATAATACTTGATCCGCCATGTTTAACCGTCTTTATGTTGTATCGGGGATCATATTGTGTATTAGGGGGACGCCTTACATACTGACGAGACTGATTTTGGATTCATCAGTCCACAATACATTCCTCCACTTCTCAATGGGCCAAGAGAGATGTTCTTTGGCGAACTGAAAACGCCGTGTCACATGGGTTTTTTTTTTAAAGTGGCACCTTGCGTGGGCTGCGAGCATTAATTTTATGCTCTCGTAGTCGTCTTCTTATCGTATGAACACCACAAGTTAGGTTTAACTCGTCGCGGATTTCCACAGCTGACATTGTTGGTCGATTTTTAGCACACCTTGTGACTTGTCGTACGGTAGTCTCCGAAAGAATCCGCCTTTTGCTCCGTTTTTCGTCTTTTTTTTGTAAATGATTGCATTACGTATCATTGGGGCTGAACATCCGAAGAGTTTTTCCACTTCCCTGTACTTCTTGCCTTAATTTATAAGATTTTGAATCCATGTTCTTTTTTCTTCGCTGCAATGTTTGCTTCGTCTCACTAAATTATGCATAGTCATATTTTTTTACTTAATACATAAATAATACGTAAAAACTAAAACAAACTTACTTTTTTTACAAAAAATCGAATATTTTACTGTAAATAATTTTTTTTGTTAATTTTTCTTTTGCTACTATTTTATTGCTCGCTAAGAAAAATCAAATTTCGAAATAAAATAAGCTGTAAATAGTAACGGTGTTGATTTGACAACAGAAAAAGTATGGGCAGGTCTGTCACATATAATTGTTCATAAATTTAACCGTAATGGAGACCAGTGGTACACAGGATGCAAGATATGTAGCGAAATTCATTTTACCAGCAGGCACTACTATTTCACTGCTCGCATTTGTATATATTGCACTTAAATTTAAACTTAATAATTGAAAAACAAAATTACATTTTACTTGCGCGCAATACTATACTTTACATTTTGAACAAGAATTTTAGGAAGAAGAAAGCATGAAACGATAGAAACATTGTTTGACATCACATCCATGGGGGAAGCGAGTGTTCTTTTTCTTCTTTGTTCTTTCAATCAGGTATTTGTAGTGGGGACTCACATTGTCAAGATCTGTTTTTCTAATTATACTCGTAGTATTGGTCGTGTTGATAATATGTAGTGTTCCAATTTTCATCCTTTTGTTGTAGTGGTGTTCTCTCTGTAATATTTTCGTCTCATCAAAATTTGGTTTATGGTCGTTTGTTATACAGTGCGGGTAGCCAACGCTGTTTTTTGGGCTGAATTTGATTTTAAATCTGATTTGTGTCCTGATATTGTTTTTTAGTTTTTGTTTTGTAGTTCCCACATATTGTATGTTATTTTGTATATGAGGTTTGAATCTTCCATTGCATCTTCTTTTGTTTTCAATTTGCTGAAGACCTGACCTAAGTTATTGGTAGAGCTCATTGCAATATCGTTTTTTTCTTTATCAATGAAACCGGATTGTTTAAATCTATCCGCTATGTGATTTACGTAAGTAAACGATTTGTATTTTACTAGCCGACCCAGCTCTCGAAATTCGAGTGCCAATTTATTTATTATTTATTATTTATATATTTGGCAGTGTTTTCAAGCAAATTTATTAAATTAAATTTTATTTTATGTAATATGCAAAGTGTTCGACAGTGCAAAAACAAAAATGACCCACAGTGTGTAAATGTGTGTCTCAAGTATATTCTGCACATCTCCGTAACTGTGGCTTTCCAACCATATAAAATTTATCGAAATCGGTTAAATACTTTTGGAGAAAAGTGTACCACAAAAAACATGTTTGCCGTTTTATTATATGATGTGTGGAGCTTCAGTTCTTTCCGCATGAATTATTGTTGGTTTATAGTTTCTTATCAAGGTGTGTATTATATTTGTTGGAAAACTGTTAGATATTAGTATGTTTTTGATAATATGTTTGTTTTTAGCATGAAATTCTTTATCGCTGATGTTAAGAACTCTGTTAACTAGATTTTGTGCAGTGTTGAAAATGGTTTATTTTGGATGATGGGAATTAAAATTTATTATTCTACTAGAAGATGTTGGTTTCTGATACCAATCTATTTTCAGCCGTCCCTCTTCCCTAATAATGACCGTGTCCATGTACGGTAGTTTTTGATTTTTCTCTTTTTCCACCGTGAATTGAATATTTTTGTGATAGCTGTTTAATACTACCAAGGTTGTCTATTTCGGACATTTTAACTATCGCAAATATATCGTCGACGTATTTCGTCAAAATTTTTGGTTTATGAGTTAATTTGTTTAAAGAAACATCAAGTAACTCCTCCAATATGATGTCAGCTGTAACACGGGACTTTCGTTGATGAACAAATAGGTCTTAAAAGCACTTCTTCTTTATGAATTTTTGGAAGTCCGTAAATTCTTGGTGCCACCGGATTGTATATCATCATCCTCTGTTTCTCAATTTGATTTAATACCTTTTTAGCATGGAGGTCTTTAATAAAATTATTGTTCATCGTCTGTAATTTATTGGTTGGGTCAGTTGTGATTGGCCAGTATGTAGTTCTGTCCTCCATCACATGTTTCATTTTTGACTTGTAGTCGTTTTTATACATTACAACAGTTACGTTACCTTTGTTCGCTGGAATAATGATCATTTCTTTATTCTTATGGAGAAATTCTTTTGTTTCTTTTTGAATACGTGATAAATATCTATTGAGATCATTGGACTAGTGGCTTTTGACACTAGTTTCCAGAATGTGTGCAAATTTTGCACGTGACGTTTCACGTTCTTCATTGTCAGATATTGTTTGGATACATTCTTCACCGTCAGCTATTATTTTGAACAGAGTATTCGAAGCGGTTTTAATACAGCTTGGGAGAGCGAGTTTTGGGCCAAGCGATAAAAGATATTTTATATCATCAGGGATGGTAACCCTAGTTTCATTCAAAAACCATTTCTCATTAAAAGTTATTTTATGTTTCTCTCTCAATCTCTGTTTAAGAGAGGAAAGATTTTTGTCATGTAGTTGGCTAAGTTTTTCGGTCATTTTGTCTAAGTATGTGTTTTTATATGAACAAAACCGTAGGTATTCTTCTTCTGTCAGTCCAGATGCTAAAATATGTTTGATTTTAACAATTTTATTTTCTGTTTTGGTTATGCTCATGTATTTTGTTGATATGCAAAAGTTTAGAATGCGGCAATGAAAATTACATTTTGTTTCGCTAAGTTTGTTGTGTGTTGAGTAATAAAAATCTTTAAATATAGTATCAATAGTTGTGTTAGCAATTAAATTTGGAATTAATCCTAGCTTTCTGCATCTAAGTAAAAAGTTCTTGCTTTGTGTTGTTTTTGTTTTAAGTGCATTGAGTGTTCTATAGCTTTTCATTTTATTGCTAGGGTGAATACCGTATTTTTCCCTAATGTGTTGATAGAAATACATTTTCTCAAATAGTGTTATTAGTCCAGTCAAATTAGTATTTTATATCTACAAAAAATACTGCGTCGAATTTTTTTTTTGTTTCTTAAAGAGTACCTATTGGAGAGTGTAAATCCAAAAAGTTCGAACAAAAAGCTCCCATGCGTTGTCCGCCATTTTGAAAAAAGCTTTGGAAAGCGTGAACTCGACTTTCTCGGCTCCTATCATATATAGAGCTGTATTTTTTTTTAGGTTTGTATGTTAAAATATCTTCTTTAACTTTTGTTGAGAAAAAAATTTGAAACCACTTTCCAAAAAAAGTTATCGACGAAAAACTGTCGAGATTTTGAAGTAAAAAATGGTTTTTAACGTTTATCTCGCCTCATGTTCATCTGATCGCAAAAATACTGAAGTTGTTTTTTATAGATCACTTTATTTCCTACATTTTGGTATATTTAAATTTTATGTGCTACAAAAATTGTAGGAAATATAACCTGTCAAAATGGCCAATATCCTGCGAAAATTAAAAAAAAAATTTATTCAGGTTTGAAAATTTTCAAATTTGATTATGTTCATTATGAAATTTAAAGAAACAGTTTAAACTCTTTTCCACACCACCACCGAGGTAGAGTTACGGCGCATTTTTTTAATGTGGTGTCCCCAGGAGGTATAATCCACGATTCAATCGTTTTTGTTTCTATATCAGCCTATCGATAGCTCAATGTCGCATAGTTTTTTCATGACATTCTTATCTCCTCTTTTTTTTGGCTAGGCGTGCGAACATCAATGATCTTATTAACGTTTTTAGTACTGCTGGGATCGTCATTGGTAGTTTCTTCAATGTTTTCAGGTGAGGAAAAGTCTTCACATGCGTCTTCATCTTCCAGTAAATTTTGCAGATTTCCCACAGCCACAAGCTCGACCAAACTGGCCCTTGCATTTGCAGGATATAGTTTGCAATATGCTTTGTGGAGCTGGATCCTGAGTGGTTGTAATTGGCTCTAATCCTCTCGGAGTTCTTTTCCAACCCCATTTTAGTGGGTCATGGTGAACATCGATCCAAGTCCGAAGATAGTAGGTACGGAATGTGTGTTGCCGAGCAGTGGCTGCACTAGGAGACAATGAAGATAGATTAAACTTAGTTTATTTTTGACGTTTTAACAAAGTTGATATATCGCAAAGAATTCAAAGAATTCAGTGAACGACATGAAAAAACTATGCCACATTAAGCTATCGATAGGCTGATATAGAAACAAAAACGATTGAATCGTGGATTATACCTCCTGGAGACACCGCATTAAAAAAATGCGCCGTAACTCTACCTCGGTGGTGGTGTGGAAAAGAGTTTGAACTGTTTCTTTAAATTTCATAATGAACATAATCAAATTTGAAAATTTTCAAACGTGAATAAATTTTTTTTTTTTAAATTTTCGCAGGATATTGGCCATTTTGACAGGTTATATTTCCTACAGTTTTTGTCGCACATAAAATTTAAATATACCAAAATGTAGGAAATAAAGTGATCTATAAAAAACAACTTCAGTATTTTTGCGATCAGATGAACATGAGGCGAGATAAACGTTAAAAACCATTTTTTACTTCAAAATCTCGACAGTTTTTCGTCGATAACTTTTTTTTGGAAAGAGGTTTCAAATTTTTTTCTCAACAAAAGTTAAAAAAGATATTTTAACGTACAAACCTAAAAAAAAATACAGCTCTATATATGATAGGAGCCGAGAAAATCGAGTTCACGCTTTCCAAAGCTTTTTTCAAAATGGCGGACAACGCATGGGAGCTTTTTGTTCGAACTTTTTGGATTTACACTCTCCAGTAGGTACTCTTTAACCCTAGAAAGGTAATCTTCGTCGATTAGACGAACATCATTTTTGCTTTTTAAAATTTCTCATAGATTCTTCATAGAACTTTAAGGAGAATAAAAAGTCACAAATCTAAAAAAATAAAATGAAAAGTGTGTTTTTATTAAAAGAAAGGTTTGATAAAAATAAATTATTAACATCTACAAGAATTTGTTAATAACTTTTCGAAAAACATTGCATTTAAATTTTACTTCGTCGATTCGACGAATGATTACCTTTAACGTACTAAAAAATATGATTACCTTTCTAGGGTTAAAAAACAAAAAAAAATTCGACGCAGTATTTTTTGTAGATATTTCGAATTAATTAATTTGACTGGACTATATAGGAAAAACGCTTTGTTTAGATTTGTGAGTTCGGATGGTAGTTACTCTTCGGCGTGCCCTCCGAATATAATATTTGTGTTTTATGACTTTTATGACTTAGTGTAATTTGTTGTTGGCTTTTGGGCTGTAGGTAATTTTTTTCTTCTCAAACTAAATAAAACATAATAATTGTTTAAAACGACGTTTCGTTTATGATTATGAACATCATCAGGTTTTTATTTCTATGAACACATTGAAGTCGCAAGAAATTTACCCAGGCATATATTTGGCCAACCCTTTGGAAAAAGTGAGAGTACCGGTCTTGAACCCAACAATGAAAAATGTTTACCTTTATACGAGTAAAAAGTTTGCTCCTAAATTTGGCAAATTTAAAAAAAAAAACAGCGTTTAAAATAAAAGATAATTTATTTTATTTATTTTTAACGTGTAAAAGAAGAATGGATTCATTCTTAAAGAAGTTAAGATTAAATTCCTCTTAAAATATTGAGGAAAAAGCGTGTATAGAAGAAATATGTAGTCAATACAATGACATATTTCACTCGGGTGATGATATCTTAAGCCATACAGACGTACTTTTTCATAATATACAGGGTGTCCCACAGTCACCGCCCCAAATGAAAACCATGGATTTCTGATGTCATTTTAAGTCGAAAAACTTAAGAGGTCATTTTCTCGTTTTCGTCCCGTTTTCGAGTTATAACGGTTTTTATTATTTTTCCCTTAACTGGCTTTATCTTTGCCAAACTACATCCGATTCGTAAGATTTTTTTTATAACCAATCAAGAATTTATTAGTTTTAGTTTGTCCAAAGACTTTTTTTCTGCGGGCAACCGTTTCTCAGCAATTTTGCATCAAACCCAATTTTTTTCGTCTTTGGACAAACTAAAACTGTAATAAATTCTTGATTGGTTATAAAAAAAATCTTACGAATCGGACGTAGTTTGGCAAAGATAAAGCCAGTTAAGGGAAAAATCATAAAAACCGTTATACCTCGAAAACGGGACGAAAACGAGAAAATGACCTCTTAAGTTTTTCGACTTAAAATGACCTCAGGAATCCATGATTTTCATTTGGGGCGGTGACTGTGGGACACCCTGTATATGTATGTGACGTTAACAATCAAAACGATGCTAAAGACACTTTTTTCAAAATATTGAGTGTGGTATGCCAAAATTTGCGTATTAGAGCTATAGAGTGGTGTAAAAATTGTATTTCAAAACGAGCTGGTTTAGAAGTTATTACTATTTTAATTTTGAGTTTAGGATCAAAACGAGGCTATTTGTTACTTTTTTAACAATCAAATGGGTGCTATTTTTCATACAAAGCTAGTAATTTTAAAACAGCTCTATTTTTCTCTAACTGAAATCAAATAGATAGAATTGTTTTTCAAAAGGAGCTAAATAATTTTGGGCGCTAAAATTTTTGATCCTTATAAAAGGATCTTTAGTTTAACTATCATGCGATTTGCTTAAGGAAGTCGATCAGATCTTTTAACCATTTCATTTGACTGTCAAAAAATATTGTACTACCTAAGGTGCAAGACCAAGCTGCGTACTACAGCCGCCAGATCAATTTGTTTAACTTTGGAGTTATACAAGGAAAATATTAATTTATATGTTTGGCTAGAGCATGAGAGAAAAAAAGGCTCAAACGAAATAGCTTCAGCTGTTTATAATACGCTTTTTGGTATCAACATCCAAGGGAAAAATGTGATGATTGTGCAGGCCAAATAAAAATACAACATTAATGTACATTGGCTGAAAAAGAATCCATCAGTTAAGCAAATCGAAATAATATTTCCAATTGTTGGTCATTCCTTTTTGTCGCCGGACAGAGTCTTCGCCAGTATAGAAAAAAAAAGTCCAACGTGAGGAAGCCATCCTCCTTCTTGAAAAATATTACGAAATTTTCAGAGAACATGGACCGTCAAAAAACTTGTAACGTCGCGGCAGAGTGTCCAGTAATGGATTGAAAAGCTGCTGCGCAAGAATACTTAAAGCCAACTATTAAATGGCATTTTAAGTTTAAGCTAACTAAACGGTTTGTAACAAGATCTTCTGACGTTATCAAAACAAGAGGCGAGATGAGCTACAAATCAGACGTTGGAGTTTCAAGGTCCGTAATGCGCCCGGGTAAAAAAATTGACACGATGGATTTTAGATCATTGCCCTCAGGGGTTCCCTTGCAGAAGCAAAAAAGAATGATGTCGACAAACTCCATTGTCGGCAAAAATGGAGAAAAATCAATGAATTGAAATTTTATAGGGAAATTGTAGATACAGAAGTAGTTGTGCAAGATGCTGAGGATGAACTAGATGTCTGTGAGTTTCTCGAAGAAACTCACTACTGTTGCGTTTAGTCCTTGACTAAATTTTTACTTTTTATTCAAGCTTTCATTTATCTTCCTATGATAAAAACTAAAAACAATTGTTGTGAATTATTGTTAATATTACCACCTCAAGTTAATGAAGAAAAAGTATTATTCTTTTATTTATTTTATTCATATTCTTTGTTATCATTGTTAAATAAGTTTTAATGAATTCCAATAAAAAGAACTTTTCCTTACTTAAATTTTCTCTTCTTTTTTAATTTCACAGGCATTTGAGAATCAAAACGATGCTATTTAAAAAACTTATTTTAAAAACGCGCTAAATATATTTTTAACAAACAAAGCTGCCTAAAAAAAAATCTTTTCACTAAAGGACGAAAATAAAAATTCCCTTTAGTATTTTTTTTTGGTCAATCTAATAAAAAAGACTTCTACAAATTTTACAAAATTTACTGCATTGAATTATCTTAAATATTTTAGGAATTATAGGTTTTCGCCCTTTTGCTCGGTTTCATGTTCATTTTGTTTGCCTCTGTTTGATTGTTAACGTCACATAATATGTTAAAGTGGACCAAGGACCAATTTGGACATTTCTATCCAACCCAAATGAAATTGAAATCGTATTAGGTTTTCATAACTCGGCAACGAATCAGACAACAAAATAGGTGAAAAGTTATGAAAAGACAGGTACTAGTCTAGGTAAAGAGGTATCCAAATTCATTCATATAAGAACACTGAAACAAATCTAACTTTCCTTGTTTGTTTTTTCTTTGATTCAGAGAAAACAAAGATAAGACTGTGAAACCGGACGAGTTGAGCTTCAAATTTAAACTCCAGTTTAGAGTCAGTAGAACTTAAGTTTAAGCTCTCACTGTGAAACTTAGGGTTTGCAAAAGATCAAGAAAACAAAGGATTGACATACAGTGGTGGACACAAATTTAGCACACTGGGATGGGTATTACCATATTTTTAATTTTCTCTCTTGTTTTGTTCCAAGCAACGGTACATTTTGAACTTATATATATGGCAACAAATCAGAGAAACCAAAACTGTACATTTTCATATGGAATCCAACTACATAGTGAAAAAATCGTCGATAGTTTGTCATTTGCACTGTTTTTGGTTGGACATCAATTTAGCACGTGTTCAAATTTTGTTTATTTTTTTTTTAATTTGTGGGTTTTTAAGAGAAAATTACTTTCGAGGTAATTTTATATCTTCTTAATGTTGTATATTCAAATAAAATTTAAAAAAAAAAACATAAAATAGTCATGGAAAAAGAGCAATGGTGTTCTGAGGACAAAAGGAGTCTTATCATTAAGATGAAGTCAAAGGGTCGCACAGTAACGGAGATTTCTGAGCTGCTAGAATGTTCCAGGAAGATGGTCTACAATGCTCTTAGACATTTTAAAAAGTATGGAGTGACAAAACATGTAAAGCAAGCCCCTCGCACACGAAAGACAACAAAGAGGGAAGATAAAGTCATTTGCATGTTATCAACCAAGGATCCATTTAAGACCTCTAGTGCCATTCGAATTATATTAATGGAGAACTGCAATGTCAATGTATTCTCAAGAACCGTGAGACGACGCCTAAATGAAAAAAAATTTGAGAGGGTGCATTGCACAAAGAAAACCATTTTTTTCGGAAAAAAATTTTAAGGCTAGAATAGAGTTTGCAAAATTACATCTAGACAAACCACTAAATTTCTGAAAAAATGTACCTTGGAGCAATGAATCAAAGTTCTGATGATTCGGATAAGATGGAAAAAAATATGTGTGGCGTCCACAAAACAAGGAACATGATCCAAAATACACCATTAAGACGGTGAAGCACGGTGGTGGAAACGTGATGATCTGGGCTGCCTTTTCTTGGCACAGTGTTGGTCCAATAGTAAAGATAGACTCCAAAATGGACCAGCACTTGTACAAAGATATTATCTTGAACCATATGATACCATATGCCAAAGATAATTTGCCGGTTTTATAGCACTTCATGCACGACAATGACCCTAAGCACAGTTCAAAACTTGTGAAAAGTGCCTTAGAGGTCAATAGAGTGAATGTTTTAAAGTGGGCTGCTCAATCACCCGGTCTGAACCAGATCGAAAATTTGTGGAACGACGTTAACCAACCATTGAAAAACAAAAACCGAAAAATTTAACAGATTTGTGGCAAGAGATACAGAATGCTTGGTATTGAATACCTAAGCAACGCTGTGAGGCCTTAGTCGAGAGCTTGCCAAGAAGACTCAATTCAGTATTAAAGAACAAAGGGTTTCCAACAAAATATTAAAGAAAATATAGTTTTAGTAACGGTAAGTAACATAACTAAGCAATTTTATTGAAATGTGCTAAATTCATGTCCAGACAAAAAAGTATGTTTTCTGTTATTTTTTTCATTTTTTTCTTTCAGATATAAAAAATATAAGATTGTAGTTTGGAAAAATATACTTATATGCGTAAATAATGTAAATAACATAAAAATAAAAATATTGAAATAGAAACAAATTTTGTAAATATAGTTTAATTTTTACTTTTATTAATGTGCTAAATTCTTGTCCACCACTGTATATGGGTCATTTTTTAAAAATTGACATTTTTTTTTGATCGTTTGAAAAAAATTTTTTTTCAGTTTTTCTTGGGTTTTAGTTTCTAAATCTATAGTAAACAAGTAGAAAAGGAGTTCTCCGAGTTGCGCAAAAATAATTTCAAATATTTTCCATTTTACGAGTATTTTTTGATAAAAATTTAAATTTTAAATTTCGAATGTACTAAAAATGTTCTTTTCTTGCATAAAATAACAATAATCCACAAAATAAATAGTAACAATAGATAGTTGAAATTTTGTGGAAAGCAACTAAATTTAATAGGATAATTAATAAAAAAGTTGTTTGTTTACGAAATGATTTTGTTTAAAAGCATGAAAGAGTCAAAAAAAATATTTTTAAATAACGGCACATAACTTTCTTGAAAATTTTACGGTACCAATACTGTAAGGAATGATGAAATTCAGTATATTTATCTAGAATATAAAAAAATTAATAATAATATGAGCCATTATAAACTAAAAGAACATTTATTAAAAAACAAATACGAAAATGGCCACGGAGATTACAGGCCACGGAGATTACAAAATCGATTATTTCTTAATTTTAATATAGTAAATGTAATTCAATGTCATCCAAATTATATTAGGTTCAAGTATGAGTAAATACCTTTCTTTTGGCGGTGGTTAGACTAAAAAATATTTATACGGTACAAAAATAACATGGCCACGGAGATTACACTGAATTAATTATTATGCAAATTTTAAAGGAATTAACTGCAATAATTAAATTATAATAAAACATGAAATTAAAGTTTTTTTAACGTACTATAAGATGATGCATCGTAAAAAATTATTAAAAATGGTTTAGTTGTGTGAAAAAGCGAAAATGTTTAATTATATTTTTTTTTCCAAATCTTGTCACACTCGTTTAACTAAGTATTCGGACAACAAAACAATTTTTTTTTTTTGGCATATCATAAAATTGAAGTTTGAGAGAAGGCCTTTCAAACGACAAGGCCCAAAATTAAATAAAAAAAAATCATTTTCATCATTAAAAATATTAATAAAACTGATTAAGCATGAAAATCACATCCCAAAAAGGCCACGGAGATTACACATTATTAATTACCATGGCTATTCGTTACCATCAATCAATCTGCAAATTTTTTCTTATAATGCTGACATATAAACACAGTTCCATGCCCAATTTTAAGTCTTTAAATTGAAATGCAAAAAAAATAGAAGCTATAACGCTAAAAATGTAATTTTTTTAAAACGACCCATATATGAAAACAAAGTTTCCCAAGCTGTCAACCGAAAAAATTAAGGCGGCTATATTCGTTAGTCCACAGATACAAAAATTGTTTAGTGACACCTGGTTTTTGAATTGTCTAAAAAAAGGTTCGAGAAAAGAGCATGGAATGCTTTTCAAGACGTAGTTCATGTTTTTTTGGGAAACCACAGAAGTCCAAACTATCGTCAATTGATCGGAAAAATTATGCTATTCATTCCATGCTTTTGGTGAGTATTTAGCAGATAAGTGTTTCAAAAACAAAGATTCCACCAGGACCTTGCAAAGAGGAAAAGAGGTATGAGGGCTTTTGGGACCAAGGGATGATGAATGACTACTGCTGGATGCAGCTCCGCGAAGATTCAACGCCACATGAAAGGAGAAGTGTAAGCAATACGTCATATTTTCAATACAAAATATTAAAAAAAAAAAAGTGAAATGGTCTGTCTTCACGTTATGAAACAGATAACTTCCACATTTATTATTCGATTTCATTGATTTTGCGCGTTTTAGCTTTGTAAAAACAATATCTTCCATCTGAGATCTTAAAATTATTTTAAGTACATATGTTTTTGTCTATCCTTACGGAATGACTTAAAACAAGAGATTTTCTAAAAACGGCGAAAAATTGTGTTTTTTGAAACTTTGAACGGCTTTTTCTTGATGATTGTTGGGCCGATTTATACAAGTCAAGATTTATACTGTTGGGAAGAAAAGCAAAATATCTGTTCAAAAACATAAAGTATATGTTAATTAGTTAGACCGTTTTTGAGAATTAGGCTCATACATGTAAAAGGAGCAAAAAACGGGTTTTTGCTAATATCTCGAAAACGCTTGTTTGGAAAAATAATTGAGTCCCATTTTCCTGTTCAGAGAGTCAATATTAGTCTAGAAAATACTTTTTTTGGAGGTACTGGCTAAAAACCGAAAATTTGTAAACTAGTGTTATTGATGGGGGCAGCCAGCATACTTATATTCGTGAGAACGTCCTGCAAAAACTTAACCTTAAGTGAGAATATCTGTTATACCATTTGGAAGCTAAAGGAGTGTCCATTTCAAGTTTTTGATAAAGTAAGAGTTGCAATTCTGAGTAAATTCAGCAACAAAAGCTTGTACTTAGAGGCAGTTATGTTGACGTCCTCCCAGCATCCTAAACTTCTTGTCCAAGGAATCCAGTTATCGGAAACACTAAATGTTTATAATATGGACAGTAGAAGGCTTAATTGGGCTTGTGGGTTCGAACTTTTACTGGGCCATAGTAACTGGAAAACAAAGGCGCATTTAAACTTGTTTGCGGACCACATATTCCTTCTGGTAAGCATATTCTCTCAAACAGTAACGTATGTTTCTCCTCTATTTAAAGCATGAACTTAATTCTGGGGCCCTATTTTGTAAAACGATTATCGTTGAAAAATCTTCGTTATCGTTGAAATGCGATTATGTTTAACGAGAATCGTTTAATTTTAACGATACTCGTTAGTTCTAACGACTGCCATATACTTATCGTTTAACTTTCGTTTCAATTTCAATTTTCAATTCAATTCAATTAGGCTTTATTCTCACTTAAAATCATTTTAAAATAATTACAATTTTTCATAAATATACATAATTAGAATTTTAAGTTAAACAATGAGAATAGGTAGTGGCATCTTTATATTAGGAAACTAATTGAGATAATGCCACATCAATAATAAACTTTGTGTGGGGTGTACAAAGAACTAATTATAAATACCAAATTTATGAATATAAACAAAAATTCATGTTAAAAAAAAAAAAAAAAGGAAGAAGAAGAAAAAAAATAAGCATGATTCAAATCAAAACTGAATACACAATCGAAAGAAAATAATGAAGTTCATATAACGAAACAAAAGATAAAAATATTTTACTTTCAATGTAACAAACCATAATAATTAATTATTTATATCATATACAAAAGCAAACTTTCAATTTCCATCTGATCAAAACAAAGAAGCCATAATTTGATTTTATTTGTGAAATCGAACAAATTTCTTGATGACCGAATTTCAAACGGAAGAGTGTTAAACAACTTACAAGACAGAATGGAGTAAAAGTTTCTGTAGTTAGTAGTGCGAAAGGAAGGAATATTTGTGAAATACATTGCGTTTCTACGAAGACTCCGGCTATTCAAGATTGGACTTTGTAAATATCCACCTCTTATAAAGAAAACCTTTAAAACTTTGAAGTAATATAAATGTCTTACCGGAAGAATTTGCAGGCTTTTAAACAGAGTCATTGAGTGAGCAAGTCTGTGCGACTTACAAACATTTCTTATCGCTGATTTTTGAATAAGGGTAAGTTGTTGCAATTTGTTTAGGTAAGCACCACCCCAACAGCAAACTCCATATTGCAATTTCGATTGGAATATACCATAGTAAATAGTCTTAAGCAAGTTCGTTGAGCAGAATTTTTTTAACCTATATAAACATCGAGTAGATGAAAGAAGATATTGTTTTAAATTTGATATGTGCTGGGACCAACTTAAATTTTGATCAATAGTTACACCTAAATACTTGAAGGTATGAACACTATCAATATTAAAACAGTTATCACTGCATGGTTGATTGTTGTCGAAAGATTGAGCACGTAGTAGATGACAATAACTATTTAATAAATTGTGTCTTGAACAGTCAAATGAGTGAAATGTTATATTGACATCAGGAATTTCTTGACCTAAAAGACTGAAAAACATCAGTTTAGTTTTATTACTAACTATAAGTTCATGTTCAGCGAACCAAGACCTTAATAAATAAACATCATGGTTTATATCTGAAATTAAATCTAATCGACTAGCTGAACAGTAGGCAATACCAAGGTCATCTGCAAAGGCCTTGATTTTGCCCAGAAATGGAAGTGAAAAAAGAGAATTTATGTATATTAAAAATAAAACTGGGCCAAGCACAGAACCCTGCGGTACACCTACGTTACTGGATTTCGGACTACTAGTACAACCGCTGATTGTTACATATTGCGTCCTATTTTTAAGATAACTCTCAAACCACTTGTACGCAAAACCTCGAAATCCTATCTTGTATAATTTTTCTATCGTTTCATGACTTATAATTTTTTTTTTTTTCATTTATTTATGTCAATTGTTGACATTTTAGGGTGGCCGTGGCGCGATGGACTTGTGCTCGCCTGTGAACCTCATGATCATAGGTTCGATCCCTGCCGTCGTCTATGTCGTTTTAATTCCATTAAAAACTTTCTAAAATTATCATCAATTGGATGCTGGTTTACTCATTACATGTTGTTCAGGCATAACACTAACAACATGTAATTGAGTTAAACTAGTATGCCCAACAAGGATGAACACGAATAAAATAATGTGAATTATAAGCGACATAGAAATAAGACACGGCATTCTCCGCTTTAGTTCAGCCGCCATCCCTGGAGATAAAATATCTGAGACAACAACCTTCAGTCTCAGAACATCGTGCCACACATCTTTCCTATCCTTCTTTCTCTTCTTAACTTCACGCCCGCGCTGTGTTGAAACATTTAAAGGGTAATCTAATCCCTTGAGCGCGGGTAGATTATAAAAAAAAAAAAAAAAAAAAAAATTCCTAATAGTCGAGAAGTTGGTTGCGCTTCAAAAAAAAATGTTTTTTTCGGTTAAGTTTGGCAACATCTTTTGTACGACTTTTTCGTTTTACTTAATCGCTCTTTGTCGTGACTATCGTATTCCTCAGTATCGTTGACTTGCCGCTCGTTTCGTAATACAAAATAGGGCCCCTGGCTGCCTTGAAAGACAGTAAAATTGCTTCTTTCTGGTCACTTGAATCCATTGGTATCCGTACCGAAGATGCCGAAAGCAATAAAGTAGTAGAAAATCTTATTTCATCATGCACCAAAAGAAAAGTTTCTCGTTATGTAGTAGCTAGCTTTACCTTGGAAAGATTCTCAATTGAGCATCGAAAACAACATGCGATCAAACAACTTCTTCTGACAAAAGTCACCTTCGGAATTAACTGTAGTCCATTTCCATTCTGTAGCAACACTATGTCATCACTTTGCCCAAGAAAAACATCGCTTCCAAACAACGTGTGGTATACTTGAAAACGGATTTGACATAGACTATTTGGTGATAAGCGTGGACGCCGAAGATGAATGTTTGAGAGTTTGTCAAGAAGCTCCAAAGACCATGGGTAACGCAAGTATGCATTTGCGAAAGTGGAACTCAAATAATTCTCTGATCTGTAAAATTTTGGTTTTGGAACTCGTTTGGTTCCTCTTGATGTGACGAGATAGCTGTACCATTTACAACAGTTGCAAGTTTGCTAACTTATAACTTAGCAAAAGCTACAAAACGCAGTGCTTCAGACTATAGCAATGCTTGCACCTTTATTAAATTGAAGATGCTATTTCAGAATATTTGGAAAAAGAAAGTTTCCTTGGTCGAAACTATTCCCTTGGAGTTGTTAGTTGAATGGGAAGAGTGCGTCAAGAATTTGTTACAATTAAAGAATGTGACTACACTGAGGTCAGTTATAGCATTCGCCACTCCAAGCAAAGTGCACCTTCATATTTTTGCCGACGCCAGCTCATTCTTTCTTAAGTAATAAACTTAAAAAAACGAATGCATTGTTGGGTTTTTTGCGCAAAAAGCAGAGAGGCTCCGCTGAAGGAAGACAGAATAAGAGCTGACGTTACATAAATTAGAGCTAACCGCTGCCTTAATAGCAGTTCGTTTGTGTTGCTTCCGAAAGAAAAGTCTTAAGATAACTATTAAACGAGCTTACATGTGGACGGACTCAAAAATAGCACTTAATTGGATACAAGGGGAACAGAACCGCTGGAAACCTTAACATCAGAATGGAATCATTGCTCTGAAAAAGAAAATCCTGCAAATTTTTCAGGTAGGCAACGGTCGCCTGTCATTTTTAGAGCTCTGTTTTGAATTCTGTCCAACTTTGAAAATTAAGTTATCCATCAAAGTAGATTACATAGATAAATATATTAGAATACAGTAATAATATACACATCAAAAACTCTCTCTTATGATACGATCCCTATAGGTTAAGGCCAGTTTGCAGTATTGGTATAGTTTTCTTAATTTCGATTTCGTTGAGTAATGTTATAATATGATCTTCCGTCAAAACATAGCTTCCAAAAATATTCCTGCTACGTCAAATATGTGATCACTCCACATGTGATGCACATGCCTAGAATTCAAAGCTGTTCAGTCTCCTCGATGCAAGTGCCACCAATGGATAGTGGCATTGAGGGTGGGTTACGCTTTAGCGACAGTAAACAGCATTGAGTTTTCGAAGCATTAAATTCTACACGGTTTTTGATTTTCTATTTCGCAATGCTGTCAAGATCAGAATTTAATGAGCTTATCATACGCTGCCGTTGGAAGTCCACATCCGAAGGACAGGGATGTCAATCTAAAAAGGAATATGAAAATCTGAGAGTACTGTCGTCAGCGAAACAAATTTAGTGGATTAGAAGTTTTAGACAAAATATCATTTATGGGCATAAGGAAGAGTGTCGGAGACAAAACGGAATCCTGTGGCACACCAGCGTTTATTTGGTGTATATCAGATTTGAGACCTTCCAATACTACTTGTAGTGAACGGTCCGAAAGGTAATTTCTAATACAACGAAGAAGGGATTCATCGATACCAAATGCACGCATTTTCGATAAGAGAGCTTGATGTCAAACTCTATTAAATGCCTTTTAAATATCAAGAGCAATAATCTTACTTTTTCCAAAGCGATGTAAATATTAGTTCCACTGTTCGGTTAGATAAGCCATCAAATCACCAGTGCACAGTGGTTCCACTCCCGAACAAAGGCGGCCATAATTACTAACTCACTTGATAAAATCTTAAAACGATTGGTGCTCAAATGTTTTGAGTTCTCTGATTTTGAATCTGCAATCAGTTTTAAACTATCTCGTCACGACTTTGAGATACGTTCGATAAAAGGGTTGAAGATCGGTTTAATATAGTTTTATTTAAATATAATTTTTACTTGCGATATAGGTACTATAGGGCAAGTTCTGCATTTGGAAAAAAAATCGAACTCGAGATTTTGATCACAGTTGACATTACGATGATAGCGAAGACGAAAAATGTGGGTCCGACAATTCCGTCTGTCTGTCTGTATGTCTGTATGTCTGTATGTCTGTATGTCTGTATGTCTGTATGTCTGTATGTCTGTACCTCGAACTACAGCCTAAACTACCGGAGGTATTTTCTTCAAACTCGATAGTTAAGGGTCTTCGGTGATTCCCTAGAGGAAAAATTTAAATTTTTTTTTTAGCTCCAAAACTAAGGGTACCCCCCATACACCCGTAATGCAAAATCTTATTTATCTCGAAAACGGCTCTAACGATTTTGATAAAAAAAATTAGGTATGATATTATGGACATGGACTATATTTTGGTGAAAAAAAAATTTGGGGGGAAATGTTATTAGGGGTACCTGTCATAGAACGGTTTTTTTGATTTTCGAATTTCTCACCAACGGCTCTAACGATTTTAACAAAAATTTTTATGCAGGAGCTGCTTTGCATTTTAAAAAAATATAAACTAAAATTTTTTTCGAAAAAATAGTTTTTGGATTTTTAAAAAAATAATACAATTTTTTTTTTTGAAAATTCAATATCTTGAAAACCGATACACGATTAAATTTTTAAATTACGTTTTAAAATGTATTTTATTAAATACTAATAATTTGCATATCAATTTTTTTTATAAAAATTTTAAGTAAAATTTAGTACACAAAAAACATGTTTCGGTGTGTCTGTATGTCTGTACCTCTCACTACAGCCTAAACCACTGGACCTATTTCTTTCAATCTCGGTAGTTAAGAGTCTTCGGTGATTCCCTAGAGGAGAAATTGAAATTTTTTTTTTAGCTCCAAAACTAAGGGTACCCCCCATACACCCGTAATGCAAAATCTTATTTATCTCGAAAACGGCTCTAACGATTTTGATGAAAAAAATTAAGTGTGATATTATGGACGTGGACTACATTTTGGTCGAAAAAAATTTTGGGGCAAAATGTTATTAGGGGTACCTGCCATAGACCCGTTTTTTTAATTTTCGACTTTCTCATTAACGGCTCTAAGGATTTTATCCCAAAATTTTTAGCAGGAGTCTCCTTAAGTTTAAAATAATATTGTATATAAAAATATTCGAAAAAATATTTATTGTTTTTTTTTGAAAAAAAAAAAAAAAAAATTTTTAATCAATATCTTCAAAACTTATGAACGATTATTTTTTGAAATTATATCCTAAACCCAATATTATTAAATAATTAAAATCCGCATCCCACATTTTTTTCTTGAAAAATTTTAGAGAAATTTCTTATATAAAAAATTTATTTAATAATAAAACGATTTTTTAAGGTTTATTTGCATAAATTCATACTTTTTCGGAAACCAGACGGCAATTTTGAGATATTTATTTACATCAATTAGAGTTAACAATCTCAAATAGACTAATGAAGTATAAACATAATAATATCCTAGTTACATACATTTTATGCAGTTGAACATTATTATCTCATTAAATCCATGTTTTATATTTATAAAATGTATCTTAAATTCCAAAGTACTTTTACATAAGAGCAAGTTCGTGCGATCCAGTCGTGCATTTTATTTACTTGCGACTTATAGGTACTATAAGGCAAGTTATGCATTCGTAAAAAAAATCGAACTCAAGATTTTGATCAAAGTTGACATTTCGATGATAGCGAAGACTAAAAAAGTGGGTCTCGCGATTCTGTCTGTCTGTCTGTTCGACTACAGGCTAAACGGCTCAGCCGATTTTCTTTAAACTTGGTAGATATCACTTTTAATTTTTTCCCCCCACACGTTTTTTTCCTTTTTTTTTTAAGACCAAAAATAACGGTACCTGCCATACGATTTTTTTTCGAAATTTTATAAACATTTTTTTTTCTCAAAAATTGTTCGACAGATTTTAAAAATAAGAATACAAAAATATTCATTGAATTAAAAAAATATTCCGAAAATAGTTATTGAGGGTACCCCCCCATGGAACCATTGTTTTTGTTTTTGATTTTCTCAAAAACGGTACAACCGCTAAAGCTCCACAAAACCATAAATAGAATTGTGTACTCAAATTTTCAAAAAAAACTGATTGGATTTAAAAAAAAAATTCAAAATTTTTTTTCAAAACTCAATACATATTTCGAAAACCCCATGCTAGATTTTTTTTAAACTTGATAAATAAAAGTTTCTCATTATAATCTACAAGATGTGAGAAAAAAAATTTACTTTACCTAAAATTAGAGGTACCTACCATACAAATGCTTAAAAATTTAAAAAAAATGTTTTTCAAAAATCGTATTTTTATCGAAAACGGCACCTAGAATTTTAATAAATTTTTTTTTTTCTTTCAATTAATTTTTACTATCTTTAATTTAATAAAAAAAAATTTGAAATTAAGATATTAAATAATTGATATTTTCAGAAATGATACATACTTCCTTTGTATTAAGCCACCCTGAATAATTTTTAACAAGAAGACATCTCTTTCGGCAAGTTTTTTTTGCAGAAATACGTAAGTTTTTTACAAACATATACGATTCTAGTTTTCAATACTCTATAATCTTCATTTTGAATGTCATCTAAGGACTTGGAAATGACGTCTAATATTGAATGGGACTTATTTTTTTCGGTTCCATCAGCATTTAATCATTGCAGAAGCAGAAACATTCTCGTAAATGAGACTTTAGTTAAAAGCCCTAAACTACAAAAAATGAGACTTTATGTGGTTCAAAGATTAATTAAAAGTGAATTCGCAAGTAATCGCAGCTAAGTCAACGTGCGTTAAAAAGTACATGAAATTACCTTTCTGGTAATATATAACTTTGTGGGGGCGTAACGGGGCGTAACAGTTAAAAGTTTAAAACAAACAACATTAAGCTAATTTATTTTTATTTTTATTTTATTTAGTCCCAATTTATAAACTCTTAATATGCTTAGTCTGGTTCCGATGGCAAAATGTATGTCAGATGACCTAAGAATGCAGAATTCGATCCAAGGTACACAAAAAAGACTGTTAAGCATGGTGGAGAAAATATCATGTTTTGGGATGGCTTCTCAACATCTGGGGTTGGTCCAATTTTTTGGATAAAAGACAAAATGTGTGCTATTGATTACGTCCGAATCATAAATGAAGTTGTGCTGCCATTTGCCGAACAGAACATGCCAATTAAAAGGGAATTCATGCAGGATAACGACCCCAAGCACTCCTCCCATAGAACACCTGTGGGGCATACTTAAGAGGAAAATTGGAGACTTCAGAGCCAAGAATAAGGAAGTACTGTGGTCTATAATACAAAATGTATGGTATTCCATACCTTCCGAGACATGCGCCAACTTGGTTCATTTCATGGGGCGGAGATGTGAAGCCGTCATTAAAAATAAAGGTGCAACGACCAAGTACTAAACGAATATAAACCAATTTAACTGTTAAGTTACTCTTTACTAAAAAGAAAAACACAATTATAATATTGTTTCTATTATTTTTTCTAGGGTAAAATGGCTGTTAATATTAATTTGAATTTTTTTCATTACTACTTTTTCTTTTTATTAATAAATTTATTATTGTGTATTAAGACTTATTGTATGTATTTTTAATTTTCAATTTATTTCCAATAAACTTTTTGTTTTTAAAAAACGGCACAGAAGAAGCTTGTTTCTATTATTTTTTCCATTTTTCCAAACAGGAAACTAATTTTTACTTAATAAAATGGATAATTTTCAAGAGAATATGGTAAGAAAATATCATTAAAGTTAGATTTTATAAAAAAGTTCATGTAGTAATGGCAGGTTTTGCGTGAATTGTGCGAATCAAGTCAAAAAAACCACAAAATTGCTTTCGATACTCGAATAAACGTCAAATTTCTATCCACAGCAGGATTTCACTCACTTATGTATGTCGTTTTTATTTGGCAATCCGGAAGCCTTCCGGACTCTTCTTAAAGTGTTCAATTGGGAAAAAATGACAGTTCTGATTCTGAAAAGAAGAGAAATTTGCTTCTGGATTTGAAATCAGAACATTAACTACGTAGCAGACGTAACAAATGTAGTTGTTTCTAAAAAGTTACAATTCGGCCAACCCTGCTTTCAACAAACATTTTTCTTGATTTTGATTATTGTACGCATTTGATGTTTCACATATACAATCAAACAAAACTTCAGAATCATCAGAAGCAAACAAAAGTGTTCAGTTGGGATTCCGGATCGGAGAGAGATTCCGGATTGCCAAATAAAAACGACATTATTATTCACTAATGACAAAAAAAAAATGTGAAAAGAAAGAAAGGTTCATTCTGTGATCTTTTTAAGATCAGTGGCGAATGACCCAATTAAAATATAAATACGCAATATGTGTGGGGTTTTCAACTAAATATTTACAATTTTAGAAGAAAAATTAAATTACATATCAAAATCTCATATAGGTAATATATTATGCAAACAAAAATGTAAATAAAATTAAATTAGCAAAAAAAGAAAGCAAAACTAAACAGTGCTCATAAATAAATTTTTGACTTGCGAAATATCCATCGAAAATAACAATATTTTTACTTTATTTAAAAACGAATTCTGATTTCGTAGTGTCCTTATTTCGTTAGGTAATTTGTTAAATAGTGTGGGTGCTGCAACAGTATAAAAGTTAGAAAAATGTGATCTACATATGTGATACTGGAATATTTACAAGTTGCTGATTGTTAACTCTTAAGCCATAAACATTTGAGTTTCTTAACATCGTATTATATCCACTGCGAATGAAAAAAACTTTAAGAACCTTATAGACATACAGATGTTTTAAAGGTAGAATTCGAAGATCAAGAAATAATGGCCAGCTACTTGTTAATCTACGTTTTTTACAAATTATTCTGACAATATGCTTTTATGCTATTAATAATGGTTCCATCACATTATTGTAGGCTCCACCCCAACTTGGCAAACTGTACTGAAGCTTTAAATGTATAATTCAATAGTAAATTACTGTAAGAAGTTTCTTCGAACAATGAGGTTGTAATAAGAACATTTTGCGAGTCGCACGTCTCATAAGCTTTTAAATCAGTCGTGTGAGTTTTCCAACTCAGATTTCTGTCTATTGATAGCCCTAGGTACTTCAAATGTTCAACAGATTCGACTGTAAAACAATTAGAACAACAAGGCACATCTTCACAGAAATTAGCCTTTCCACAGTTATGGAGACACATTGAAAGTCTTTTATACGCAGTTGAATAGAAAACAACATTACTCTCAAGCAAGCTGGAATGTTTTAAGTTGAAGAACATAACATTAGTTTTTTCACTCACAATAAGTTCATGTTTTGCAAGCCATTGTCTTAATCGTTGAACATTGCTTTGTATTTCTACCACTGATTCCAAAAAGTAGTTATCTGTATAAGAAAAAGTTATATCATCAGCAAAAGCTGTTATCTTTCCACTAAAATTTTATTTGAAAATAGAGTTAACATAAACTAAAAAAAAGAATAGGGCCCAAAACTGATCCTTGCGGTAAACCAATTTTTAATTCTAACTTATCGCTAAAAACTCCGTTAATGTTAACCCTTTGAAATCTTGCAGATAAATATGACTTAAACCAACTTAAAACAGAATTTCTAAATCCAGCTTTGTAGAGTTTGTCTAAAAGAATTTTGTGGTTAACCATGTCGAAAGCCTTGGTCATGTCTATAAATAAAGCCATAGGGTTCATCTTTTTATTAAGACCATCGCAAATTTCACTACAAAATTTTAAAATGGCATCTTCTGTGGATTTCCCTTCTTGAAAACCATACTGTTGATTACAAAAGTAATCGTTTTTATTAAGAAAAGACATAATTCGTTTTTTCACAATTTTTTCAAAAAGTTTTGAAAAAGTTGGAAGCAATAATATTGGTATATATTGGGTCACTGATTTTCTACATCCTTTCTTGTAAAGAGGAATTTTCTCAGCTATTTTTAATCCGTCCGGAAAAATACCACAGTTGATACTCATATTAAAAAAAAAATAAAGCTATTACTATTATTCATATTAAATATGTGACACAATATGTTTTTTTTTTTTTTTTTTTTATAATCTACACGCGCTCAAGGGATTATGATTACCCTTTAAATGTTTGAACACAGCGCAGGCGTGAAGTTAAGGAAGAGAAAGAAGGATAGGAAAGATATGTGGCACGATGTTCTGAGACTGAAGGTTGTTGTCTCAGATATTTTATCTCCAGGGATGGCGGCTGAACTAAAGCGGAGAATGCCGTGTCTTATTTCTATGTCGCTTATAATTCACATTATTTTATTCGTGTTCATCCTTGTTGGGCATACTAGTTTAACTCAATTACATGTTGTTAATGTTATGCCTGAACAACATGTAATGAGTAAACCAGCAACCCATTGATGACAATTTTAGAAGGTTTTTAATGGAATTAAAACGACATAGACGACGGCAGGGATCGAACCTGTGATCATGAGGTTCACAGGCGAGCACACATCCATCGCGCCACGGCCAAAAAAAAAAAGCTATAAAAAAAGCTATTTGTTTTACTAAACAGTTTGTTATACCATCGGATGTACAAGATTGTTTATTATTTAGATTCATTATCTCTTTATAAAGTTCCAGTGATGAAAAAGCTTGAAAAACAAAACTATTGGTTTGATAATCATCATCTCTTATATCCGGATATAAGTTGCAGTCGCAATCTATTTCCGAAGGTTTGGGCTGTGTAAATTAGTTGCAATAGTGGCAAAATAATTATTAAATTTATTTACAATTTTTATGGGATCGCTAATCAGAATATTATCAACCTCTATTTAACAAATGCTATCCCTACTGCTTTCATTACATAAAAGGTTATTTATAACTTTCCATTCCTCTTTAACATTTCCTCTACAATTATCAAACTTAACCGAATAAAAATCGTTTTTACTTGAGATTACTTTTAGTTTCACTTTCTGGCTTAGTTTACTGTATATTTTTTTTAGATTTATATTTTGAGGATTCTTTTTACATTTTTTACGAAGAATATTTTTTTTGTTTATGATTTTTAATACATTTTTTCCTATCCAAGGTTTTAATCGTTTAAGCTTGCCGTTGGTTTGCTGTTGCGCTGTGGTTGAATTTTCTATGTGACCTTTTAATATTTTTAAGAAAGTATCATATGCTGAAGAGGGATTACCATCAGAAAATACCTACTCCCAACACTCAAACTTTAGAGCATCTACTAAGCTGGAGAAATTTATTCTTTTTTTAATCGGAAAAGGAATATATCTATTCGGTTGGTTTTTGTTTCCACTATCTATTTCCAGGCTAATCATACAATAATCTGTAATTTTTAAATCAAGAACTTCACTTGAGACCTCTTTCTTTTTTTTGAAATGATCAATACAAGTTTCTGTGTTTTCTGTTATGCGAGTTGGTTCATTGATCAGTGATTTAATATCATATGAAGACATTAAAAACAAGTAATTGTCAGAATCATTGTTTTCTCTTAATATATCGATGTTTGTCACCCAGAACCATTAAATTCTTGGGCCTTCTCTTTAAAAGCTCATCCATATGTTCCAAAACTACATTCTAACTTAAGCCATTTTCATGCAGTCGATATATACATAAAATTGTAAAACATTCATTGTTAATATTGCAGGTAATTTTAAGAACATCTGCGGTACTTAAATTATATTTTACCACTTCACATTTGTGTATCTTTTTAATATAAACGGCTACACCACCTGCACTTTACGAATTGTTACAATTACAATAAAAATCATAACCAGGAATATCATAATTGGATATTTCACAGTCGTACAACCAGATCTCAGTCAAGATAATAAAATCAGCTAACAAATTCAAAGAATCAATGTGAGCAAAGCAACAAAAGAACTATAGTTTTTTCTCAAGCTACGAATGTTTTGATGTATCAATACAGTAGGGTTTTGAATTTTATTATTCTTTACATTTAAAGAGTTATAATTCATAATAAAATTAATTAAAAAAAAAATTATAAATTATTTAAATCCTCCAAACACCTAACTTTAATAGCATCATCCCCTTCCTTCTTACGCAAAAATATAATATTATTCCTAACCCATATATATTTATACTTCTTTTTCTCTTTTTCTTTTTATGATGCATTACAAATCCCTCGTACATGCTGAGACAAACTGTCATTGATATAGATGTTGGTATTATTAAAACTCTCACCAAAAAATTTCGCAGTGAGCTTAACGTTTTTTTTCGCTCTCACTATGCTTTCCTTTGTCTGCCGGCGAGTCAATTTAATGACAAGAATGTTGGTGGTGTCTTCAGTTGAATTTTTGTTTGCCGGTGCACTGCTTTTATCGCTTGGTAAAGCTTTTTTATTTCGAACTTTTTTGATGTAACAATGATCTATGTCTTTTTCGCACAATTGAACTCCTAGTCCATCACGAACAAGATCCACAGCAACTTGTGTTGAATTGGAAGTGTCTATACACGGTACATTTACTATTTCTAGTACATTGGATAGATTGGATTGTTCCAAGAGATATAGTTTTTCTTCTAACGCACTGACTTTAGCTCTAAGCTCGGAGTTTTCTGATTGTAGATTGGTTATGCGAGACAAAAAATCTAAGTTCGAGAATTTCACTATATACAGGGTGATTGGCATAAGGTGTGACAAAAAGCTAGGGCGTGTAGGTTGGACTTAGACAAGAAAAAAATCGTATGGGAGGGGGGGGGGTCTATTTCCCCCCGTTTAGGCGGGAGGGGCAATTTAAGAAAAAAATCACTTAAAACAGAAAAAAAATTATTAGAAAATAACGGTGATACCTACAGAGTAATGCTATGGCATTTTGAAAAGCCAGAAATACATTCTTTAATTTTATGTTTTTAAATAAAGTTGTTCGAGTGAATAGTTTTTGAAAAATTAATTTTCAAAATCAAAATTTTGAAAAAAAAATGAAATTTTTTTTTTTAAACAATTTTTTTTCAAAATTTTACGTAATTAAGTATTATTTTGTTATTCAATATTCAATGCTCTTTTTAATTTTTGATCAAACACAAAAAACCGGATGTCAAAATGTTTTGTAGTTTTTGAGAAAATCAAAAATAACAAAAACTACTTTTGTTCTAAGAAAAGCCTTTTATTTTAGTTTTTACGTTTTTGGATTCTTATGTAGGTGAATTTACGATTGAAAGGATTAACTTTCTTTTTACTATTCTTTTAATTATCGTCTTATAAGCATACAATAATGTGACAAAGTACTGGATTAACCATATTTCACACATTTTTTCATTGAGAACACCTGCGTGAGAGCATTGGTTTAAAATTGACCTGCCACTTTTTTATTATGGTGGGGTCGGCTTGGCTTAGGTGCATTTACGAAAGAAAGGATTAACTTTTTTTGTAAAATTTTTTTATTATCAGTCTTATAAGCATACAATAACACATTTTTTCATTGAGAACACCTGCGTGAGAGCATTGGATTAATATTGATCTGCGAATGTTTTTTAAATAATGCAGCGTTACACGCCCTAACTAGTGACAGAAAAATGCAATTGCGAAATAAGAACAAAAATGTTCCTGAATCTTGAAATCAATTTAAATAATAAATACATGCATATTTAGATAAAATACATAATTACTGTTTATTTAAAGTTAATCCTTTCTTTCGTAAATGCACCTAAGCCAAGCCGACCCCACCATAATAAAAAAGTGGCAGGTCAATTTTAAACCAATGCTCTCACGCAGGTGTTCTCAATGAAAAAATGTGTGAAATATGGTTAATCCAGTACTTTGTCACATTATTGTATGCTTATAAGACGATAATTAAAAGAATAGTAAAAAGAAAGTTAATCCTTTCAATCGTAAATTCACCTACATAAGAATCCAAAAACGTAAAAACTAAAATAAAAGGCTTTTCTTAGAACAAAAGTAGTTTTTGTTATTTTTGATTTTCTCAAAAACTACAAAACATTTTGACATCCGGTTTTTTGTGTTTGATCAAAAATTAAAAAGAGCATTGAATATTGAATAAAAAAATAATACTTAATTACGTAAAATTTTGAAAAAAAATTGTTTAAAAAAAAAAATTTCATTTTTTTTTCAAAATTTTGATTTTGAAAATTAATTTTTCAAAAACTATTCACTCGAACAACTTTATTTAAAAACAAAATTAAAGAATGTATTTCTGGCTTTTCAAAATGCCATAGCATTACTCTGTAGGTATCACCGTTATTTTCTAATAATTTTTTTTCTGTTTTAAGTGATTTTTTTCTTAAATTGCCCCTCCCGCCTAAACGGGGGGAAATAGACCCCCCCTCCCATACGATTTTTTTCTTGTCTAAGTCCAACCTACACGCCCTAGCTTTTTGTCACACCTTATGCCAATCACCCTGTATAAGTTTCAAATCAATCGGTTCGTTTTCTTGCACTTTTGTTGTCATATTTTCATCATGATATTCACTGTTGCCTATATGAGTAACAGAGGTAGGAATAGGAGAATTTTGTGCTGTTAGAGAGCCTCTTCGTAATGAAGTGCACTTATCTCCAAGTTTTTTTGTTTTTTTTTTTCATAAAATCAAGATCATCGGGTAAAATGTTAACACAGCTCCCATGAAAACGATTTTTACAGTCACAACAATCTATTCTATCACTACTTCTATCCGCTTTTTTCTTGCAAACACAGTACATGATTTTTAATTAATTAATCAATGTTTTTTTTAATTACTCGCGTTTACGTGTGTACCCCACAACACTTCGCGAGAAACACTTCTCCTTTTATCGGCAGTGGATCCTACTGCGGATGTTGTATTTGTTATTCATATAAAATCCTACTGTACTACGGATGACTTTTCCAAAAAAAATACGGCTATTGTGAAAGAATCCCTAAGCGCCCGCGCTGTGTTGAAACATTTAAAAGGGTAATCAATCATAATCCCTTGAGCGCGGGTAGATTATAAATAAATAAAATATATTTGGTGGTGCAACAGCTCGAAGTGAACCAGGACCTAGTGAATTACAACTCTCAACCATTCATGTGTGCGTGTTACCAGGAACAGAGGGGACCTACAATTTTCTGCCGATTCCGGACGGCTAATGAGCAGCACTTTCCATGACAAGAGATACTCTTGGAGGATTTGTCAATATCTCGCAAGAGGCAGTACACCCCTGAAAAAAACTTTCTTGCAGCGGCTGAGAATCGAACTCGAGACCTTCCGCATGACAGTCCAACGCACTTACCATTATGCCAAGGGGTACTACGAGCACGGGTATATTATAAAAAAAAAATAAAAAAAAAAAATAAAAAAAAAAAATTAAAAAAAAAATAAAAAAAAAAAGACATTTTACATGACAAAAAAAAAAAAGAGTTATTTTATTTTATAAAATAGATTACAAAATCTTAAGAAAAAACGCAATACATAATACATTATGTTTTATTAATGATGATGAATTTTTTAAACCTCCTAAGTATTATATTATTAAAACAGTCACCGACTAAGTCTCAAACCGATAGCATCGTGTTTTATAAGTTTAGTGTGCGATATTTTCTTCTCGCTCTCGAGCATAAAACGGTTTTTCTCTTTTAATACTATTTTCAATAATTATCTCGTCTTTGTGTCGACGCGAGTGAACCAGGTGAATAAGCAAATCTTTCAAATGGCCCACGGGCCCCCAACAGGTGGGTACTTTGGGATACTGGATCCAGTACCATACCCTGACCAAAAAATAAAAAAAAAAACAAATATAACTCATTACCCATGAACTCCATCCCCCAATTACCTTCAAACACCAATTCAAAAAATCCCCGCTTCATATCCATGTAAAGAATACGAAAAGATAACTCAACTTCGCGACGGTAGTCACAAAAGACCGCAGAACTCTTCCTAAAAACCAATAATCTAGCTGGTGTTTGTCCATTGAAAGTAAAATTACATGACCGTCTTAATCAATCTAAGGGAACAGCTTATGCCCCTTGGCCTGAAATAGTAAGCGAAATGAAACCACAAGGCGTAATGGAAATATACAAATTTCTAAAGAAGGGAGAGGATGGGAAGCAAAAGGCATCAGGTCTGATGCTCTTGGCTTTCAACCTATACCAACTCCCCAAATCTGTTGATATATACTTATACACCGCCAAAATCACAGAGTATGTACCAAACCCTATGAGGTGCAAGAAATGCCAACTTCTAGGGCACAAAACAAAACGCTGCAATTGTAGTGACGCAAAATATAAACGGCAAAAGAATTAATACAAATCAAAACATTGCAAAAATGCACAGTAGCGAAACGAATACATGCCCAACAAAAAACCACTCTTAACTCACCACTAACAGAAACATTTGCAGAACAAATAAAAAAACACTAATCCAAATCCTACATCCCAGTCCCCTGCTCCCCAAAATACTCCCATGCCAAAACCAATGCTAAACAAAATACCATATCAACACCACACCAACCAAACGATATTTCTGATACATATCAGAAATCGAATCTCTACTTTGAAGCAAACTAATGCAAACACCAACACTAACATTCAATCTGCTATCGAAATGTCAGACACAAGTTTAACACCATCATCTACTGAACTACAATCTCACTCCAACACCGCCGTTGGCAAAACAAACACAAATCTTATTACCACAACTCCAACATCTATTAATCCAACATACATCCACACCCATCTTACTTCCTCACCTATTTCAACTGTCACTCAAACATTTAAAAAAAAAAACAACGATTACTAGATTAAACCCACCGAACCAGATGATGTCTCAATGCAATAACACTAACATTAACGTAAATAATGAATCTGCGCTTCGGGAATTGAATCATTCAAGCCCTCAATTATTAGTCTACAAGAAACCCACCTACCTTATATTATCGACCAAAACATAAACTCATCTCTTTCCCAGAAACAATATGATTTTTACTTCCTCAATCTCTCATCAAATACGACAAATAAACAAGGGATAAGCATTATGGTCCACAAATCTATTGCTCAAACTCCTGTACCAATCAATTCAAACCTCGCTGTTCTAGAAGTTGAAATAGAACTCAAACTCAAAATTACATTAATAAACATCTACATTCCACCAGACCGATATTAATCTAGTTATCTATGGAAAGTGCTCTAAATCCCCTGATCAGTTGCTAGAACCCGAGTATCATGCATTCAGGCTTGCCCTAAGAGCTGAAGACTACACCAATATTGAACCTGTTTACCGAATCTGGCCTCCCATCCATTGAAGATAGATTCGGCTACCTCACCTCTCTTCTCATCCACAAAATAATCGGCCCAATCAAAACGCCAATCATTTCTGCTGCAAAACTATACTATGCACGTAAGAAACTCCCTAAGTGCGCTTCAGCCATCAACAACATTTTGGTAATCGCTGAAAAAATGAACATACTACCATCATTTAATAGCGGTAAAGATTAATCATACCCTCCCTGGCTACTCCCCCAAATTCATGAAATTTTCCATAACCAAATCGCAAAGTGGCTGATGAGGCCCATTTCCACCTCGGAAGCTACGTCAACAAGCAAAACTGTCGCATCTGGGGCTCGGAAAACCCAAGAGTTATTGTTGAAAAGCCTCTCCATCCTCAACGCGTGACTGTTTGGTGCCCAGCGTCGATTCAAGACCTCAAAGATGAAATTCGTGAGGCTATCGAGGACATAGGGCAGCCACTTTGCGATTTGGTTATGGAAAATTTCATGAAAAGGATATGGTCCTGTAAGCGTGGTCTTGGCGGCCATTTGGCTGATGTTGTGTTCCATTATTAACGGCATACCTTCCTCTTTATAATGAAATAAACATCCGATCATTTATCTCCAAAAATGCCATTTTTCTTTGAATATCAAAATAACACCTCTTATTGGAAAACCCTTTATAAGGTAATATGCAATTAGTATAAAATAAAGGTTTTGGATGCAAAGAATGAACATATACGTACAAAAATTCAAGCCAACAAGGGAAATCAAGTAAGAACATGGAAAATTATTGAAACTTTTTTTTCAAATTCAAAAGAATTTATTTTAGTTTAACTTTTGCTATTTATAGCAATTTCAAAAATGATAAACATATAAATATAATGTAATTTACAATGGCATTGACATTTATATACAGTAGAATTGGGTTATAACGACCACTCACGGGAGACAAATTTTCCGTCGTTATAAGCGGATGTCGCTATATCCGAACGAAACGATTTTTTTTAATATCTGTTATACGAGTATCGTTTTCTTACCTTACACCAACTTAGTAGTTCACAATGAAAAATAACACACAACTGACTCAAATTTGTATCAAACAAAATAAACTCTTGAAGCATTCAAATAAACCTAACTGTATCATGTCTAGACACGCAACACAGGAAAAATGAATAATCTTGGGAAAATTGTCAAAAATATAAAATACAATGTTTTCGGTCGTTATATCTGAACTTCGTAACAAACAACACCCATAATAATGGTCGCTATAACAAAATGGTTGTTATAGCCGAAGTCGTTAAAACCGGAAGATATTAGTAACAATTTAGAGCCAAACCAAACTTTAGCTTTAAGTTTCGTCGTTATAACCGAAATGTCGTTATAATCGAAGTCACTATATGCGAATTTCACTGTATTTTGATGTTTAGGAAATATTTTGTTTTACAAAATTAATTGTTGCTTATTTAAACTCAAATTTATTACTTATTTGTTTAATATTATTTGGAAAATCATTTTAAAAGATTAAATTCCTTGTATTCTAATTTAATTCTGTATATAGTACTAACTGTTTTAGTAGTTTTTTTTAAATTTTTAATACAAAAAAACAAAACATTAATAAATACGCTATTGTTTTACATTCATCTTCAATAAAGTATTTAACATAACTACAATAGGAGCATATTTATTACATAAAAGTTTTGCACGCGTTGCTTTATTTTGCAGTTTTTGCAGATTGTTCATGGAACTTCAGTTTATTAAATATAATATTGTAGATAAATATTCAAAATGAGGTTTAATAATTACATTATAGATATTTATAGCCGTAATAGTGCTTACTTTATTACGAATTCCTTGCTAAAAACCCAACTTTTTTATACTTGTTTTGAAACATGTTGCACGTGGGATTCAAATCTCAATTTATAGACTCCGCTGGTTCTGACGGTATACCCCCATTCTTCTGAGGAGGTGTTCTTCATCGCTGGCAAAACCATTGCGTAAGCTTTTCCATGGCTAATACTGTTCTGGAATCTTCCCTAGAAGATGGAAAACAGCATTTGTCCAACCTGTTCCTAAAAAAGGTGACCCTTCCTCTTCCTCCTCCTATCGACCAATTGCACTTACGTCTCTTCTTTACAAGGTCATGGAATCGCTGATAAATCATCAGCTCAAGAAATATCTGGAAGATCGAAAGCTTCTTAATGACCGGCAATACGGCTCTCGCAGCAATCGTCCCACTGGTGATCTGATGGCATATCTCACCGAAGAGTGGAACAGATCTTTACATTGTTTTGGAGAAAGTAAGATTATTGCACTTAATGTTTCTGAGGCATTTGATAGAGTTTGGCACCAGGCTCTCTTGTCCGAAACTTTTAATCCACTTCATTGTTTTGCCGACGACTCTACTATCAGCTTTTCATACTCGTTCCCAAATTGACGTCCATCTCCTTCGGAAGTGGAATTGCAACGGTGTCGTATGATAAGTTCATTAAACTCCGATCATTACAGCATTGTTAAATGGGGTATAATAAACCGTGTGGAGTTTAATGCTTCGAAAACTCAATGCTGTCTATTGTCGTTGAAGCAAAATGTCCATTGTCGCTGAATTGCACTTGCATCGAAGACGAAAAGCTCTCAGAACTCGGAATGTGTTAACGACGATATTGATTGGAATGGTCACATTCTCGAGACCGCCAAGATATAAGACATTTTTCACCCCTTATGATCTGCCTACCATTTATAAGGCGTTTATACGTCCAAAACTCGAGTATAACTCACACCTTTGGGCAGGCGCAGCACAATCTTCTCTTCATTTATTGGATAGAATTCAGAACAGAGCGTTAAAACTGATTGGAAACAGGTATCATGAATTCATTCCCATCTCTTGAACACAGACGGAATGTTTCATGTATTTCACTGTTTTATCGCTTCAGGTACAGGCCTCAAAAATCACAAAAACCGTAACTGACTGACTGACAGATCATCAAAATTATGGAGCACTTTCCGACATCGTAGAATCTTGTAATTTTGCACAACGGTACGTCTTGTCATGCAAGCAGAGGAGAAAAATTTGAAAATTTGAAGTTTTTCATTCAGGGGGCGTGGTATCCGCCCACTTTCTCCGAATCGGTGTTGGCTGAATAGAGCACTTCCGACTGCTGTAAAACGATGAAATTTGGTGAACCGGTAGGGCTTAAATTGCATATAAAGGAACAACAATAAACACTGAGGTTTTCCATTCAGGGGGCGTGGTATCCGCCCAACTTTATCCGAAATGGTGTTGGTTGAATGGAGCACTTCCGACTACTGTAAAACGATGAAAATTATTAAAGTGGCAGGACTTAAATTGCATACTAAGAAATAAATATAAAATTTGAGGTTTTCCATTCAGGGGCGTGGTATCCGCCCACTTCCTCAGAACTGATGTAAATTATACATATATGGCACACTTCCGATTGGAGTAGAACAATGAAATTTGGTAGAACGGTAGGGCTCAAATTGCATATAAAGGAACAAAAATAAAAATTGAGATTTTCCATTCAGGGGCGTGGTATCCGCCCACTTTCTCCAAATTGGTGTTGGTTGAATGGAGCACTTCCGACTGCTGTAAAACGATGAAATTTATTAAAGTGGCAGGACTTAAATTGCATACTAAGAAATAAATATAAAATTTGAGGTTTTCTATTCAGGGGCGTGGTATCCGCCCACTTCCTCAGAACTGATGTAAATTATATATGGCACACTTCCCATGCAGTAGAACAATGAAATTTGGTAGAACGGTAGGGCTCAAATGGTATATAAAGGACCAAAAATAAAAATTAAGGTCTCCATTCAGGGGGCGTGGTATCCGCCCACTTTCTGAGAAAATTTTTAATTTATATGGAGCACTTCCGATCGCTGTAGAATGATGAAATTTGGTAGAGCGGTAAAGTTTAATGTACATTCAAAGCGAAAAATAGAAAATCTAAGATTTTTCATTCAAAGTGTCTTTTGATTGTGATTTTGAAACTATACATGCATTTTGAAAATTCATGACATTTCTTAGAACTAGAGTGACCGATTTGATACTATATGTTATTTTAAAATGAATGAAAAAAGAAAACATTTGCATACCTGAAGAAATTATGAGCTTACATAAAAAAAATCTGAACTGTGATGTGAACTATAATCATACCACTAATTAGGCTATTAATTGGTGGGCCACCTTCATTTAAAAAAAGGAGTTAAAATTGCAACAAAAACATCATCGCATCCTCAGCAATTATTACTTTTTTATGACTTTGAGCAGAGGTAGGTACTAGTATTTATAATTAAGGTAAGCATGTTAGTGTTAGGTATCTTACCAGGACAAGAAGAAACAATTAAAGCACAAATCAAAATAACCAATAAAAAGAAAATATACCAAAAGAAATAGAAAGCTATAAACTAAGTTGATTTTAGTAGGTAGAGTCCACACTTCTATCTTTCCGTATCTTTCGAGATTTTGACATGGCAAAATATTAAGATCTTTGCAAAAAGGAGTGAGATCAGACCAAAAACATAAATGTTAAAAAAAGAGCCAAGTTTTTCTATACAAAAACAATTTGGAGAAAGCCGTAAAAAGCAGTGACATCTAAAAGTATGCCAAGTTCTTACTTTATGAAGGTTTAATAGCGAATATTTAAAGTAGAATAATATTGAAACAGCTAAAATGTAATAGAGAAATTTTATTATTTATTGATTACTGACTAAAATTTGATGGACTTACTTGGCAAGTTTTTCTTATGCCTAATTCGAAAGGTAGGTTTTAAAAACTTGACTAGTGAACCCATCAAATTTTAGTCAGTAATCATTAAATAATAATAATAAATTTCTCTATTACAATGGTAGCGCTGAAATTAGCGCTAGATTTTAGAGTGGAGAGTAGGATAAGATACAAACAAGTAGTAAAAAAGAGAATATTAAATTTGGCAGAGAAAAATTTAGCAAGTACTGTCCCTATACTTAAGATGTCGCCACAATCTATCGTCTCCTTGATAGTTTTATATACAAAATTACGATGTAAATTCTATTTTGAAATGTTTAAGCATATTGGTGAATATCAGTTACACTTTGAAAACGTATTCTAATTTGCTCAAACGCTGACAATAAGTTTGCTTTACTACTGCACTTTATTACGAGTAGATTTAACTTTTGAGCAAATTTTTTTCCTTATTTGGAAGCTTGAAGCAAATAACTTAATGATCTGCGATATTAAAATCACCATCAACATTTGCTATTATTTGAGAGCAATTTGAAACAACGTAATCTACTAAGGTCCTAGTTGTACTTGTTATTCTTGTTGGTTCAACAAGATTTTTTTGACGTGTACGCTAATTCTGTTAAGTACAGACCAGCTGTTTTGGCATTAGGTGAAACACGGGTTGGTGCTAATACTGATCTATCAGAATTTCGTCTGCCTGGATATATTTTAATGCCATTACTCTTTCGCCATCACGGCCTTTTAGTATAGGTTAGATATGATGTTGCTACCAGAGACATTATTCTAATACGAACTTCAAATTCTCAAATTTACTGTCCGCAAGCAAATCATCCATTATTGTTTCATTTATGGGGTGCAAATATTGACACAATTGAAGTTGGCTCCGCTATTCAGGACAGACAACACCCGAAGGAAGATATGTTGATATCTTTGCTGAGATGAACCACCTTACTCAGCTGGTAGATGAGCCCACCCGAATACCAGATGTTGCTGAGCAAAACGCTCACACTCTCAATTTGTTTCTTACTTCTAACCCTGATACTGATAAGTATACCATAACGGTAAACTCTCCATTTGGCACTTGGGACCATTGTGTAATATCAGCCAAATTCTCGTGTCCCATTCATCCAGTTAAAGAGAAACATCCCACTAGGACCGTTTGGCAGGACGAGGACGAGAGAGCCAACTGGGACGATCTGAACAACTTGTCTCGAATTTTTAGCTGGTTACTATGTTTCCTAGATAGTGACGTTGATGCCAGTGCTGATATGATCACAGAAGTTTTTTTTCTTGGCGCGCATACTTTTATTCCTAACAGAATTAAGAGCATTATTCCTAAAAAAAATATGTTGGTTCGATACAAGCTGAGGGACATCGAAAAAGTATTAAGTTAGAAACCACGCTGTTATAAAAAGAACTAAATTCTTAAATGACCAGAAATTAAGGCAAAAAAATACTGCAATGTCCCAAAGGCAGTAGAAATTCCTGATTTATCATTTTAAAGTTCTTTACTCCTTTCTAATTTTTTTTTTTTTTTATAATCTACTCACGCTCAAGGGATTATGATTACCCTTTAAATGTTTCAACACAGCGCGGGCGTGAAGTTACGGAAGAGAAAGAAGGAAAGGAAAGATGTGTGGCACGATGTTCTGAGACTGAAGGTGGTTGTCTCAGATTTTTTATCTCCAGGGATGGCGGCTGAACTAAAGCGGAGAATGCCGTGTCTTATTTTTATGTCCCTTATAATTCGCATTATTTTATTCGTATTCATCATTGTTGGGCATACTAGTTAAACTCAATCACATGTTGTTAGTGTTATGCCTAAACAACATGTAATGAGTAAAGCAACAACTCATTGATGACAATTTTAAGAAGGTTTTTAATGGAATTAAAGACGACATAGACGACGGCAGGGATCGAACCTGTGATCATGAGGTTGACAGGCGAGCACACAACCATTGCGCCACGGCCACCCCCAGATATTTTATTGCCCCATTTTAAATTGTTCAACATTACATCAAATCTTGTCAACAAGAAATAATGAATCGGCTCCAGTTACTGCAGAATAAGGTAATGAGAGTAATTTTAAAAGTGAACATTAACACCCCAATGAGAGTGATGTTGGGTACGTTGAATTGGATGAATGGAACAAAGACTTACATATACATATTACAATTTCTTTCTTATATAAAATGAAAAAGAACATGGTTCCAGGTTATTTACAATCATTTATCATTAACGTTACAGATGTTCAACACTATAGTTCACGAAACAACGAATACTTAAGGCCGGGTAGATGTATACGAAACAGCACTCATCATTATGTGATCTACTCAGGATTTAATTACTTGAAGTCTGAGCTAGGTATCAGTTTGTTTAAATATAAACTTATCCTATATCTAAAAAATATATAATCTTTATTTATTTTTATTTAATTTTTAACATGTAAAGGTTAATATGTACATATAACCTCATAAATTGATTTTTTAGCTGTTTAGGTCAAATGCAGAGCCTAATCCTCTGTTTTCGATTTTGCGAGATAGTTGCTGAAACTGTGTTATTCTTTTTATTGTTATTAAATAGAGACAAAGTGCAGCGATGGGCTGCATGCAACCCTTGAGTGAATTCCGCTGCATGCAAAATGCTGCACATTTATTTCAGCCATTATAGTCTGAAAGCATCTTCAATAATTTTAAATCTTTAAATTTAATTAAATATTGAGTTTAATATCATATCATATCTTTGTCATTTATTTTCATAAAGTTTGTCTAAATTTTGGAACTAAGTTGAAAATACTATTTATGAGGTTTTACACATGAATAATGCTTTTGTTAATTTTTGTTAATTTTCTTGAAAGTTTCTCCATATTTCAGAAATTTTCTCTCAAATCGCTATTGTGATAGATTGTACACAGTTAACTGAAAGACAATACTAAATATAGACCGAGAGCCCACAGCAATTTTTGGGTGTGATTGATAACAAAAAATAATTAGCATAATTAGTTAGGCCTTTAGTAGTTATTTACAAATGTGAACGTCTTGCATACTCTAGTGGGCGCAATAGTGCATTATAGTGCATCAAGTATGCAGTTCTTTCCTTATTCTAAAAAATTGGGAAAAAAAATTTGCCATAACTTCAAAATGAACAGCTAAGTGCCCTGATTGCAAATATCGAGGTCCATGACGTTTTGAAGGTGGCCTTCTTAGTGCAAGAAGTTGCCTATTCTTATCGCGTCTGGCAGGCAGAAGGCTGTCTGTAAAACGTCTTGGACCTCGATATTTTCAATCAGGGGGCTTAACTCTGCATTTTGGCAAAGTTGTTATCACAATTATTTGGATTTGGAAAGAACTGCATACTTAATGCACTATAATGCACTATTGCGCCCACTAGAGTATGCAAGGCTTTCACATTTGTAAATAACTATAAAAGGCCTATCTAATTAAGCTAATTATTTTTTGTTATCAATCACACCAAAAAATTGCTGTTGGCTCTTAGTCTAATACATTTATAATTCAAAAACCTCAATAAAAAATACAGGTCCCTCATAGCGCAATTTTTGAGATAATCGTCGTCCAAAGGACTGTCGAAGACGACATCGTCAAAAGTTTGCTTCTTGTAAAGTTTCAATCGCATCGTTCGGTCGTTTAGTCCATCGTCCACAGTTTGAGAACATCAAGAAACAACAAATGTCATTTGGGCTGTCTGGCTCAAACCAAAGTTTTGCTATTTGCTTTTGAAAATGTAAGTTTAAATAGTATTTTAATTTTAGTGAAATTATGGGCCATATTGCGGTTGTCGATTTTGTAATCGATGATCGACCTTTTTCGATCATCGATCGTCGATTACTCTATTTCATATTGCGAATGTCGATTGTGATCGAAACTTTTCGATTTCACAGTCGTTTCTTTTCGATTGTCATTTTCTGATCGACGCACGCGTATAGAAGATAAAGTCCAGAAGTTTTTCTTGTGAACAAAATGTAAGTTTCTTATAATTAATTAATTATTTTGAGGACAAAACATTCAAATATCTATTAAATGCAGGTCGAAAGTGATAACGAAGAAAAGGCAAATAGAAATTTTGGTTGGATTAATGTAGGGAAATCTGGACATCGCGAAGATGGTTTCTGCTAAGAGCCATCTAAAGCAAAGATGAGAGAAATTCGCTAACGATTGTAATATGCGTGCTGAATTGCTTTTCTTTGATAATATATATGAATAAATATGCGTTTCTAGAACTGAGAGCTTTTCCTTTAGCACTTAAGACACTTTGGATTGTGCAAGGTCAATACAAAATTAATTACCAACACTAACTTGGTAAGATCCATGAGCACAGAATCTTAAAATATTAGCAATTAAGCAATTAATTAAGCGAAACTATTTAAAAAAGCAAATATGTATGTGTATACCAAAGGTTTAGATATGTCTCTGATATGTCTTCTTTTTCTTGTAATTTCAAGATGTCGGTATGTGTGTTACTATCGCTAAACGCTAAACCATAACTCTATTCCACTCATTTTAAAATGTAAATAAACTATTTTAATTTATATTACAAAAAGAAATCCAGAAAAACAAATAATGATTTCGAAAGCTAACACATCATAGAACTGTCAAATTTGAAATAATAGCAATATTCTGTGGGTTCATTCACAATAGTACATTGTACGATCGATTGAGTTACACAATACAAAATATGAAAACCAATCGAAACAATCGAAAAGTTTCGATTCGATTGGCAATCGACAACGGCAATCGGGGCCTATATATTGATAAAACCATTGTTTTGTTTCCTGTTTTATAATTTCACTGTCCATGTATCATTTAATCCACATTGGCCATAACTCCTGTTTCAATAATTTTATGGTCTCATAAACTATCTCTTAAAGGATACTTTGCCCAACAGAAATACCAAAGTCACTACCAGTCAACCATTGGTAGCCACCACCACCTAGATCTTCCAATTTAGCACGAAGTCTAATAATGGGAGGAATATATGTATGTTGACCGCGACCCACTCCTCAGATTAACTGTTTCTAAAACTAATACCAATGATTATTTTCATAATTGAAAAAGTTGAATAAAACTACAATGAACCAAACAACCAAAATAAATGATGTGTAACTTAATATTATAGGTATTTTATATTTTTTTTTTTTGCATTTTCGTTGGAAGTGAGAGAGGATCCGATGTATTCTAGTGTCCTTCGCATTCGCATTAATTCGATAGTTAATTCGCTTTCATTATCATCGAAAAATAACACATTGTAATGTCTTAACATTTTTTTTAAGTTAATTTAAAATAAAAAAAAAAACTTTCAAAAATTCAAAAAATCCACAAAATGTATGAGACGATTCTGAAATAGCAATCGTTCAATCGCAATTGTTCAGCCGACGATATTTGACAGTTCAACGACAAATTATCGTCATCTTACGCGATGAAGGCCCAGGCTATTTGCAAAACGATCGATTTACAAACCCTCAAATTAGCCGCAACTAATATCTGCAGGTATATACAAGTTCAAAAGAATTTATTTAGTTATCGTATGTTAATTATTTCAAATCAAAAATTTGTGATCAATTCTTTAAAATAAAAAGTATTAGTATATTTTCGAATACCATTCGGTTAAAATCGTAGTTTTAAAGCAATGGGCAAATACCAAAAATTAACAATTTCCTTAAATCGTAGTTTCAAGGCAATGGAAAAAAACAACAACTTCCTTTCGGTTAAAATCGTAGTTTCAACGCAAAGGAAAAACACCAAAAAACAACAATTTCCTCGACACAAATGCAATGAAAAATGTAAGAACTAGACAGATCAAATACCAACCAAACATTTAGACATACAACTTAACTTAATGCAGAGCAACAAGTTTAAGTTTACCATAACAATCTTCTGGCTCATAATAACACTCTTTTGAAGTTTTATGAGAGGTTAAGAGATAATTTTTTTCCACTAACTCAATTACATCAGCAAATACTAAACAAGCTTCTCATTAAAAGTTTTTTTCTTTCAATAATAAAACAAGCATATATGAACATTATCTATAAAGCAAATTCGAGCTATTGTGGGAATGTAAAAATATGTTACCAAAATAAAAGAAGAACCAAAAAATAATAGAAGTGAAAATTGTAATAATAAAAATAACGCTAACGTAAAATTTATCTGTATCTATTTATATTTGATTATTTTTTTTTTCTATTTATGAACTCTAATAGTTAAACATAGTATACTGAATTTCTTTACCTTAATTGATAGGCAGTTATATATCTGTCCGATAATATCAGATGATGAATCACCATCTCCATTTTCTTCTCTTGTATCCGCCGCAGATAAAATATTACAAAATTTGTTGACACCACTAGATTCACTGTCTGTTTCCAAAATTTTCTCCTTGGTTTCCGCTTCGAACACAATATCCGAAACAGTAGAGTGCTCTAGTTTTATATTTGATGCTGGTGATGATGGGGACGATGTTTTATGAGAAGTTGAAGCAATTTTTGCAGATTTTGTTGATGTTGTTGATAACACACCCTCTGGCAGCGATGTCACCTCCTTTTGATTTTTCGTTGAGATTCCCTCACAATAATTTTCTCGAATAATATCATTACCACCTTCTATTTTACTTTTATCTATCCCCTTGAGGTTGTTTTCCAAAATAATATGCTTCTGCAAATTTGGAGAGCTTGCAGAAACTATTTGTGGCAATAACAATGATGATGAGGGTGATATTGATTCACCGTCAGCTGTTTTTTCTTTTAATATATTCTGCCGCACCTGATAAACTTCTGGTATTTTTTTTTCATTTTCGACTAACATATTTGTTTTAATATCATCATGAAAATACTTTGCTTTCTTCGATTGGTGTTGATATGGACTCGCATTATTATTGTTACAATGTGAATCAAAAATGTTAAGCTTTGCAACATCGTATTCACTGACAATACTGAGGCACAACCGACAAACTTGATTGAACTTTGGTGGTACATTACACATAATTACTAAGTTTGTTTAATTTTACTTCCCTTTTCAATTCTTTTATGAAGTTGTATGGTAAGAAATTATAACAAAAGCAATAAATATAAAAGTTATATTCATGCGTGTATATAATACAAAATAGTTTGATCGAGTACAAAAACAAATAAAAACAAATGAACGAGACAAAACACGCTCGTAACCAAAATAATAAAGACCAATAATGTTCACGTTTTTCTTTTAAGAAATAAATATATAACAGGCACCGACGATGATAAAATTATTTTGCTGACAATACAGAGCGAAGAATAAAGCAATGCCGAAAACAAAAGCATAGTTTTTTTACTGTCGAAATACGTACACAGAAGACAACACACCACATATAACACATAAATGTGTATTATCAATTTTGAATGTTTTGTATTTAAATAATTTTCTTCGATTTTGTGTGAAAATGAAACAATTTATTAATGAGAAGATTTTCCAATGGCATAAGAAATATACCATTGTAAAACAAAGCAATCATGTTCTTACACCCAATAAGTATAATATTATACATGGATGACATCAGAGACTATCATTAAAGATAGGAAACCTCGGCTGTGATTCCAGTTTGCCATAATCTCACAAAACAGCTGACCGAGGTAGAATTCATAATGTTGCACTTGGGGAAGTTAAAACACGCATACTGGTGTAAATAGATAGTACTGTCATTGCATAATTTAATCTTTCGTCCTAACATGTTGATGATTTATTGTAGGTGGTTCTTAAGAATTTTCATAAAAAGAAGAAATTACCTTGTATAATGAAATGAAATCTAAAATACTCTTATGAGACAGCTTCTTATATAGCGATGAAGAGCCATTGCGCGGCGCTGGTGTCGTCAAATATGTATAAGTGGTGAGTTACTGTGGAACGCATATACAGAGTGAGATGGTTGTATAAAGGTGTGTTCACACCAAAGAAACATTTTAGGAAACATTGTTTAAAAAACGTTTCCCATTTGTTTAAAAAACATTTCAGAAACATTTCAGAAATGTTTCTGATTTTTTTTTTTTTTTGGTATGGACGCTTTGAGAAACATTTCTGAAATGTTTCTTTGTTCCAACTTGTTTCCAGATTGAGTTGTCTGTATTTTTTCCTGCCTGTGTTGCACTTTAAGCGAATACCTTTTTTTTACTACTTTATCTTTTAACAATTTATATTTTTGCAAATTTCAGATATATCATCGGCTTTTTTTATTTTATTTTTAAATTTTTTGTCAAATGGATCCCACAAAACTTTTTTTATTTCATACATTTTTATCAATTGTATAACATTCTCGTTGCTCAATACTTTTCGCGACATTTTATATTGATATTAATAACCATACTCACGCACTTTCTACCTATGTAAATGCTTGGGAAACAAATAAAGTTTCCATTCGGAGTGGGAAACAGAGAAACATTTCATAAACATTTCAGAAATGTTTCGCGAGCTTTCAGACCAAAGAAACATTTTTGAAACATTTCAGAAATGTTTTTTTATTTCTGAAATGTTTCTTTGGTCTGGACACATCTTTATATTTATTTCCACAACAATAATGGCCAAATCCCAATCTCGCGTTCGTCGGTCCGGCGTTAAATGGGCGTTTGATCGTATATACGATTTTGTGTGTCAAAAAGCGCGACCGTAGCATTTGTAAAACGAAATTTAGCTTCAAACCTCGAGCGTTGACTGACATTTCCATGACATCTTTGATAAGTACCTACTTAATTGTTATATTCCAATGAATTTTGTTACTGTTTATTAATTTACAAGGTATATAATATTGCGTATTTTAAATTTTGGGCATTTAAAATAGTTAATTTGTGAAGCTATTTTCTTAAACAAGAGATGGATATGGCCGATATGGATGATCTTGATGACCTCCTTGACTTTTCCTTGTTCGGTGTTGTGAGCTATGCTGGGTATGAGGCATTTAAAAACGACGAAAAAAGAGTAGAAAGGCAGCGATGGGTTCGGGAGCTCAATTTAAGCAGAGACACTGATGGATTCTTTGCTCTTAATTATGATGCAATGCAAAAGCATGATCCAGAACATTTTTTTAAAATAACCCGAATGAAACCGGCGACATTCGATTTAATTATTTATAAAAAAAGAACTTCAATTACTTACTTCTTATTTCACTTCAATTTTCAACTTTCAAAACAAAAAATACAAAATACGGCCAACAATGAACTGTCAAACGCCCGACCGAATAGAAAATAGATCTACTTTTGCTTTGGCCTGGCGTTGGTCTGACGTTTACGATATTACGATATAAAGCGGTCGCAACGCCGGAGGTAACATTTCAGATTGCCTCATAAGAGTCTATTGTTTTTATTCAAAATGTCAACGCCCGACCGACCAAACGCGAGATTGTGGTTTGGCTATAAGGGGAGTAACACTGGGCCACCACTTGAAATAAATGATTGCAAGAAATGTGTCATGTAGCCAATATTTCTTGTGGAGCCCCCTTATGTCTCGATTTTTATTATTTTTAGACATTATTTTTACTATTTATTTCTTGTCTTCGTAGGAGAAATAAATGCAGATATAAATTTTGACGTTTCATGACTTGTGACTTCACTAGACACAAATTTCTCACAAGACGTCGAGTCTTGACACCAATTTCCACATTTTCATGTAACATTCCTTCATTTCATTGACGAACTAATGTTATGTTTTCACTTCGTATAGAAATTATGTCCTGTGAAGCCAAGATGTATTTTTTCTACCATTTACTGTCTGTTGAAGTGCATATAAATGTATAATGTTGTTTGTTTGTTTTCAGGCCAAAATTAACATTAAGAGAATTAAACATTGAAGATAAGAGTATTTTGATTAATTTTTTTTAAGTTTTGTGGTATATGATCATGTATTAAATTATAATATTATATGTATTTATTTGGGCTTTAATGATCGGTGAGGTGGATGCAATTAATAAAAAAAACTAATTCATCTTATGTTACCCTACGTTTCGCTGGCTTTTTTCCGGCTTCTTCAGGGGTTTTTATTAATCTAAAACAACCAATTATACAATATTATTTAGAGTATTACTTATGGACATATGTACTTAATTATTATATAAAAGTGAATATGGAAAATTTTTTTTTTTTTTTTTTTTTTTTTTTTTTTTTTTTTAAATTAAACTTACTTCTGATGTTTAAAAATAATGTTTTACATTATGTTTTAACTGGAATTGAAATTTAAAATTAACAAATAAACAATTTAACACTTAAAAAATTGACATTAACATTAACACTATTAGAAACAACAAAAATTAAAACTAGTATCACTTGGTATCACAGATTGGAAATGGCAACGCCATATATCGAGCTGATGTTGTCAATGTCTTCTTGATGGTTCATCGTTGTTTTTATGTTCTGCTGAATCCGAAGACTTTCTAGAGTGTAGCGGGTGGAAGTGCGGCTCTCCTTGTCAAGTATTTTGACATTTTCGAAATCAGCCATATGATCGTTGTCAGTCATATGTTGTGAGAGTGCTGTTGTTGTTCTTCTTCTTCTTATATCAGCTTCATGCTCTGAGAGTCTGACAGCCAGTTTACGTTTTGTTGTTCCTATGTATATCATATTGCATTTTTTACATGCAATTTGGTATACAACGTTGTGTTGATCTTTTTTGTCTATTGTTGGTTTTGTGTTTGTGAATATTGTATTGAGTGTTGAATTGGATTTGTGTGCGAACGATGTTTTTTCTCTTTCAATTGGTATTGTGTTATTTAGTGTTCGATTATCGGTGAGGTGCGGGACGTATGTTACAGAGTAATATTTAGGGTTGCCAGGTTTTGCTTTTGATGATTGTTGTATATTATTTTGATTTTGTAATTGTTGAAGTTTGTTATTTATGAGCTCGTTGATTATTGTGTTTGGGTAATTGTTCATTTGTAAAATATTTCGTATTTTTATGGTGTTATTACTATGGTAAATGTTGTCACTGATGTCAAATACTTTGTTAATTAGATTTTTAGCTGTATTTATTTTGTATTTAATTGGTTGAGAAGACACATAGTTAATCATTCTACCTGATGAAATCGGTTTACTATACCAGTCGAACGAAATTTGATTATTGTTTTTTATTAATTTTGTCTCCAGGAATGGAAGTTGGTTGTTATTTTCTGTTTCTATTGTGAATTTTAATTTTGAGTGATATTCGTTTAATGTTTTTAGTATTATATCTGTATCTTTTTTATTAATTATTGCAACTATGTCATCAACATATTTAACGATAAATTTGATTTTGGTGTTTGATTTTGTCAGTTTATCTAATGTTTCATCAATTAGATGATCTAACACAATATCAGCAATTGTGGGAGACAATGGGTTCCCCATCGGCATACCGAACGTTTGACTATATATTTTATTATCGTATTTAAAATAGTTGTTATCTGTCAAGCAAAATTGAAGTATTTTAAGGAATTGTGATTTTGGAATTTGTGTGTGGTTTTTCAATTTCTCCCAGTTTTTCATGATTATTTTAATAGCTATGTATGTGGGTATATTAGTAAAGAGCGAGATAACATCAAATGAAACTATGATATCTTCTTCTTCCAGTGGTATTTTTTTTATTCTTTCTTTGAGTTGAATTGAGTTTTTTATGTTATAATCTTCTGATATTATGTTTTTGAGAATTTGACCAATGTGTTTGGAAAGATTGTAGCACGGGACGTTTGTTGAGGAAGCTATTGGCCGTAGTGGTAAATTTGGTTTATGGATTTTTGGGAGCCCATACAGCAACGGTGCTGATGCTGCAGAGCAAGATAGTTTTTCTTTTAGTCTAATGTCTATTATTTTTTGTTTGTATAAACCATTAACTATTTCATTGTTAGTTTTTTGTAGATTGTTGGTTGGGTCAGATCTCATTGTTTTGTATGTATTTTTGTCATCAAGAAGTTGGTTCATTTTGTAGTTGTAATCATCTCTGTACATGACAATCGTTTTATTCCCCTTATCTGCGTTTGTGATTACTATTTCATCTTTGTGTTTTTTACACCATTCCGTTTCTCAGATATGCTCTTCTTCAAATGAAGAAAACCATATCTAGACTCGATCTTTCGGATAATGATTTAATTAACTATATAACCCTATCCCAGACCGGGTCATCTTGGGACAATGTTAACTACCTTTCGCCTATCGGAGTCTCCTCAAGGGATCTTGAACCTGCAGAGATAACTCCGCCACAATTTTATCTGACCGCCACCCCAAACCAAAATCGTGGCTAAAATCTATGAGATACAGATTCAATCATCTGTCTCTACTTTAGCTATCACAATTTAATTCAAACAACATTATTTTCTTTAAAAACCGATTCTAAACAAATCTAAAAGATTTAACGATAACCAACTAAAATCTATAAAATAATATTTCCTACATTTCCATAATGTTGCAGGACAGTACTTACACCCTTAGGTTAAGTTTTATATTTCAAAACCTTTTCACCTTTAAACTCTATAACTAGAAAACTACTTATAAACTGTGATAACTTTGTACCTTGTAAACTAAGTGTAGAGCTAATTCAAATCAATTACAAAATGTATATTTTTAAATTAACATAACTCCAATCTACAACCCAGAACTTTGGCTAGATAAACACAAGAGAAACACAGCCAGTATACCATAACCATTGTAATTCTCAACAATTCACTGAGTCTTCCACTCATTCATCTAACAAAAACAAAAGTTAATTCTAAATATCTAAACAATGCTCATACACTCTCGTATACTGTGATAATAATTGTATGTATGTATATGCCATTGCATAGAGAGCTCTCGCTCTTCTAAAAAACACATCAAAAAGAATATGAAAAAAAAAAAAGAAACAAAATCACTATCAAAATGCTCAGGCGCATTAATCGTTTGTATTTTAGTTTGTAAGTTAGGTTAAGAATTGTATGTATTAGTGACAATCGTCACAAGCTATATATAAATGCTCATGAGCAAGAGCAGTACAACCTTATAATTTACATTATATACCAAATGCCCGCCACGAGGCTGTTCTTAACATGTAATCGAATAAGAAGGCAACACATTATAGCCACTTCAGTCTGATTTAAGATATCGCTAGAATAAGTATAATATTGTAATCGAAAACTTAAAAGTCTCAATAAAGTTCAATTCAATTCTTTGTGTTTTTTAATAATTTTTCTAGTTGTTGTGAAAGTTTTTAATATAAATTTTTCTCTAACAGAGTTTTTAATTTTTCTTTTGAAATTTAAAATTCTATTTGATAATTTCGATCTGGCAATCTCTTTTTGTTTATTATCTTCTATTGTCTGTATGTACTGTTCTATTTCAGCTATGATGTGAATTGGGGAGAAATTTTCTTTAGATAGCGGAAGAGCAAATTTTTTACCAAGTGAGAGAAGCCATTCACTCTCTTTTGGAAACTCAACATTAGTTTTGTTTTCAAACCAGCTCTCGTTGTATATGAGACCTAGTTTAATGGTGTGTTGTTCTTTTAGTTTATTGAATTTGGATATTTGTTTAGAATGTGTGTCTTTTATTGTGTGATTGTATATTTGTGTTTGCCTTGATACAAATGTGTGATACTCTATTTCATTAAGTGTGGTTTTCATGGTTATATTAGTATGGAAAATGTTTTGTTCAGTTATTTTAATGGAAAGGATAGTTTGTTTGATCTCAAGTTTCAAAATTTTGGTTAAGTATGTATGTTTTATTTTGTTAAGTTGTTGTTTGATTGTGTCTGTGGTGAAGAATTCTGTTATGTGTGATGATGTGTTTATTAGATGTTTGGGTATAATGTCATAATCTTTGCATGATAGTAAGAACTTCAGTCTTTCCTTGTGTTTAGCTAATCTTTTTTTCTGTCTACAATAGTGTTTTAATGTTATGCAAGTGTTGGTGTCATATTTGTATTTTATGTGTTCAAAGAAACCTTTCATTGTATGTACTTATTTGAGTATGTTTGGTGTCGTTGAAAAAGAAACATGATGTTATGTCTATATATTTCGGCTGGCCCTCCGATGAAATCTTAAGTTTTGTGGTATATGATCATGTATTAAATTATAATATTATATGTATTTATTTGGGCTTTAATGATCGGTGAGGTGGATGCAATTAATAAAAAAACCTAATTCATCTTATGTTACCCTACGTTTCGCTGGCTTTTTTCCGGCTTCTTCAGGGGTTTTTATTAATCTTATGGACATATGTACTTAATTATTATATAAAAGTGAATATGGAAAAATTTTTTTTTTTTTTTTTTTTTTTTTTTTTTTTTTTTTTAAATTAAACTTACTTCTGATGTTTAAAAATAATGTTTTACATTATGTTTTAACTGGAATTGAAATTTAAAATTAACAAATAAACAATTTAACACTTAAAAAATTGACATTAACATTAACACTATTAGAAACAACAAAAATTAAAACTAGTATCACTTGGTATCACAGATTGGAAATGGCAACGCCATATATCGAGCTGATGTTGTCAATGTCTTCTTGATGGTTCATCGTTGTTTTTATGTTCTGCTGAATCCGAAGACTTTCTAGAGTGTAGCGGGTGGAAGTGCGGCTCTCCTTGTCAAGTATTTTGACATTTTCGAAATCAGCCATATGATCGTTGTCAGTCATATGTTGTGAGAGTGCTGTTGTTGTTCTTCTTCTTCTTATATCAGCTTCATGCTCTGAGAGTCTGACAGCCAGTTTACGTTTTGTTGTTCCTATGTATATCATATTGCATTTTTTACATGCAATTTGGTATACAACGTTGTGTTGATCTTTTTTGTCTATTGTTGGTTTTGTGTTTGTGAATATTGTATTGAGTGTTGAATTGGATTTGTGTGCGAACGATGTTTTTTCTCTTTCAATTGGTATTGTGTTATTTAGTGTTCGATTATCGGTGAGGTGCGGGACGTATGTTACAGAGTAATATTTAGGGTTGCCAGGTTTTGCTTTTGATGATTGTTGTATATTATTTTGATTTTGTAATTGTTGAAGTTTGTTATTTATGAGCTCGTTGATTATTGTGTTTGGGTAATTGTTTATTTGTAGAATATTTCGTATTTTTATGGTGTTATTACTATGGTAAATGTTGTCACTGATGTCAAATACTTTGTTTATTAGATTTTTAGCTGTATTTATTTTGTATTTAATTGGTTGAGAAGACACATAGTTAATCATTCTACCTGATGAAATCGGTTTACTATACCAGTCGAACGAAATTTGATTATTGTTTTTTATTAATTTTGTCTCCAGGAATGGAAGTTGGTTGTTATTTTCTGTTTCTATTGTGAATTTTAATTTTGAGTGATATTCGTTTAATGTTTTTAGTATTATATCTGTATCTTTTTTATTAATTATTGCAACTATGTCATCAACATATTTAACGATAAATTTGATTTTGGTGTTTGATTTTGTCAGTTTATCTAATGTTTCATCAATTAGATGATCTAACACAATATCAGCAATTGTGGGAGACAATGGGTTCCCCATCGGCATACCGAACGTTTGACTATATATTTTATTATCGTATTTAAAATAGTTGTTATCTGTCAAGCAAAATTGAAGTATTTTAAGGAATTGTGATTTTGGAATTTGTGTGTGGTTTTTCAATTTCTCCCAGTTTTTCATGATTATTTTAATAGCTATGTATGTGGGTATATTAGTAAAGAGCGAGATAACATCAAATGAAACTATGATATATTCTTCTTCCAGTGGTATTTCTTTTATTCTTTCTTTGAGTTGAATTGAGTTTTTTATGTTATAATCTTCTGATATTATGTTTTTGATGACATAGTTGCAATAATTAATAAAAAAGATACAGATATAATACTAAAAACATTAAACGAATATCACTCAAAATTAAAATTCACAATAGAAACAGAAAATAACAACCAACTTCCATTCCTGGAGACAAAATTAATAAAAAACAATAATCAAATTTCGTTCGACTGGTATAGTAAACCGATTTCATCAGGTAGAATGATTAACTATGTATCTTCTCAACCAATTAAATACAAAATAAATACAGCTAAAAATCTAATTAACAAAGTATTTGACATCAGTGACAACATTTACCATAGTAATAACACCATAAAAATACGAAATATTCTACAAATGAACAATTACCCAAACACAATAATCAACGAGCTCATAAATAACAAACTTCAACAATTACAAAATCAAAATAATATACAACAATCATCAAAAGCAAAACCTGGCAACCCTAAATATTACTCTGTAACATACGTCCCGCACCTCACCGATAATCGAACACTAAATAACACAATACCAATT